>JAXGFM010000003.1:6310000-7560000 GCA_039880935.1 Streptanthus diversifolius | reverse complement strand
TTGCCGTCCCAAACACAATGTTAAACTGATACTCCCAAGTCAACAACTTCCCTGAATCAGTACTAAACAAGAAGTTATCCAGAGATCCGTTTCTCATGAACTCATAGACGAGAAGCCTATGTCTTCCCTCAGAGCAAAACCCGATCAATCTCACCAGATTCAGATGATGTGTGCTGCTAATGGTTGCAACCTCCATCCTAAACTGCTTCTCTCCTTGCTCTATCCCTTCTAGTTGCTTCACTGCAACCACTGTTCTATTCGTGAGCACGCCTCTATACACAGTACGAAACCCTCCAACTCCAAGCTTCTCTTTGAAACTTTTGGTGCAACGTTGAAACTCCCTGTATGAAAACTGCACGGGTGAAGCGTACTCAAGCAAAGTGTAGTGAGACGACAAAGTACCAAACCGAGGATTGTTTCTGCAGCAGCACCACCATAGACCTACTTCTAAAGCAAACAAACCAAGAAGCCCAGCTACTACAGCAACTGCAACAATCCACAAGTGCACTTTCGAGTTGTAACCGTCGCCTTTTTTCCAACCGAAGGTTCGTTACGCAACACTGGACCGCACACTTTAAGGTAAGAAGTGCTCGGGAACCGATGAGCTTTGGTACCCGGTAAGGAAAGAACCGGGTTGTTTCTGACAACAGTTTCCTGACCCATCAGACATAGAGACAGAAGCAAGACAAACACTAATAACCAGACAATTTGATCTACAAGGCGAACTACCCGCAAAGAAAACCTCCGAGTTAGGGTTTTTCGAGTCTGTAATCAACCTAGTGTTACCCAAATCAAGCATGGTCGCGTTGCTATAGCAATCCCTCAGCTCCACTTTTCTCTTGCAACCTTTTCTTAAATCATTCATATCAACAGAAACTAAGTGAAGTTACGAGACGAGACAGACGGACACAAACAAACCGGAAGATAAGTTTGAGCTAAATGACGAATTTAGCCCTTGGCTCCAGTAAACCGTACTATTATTCCTCGTAAGCGTGAGGTTCCCTCTCCTCTCTAACTGAAACGAGTAGTTACCAGATCGGAGAATCTTACCGGCGAAAGCAGAAGTATTCCCAAAAGTAATTATTTTATTGATTTACAAATCATAAATATTCTAACAGTGTTTCTAAAGACATCCCAGTCTTCAGTAATAACTTAAGCTGCAACTTTTAGATTTGTAGAAAAATTGTTAAATAAAATATTTGGTGATGATCATTTCAATTGCTGTAGATGGGAACTCTTATTAAAGCAGCTAATAGTGCATTGTGTTTGTACTGATAAAAAAAAAGTCAACTCTGATTTCATTTTGATGCGCAATCTATAGAGACATATTCCATATGAGAGTTTCATATAGTTCTATATGAACTAATCTCTGAAATAGAGTCACATACGACTTGTTGCTGATCAGTTCAAAGATTTTGAACTCAGATTTGACACATGATAAGCATATGTGCCACTTCTTCAGTATTTGTTTCTTCGAGTAGATGTTTTGCACCTAGGAACTCATACATATCTCAGAGATTCTTTCACACAGAGTCGTCCATTCTTGCTAATATTATGATTATCAAAGCATCGCTCAATGTAAGTTATCTGCTTGTTTTATTTTTGTATTGACATGTAAAAGTGTAGTTTAAACAACCATTTACATAAGTAATATGTGAATTGCAGGTGCTAATATTATGAATATCAAAGTATCGTCCAATGTAAGTTATCTGTTTTTTTTTTCTATATTGATTTAAGAACTCTTACATATGTCAGAGATTCCTACAGAGTTGCCTATTCTTATCGAAGCATCTTCCAATGTAAAATTATTTGCTTGTTTTTTTTGTTTGACGTATAACAACTTAGTTAATTAAACAATCATTGATATAAGTAATATGTAAATTGCACTTTAAAATAATTTTTATTATAATACCAATAGAGAATGGTTCAGAAGTAATTTGAAAATGAATAGCTGAACATTATGATTAATTTATTAAGGAAAAGATATTGAATCACAGCTAAACAAATCAATATACTTATATTCAGTAATTGGATGAAATCACCTTGAAGATTTTATTCTCAAATTAGATTATGATTTGAGGCTGAAATTAAAGCTAAGAATAAGCTTCGAAAAGCATACATAACCTTAGCTTAAAAATCTCTTTGAACCTTTTTTTTCACAACAAAGATCTCTTTGAACCTCTGATTACATTAGTTTAACCGCTGTTGAACCAAGAGATCATTTAGTCAACGACGAGTTCTACTATAACGTCTAGTATTAGAACGCCAAGGAGTTTTTAAAACACCTGATCTAAAAACGGCACGCTTTTTTGTTTCCTTTTACCGTATACCTCTGCTTCACCTAGAGGATTCGATACAAGAAATACAAATAATCTCGTGAAAGAAAGAGTGAAGCTTCAGAGATCTTAAAGAGCTCCGATGGTTCCTAAGATCAAATCAATGGCGGTGGCTAGACCTCTCTGCTCAGTCTCCTGCTTATTCCTCTCCTTATCTCTCGTCTTAATCTTCTCGCTTCTCTTCTTCTTCTCCAATTTCTTAATATCCGACCCAAATCCGAGGATCTCACTCGATACCTTTCAAAACGGCATCAATGTCTTTGTAGCTGAGCTTCCCAGATCCTTAAACTATGGTCTCCTCGAGAGGTACTGGTCCTCTCCTCCAGATTCACGCATACCCAGCGACCCGGATCACCCGACCCGAATAACCAATTCACCGAAACCCGGTAAGTACCCACCGTACCCTGAGAATCCGCTGATTAAGCAGTACAGTGCAGAGTACTGGATCATGGGAGACCTGGAGTCTCCACGGGAGAAACGAATTGGATCTTTTGCCAAAAGGGTTTTCAGTGAATCCGAAGCTGACGTAGTGTTCGTGCCGTTCTTCGCGACGCTTAGCGCGGAGATGGAGCTTGCAAATGGCAAAGGCTCATCCTTTAGGAAAAAATCTGGAAACAAAGATTATCAGAGGCAGAGACAAGTTCTGGACTTTGTCAAGAACACTCAAGCTTGGAAGCGATCTGGTGGACGTGATCACGTTTTCGTTCTAACTGGTATTGAAATTTCATGTCTTTGCAACTTGTTTGGATGTGATCTCACACTCAAATCTGACGAATCTTGAACTTATACAAAAAACTATAGATTTGAGTCTTCTTTTGAGAATCTGCCACGTGGGTATCTCTTAGAGAGAATTGAGTGGATATGGTGTAGAAGCTTATGTAAGTTAAATCTGTTGGATGTATTGTTCAGGTTAGTTAAATGTTGAAGCGTTCTTTGGCAGACCCTGTTGCAATGTGGCATGTTCGTGAGGAGATTGCTTTATCGATTCTACTTGTGGTGGATTTTGGAGGATGGTTCAGGCAAGATTCTAAGTCGTTCAACGGTAGTAGCTTGCCTGAGAGGATAGAGCATACGCAAGTTTCTGTCATCAAGGATGTGATAGTTCCGTACACGCATCTACTTCCTAGGCTAGATTTGTCTCATAACCAGAGACGTCGCAGCCTTCTTTATTTCAAAGGTGCTAAGCACAGACATCGGGTAACTGCTCTTTCGATACTATGTTCTTTATCTGAATCATTACATTGGTTTATTCGGACGCTCTTGTGAGAGAGTTGAGTAAATGTTACTGTCGTTTTATAAATTCTATTGTTGCCCAATCGTGGACCACTTCGTATGTCGAACAAAATTCTTTTTTAACTGTAAAGAGTTTGACAGGGAGGGCTGATTAGAGAAAAGCTATGGGACTTGCTGGTGGATGAACACGACATTGTCATGGAAGAAGGTTTCCCTAATGCAACGGGAAGAGAACAATCGATAAGAGGAATGAGAAACTCAGAGTTCTGTCTGCATCCTGCAGGTGACACTCCAACTTCATGCCGTCTCTTTGACGCCATACAAAGCCTATGCATCCCTGTGATCGTCAGCGACAACATAGAGCTCCCGTTTGAAGGAATGATAGATTACTCAGAGTTCTCGGTCTTTGTCTCTGTAAGTGATGCATTAACACCTAAATGGTTAGCTAATCATCTCAGAAAGTTCTCCGAAAGAGACAAGGAAACATTCAGAAGTAGAATGGCAAAGGTTCAGACATTTTTTGTGTACGATAATGGTCAAGCGGATGGGATAGGACCGATTCAACCTGATGGTGCGGTGAATCACATATGGAAGAAGGTTCAGCAGAAGGTGCCAATGGTAAAGGAAGCAGTGATTAGGCAAAGGAGAAAACCAGCTGGTACTTCTGTTCCTCTTCGGTGTCAATGCATCTGAATTATGGAACCAAACCCAAAAGAGAAAAACAAGTGTTGTCTTTCTTTTGTTTTTGTTTTGTTTCGAACATTGCTATGTCCTTTGCAGTACAAAGTACAAAACAAAAATACTTCGACAAACAAATGTAATCGCTTTTTTTTTTCTTTCTTATATAAAACCAATACTTTACAAATCTCAACTGACTTTTTTTTTTTTTTTTTTTGAGTACAGACTTACACTTGCTTGAATCTCCCATTCGATGAAATATAAAGAGAAAAGGACAGAGACAATCCAAACACTAAATCCACCCCAAGAAACTTGCTAAAAACTGCACAATAACAGGGTGAATAAAAATTGGAGTTGTCTCTATTTACATATGAATTTTAATCAAAATGAAAGAATCATAAAACGAGATTTTAAACTGAGGTATAATCAATAAATAGGTTATGTTTTTCAAAGCTTTTTGGTTTTTGTCCTTCAACAGTCAGTCTCCTTGGTTGCACCATTGGTCAGGGACGCACAAGAAATGAGTCTTCATGAATTTCCTGAATCTCGTCTTGTAATCAATCGGGCTGATCACTGTCGGCTGCACATTCTTTGGAACCACTAAAGAAGATTTCACCCACGTCTCTAACTGCTTGTCCCATGTGTATTGCCTCAAGTAGTCGATGATCCCACACACTAGCTCATGACTCTCATCATCTACTCCAACCAGCAACGAGTAGTCCATCACGTTTATACTCTGCGGTTTTGTTTTCCATTTTATGATAAACTAAGTGAGCATATATGTGTCATGAGATAGAGAGAGAGAGAGAGAGATGATAAAAAAACTCACGGTTAGGAAGGCTGTGTCGTTGTAAACAGCTCTTTGGAGGTTCTGTTTTGATGTTTTGCTAACGTAAAGTGGGGATTTGTTCATGTCGTTGACGAAGTTCTGATCCAATAGAACATCATCGGCGCCATTAGCAGATGTGGCCGTAAACCGAGCGTGTAGAGCGCCTTTGAGATCATACTGACGAGTAATTTTCCTGCCAAAACTGAGATTCTCCATGACCATCAGGTCGTGCCGTATCTCTTTCCCGCTCTTTGGCTGCCTTATAGTTACCTACAAAAAGCGATCAAAGATCCTTCAAACTAAATTAAGCAGAATGCTAATAATGGTTGGAATGGTTAAGAGATGATTCTAGATGCATTACCTGATAGATCCCAAGAACTTTGGCAAGACAAGTCTGGTTGCCTAGATCATACGAGTCCTTCATGTATTTAAAATACTCAGGAGCAAACTTCACAAACGATTCGTACTCTGTCTTCTTGATCTCTTTTACGATGAACCTATCATCCAAAGTCTTGGCGAACACAGATTTGCTCTTCCCGCCCTTAGCATCCCACGGCTTACAGCGGCTAAGTGAAGCAATATAATCAAGCTCTGAAGAGCAACAACGCTTTCTAAGGTCGCGGAAATCATCTGCATATAGGCACAAAATAGAGTATTTGGGTTTTCCAACTGATTTGAGTGACCCAAAAGTAACAAGGGCCTCAGGAGGAGGTGGTATTTCCAACCGACTCGTACTCTCACTCGAGAACCGGGAAACCTCCGGGTCAACAGTTTGCTTATAATCTCGATAGAAACCTTCAAGAGATCCATGTATGCACTTTTTCAATTTATTGGCATCATTGCTCCGATGGGCAAGCGCGCAAGCAATTAGACTCGATAGCTCGTCTTCATAGTCTGACACGATAAAATCATCATCCCTCAAAGAGATACGCAGACGAGGACTTTCCTCAGTGATTATCTGGTTCACAGTCTGTAGGTTTTCCTGGGTGAAATTGTTAACATACTCAAATTTCAACAAGTAATCCTTCTCAACATCGACAATGGGCTTCGATCGTAGATTTGCAAATGGCTGCCAAAACCATTCATCCCAACCTAAGATGTGTGACCCATTAGAGGCTGCTACCTCGCCATCCGGTGAATTTCCAGTAACTGGAATTGATTTGTCTGCTTCTTGTTCATTGGTTGAATGGATATTAACAGCCAAATGAGTGTCAAAATGATTATTGACGTGAGAGGTTGTATCGGGCCTGGGGCTGGGCAGAGTTTGCAATTCATTCTCACCAGATACATCAGATTCTTCCATCTGATCGTTGTCCCCAATAGACGCACCAACAATTGGTATTTCCTTGCCGTCAACAAGTGGAGCGTCCATGCCTTCATTGCTACCAGAATCAGAAACTTTGTCATCATTTTCATATCTTGTCATTCCAGCCTCAAGATTGGTCTCCAGACCTTCATTTCTATTCTTCACATCACTTGAAGGTAGCAAACGATTAGATAAAACCAGCGACTGCAACCGGTAGTTCCAGGTGAGAGCTTGAAACAAAAGTTCCCACCTCATGCGGTTTAAGCGGAGCAGTCTGTGCGAAACATCATCTATGGTTTTAGCCTTTTCAAAAGAAATCTTGATGTTTTCCTATTTTTAGGCAATAACAATGGTCCAAGAAATGGATGAATATATATTAGTAAGCTTGTATCATTAACTTAACAAAGATATTCGTATACTGAATGCAATTGTTGCAAAACTAACCTCAAATCCGCAGCGCTCGTGATTCAGCAACTCGTCGATGTTAGACAGCAATTTAAGTGCACACTGATAGCTGAGATCTGAATTTTTGAACTGTGATCTTAGCCTCTTCAGAAAACTAGCAGCGTCCTCAAACAAGGAGATCCCTTTTGTGAATACCTGAACAAGTAATAGAAACCATCAGCAAAAATCATATTGCGCGCAATTAACAGGCCAGCCCTCGTCCCAGGCAAGACATAATATTTGCTGCTAACACCATGGAAGATAAAATATAGCTGCAGTACTGTTTCACTCAGAAACACAACTTACACTTTGGTATTCATCCTCAAGCCAACCAACTTTTATTAAAATGCTAGGCTCCAGCATCATGGGTGGCAGAGACACTGTGTAAGATGTCACTTGGGAGTAACTGAGCATAGCAACCATGGAGCCTAATCTGCAGTTGAATACAAGTTTCAAGATATATCATATATTATTCGTGATAGTGATTAGAAAGTTACTAAATCATTCATGATTTTTATGTTGCACCACTCGAACCAAGAAGGGGCCTTCAAGTGAACTAAGCCTTAAACTAGTAAAGTCTGGTATAAACTAGCCTTAGTACCACACTATTCTCCTAGGATATGTGAATGCCAATATTTCGAAAGCCCATATGAAAGAGTAACTCAAAACCTTACTTAATTACTTGGTTAGGATATGTGACCTACAGGTAGAGCAAAATGGAGCAAAAGCCATACCCAAAGAAGTGAAGGAAGTCTCTGTCGAAAGAGTGCCTGCAGCTACACAGTCTATTCAGAAAAGTTTGCTGAGTAAAGCTGAGCTCCAAGAATTTTCCAAATGACAAGCTACGAGCAGCAGTTGATATCAGCACTCGTTTTGTAGATTTCCGGGTCCCATTCTTTGTTTTACACTTTCCGCAACGACTCCACATCCAGATTTTTCCTTTTGCCTCACCAGGCAAACATTTTGATACAGAAATTCGCTTGATTTGGATTGTTAGTTGCTTGTTGTGATGAGCATAGTAGTAAAGATGTCCTTCCGGTAATTCCTCGCATGTCTGGCATCGGCTTCTCTGCATCATGAACAGTTGCCTTAACAAACTTGAGCCACAAAAATGTTGTAGCGCCATTTAACTCTCAGCTTCTTAACATAAGGAACAAAGATTAATCTTGGTAAAAGAACAAAACAGCATTTTGTAAAAAAATTACACAGAACCTGATTGAACATATCTCGCAGGAATCTTTCCAAGGGAACATCAAAGTGCTTGTAAAACTTTATGTGCGAGAAATGACTTTGGTTACACATTATCCCCCTGAGGGCATTCCGCTTTGACACTAAAACCAATATACTCTGAGACTCCAAGTTGGTCTCAATATCATTCTCTGTTTGCGACCTGTCTCCACCATCTGAACTCGTGTTTACCGGGAGCCCAGGGTCAAGTAACAAAGGCTGTGTACCTTTGTCCTTTTCTGTAGTATCTTCCGCAGATTCCCTTATTGAATCAAGATAGCTGATACTCGAAGTATCTGTCTCCACAGAAACTGGAACTGATTCCGGATTTTCAACCAAGCCTAAATATTTACTTAGTTTGGCAGATAAAGAGGAGAACCCAGTAAAAATAACTGGATTATATGGCTCGTGAGAGAAGACATAATCTCCATCGGAATCCCAGTTTTCAGCTTTCTCACAATCTGACTCCCCATTTATCTGGATAGATCGTTCACTGAATCCTTTAGACAAAGGAATATCAACTGCTTCAAAAGCAGATTTGCCAGGAGAAGGAGACAGTGGAATTTTTTCTGTTTCCGCAACACATGATGTAGCTTCCTTTTGAAAGATGGTAGAGAACATTGTTTGCCGATCAGCGAGAAAAGAAGCCTCCAAGATTAGATGATATGCCAGGATAAATGAATATTGTACTACTTCTTTGACCTTCTTCAACCTATCACTGTGGCTTCCTTTAAGTAAAATCTGTAACAAATTACAATGTCAGATAATCAGGGGTAAACTGCAAGAAGACTAAAATGTCACAAATTCAAATTTTAAAAGATTTCAACAGTTGAAGTTATAGGAATAAGACTTTCATCCAGTGAAATCTACCATAATACCCACAATTATGTGATGTATTGATGTTTATTGTTACTAAAGTAGAAATAACAAGTAGCATTAATGACTTAATGGACTCCAATATCAATAAAGCACTCACCGTGCAGCCAAGGCGAGTAGGACAGCCTTCTAAAAACATCAGCGTTTTAGTTGGCTTCTTCTCAGCTTCGCCCACAGCATTATGCTCCTCCACAATTTTCTCAATGTGAAAGGAATCACAGTGCTTTAACTTCTGACTAGACAGAGAGTCTAATGGCATGATTGGTGAACCAATGCATCGCGAAATTCTCTGTAGACGGTGGAGCTTCATGTCAAGCACCAGAGTGACCTTGTCCTTAATTGACAATTGAATATCACGTGAAACAGATTTTTCCACCAGCATAACGTCAGGCTTTAACGCTTCTATGATATCAACAACAGGCTTCACATAAGGATCATTGTCCTGTTGGAGAAAAACAATAAACAAACAAAAAAATCAGAAAATTACCAAATGGAAGCTTTCGAAATGCCAAGTTTTTATGATATCAACAACTGCCAAGTTTTTGTGTTCCCCCACCTTATCCATTGACTGGAGAGAAGAAAAACCACTTAATGGCTCGCCCAGTACTCCTTCGACTAACATTATTCTAGGATGCTCATAGCTGGTTGCCATTTGTTTAAGAGCAGCATGTTTTTTGAAAACCAGGCCTTTAAAAACTTCACTGCAGGGGTGAACAATCATTAAAGGAGTACAGTAGATGGAAATTGAGTAAAAATCATCTGGAGTCTTTATGAAAAGATATAGTAATTGACGGATTATTCTAAATCTTCTGACAGGTCAACCTCACACAATGCAAAGTGTAAGCAAAACAATGAGTAATTTATAATACCTTTCATTGCGAGAACCAGTTGCTATGCATTTGACTTTGATGTACTCAGTCGGATCAACTGATTTGCCATCAATAGCTGGCTTCAATAGTGAAGCAGCTTCCCAGCATAACCTAGCAACTATCTCGATCCAATTTTCAACTTCTTCCATAGAAAACCCAGCCGACTTAGTAAGTTGATTCACAATGAACTTAAACTTTGAATCTGCCACCACAAGCATTGCTCTTCGATTTTCTTCATTGGACTTTTGCCTTTGACTACTTTCATCTTTAGATTCCTCTAAAGAACTTGATTTGCTCCACTTAGAGCCATCACAGCATTCCTCATCATCATCATCGTCTAGTTCTTCAACTTCATCTTCTGGGTCTTCTGGTTCCGGGGGTTCCCAAATGGGAGCATCCATTTCAGCACTATCATCTTCACGATCAGATAGGAATTGCACACTTCCAACACCGTTTTTTTTCGATTTTTCACCCAAAATTTCAATGTCCCGCTGAATATCACACGGCATACTCTTGGACTTACGCTCTAAGTTATATTGACGATCTACCTTCTTCTCCTTTTGCATGGAGTCCACATCTTCTTGACTACCATGGCTTGAACATTCTTCTTCATTACCCCTGGCATAGACATAGACAAAAAACATATCAATACTCTTGATTAATCTGCTCTTTATATAAGCATAATCAAATCCAAGATAAACTCATCTGAGCCTTACGTTTCATAAGAGCTTCCATCAACCGTCTCGCCTAGCAAAAGATGACCAAACCATATGGTTAGATAAATAATGAAAGGACTTTTCGATAGTACAGAACAAGAAATGAAATAACTACACGTACCTGAGAGAGAGCGTTCACTGTCCGACAAGATATTTGATGTCGTCATCAATGGAGACTCTAACCAAGTCTTGACTTTCTCGATGCGGAATCTACAGAGATGCTGTCACACACTCCAATCTCAGAGGATATTTGTTATCATTCTCCGTTTTACCAAAGATCAAGAACACGCGAGGTAGCAACCACCTACTTGAATCAAAACAAAAAGAAGACGCGTAAATTAGCATCTACGCCAATAAATATTAATGAGATGGTCCTGTAAATGGGAAAAAATTATCATCGACCGACGGAGATTTATGATATATTAACTATCGAAGGAGAGATACAATCCGCGACGATCTAGGGATTTTTTAAAAAAAAATTCAAAAAAGAAAAATCCAATCACATTTCGAATTTCTGTGAACAACAGTACTGCCGAAGAAATGAAGAACATGAGGAAAATCATTTTTTTCCCCAGAAATATGAAATCGAAACAATCCATTTGACCCGAATCGGAACCGGTCAACTCGAACCGGACTCAACAGTGTAGACGGATTTCAAATTTTCAGTGCGACAAAAATTCGCCAAGATCTATGATTTATAAAAAAATCCATTCAGATTTTGAATATAAAAATCGGAAAGAGAACGAACTCTCCGGAAGTAGTCAATTCAAACAAGAATCAACACTGAAATCGTTATTTAATTTCAAATTTCAGTTCAATAATATCGATAATCTTTTACAATTACCGAAAAAAGCAACGAAGATGATGAAAACTAAAGCCGAGAATCATCCGTTGAAGTATAGTTTTCGAGTCAAATCTCCGGAGAAACAAAAAAAAAAAAAGATGAAGAAAACGCCATAAAAAAAAAGAATGACTCACCGCGGAAGCAAAAGGAAATTTCCAGAAAACTTAGTTAAGAGCTTGACGAAACCCTAAGAGATTGCAGAATACTTTGTGGCTTTCAGTGTATAACAAAAGAGAGAGTTGATTGATTGATTTGTTTTTCTTCTTCTTCTTCCCCAAAATGAAACGAGTCGACGAAGAGGTGTCGACGGTGGAGAGAAAGAAAGGAGACGAAGTTGAAGAAGAGAAGGAGAATGTATCATTATATTCTATTTAAACTAGTGGGCTCCACTTCTATATCTACCGTTTTTAATATTTGCTCATTTTCTTTCAAAATATTAATCCATTTTGTTTTACAGCTAAACAATAAACTTTTTTTCTTTTTGACATTTTTTACTATTTCTATTTTGATCTCGACATATATGAAATACATGAAATTATATTTATATATTCATTAGCTGCAAAAATAATTTTAAATAAAAATATACAATTTACAGGGTTACAATTATTTTTTGGAATTTTCTGTTACTTATATTCAGAATTCTTTAATAGTAAATAAATTAGGTAATAACATACATCATGAATAGGGTGATAATTATTAATTATTTTTTAATTATATAAAAATATATATATTTTATTAGAGTTTGGTTAAAAAAATATTAAAAACACAATTATAAAGTAGAATTATAATCAATAACTATATAATATAATATAAAAGATATTAATTGGAAAAATATAACCAGTTTATTTTTGATATTTTGTAATCCTGAATATATGAATATACCTAATTTGAATCTAATTTAATTTAATGATGATTTGATGATATATATTATTGCAACGAATTTTAATATAAGAAAAAAATAAATGAGGTATAAATCAAAAGTAATAAATATGTGTTGTGAATGAACAACATGAAATATTTTATATAATAAAAAAGATATAAAAATTGAATGTGTAGTTTTTGGTTTGATAAGTTAAATTTATATTTTAGTATGAATACATATATGTAAATATATAAATAATGTTATAGACATGACATTGATAATGGTTAGTTGATATAAACTAATAATTATCAGTTGATTATATAACATTACCTTAAGTTGATTTTTTAATAATTGATCATAATATATCAATCATTATCTGTTTTACTTAATATATTATTAATAAAGTAATCATATGTTTAAATATATTACATATGATATATACTCTTATTTGCATGAAAGTAGAGAAATATATATGTCATATTTAATTTAGATCGTGATATTTGTTAATATCATGATATACATCAAATTTTATTTTAGAAAAATATAAATAAATATGTTATTGTTAATTAATACCTTGGTATATTTCATAAATAAAAAATATTATAAATTTTTAAATAAAAATTAAATATTTAAAATTAATAAGAAAATAAAATAAATACTATTTTGGAAAGCTAAATAATTAAAAAATTTAGTTAAATATTACATGGTCATTTATTATAATAAATAGACAATCTTATAATATATATTATTATAACTTAATGTCTCAAATATAGAAATTAACCTAATTGTGATATTGTATTAGTTAGTCAATTATATTTTGACATATGTTAACTTTTTTCTAATTAGATAAAAAAACATTAGAAATGGATTTTAAATAGAAAGAAACGGCCGCAAATGATTATGAGAAAAGGTTAATAGAATTATATATATATATATATATATGAGAAAAAAATATTCAAACTTGAAAGAAAAATAATAAGTGGATAAATTATCAAAGATTAATTTAATTTAAATAAAAAATAGAATATAAAAAAATAGAATCAAAATAACATCATATTTTAAAATGATATAGCTTTATTGAATGTGATTATAATTACTAACATAAAAAATATCATACAGGTTCAATTACATTTCTTTAATTTTTAATTCCAAAAATAATATAAAATAATTGTTTAGTAATAAATAAAATTAATCTTTTATATATAATATAATTAATTTTTTTTTGTCAACTTAACATAATAATTTTAATATTTTATTAACATCTTGGAATTGTGGGTTTGAACCTCATACATGTGTGATAAATTTCAGATGTGATCACCATTGTTCCATATGATTTTCAGTTGTCAACTTAGTCTAATGGATTTAATACTCCTTTAACATCGTGATATATTAGATTTGAACCTCAAATATGTGATGAATTTAAGAGATAGTCACAACTGTATCACATAATTCTGACATATGATTAATTTAAATATGGGATTTTCAGTCAGATTTTAGGATATTTTGTGTTCTATGAAAAAAACATAAAACATATAGAATTAATAATTTTTTTTCATTACTAGCATAACAAGAATAAAATTAAATGTGATTTTTTTCTTTTTTATTTAACTATTTAATTGATATTTTCAGTTATATGATATTTATATCAATAAGAAATGATATTTTATATGGATATCTAAATTACTAAATGAGGTTCATACACGAAATCTCCATGTTATACTATTTTAATGTGGATATCTAATTTATGAATGAATTTATATTTATATCTTATAAACATATGAATATTCTACATATTTTGAATTGTATATCTAAAAAATGCAAGTATATACATTTATTTAGAATTATATGAAATATATATATTAAAGTATCTATGGTTATTTAATGTTTTCTGCGGAATGTTTTTATTATTATATATAACTTACTTTTTAATTATTGGTTTCATAGCCTTTTTAGGTGGCCACTAGTATTTAGTTCTTTTTTATATAGATTATCACTTAAATGTAAGAAGATATTAAAAGATAAGATTACTCTTTTTAAGGTAAGATAAGGAAAATTATTTTTATTATTTATGTTATTTGATACCAAACTTTTGAAATTGTTTGGAATTTAGTAACTGATTTGCAAACATGGAGAGTAAAACCTAAAAGTGTAACAAATAATTATAATAAATGGTGGAAAACGTTTTTAAAAACAAACAAAATTAGTCACAATATGTCAGAAGTTCACGTGAAAGTTTTTACAATGATATATTTTTCCGAAAAATGTATGTCTGAAAGTGTCAAATTTTTTAATAAATGGCAAAAAAACGTTAATATAAAGGCTAGATTAAGATAATCTAGCACGAAAGATAAGAAATATTCCAAACGTGACACATTGATTCCATTCCGCATGAATGGTTAACTGGGAGATTGTAATATTTCTATTTTAATTATTGTAGAAAAAAGTAATAAATGGCAAAAAACGTTTCCGAAAACAAACAAAAACTAGTCAAAATAGGTCAGAAGCTCACGTGAAAAATAAAGCAAAAGTTAAACATACACAATATATATATATATATATATATATATCGGTTTGTAATTAGATACGGTAGAGCGTAAAATGATAAAAAGAAAGCATAAGCTTTTGAAATGTTTATAATTTCTAACATATTATAATAAAAATGATAATAAATAGCAATCATATATTAATAATAGTACGGGTAAAATCTTAATGGTCACTCAGCAAAAACTTTAAATAGCCAATACTAGGCATTAGATAAAGTTAATCCGTTGTTAAACGAAAAATAAAGTTAATCTAGCATGTACATCTAAATTATATTTAATGTTTTTGTTAGTTAATATAGTTTAATAATATCCTATAAAATATTGTGGGGTGATGGGTTCAAACCCTAGACATATGTTATTAATTATATTTAATGTTTGATTGAATTTTTTTGATATTTGAATAAATAAATAATATTGAAGTAATTAAAAGTTATGTTTATAAAAAATTATGATGAAATCTCTTAGGGTTACAGATTTAATTGATCAGCAGACAAAGACTTGGAATATTCCTTTGCTACACACAATTATTATTCCACAGGATGTGACTTTAATACTTTAAATGGCAATTAGTAGGTTTGATAGACCGGACAACATGAATTGACACTTCACAAAAAATGGTAAGTACTCGGTTAAATCAGGTTATAAGATCCAACAACAATTCCCTGATAAGGATGACCACGAGGTTAAATATGGTCCAACCAACACATCTCTTCAAGCTCGGGTGTGGCAGACGAGATGCCCCCGAAATTACAACATTTCATTTGGCAAGCGATATCAGGCTGTGTTGCAGTGGCACAGAAGCTGAATGCACAAAAAATCAATTGCGACCTTCAGTGTGTCAAATGTGGTATAGAGGAAGAGACAATAAATCATGTCTTGTTTGAATGCCCACCAGCACTTCAAACATGGACTTTATCAAATGTTCCCTCTAATTCTGGTATATTTCCATCAAATTCGATTTACTCGAACTTCGAATATTTATTCTCAAAGAAACCTCCGGATGATCTAGACAATTACTATCCATGGATAATATGGTACCTATGGAAAAGCAGAAATGAGAAGATTTTCACAAACAGGGACAGGGATCCACGAGAAATACTTAGGCAAGCAGAAACCAAAGGAAAGTTATGGCTAGAAGCCCAATTAGTGGAAATTGGTACACAATTTACGGAGATCCAAACATCGGAACCACAGTTTGGTGAAGGTGAGCTACTGCCACAGAATATGTGGTATTGTCAAGTTGATAGATCATGGAAGGAGTCTGATAAATATTCAGGCCAAGGTTGGTTCTGTAAAAAGAATAACATAGAAGGAAAATTATTTGGAGCTCGGAATATTATCCATAGTTTATCCTCTTTACATAGTGAGATGGAGACACTTATTTGGGCGATGAAGTGTATGATTGAATATCAAAGGGTCAAGTTGTTTTTGCAACAAATTGTCATGATGTGGTGAAGATGATAAACTCACCGGAAGAGTGGCCAACATTCGCAATTCACTTGGAGGAATATATGCACTGCAAAGTTTGTTTCGAAGAGCTTAAGATAATTGTCATCCCACATAAACAAAATACCATAGCAGACAAACTCGCATGTGGAGCTCGGAGCTACGCAACTGTCATGGAGCACATCAGTCCGATGTTACCGAATTAGATGGAAGAATCTCTATAATATTTATTAGTTTTTTATTGAAAAAAAAAATGATGAAATCTAACTGCTAAGTTCATCATGGTAATAAAATGGACCTAAATCGATCTAATAAAAAATGATGATATATATATATATATGATTTTAAAATTCGAGTATGGCCCATAAAATATATGAACCGATTGGTTCGAACTTTGTAAAATCCCAGCTCTAATTCGCATTAGAAAAATCAATAATAAATAATTAAAATTTATATTTTAAAATAGGACGAAGTCTGATTTTGCAAATCCGATGTTTGAAGCATAAATTATTAGAATTATTTGATGAAAAACAAAAGCATAAGTAAGAAAATAATACTGAAATAGAAAAAGACATTCCCCATTTTTGTGAAATGCACTTACATTAAGTTTGTCTTTACGGAAGTCTTCAATAGCTCTAATTAGAGCAAGTCTTTACTTCCATTAGCAGCAATGTCTTCTTTTGGCCCCTCTGTATTAGTTGAGTAATTTTAGCTGCAAAGCTCAACTATCTATTCCTCACCTATCATATCAAAATTTGAACCAAATTGATTAAATTTTACCAAAAAGTAGGTTGAGAACACATTAGTAGAACCATAAGTTTGAGTAGACTGCCCACTAGAAGAAGCACCTGTCAAGTTTGGGTCCAGAGCAGAATCTAGCAATGGAGAAGAGTTTTCAAAACATGATGTGAACTGCTGCAGATTGAAATCATGGCTCGGGCATGCATCCAGCTCGGCTTGCACTTGTGTCAAATCAACTTTGCAGCTAGGCAATGTTGGAAGAAAGCTGATTTATAGCCGTTTCAGCCTCGAGGAAGGCTGAAACCCTTTGGAAGAACTCCTGACCTCAGTGATGAGATCCTAGGAAGAATCAACACAAAATCGGCACACAAGGAAGTTTGGAATGGGATAAGTCTTGCACAACAAACGTGAGCTCAAGTTTCCAAGGGATGTGGAGCGATAAGTCACACAAAGATTGTGGATGACCTTTGATTCACTGGACTTGTGTTTTTTGGATATGACGCACCAAAAGGGACACAGGAGTTTCTTAAACTAGCTTATGATATTACACACCTAAGGGGTTAAGAGTGTTAGATATTACACACTAACATGTGATCAAAAATTTAAAAGTAAAAGCTTTCATTTAAAAAATTTGATGCCTTACAAATGAGAAATAATCTACTACTTATAGAAGAGAAAAGAGACAAAGCTTGAAGAACTTCCAAGAACATGCAAATAGCCAAAATTAAATGCATTAATAAGCAAACTTCCAACTCTCCAACTAACAACTAATTATCAACTCTTGATGGCAAGGGAGGAGAAATGTGCTGGCCTTGAATAAATAAATGGACTGAGGAAAAGTGAGCCAATTGCCTCATTAAAAACGTATATTTGGTAAACCTAGTGGGACAAACCCAAAGACAATGAAAATAATTGGTCCACTTAGTCCTTTATTGAACTTTGATGGCCTGAATGAGGACGTTTTTGACCGTCTGTGGTTCTGCTCTGGTCGCGGTATGAATGTCCTTGTGTTCGTCCGCGTGATCATCCTAGTCGTGTATGATCGTCCTTTGGGTTGTCCGAGCCGTTTGTGATGTGTGCGTCCGGGACGAACGTGCAGTCATCCGTGCGTCCATCCATTGGTTCATCCGTTCCCTCCAAATCTTCATTTCCATGTTCCAGGTCATCTTGTCCGTCCATTCCAAGCTCCAGATTGTCTGTTTCGTCTACTCCATGCTCTGAGTGGCCCATGTTTGTCTTAAGCCTTCTGAGGATCATATTATCCCCTCCCACTTGAAAATGATTTGCCCACAAATTCGCACTATCTACGTGGAAAATAAGAAAATCAGAAATATTAAAACTAGATATTATACTTACTTTGAAGGTCAAGTTCATAAGCATTATTATTGATTTTTTGATGATCTTGATGGGATCATCCCTTCTTGGCATCAGTCTGGATTTTATCTCTTCTGAGAACCGCTCCTCCCTAAAGTGAAACCAAACTTGATTTTCGGCCTTAAAATTGACTTCTTTCTGATTCTTGTTAGTAGCTGTAGCATTCATCTTGGTCTTCTCCTCGATTGTCTGCCTGACATCCTTATGAATTTTCTGGACCAATTTAGCTTTTTTCTCTCCATCTGGGCATTGAAGTTCCTTAATTTCCACTAGATTGGTATGATAGGCTGGAGGGTTAGACATATAAGATCCCATATAGGTGGCAGGCCGTCCGGGTTATACTCTTACTGATGAGGACATCGGAACCGCAACAACGTCAAACGAGCCAGACTTGGAGGATCTTACGCTGCAAGTGCCAAGTGGACCGATCACACGTCAAAGAGCAAAGGCAATTAGCTTCAAATTCAACCATTTCGTGAAGCATTTTCTGGAGCGGAAAGAAGACGGACCAGACACAACTAACTGGACCACCAGCTCAGCTAAGCTCGGATCACTACCACTTCTCACCGGTGATCTTCTTCATGCACGACCAGCTTCACTTGGTGTCTTTACTATCACTAAGTAAAGACACCGTAAAATCATGCTAAGGAATTGTACTCTTTTTCCTACTTTCGGTTTTGTCCCACTGGGTTTTCCGAAAGAGGTTTTAACGAGGCAACACCCTTAGTGTGTTTAGAGTAGAAAACTTATTTTTTTTCTCTAATTTTTGGCCTTCTTTTTGATAGGCCTTTTATTCTTTTTTCATATTTTTCTTCTTTTTATTTTGTCCAAAGTTGGTCCAAATGTTTAGGGCCCATTTTTTATGCATTGTATTTGCTGTTTTTGAGTTTTGGGCCAAGTTTCTGTATAAGGCAAGAGGAAATTCGCCCAGAAACTTATTGACAGCACTATTTAAACTCTTTAGGTCAATTAATAACAATTAGAACTTTTATGAACAAAACCTTGAGTCTAAACCTAGCCAGCCGTCGAGTAGAATTCTTAGAATTTGTGAACCTTCAAACCACTAACGTGTTTGCATGATCATCCTTGGTGTATCTCGATCAATCCATAGTTCGAGTGGTCCAATTCGCTTCCCCATCTCGTGATTGTTCAGAATCGAGATTCTCTTCTGATCAAACACAACACGATCCTGATCCAGGCTTGTATCATCTTTGGTATCAGAGCTGAAGCTCCTGACGCAGGGTAGTGTATAAACCCTATCTCTTGTTTTCTTTTTTGTTATTTTTGATTTGTTTGTCAAGTGTTTCAGTTTAAGTCACAATCGAGTCTCTATCATTTGCATCCATCACTCACCATCCACGATCAGCTTTCATCCACGCGATCTGCATAAGGTAAGAAGAGGTGAGGTTCTCCTTTTTCATTACTTTCATTCGCTTGCATCCTTAAATCATAATTTGCATTAGTTTGTTTTTTTTTTCATTGTTTATTCTAATTAACAAAAAAAAACAAAAAAAAAAAGAAATTTGTATTTGAATTTTGAATTCACGTAAAAAAAAAAACTAAAAAAAAAAAAAAAATTGTTTTTTTTGCGTGTGAGAATAGAGGGGGAGGAAAAAAAATTTAAATTTAAATTATTAATTTGTTAAATTTAGATTAGATTAGCTATTTTTTGGATTAGATTAGAATAACTATTTTTAGGGTTTTAAAATTTCATGCAATTAAAGATTTTAGCATAATTTTATCATATAGTTTTTATTTGCATAATTTTAGGTTTCTAGGGTTTTAGTTTTAGTTCACCAAAAAAAAAAAAAAATTAATTAATTAATTAATTTATTTATTTATTTATTTTTTTTGCATAATTTTAACATATAGATTTTTTTATTTTATATTTTATTTGCATAAATTTAGCATATAGTTTTTTTTATTTGCATTAATTTATTACTTAGTTTTTTTATTTGCATTAAACTTAGGCTAAAATTTTGTCATATAGTTTATTTACATTAAATTTGTCAACAAAAAAAAAAAAATTATTAGGGTTTTTAACTTTTAAAATTTGCATTAGAAGTCCCTAGGTCAATTAGAAATTGTTTAAGAAGTCCATAGATTAATTTTATTTGCATACTAGGTCCTAGGTTTAATTTCATATTAAGTCCCTAGATTAAGTTTATTTGCATCTTAAGTCCTTAGATTAAATTTATTTGCATATTAAGTCCTTAGATTAAGTTTATTTGCATACTAAGTCTTTAAATTAAATTTATTTACATATTAAGTCCTTAGGTTAAATTTATTTGCATACTAGGTCTCTAGATCAAAATTATTTGCATAATTAATCCTTAGAAAAAAAAAAATTGCATAACTAGTTCTTAAGTTCTTTTTTTATTCTGGTTCTCCTCAAGAAAGACGGAATGTCCGACAAGTCGGACTCTGCTGATGTCAACAGTGCCATGTTGCACATGTTGACAAATCTGAGTGGTCAAATCCATGCTATGGCTGCGGGCATAGACCGACTAGGTGAGCTCCTAGTGGCGACGAGAGCCGAGATCCCGGAATCAGCTCGTGAAGGAGCAGCTCGCGAATACGGAGAACATCAAGCCCCACCACCGCCATTTTATGCTCATACACCGCCGCCACCACCACCATATCAACCGCCACCACCGGAGTTTCAACCTCCACCGCCGCCACCACCACCTCCGCAAGCTCCCGATGTTAAGCTTTCTACACCGACCTTTGCCGGAAGGGTGGATCCCGAAGCTTATCTGGATTGGGAAAGACGGATGGAGCATATCTTCGAATATTATAGATATGCTGATCCGAGGAGAGTCGCCTTAGCAACGGCTCAGTTCACTGACCATGCTCTTACATGGTGGGACCGAGAATGTACCGAAAGAAGGAAAAATCGGTACGGAAACATAATAGCTTGGGAAGAGCTCAAGTATATTATGAGAAGACGATATGTTCCACCACACTTTCACCGAGATATGCAAAAACGTTTCCGACGTTTGACTCAAGAAAATAAAAGTGTGGAGGAATATTACGAGGAGTTCGAGCATCTGCGGAACCGTTTGGAGATCGAGGATTCTCTAGAGAGCTTAATGACGCAATTTGTTGACGGATTGCAAGAACGAATTTCTCGGAAAGTGGAGAGACATACTTATCATGATCTCGGAGAGTTACTTCATTTAGCTATTCAGATCGAGAACCAGAACAAGCGCAAGTCAGCGACTATTTCTCGACCAAAAACTACATGGAATCCGATTTTCAAACCAACAGAGGGGAGTAGTACTCAGTCGCCAGCAGACAACCGATTTAAGGCTAAAGTGAGTGATTTCACAAAGGCCATTAGACCCGGTCCTAGTGCTTCTCAGCCGACCCCAACTACAACAGCTCCGGTACAACGGAGTCGAGACATCCTTTGCTTTAAATGCAACGGAAGAGGACACATGGCGAGAGAGTGTCCTAACCAACGAGTCATGATTATTACTCAAGCTGGAGAGTACGAATCGCAAGATGAAGAAGATGACGAACCACACCAGCATCGAGACCAAGAGGACGTTGAGTACCTGGACTCTGGAGAGTTCCTGATGATTAGACGAGTTCTTAACTCAATGGTAAGTCCTGAAGAGGTTACACAAAGAGAAAACATCTTCCATACTCGTTGCACCATTCAGGGTAAGGTATGTTCTCTTATTATCGACGGTGGTTCATGTACTAATGTCGCTAGTTCTTATATGGTAGAAAAGCTCGGCTTGGAGAGAACTAAACATCCTCATCCTTATAAGTTGAAATGGCTCAATGATAAAGCCGAGCTCCACATATCCGATCAAGTCAATGTCCCATTTAGTGTGGGACGGTACCAAGATGAAGTGATATGTGATGTGGTTCCGATGCAAGCTGGCCATCTCTTATTGGGACGTCCATGGCAGTTTGACAAGGAAACCACACATAATGGACAGACTAACTTGTATTCTTTTGAGCATGACAAGCGCAGGTACAACTTAGCTCAATTGACGCCTCAACAAGTAAAGGAAATACAAACGAAAATGACTACGGATGGAATTAAACGCAAGAAAAACTTTCTGATTAACTTCTGCGATATCCAAAGGGCAATCACATTTGCGGATGTTTTCTCCGAGGAGTTACCACCTGGACTGCCGCCAGTGAGGGAGATAGATGACAACATCGACTTTATTTTGGGTGCACAACGACCTAACCGAGCCACATATCGAATTAACCCGGAAGAAGCCAAAGAAATAAGACGTCAAATCCAGAATTTAGTGCTGAGGAAAGCGCATGGAGGAGGACTAATGGGTCATTTTGGAGTGGATAAGACGTTGAGCACGCTTAAGGAACATTTTTATTGGCCGCATCAGAGGCGAGACGTTAAGGCTCATTGTGCTCGTTATTTGGTCTGCAAACGAGCCAAGTCAAGAATCTATCCTCATGTAAACAGGTTCTCAAAGATGGTGCGTTTCATACCTTGCGCCAAGACAAATGACATAAGCCAAACCGCCAACTTATTCTTTAAGGAAGTGGTACGGCTTCATGATATTCCGAGAACCATAGTGTCAGATCGAGACATGAAGTTCTGGAGCCATTTTTGGAGATCTCTCTGGAAGAAGCTCGGAACTAAGTTAGTCTTCTCGACGACTTGCCATCCACAAACCGATGGTCAAATGGAAGTTGTTAACCGAACGCTATCCACTCTGCTTCGAGCCACCATTGGACGGAACTTAAAGAGCTGGCTCAAGTGCATACCGTTCGTTGAATTTACTTATAACCTAGCTGTCCACTCGGCCACAAAACTATCTCCGTTCGAGATTGTCTACGGATTTAACCTGTAGTCGCCTTTAGACCTAACACCATTGCCTCCAGCCGAGATTGTTAGTTTAGAAGGCAAGACCAAAGCCGAGTTTGTCAAGAAACTGCACCAGAGGGCTAGAGACAACATAGAAAACAGGACAAAAGCTTACCAAAGACAGGCCAACAAGAGTCGCAAGGCTGTAAGCTTCAAGGAAGGAGATTGAGTTTGGCTCCACATGCGGACCGAGCGATTCTCTCAAAAGAGAAAGAACAAGTTGGCGCCAAGAGGAGACGGACCATTCAAGATTATCCGGAAGATCAACGACAACGCCTACCAGCTGGAGCTTCCAGGTGAGTTTAACGTTTCTTCTACATTCAACGTTGCTGACTTATCTTTTTTTGATGCAGGTGATAATCCAGTTTTGAGGACAAAACCTTCGGAAGAGGGAGGGAATGATGAGGACATCGGAACCGCAACAACGTCAAACGAGCCAGACTTGGAGGATCTTACGCTGCAAGTGCCAAGTGGACCGATCACACGTCAAAGAGCAAAGGCAATTAGCTTCAAATTCAACCATTTCGTGAAGCATTTGCTGGAGCGGAAAGAAGACGGACCAGACACAACTAACTGGACCACCAGCTCAGCTAAGCTCGGATCACTACCACTTCTCACCGGTGATCTTCTTCATGCACGACCAGCTTCACTTGGTGTCTTTACTATCACTAAGTAAAGACACCGTAAAATCATGCTAAGGAATTGTACTCTTTTTCCTACTTTCGGTTTTGTCCCACTGGGTTTTCCGAAAGAGGTTTTAACGAGGCAACACCCTTAGTGTGTTTAGAGTAGAAAAATTATTTTTCTTCTCTAATTTTTGGCCTTCTTTTTGATAGGCCTTTTATTCTTTTTTCATATTTTTCTTCTTTTTATTTTGTCCAAAGTTGGTCCAAATGTTTAGGGCCCATTTTTTATGCATTGTATTTGCTGTTTTTGAGTTTTGGGCCAAGTTTCTGTATAAGACAAGAGGAAATTCGCCCAGAAACTTATTGACAGCACTATTTAAACTCTTTAGGTCAATTAATAACAATTAGAACTTTTATGAACAAAACCTTGAGTCTAAACCTAGCTAGCCGTCGAGTAGAATTCTTAGAATTTGTGAACCTTCAAACCACTAACGTGTTTGCAGGATCATCTTTGGTGTATCTCGATCAATCCATAGTTCGAGTGGTCCAATTCGCTTCCCCATCTCGTGATTGTTCAGAATCGAGATTCTCTTCTGATCAAACACAACACGATCCTGATCCAGGCTTGTATCACTTACATATGAGAAGTTATCTCACTTGGCAGCGCCGACTTAAGGTCAGTTAGGTTGAAACAAACATTTTTAAAAGCAAACATAAAGATAGGCTGTTAAGAAAACAAAATTTTCTTAACCTCATCAGCCTTAATAAAAAGTTTGTTTTACCCTTTGGAACCTTGACCTTATCTGTTTGTTACTCTTGTTATTCAAATGCAACTGGTCTTGATAAACTTCATGAGACTTCATAGGAATCAAAATAGTCTTTCTGCCTTTAAATTTAAAATATTGGCGCTTAGTAAAGCCATCATGGATTATTTTGTGGTCTGATTGTTATGACCTCCCAAGAAATATGTGACCGACTTCCATTGACAGAACATCACAAATAACTTCATCCTCATATTTTCCAATGGAAAATGGAACCATCACTTTAATGGTCACTCTCAATTCTGCATAATCGTTCAGCAATTGAAGTGGATATAACTTAGGATGTTTCATTACGTT
Organism: Streptanthus diversifolius; assembly: GCA_039880935.1. Taxonomy (NCBI): domain Eukaryota; kingdom Viridiplantae; phylum Streptophyta; class Magnoliopsida; order Brassicales; family Brassicaceae; genus Streptanthus; species Streptanthus diversifolius. The sequence continues at coordinate 7,535,077 of JAXGFM010000003.1, read as the reverse complement.
AAGACCTAGCTTCTTTACTATTTCTTCACTAGCAATGTTAGTGCAGCTTCCACCATCTATAATAAGGCTACAGATCTTCCTTTGCATATTGCATCTTATGTGAAACAAGTTCTCAATCTGCTCTTGTTCATCTGTCTTGGTCTAGACACTCAGAGATCTTCTACCTACCATCAATTGACCAAGGAAAAGTCGCTCTTCACCCTCATCATAAGTATCGTTTTTGGGCTCATCATCGCCAGACTCCATATCGCCATTTTCCATAAGGACCATCACCCTTTTATTGGAATACTCGTTTGCATAGTGACCCATACCATTGCACTTGAAACACTTGATATCGCGGGTTCGGGTGGAGTGATCAGTGGCCTTGCCTTTGTCATGAACGGTCAAAAACAGATTGGTCTCCTCCTTGGACGTGGGTGGCTTGGATTCCTGCTGATAAGTTGGTTTGAAATCGCGGTTATAAGCTGGCCTGGTGTTTGTCTCTCTAATTCCATAGGTGGGTCGTGTGGAAGGTTTCCTTCTAAGTTGTTGCTCGATTAGCAATGCTTTGTGAAGCATTTCTTCCAACTGTACATAATATTTCATTTCCAATTTGTCTTGAATCTCACGGTTTAGACCTACAAGGAACCAAGACATAGTATCTTCTATGTCTTCAAGGACATTGGCCCGGATGAGGAATGTCTCTATTTCTTGGTAATACTCTTCAACACTGCAGTTTCCTTGGTGTAAGAATCAGAAACATTGGTGTAGATCACGGTGGTAATGACTTGGGATGAACCAATTTCTTATGATCGTGACCGTTTTCTTATGAACGTCATCATTTCCAGTCAAGTCTCAATAAGGTACTCTCCATTTCTTCTTCTGAACGTGACAAGCTGATCTCACCAGGTGAAGACATAGTCATATAAATCAGTTGCAACACTTTGACTTTGTTTTCTTGTGTGTAGAATTGGAAATTGAACACCAATTTTAATCTTATGTTCCCACTCTAGATATACGGATGAGTTGTTCTTCCCATGGAAAAAAAGAATTTTGAGCTTGAGTCCACCTAATAGTCTTGTGGTGGTGGCCTATCTTCACGGTTACGCCGGCATCTCCACTGGATGTTATGAACGGATCCAAAACTTTGATAAAACCGTTCGGTCGCTTCATCCCCATAATAATCTAGTTGTTTTCCTAGATGGGATTGGTCTTCTTTTACAAGTTTGGTCGGGTATTCTCCTTTTTTGATGCTTGTCTCTGGGTAAGAACAAGATGTCTGATCTCCTCAAATAATCCAGCTTGTAGAATGCTGATTTTTGTGTTCATCATTTGCTCCATTTGGACTGTGATAGCAGTAATCAACCGATTGTTGTTCTTGTCGCAACTAGATTCTTCTGCTGACTCGGACATTTTCCTGAAAAAGAAGATCACAAAATGGCCAGTCAAAAATCCTTAAAAAAACAAAGTATACTAAAAACTAGATCTTAGCATGCTACCAGATTTTAAAGAAATAGATCACGAACCAACTTAAACTAATAATGGTAAAACAAAATAGAAAAGAAAAAGAAAGAGAAAACTTGGCTTGTGTGATGCTCTGATACCACTTGATGAGATCCTAGGAAGGATCAACCCAAAATCGGCACACAAGGAATTTTGGAACGGGATAAGCCTTGCAAAACGACCGTGAGCTCAAGTTACCAAGGGATGTGGAGCGATAAGTCACACAAAAGTTGTGAATGGCCTTTAATTCACCGGACTTGTGTTCTTTGGATATGATGCACCAAAGGGGACACAAATATTTCTTAAATTATCTTAGGATATTACACACCTAAGGGGTTTAAGAATCTGTTAGATATTACACACTAACAGGTGATCAAAAATTTAGAAGAAGCTTTCATTAAAAACATTTGATGCCTTACAAATGAGAAATGGCCACTTATAGAAGATAAAAGAGAAAAGACTTGCATGCTCGGTAAGTTAACTCATAACTCCCCAACTAACAACTCCTAACTCTTGATGGCAAAGGAGGAGAAATGAGCTGGCCTGGAATCAATAAATTGGCTGAGAATAAGTTGGCCAATTGCCTCATTAAAAATCTATCTTTGGTAAATCCAGTGGAACAAACTCAAAGAGAGGAAAAAGATCACAATCGGTCTACTTAGCCACTTATTGAAGTCCAATGGCCTCAATGAGGACATTCATGACCGTCCGTGATTCTGCTATGGTCTCAGTCTGAATGTCCTTGTGTTCGACCGCATGATCGTCCTGAACGTGTGTCTGATCGTCCGTTGGGTCATCCGGGCCGTTCATGATGTGTGCGTACGGGACGACCATGCCGTCATCTGTGCGTCCGTCCGTTCCAACTTCCAGGTCGTCCATTCCAACCTCCAGGTCATCCATTCCATCCTCCAGGTCATCTATTCCAACTTCCAGGTCATTTGTTCCATGTTCCAGGTCGTCTTGTTCGTCCATTCCAAGATCCATATTGTCTCGTTTGTCTTCTCCATGCTCCGAGTGGCCCGTGTTTCCCTTAGGCCTTCTGAGGGTCATACCACTCATCCATTGACTTTCTTCCTTGTATCTTGGGCAGACTTGTCCAAGTGATGATCTTAGATTTTAATTTGATTCGTATCTCAGTGACAGCGATTTGTACTTGCCATTCACATTTTCTAGTTCCAGCTTGATTGAAGATCGTACTGCAACCAAGTCTCAAATCCTTTGATCAATAACCTCGACTATTTTCTTTGTATCACGACAATAATCTTCAACCTGCTTCGCACATCTTAAAGTCTTCAAATCACTGCTTGATGTATCTTTTATCTACTTTTTTGTCTGCTTGAGTTTTTGATCTTTTTATGAGAAATTGTGAGTATGTTTCCAAGTCATGGAGGAGATTCTCGTAGTGTATAACTATGCAATTCACTTTAATAGCAGCCTGTCAATGTATCGCGTTTTAAAAACAGAAAAATAAAAAAAATCGCACTTTATAAAAAATCAAAAGAAAAAAGATAAATAACATGAGTGGTATGAGTGATGGAAATATACATCCTTTAACAGTCGTTCTCCACTGTTTAAATTCGGGAAGTGTGTTCCCACTCCAGATGATAAAGCATCTGAAGATGTCTGCACGTTTCTCCATATCTAAAATAAAATGACAAAGAGGGAAGACTTAGGAAGCAAGAAAATCAATGCACAACTAAAACAATTAATAGATGTGTACCCTCAAGGGGTTTACCAAAGGTGACTGATGAACCCTTGCTTCCTTGGAAAGCAGACCCCTCACTGGGCCGAGCTTCTGAAGACCTCTTCTTGGAACTGTCTCTGTCTAGGGAATTACCAGATCCCCTTGGGCGACTTAGATTGCTTCGCGTGATAGTAATTTGAGATTCGGGGGAACTTTAAAGGTTTCAGATTCAGTAGTAATCTAAGAAGCATCAGCAGCTTGGAACTTGATGAGCTCGATTCAAAAGGATCCTTTTGGTACTAATTTTTGGCTTAACTTTTCAAATGGAGGAGGATCATGCACATTTCTTTTTCGGACCAAGTTAGAAATTGGTTCTTCATCATAGCTAAAAGTCTTCAACTGCTCTATTAAGAGAAAGAATGGTGTTGGGTATAGATCGGAACACCTCAAAGTGGTTCTCATCTATCCATGAAACCTTTAGTAAGAAAGCGTGTAACCAAGAATGCTTTTCCTTTTCTTGTTACAGATCATAACAATCTGAGTTTTCATATTCTTCTCTCTAGCTGCAAACGTCAAGATCATTCAATAATTAATGAATCACATTTAGAAAAAATAACGAAATCACTAGCAAATAAAATTCCTATTCTCTACCAGGAGAACATGACTAACTGTTCGAAAGCATATCGGCTAGCCCATAGACAAAAGAGGGTTCGTTCCGAAAGAGAAACCAGAATGTGCGCCAATTGTCATCTCATTATGGCAACCCTTTAATTAGATTCCGATCTAAGTTTGGATATATAGTGAGCGTCTCTGGTTTTTGGCATCCCGAATTGGAAGACCTCAAACCTCTGTTGCTACCGTAAGATAGTGTAAGACTGAGTGTAGAAGATTCCAAACCACTTTCAGAAAGGCGATTCCGAGAAGAAGGAGATATAAAATCAAACCTCTAGAAAGGGAAATAATAAACCACAGCTCCTAAATTAAATTTCATAGGCACATAAATAACCATTATGAATCATCTCCGGTGATTTTTCGGGTCCACAAATAATGAAGTCGATCTTTGGTGGGACTCAGGCAACTGGTTCTGAGCTGGGCAAGAGATTGAGAGGTAGAAAATGTAGGGTAATGAGGACCGAATCTATCTCCATGTCGGGTGCATTGAATGGTGCTCTTTGAAACAACAGTTCCCTCACTCAATGATGAACCTCCACGTTCGATATCAACCTTTGAAATATCGGTCTCGGAAGTTAGAATAGAAATGATAGATAAATTCGAGATGAATAGGATGGGAAATTGGAGAGACGAAAGATGAACTTTTACGATAAACGAAAATAGAAATTTTTATTATCTTAGTAGAATAAAAAGATGAACTTGCAAGAAAGATAAAATAAAAATAAAAAGAAGAAATACGAAAAGACCAACTTTCAAATTGCGACCATGTAACTGCCTTGGGAAAAAGGGGAAAGTGGAACGGTTTTCCGGTTTTATTAATTTTAAAATAAAGTATAACACTACAAGAAAAATACCTAAAACTTAGGGGCAAATCTGTCAGTATGCCGTCAGAATTAGCATAATCCAAGGGAAAACCAACGCATATGGCTGTCAGTTCTAACTCGTCGGAAATGAATAAGCCGTCGAAGTCCGTTAAAACTTTACGACAAAATTCTGACGGTTTCCGACGGATTAAAATACCGTCGGAAACCATCAGGAAACAAACCCGAATTAAACCGTCAGAAATTATTATGATAAAACTCGAGGGATATCAACGGTTTGGCAAAAACCAACAAATTAAAACAATCGTCGGAATCCGTAAAAAATACAGTCCGTCGGTATCCGTCAGAAATAAATTCCATAGAGATCTGTCAGAAAGACAATCCGTCAAAATTCGACAGTAACAAATTCTGTGAAATCTGTCAGAAAGACATTCCGTCGGAATCCGTCAGAAAGACTACCTGTCGGTATCCGTTAGAAATAAATTCCGTTGAAATCTGTCAGAAAAAAAAAATCCGTCGAAGTCCATTAGTAATGCTATCTCTCAGAAACCGTCAGTAAATTTCCCGTAGGAATTAGTCGGTTTATTTTTCAATTTAATTTTTAAAATTAATTAAATTTTTATTTTGTTAAATATAATTTTTATTTAATAATTTAAATTACAAAAAATAAATATTAATTTAAATTACTTAAAATTAAATATTTATGATAATTTAAAATTATATGAAATTTAAATTATAATATAAATAATATTGTTCAAAATCTATAATTCAGCCAAACATAATAATACAAATTCTAACCATAATAATAAAAATTAAAAACAAACTTAAGATTGGGAAGGATCAGGGAAAGATGAAAACGAATGAGTAGGGTTGTCACGGGAAAACTGTGACATTTTTTGCTGCAGCGCACGTATAATCTCGTCTTGTGCTTGTTGTTGCGCTTTCATTGCTCTAAGCTGTTCGGTCAGTGCCGATATCTGCTGATCTCTTGTGTTGAGTTGTGCCTGCAGAGATGATATCGCAACAAATGGGTAAGTAGAGCTGGATGAGGTCGAACCTTGCTCTGGAATCCCATAACAACAACTTTTATTCTTTGGTGTTATCTACAATTGTAAAATACATAAATTATCATAAAATTATCCCGTAAACTTGACTTTTAAAAAACAAAATGATTAAATATTTAATGTAATTAAGAAGATTGTTTACCTCATATACAAATTCATTAATCTTCTCTGGTGGAATTTCAGTGCATGGTCCGTCGACGGATTCTTGCGATTGGAAATAGTCTTCACTCATCAACGAAACGGTCTCTACAATCTCACGGTCGCTGTTACGATTAGCGGAGTTTGTTGTAGAGACCAGCTGTGCTGTTGGCGTCATCCAGTACTGTATGAAGTCACGCCACAAGTCGGTGTTTACCGTGAACTCCTTCGGGACCTTGCCTTTCCGCCACTTTTCCTTCCACTCGCTCATTTTCCCCGAGTATGTCTTTGAAGCTTTACGTTAAAATTCTTTTCGAACAAGATTCGTAAAAACAGGATTCCAGTTTAATTGTTGCTGTTGAAAAAAAATTAATTAAATGTTATTTTATACATTTTAAACATAAAATTAAGATTACGAGAATTACAACGAATTGCTGAAACCATATATGCTGGTCAGACTCAGACATACTGGAAAATTTCTCGTATAAACGTCTCACCAACGCGATAAGCATGTTGTTTATCGATTTAGAAATTCCGTTGGATGAGTGATTAAACCTTGAAAACATCATTCCAGTTAATTTGTAAAACATGGTTAAAAAATTTACTACTATAATTTAACGAAATATAACTAACCATGTCCCATCGGGTAGGCCCGCTGGATGAAAAACTGGGAATAACTCCCTGCTAGGTTGAGAAAGAAACTGCTCAATGGTCACAACACCCTCAGCAGAACCCGTTGACTGCGGCTGAGACGGTGTTTGTGTTTCTGATTCCATAGGAATCCCAGATGAAGTAGAACCACTAGGACGATGACGAGCACGATTAATGTACTCTTCGTACGTTCTACAAAAAAAAGTAATTTTAATAACTATCATTATATAAATGTAATTTTATAACTTTAAGATTAATTGATTACTAAATATAAACAGTTTTATAACTATAATTATATAAATGTATGATTCTTTTTAGGAAAATTCATTTGCAAGAATGTAATATAAATTACCTTATATATATGGAATTTACATATTATTGTAAGTAATATTGATTACCAAATTTTATTTGATGATTTAAGTAATAAATTTATACAAAACAGACATTAGAGAATTGTTTGAAATTTTAAAACTACAATCATAAATATTTCCGATGAGATAATCCAAAAATTCTATAACTAAAGGCACCAAAGTTCTATATTCCTCTATATCATAAGCATATACGAAGCTGCATGATTATTAACTTATACGAAGTGGAAAAAAACAGGAGTATTAAAATTGTACTGTAACATTAGATGTTGGTTCCTACTCTATTCTCCACCAAAAAAGAGCCGAAAGCAACTTATATAATTACGCAAAAGAAGATCCCTCATCACTTGTTTCTTAAAATATTGCAAATTCTAAGAAATTAATTAGCAGTCCACGTTCCAAATTGTAAAAGCCAAAAATTGGGCTCAATCAAGTGTAACTTGGGCTTCAACTCAATAAAAATACCCCAAAAATTGGGCCCAATCAAGTGGATTGATAGTTTTGTTGCAGAAAAATTTCGTTTTCCTCTCCAAATGAGCTGTAATCATTGAAAAATCGGGAAAAACTTACGGATTTTGGGCCACCATTAGTTTGGGCCATCTGAATAGTTTGACGGCGACCGGCGGTGTTTCCTGATTGCATGATATTCGACGGAGGAAGACAAGATCTGCAATCCAAGGAAGATGAACGAATGTCAAAACCCAAAATGGAATAAAAAAATTTAGGAAAGATATGCTAATTACAATCGATATTAGGAGAAACTCACTCTGTTTAAAATCGACTAGATCTACAGGCCCAAGGTGGGAGATGAGAAGAAAAAAAAAAAAAACTTTGTTAGTGAGGAAGAAGAAGTCGACGGCGCCTACTGAGAAAAAAGAAAGAATGAATTAAGTTTTATTTTATACATCCGTCGGCATCCGTCAGAAATAATTATTTGACGGATTCTGACGGATTATGAATTAAATCAAATTTTTTCACAGTCCGAGTACCGAACTCGAGTTGTTAGATAGGCAGGAGGATGCTAAACCGTTTGAGCCATTAAAGAATTCTTGTTCATGGTTACGTAAAATTGTATATGATTTAATTTTAGATCCGTCAGAATCCGTCAAAATTATCTGATGGATACTGATGGATTATGAATTAAATCAATTTTTTGCACAGCCCGAGTATCGAACTCGAGTAGTTAGATAGGCAAGAGGATGCTAAACCGTTTGAGCTATTGAAGAATTCTTGTTTGTGGTTATGTACAATTGTATATGATTTAATTTTAGATCCGTCAGAATCCGTCAAAATTATCTAATGGATACTGACGGATTATGAATTAAATCAAATTTTTACACAGTCCGTGTATCGAACTCGAGTTGTTAGATAGGCAGGAGGATGCTAAACCGTTTGAGCCATTGAAGAATTCTTGTTTATGTTTACGTACAATTGTATATGAACCTTAATACAGTATAATCTCGAGATATCTCAACGTTTTAAATTTTGTACGAACAGCCATTTATTAAGGTTTAATTGTAAACAAGAGAACTTTTAATAAAACATAATAATTATTTATGCATAACATAAATTACAAATGTTTCGATTATAACATAGGAAAGTAGGAAAAATTTAAAAAGTTTTACCAACGTTACGTTACAAGTACATTATGAACTACCAAATATTACGACATAATTATTCTGACTTGTCAGTAGAACCATCCGATGGAATTGAATCATTATCTTCATGAAATTCATGTTCTGAATCTTCTGAGTCCGAATGTACTCTATCATTGCCGACGTCAGTAATATCAGAAACAAGTTGTATGTCTTCATATTGTTGTAAATGCTCTGTTTCACAGCTAATTGCGGTTTGCATTGGATCATTTTGAGCAAATCCATATATGTTTCCTCTAGGGTTTATTGCAGTAACTGTAATCCATGGATCGGAACGATAAGTAATGCGAGGATATGAAATGTAGCATACCTTATAACATAAAAATATGGTTAAATTTATTTGTTTTTCCAATAATAAGTAAAGTGTATTATATTGTGTTACTGTGTACCTGGTCTGTTTGTGATGCAAGGATGAATGGATCGTATGTAGACAGACTACGGGCAGAATTTATAGAAATCACACCAAGCTTGTCAATACGAACACCACAACCAAGTCATGGATCATACCAATTGCACAGAAACACAATGCACCGCAAGTCCAAAATTCCCGCATAGCGGACTTCCAAAATTTCTTTGAGAACGCCGTAGTACACAACTTCAACTGCCTTTGCAGATACACCATTGTCTACTGTTGGCCGTGTGCTTCCATCTTTATGAACCCTAAATGCGTATCCTCGCTACAAAACCTTGGGTATGAAGTTGCAACAGTTTTCAAACCATTAGATAACTTCACCAACCATGTGGGAAATGTTACTGTTGATTCTAAAACCTATAAATGTTTGACAAAATAAAATGTTAGAAATAAAGTAAAAAAAAAATCAAATGTACGGATACCATCACATATTTTAGACAAAAATTGTGATTACATAGTACAGCAACCAATCAGAAAATTCTTGCTCTTTTAAAACTTCTAGCTTGTTCTCATTCTTAGTAGGGTAATAGCCTCATATCATCTCCATATAGGTACTGTACAAATATGAAACAAATATAATTGAGTAAATTTAACTTGTAAATATATTGTATTTATAATATATATTTCAAACTTGACATACCTTTCATATTGTACTATATCTTCACAGTTTGTGAGAATATATTGATGCAGATGTGTGGCCTCTTGTGATGTTAATTTACGTTTTTTCCCTTTTTCCACTAGCTTGACCAACTTGAGAAAAAAAAATTAGGTACATACGATGGATATATTGCTCTCTCACCTATATCATCATGGTGATTGGGACGCCTACTTTTCGTACTAACTTCAGAAATACTCCGCAAACTGTGAGACTTCTTCATTAAGACTTTGTGCTACAATTGATCCCTCAACCCCGCTCAAATTTTTAACTTTCTTTTTTAAATGAAACATGTAACGCTCGAACGGATACATCCACCAGTATTGAACCGGACCTCCTAAAATTGCTTCTCTTGGGAGGTGTACTGTAAGATGTTCCATAACATCAAAGAAAGTTGGTGAAAATATCTTTTCCAAATGACACATGATAAGTGGGATATCTGCCTCCAAATTGTGAATACCCTGTAAAGTTAAGGTTCTTGAACACAAATCAAGAAAAAGGCACCAACACCTAATAAAAAAACATAAAAAAACAATTAGCATCACATCATTGATATTACATTATTTAAATGACAACAAAAATTATCGTGGTTTACGACAGAATGCACACATCAATCACCTGGTATGGTAAACCAAGACCTCCTACAAGTTTCTGAATCTCGTAGTATGATGATGGGGCCAAATTATCTTGTGGCAAGATATCTTTCACGAAATCAGCCCAAGCATCTACACATTCTTCAGACAAATTGTAGTCCGTCTTTATGCTCATCATCCTTGTAGCCGATGATAGAGTTAAATTTCCTTCGTTACAACCACCATATAGTGGTTGATTTGCTGCATCTAACATGTCAAAAACCGTTGCGCTTTTAAATTAGGTTATGCAAACGTTGGACTATCATAAGTCGGGTGCTGCATTTGCTCTGTGAACGCATGATTGACCATCTGAATCGTACCTACACGTACATATACCTCCGGAGTTTGTTCTCCTAAGCTACCCGTAACATATGGTTCACTAGTACTATATTCATAATTTTTTTCCCCATGTAAATATCAAATCTTATATCCCAGTGTAAATACATATCTATATAAGTGATTCCAAACTGTTTTTTTTGACGAAAAATTCCTCCCGACAATTTCCATGAATTCGCAGATACCACGTGCATAAGACTGTTAATAGGCCAGACTCCTCATTCACCATTGGTCCATCAATCCAAGAACGAAACATGATACTCATTTTTTGTATAAGATTTTCTTTCTCAAAATCTTGTAAACCGTCAAACTTATATATTAATTTTTTTTGTCAGAATACTGTCCTAATCCATCAGAAATTTTCTGACAAATATAGATAGCCGTCAATTTTTTCTGATAAGTGTTGGTAGCCGTCGATTTATCTCGGAATCCGTTGGAAAATTAGTGATATTTGTCTGCACCCGTCAATTTTGGTCTCAAAAGTGTCTGCAACCTTCGCTTTTTATAGGAATCCATTAGAAATTTACTATTCTGTCGATATCCATATGTTTCCTTCATATTTTTTTTTTAAAATTATTGATAGGAATCAATCACATAAATAACGGTCTTGAAAATATTAATATATGATTAAAACAAATTTTTTTAATAAACACAAATTTATTGTTCATAATATTACACATATATAAAGTTTTGCATACATTTCTCAAAGTTTATTCAAAACATAAACACATTTACGGGTTGAAAAACATAGATACACGTTATTATGTTATGCAAAACATAAACACACATAATTAGTACATTTTCATATTATACATACAAAGCATACACTTTTATTGTAGGGAATAAAACTATCTTGCATAAATATATATAATATGATTCCATGCAAAATTCGATAATAATGGTCAATCTCGAATTTTAGCATGTATTTCTCGCAACACCCGTAATGGTCATTAAGACATTTGTATGTGAAGATAGCTTCTGGAGATGGAGGTTTGTTCATCAAATCTTGTCTGCCGTTATCTCCAGCGTGTAATTCATGAATCTTCTTTGGAGCATGAAAAGATGATGACAGATTATTTGATATGTTCAAAAAATTTTAAAAAGTGTTTATAATTTTTTCTTCTTTACGTTGATTGAACTTTTTTTCCGACATGCAAACAAAAAGATTTAAAACGAAATTTAAAATGTTGGAATTTGTTTTTTACAAACGCTATATAAGTGCTTCAGCACAACACATATATATATAGAAAAATTACCGATCAATATCTGTTTGTTTCCGTTGGACATATGTTGGTTGTCATCTGTTTCCGTCGGAAAGAAGTCGGAAGCCATCGTAATATGATAGCTTTCATCTCTTTCCTTTGCAAAAGTGTCGGCAGCCGTCTTAATCCGTCATAAAATTACGTCCGACGTCAATATACGTCGGTATTTGTTAGAATTTTGTCAGTACTCAGTTACAATTCATTTGAGAATTGCTAATCTGTTTTTATGTAATTTATATTTAATTTGTCTTTCTAATTCCGTTTAATACAATTATATTAATATCATTCCTTTTATTTGTTTTTAGATATCGTTTACACTTACTTCCAAACAAGTGTAAATAGCATTATCATTCAACCACAAATATTACAACACTCTTTTAATACAATAGCAAATTATCAAATTTTACATTAAACATACTAACTTTTAAATATAAATCTTTATTTATTGCATATACAATTGTTATATAATATTACAACAATAACATACTCATTTATTTATATATATCATATATCTTATTATAATAAGACGGAGTACATGCTAGTTTCCACTACATCGGTTTACTCTTTTATTCGTCATCCTCTGAATCCGGAACTGTTGTAAATTCATCCGTAGTATTTTGTTCGTCTTTCGCGTATATACTAGCCCGTTCATTTGTTTCGTATTCAGAAATCACATAATTAACACCGATTATCTGTTTAGAAAAATATATGAACATCAATTAATTGTAAATTGTAAATATATTTATTATATACAATTTTAAAAGTATCTTAACAATGTTACGAGCCGTAATGTTGATATACTTAGTGGACGACATGTTTAAACGACCCGTCACATTCCGTAGAATAACCACTGCACCTACAGCAGTCGCTACCATGTATTCGTCATTTAGGAATATGTTGTGGTGCATAGTTCCCTCAATTTTTCCTTACAGATCCTTCAGGGTCACAAGTAGATCTCCTAATCCGTTGGGAGTCAAATTACATATCATAGTCACTATCTAAAATACATACAAGTGTTAGATATATAATAAAATTAAAGAAAATGCGGGAAATTGATTGTAAATATATATATATATATATATATATATATATATATATAAATCTTTTTCACTTTAACAAATTCCGACATTGGACAGTGAATTTCCGCAACCTGGGCCCAAAAAGGTAAGATCCTCTGATGATAGGAACCTACATTTTTTTTTAAAAAAAATATATTAGTATTTTTTATTTTTAAGTAATTTTGTTAAGCAAGTATTTTAGTTTTCTATGTATATATATATACCTTCATGGATTAAGTAATCAATTGTAGAAGTCCAACGAAAACTACTAAAATCTGGGTCAACCTGAAGTGGTGCATTCATAACCTCGTTAATAAACTATTGTGTTGGCCTTGTTTGAGAACTTTCACCTCTTGAAACCCTTGCATCATGAGCCCTCTTCCTAAACAATCCTTGTTGTACCGTTCGGACAGGTCCATGTAGTTGACGAGCTTCTATTTGCGCTTGTTGTGTGGGTTGTAGTGAAATTGTAGATGGAACATCAATAACCACCAAGTTATCGTACAGAAGACTTCTCAGATTCATGATCTTCGACAGTATGTATAGATTTATAATTGTTTTCATACATACAACACTTTGCATTCAAGAAGTAATATATATAGCAAATTAAACCGTCGGAATTCATCATAAATTCTTAAACAAGTGTCAGCAGCCGTTAGAATCCATCATAAAAGTACTTTACATATGTCGGTTGCCGTTAGAATCCGTCATAAAACTACTTTACATATGTCGGTTGCCGTTAAAATTCGTCATAAAACTACGTTACATATGTCAGTTGTCGTTATAATCCGTCACAAAATTTGGTGACACATAAAATAAAATTAAGCTTGAGAAACGAATGGGATAAACCAAAAAGGGTCATAGAAGAGAAGAGGCAGTAGGAAAAATGATGGATTCATAGGATAAGCACACATATATTTTTTCGTATTTAAAATAAGAGACGTTAAAATATTAATGGTCAAATCATTATAAATACATTCAAAAGGAGAATATTCATGTAGGAACCATGTGGCATAATGGTAGCCACTTCTGCATTCATTACACCAGATCTGGGGTTCAAACTCAGCAACCCCCATGTTATTGGAGATATTAAAGCCACTAGGCTATGTTGACAGAAAAAAGAGAATATTCCTATTAATTAGGCCAATTAAATATAATCATTGGTATAAATAAAAATCTCTAAAACTAATAAGGGATGAAGAACAGTTATATGATCAATACAATCAAGTTTTCGACTAATTTAGTACTGAAATTTTTTTTATGCATTCTTGAAATCTTTCTAAATTATATTTTCTTGTTAAATTTTTTTGATATTAAAAGATAATTCCTCAAATTAATAAAAATATTTTGATGTAGAGATTCAACATCCACAGAGGTGTAAACATAAATGGTATTCATATTTTGAAAAATATTTGAACAGCACGAATAAATAATTTTTTCCCAAAACTAAAATAAGTTGAACTAAAATCAAAATAAACATTTTGAAATGGTTACAATTATTTGAGGATGGTCACTTATTTATATGAACAACTCTACAATAGTAAATAAATTAGAATTTTGATATATTCTTATATGTTTAGTGTAACTAAAATGTAATAAAGAATTTGAAATGTCTTGTTGGGTTTGAGTTTTTTGAGTTTGAAAATTTTTCTGATTGTTTTACATTATATGTCTGCGTCAAAGGATCAGTTATCTCTTTATTTTTTTTTTATTTTTTTTGTATTGAAACATTGATCACAAACATAAAAAAAACAGAAAGGTAGAAAAAAATAATGATAATAAAAATAGCAAGGAATAGCCCTTCAATTACTCATCTGCTGTTTGCGGATAATAATTTATTTTTCTGTCAAAGCTAAAAAAATAGAAGGTCAAGACATACTTCAAATCCTTAAATCATACGAGGCTGTCTTGGATCAACAAATAAATTTTGTGAAATCTGCATTAGAGTTTTGTCACTTAGTCAGTGAGGAGGTACATCTACAAACGAAAGAATGGATACATAGTTTGGGATACCTAAAAGCCTAATCAGATCAAAAACACAAGTTTTTGGTTTTATATATGAAAGATTATATACCATAATAAATGGATGGACCACAAAATTTCTTTCGAGGGCACTACCAACATATATAATGTCCATTTATAGACTACCCAAAAAGGCAATACAATAAATCACGAGTGCAATAGCTAAATTTTGGTGGAGCGCGACTAGAAACAATCGAGGTATGTATTGGATGGCTTGGAATAAATTCTGCCGCCATTAAAAAGAAATTGGCTTTGGGTTTATAAATATCAAGGCTTTCAACACCGCAATTTTAGCAAAACAAATGTAGAGGTTATTGGACTCACCAGATACTTTGCCGGCAAAAGTGTTTAAGGGAAGATATTATCGGAACACGGGTCCTCTAGACCCCCATGCTTGTACTTTCCTTCTTAAAGATGGAGAAGTATTTTCTCAGCTATATATTTGGTTAAAAAGACTAATCATATGGGTTAAAACTGGTTTAAACATTTTTGTATGCAATGATTCTTGGATTTCAGCTTTTTGTCCAAGATCAGCTACTTGTAAATTCATTATTTACCTCATGCGTTCAAGGTAAATGATTTAACATAAAATCAGATGAAGAGTTGGAATATTTCTTTGTTGAATGCAGCTATCGTACTGAAGGATGTCAACATAATTCAGTCAATAGCTGTAAGTCGTTTTGGAAGACCAGATACTAATGATTTGCATTTTACCAAAAAATTACACAGTTATATCTGGATATGAGATTGAGCAATTTCTCCCGAAGGTGTACAGGAGGTTTCCTTCGGTCCAAATATGACTACGCCTCAGGCGTATGACTTGACTTGACTTTAAGTTGGTAGGGATAACCCTTGACTTTTAAAAAGTGATTAAACTCAAAAAAACAAGGCGGTGGATTAACTGGTCACACAAAATGTACAAAAAAACTCTTGTTATTTTGTGGAATGAATGGTCACACAAGGGATGTGGAAGTCCCTCGATATTCCAACCTCAGCAATCCTAGGATATGACACACCTAGTATCAAAAAGGGTTTGATCAATGTATATTACACACTATTGGCAAAGAAATGAGAATCACTCTCAAAAGTTTCCAAAAATATAAGATTTTTTTTTATTCATGATATGAGCCTAATTTTATAGATAAAATACAACAAATTTCTCCATAATAGTTTTTAACATTCAGAGCATCTAGAAAAATGAAATTCAAACTAAAGTGAATGTAAGAGAGAGAAATTGACATAATTAATACAGTCCTTGATTATTTTTGGGTTGTATCCATTTTTCTGGGCTTCTGTCATGGAGCAAGATTATATAATAATTCAGTTTGTAGCTTAATTCATTATGGTCTGGCCGGAATTTTTATTGAATGTGCACAATTCTGAATCAAATAAAATGAAAATTACCTGATTCGTAAATTGAATAACTTCTTAATCCGAACTCCGTTTGATTTTATTCTTCTTTGAAGAGTTAGGTAATTGAGCTGACCACATTTTCCAAATGGTTTCATGCATTGAATCTTCGTGATTGAACAGATACACTTCAAAAAATGAACACACGTCATGATGCTTCCATGATCATATCAGTAAGTACGGAAAAAGTGCCCACCAAAGATTTAACATTTTATATGACAAGCAATTTCAAGATGTGTAGTGGTAGCCAAGAACATAAGGTCACATGGACTATAGTGTGATGCACAATGTTGTAAGTGTGGAGCGGAGGAAGAGTTTATCAATCATGTCCTTTTCGAATGTCCATAGGCCATTCAGACATGAGCATTATCAAATATATTATCACCTCCAGAGATTTTTCCAATGAAATCGATCTTCACAAATCTATATTATCTATTTAAAAAATTGCCAAAAAGTGGCAAAACTGAGTATTTCCCCTGGTTATGTTGGTATTTATGGAAGAGTAAGCACGATAAAATTTTCAAAAACATAGATAGAACACCACATGAAATTCTCCAAATTTTAGAAAAAAAATCAAAAGTATGGGATACAACGCAAGTCCTTGGGGAAAATAAACATAATCAACCGGGTAGCATCACAACTTCTCCTTAATCACATCTCTGGTATTGTAATGTGGATGAATCATGGAAGAAATTTTACGAGTAAAAGATGGATTTTCAATAGGAACAGGATAAAAAATACATTGATTGGCCCTCGAAACATTAGGATCAGCATTTCCATTTTACATGCTGAGCTAGAGTCACTTATTTTGACAATGGAGTGTATGATTACGTTCAAAAGTTGGACATTGTCTTTGCTATAGAATGCTCTGATATAGTCAAGATGATATCTTCACCGAAAGAATGACCATCTTTCAGAGTCCATATATAGAAATTGGTAGATTTAAAGTTTATTCCCACAAAATCGACGTCCAACTCATCCCACGAAAAGAAAACGTAAAGACAGACAACATGGCAAATAGTGTAGGAAGACTCCCAACAGAAGAAATGCACATCAGTACATCCCAACCAATGTGACTAGCTGGAGATTTATAGTATTATTTTTCTATTCCCATATTGTCAAAACAATACATGACATACAAAAATAAAACAATTGCATTTGATAACTACAAATAATAGTAAAATTCAGTAAATGTGGATGGTTTTTTTTTTAAAAACAAAAATTGGTTGAGTGATTTTATTCAATAATATGATACTTTACCTGTAAAAGATAAATTTACATGACCATTTCTTATTGAATGATGTTCTTACACGATTTTTTTTTCAAGTTATACTATTTTATACGGATATCTAATATTTTGAATTAATTTATATTTTCCAACATATAATTATATGATCTATTATATATATATATATATATTGAAATAAGTTTCTAAGCCAATAAGTATTTACAGTTATTTAAAACTACAAATAATTATCGTATAATGTTAATAGAGTTTATATACATATATTGTTTATAAAGTTGCTATATATATTAAATATATATTTTTATTTTTTATCCTTGTTTTTGTATCTTTTAATGAGGCCATTAATATTTCTTTGTTATGGTACAAGTCTTTATTATATATTTTCACCAAAAAGCTGTACAAGAAAATACAAAAGATAATATTACTATTCTTTTTAGATAATATAAGAAATATTTATTCTATGTTACCTAGATAAGCACCATATTTTGTAAATTTATTAGAAAATTAGTAATGAATATGCAAACAAAAAAAGAAAAAAATAACATGAAAAAAAAATAATTCTAGTAGATGACGGAATATATACTTTTAAACAGAAAAATTGTGGGAATTATGTGACACAATAGTGACCATCTCTGAAATTCATGAAAAATGTTTGGGGTTCGAACCCAACACTACCACAATTTTTAAAGGGATATTAAAACCACTACGATAGACAAAAAAAAAACAGTCAAAAACTAATCAAAGTCTAGCGAGAAGTTTACGTAAGTAGAAAAGCTTACATATCCAATACATATAAATTGATTTGTAATCATATATGTTATATTTTATAAGGAAATAAATTTTTCAATGTGATTTACTAACGTATAACATATTATGTAGATTTTATTATGTTTCTTTTTACTGCAAAAAAAACTCTAAATTAGTAAAAAATAGAAGTTTTTTATATTTTAAATAATATTCAATAAACATATTATCATATAAAAATATAATATATTTTATAAATTTTGAAATAGATTTCTTAGAAATGCAAGTATATACAGTTATTTAAAAGTATATATGATTATTTAAATTATGTTCAATATATGCAACTTATTTTTTCATTGTTAGTTTTTTAGCTTTTTAGGTGGCCACTAGTATTTTTAGTTTTGATATATTATCACAAAAATGTAAGAAAATATATGAAAGATAATATTACAATTTTTAAGGTAAAATAAGTAAAATTATTTTTCTTATTTATTTCATTTAGCACCTAAATTTTGAAAATTAATTGAGAATTAGTAGTTAATTTACAAAGCAAAAACTAAAAGAGTCAAAAATAATTTTAATAGATGGCGAAAAACGTTTATAAAAACATACAAAGCTAGTCAAAACTGATTAGAAGCTCACATGAAGAGAGAAAGTTAGCATACACAATATGCATATCGGTTAATAATTATATACGATATTTTTTGTATTATTGCATCTTTTTAAAAATTATTATAATTGCTAACGTATTATATCAAACTGTAAACTGATGTTGACAAAAAAGAAGAAGTGTAAACTGATAAAAATAATGATAAAGAAAAATTCGTATATTTAATGATAGTAAATATACCTATAAATATAACATACGCGGCGCTTGTAATAGCATATTTTTTGAAGCTGTAATATGTCATATATAAATAATGTGTTATAATAAGACATAACAAGTACATTTAGGTTTATGCTATGGCTTTAGTAAAAACATAATATATTTTAAGAAATGAAAATATACAATATATATATATATGTATATATATGTGTGACGTTTTCAATTCATTTTTCCTAATTTCGTTTTAGTTACTACTACTGGTTCACGTAATTGTTGTTCTATTTTTTGATATTTTATTTCTTGTTGTAAATATTGAATATGCTTTTGTTTTCAATTTATTAAGTTTATAGATTGTTCTATAAGGCTAATATTTATTTAGTTTTCATTGGAGACATGAATTCATAAATGATTTTTTCTCATACAACTTTTATAACAAATTCTAACTATGTGACGTTGGTTTGTAAAAAGGTTCAAGTCTTTTAAAGATATATACTTGATTAATGATATGGTAATAAGGTGTTGGCCTTGTAATTTAAGGAATAGGTTGATTTTTGATCGGTAGATTTTTGTAAAGAATATGTGAAGCCTATTTTTGTTTTTTGTATTAGGTTAACAGCCAAGTGATCAACTAGAGTCGGTCACATGGACCAGTTCGATCGGATTTCGATGAAATATTAAATTTTCCATGTCATGGGAGTACCTACCAGGGTGACGTTTCGACCAACCAGTATAGCAACTGGAGGAACAGCTGAAATCCCATTGGCGGGACTTGTTGTTGCCAAAACCAATATGATGATCGTTGGAGCCAGCAAATCTCCTTTGTAATGTCATCTCCTTTAGAAGTCTCCCTCAGGATTCTTCCATTCGGAAGAAACAAACATTCTGCATGCTCTTCACGAAAATGCGCTTATCCTAACTAACAATTCTCTCCAGTAAAGTATAACATGAAGACTGTCCAAACAGTTTGGAGCCTGAGTAACGGCTCTGTATTTCCTTTCACCGTATTCATAAAACAAAGGCTCATGCACCGGAGTAATACCTCTAGAAAATGCTCTGCTTACCACATGCTAACATGCACCAGTTGCAAAAAAAGCGACTACATATCCTCATTTTAACAATCTGCACACTGGGAAAATTCTTTCCCCCTCTCCAGATGTCTCTCATGACTCTTGAGTATGCATCTAATCCCGGTCTTATGGCCATAAAATCAATGAGTAGGATGGTTACTCTATGTAATGAAGCGTCAACCATCATCACACGGGTCAATCTTTCTAGAGATAATTTTTTTGTTCCCGGCCCCATGAAAGACATTCGACTTTAGGCTCAAATAACATGTCATAGTTAATCCGTGGGAATGCCTAAGTTCAATAACTAAAGTAATAGGTCATGTGTTGTCCACAAAGGATTTGTGAACCGGCGATGAGCGTTTGGCCACCCCGGTGCCAACTCTAGCGGTCCAAATCAAATTCGCTCATGCACCTGATCTCCCAGTCCACCAATCACAGAAGTTGGTTAAAATTCATCCCAGGATAATCACCCCAACTAGCGTCTTTCAGGGAAATCTCTAGAGTTTCTTAATTATAATTTATGAAACATAATAATAAATAACAGAACAGGATTTAATATTAAACATAATTATTCAGTCATAATTATAACAATGTAGACTTTTTATTCAAAAGTATAAATACTTGTATCCTTCTCTAGTATACCAATAAATTATTATAAAAGATTCTGAGGTAAACGTAAATCCTCCACTAATATGTATATATATATATATATGTGTCTTTATTAATAGGAGCGAAAGTAGTTTAACAAAAGAAAAAGAAATTATTAACTGATTTGATTGTTCAGCTCAAGAGTTAGTTGCGAGGCCTAACACAGTGTTAGGTTCCACTCAAGAGTTAGTTGCGAAGCCTAACACAGTGTTAGGTTCGACTCAAAATTATTAACTCTCGTTTCCTGCCTTTCAATTTAGGCAGATACTTTGGACACTGTTTCAAAGTTATAAAAAAAAACTCAAACGTATGCGTAAGATAACACTGTTTTAACTCGGATTCTGGAAAGTGAAAACCAAAAATTCTAGATTGAGATGTTTCATGTTGACTTTAGCCCATATATGAATAAAGAAATCTTAGACTGTTCCACTTTCATAATTCATATGTTTATTTATATAAAATAAATGAAATCAAAGGGAAATAATTAAAACCAGTTATCAAAAAGTCAAAAAAAAAAAAGTGGTGTGAGTCATGGTTTCGGTTTCTTGGTTTGGATCTTTGAGGGTTTGTGTTTTCAGGTCTTGTGCAGTTGATGCTTTGGTCGCTTTGGTTTTGGGCCTTGTGCTTCTCGCTCTAGTTTGTTCTCGGTGGAGTTGAGCTGTGTTTGGGGTGTCCTCTTTTCAATTGCGTTTGCTTCTTTGTCTTAGCAAGAATGGCACTTCGCTTTTGCTTAGGTTCTTCTCCGGCTGCTATGTTCTTCGAGTTTGACTGTTTCTTCCCGCCTAGATTTATTCTCATATCCTTATCAATATATATATTTTTTTAATTTAATCTAATGATTTTAATATTTTTTTAATTTAGTCAAATTTCATATATATCATGAATTTTAAAAGTTACAACCAATTTGCTACATGATTCCCACATATCTTCTCTTTTTAATATAACTTTTTGCTAGCTTTAAATTTTATACGTATTATTTTTTTTAATTTTTATGTTGTAATTACTCCTTCTACATTTCAATACAAAAATGTTTTAAAAAACTAAAAATATACTGAAAACAACTTAAATTAGGTTGGTTATATATGTTTGTCATTTACATAAGTACATTATCCATAAATATGTCATTTAAATATTTAAAAATCTTGCAAGTTGCATCCCTTTGCTTTATTTTTTGTTTTTTCGACTTATTCAACCGTCGTTTACAAAATGAGAGGGTGATATTTAATTTTTTAATTTATTAGATTTAAAAATTGTTTTGTCAAATAACATGGCCTAGTCTTAACTTTAAAACCCGAGGCTGAAAAGGTTTTATTTCTTAAAATATTCAAAATTTATTGATTGTGCTAAAAAAAACTTGAATGATGAGAAATAAATAATTGAATAAAAGTCTTCAGCTCTGATTCATTATTGCAAATAAGATTAAATGTAGGAGGGTCCATAGCTTAATTAAAATTTTCCAACAAAATTGTACAAAGATACTATAGATAGTGTAGCCGCTACCCGCCAAAACTGCTATTTTTAATCACATCCACAAGAAAAATAGACAAACGGCGGAGATTCAAGCCCTGGATGGCACGTGATAGTATCTTCCTCTGCACGTGCATCTGTAGATGACGCTGCATGATTCGGCGACGGAGCACTGAAAACTAATCATTACTCGTTTACACGGCGAGCATGCGCCACAGGCGTAGGAACAGTCCGGCAAACTCGATCCTGTCGGATACATTTCCATTTCTGCCCCTTCTTTTTCTCTTATTTCCTTTTTCGCCATAAACTAATATAATAGTAAGTTCAAAAGACATAATTAAAAGGTCAAGTGTTGAACACAAAAAAACAAAAGAAAACGAAGTATTATTGCAATTATTAATTCACACTTCTAATATCATAGACTTGTCAAAAAAATAACCAGAAGGAACCATTGACAAAAAGGCCAAAGAAAATTTCAAATTTTATTTTAAAGAAAACTCAAAGTTCTCTCAAATTCTGAAAAACACAATTTTTACTTTAAAATAAGCTTTAGAATTTAGAGTTAGTTTTTTTGGTCATGGCTTAAAATTTCAGATTTGGGATTTAAGGTTTCGTTTTTTTTTTGGGTACTTTAGATTTAAGTTTTAAGTTTAAGATTATTTTATTAATTTATAAAGGTATATTATATTTTTTAAAAAATTCGAAAATTACATTTGGTTTTAATTGTACATAAAAATATTATTATGTATTTTTTAAAAATGCTATATTATCAGAAAAATACGAGATTAGTGTACCGTACGAGACTTGACCTACCTTGTGGTGCGTTTGAGCTTGTCCTATCTCGGAAATGTTATTTTCTCCGCCATTGACCGTAGTTTCTAAAAATGAGGTATTAATTATATTATTTGAAGTTGTTGACAAAAAAAATATATATTATTTTAACTTAAACCCGAAGAATAAGTTACTATATTGTAAGACAAATGATTAACAAATAAATATAATAATAAAAAAAAAAGGGAAAGAGTGAGATATTGATGTGACGGACTTAGTGGCGGCGTGCGAATGCAGTTAACGACCAAAGAACACGCGGCGAAGACTACAACGAGGGCAACCACTAACGTGCGGAGAAACTTCTCCATGTTTTATAACTTTTCTATAAGATTGAAAACTTCTGGATAAAACAGAGGTTTAAAAGAGATTCTTCTAGAAAATGAGAGCAGAGAACAGTATAGTACGTGTGTTGTGTGATAAAGGTGGAATAATCTAAATGCAAGTGATATATGTCTTATATATAGTTGAGGAAAATATGACAAAATTTAGGTATCTGTTATAATAATAAACGGAAAAAAAGACGTACGTACACCTGATGGAGGTCACATGATTCTCGTCGATTTTCTGATATTTTTTTTTTTTTTTTTTTTAGAAGAAATCACTCGTGTAGTTATATCAACGAATCTGTTCGCTATCATTTACAATCAATTTGCTCATTTGAATTTGTTTAAATCAAATATCTGTTAAAATGTAGCAACAAGTCATGACTCCTGAGATATGGTTTCATTTTATGTTTCGAATATCTATTTTAAGTTTTCGGATAAAGCATACAATTTCGTTACTAAATCATGGTCGATTAGTGACCAGTATGTATCTTATATATATGCACAAAGTGTCACCATTAAAAGACCAGGATGCCTATAAATATTTTTCTGAAAAGGCTTGTTAATTAACTCAGAGAAATTTTCATCTCTATTGAGTTATATAAAATATAACTTTTTATTATTTTAATTTAGTAATTTTAACATATTTTATAATACTGTGAAATATTGAATTCAAACTTTATATATGTGTTGAATTTAAGAAATAATCACTATAGTATAGTACATGATTTTTACTATATAAATTAAAATTTAGAAACATTATATAGTCTACATAGAGAGAAATAAGGTATACATATACGGCGTGGGACCGAAAAAGGAGTTACTATGGGAGAAAAGCTAATAATTGCAGTCATAAGGTTCACAATGGGAGAGAGTGCACAGAAGCAGCCAAAAGTGTTGAGAGATTTTGGAAAATAACCTGTCACACAAACGTGAACCTTGCCTTTGGTTTTAATGACTTTTTACCTTATCACCAAAAATGTGCTTGCTCATATATTTTTCATATTGTTTTGGTAAGTTAGAAGTCTTGGAATTTAGATTCATTTCTTTTCTTTTTTATCAGAAATTTGTTAATATGTTAGATTAGTTTCCCCTACTCCTTGATACCCATTTCTTGTTTAGATCCTATCAATGCTTAATATGTGATTTGGTCTAATATGTAGAGTTCGATGGGTGTAGATATAAAAGAAAAGAAAATGATGAATTTTGAGGGCAAAAAGAAGAAGAAGAAAAAATGTACTAATTTTTTTCCATCAGTTATTTTAAATAGTAAAATTTTCATACTTTTTTAAAGTAAAATAAATAAATATTTTTTTGTAAAAATGTCCAAATAAATAATTTTGGTAAAAAATATAAAAATTAAATAATTTTGGAGGTGTTGGTGCATGTGCATTTTATAAACAAAATTCTCAAAATAAATCTTTTTTGGTAAAAATGTTAAAATTAATCTTTAAAAATTACAATATTGTCATAGCCAACTCCATGATATGAAATCATGAAAATATCATATAAATATCTTCTATAGACTAAAATCACATTTAGTGTATGAGATGTGCTATGTTTGAACTGTATAGTGTAAGTTGATTGGGCCTATGTCCAATTGGACATGTCAAACTAGAAATGAATTTTTATTGGACATCTATAGGCATGTCTAACAACAACTATGTCCAGTAGAACATAAAATCAATTGGACATATGTCCAGTTAGGCATATCCATATATGTTCAAATGATTAACCTAAACAAAACAAAGTATAAATAAAAACACCAAGAACACATATAATTTTTTTAGTCTCTAACTTGTATCAATAAAAAGAATAATATATACTACGATCATTATGTTGTTGAATCAAACCAGAATTAAGAAGTTAATTAATCTCACAACATATCTAATTTCATAGATATAATAGCAAAAATACTTCATTTTAAGACAAACTAGAAAAATCAAACACTAGCAAATAGACTATATCTTTCTTCACTTTACTTTCCCTTATCATCTTCCTCTTCCTTCTCTTTCTCCTTCTCCTTCTCATTCTCATTCTCATTTTCATCTTCTTTTTTCTCCTTGTCATCACCTGAAAATTACAATTTATTTTAAATCATGCATCATATATTTTTTTAAAAAATGATTCAAAAATAAAGGTTACCACTTTCTAGAAAACTACGTAGCCAATTTCTTGTACAAATCATTGTTTGGACATTTGTGGGTAGAAGATAGTTTTTATACTTCCTAAGTACACAAGCTCCTATACCAAATTATGATTTAGAAGCCACTGTTGTTATGTGAATACTAAAAACATCACAAACCATGTTCGATAACTTTTTAAAACGAGTTGAATTATCTTTCCAATATGCCAAAATATCCAAAATTTTGAAGGCAACCATACCAAGTGATGGTTCGTCCAAACAAACGTCCAATGGACACTATTCGAGCAAGCAGCAACATCTAAAATCAGACCTTGTTTAACGTGAATTCCAACTGTTTCCACATAATTTTGAAACATTGTTTCTCTACTTTCAGATCCTTTCACAAACTTGACTCTCTCTCTGATCTTTTGTAAAGCTTCACCAATCAAATCTAAGCCATCTTGCACAATAAGATTCATAACATGTGTTCAACATCTTACATGTAAAAACTAACACTGCATACCAAATCTTTTGAAGTTGTCTCTTCAAAATAATTTGCATGTTGTCATTAGAAGAAGCATTATCTACGGTAAGAGAAAACACCTTCTTTTTCTAGTTCCAGTTTTTTAACAACTCCATGACTTTCATTGACATAGCAAAACCAAAATGTGGAAGAGGAAAAACACTGAAAAATAATATCTTGGTTTGCAAATTTCAATCACCATCAATATAATGGACTGTCAAACATATGTATCCCTCAATATTAATAGCTCGCCTAAGATGTTAACCAAACTCTACTAGGAATATCAGTTTAAACTCTCTTAAGCTTCTGTTTCTCTTTCTCAAGAAAAATTTAAGAGATCTGATGCAACTGTATTTCTACTCCAAAATCGAATGAGATAAGTAAAACCTATCATAATCATTTTGTGCTCAACAAACGAATACAAAAGATCATGCTCAATTATGACCATTGCAATCATCTCACGAAATACCACCATATCAACCTTTCTAGTAAAAAGACAAAGAAAAGTATATGTTCCATTCTTATGGAGATTCAAAAAATAATGTATTTTAAAGTGATGCATCTAATATCATTTTTACCATCCAATAATTTTTCTCTAACTAGTGCAAAATGTTTCCAACACATAGAGATTTTACAAATAGAGAGCTTCATATCTTCACTTTATCATTCAAATTTATCATATTGATATCCATGGTTTTAAATAAAATAAAAGACAAATGAAAATCGCATAAAACACAAATGTTATAAAGAACTCATAATATGTATTTTATTTCAGCAATAAGAAGATGCTTTCATATGATGAATTTTCTAGTTACCAAACTATCGTAGACAAAAGGGAAAGAATATTGACAACAATACAATACAACGCTAGATTTTAAAAGCTGACATATTTGTAATCATGTGTTTCACATTTTACCAACTTCCAAGAACTTCAGCTCAGTCCATAAAATATCCGATCTTTTGGAGTAGCTCTGTTGCTTTGGAAGGTAGCCAGGCAACTCATGGGCTATCTCAGTTTTTATTTTATTTTACACCAATATTACTTTTCATTAAAATAAAACAAAGTTTATGAAGATACATTGCTTTTGTCACCGAATATGATCAGAACTAGCCAACTAGGAAGATTACAATCTATGGTAGCACAGTATGGTGGGCATTGTCGAACCATGTATGCTATCCTATCTGCCGCCTTGTTTGCCCTCCTTTTAACCGGTTGCATAGTGAATCATGTGATATGGCGAATAATAAGAGATAGCTCTTAAGTGTATAAGTCCAGACTCGACCATTGGGAGGGGTTGTTAATTGCAGCTAGGAGGTTGGAGCAATTCACACAAAAGCACACATTTTAATAACCCATGTTAAATAAACAATAACAAGCCCGTTGCCGCTTCGAAATAGTTAATCGTATATAATATGAAGTCCAATAGACTAAGCTTAGTTGACCGACGTGGTTTAGTTGCTAACCAACTTCACTTGATAGGGGTAAATCGTGGGACCTAAACGCAGCGTTTGGCATTAGATTATTTTCCTGGAAAAGAAAAAACAAAAATCCTTCGCTGAGAAGCAAGATCTTTGTAATCAATCTTCTTCTTCGTTTTGCTTTCTGCCCTGTTCCAACGCTTTGCGATCGATATCATCAATCGTATCATCAATCGTTACAAGCTATCCGATCATGTCGATGCTCGATTCCTTCTTCAATAAAGGCTTCAAAGCAGCAAAATGGTAAACTCTCTGATTTCATCTGTTTTTTTTTTTTTCGTATTTTCTTCATTCGCCAATTTATTTGTAATTGGTTTTGATTCAAAGTGTATCTTGTGTTGGGTTTTGTTATGTATACACAGCAAAACCTTGCTCAAGTTAACGATCCCTCGGATAAAGCTGATACGGAACAGAAGAGAAGCGCAGATTAAGCAAATGCGCCGTGAAATTGCTAAGCTTCTCGAGACTGGTCAAGAAGCCACTGCTCGAATTCGGGTAATGGTTTTTCTTTTGCTTTGTTAATTGAATTTTTCTGAGAGCTTTCTTTAACTCTTAGTTTCTCTTAGGTTGAGCATATTATAAGGGAAGAGAAGATGATGGCTGCTCAAGAGATCCTTGAACTCTTCTGTGAGCTCATAGCTGTTCGTCTTCCAATTATTGAGGCACAAAGGTTATAACTTTACATCCTTCCTTCACTTGGGTTTTGAGAAATTTCTGAACTTTTAGTTTCCTATTTGTCTTGTCATACTTTGTGTTTTTGTCTGTTTTCTGAGTCTTCTGTTCAATCATTGTTGTTGAGTTTCTGAATCCTGAATTTTTTGAATTTTTTTTTCGTAGGGAATGTCCTCTAGATCTTAAAGAAGCAATATCAAGTGTATGTTTTGCTGCGCCGAGGTGCTCTGACTTGATAGAGCTGCAGCAGGTTCAGATGCTATTCGTTTCCAAGTATGGAAAGGAGTTCGTTGCAGCTGCATCCGAGCTCAAGCCGGATTCTGGTGTCAATCGTAAGGTAAATCGGAGTTTATTGATATATGTAAATTATAATGTGAGAACTCAACACAGCTTTGTGTACGTAGCTGAAGAAGAATCTATATGAATCCCTAAGTTTAGTATCTGTTAAAGTCCTTCGGATTCCATTTGTGGAACTAGTTTTAACTAGTGTTCTTGATCCATCTTGCTGACTGAATTGCTAACTTTGATTGCGTGGTTCAGTCTAGAAGAAACAAAAATGTTTGTTCCTCGTTTTCACATTTTTCCAAATCAATTTTACAGTTGGTGGAGTTGCTGTCTGTGCGTGCACCTTCCCCAGAAAGTAAACTGAAACTTCTCAAGGAAATTGCAGAAGAACATGAACTTGATTGGGACTCTACTCCTACTGAAACTGATCTCTTCAAATCTCATGAAGATCTCCTTGTCAGTACTTCTCTCTTTCTTTATTATCTCTTCTCTGCCTCATATAACGGATCTGATCAGAACATGTTAGATGCTTTGTTTGTTAGTATGTACCTCTTCAAGTTTGTCCAGATATCCGTGGCCTTTAGCTTTCTTTTTGCCTCAGTCTCTCTGTTTTTCCTAAATTGTCTTCTTTCTTTTCAGGATGGACCAAAGCAATTTGGTGGGGGCTCTAAGGTGCCATTACAGGAGGAACAAGATAAAGGGTCACGTTTGACAATGTTACCTATTTCACGTCCTGATGAGCAATCTGATTCTGACTCAGATTATGAAAAATTGGACTTTCCCGAGGTTCCTAATGTCTTGCTGCGGCCGATTCCTGGCGCTATCACTGCACCGGAGGCAGCGAAATCTGCCACTTATGAACATACCTCTCCTGACATACCCTTTAATTCAGAGAATGTAGGAGACGAAAAACCTGCTTCCAAAAGATATGAACATCCTGCAAAAGCAAGCACCACTGTCGTGGAAGACCAACGATCTTCACCCATTGTTTCTTCAATGCACTTGACGGAATCTGATCCCGTGAAACAGGACAGTTATTCTCCACCATCTGTTGGTGTAGTAGTCTCTACAAAAGAGAGTGGTGCTTCGAGGGGTCCTCTAAGGAAAATATCCGATATGGACTTGCAGGATGTCCTAACGGCAGCTCAAGCTGCTGCTGACTCAGCGGAACGTGCAGCAGCAGCTGCCCGTTCAGCTGCAAGTCTTGCACAACTCAGAATCAGTGAACTCACCAATAAAACGTCTGATCAGTCTCCAGAAAGTCCGACTGAGAACCCTTTCCATTCAAACCCACCACCACAGACAATGGAAAAACCGCAGTTTGTTCAACAGAATTCTTCTGTCAGCAGCTACGGAGATCTTACAGACTTCCAAATGGGTGACTCTTCATCATTTTTCAGTCATGAGCGGAACAACCAACAAGCAGAGAGACTCCCTTCAATGGAGAAACCGCGGTTTGATCATCAGAACTCATCAGTCAGCAGCTATGGCGATCTTTCAGAGCTCCAAAGACCAGAGACCTCATTATTTGATAGACTCAGCCCGGACCAGGACCACCAGCAAATGAGACTGCCTTCCACGGAAGATGATCCCTATTACTCATACCCTAATCTGTTCACATCGCAGAATCCTAATCGCTCACCTGGCTCTCGTTCATTCTCAGACAATACAAAACCTGCCCTTGATTCTTGATTCTTACCTGCAAAATTTATAATGCAAGCTTGGTGTTTTTTCAGTTTGTTTCATTTCTGCTGTTCCTTCTCTTGAGGAACAAAGAGCTCAAAACGTTTCTTGAACAGCTTTTTCTTCCTCTTTATTCAGTGGAAGATATGTATAATGTATAGAAACTTGGTGTGAGTGATCTATTATGTTCAAATAAAAGGCCTTGGTTTGCTCAATAAATGAAGGAACGCTGATGTCTGATGCAGCGCTCTGAGACTAACGTTTGATTGTCTACAAACGCACAAACCGGCTAAACGCAATGCCAAACCGCCAATGTATATAATTTTCTTTATTCTTTCTCGGTTTCTGTTAGACAAATTCTTCTTTGACTCAGACCAGACAACTCAACAGAACAATACTGTGTAGAATCAAGGAACCAATGGAAGACAGCTCCACTTCTTGCCTAAGAACTGTTGGGTAATTCCAAATAAATGAAGTATATGAAGAGGTAGATTCATGCAACAAGAGGAAGGATGAATCTACAAGTCAAAGTACCTTTAATCTAACCACATTGGATGGTTCTTTGTCTAATCTTTATTATGGTTCATAGAACCTTGATTTTTTAAGTCTCTTCATATTCTACTCTACTCAACTATATAAAGCTCTTTTGTAATCTTTGTCATAACACATCATCATAACAACAAAACACAAATTTTATAAAGAGTAGTTTTATAAATCTTTCTTTCTCTGAGTTTTAATTTTAGATTTGGTATCAGAGCTTCAGGAGGAAGTCTCGATCAAAAGGCTTAGAAAAAGTTTTGTTCATCAAATCTAAGAGAAGCAAGTTACATGGAGGTAACTAATGATGTTCAGCCACATACCAAGGAGATTGGATCATCATCCATCCAATGCCCAATGTTGACTCCGACAAACTATATTGTTTGGTCAATGAGGATGAAAGTGTTACTCCGAGTCCATAAAGTATGGGAATCGATTGATCCGGGTACTACCAACGAAACACAGAATGATGTTGCAATAACACTCTTGTTTCAATCAATTCCGGAATCACTCATCTGCAAGTAGGAGATCAAACTACATCAAAGAGTATTTGGGATGCCATCAAGTCACGGTACCTAGGAGCGGATCGTGTAAGGGAGGCAAGACTCCAAACGTTGATGTCAGAGTTTGAAAGACTAAAGATGAGTGAAAGTGACTCTGTCGATAACTTTGCCGGGAAGATATCGGAACTTGCATCTAAATCAGCTTCGTTGGGAGAAAGTATGAATGACGAAAAGATGGTGAAGAAATTCTTGAAAGGACTTCCAAGAAACAAGTACATTCATATAGTAGCCTCTCTAGAACAAGTTCTCGACCTAAAGACGGTGGGATTCGAAGATATTGTTGGGAGACTAAAGGCATATGAAGAACGTGTCAAGGATGAAGTTCAAGAAGAGGATCATGGAAAACTAATGTTCTCCAACAACGATACAAATAACCAAGGAGGATCCAGAAGTTTCCGAGGAAGAGGCAGAAGACGTCGTGGCAGAAGTGGAAGAGGTCGAGGGAGACCTAATAAAGGAGAAGAGAACGTGGATAATAACCACAAGCAGAAGAAAGAACGTTCTAAGGTCATATGTTGGCGTTGTGACAAGGCGGGACACTACGCAACATCTTGCCCCGAAAAACAAACAAGACAACAAGAGGTGAATTTAAATGAGACACAAGAAGGTGATGCTCTTTATATTCACGAGGTTGTGTTCTTAAATGAGGATAAAGTGGATCCTAAGAAGTTCAATATCAACAAAGGCGATGCAAGTGTTTGGTATTTGGACAACGGAGCAAGTAATCATATGACGGGGAACAAAGAGTTCTTTGTAACCTTGGATGAAGGTGTTAAAGGGACAGTGAAGTTTGGTGATGACTCAACAGTTGATATAGAAGGTAAAGGTACTATCTTATTTGAGTGCAAAAGAGGTGAACATAGAGCACTTAAAGATATTTACCTTATACCCCGCTTGAAGCACAATATTTTGAGTATGGGACAAGCAACAAAGAATGAGTGTGAGGTTATCATGAAGGACAAACTATTGACGTTAAAAGACCCAAGTGGAAGGCTGCTTGTTCAAGTCACAAGATCACCAAATCGTCTCTATATGACGTTGATGAAGATTGGCAACCAGAAGTGTCTCAAAATAGAAGATGATGAGACAATTTGGAGATGGCATGCTCGGCTCGGCCATGTGAGTTTTGGTGTGATGAACAACATGGTTCAGAAGGAGATGGTCATAGGGATGCCAAAGTTCATACATAAGAAAGATGTATGTGGGGTATGTCTGGCCGGAAAACAGACGAGAAGTCCATTCCCGACTAAAGCGAAGTTTCGAGCTACTCAAGCATTGGAGTTAATCCATGGAGACTTATGTGGACCGATTTCGCCGCCAACACCAGCAAACAATCAGTATATCTTTGTATTGATTGATGATTTTTCAAGATATATGTGGATTATGCTTCTAAGAGAGAAAAATGAAGTGTTTGAGCGGTTCAAAAGGTTCAAAGAAAATGTTGAACGACAAACGGGTTTGGCGATCAAAACTTTTCGCACTGATAGAGGAAGAGAGTTTACCTCAAATGAGTTTAACATGTTTTGTGAAAAAAATGGACTCACAAGACACTTGACAGCACCACATACTCCACAACAAAATGGTGTTGTTGAGAGGAGGAACCGAACCTTAATGGAGATGACGAGGAGTTTGCTTAAGGGAATGAGTCAACAACAAGGTATAGACTTTGAAGAAGTGTTTGCTCCGGTAGCTCGGTTGGAGACTACTCGATTACTCACAGCTCTTGCTGCAAACAATGGTTGGGAAATACATCATCTAGACGTGAAGACTGCATTTTTACATGGAGATCTTAAGGAGCTAGTGTATGTAACACAACCTGAAGGCTATGAAAAGAAAGGAGAAGAAGGTCGAGTGTATAAGCTTAACAAAGCTCTATACGGACTACGACAAGCACTGAGAGCTTGGAACATCAAGCTTGATCATGTTCTAAAGGAGATAGGCTTTAAGAGGTGCCTAAAGGAGCCTTCCGTGTATCGCAAGAATCACAAGACCGAAACCTTGATTGTGGCTATATACGTTGATGACTTGTTTGTGACAGGATCTTTGTTGATGGTCATTAGGAAGTTCAAGGAGGATATGTCTCTGAGATTTGAGATGTCGGATCTTGGCAAGCTAACATACTATCTTGGCATAGAAGTTATTCAAGGAGCAAAGGGGATATGGCTGAGACAAGAAAGCTATGCTCAAGAGATACTTGTCAATTGTGATATGGATACTTGTAACATGACTCATGTTCCTATGGAGTCTGGTTTGAAACTCTCTATGGCTGAAGATGAGACGGAGATTGAAGCCACTGAGTATAGAAGAACAATTGGATGTCTAAGGTACCTTCTTCACACAAGACCTGATTTGTCGTTTGCTGTTGGGGCCTTAAGTCGATACATGCATAGTCCAAGGAGCTCTCACGGATAAGCTATCAAACATGTATTAAGGTATGTGAAGGGAACTACTAATCTTGGTCTATTCTTTGAGAAAGGTGGGTCCAAGAAGATCATAGGGTACTCTGATAGTAGTCACAATATCGATGTTGATGATGGAAGAAGCAACATGGGACATGTTTTCTATTTTGGCTCATCGCCGATCACTTGGACTTCGCAGAAGCAACCGACTGTTGCATTATCTTCTTGTGAAGCTGAGTTTATGGCTGCTACTGAGGCATCAAAGCAAGCGATTTGGCTCAATGAAGTGTTGAGTGAGATACTTAATTCAACAAGCGAGAAGGTTTTATTAAGGATCGACAACAAATCAGCTATTGCTCTCACCAAGAATCCGGTGTTTCATGGTCGAAGTAAACATATACTTTCTAGATATCATTTCATCTGAGAGTGTGTAGAGGCTGGACATATTGAAGTGGAACATATACCCGG
The DNA here is from genome assembly GCA_039880935.1 of Streptanthus diversifolius. Lineage (NCBI taxonomy): Eukaryota > Viridiplantae > Streptophyta > Magnoliopsida > Brassicales > Brassicaceae > Streptanthus > Streptanthus diversifolius. Next base: position 7,500,869 of record JAXGFM010000003.1, on the reverse strand, counting down.
AGTGGAACAGAAGGCGGACATACTCACTAAGCCATTGGGAAGAATCAAGTTCAAGATCATGAGAGATCTAATTGGAATTCTGGAGATCAAGCTTCCTAGAACTCAAGTTGGAATTAAGGGGGGAGAATGTTGGGTAATTCCAAATAAATGAAGTATATGAAGAGGTAGATTCATGCAACAAGAGGAAGGATGAATCTACAAGTCAAAGTACCTTTAATCTAACCACATTGGATAGTTCTTTGTCTAATCTTTATTATGGTTCATAGAACCTTGATTTTTTAAGTCTCTTCATATTATACTCTACTCAACTATATAAAGCTCTTTTGTAATCTTTGTCATAACACATCATCATAACAACAAAACACAAGTTTTATAAAGAGTAGTTTTATAAATCTTTCTTTCTCTGAGTTTTAATTTTAGAAGAACATCCACATAAGACATCTTCGGTCGTTCCATAGGTGAGCTCTATGTGCAGAGAAGAGCCGCTTGAATGAGTTGAAAAAGAGAGGTAAAAGAGATGTGAAAAGAAATTAAAAAGAACAGAATATGATAAAAATTGAAAAGAGTAAATCTCCGATCTTTAGGTGGATCACCAATAAGATACGATCCTCCTCTTCTTGAGAATCTGGTTCAGTATCAAGATCAGGTTTGTATGCTTCTCAAGCTTGTTTATTCTGTTGTGATTCTGATGCTAAAGAGCTTCTCGCTGATTCAAAACTAGGCAAGAACCCATATGATGGTTTCTCTCCTTCGGAAAGTAACATAAATCCTTTTTATCTATTACGAAATTTTTTTAAAAGTATTTTTGTTGTGTTGTTATTAACAAAAACAAGTTTCGGTGGGCGATTCTAGATTTTTTTTTTACATTTATAAAATAATTTTTCAATAGATAGAAAACTTAAAAAGTCTATAAACAAAAAGATATGCAATATGTTTTTGTGTTTCTACCATGATATAAGCAAGATCTCCAAGATTTTCTAGAGATTGAAATCATTAATCGTGTAATGCATCATTAATAGAGTTTCCAATTGTTGCTCAAGAGATAAATATTCCATAAAACTGAATCTATCTGGATAGAATTTAGTTAATTTCACAAATTTTGACTTATCAAATCCACGAAAACACCTCAGTAAAGCACCTCGATAAAGCAATCATTAAATTCTAAAATAAATCCAGAACTGAAATAAAACAATTAACCTTATATTGATGTAGGTTGGTCATATTAGTTTTTTTCCTTGGTAACGTGAGTCAACGAAATCGTCAACAATTTTAAGCATCTGAACATCATGTTTCTAGCAAAACACAGAAACCTTGATCATTAATGACTCACATTCATCATCTCTTAGCTTATGAAATTTTCATTTAGTGACATAGCATTCAAAATGTATTGATCTTTTTTTTGCTCAAAGTCATAGAAATTTTTTCACTTATTATAACATCAGATGCATACAGTAGTAAAAAGAGTGAAAATATTTGAGAAAACCCTAAACATGATTCAGGTCTCTAAGTACATCATATTAGATGCAGTCTATTTTGAAAATTCAATCTCTATATCCATTAGTTTAAAGTTAGAGATTTATATATTTATATAAAAGTTATAGATTTATTTACAATTGAAAACAAAGTTTCAGATTTAATTTTCCACAAACTTGGTTAACTACATTATTTAAAATTTTGTAACCCAGATTACAAAAATGGTTTAACTTAAAATCATAATTAAACTAACTAAACCATTTTACCCTAAAATTAAACCATTTGCCTGGTTCCATTACAAAAAAGTCTCAAATTAAAAATCCAAATCGATTTTTCAGAAATAACAAAATCAGAAAAACACTAAACTCATTACCAAACACAATCCCTCCTCTTCCTCTTCCTCTTCCTCTTTCAAGACCTCAGTTTCCTCATTACCATCACAGCTCCATCGATCTCTTCTGAATCAAGACACAATTTTATCAGCAATCTGAACACGAACGGCGCAGACCTACGTCGATTGTGTTGGGTCATTTTTTGTTTGAGTTTGAAGTTAGTTAAGTTAATTAGTGTCTGTTATAGTTGGTTTTCGTTAGTAGTCCGAGTCTTGCGTTAAATATGTATGGGTAGTTTTTTAGTGTGATCATGCACAAGTGGGATAGTTATAGGTTGCTTGTTTTTAGGAGTTATGGAGTCTTCCCTAAGGCTATAAAAGGCCATTGTAATCGTTTTTATTGAATGTATCAGAAAACAAGTTACAGAAATCGCGAGTTTATAGTTACAAATTGGTATCAGAGCCTGGAGCTCTTAAAGTGTGAGAGATGGGAGATGATAAAATGAATCTGCCCCAGTTCGATGGGCACTGGGATCACTGGAGCGAGGTGATGGAGAATTTCTTTCGAGCGAAAGGACTGTGGTGCCTGATCGAGAGAGGAGTTGATGAGCCGTCGTCCACAATGGTACTCACGGAAGAACAGAGACGACTTTTGGAAGATGCAAAGACAAATGACCACAAGGTGAAGCATTATCTTTATCAGTCCATTGATAGGATAACGCTTGAACAAATCCTAGACAGAAGATCATCAAAGGTCATATGGGATTCAATGAAAAGCAAATTCGGAGGAAATTATCGGGTGAAAAAATCGCTACTCCAACGGTTGAGAAGAGAGTTTGAGCTCTTGGAGATGAAGGAAACTGAGAATGTGGAGGAGTATTTCAAGCGAGTTCTGGCATTTACGAACCAGATGAGGAGCAATGGAGAAGTCATGAATGATTCCAAAGTGGTGGAGAAAATTCTAAGGACCTTAAGTGAAAGGTTTGTGTATGTGGTGGTATCAATAGAGGAGTCGAAGGATATCGAAAACATCATGCTTGATGAGTTACAAAGTTCACTTGCGGTTCATGAACAAAAATTCAAGAGGCAAGAAAGGGAAGGTGATCAAGCGCTTGTCGTAACACATGGAAGAGGAATGGGAGTCAGAGGAAGAAGTTATGGTGGAAGAGGACGAGGAAGAGGCAGAGGGAGACAACCTTTCAACAAAAGCACGGTGGAATGCTATAAATGTCACAAACTTGGACACTTTAAAAATGAGTGTCCACTGTGGGAAGAGGAAGCAAATTACACAAAATTTGAAGAAGAAATGTTGTTAATGGCGTATGATGATGAAGATGCAGCTGCAGATTTAGCTCAAATGGCGTATTCTGGTGAAGAAGGAAACCCAAGAAAAAGAATCTGGTTCCTTGATTCTGGTTGTTCGAACCACATGAGTGGGAATCAAGAACTATTCATTACTATGAATAACGATTTCAAACACTACGTCAAGTTAGGAAATGGCAAAAGAATGGAGGTCAGTGGCAAGGGAAACGTGAAGTTGATACTCGATGGCGCAACATATGTAATAAGAGATGTCTATTACATACCAGAATTCAACAATAACTTATTGAGTGTTGGACAGCTCCAAGAGAAGGAACTAACAATAATTATCAAGGAAGGGACGTGCAAGATTTATCACAATAAAAAGGGTCTGATCGTGGAAAGCCGGATGAGTCCAAACAGGATGTTTATGGTTATTGATGAAGCTGATGGAGGAGTCAAAGCAAAAACAGAACAATTTCTGCAAATATCCTCGGAAAACATGCCAAAGCTATTGCATGAACGTTACGGGCATCTCAGTCACCAAGGTATGAAGACTCTGCAGAGCAAGAAAATGGTACGCGGTCTTCCAACGTTTGATGCTCAGATTTTCACCTGTCCTGATTGTCTTGTTGGCAAGCAAGCAAGAAGTCATATTCCCAAAACAAGCACATGGAGAGCTAAGGAACCGTTGGAGCTCATATATTCAGATATATGCGGCCCCATAAGTCCCATATCAACAAGTGGGAAGAGGTACATACTGTGCTTTATCGACGACTACAGCAGGAAAGCTTGGGCCTATTTCTTGAAAGAAAAATCAGAGGCTTTTGATCACTTCAAAATATTTAAAAAGAAAGTTGAGACAGAAGCAGGAAAATCCATCAAAGGTTTGAGGACTGATCGGGGAGGGGAGTACACCTCAACAATGTTCGATGACTACTGCAAAGAATATGGCATACGAAGACAACTAACAACGGCGTATACACCGCAACAGAACGGCGTAGCAGAGAGAAAAAATCGGACAGTGATGAACATGGTTAGGTCGATGCTTTCAGCAAGAAAGGTGCCGAGAATGTTTTGGGCTGAAGCAGCGAATTGGACATTCTATGTACTTAATCGGTGCCCTACTCTTGCTGTCAAAGATATCACACCACAAGAGGCTTGGAGTGGAACTAAACCAAGCGTAGATCACTTCAGAGTTTGGGGTAGCATTGCACACATGCACGTTCCAGATGAAAAGCGAGGTAAACTTGATGATAAGAGTGTTACCTGCATATTTCTTGGTTTCTCAGAAGAATCAAAGGGTTACAGACTGTTCAATCCAAAAACTAAAAGGATGTTGGTCAGTAGAGATGTGATATTTAAGGAGACAAAAAGTTGGGACTGGGAAGAAGATCCACAACTTTCAGATTCTGAACTGACTTGGAAAGATGATGATTTCACGTGGGAAGAAAGCGAAGACGAAGACGAGGGAGATAGAGAGATAATTCAGCCTGCAATAGTAACAGAAGAAGATATTCAAGCAGAGCAAACTAATACAGAAGGAGAAAGACTTAGAAGAGTGAGAAGATCTCCACGGTACCTCCAAGATTATGTTGCTGGAAACATAGTTGACACTGAGGAAGACGTAATAAACATGGTAGAAATCAACACTGAAGACCCTGCTACTTTCGAAGAAGCCGAGAAATCACAGAAATGGAGAGAAGCTATGGATGAAGAGATAAACTCCATTGAAAGGAATCAGAGTTGGTCGATTACAGATTTACCAAAAGGAGCAAAGTGTATTGGAGTGAAGTGGATCTACAAGACAAAACTGAACGAGCATGGAGAAATAAACAAGTTCAAGACACGCTTGGTGGCTAAAGGATACTCTCAAGAACAAGGGATCGACTACACTGAGGTTTATGCTCCGGTTGCAAGGATGGACACCATCAGGATGATATTAGCCACAGCAGCACGAGAAGCTTGGGATATTTTTCAGTTAGATGTCAAGTCAGCTTTCCTCCATGGCGTGCTTGAAGAAGATGTGTATATTCAACAACCAAAGGGCTATGAAATTGAAGGAAAAGAAGAGAAAGTATACAAGCTTCATAAAGCTTTGTATGGGCTGAAACAAGCTCCAAGAGCATGGTTCAGCAGGATCGAAGAGTACTTCATCAAAGATGGGTTTGAGAAGTCACAGAATGAGGAAACTCTGTTCATCAAAACAAACAAACATGGTAACTCTCTGTTTGTAAACTTGTATGTGGATGACCTTATCTACACAGGAGATAATGCATCGATGATGAAGGATTTCAAAAGGTCAATGCAAGAGGAGTTCGACATGACAGACCTTGGGAAGATGCGATACTTTCTTGGCATTGAAGTGATGCAGACTCCACAAGGTGTACATATTTCACAAGGAAAATATGCGTCTGAAATTCTGAAACGTTTTGGTATGGAGAACTGCAATGTTGTGGGTAATCCTATGGTACCAGGAAACAAACCCCACTTGGACGATGAAGGTGAACGAATAGATGAGACTCTCTACAAGCAAATTATAGGAAGTCTCATGTACATCACTACCACAAGACCAGACCTGCAGTTTACGGTAAGTTTCCTAAGTCGTTTCATGTCAAAACCTACACAACTACATCTAGATGCTGCTAAAAGAGTAATGAGGTACTTAAGTGGAACAAAGGACTTTGGAATTTGGTATAAGAGAGGAGGAACTGGGGAAGTGTCAATCTATACTGATAGTGATTTCGCTGGAGATATAGATAGCAGAAAAAGCACATCAGGCTATGTTTTCTTGATAGATGGAGCAGCAGTCAACTGGTTATCAAAAAAGCAGCCCATTGTTACACTCTCTACTACTGAGGCTGAGTATGTGGCAGCATCGATCTGTGCATGTCAGACAGTTTGGTTCAGCAGAATCATGGAAGAAATAGGATGTGTCAGAGAAGGAAGCTCAATAATTTACTGCGACAATACATCAACAATTAAGCTTTCTAAGAATCCTGTTTTTCATGGAAGGTGCAAGCACATTGGAGTTCGTTTTCACTTCCTGAGAGAGCTGGTAAATGAGGGACAGATAAGCCTAGAGCATTGTGGATCATACAAGCAAATCGCAGACATATTCACGAAGCCTTTGAAGCGTGAAGTGTTTGAAGACTTGAGAAAGAAACTTGGAATGTGTTCAGCTGCAGATAAGCTAGCACTTGTGATCAAGAGCCAAGTCTAGCTTAGGGAGGGTTTGTTGGGTCATTTTGTGTTTGAGTTTGAAGTTAGTTAAGTTAATTAGTGTCTGTTATAGTTGGTTTTCGTTAGTAGTTCGAGTCTTGCATTAAATATGTATGGGTAGTTTTTTAGTGTGATCATGCACAAGTGGGATAGTTATAGGTTGCTTGTTTTTAGGAGTTATGGAGTCTTCCCTAAGGCTATAAAAGGCCATTGTAATCGTTTTTATTGAATGTATCAGAAAACAAGTTACAGAAATCGTGAGTTATAGTTACAGATTGTAACTCTTAATCAACAAACATAACACTTTTGAGACATGATCTTCATCGTCGGAGAGATAGAGATCAAGAAGGATTACATCACGAGCATGGCTTTTGAAACAAGATCGAAAGTTGTGGATAAGGGTCACACAGAGTTACAGCGAGTGAAGAGGAAGAAGCGAAGAAAGATGAGGACTGTTGCGGAGGCAGAGAGACATGATGACTGTTGCAGAGGCGGAGAGTGATTTCGGAGAATTGGGAAGGAGTGAAGCCATCGGTGTTTCTAATCGAGCTTGCTACTCCAATTAGTTGATTGTGAAGCTGGTTGCACTTTCACGATTGGTATATTTTGGTTTATGAAACTAATTTTGATTTTGATTTAAAATTTACTTTATTGATATGTCATTGGATTTGGCAACCAAACCAAATAAATCAAATATTATTGGAAATTAGAACGAAATGAATTAATTTGGATGCAATTAGATATTTAACTTTATAATAATGGATATAGAAATTGAGTTTCCAGAATGAGCCACATCTTGTACCACATTTAGTGAGACCTTTCCCTTCTTTTTATATATTCAAAAATTTCAACTATATCAGAATAATCAAAATAATTTCTAAATAATTAAAATTGATTTGTAGTCTAAATATTAACATATAATTACACAGATATGTAACTTATCAATCTAGTAATTAATATTATTATACACAAAAAACAAACTATAAAAAAAATACAAAAAAGTTTTTTTAAAAAAAAATTAAAAATATAACAAAGTGAAAGTGTAAGTATGTAATTTTCTGATCCTATGCATATTCAATATGAAATTCGTGTCTCCAGTTTGAAGACACAATTTGTACTTCTTTTTTCAATTCATTCCCTTATATCTTGCTTATATATATATATATATTTTTTTTATTTTATTTTATTTGTTTTTCAGTTTATTTTCTTCATTAATTATTTTAGATTTTTAATAATTATAATATTCAAAGTATATCCAATAAAACATTTAACGAAAATTTAGATATGATCGATGCAAAACTTGTATTTTATTGTTACTAGTTTGCGAAAGAACATATGTTTGTTACAATCTTTAAATGATTGGTTGTACGAGAGATCCAAGCTTCTCAGTTACATCTTGGTGAACTCAAAAGGAATGGTGGCAGTAAAATATCTATGCTGCAAATATAGATATGAGATTCACAAACAATGGAGAGATATTGTACCAAATCAGAACTCATGTCCTCAAAATTGAATGGCACAAACTCGTATGGTTTTCTGAGGCAATCCCAAAACATAGATTATGCATTTGGGTAGCTTGTCGTGATAAACTGTCTACGGACTCGAGAAATGAGACAATAGGGACATATCTAAGTATACCCATTGTGTGGAGAACGAGATGAGACTAGAGATCACATATTTTCTTGTCCTATACAATCTTTGATATCCTTTGCTCACGACTATTAGGAGCTCGGATCAACCTAGACTGGAACATAACGGTCGGTACGTTCCCTGCTGTGCAATAACCTCTCAGCCACTGAACTCTATGCTTATTTGTTTAGCTTTCAAGCAACCATTTATTCTTGAAAACAAAATTAGATTACTCTTAGATGTAAATAAAATTAGATTAAGAACGCTAATACAAAATCATCCTCCAATAGAAAAACATAACAAAATAATGATTTTTTTAATCTATATTGATTTTTTTTTTTTCATTTTTGTTACATATTGCTCTTCCAAATATCTAAATTAATAATGTGAATGATTGGTTGGACTATAGCTGTAAATTATTTGCTGAAGAATTTGTTCTGTAAAAATATTTGTTGTAATTGTATCTTCTGTATCTGTAAATAATAAATAAATAAATAAATAATTTCTATAGCTATATTTTTTTTTTCTACAACCTTAAAAATAAGGCTTTAGCAAATAAAACTCCTAAATTCATCCCTTATATATTATTTGAGGAGTATTTTAAAAGAATAACTTTGCTATCATGTGTTTATTACATTATTATTGTCATGTTGATGTTGCATCTCCAGAAATCGTCTCATTCATATTAAGGCGGGTCGTGAGAAGTTAGTGGAATGTTTCTTTTTGGTTTGTGTTCATTCAAAGAGTGAAACTTTAAGTGTTTGCGTATCTTTTATGATTTACTTTTTTTCTTCCACTAAAGAAATGAAAAGAATACAGAGAAGTGAATTTTCTTTATCTTTCTCTGTTTCTGTTTAGACAAATTACAAATCTCTTTATCTTGGACCAGACAACTCAACAGCATGAAGATTTTCAGTAGAATCAAGGATCCAATCGGAGGTGGGATGAGAAGACAGCTCCACATCCTGCCTGAGAACTTCCACTTTCTGCCACTCGTCCCATTTCTCAGCCAAACCATCACCTTCAAGCATTCGAACAACGTCAGACATCTTAGGCCGTTCCATTGGTGAGCCCTGTGTGCAGAGAAGAGCCACTTGTATGAGCTGTTCTACTTCCGCTTCTGTGTAATTACTCTGGAGATCAGGATCCACAAGCATCTCCAGTTTTTTCTCCTTCAAAAGCCCTTTCACCTGAAAGAAAGATCAAATGAATTACCAGAGTAAGCTTTGAGAGTAGATATACAAGTTTATCCAAGTAATGGGCTCTAAGAGATACTCTGTGTTATACTATATACCCAATCTAGAAGCATAACGTCATCGTCATTGGCCAGTCTTGCAAGATCAAACGCTCTCTGCCCTGTGATCAGTTCCAAAAGCATGATCCCGTAGCCAAAAACATCGGTTTTCTCTGAAGATTTTCCGGTTGAGAGATACTCAGGAGCAATGTGTCCAATAGTCCCACGCACAGCCGTTGTGACATGTGTGTCTTTATAATCCATAAGCCTAGCCAGCCCGAAATCACCTACCACAGCTTCAAACTCCTCGTCCAACAGAATATTAGCAGCTTTCACATCACGGTGAATGATTTTTGGGTCGCAATGATCATGAAGATAAGACAAACCCCTAGCTGATCCTAGCGCGATTTGCTGTCTTATTGGCCAGGCTAGAGGTAACTGTGATGGCGGACGTTCTGCAATCCATTTCAAGAAATTGAAAAAAAAAAATGGATAAAACATATTACGCAAACTCGAAACTGAGGTTACCTCTCAAACAAGAAGCAACGCTTCCGTTAGCCATGTAGGGGTAAACAAGCAATCTCTCGGTAGGGGTCATACAGAAACCACGTAACCTGAGAAGATTTCTGTGAACCGCCATGCTTATCATCTCCACTTCTGTCTGAAACTGGAGCTCGCCACCTGGTGTACGCTCTTCTTTAAGCCGTTTGACTGCCACAAGTGTTCCATCAGCAAGACGTCCTTTGTAAACTTTACCAAACCCACCTCGGCCCAAGATATTTTTGTTGCTGAAGCTATCGGTTGCTACTTGAAGTTCGCGTAGAGAGAACCGCTTAAGCTGCCCCAAGTGAACGTCAGGGTCCTCTTCGGCTGCATCATAGAACCACAGCATTAATAATAGTTACTTACTAAACCAATTCTCCAATGAAACAAAGAGCTTGGATATTTAACTAACCAGGAACATCAAAGAAGAAGTCTTGAGGTTTTCTCCTACGCCACCAAGCAAAAGCTAATGCAGGGGCAGCAAATAGTAAAGCAGCACCAGCAGCAACTCCTCCTGCAATGGCTCCAGTAGAACTATACCCACCTTAAAAAAAATTTACAAAAATATTAGTCAACAACCAATAGTCTACCAGAGAAGTTGATTATCGGCTTCTAAAACCTGTGAGATAGACTGTTCCCAACCAAAATCCACTAAAAGATGTAAACTTTACTGTCTGCTTCATTTCATTACCTTGAGTAGGAACAGTGCGCGGTGGGATAAAAGGTGGAGGAGGAGAAAATGGGGGAAATCCAGGGCAAGGACGGCTCGTAACTGGGCCGCACAGATCCAAGTTATTAGCAAAACTGTGCAGACAGAACACAACTGGAGAGGTCAAAGAGCAAATATTTTTATATCCACCAATAATAATTATAGAATTTTGGGCAATGTAGTATGTCTTTTGATCAAATTTAATTAAGATAAACTCAAAACTCTAAAGTGTATAGCCTCTTGTTCTTGATAGTAAGTTATTAGATCTCTTTAACCTAGTCTGTAGAACTTAAAGAAATCTATAGGCCTCGGTTCCAATAATGCGAGTGCTTAGTGTTCAACAGTGTGGATTATATCAAACCTGATGGGAGTGAAGAGCGAGAAGGAACCATTATCAGGAACAGATCCAGATAATTGGTTGTTCGACAGATCCCTACATTATGCAAGAGATTTAAGGACGAGTCAGGGGATCCATTAAGAGTGAGAAGTTCAAAAGAGCAGAACGCGAAGTTGATTTAGTGATACTCACAAAACTTGAAGGGTTGTGATATTAGTCAATGACATGGGGATTGGTCCAGTGAGACTGTTATTGTTGAGCCGACTATACTTGCAACAAAAACTCATACCACATTACTAGAATTCAATCAAACACCTTTTCTTTAATCGTTTTTAATTAAAACCAATACATTTAGCTAGTGCATGATGAGAAGAGCGGACTAAGATGTTCTTACAGAAAGCGCAGCTTAAAGAGCTTTCCAAGAGATTCTGGAATTGGACCGGTGAAGCTATTCAAGTACAGATCCAAGCTCACTAAGTTTGTCAGATTCCCAAGATCGCTTGGAACCGGCCCAGTTATGTTATTACTATAAAGTTCCCTGCAATTAAAGGGTATCACACTGTCATATAATATTAACAACCTACAATGGCAAATGGCTAACTATTACAAGCCTCTGAGCATAAAGTCCATCAACCTTGAGTATTGATTTAACAGTTTTGATATGAAAGCGAAAACTTACAAGTACTGCAAGTTCTTGAGCTGGCCAAGCTGAGGAACCAATTGACCAGACAAGTCTGCATTCCCGAGATCGCTGAAGAAGCAAAACAGCAAACAAAGATTAAATAAGCTAAACCAAGAACAGTGGTGAAGTCGAGTGCACGCAGAGAGATACTCACACTCTTATAACACTGTTATCGTTGTTGCAAGTTACATGAAACCATGTACACGGATTAACAAGTGTAGGGTCCCAGCTTTGCAAGATATTGTTCGGATCAATCAGATTAGCTCTCAAACTGTGCAATGCATCACCTGTTACATCAGAACAACAAAAGCCTAAGCCTTTCAGAAAGAAGAAGAACTTACCAAGCAAACATACAGTTCTTGTTCCAAAAGCGAGTTTAACAACACAAAAAGCTAACACATTTAGACTTAAAAAAAGTAAAGCAACCATTTCTCTTTGCTTTTACAATCAAACTCCATTTTCTGGTGAATTTGCAGGTGCGTTTAGCACCTTTAACACTAAACATTGAATTTTCTTCATTTCAAGTACTTAATACGTTGCCAATAACAAATTTCTAATTTCCAAAAACTACGAGGCTGATATGCTGTCTTTATCAGAAGAAAAAAAAAAGGCATTGTCATATGTGAAAGAGCCTAATCATAGATTATTCACAAATTTCTCTAAAAGTTTGAACTTTCAAACAGAATCAGATTCTGAAAGAAAAAAGGTCCTCTTAAGAACAGTTACAGTGCCAGATGATTTTTCTGTTCTCATGTACCAATGAAAGTGATAAGCAGGCAAAAGTACTTACATATAAAAATAATAATAACAAAAATGAAATGAAGATAAGAGAACAGTAAATCACCTTCCATGTTGGAGGAGGCAAGCCATAATGGATTTAACAGAAGCAGTGAGATCAAGCAGACAAGATCAAAAGCTTCAAACTTTTTTGGCTCCATTTTCCAAAAAAAAAAAAAAAAAATACCCACCAAAAATTTCCTCCTATCAGATCTAAGTAAGACCCAGAACCGCCATGAAAACCCTCAAAAAGGATAAAAACTCTAACTTCCCAAATCAAACCATGATCTTTCCAAAATTCGAGTTTCAGAGGGAGAGAAAGAGAGAGATAGAGAAGTTACACTTGATGATTTACTCTCATTAATGACAACACAGAATAATGCCAAGGAAAGCAAGTGGTAACAGCTACCAAGAGAAGTAAAAAAAGTGTGAGATTTTGACAGATTAATAAGGAGAAAATAAATGAAAAAAAAAAAAGAATAAGAAATGATAAAAGAATGAAACGAAACTCCTTTTCAAATCTTTCCGTTGCTTTTCAGAGCAAAAAAGGAGGTTTGGACTTTCTTCATTCTTAATAATAATAAGACACTTTGCGTCTGTGGTTCTCTTTCAAAAGCAGTCTCTCTCTCTCTCTCTAAACTCTAAAGCCTACTCTACTAACTAACCAGTGATGGGCTCATTCTCTTTCTCTTAATGGAACCTGTGGAGAGAGGGAGAGAGAAACAAAACACCCCTTTGGAATCAAGTACAAATCACTTCTTTTTTTTTTGCTTTTTTTGTCGTTGTTAACTTCCTTCGTTTCAAATTATTATCACAATTACGTTTTTATAACTTTTAGTAGCATTTGAAGCAATTAAGTCACATTATTACATGAAACAGCTTTAAAGAACCATAGCTATAAAATAACCTAACCGGATCAAGTAGACTTGCCTAGCCCATTGACTTAGCCCATGTTAACCAACCGAGTAGATTGAGACTACCAGCCCAATAGAGTAAACCCATTGACAAAAAGCCACAATTTTGCATTTGTACCTAAAAAGTTTTAGTTGCCGCAAGCTCAATCAGTTATAATTGTTGGATGTAAATCCCAACCCAAACACTTATGTCCATTAAAACATTATACAGAAACCCAAAACTAAGTGAAAACATTATTAAAGCCACGCGGATCCGATACTAATTCTGAAATGAACTGAAACTGATTTGATTTAAAGCGTTTTGATTTGTAATGATCAATTTCATTAAACTATATATAAATAAATGTCAAACTAAACATAATAAATAATATGAAATATATATAGTACATGAAGACATTAAACATGACTTTGAGTCAAATTCATTAAAAAAAATATATGGAAGCCACAGCCTGGACTGCGAGGAAGAATAAATTAAACAAAATCAGTCGACCGTACAGATAAATAGATTTTGGAAAGAATCATGGATGAGTATTTCATATAAATGAACCGAAAGATATCCTTATAAATACATATAAAATGAGGTTTCCTACATATGTGATTGGTGATCATTTGGATTCTTTTTATAATAGATTTTTAAACTGTCATTCACGAAAAATTTAATGTGAAATTTTTAATATTTTTGATAGTTTATGTTTATTTTAAAAATTCAAATCATAGTATATGTAGAAAAATATAAATGTTTTGTTATATGTTTGATATGATGATTCAATTTTAATTTAAATAAATAATATTAAACAAAGATGACAGAAAAATTCAGAAGTTAAAAATAATTAATATGATATAATTAAATATCAATTCTTTTTTATCCAATTTGATTGGTTGATAAATATTTTTATATGATTAAATATTTTTTGTGGCTTTTATATAAGGAAAAAGAGGGATATATTTGGTTTTTAGATTAATAATTTATTATAGTTAGTTTAATATAAAATATTTGATTGTTGAACTAAACTGTTGAATGACATCTTGTAGTTAGGAATAAGTTTTCGTATATAGTCAAAATTTAAAATGAATTTTAATACAAAAGTAATTAAATATGCTTTATAAATGAATAATACAAAATATTAATTTGGATAATGTAATATTAAGCTTTTTACACAAATCCAGATCATCACCCAACACATCGCTCTTCGTAACCACCTTGTCGTAAGACTGACTCTTCTTCAGAAATGGGTTTGTGTCGAGACTCTGTTGAAACCCACCGGAAGAACCAAGATCAGAAGGAAGACGACGATCCGAAGCTCGTCCTATGTTGAAATCTCCATGAAAATCTCCAAAGCCCATAACTTTATCTAAAAACATCGTTCAAACAAACGAAGAAGATGCAGAAGAAAGATTCAAATATGGAGAGAGAGAGACAGAGAGTAAAAACAAAATGTGAGAGAGAGAGGTTGGTGATACATAACAGAAAATGGTTTTAGAAAGAGAGAATGTTGTGCTCTGCATGTGTGTACGGAGATTGTGATATTTTTATCTACAGTTGATAGACACAAGAGAGCTGATCTGAGCATCTTTCTTTAAATCACCGGCCTGAGAGAAGAACCGGTTCAAGGTTATTATCAATCGACTCTTTCACGGCATCAACAATAACCTGCGTATTCCGGCTAACGCTAAGCCAAAACCCATCCGGTTTAGCTCCTCTGTTTTTGATTTCGCCAACTAACCGAGCAAACTCAATGACCATACATGCCTCTTGCGGAATCTCATTCATGACTTTGTGCTCACTGAGACAGGCTCTAGTGCTTGTAGTAAACGAGGCCTCGGTTTCTTGAAACGGTATGACGAAGTCGTGTACACGGAGCGTACCTTTTGTACCGATTGCTGTTATCTCCATCGTTAGATTTGCCAAGAAAGAGCAGTAGATTGTTGCGGTTACTCCTTCTTCCCAATCGAGCAATGCACCACAAGAGAGAACGATTCCTGCATCGTTAAGGACGTGACCGGGCAAGGCAGTGACGGTTTTCGGAAGTTTGAAATTGTTAGCGAGAAGAGTTGCTTGGATTGTGTACCATCCAGCATCACCGAGAGCACCGAGTCCGTCGAGACCAGGCTTTACGCGGATGTCGTTTTTTAGGAAGTTTTCGTTTGCTGCAAATGAGAAACAACTTTGCACCTGAAACAAAAATATTGGAAAGGAAATGCTCATTTAGAAACTCCCTTAGATCAATAAACTTTTACATAATAGGATCATTTTCATTTTTCCAAATGAAAAAAAACCAAAGTTTTAGTATCTTCAAAAAAAAATTCTTTTGTTAATTATGAACGCAAACGCAAATTTTGGCGTTTGGAAAACAATTAGAGCCAGAGAACATCATCATATTTTCCTAATGAAAATGACAAACCATGGAGGAGCAAAATGACTAAAAAACACTCATACGTTTAAGCAATGATCAAACATCATTGTTTTATACTCAAACTTGATTAAGGGAGTAATTAGAGAACGGGAACATAAGACTTACGGTTTTAAGCTGACCGAAACTAACAAGATCGGACAGAAACTCCTTAATCTTAGCGGTCCTAGGATTATGCATCCACTGAGTCCCATCCATAAACTGTATCACATTATGCTCACAAGCCTCAACGATCTGATCGAACTCAGAAACATTTAAAGCAACTGGCTTATCAAGAAGTATGTGCTTGCCTTTCTTGGCAGCGCGTACAGCCCACTCGACGTGGAGGCTGGTGGGAATAGGAAAGTAGACAGCGTCGACATCGGGATCTTCAAGAAGCGATTCGTAAGAGCTATGAATCTTGGCCGTCGGAGGGAAATCGTTAGATGCGGCAAACGATTTCGTTTCCTCGATAGAGTTGCTGATGCTGGCTATGGCTGCGATTGTAGCGTTTGGAGCTAGATTAATGGCACGACAGACTTTTTTGACGATGTTGGTGCAGCTCAAGACTCCTATTCGGATCTTGCTATCGTCGGGCATTTTGGTTGTTCTTTTTCTCCGGCGAGAGATCTTTGTTTCTCCGAAGAAAGTCAAATCTTGGTCTCTTGTTTTTTGGTCAACAGTTTCAGTAAGTTTTGACTTTTTAGTCATTAAGAATATATATATATTTTTTCCTACTCTCTACATTAAGTAATTAACTATGATCCCTAGCAATAATTTTGTTACAAACACATACCGAAAAATCACTGTGAAAAATTGTTACGTTATTTGTTGAAAAAAACTACGTAATATAACTCATATTGAAGTTGGATTTTGCAAAAATAATTCATGTTTTTGTTTGATGTTTACCGCCAGAATAATAATCCATATTCATAATTCATTAATAAGGAGAAGAAAGGAAAAAATATTGTTGCCATCGGTTAATTAACGGTGACAACACATGCTTTGTTTTTCTATGAAATATTTGTATTAATGAATTTGTTTTCCCCCATTTTCGTCTTCTTTTATATCCGAAAATCAAATCTTATAAAATTATATATAATGTTTTATTTTAATTGTAGTCGGCCATTAGATAGAATATTCATTAAGAGTGACGGCGACGCAACCGCCTTAGGGATCAATAACAGACAAACGGAGATAAAAAAAGAAGCTTTAAGCTTATCTTAGACGCAGGTGGCTATGAGTAGAACAGAAGAAACTTAGGCTGGTTGCATTGTCAGAATCTGCTCTCTGGTTTATCATGCTTTGATCAGAATCAGGATCACAATCATCATCAACACAGAGATCAACGGAGCTCAGACTGAAGCTGCTTCGATAAAGATGAATACAAGTGTTGGCTTACCTCTTCAGATTTATGAGTTTTGATAAAACCAAACCATACAATCTCTTTACCTTTACCTAGATCACGATTGTTAGTTCTGGAGCCTTTCTTTCTTGTGAGGCTTTGTGAATATATGCAAACAAAAAGCTACGAACAATCGAGAAGAAACGAAACTCTTTCATCAAGAATTTAATATTCTTTACTCTTTCAAACTCTGTACATATATTAGAATAGGTCAATAACGTGGATCATGGTTCTAACTTACCTGTAATTAATAATCTGATTGTTCAAGAAAACCATCTTTCACAATATGACGGGTCTCCCCGATGTTCGAACCGTGGCTATAAACACCCACAAGATGGCACACAAAGCACCCACAACTGATAAGAGAAGAAACCCTCGGTTTCTGCTAAGCTTCTTTGCTACTACGGTAGTGGTCACTGGCGTTCCATTAGCCTTTCCACTGAACCTAATACGGCTGAAGCTAGACATACGCACAAAGGTCCGGTTAATAGGACCTTCACACGCAGAGGCTGGCGTTGAAGGTATTGAATCCATGAATGCCCACAGAGCCGATGAGAAGGGGCTCATTCCACCACCACCATTTTCGCCTTCCTGGTCTTGAGCATTTACACTCGTGGTGGTAAGATTTGTGGAACTGTGCATCACACCTAAGCAAATAGTGTACACAAGGTATCAACGGAAAGGCTTATGGCTATTGCAGTTTAAAGATCATAACAAGAGGGTTTGATAAGCAAGAAACAACATAATATCACATATACATATAAATGTCTTGATTCAAGTCAAAAGACAAATGCAGAAAAACATCCGTACTCAGTGCGCAATTATAACTTAGCAGAGAGGGTAAGTGAATGCTTTGAAATGAGTATGAGTTTTAAGTACCTGATGAAGGTGAAGCAAATGCTCCATAAATAATAGACTGCGGTTGATCAAAGAGAACAGCCTGATCATTATCTTGAAACCACATATCGTCGGTGAATTGGTTGAGATTTGGGTTAGGATCCATGACGTTGTTTACATTGTTCTCAGGGGTCTGGTCCTGGAACTGTTGATAAAGGACTTCTTGTTTCTGGTTGGATGTGTTGTCGGCAAAATTACTCAGAGATGACGGGTCTGCAGAAGTTCCGTGAGCTATAGGTTCCAAATCCAAAAACATGGAAACGTCATGGAACAATTGGTCAAATTCATTATAGTCTCCAAATTCACCAGGGTTAAAGAACTCTGCAGGTTTCTGCACTGAAGAAGCTCCGAGTTCAGGGGTCAGAAGATCATCTATCTCAATGTAATCCTCCTTCTCAAACACCAAAGATCCCATACCAGAATTATCGGGAGCTGACGTGACTTCAGTAGACTCAAAACTCGGGTATGGCTGGCCGTTTAGCAAGAACTCTTCAATCTCCTGGTGTTCATAAAACTCTCTACCAGAATTATTCACCAACGTGCTCTGCAGCTTTTCTTTGCTATTAACCTGCAAGTACAATTATCTATGTAATGAGTAAAGAACAAAAAGAACCTACGAAATAAGGCCTAGTCCAACAGATTGGTAGTAAAACCATCTTCCCCATTTAAAGAGATACGAAACTAACCTGGGGAATACTAGAAGCAAGGCCATTCATACATCTTTGCAGAACCCCAGGTGCAGATGGGATTCCATTGAGAATCTCCTCGATATCATCCAACTCAACATTGACAGGCTTGAAAAGGCGAACATTATCCACACGACGAGTATCCTCCTTAAAACGAACCACAGGATCCTCTGGTACAGCAATATCATCTCCATCTTCATCATCAACCCATTCTTCTTCTTGGAACGGAGCACCATAATCCTCACCGTTTTTGGGACCAGCACCACTTTTCTTAAACAGCTTATAAAGTGCATAATACTCCTAAAGGAAACAAAGAAAAAGCAAATCAAATCAATGAATCAAGAACAAACAAATGAAAAGAGACCAAACAGAACATTTTAGCTAAATACCTTGGCCTTCTTACATCTCCCGAGCTCTTCTTCATCCATAGTATACTCATGCATGACCCAATCAGTACGCTCACCGTTAGGAGCACGACCTCTATAGAAAACAAGAGTCTTTTTAAGTCCAACGGATCTCGAGTTGCAAACAACGACTCGATCCTTTCCAGTAGCTTTCCAGTACCCAGTTGTTGTACATCTACCTGACCTAGCTGCGTTTGGATACTTTCTACTCCTTGGAGTAAAGTAAAACCACTGTCTATCTCCCATCTTTAACACTGATTGACCTGTTTGTCAAAATAAAAGATTGGATCTTTTTAGTAAATATGAAAACTTTGAGACTAAAACATACAAAAATGATCATTTCGCAAGTGTTTAACAGAACCGATCAGAATATATCTCAAACCCAATAACTATCGGTTTACGAAATCTAAATCGAAAGCGTAAGAACAAGGAGATGGTGATTACCAGGTAATTCCTCTGGATCTAATTTGTAAACATCAACGACGCCGATGGCATCGACTCTAAGCCTTTTCTTACAAATCTTCCTCTTTAGGTAATACATCACAAGCTCCTCATCAGTAGGATGGAATCGAAACCCTGGCGCTTTGAATTTACCACCTTTTAAACACGAATCTGGAGATGAATCCGCCATCTACGTAACAATCAAAGCAAACCCTTTGAAGAAATTGAAAAATGGAGAGGAACTTGATCGGGTCAACGAGGAGAAAACCCCAAACCCCTACTCTCGCTTCTTCGTCTTACAATATTTGGTTCGCTATCTGTGATTGTCTCTCTGCAGCCGTATCGATTCATTTGGACTAGCGACAACCATATGGGCCAGAAAATACGCTTGTTCCAGCCCATTAATGATATCGGCCCACAACAGATGCCTTCTTGGATGAAGCTACGTTACGTACTACTAAACTTTGATTATTAATTGTTGGCTTTAAGGTTGAAATGTATGAAGAGAAGGCTAAGGCGATTAAAGATGAAATGGCACCGCTTGGTGACCAGACTACGAAAGACCAAACAAGTTTGATTCTTGCCTTTTTACATCTTCTTTGCTTTTTGGTTTGTATTTGTGATCGTTGATTGATAATCAGTAAAAGAGTTTGACGGTACGAACTTATCAGTTTCTGGTGATTTTGTTTTACTATAACTTGTGTAGATTGGATTTTCTTAAAAGAAAGAGAAGCTAACTTTACGAGACTATTTTTACATTCAAATGACTACTTTTGTTCTTTTGCAGTTATCAATTATGGAATTTTTCTCAGCTGAATACCGAATCTTTATTCTATTAATGATAATCAGATATTTAACTATAAAAGCCTACTGATAAATGAATATCATAGTAAGCATTCTTCTGAACGACTCGTTGATCCTAAGGAAGACTATGAAGCACTCCTCAAGGAAAAGCCAGTCATTGCATTCAATGCAGCGGTAAGTTTGTGTTTGACAATATTTATTTGTACAAATTATGACTAGTATAAGCCTCCTATGTTTAACATTGCTGGCTTTATGGTAATATATAATATGTTTTCCATCTGTTAAAATCCTCGTCTATTGCGCAGGAAGGCTATGGTCGGTACATGGACTTGCATAATATGCATAACTACTACACTAACTCTGAATTTGGTGAAAGACTTGATGTTTTTTTCCTTAATGGCTAAACTTTTGAGGAATTTTAAACTCATGGATAATGTTTTTCGTATAAATCAAATTATGGGATCACATATTATTGAAGATTCCATACATATTTTGCTTAAATTGAACCAATCAAATCATATTGTGGGCTCAAAATCGTTTGGTGTCGAAGAGCAATTTCTTGCACACATGATAATTACAAACACAGTCACTTCTCAAAGTCAAAGAAGCAAACAATTAACATTTTGTAAATTTATTCTTAGTTTTTACTCTCACACATTTCCCTTCATTCTAATCATATATCTACACTGCAGGGAGATAACTTCGTCTTTCTCATTCACAACTCTCGCTACAACTGTTTTCGCCTCTTCTGGTGGCTGGCGCTCCTTGCCGCCATCAGGAGGGACACTCTTTCTTTCTCATATTTTTTTTTCTCCGAAGACTTTTTCGATGGTGTTGAAATCTCTAGATCTATATCTAGATCTTGACGGTGAGGTGCAGCATCTTTACCTTTTGGCGTGCTCAGATGGTATTGATGCGGCTCGTCTTTTCGGGCTTGACACATAGGAGGTGGTGGCACTTGTGGTGGTGAAGTGATGTGGCTTTGGAAGAGCTGTCTCTCCTAAGATCATTTGAAGGAAGGGAATGGGGAAATAGATGATGAAGATGGCGATGGACTTATGTTTAGAGCTATGGGCTGCTCCAAAGATGGCAAATCCTATGGCACAGGTTCACCCTGCTATAGAGCCACGGATGATCACAGTAGATCACTGTACCCTTGGTGTGAATAAGGATCAATGTTCATCTGCTGAACAGAGAAGGCAAAAAAAAACAAGAAAAGTTATCTAGGTTTTATTATTAAAATTTGTCTCTGTCTACAAATAGAGGTTGGATGCCTTTTTAAAGGTAGAAAACCCTAACAAGATTATGCTTAGAAAATAATATTCTAACTAACCTAATATAATCCTAAAGAATAGACAAAAATGATACTTCTTGCCTAATCTATCATAACTAACTCCCTAGTTTAATTTTAATAATAATTACAAACCAATAACACATTAAACCAACATGCTGGTTTATTTTAATCTTATTTTCTATTTGGGTCACATCCATATCCATCCATAAGAGCTCATGGTGGTCGATCCTTCTGCTTCATGGGGCCAATATGGGCCATGCTTAACCCTCATCTTGTTGGGTTCATCTTTGAGTAGGCCCAGCTCGTCCTTGGTGTCTTCCTGGGCCTTTTGAGTCTTATCCCTTGAATCATCAAAAACAAATATAATCTCTTGAAGTTGCTCGGGTGGTCGAACTAGCTCACTACGGTCCGACATAAGGGAAATTTGACCATCTCTTGATCCAGAATGAACCAATTGAGTTTTGGCACGACCAAAATCTCCATCATATCTAGCTAGTTTAGAAAAATGGTATTGGTTGCTTGATTCATGGTTGATCTTAAAATTAAGGCTGATCGAGATCGCACCATCGCCACCTCGCTTGGATTTCACCGGTGGTCATTGATGGAGCTGTCTCGCCTGAATCTTTTCCTGAATCTTACATGGATCTGGCCGGTGGTGAAGCCACATCGCTTGGATCTCGAAGGCGGTTCTGATTGTGACAAGTCGGCACTTTACCTTAGATAGGTGGTCTCCTTGGGGGTTAGTTTTTGGCGAGTTGGCAAGATGTATTGTCTTGGTGGTGGTTCCTTGAAAGTGGCATTTGCGGATTCAGATGAGGATATCATCTAGGGTCTGGATCTGCTATCTCTCCCTCCTCTTGGTAATCTGCGGCTCTACGGTGGTTTCTCTAGCTTATGCTATTCAGGAATCTCGACTTACTTTCAGGTGGAGGCGTTTCCATGTGTTGCGGTTTTCAGGTGTCGAGTTTGGTCTAGGGTTTGCAGGTGGACGGTTTTCCAACGGAGGCGATGGTGACGACTCTTTGGATTCAGATTTCATCCTAGGTTTTCTATGCCTCCTTGCTTAATTCGATTTTTACGGCTTTTTTGTCTTGCGATTCCAGTGAGGGATTCTTAGGAGGGGTTCTAGAGAGGGAGTCCAGAGGTGGTAAGATGACTTATAGGCGTAATTTTGGTGGTTGCGTCTTTGCGGATCCTGGTTTGAAGAGAATAGGGTCTAGTGAAACTTACTCAAGCATAACCTCAGCGGTGTCTGTGGTTGTTGTTGATACTGGCGAGCTTTCCCCTTTTTGGCCTTCGTTTATGGTGGACCGGCGGTGAGTCTTCTTTTCCAGTTGATGACAGCGGCTTTGGCCAAAGTCTTTATAGGATTAGAGTTTCGCGTTTAATGGTATATAATATTGGAATCGCCGTGGATCCGGCCTTTCTTCGTCGCGGTTGAATTGATATTCATAGGCTCCGGCATAATGAGTAGTCGTCTTCCACTGATACTTTGCTCCGGCTGGTTATCTCTTCGTGTCAATGACACAGAAATGTCATGTTTCTCGTCTTATGGAAAGTCATATGGGTCAACTAAAACTATTTGTTAGTAAAATTTTAAGATCTTAGATACGTAATAACATAATTTTCCATCTCATAGATTGCCTGATAAACATTGATTAGATGGCTTCAGTGTCCCGAAGAAAACTATTTAAACCCTCGTGACATTGTTTATCATTAATAAAAGATAATATTTTGCGCTAAAAAATCTACATTACAAGATACATCTAAACAAATCTCCTTTTAGGATTACTTTCGGTGGCTATAGGATACAAAAAGATTAGTTTGCAAATAGTTGAAATTTTGGAACATTGAAAGAAAACTTCAAGATGGATTAGTTTGCCACTTAAATATAAAAATAGATTCCACACACTTTACCCGAGATTTAATCTTTGCTCCTGAGGCTGTGTGAATATGATATCCCCGAAGATATGCAATCAAAAGCATCGAGAATCGAGATACCAAAAACAAAAACCAGACTGGGGTAGTTGAAAAAAAAATTCAACTGTTTGATGCCAACAATGGAGGTGTTGAAAACATAAGATAAGGTGGATTCAGCTTCGTTAAGTAAATTCATCAGGTTGAAAAAAAAAATAAGCCCACAAACACTGTGCCAGATAAAAAGTGTCTCCCAGGACAAGATTTTTTTTTTTTCAACCAAAGGAAAAATTTAGCCCAAAAAAAAGAAAATAACATTTGTTCTCTTTTTACTCGTTACTGAGATTTTGAAGATATCAATTATTTTGTGATAAACAATTTTTTAAAAAATTGTATGATGAAAATTCATCATTTTAAAATTTTTATAAATAGAGACTTGATTCATTTCTTTTTTTAAAAAATGCTAATTTTCCATTTAACTACCCACATCTCAATAATTTTCAGTTTCAAAATCAATTTTCCAATCAGTCGCAAAATATATCAAATTATAGTAAGTAAATCAAATGGTTGAAAACATAAGATCATGTTTCTACGGCTCATATCGGGTTTGACAGATTTCGATTCTAAATCCTTCGCTTTTTATTTTGATTATTATTTTTTTTATATTTCTTTTTCTCCATACTATTAAAACTCAATTATTTGATAATATAATAATGATTTTAGTTTCATTTTTATATCAAAATTTATATTTTTTATACACTAAAAATAGAGACTCGGTTTATTTGAATTTGACGCAAGAAAAAAATATCTTATCTCATCAAGATGGATACCAATAATAACTCTTTCAGTTACAAAAATTCTGATAATTATTCTTTCAACTACCCAAATTCTAGCAATTATCAATTTAAAAATCAACCATGTAACCAATCTCAACATATACCAACTTATGGGTATCCTCCAAATTTCTTCATTCCGTCAGCTATTCCAAATTTTCATCCATACTACGGATTGATCATGTCATATCCATCTCAAGAACCCCCTAATTACTCTACTCGAACCGACAATGAAGTTGTTTCAAATATCAGTACAACTCAATTTCCTAAATTTTTGACACAAATGGATCTTAGTGGTATAGGCGGTGTTGATGAAGCCACTCCAAATATAAATGATTCAACTCATGTTCATAACAAAAACCCCAAATTAACCACCGAACAAAATTTGGTGTTATTGAGTAGTTGGATTAAATATGGAACCGACAATGTTGTTGACATAAACCAAAAAAATGAGGCATATTTGGATAAAATTGCTGATTATTGTAGTGAGCATTGCTCATATTGGGGTAAAATTTCTAAGTATCATAAATCTTATACTACTAAAAAACTATTAATGGATCCATCAGAATTTTCTTTTGATAACGAAGCTTACAAAAGCAATCTATCCACCTCGTAGCAAAAGAAGTATATCATTAACCGGTTTAAAGAGCGGCGAAACAAAGTAGAAGAAGACTATCCACCTCATAGCAAAAGAAAATACTTCTCAATTGATCATGCAGCTGCAAACCAAAGACTGATTGACAACCTATTTTCCAATCAGCTCACATATAAAGATGCAATGTTTCGTTGACGATTCCAAATGCGAAAACATATATTCCTTCAGATTGTTGGGGATCTATTAAGCATCAATAACTAATTAACACAACAAGTTGACGCAACCAATAAAGAATGTATATCTCCATTAGAAAAATGTACAACCCCCATGCATATGTAAGCATATGGGGTGGCCGCCAATGCGATCAATGAGTATACAGCCTTGGAGTTGGAGTGCTTGCATAGATTATGTAAAAGAACCATAAAATTGTATGAGCATGTGTATTTTAACTCAAGATGACCTACAAAGTATACTGCATATTAGTGAGATGCAGGGCTTCCCGAGAATAATTGGGAGTATCAATTGCATGCACTAGGAATGAAAAAATTATCATACGGCATGGGAAGATCAATTTACTATAGGAGATAAGAGAACCACCAATGTTATTCTTGAAGCAGTTGCATCTCATGATCTATGGATTTAACATGCATTTTTTTTGGATATCTAGACACATAGAAAGATATAAATTTTATGGACTGTTCACCACTGTTGGATGATGTTGAACAAGGAAATACGCCAAGTGTGAACTTCTTCGTCAACCAACATCCATATGATATGACATATTAGAGTGAACCATATAAGTTTATTTGTAAAACATCAAGAAGGATGTCGGAAGGACATTGAGCATGCATTTGGTTTGTTGCAAGCTCGTTTCAAAATTATCCGTGAACCAGCTCAAATGTGGGATATAACTGATTTGGCTATGACCATAAGGTCATGTATCATATTGCATAATATGATAGTTGAAGATGAGCGAGATACATATGTTCAACATTGGACTGATTATGATCAATCTAGGCAAGTGAGTCTAGTACACCGCTACCATTTTTGGCAGAGATGCTTTTTACATTTGCAAATTATGTGTGTGCTATATCCGAGTTACGTGTTTCAAATATGCATCGTGATTGCAAGCGAATTTAGTCAAACAGCAAAATTCCAATTGTTTTGAGAAGTTTTCTAAAAAAAATTATAATATCATATTTTATAGTTTTTATGTATAATATTATAATAATTATGATTGCTTTAACAAAATTTAATTGTGTTAATGTGGAAGTGTTAATTTTTTTAAAAAATGTAAAATAAAAATAAATATTAAATTATGCGGTGGAGAAAAAAAAGTGTTAAAAATATTGAAGTGTTCAAAGCATTGTCCATAGATGTCAAGAACTATTTTTCTCATGACTTTCTCAAATCCTATACATAATCAAAGAGTCATATATCATTTCCATGATCACTAAATGTGGATCATCCTTTCTTCTAACTCATCCTGAATCAAAGAGTCTAAGTCACGATAAGAGAGGCATTTCCAAGACTCCAACTGTAGCTACGATGAACACCCAGAAGATGGCACACAAAGCACCCACAATTGACAAGAGAAGAAAACCTCTGTTTCCGATACGCTTCTGTGATACGGTGACTTTGCTAGTAGTCAATGACGTCCCGCTGAACCTGATGCGGCTCGAGCTAGACATACGCACAAAGGTCCGATTAAGTGGACCCTCACAGGCAGAGGCTGGTGTTGAAGGTATTGAGTCCAACAATGCCCACATGGCCGATGAGAACTGGCTCCTAGTTACACCACCATTTTGGCCTTCCTGGATTTGTGCATTTACACTCACAGAAGGATTCGTAGATTCAGGCATCAAACCTACGCAAATTGGTATTCACGAAGTATCAGGGGAATAGCTCAACGTTATCACGTTAAAATATTTATACACGAGAGTTTGATAAGCGAGGAATAATAAAAAGCAGAGTATCATATATACATGTCTTGATTCAGGTGAAAGAGCAGAAAAAGCATTAGCGCTTAGTGGGAAAATAACTTGGCGAGACGAACAAGAGTTCAAGTACCTGATGAAGGTGAATCAAATGCTAGGGAAGAAGATTGTAGTTGATCATAGAGATCAGCCTGGGCATCTTTAAACCACATATCGTCAGTGAATTGATTGACATTTGGGTTAGGATCCATGAAGCTGTTCACCTGGTTCTCAATGGTCTGGTCCCGAAACTGTTGTTGATAAAGGAATTGCTGTCTACCGTTGTTAGCAAAACTACTCAGAGAAGACATATCTGTACAAGTTCCCTGAAACACAGGTTCTATATTCAAAGACATGGAAACTTCATGGAACAGATCAAACTCATCAACATTGCCGTATTCACCATGGTTCAAGAACTGTGAAGGTTTTTCAGTTGAAGAAGCTCCGAGCTCAGGAATACCAAGGTCATCCATTTCAATATAATCCTCCTTCTCAAACACGAAAGGTTCCATACCAAAGGTATTGAAAGCTGACTTGACCTCAGTAGCTTCAAATGAGTTTGCTGACCTCATATTTGACTGGAAACTCCAGTGACTATTATATGGCTCGCAATTTGGCAAGACATTTCCGACTTCCCAGGGGGAAATAAACTCTCCAGAAGAATTATTCAGCAACGTGCTCTGTATATCTTCTTCGCTATTACCCTGCAAGTACAAGTATCTATTTAGTGAGGGAAGCACAACAAAAATGAGCATATGAAACCATATTAAAAGAAACAAGAAACTGACCTGAAGAACACCAGAAAGCTCATTCATTTGTCTTTGAGAAACCCCTGGTGCATTTGGGATTTCGTTAAGAAGCTTATCAAGATCCTCAACATGAAAATTGACAGGATTGCAAAATAGGCCACCATCCACACGACGGTCATTCTCATAACGGACCACATGATCATCCGATAAAGTAACGTTATCTGCGTCGTCACTATCATCATCATCGACCCATTCTTCTTCTTGGAAAGGAGCACCATACTCTTCGCCGTTTTTGGGACCAGCCCCACTTTTCTTGTACAGCTTATAAAGTGCATAATACTCCTGAAGAACAAAAGAAAGAAGGCAGATTAAGTACAAATAAATGAAGGAAAGCAACATATAATTTTGACTATCAGGTTCAGCTACAGTATAATCATACCTTGATGTTCTTACATCTTCCGAGCTCTCCTTCGTCCATGGTGTACTCGTGCATCACCCAATCAGTACGCTCACCATTAGGTGCACGACCTCTATAGAAAACAAGAGTCTTTTTGAGTCCTACCGATCTCGAGTTGTACACAATGACTCGATCTTTCCCTGTTGCCTTCCAATAACCAGTTGCAGTGCCTCTACTTGACCTAGCTGCGTTTGGATACTTCCTGCTCCTTGGAGTGAAAAAGAACCACTGTCGATCTCCAGACTTTAGAACTGACAGACCTGTATCAGACAGATTGTTCAGTGTGTTAGATAACTAATTTCAACGCAGATAGATGCATGTTCACATAGTTTGGAAAAAAAAAAGAAAAGAAAAACCTAAAAGTCGTGATTAAGGCAACAGAACATATGCTAGAAACCAAGAAATCAAAGAAAATGAAATCATTTGAACATAAGTAAGAACAGCTTGTACATACGAATTGGAATACAAATTTTTACTTTCTCAATAAGTCAACGAATCATCAACAAGCAAAAACTGGTTGATCAAGAAACTGAAAAAACCTAAAACTCAACAAACTATTCGGTAATGATCACAGAACAAACCTAAGAAAGCAAAACAGAGAACCACAAGTGAATGAAATAGAAAGCGTGCCGTGAAAATCAAGTAAGAAGTAAAAGGAGATGAAAATCACCAGGCAATTCGGTAGGATCGACTTTGTAAACATCAACGACACCAATGGCATTGATTCTAAGCTTTCTCCCACAGATTTTCCTCTTGAGATAATACACCACAAGCTCCTCATCGGTAGGGTGAAATCGGAAACCTGGTGCGCTAAATTTGCCGCCTTTCAAACACGAATCGGGAGAAGAATTCACCATCTCCGACAAAGAATCTGTCTTCAAGACAAAAAAGAAAGAATCGATCGAGTCAACGAGAAGCAAACTGATGCAGGTACGAATTTCCCTGTATCACAAACCCTTTTCAAGAACAGAACAGAGAAGAACAGAACAAACGTTATCCCCTTCTTTCTACTTCTTCTCTCACGATCAAGTGGAGAGAGCAAATGAAACCTACATAACACAAAGTGAGAAAACCCCGCAGCGATCTAAAGAGACAGGAGGCGAAAATTAGGGCTTTTGATGGGCGAGAGAAAATTTTTTGTTTGGTTCGGTCAAAGAAGAATGATTTGGTTGGTTGGTTTTTGATAATCTGACTCAGCTTTTCGACAATACGAAGTTTCCAGGAACCACCTGCTGGGCTTTGTATACGCCTATTACCCAATAAACTAACGGGACCACGGTTCTTTTTTTATTTTAGTAATAAAGACTAATTTCACTAAAGAATAGTCTTGATTTTTTTTTTTTTTTTGTAAATTAACAATCGAAACGTTAGTCTAAACTTAACTCAAGTAACTATATCAAATCAATTACAAAGCAACCAAAATAAAAAGATCCTCTGAAAAACGATGGTCAGATTTCCTGAAATCTCTAAACTCAAGAGTCCGAAGTGGTTACGTATGGAAAAGCTTGATCAGACTCTATCTTCTTCGAATATGGATTCGCTAAGACGTAACTACCGCAGATCTATTAGTAAATTATCGAGATATCGTAAGAAATTTTCGCTGGAGATTCTCCAACGAATTCGAAAGTCACTACCGAAACTCTTGAGATCGCTATCATGGTACACCGAGGGATAGGAAAGAAACAGATCTAAATACAAGATCTTGTCCTCATCAGATCCATGTTCGAAAATAGTCCTTCCAAAAGCCCTATCTATGCAGAACCACCGACACCATCACCCAGACAAGACGACTTCATCAAGGAAAGCGCTTCCACCACCTTTTGTGAATATAACTCTCGTGTAGACCACCAAAACACTTCGCTACCATCCAGAAAGAGGAAGAAGCTTAGGAAAAGAAGAGAAAAAAAATCCTCTCCGGCGCCGGCAAAATACACTAACTGCCGGAGATTTTTGTGGAGGAAAAGAGTTTCGGAGAGCATGAGAGAGGAGAAGTCATACACACCTTTGCTTTTTAACGGGACCACAGTTCTGACTTTCAAATTCATTTCCTAACTTTTTTTTAAAAAAAAACACAATCAAATATTTCATTGAAGTAAAAACCACATTCAAGATCTTCCTAACTTTATCTATAAGAATGGAATATTCAATATGACACTTATTTTTCTGAGCTATATGTTATTAAAAAATAATGGGTTTAGATGGTAACAGTTGAATATGGCTTAATGTAGAATTGCTGAATTTTTGTGTGATTTTAAGTTGAATCTGGTTGAATAATTAGGAATTCAATGGTAAAAACTAAATCTAGTGGCATATAATTGAATAAATGAAAAATATTAAGTATTTTTCAAAAATAAAATGTTAAATAAAAAATTTAAACTAAATAAAAAATTATATATGGAGAATATATAAATTTTATGAAAAAAAATAATTAATAATTATCTAATCTTCTAATTAAATAGTAGATTAGTAAACAAAGTTAAAAAATTTGATATTTTATACTATATAAACTTAAAACGTCAAAATACTGAATAAATTTTAAATGCCAAAAACTATTATACTCGATGTTTATAAATTTAAAATATATAAGACAAGTTACAAAGATTATTATTTTAACTTGTTATAATTTTTTAATTAATACTATCTCAGCATAATCACTTTACATATCGTATCATTTAAGTTATTATTGGTAAGACTCAATTAATCAAGTTAAGTTCAGGTTGTTTTTTTTGTTTTTTTGACAATTTAGGTTTTTAAAACTCTACAAAAAATAAAAATTTCAGTTCAGTTATCGGTTAGTTTGGTTATTAAATTTTAAAAATTAAAATTAAGTTGAAATCCACTCAATTTAGTTAAAATAGTTAAAAAATAAAATCTAAGATAAATTTGGTTACTTCAGTATTTCAGTTTGAAAATTTACACATATTTTGTAAAATTTGGTATGTTATTTTTTTGTTAAATTAATATAATTTAGTATGATTCGGTATACGTAAATTAGAAAAATTAGAAAATCGATCAGTGATGTCAAACCAAACTAAACCAAAATTGTATAAATTCTAGTATATTATTGATGGTTCACAATTGATAACCAAACTTGAATCAAAAACCAAAAATTTTGATTTGGTTTAAAATACTCGGATTGGTTTAAATTCCTATACCTAAAAAAACTTAGATTTTGTTAATCTTGCAAATTTTGTTTCTCTTAGTGTTCTCTCTTTCTCTTTCAACAATATATCAAATCTGCCCAAATTAATAGATACTTACATTTAAAAAAAAAAAATAGCAGAATTTCTACCAACTCAACTGGTGACATATGTTTAAAATTCAGCTACATTTTTCACAATTCTTCCATTTAGCAGGTACCATTTACAGCCAATAACATAGCTCGAAGATAACTATAATTTGTTTTAAAGCTAACTGTGACATGACAAGCTAAAAAATACATCACAAATTATAAAAAATATTAGAAATAACTATTGACTATATTTGTATATTAAACAAGTGTTATATGTTTGTTACGTCTTCTTTTTTTCCCCCCCCCCCTCTTTGGATTAGAATGACGGCTTGCATTTGTCAAAATTCTGCCATCAAAAGCCATTCATTTCCTTTTCATTTCATCTATCATGAGATGTTTTTAGACTTTTTCAAACATGAAACTTGTTCTAATATCATGTGATGCTAGAAAAAATTGAAACTTTTTGAACTCCACTATTCCGCACAAAAAGATCATGTGTTTAGTTCAACTTTTTAGCTCTAGAAAAAATAAAAGGTTTCGTTAAAGCCATAAAAGGAAAAGTTCTATTAATCCAAAAAAAGTTTTGTTTCAAACCACAAATACAAAAATAATATGAGGCTTCTTCAGGCTGCAAAAAAAATAAAAAAATAAAAAAATCCATCAGTCCAATTCAAAACAAGACACTATTGTTACAATACTTATTTTACATGTCAATATGGCTTTGCATACATGTCTGTAGTCTTCCAGTGTAATATATATTTTCCCAAGAGAATAAACACGTAATATATATAACTAATAAACATAATTTCACTTACAAGTATCAAACTATTATAAAATAACTAACATTAAATCCAGTATATTATTATATTAACAATCATTAAAATTAACATAAAAATATTTTATTTGGATATAATAAAAAAGACATGTAAATAAATAAGATTATTCTTCTAGTAGATATTTTTTAGAGATAAATTTGGTGGTGTGAGAAAGAAATAATTATGATATTTTCCTTAAAATTGTAATTTATTATATAATTTTCTTAAGATTTTTAGTTTATTATATAATTTTCTCGAAGTGATATTAGAACAAGTTTTATTATTTATCTGTATAAAAATTGAATATTCCTGGTAAAATGCAATTAACTCTCGTAGAAAAAGGTTGAAACTTTTTTGAACTATCCCACACAAAAGGAGCCTTTGAAACTTGCAAACTTAATATGTATATAATTGAACTTTTAGCTCTCGATAAAAGATATAAAAATGTTTCATATCAAGCCACAAAATAAGAATTATATGAATCCAAAAAAATTTCTAGGAATAAAACATAAGGCTTCTTGAAGCTGCAAAAAAGAAGAAGAAAATCCATCATCCCAATTCAAAACCAGACATGATTTTTACGATACAAATTTTACCTGTCAATATGGCTTTGCGTACATGTCAGCAGGTCTTCCACTGTAAACCCTAAGTCCCTGGCTAACTTTTTTTCTACGATTCACAATAAATCTACGCTTATTTTTCTTCAAATGTTCGAAAAAAACTTCCTTAATAAAAGGATTGTTGGAGATTATCATTAAAGCTCTATCTCTTCATTGATTTTGAAGGTTTATTGCACATAAGCCAATATCTTTCATCATCTTTAACTCAGCTAATGTTTTTTCTTTGGATTTCCTATTATATAGTTTTAAATTCCATATTCTAAGTTACGATCAAGTCTCTTCATTAAAAACAATTCATTCAATATATTTTTTATATACCCATATGAACTATATTGGAATTGGAATTGAATCAGATTTTGGATCAATTTATATTGATTGAATGCCTCCATTATGTTGTTGCTAGCAAATACCATTTTTTTTGGTTTTGGGATCTTCAAAATAATTCACACAGGAGACCCCAATTTTTCTGATACTTCAATAAAATTATTTATTTATTTTTCATAAAAATAGGAGGTAGAACCAATAAAAACACATAAAATATATATTATTAATCAACATAATTTTGACAAAAAAATAAAATCAACATAATTTCACATAAAATAATAATTATGAAATAATTAACATCAATATAGTTAAATCCAATACATCATTATATAAACAAAAAAAAAATAAAAATCAACATAACAATATTTTACTTGTATATAATCACAAAAGACATATGTAAATAAATAATATAATTCTTTTAGATATTTATGTAGAGATAAATCTCGTGGTGTGAGGTAGGTAAATTTTATTTAGAAAGATACCAACAAATAGAAGAGATCATTGGTTGATCATGGGAAATTTTAATGAGCTGTTAAGTAATGCGGAAAATAATGAAAACGCCCCACACGAATTCCAAAGAACGAATTTCTGAATTACATCGTACCGATGCAGCATGTAGCCATGACGCGGAAAGAAAGCGCCTACAACAAGAGCTCAATCAAACTTCTGTGGAAGAAGATAACTTTTGGAAACTCAAAAGTAGGAATACAAGTTATACCACTCAGGTGACCAGAGCCCTACGAATACAAAACATATCACGGTCCATTCAAGACAAAATGGGTTTTTCTCAGAAGGGCCGATCGATACGGAGATTGCTGCTGTGGCAGAAGAATATTTCAGAACACTGTTCAGTTCTCAGGGAGTAACTCACGCTGTTTATATAAAGGTGTTTAATGGTTTCCAACAATGTGTTTATGATGAGACTAACCAAGATCTTACAAGACGGCTTCATGTTGACGAGATACTGAAAGAAGTTTTCTTGATAGGAGCTAATAAAACTCCAGGTGCGGATGGGTTTTCTGCGGCTTTCTATCAGAAGTTGTGGAATGACATCAGTCCAAAGGTGATTTCAGAGGTTTAAAATTTCTTCAGCAATGGTATGTTGGATCCTCGACACAATCATACTAATATGTGTTTAATACAGAATAATTATCCATCCATTTCTATTAGTGATCTCTGTCCAATAGCCATGTGTAATGTCAGTTACAAATCATCTCCAAGATACTGGTGAACCGACTGAAGAGGCACCTCTCAGGGAAAATAGCAGAAAATCAAGCCGCCTTCATCTCAGGTCAATTGATTTCAGACAGTTTTATCATTAATGGGACGAAAGGAACATAAAAGGAACAATAATGCTTGCTAAGGAACAATAATGGGACGAAAGGCCATAAAAACTTGCTAAGGAACCAAGGAGGAAGAAGAGAAACATAAGAAAATTGATAGATTCACGCATAGGGTTGCCAAACCATTGGGAAGAGATTCACGTTTTAATTGTTAACCGTGTCCACATTCAGTTTGATTCAAGTTGGTCCGGTTTAACTCCTTTTCCCTCTATAAAAACTCTATGTTAGACCTAATCTAGGGGTCTCCTTTTTAGTAGTCACTTCTATTTTTTTTTAGAATCCCTTTTGTACATCTCTTTTGGAGTTTTGGAGACACTTGTAAGAAATTTTCCTTTTTTCGTTTATGAATTTTCAAAGTTTTTATCATTTTTATGTTTAACTACTTTTCAGCTTTCAATACTTGTTCTTTCTTTTTATTTTATAACCCTTATCTCCATGTTCAAAGAATCATTAACCAATATGCACTACAAGAAAACACACAAAATTCCAATAGAATTTTAGTACGTCGTATCTATCAGTTTTTATCCGTCGAAAATCCATCAGAAAACAAAATTTGAATTTTTTTATTTTCATCAATTTTTTTTTTGGAAATTTCTGACGGAAAAATAAATTTTGAGTTTTTTTTTTTTCGTTAGAAATCCTTCAGAAATTTCCAAAGGATTTCCAATGGAAAAAAAAGTTTGAATATTTCTTTAATTTTTTTTCGAAAATTAGTCCATATGGTATCTTTTTTCCATAGAGAATTGTGAGTAGTTATTTATAGTTTTTAGGTTTTTGTAGATGGAATGATTTAAACGTTTAATAATGGTGTTTAGGCCTTGTCTCTTTCCTATTTCTTATTTGGAATTCTTAATGAAAAATTGAATTTGACCATTTAAGTTTTAATCCAAAGCATAAACATGTCCAAAAAGGTGTTTGTTTAAATATTTGAACCACCAGATATGAGCTTTGCTAAACTTAGCCAATGAGAGTTAAGTCTAGGTTGCTTAATACTTTAAAAGAACATGTTTTTAATGCTCATTAGTCATATAATTTCAAAATGAAAATTTGGTGTTTGATTGGATGATTAATGAAGTGATTTTATCATGGAAATTAACTAATCAAAAGTTTTGGGTTCTTTATTAAAGGAGATATTAAAACCATTACGCTAAGTTGATAAAAAAGTAAAGTAAAAAAATATTGGATTCGAACTCCAGACATATGTGATGAATTTTAGAAGTAACGACCATTGTGTCACATATATCCGCCATCATTTGCTTTCTTAGAATCATCTTATCAATTATCTTAACCCAAAAAATTCTTTTATTTAGCATCCTTATATCATCTTCAGACTTTTATTATATTTATTGTCCTTAAATATTGTCATTTACTTTATTTAAATTCTATCCTTAATTACTTGCCTAAAATTATTGCTATTTACTTTATTTTTATCACAGCGAGTTATTGGCGGTAGCGTATGGACTGATTATGGTAGATGGTGCGGAAGAGGAGAATCCGGTGAGGGTTATAAAGAACCTGATGATATGTGGGGACTGTCACGTTGTCTTCAAACATATCTCAAAGATTTATAAAAGAGAGATCATTGTTAGGGATCGAGTTAGGTTTCATAGTTTCAAAGATGGTTCTTGTTCTTGCAGAGATTACTAGTGACATTACAAAAATCAAGAGGCGATAGTGATTATGTTGCTTTGTGCCAAAATATGGGACTAAGCTTTTTTTCATAAACTCTAATTAGAAATGACAATGAAACAATCATACCATATTTCCTTTGAACAAGTATTGGGGAAAAAAAATCCAACTTGAGCACAATACTTGTCTCACAATTTATTAATCAAAAGTTTAAGTATATACAGTTTATAATGGTGTTTTTATAGTTGTTTTTTAACTCAAAACTCAACTCTTAATGTCGTTGTAACACTTAAGGTGTCAATCTAAATTGTTTTTTAACACAACCGCCACGTAACCATCCTCCCTTATCTTGAACCTAATGTCATCAGTCAAAACGAAAGAAAAAAGTAAACTCAAACGCAATATAATTTGCCAACCTCGGTTGTGTTAGAACTTGTTATACACCAACTGTTATAATATATACCTGATCTCGTCGATTTTCTCATATATCTGTCTCCACTTTTCATGATTCTTGTCGCTGTTATAGAATTTATGTATAGTTCCTTCCGCTTCTATGTAGCTGAGACCAGGAATCTTATTCACTTGTTTGGTCTCCATATAACCTCTCACTCGTCCTACATCCTTCCACCGTCCCTGAGCTGCATAAATGTTCGATAGCAATACAAAATCCCCATCGTTGTTAACACCCAATTCAATCAATTTCCTAGAAGCTATCTCAGCCATTTCAACGTTCTTATGAATCTCTGAAGCTCCAAGAAGGCTTTGCCATAAAACAGGATCTGGAACCATCGACATCGAGCATATAATGTCGTGAGCTTCTCTCAGCTTCCCTGCACGGCCTAACAGATCAACTACACAACCGTAATGCTTCATGTTAGGCTCGACTCCATTACAAGCCATATTGTTGAATATAGATGTACCGTACTCCACAAATCCCGCGTGTCTGCACGCGGTTAAAGCAGCTAAGTACGAGACATCATCAGGCTTAATGCTGTTCTCCTCCAGTTTCTCGAAGATCTCTAGCGCATTGTGCTTCTCCGTGCACTGCAAACCCCATGATCATCGTGTTCCATGTAACAACGCTCTTCTTGCTTGTGATTTTACCGAACACTTGAAAAGCTTTATCCACAACCCCGCATTTCGTATACATATCGATAGTAGCGTTGCTAACAACCACTTAAATTTGTACCATTAATTTATAAAAATGTATAGAATACCTAATCTATTTGAAGATACAGAAAATATTTTTTTTATTTTTTTGATCCAAGCCTATTAGGCTATTACCAACTTGTTTCAAATACTAAATTTCAATTGTTATTTTGAAAATTTTACATGGATGATAATAGTGCTCACATATGTTATGTGAAACATACAAATAAGGATTTAAGAACATTTTTATTAATAATATTTTATAGAGTATTTTAGTCATAGTAAAATTTGAAAACGGTAAGAGGGATAAAGAAACGACATTTAAAATGAAAAATCACAAGAATCTTACCCCATGACAAATGTCACTTTATTGATGGTTAAATTATTTTTAGAAAAAGCTAAAACTGAATTATGTAATTGAGTTGTTCAAAATATTAATAGAAATTTTATTAAAATATTATCGGAGTTTTTTAAAGATAAATGTGTTCTAAGTAGATTAGAATTTATGAGATGTTTGGTTAAAGAAACATAATGATTATCACCTCTTGATTTTTGTAATATCACCAATAAATTTTTTAAAAATTAAAATAATCATGGGTTAAAAAAAAATTTAATTTAAATTTATAATTAATTTATCTATTAGTTAATATATTTAACAATTAATAAAGATATCAAGTTTTAATATTATTAATTTATAGAGATTTTATTGCAATCTTATTTAATAATATAAATCAGAATATAAAATGGCACATCAAAAAGCTGAACCGTAAAAAAAAAAAAAAGTTTTTAAAATGAAAACTTTGCCGCTCACATTCCTTAATCCATTATCTATTTCCTTGATCAATATCTGAATAACTTCCGTTATATTGTCAAATAGGAAACAATTTTAATTCCTTTCTAGAAAGTTCACTCCTACTATATATATAGAAACCAGATTAGGTTTCACATATTGTAAACAAAAACCTGATCATCATCGAACATTCGTGTTCCTATATTAGTCTCAGCAGCAGCACCTATATCTCTCTGTTGAAATAGAAGAAGAAAAAGAATCAAAGGAGTTATGGCCGAAGAACCAGGAGTTTGGACGGAACTAGATCTCAACACCCCTCCATGTACCATCACGAAGGAACTGACCGCAAGCGATATCGGTAATCAAAGTCGACTTTTGCTGAATAGAAGCGACGCCGAGAGCCACATCTTGAGTCATCTGTGTACAGATGACCAAAGAAGAATCCAAGAAGGCGGTGGAGTCAATTTTAGACTGTACGATAATGATACGAACACTGAGCACAACCTGGTTTTAAGGAGAATGGTCAACACAACAAGAAGCTATGTTTTCAATGGTGGCTGGGTTAAAGAGTTTGTAAAAAGGAGAGATCTGAAGCAAGGACAAAAGATTGGACTCTTCTGGAATAGTTTTGATTCGAGATTCCATTTTTGTTTGCTTTCTCCTGCTCCTGCAGATTAGAAAAGTGTGCTTCAGCCCTAACTAGCTAGTAGATAGAGAGATTGTCTTTCTAAAATGCAATTGTAGGGTCTGATAATTCAGATAAAAAATACGATTCGATAATAATCTGATACGATTGTAAAATAGGATATATGAAATCAATTTGTAAAACACGATTTGAAAAAATGATTTAGAAGAAGAAACAAATGTGAGATTTGATCTCTTTTCATAATTCAATAAAACGTCTGTAGCGTGATAGCTTATATATATTTTTAAGTCTCATGATACAATCGCTTATAGACTGATTCGTTATACTCGAATCCGGAATCTACGAACTAGTAACTACGATATACTCAGGAAACAATATTCGTTTATGAAATAGAGAAAACGAAAGCGAAAAAAAGTTGGATTATTTTTTTGATGTGAATGTATGAGAGTGATGAGTTTTTCGATCGGATTGGATGATTAAAACTGTTCACCGAATTGATTATATAGGGAGTTGTTGAGAGATATGATCGAATTGGAGATTAGATACAATCTGGTTATAAAATCCGTACGCGATCATATAGAATTTGAGATCTCTAGATTTTATTTGATTCGATTTTGATATAAAAATTGCATAAAATACGTACGGATTCAAATAATAGCTGAAATTTTATTTGACTCGATCTTTGATTGAAAAATCAAAACTTCCATTTATTTTTATAGGTCTTAATTTTATGTTAATTTTTCATTCACATTTACAATATATTATAAATCCAGTCTCCAAAATATTTTTGGTCTTATTATATGGTCCAACAATATTACATATATTTGTCGATATGTTAGTAGATGAGAATGATGTTTTTAATATTTTGTGTTAACAACAGTTGAATTTATTTTGATAATTTATCATGATTTTTGTGCATGTTTTATACACGAAGGATCTTTAATTTTCTAGTATTAGAACAATCAAATATTATTGATTCGTTAATTACTATAGATATGTGAGATACCTGAAACCAAAGTGCATAAAGAATCATGGAAATTTATCATTTTTAGTGCATATTCGAGAACCGCCTCCTTAAATACTATACTATTGACGAATTTTTTATCATCATACAATTGACCATGATCGCGTTTTATGTCAAAGCTCATGACATCTGCATAATCGTCTTCAGGATATACATGACAAATCAAAGGTTCATCCCTGAAATTTGTCACTTCATCTTTAACTTGAGCTTCATAACGCTTGTTCGCTTCGTTGTCGGATTCTTCGTGTTCAACTCTTCTAGCGCCTTCTTCGACCGCCATGTCATTATTCTCGATCTCCATTTACAATCTTGTGATTTCGTGATTTTAGAGTTTTGTGATTTCTAGAGTTTAATTACTCAAAACAGTGTGGATTCAGGTTGTATTCTGGTTATAATCTCGATTTTATAAGTTAAAATCTCGGTTAGTAGGTTAATTAATGAGTTACTTTAATTCATTGGTTATATATTTCAATGGTTTAGTTTAACCATGGATTACAATCGGTGTTGTTCTCTCAACCATTGAACTTTATTTTTATGTGAAAATATGTTTAAAATGTTCCAATTGTGGGAGTTTAAACATGAAATGTGATTTTAAATCGAAACCTTAAGTTTATATGGTTTTAGATCTTAAAGTTTCTGACATGTGAAAATAGATAGTACGTCACTTGATTCTAATTAGAGTTTATGAAAAAAGCTTACATATTTTTGTACAAAGCAACATAATCATTATCGCCTCTTGATTTTTGTAATGTCACCAATAATCTCTGCAAGAACAAGAACCATCTTTGAACCTATGAAACCTAACTCGATCCCTAACAATGATCTCTCTTTTATAAATCTTTGAGATATGTTTGAAGACAACGTGACAGTCCCCACATATCCTCAGGTTCTTTATAACCCTCACCGGAGTCTCCTCTTCCCAATCATCTACCATAATCAGTCCATACGCTACCGCCAATTTCTCGCTGTGATAACACAAAGCGTTCTCTTTTTCTTCCTCACCAATGTCGTGCAATACAAGTCCCGTCTGCGCCACGTAACCATCCTCCCTTATCTTGAACCTAATGTCATCAGTCAAAACGAAAGAAAAAAGTAAACTCAAACGCAATATAATTTGCCAACCTCGGTTGTGTTAGAACTTGTTATACACCAACTGTTATAATATATACCTGATCTCGTCGATCTTCTCATATATCTGTCTCCACTTTTCATGATTCTTGTCGCTATTATAGAATTTATGTATAGTTCCTTCCGCTTCTATGTAGCTGAGACCAGGAATCTTATTCACTTGTTTGGTCT
Organism: Streptanthus diversifolius; assembly: GCA_039880935.1. NCBI lineage: Eukaryota > Viridiplantae > Streptophyta > Magnoliopsida > Brassicales > Brassicaceae > Streptanthus > Streptanthus diversifolius. The sequence continues at coordinate 7,460,000 of JAXGFM010000003.1, read as the reverse complement.
CCATATCATCTCTCACTCGTCCTACATCCTTCCACCGTCCCTGAGCTGCATAAATGTTCGATAGCAATACAAAATCCCCATCGTTGTTAACACCCAATTCAATCAATTTCCTAGAAGCTATCTCAGCCATTTCAACGTTCTTATGAATCTCTGAAGCTCCAAGAAGGCTTTGCCATAAAACAGGATCTGGAACCATCGACATCGAGCATATAATGTCGTGAGCTTCTCTCAGCTTCCCTGCACGGCCTAACAGATCAACTACACAACCGTCATGCTTCATGTTAGGCTCGACTCCATTACAAGCCATATTGTTGAATATACATGTACCGTACTCCACAAATCCCGCGTGTCTGCACGCGGTTAAAGCAGCTAAGTACGAGACATCATCAGGCTTAATGCTGTTCTCCTCCAGTTTCTGGAAGATCTCTAGCGCATTGTGCTTCTCCGTGCACTGCAAACCCCATGATCATCGTGTTCCATGTAACAACGCTCTTCTTGCTTGTGATTTTACCGAACACTTGAAGATCTCTAGCGCAGGCTTTCAAAGCGAAAGAGCAAGTGAGAGCGTCGACTCTACCCAGAGACGACGACGAAGCTTGCGACAACATGGAGCGATACCATGAAAACGCGAGTGACGGCTGGGAACTAGCGGCGTATCCACGGATGATTGCGTTCCAGTCACTGGTCAATGGTTTAGGGATGTGACGGAAAATCTGTACGGCGAAGGAGAGACCACCGAATGGAGAAATCGCGCAGCGATCGAGGAGGCGAGAACGGAGAAAGGAAGATTGGAAATGGCCGGCGGTGAGAAAATGGGAGTGAAGCTGTTTGATATGGGAGAAACTGACCCATCTCTGTATCAGCCTCTCCATGTAAACACGAGCCATTCCATTTGAGGCTGCGACGAAACGATTTGATTCGATTTAGTGAAATCTAACTTGTTACTCGCTCTTGCTTCACTTTTGAACTCTTTAATGTTTCAGTTTCGCTGCTTCTTGTTTTGGTAACGAAGCTCTTTTCTTCCGACAGCTTCTTCTTTTTTTCCTGAGACAGCATCTTCAGTTTAAAGATAGACATTTTCATTCTTAATTTGTATTTAAGATTAGTGTCTGTGTTACTCAAAATTTTAGATGTTAAAATGTTCGTATAGAACAAACAAATTTCAAATTTCAATATCCAACCCAAAATTATGATGAATCTACAAAAAATCAATCATAAATCCTCAATCAACTGCTATAACAAACAAATTTAGAAGCCTTTCTGTTCTTTGATGGCCGCCGAGGTGATCCTGCTTAGTCGCTTACACAGGACACGTTTCTTGTTGTCTGGATTTTAATTTCGCAGATCGTTCTTCATAAGAAGCTGCATAAACAAAAAGAAAGAGAAAGAGAAAAAAGAGAGAGAGAGAGAGAGAGAGGATCATATATGAGCTCTCCATCTTTGCATATGTACATGTTGCAGTGAGAGATATCTATAGCGAGACTTACGCTCAGTTGGTCGAGATAATAGAGGAACGTGTATTGCACCTTTCTTCTTCTTTTCTTCGCCATTACACGAGCTTTGTTCTTTGCCTACAGGTAAACTGTTACGGAGAGCCTCCTGGAAAATCACGGACTCTAATTGGTAAGTCAGCGATTCTTTCTTGAAATGAGACCTCAATGACTCTGCAGCACCTTTTATACATGAAAAGAGGTTGTTATTATCATTAGCTTCTGGATCTGAAACCAGTTCCAAGATATCTCAAGCAAGCTTGATTACATACCTGAAGAACAAATGAAGTTAACATTTTCAAATTCGCATGAACGGAGGACTAAGGGGATCTCCGAGGCCAAGAGGTATTGAGGTTTTCTTGGCGTTTTCTTCGTGTCCAACAATGTATCTATCACCTGAAAACATGAACCCTTAAAGTAAGGGTTGGATTGAGCTGGAAAAAACATGAAGCCGCCTAAGAACTTACATCAACCGATTCAACGCCCTGCCCAATCATGAATAGTACAGCGACCATGGCGCGGATCTGGTGCCAAAGGAAAGCACTGCCTCTCATTGTAAATGTGCAAAGCTGATCACCCTCGTGACTTCACAAGAAGAAAAACAAGTACATCGGAGGTTTTAGGACCAAAAGACAAAAAAAAATACAAAAGTAAAATGATCAGGAAGAGTTTATAGCATCCAAAATCAGTTTAAAGAATACTAATGCAGTCAGGCGTCATCAAATGGGGAAACACATAATTTGCTTAAATGTGCTTTTTTATTTACCAAAGCCAACCTATTTTGACAAGGAGAGACTTCGAAGAAAGTAACACGTCGTGTATAGCAATGCACATTTGCCACGTCCATCTTGCAAAAGTTCCTGAAATCATGCTCCCCGATGAACTTCTTACCAGCAATGTCCATGGCCTAGAGGAAAATGCAAACAAAAACAAATGATATATAGATTGTTTCAATTTTGAAAAGTGCCTTGACTTTATAAACAAGCGTAGAGGATCACTGCACCGAAAGATTTAGGTTTTGTCTCCAGAAGAAATATTTGTATTCTCTAGCCGAACAACTAAACCTGAACCCAAGGAAACAAAAAAAAGGGTCAGCATGCACCTTCCAATAATAGTTCACAAAATACTCAAGAGTCTAAAGGCAGAATAGGAAGTCACAGACCTTGCATGAAAGTCAACAGGAACGGGAGACCATCCCAAAACTCGGATGTCATCAGGAAGAGCACGATTCAGCACTCTTACATAATCATATTCTGGTCCTACACAAGAGAGACCAGAGAGTTAAATAAACACCATTACGAGAGGGGATAAACAACTACACTGAGTTACATTCTCAGAGTAAACTTACTTTCATTAGTTTTCCCATCATCATGGGCTTCAGAGTCTCCAGAAGGTGTCTTCAGTCTGGACCTTAGAAACAACGCAATCACCTGAATCAACAATCAAATGCGTACATGAGTACTGCTTCCTCATTAGGCAATGCACCTATCGTACAATGTTTTGAAAAAAACACCAACATTAAAATCGTGAGATTAGACAAAACTATGTAAGGTATACCATTGACACACAAGATCATTCGCTACAGACAACTGGTGATCTACAAGGATTAATCAGGCGTGAAGCGCAAGAGAAACTAAGCAATCCAATCAGGAGATGCTCAAGCAACCCACCTGCCCTGTCGAGGAAACACCTTTATCTGTTCTCCCACATCTCGAATAATTAGACTCCTTCTTGTCACCAACTAAAAGCCGTGTCCTTTTTAATGCTTTGAAAATTTCTGACTGCAGCAAGAAGTACACAAATTAGTCAACAGTACACAAAGCAAAACAAAAACAAAAAGACAACGCAATCAAATTCACACCTCAATACTTGGTTCCATTTGTGCTTCGGCAGAAAAGCCATAAAATCTATAGCAACAACAACAACAAAATATTATTCATGTATACGATTATGAAATTTAATGGAAAAGAGATGTAATCAAAAGAAAAAAAATATGGCATACCTCTTACCAAAATACATGACTTTCAGAGCAACATATCTCTTTGAGATAAGATGGCTTGGTATGCTTTTATCAGCTCTTTTTCTAACTTTCCTGGTTCCCGAATCTGACACAGACACATTATGCTTCACTTGCATCTACAAAAGTAAACATCGAACATAGAGAGATTTTAAGCAATTTTCGAACCAAAACAGTGTGAAGTCAATTTCCAGAATTTAACACAGGCACATCATGTTCTCGCCTGTTGGCAATGGCAGCCTGAAACCTCTAATAACAATTTAGCATTCTCCACCTCTAGCTCCTGGTGAGAATATAGAAGACAAACAGTGAACATATCAAACAAAATCTTGATACTTCACCAACATTATCAAGAAAGAAACATAATCTTGAATCGTTAGTTTAACCATAGAGAAGAAAATTACGAAGCTGTCAAGAGAGAAACAGTACGGAGATTCTAACCTTGACACGATTACGGAGAGACTCTAATTCTGTTTCGATAGCAGATTGAGAGTCTCGGCCATCGCCGCCGGGATCGGTTTTTCCGTCGGACATAGTCATTTTTTATCAGAGGCGGAGTTTGAGACGGTTATGATGGCGACGGACTTTGAATTCGTCCGAGACTCTCGACGCCGGTTGGAAAGAGTTCAACGACGGCGTCGAGGAGAGACGATTTCCGGTTTACGGATGGTCACACACACAAATATGTACATATGTTTCGATATTTACATATTAGTCACTATGACTTTTCGTTTTTCTCTAAAAGCCCTTTTACTTTTTGTTTTGGTCGGCCAACTTTTTTTTAAAAATTATATATATTTTAATGTTATTGGTTTGGTGAGCAATTTAAAATCTATTGTTATTCAAAAAATTTGGTTTTTAAAGATTTTCTTATTCTATTTAAATCTGGTGTTATTGGAATTTAGATTTTAAACAATTTAACTCATTAAATAGTATTATATATATCTTAGATTTTTTAAATCATTATTATACAATATTTTTATAAATTTTCTAAATATACAAACTCTCAACAACTCTTTACAAATTTAATAAATCTTTCAATTCTTAAAATCAACCAACTCTATATAAATCAAACTCCAAATATAACTCTTTACAAAGTTTAGTTTACAAGTCTTTAAATATACGTACTTGAAAATTCAAGACACCGCTTGAGTTGTGGAGAGTCCATCTAATACCTGCGTTAGTACTCGTATCTATTAAGAAGGCATCTATACAACAACATAGAAGTGAAGATTGAATTAGTACCTCACTCAATGTAGTAGGCTTTAATTCTTCTCTAACCTTTACGTGTTGCTGATGAATGTGATTTAAAGCGAGATATATACTTCATGCCACATTTGATAGTCTAAGTCTCTAAGATGGCTTGTTGTATGATATCCGATATATGCCATCTTTTGTTGCCACATAGAAGATCATTGCGAGCCTTACAAATCCTCTATCCAATTAAAGGAAAGAGGTGATCCTTTTGATTAGTAGCTCTATATTGGTAGTTAACAGCTTTCGGAGACAATCCACTATGTTTCTTATTTAATGGAATATCATCCGAGATTCAGAATGAATGAGATCCTTAGCTTCTCTTCACTCCATTGTGTAGAATAAGGAAGCATAAGGCCTGAAACAGTTAGTTGAGAATTTTGAGAAGATTCAGTATATTTAGCAAGTCGTGGGGATATGTCAAGTCACCGATCCTACCAAATACGAATTGTGGTACCATCACCTATATTTCCATTCTAACCCTTGCTTAAGTAACTGGGTGCCGTGATAGATGCGTCTCCATGTAGGGATGTCATACGGGCTGACCCGCGTCCAGGCGGACAGGCCTGCAACGGTCTCATTTACATGTTAGACCATGCGGGTTAACCCACTGCGGGTTGCGGACAAAAAATTGTTGTCCAGACCCGGCCCGCCTAATCCAATCACTTAGCGGGTTGGCCCGCGGGTTAGAGAGAAACCAGACAACTAAGGCAATCTAATCATGAACAAGTTGATATCTTAGGCAATCACGTTCATATACCGAGCAACTAAGACAACTAAGGCAATCACGTTCATATCTTAAGAGCTTTGTAATTACCACTAACTACCACAAAAGCCTTCTTGTCCTGTCAGGACTAGTTCTAAGAAAAATTGAAGAATAAGGAAATCCCCAATTTTGGCAAATGATATATGAACTTACTTTCAAAGTATTGGCATCAGAAACAAAAAGAAAAAGCAATTCTTCTCTCAACCAACTAGTTCAGCCTCTGGTTGCTCGGTATCAGCTGTCTTGGAAGGCTTTATGATTTTCGCAATTCCTTGTATATTGGTTATTCTCATCTTTGTTATTCCTGGACATAAATAATTAAAAGATCAAAAACAACAACCATACTTTATGAAAGGAGTTTGAATAATGTGGCACTAAACAATAGATAAGGCACTAAACAATAGATGTGGCACTAAACAAAAGATCAAAAACAACAACCATATTCATTCATGATGTGGCACTAAACAATAAATGAACACTGAATCCAATAACTTGTTATCCATACATCATTCCTCACAGCTTTCAGACTACTATTAGTGGCTAACTAAGTTTTTCTCATCCATCATCAAATTCAGCAAGCAAAAATCTCATGAAAATATATGTTTTAAAAATAGTTAAAGACTAACCATTTGGTGAAAAGGAGACCAGTGACACGAACATAAAGACGGCATAAAGATTCAGAGACTGAGAAGACCAAATCAAACACGAGAAACCAGCAGCCTCTGGATAATTGAAACAACGAGAAGATCAGTGTCACGAACATAAATTTTTAATAATCTTTAAGAGAGAGCAAAGAAGCATACTTTGTGAATCTTCACTTCTGTTTCACCGATTCTTTTTTGACAATTATTGTTTAAAAAAACCTGCAAACCTGCAACATTCTATATACAGCAGTTGCAATATTCAAACTCAGTCTAACTTTAACAAATCAAACAAAACACAAGATCACTAACTCAATAAGTAAATATTAATTGAAAAAATAATTAAACTGTAATGTCAATACTAAAATCCAGTAAACAAGAAAAAGAATATCATAACACCAAAAAACATAATAATTTAACTAAATCTGAAATATTAAAAACAAAAAATTGTTGTATGAACTTTTATCTTCTATTCTTCTTCCTCGATAAGAGATTCAAAAGATGGTATTGTCTCATCTTCAGCATCAAATTCTTCATCCGCCTCTACATATGTGACATAAACCGAGTTAGATAACACCATGAAACAAGATAGTTAACTTAACTATAACAACTTGTTTTATTACCATTTTCAAAAGCTTCAGACCCCTTTAACCAATTTCGACTACAAATCAATGCTTGGACGTTTTTGGGCAGTAGACGACTTCTGCATTTGTTTAAGACCCGAGAACCAATGCTGAAAGACGACTCTGAAGCAACTGTTGTGATAGGTATGCTAAGAAGGTCACACGCCATTGAAGCTAATGCACCAAATCTTTTTGAGTTATCTTTCCAATATTTCAGGATATATATCCAAACTCGCATAAGCCTGCATGTCTAGTGGAGGTTCTTCAAGGTACATCTCCAATGAAGATTTCCCACTAACAACAACATTTGCTTTACGGAATGAAAAAAAATCCTGCAATATATAAAAACAATTTTAGTAAATATATATAAAAAACTAATTAAAGGATTCAAAACAAGTTGTCAAACTCACATCATAATTATTGAAGTTTCCACTTTGTTCTTCTTCATTGCCCTTCTCTTGGGCCACTTCACATGTTTTTAGAGAAGAAGATGCCGATTTTTCTTTGTTCTTATAAGCACCAGACAAAGTGATCAATTTACCACGTAAATGTTCCACCTTTCGTTGCGAAGAATTCTTATCAAGTTTACCAAAACAATATTCTGCAAGTGTGAGCTTCAAACGTGGATCAAAGACTGTAGCCATAGCAAAAATATCACTAACTTCTTCCCAGTATTTTTGAAACTTCTCCTTCATTGGCATAACCATTCTTCTAACAACATCATCTCTACTTGTTTCATGCAATGTCAGCCAATTTTGAATTTTCCAGACTTGCATGAAATATAAATTGGAAGTAGGATATGTCGAACCTGATATAAGACGAGTAATCTCATCAAACGGCTTCAAGAAATCGCTCATCTCATGCAATCTTCTCCATTCATCCTCACTTGGGTGAAATCTGTAATTCTTTCCATCAAGAATTTTAAGATGACCAAAAGCTGCTTGATACTTCAAAGCTATATCAATCATTTTATATGTTGAATTCCACCGTGTTGGCACATCCAACAACAACCCAGCTTTCATGTTAATACGAACCGCTTCAACACATTTAGCAAAAATAATTTCACGAGATTCAGATGCTTGGACAAACTTGATACTCTCTCTGATTTTATGCAATGAATCCCCAATTACTTTGAGTCCATCTTGAACAATAAGATTCAAGATATGTGCTGAACATCTTACGTGAAAAAATTCTCCTCCACACAACAAATCATCCCTCAAATTAAGCTGAGATTTCAGAATATCTTGCATAGAATCATTGTTTGTAGCATTGTCCAGTGTAATCGAAAATATTTTTTTATCAATACCCCATTCTTTCCATGAATCAAGAAGTTTCATTGCTAAGAGAAAACCTGTATGTGGAGGTGGTAGAGCACAAAACGTCAGAATCTTATTTTTTAATTTCCAATCTCTGTCGATGTAGTGTGCTGTCAAACACATGTAACCTTCATGTGTAATTGCTGTCCATAAATCAGAGGTGAAACTAATCCTTCCAGGAAGAGTAGCTAGTTCTCTTTTTAAATTAGCTGTCTCACTCTGATAAAACCTGTAAACATCTGCTGCGGCTGTGTTACGGCTGATAAACTTCACATCTGCATTCAAGTACTTCCAAAGTGCTCTAACTCTCTCATATTCAACATATGCAAATGGTAAATCATGTTGAATGATACATTTTGTTAACATCTCACGAAAAATAGAGTGATCAATCTTTCTTGCTTGAAGTTTTGCTTCTGTATTGATCATCATTTGACGCACATCACCATTCTTAATCATAAGATTACATTTTTGTAGATGGCGTCTCATGCAATTAGTCCCATTCTTATGGGAGTCATATGCATATTCTACCTTGCAATGCTTGCATTGTGATTTCTGCGAGCCATCTTTCTTAGTTATCACTACAAAATCTTGCCACACAGCTGAGTACTGCCTTTTCTGTTTCTGATCCGATGACCTTCCTTTGTCATCGTCACCTAACTCATCTTCAAAATCAGCCGCCTTTTGTTTTTTTCTTTTGCGGCTTAGTTGACGTCCCTTTACCATCGTGATTGATATATCCCTTTTGTTTCTTTCTCTCCTGCGATTGAGATGCCATCCCTTTCCCATCATTAGCTTCAACATCACCCGACTGATTCTTTTTCTCCTTCAAATCATCATCATCTGATTCATCTTCCAATTCAATTAATCTTGTTCTACGAGATTGTTTTTTCTGCGATGCAGATGCATCAAGATCATTGATATGATCTTGTTCAGCGTTTACCGCATCAACAACTCCTTGAGACTCAAAATCTATTGAAAGCAAATAATTTCCAATCTCTGAATCCATTGTTGTTAGTTTGTTACTCTCGTAGTCTTGTTAGTGGCAGCCAAGAACAATAGGTTAAACTTAGAGTTTTAGACTTAGTCACGTAAAATTTTAGGGTTTTGTGTTATTAATCATTATATTGTAATAATTTATTAATCATATATTAATAAAGGTAATAATCAATCAATTATTTAATAATTAAAAAATTGAATATACATGCATATAACCGGGGTTCCCTAACGCCCTAACCTTTTTTTTGAAATCTGCTACGTTTTCCTATTTATGGAAAAAAATTAAGCACCCTTGGTATCTATAGCTGTATTGAAAACTATTCATTATGAGGTTAGTTTACCTCATTATCTGTGAGGCCATACAAAGCAAAGGCAGCGTTGTGTTGCACAGATCCTGTTTTCACATCAAGAAGATTTAGTAGTGAGATGATGCCTCCTCTTTGTCCAATGCCAGCTTGATTGTGTGTGTCCTGCGACACTCAAAACGTTGATTTACCGGCGAATTAAGACATGCTCTCAGCAAAAATAAAAATTGCAATTGTTGTTCTTATCACATAAAAAGTCTGATTTAACAATTATCTATAACAAAATAGTTTCGAAAAGCAACAAAAAGATGTTGAGCTGTAGCAGATATCATAACAAACAGTTACTAAAGATGTTTCAAGATGAGTGGACAAGATATCCAATTGCCCCAATCTGAAAGTTCAATAGTATATTAGAAGGAACTAACAAAGCAAACCAGTACCAATAATCTAAAGCAAGATAAGAACCAACCGCTTCGCCATGCACCGAAGGATCTTCTGACTGAAGCATCAATACAAGCGTGGGCAAGGCATTCAACTCTACAATCTATACAGATGCTTTTTATGTAAGAAACATGCCTCTGATAAGCTCAAACAAAAACAAAGGATCATCATAGCAAAACATACTTGGTTCTTGTTCTCATCATTTCCAAATGAAACTGTACGTAAGGCCCCTGCAGCAACCTTCTGTACTTTAACATCCGAAAAATGTAAAAGCTCAACAAGTGGTGGAATGCCACCTTCAACCCTGAAAAGAGTTTTTACAAAAGGTGTCAAGTGAAAACAGCAAAGCAAAGACCAAAAGCATAAAAGATTATCAGATAATACTCTTACCTTATATTTGTTTTAATATTTGGATTGTCATGAGCAATATTAGTGATTAAATCAGCTGCTCTCCTAATAACAGCATTAGCTTCCATGCACCCAATACAAATCTTTCTTCTTTTCAACAACTTCACAGTGGGGACTATGGCCCCAGCGTCTACAATGAGCTGCTGGTAACGAGGCTATTTAACAGATAAAGCTGACATTAGTAAACATCAGTGCAAAATATTGTCGCATTCAAAACAGGAACTGAACTTCACGACTTGTCCAAAATTTCATCAAAACAAAAATTTGAAAGATTGTGTTACCTGAATAGCAGCAATAAGTCCAAGGGAAAGAGCACAGTCTTTCTCTAGCTTATGATCGCAAGACTTAGGAATAATTCCGTCGATTGTCAAACACCACGAGGAATGCAAATGTCTAACGAAAGCAGGGATAACTCCATTTTCCACCATCATTTCCACATTTTTGGCTATATAAACATGTAAGAAGATACAATTAACACACAGATAAAGAAAAACACATCCAGATCTCGCCTACTATGGGGTACAACAAAACAATTGACAAGTAGGATTCCAAAATCTGCATCGATTCAAACAGCTGTCACACAAGAATTGAGCAATTTATAAGTAAGAGCAAACAACACTTATCCTAAATCCCCTTCCTCCGTCGCGTCGATCTTCGCGATCGATTGAAAAATCTGATTGAAAGAGTTAAACAAAATTGCATGTGCTTTATCGCGGGTCAAAGGGTTTGTCCGCAAACCCGGTCCGGGTCAGACCGCCAAGCCCGCCCACCCACCCGTGCGGTTTAACCCGCGAGGCCCGCTCATCTATGGACACTTAATTTCCTGTCCAAACCCGCCCCTATATGGGATATTTGGGCCTAGCCCGTGGGCTGCGGTCTCCACTGACATCTCTATCTCCATGTATGACTTGGATGATAACCCAAAACATTGTTAGAATTTGCAGAATATAATTAAAAGTTTAGGTAAAGTTTTCTGAATAAAATGAAGAACAAAAGAATAAAACTAAAATAAATAGAAATTGGAGAAAAACATAAGTAAAGAAGAATAAAGAAAGTATATAAAGGATAAATATATTTCCTTAAATTTTATGAACAAGTTACAACACATATATATAAGCTAAGTCATTAAGTGAAAGTGGAGAAGCCTATTAGAAACAACTAGATCATTTAAGAGTTACTCCCAATTACTTGTTACTCCCAACTACTTTTTCTCTTTCTGGTAATAAATGAAAATTCGAGTAGTTGTCTTGGACCTTAGTCATCCTAGATGCGTTCTAAGTCTTCTCCCTGGTTAAATACTCTTCGCTATCTCGGACTTCAGTAGTCTGAGATGTGCTCCAAAGTTGTTGCCTGGTTTAACTTTCAGTCCCATACTTGGTCATCTAGGACTTCAGTCATCCAGTCGTCCTAGATGCGTTCTATGGTTGCTCCTTGGTTGAATACTCTTGGTCATCTTGGACTTCACTTCATCACCTCAGCCTCAGTCCTAGGCATGATCCACAAGCATAGCCATTATTCATTATCTCAATACTCCCACTCAAACTTAAAATTAGATGTTAGTAATACTAAGCTTGGAAGTTGTCGGCCTTGTCTTCATTACTTCGGCCTTGGCTCTTTTCTTCTTCTTCCTCTCTAATACTCTCCCTCAAGCTTGACCATAGGGGATCCAGAGGTCAAGCTTGGAACCTTGAAAAATTCCCTCATTAAAAACCTTAACATGGAAAATCCAATGGGACAAAACCAAGCTAAGAGAAAATGAGTGAAGCCTTCTTAGTCTACGGATTGGTCAATGAGTCTATGAGCCTTAGGACCATTTTGGTGGACTTCATAAACCCTGGATCATGGCCGCCTTGGTTAGCAAGTTATACAGCCTTCCTTGCTTTACTATCTTCTTGTGTTTAGGTAGCTTAAAGCTTCTTCTCATAGCTGGTTCTTGTCTCCCTCTTTCTTTTGAACTATTGCCATTATCGGTGGTTAATCTAATATCTTTCTTATCTCAAGAGCTCCAAGTTGTACATTGCATTAACTTGGAATGTTGCTGAAGAGCGTTGGCTAAGTCTTAATCACTTGTTGACACCATACTTTTGTACAACCAATCTTGAACTCGGACAATATTTTGACACTAACGCAAAATGCTTTGAGCTGATTCATCATCTTCTACCAGCTTGCCTCTCCACTTGAACTTTCACCATAGCCACCTTGGGTTTGCTTTCTCCGGTCAGCCTCTTCGGTCTGCCATGTCCAATTCAGCCTGGTTAAATAGGTTGGGCTTGTCTTGTGGTCTCTGAAGCTTGATGGCCATTGGTTCTAAAAGCGTGTCGACTCTTATGTGTCCCTTTTCAGTTTAGTTAAGTTTCACGTACTGTCCAGTGACAGGGTTACAGAGGTTGGTTCCTTTTAGGGCGAATAAGAGACGTGGACGAGACCATGACCTTGTCAGTTGTCAGGAACAATTCGGTGAAATTTGGACGTCCAAGTATTGACCCCAATAGCTTCGACACGCATGGAAACCTCGCTATTGACTTTGAAGGCAATCTCGATAATATCTTGAGAACGAGATCAGTAAGGATGGAATCTTTATGTTCTCCTCCTCTATTCATGATCATTGTCGTACTTCATGCACGGCCAATATGTAGAGAGAGAGAGATAGAGAAAGTTGGCGCGCGTTAAAATATATACTAGTTCCGGTATGGAAGATATTGACCAATTCGGTCTGGTTTTCTCCCGTTCAGCTGAATGGTTTTGATCCAGATCCCCACGAGAATTAACACATCTTATCATATATTTTTCAATTTTTTAACTCTGTATAAATAGCCACAAGAGTATATTTTAAGATTTAATTGCTCACCATTTCAAAGTTATAGACATATTAACCCACAAAAACAAATTTTTAAATTTAATTTTTCATAGTAATGATACCGGTTTGGTTATTTTGTAATCGAGATGTAAAATGTGGTTTAACTAATCCTAAAATTAAACCAGCTAACCGTTAATTTAATCATAAATCAGGTTTAAACCCAGATTCATCTATCTAATCTGAATTAAAACCCAAATTGGACATTAACAGTTGTGAAGAATAAAATCGGGAGAAAATCCCCAAATAAGCACTAAGAACCCTAAAATCGATTTGACGCAAAACCCAGAAACAAAGTAGATGGCGATGACTCTGTTTGATGTGGATATTAATCCTCCTCCCCTTCAAGAAGCTCCTCCGATCGTCGACGAAGCTTCTCCCATTTTCGAAAACTCCACTCCGAATTTCGACGACGAAGCAATTGAAAGGGATGTGTTACATTGTGAAAGGCTGGCTCGGGAGTTCATGGATAAAGAATCTCCAATCCGCCACGACGTCTTCCCAGACAGCGACGACGAGCGAGAGCCGACCAAATCAAGAGAGAAGTTTATGTAAAGCGTGGAAACGGGCTTCTCTACAAAAAGCAGACATTCTTCAACGGTGCCGCATTCAAACAAGTTATGGTTGATTACGCTTTGCACACTGGGTACAATATATAACAGTACAAATATGGTAGAGATAAGATAGGATTTAAATGCATAGGTGGTGGTTCTTGTGAATGGCAAGTTTATGCGTCGTCATTGCTTAAGGATCCGATATGGACAATTAGATTGCATAAGAAAGAACATAAGTGTATCCCGAATGGCCATTGTGAATTGTTCAAAATCCCTGTCATAGCTAGGCTTTTCTTAGACAAAATTAGAGACAATCCGGATTATTACATGCCTCATAAGATTGAAGAATATATTAAAAGAGAAATGGAAGATCTGTGTCACTCGTCCACAATGTCAAGCAGCTCGTAACAAAGCTTTCAGGTGGGTAGAGGCTGAGGCAGAGCAACAATTTGCTCGGCTTAGGGATTATGCAGCAGAAATTTTAGAGTCGAATAAGGATTTTGTAGTAGAATTGGATACAATTCCGAATGAGGCAGGTGAAGATGTTTTTAACAGGTTTTACGTGTGTTTTAATGTTCTGAGGACAACTTGGAAAGCGTCGTGTAGGCCATTACTTGGTGTAGATGGTTGCTTCTTAAAAGCTAAGTTTAAGGATCAGTAGTAGCCATAGGTAGAAATGCTGACAATGGGATATACCCCATTGCGTGGAGTGTATTTCAAGTTGAGAACACTGACAATTGGCGTTGGTTTATCAAACATCTGAAGAATGATTTAGGTTTAGGTGAAGATGGAGATGTATATGTTATGGATTCGGACAGACAAAAGGTATGTGTGTTATTTAAATTGTGTTATTTTAGTTTGCATTTGTAATGATTCCTATTTTTTGTGTGTGTATGGACTAATCAAAGCGGTTGAGCTTGAGTTGCCTAAGATTGAACACCGTAAATGTGTCAGACATATTTACGGAAATCTCAAAAAAAACATCCATACAAAGCAACTTAGGCCACTCCTTTGGTCATTGGCTTGGAGTTACAAAAAATCTCAATACAAGCAGAGGTTGGACAGGATTCAGTCATACGATACTAAATTGTATGAATGCTAAAGGCCAAGCCTGAGACATGGTGCAGAGCATTCTACAAACTCAGGTCTTTCTGCGAGAATGTGGAGAATAACTCCACTGAGTCTTTTAACAAGACGATTAACAAGGCTCGGGAGAAGCCATTGGTTGCGATGTTAGAGATGGTAAGGCATATAGCCATGGTTAGGATTGCTAAACGTTCTATTTTATCCCATTCTCACATTGGTATTATTTGGTCTTTTAATAATTTAAGTTTTCTATGTATTTGTTTAGATTGAAACTTACCATTTTTGTTGTGTTTGTCTCAGGTAGTTGCACGTCTTGCGTTAGTAGATTCCTCGCAAAAGAGCATCAGCTTGCGGCATCATGTGTAGTCTGTAGCAGTACAAATGGTATGTACGAAGTCTCACTGCCGGATAGTACTCATAGGGTCAGCTTGAGCAGATACACATGCACATGTATGAGGTACCAAATCACAGGCATCCCTTGCGAACACGCCTATGGAGCTATCATTGCCAAGCAGTTCACGGTTGAAGATTTTGTATGTCACTGGTTCAGAACTTCAACATGGAGAAGAAACTATGAGGAAGGCATTGTGCTACAGAGAGGACCTGATTTATGGCCTGCATCAATGGGTGGTTGTGTGCATTCACCACCTGAACCTGAAAATAAAAATGAAGAATTTGAAGAGCAGTTTACAAGAAATAAGTCCAAGGTTACGAAAATCGATAAGAAGAGGAAAAGAGGTGCTTTTGAGTCACCAACAGAAAAGTCAAAGAAGGTAAAAAAGAGGGTAATGCATTGTGGCCTTTGTGGATCAGATCAACACAACTGCAGGTTTCATAAGAAACAAAGAACTTAGGTAAAAACCAAAAATTCTTTGTTATTTCTTTTCTATTTTTGTGACATTTTTGTTGATGTCTCATTAACAACACTTGATGTCGGCTTCAGAAGCAAGCATGACACATGATTCACAAACTTTTCAGTACAGCTCTGAGGCTATGGAGGCGGTTTGATGTAATATGTTTTGTTGTTAAAAACTAGGTCTAGGAATGTGAACACCACTTGTTTGTCCTTTGGTGTTTAGTTGCAGACAGCATGTAATGGTCCCATTTTGTGTGGCTTTTTATGTTTTAAAAACAATTATGTTTTATGACAATTTGAAATGGTTTTGTGTTTTATATTGTGTTGGTTTCTGTTTAAATTCCCCAAACTTATGCATACTTAAATTATGTCTCTTGTGTCATATGAATTTACATGATTTTTGTCTCGATTTCACACACAAACGAGTGACAGACAATATTAGATTCATAACATAACTTAGAAAGACGAAGAACAAGCATACATAGTCTTCTTCTTATACGAGCACATCCTTCTAACGACCCGAGATTCTAAAACAAAACTTAACACCACGAACAACAAGCATACATAGTCTTTTTCTTTTACGAGATCACATCCTTCTAACCACCCAGATTCTAACACCAAGCTTCATAACACAAACCACGTGACCAAGATCACATCCGTCTAAGTTAACTTACTCATACCAAATACGTTTAAAATCCCACAACCGATAATAAACACTATCTTCTTCATCATATTAGATCTTTCCTTTTTTGCTTCCAAAACACAACACTCCACCTTCTCATACATCGCTTCTATGACATTTTGCTGCTCCCTTATCTCTTCCTTTAATGCCTCCACTTCCTTTTTGAGCTTCTTCACGTCAAATACCAATACTTCATCAACCCACTTAATAAGTGGTTGTCACTCACCATCTACATTATTAAATTCCTTTCATGCTATCGTAAACTGATCGAATGTTAAACATGACCAATGTTAAACACAGACTACCTTATTAGCATGGGCAAGCTCACATCGGAAGTACCGACGGCAAGGGTTCGGCTCCGACTTCGACATCCTCGTCACAGTCCCATTTTCGCACCAATATTTTTCGGGTATTCCATCGCATCGATAACACCTACGTGAAAACCCAATAGATACGCCAGAAGCTTCGCTCATGTTGTTACACAGAATTTTGATTTCCATATTTATTAGGGTTCGTCGTGAGATTTAGGAGAAACGATTTTTTAACAGATAACAGATTTATCGGGTTTATTTGGTACACCTTCCTATTTACGAAATTGGTTTAAAATTTCATTTAATACATAGATTAATTGGTACTCATTCAGGTTACTTTACTAAACCAAGCAAATCATATTTGAAATCAAGAAAACCCAAAATTATGGGAAAATAAGATGACTAAGTTTTTTGATGGGCAAATAAATCATAAATATACTCTTTTGACTATTTATACAGAATTAAAAAATTGAAAAAAATATGATAAGATGTACTAATTCTCATGGTGGGAATCTGAGTCGTTTTTCGGCATCTACCTATAAACTTAATGCTTTATAGAGCCTTGAATTGTGAGTTTTCAGCTACTTCTAAACCAATCTTTCCAACCGGGATTAGATTTCAGAACCTGGTTTAAAAGAAGATGAACAAACAAGTACAAATAGGTTTCAAACTTTCAAGCCATGAAAAGCTACAAAAACCTGTCTCCGCTTTCTAAAAAAAAAAGAAAACCATTTCCAAAAAAAAATCCGAAATTGTATTTTACTCAAAACTATCAACTATCTAAAGCGACACACTTTGTGAGATGGAAGCTCTTTAAATTATCACAACCTGTTTGTGGGAGGTTTGACTCTGTAAATACGGACAATCCAGTTTGATGTTGTGTAGGCTTCTTCTAAATGTTCCAGTTTGATATCTTTGTTCCCTATCTCCACCCCTCTTGCTCTATCATACCTGCCAATAATTTCACAACCCCATCTTTTTCTTTATCATCTCGACAAAGTAAAAATGCGTTTAACATGTAACATTTGAAAATTAGGTGACTGACGTACCCGGTTGGCTTGCCATATTCTGTGAGCAGCTCGCCGAACCTGTAATAGCATAACTTGTACCTACAAGAAAACACACAATTCAGATGAATTGCATCGTTTTCAGATTTAGCTCATTTTAGGAGATAAATACGTATGCATAAGAGTAGAGTCTTGAGTGTGGAACTTACATGAGACAGTTCAGCATCTTTGGCGATGCACCCTTGTCTACACGGAACTCGCCATTCACAAGGTAATCAGGCTCCTTGATAACTGGGTATACTCCGCCTCCGATTCTCACCATCCACAAGAACCTAACCCATAGTAAAAAGGATCAGTAAATCCACACATCAACTGTATTGAGAAAGCCTGTTTAACGCAGTAGAGAAGTGCTTGTTTAACATACAAGCCAATAATCAGTGCCATATTTGGTTGACACGCAACAATAACCAGATTTTGCAGAAATAAACGAGAAGAGGAACATAGATGAGAGAAGTAAAGAAACTTACTTGTTGATATCATCTGAAGAATAGCCAGTAACGCCACCAAAGACGACTAATACATAGTTCACATCAAGCGACCTCATGATGTCATATGCCTCGTCTTCATAAGAAGACATGGCTCGTCCAACAGTAGCAATATGAGTGTTGTTCCAGGTGTTGTTATCGACGATAACAGTTCTATTTCCCATAGCAGTGATTTGGTACCCATAGTCCCACCACGACATGACCTTAGCATCAGTGGGAGTGTTTTGCCTAAGCCAGTAGTAGGCCTCGCGGTAATCATCAAAGATGATTCTGTTCCCATGGGCTCCTCTTGCAGCTAGAACAATTGAGGGAGATGAATATGCCTCTGACGTCACCCATGTGCAGTGAATAGCATATCTACTGAGCAAATAAAATACACCAACAAGAAGAGCAATAGCACCATTCTTCTGGAAAGGTTGAGACTGATCAAGTGTAACCTGCAAGGATATAGGAGATAAGTATTAAATTCTCTACTTTCACCAGAGAAGCGTGCTACAATTCAAAGTAGTGGCAAGTGGTAATAACACGGACACTAAAGATTCACCTTTGACGAGGCTTTTGAACTACCGGCTCCTTTCGTGGAACCAGTCTGGGATCCCTTTTGTTTTGTCCTTAACAGAGAAGTTAAATTCTTGACAGTGGCAGAGACAGCTATGGCACTGATCAGACAAACAGCTGGAGTTGCGACGAGAATAAGACGAACCATGACACCAGCAAAGTACAAGCTGGTGAGACCATACATGACGATAAATATTGTAGCGTCTGACAAACGCTTGAAACAGAAGTAAAGTCCCGCAGGGAAAAGGAAGAGCAGAATATGGTAGTCAAACATGAAAGACGACCAGGCCGTAGGCTGATGCTCAGAAACAGATGCAATAATGGGAATGTGATCCTTTGCATAAGTCGGATCAAGCAATGAGTAAAATCGACCAGTCCATGGAGATATATAACCAGACGCTGTTCCTACACCTAAAGCAATACCACCAACCAAAATAGCCGATGTCACAGTTATCCTCAAAAAGGTTTGGAACAACTTGGTGTCATTCAGCTGGTACTTCACCCAGTCAAGGAAGTAAAACACCTGCACAAGTAGATCAAATTTGGTAGGGATCAAGATATGGTTTTCGAAACAACAGTCTCCTAGAGAAAAATCAGTAAACAGTAGACTTATAGAGAAAAATCAGTAGCAAGGTTCTAACTTTCCATCTCACAATCAACAGGTTAAGTAGAAACGCAATTACAAGACTAGACACTAAAGAAGGGTCGAACACAAACCGAGATAAATCAATTGAAATCTCGAAACAGAACAAGATGAACCTCAAGCTTAATCCCAACACGCTAAGATAGAGTAACAAGATCTGACATTCAAGTGGTAGAAAGAAAACAAACCTGCATCAACAAGAAGACACCCATAGCACCCATATGCTCACCAGATTGAACATGTTGAAACCCAACAAACCGAATTTGCATAGCAAGCAACATCCCCAAGATATACATACAGTTATAAGCAACGTAAAGCCTCATAGAATACCTTCCAGTGATCAACAGCACAAGAACGTAAAGCGGAATCAAGTTAATGATAAACACATAACCACCCCAAGCCGACACCATATAAAAGTAACCAAACGCAGAGCCAAGAGCCCACGACAAAGATCCAGTGTTCACCGCTTTAACAAAGAGATAAAACGTCAACAAAAGAGCGAAAATCGCAACAGCCTCGTTATCATAGGAGCCAGCAACAGAACGAGAAATGTAACCAGGACAAATCGCGATCAGAGCAGCAGCAACGAGACCAGCTCCTGTATCCCAGATCTCTTTGCCAAAGAAATACGCAACGAGGGTTGTGTTGGAAGCGAAAAACGGCGCCGTTAAAACACAAACCTCACGGATGTGAACGAAGAAACGGAGAAACCTCAGCGTCCAGTAGATCAAAGCTGCGGTTACCATAAGACCAGGGTAAAGCGTGCCTCCGATGATACGTCCTAAAGGGTACCAACTCTCGGAATCGAACCAGTTCCAGAACTCGTAGAAGCCTTTCTCCGTGAGGAAAAGCGTCGTTCGGTAGTTGAAATACGGATCGAACTCGTGGATCATTGATTCGTATCGGAGGACACTGAAGAGACGAGCAATGAAGGCTAATACGTATACTAGGCCGAGGATCGAGACGCGGATCAGTAGCTCTTGTTGCTTTGTCTTTAGTTTTAGGGATTTGAATGAGAGACTGTTGAGCAGATCTGAGCTTGTCTTCTTCGCCTCCGCCATTGGTTCTGCTTTCGCCGGCGGCTCTTGTTTTCCTCCCATTGGTTTATGAGGAAAATTGAGAAAGCAGAGATCTCTCTCCGAGTGGTTTGGTCTGAGTCAACTCTGTCGTGTTGTGAGCTTAGAGAGTTCTAAGCTTTGTGATGTTTCACGGGGATTGGTGTTTGTTTTTTTTTTTCTGTTTTGTTTTGGGAGAAAAAAATAATAAATCAGTGATAAGTGGGAAGTGAAGTGTGCGGGAGATATTTTGGGCCTATTAAAATAATACTGAGCCCATTATTAACTATACATAGCCCATCAATTTGCCTTTTCACGTCTTTCCATCGTCACGCTCTTCACGCTTCTTCCCATCATCTTATTCACGCATTTACCTCTACTACAACATCTTTTTACGAAATATTCGTTTTATATATATACATATAAAGTTCGTTTCCCTTGTTTCGATATATTGATACTAATTTACAATGCTTTGATATAAGGTTTGTTCCTAGTGCAGATGGTTCTAAATCGAAACTAATTATGCTTCATTTTAGATACTCAGTGTGGTTTACTCTCATCTATATTGAGAACAAATCCGGAATGAGTGTTAAAAATGAATAAATAAAGATTCTTGTTTTAAGCAAACTTTACCGTGGAAAGTTTTACAGTTTTTAGTTAACAAGCAGCAACATGGTCAATGCATAGAAATCAAAGTCTTTATAGGCTCCAAATAGTTAATAGGCTCTTGGAAAATTGAGGATAGATTATTGGTGATATCTTCCTTTTTTATATAACGATGTGTTTAATGTGGAGGGCTC
Source organism: Streptanthus diversifolius (assembly GCA_039880935.1). NCBI lineage: Eukaryota > Viridiplantae > Streptophyta > Magnoliopsida > Brassicales > Brassicaceae > Streptanthus > Streptanthus diversifolius. Next base: position 7,438,792 of record JAXGFM010000003.1, on the reverse strand, counting down.
CTCTAAACCGTTGATCAATATATTACAACTAACATAAGTAATACTAGTAACTTGTTTTATAAGTCAGGTGAATCGAAATGAACTGTATCTACATGAAATGCAATCTTCGTTCTCCCTCCGTATTCTATCTTCATATCAAATATTTTGTATTTCTTGCGTGCACACTATTATACATTCCGTTAATGAGAACTACACAATATACAAATTGCAAACACATGTGTTATATTGTCTTACACAAAACGGAACTTGTACAAATGGATCTCACCTGATTAAGAGGGTATTTAGGCGACTGTAAAAGTTTCTTGGCTTTGGATCTCGGCATAAGTGAGTGCAAGTGCACGCTGAAGTTTCCACGGAGACAAAACCTCAACCTCTGCCAAGAATGTGGCTGTGACAGGGCGGTGATCCGATAGTTTAATCTCATTCCTTCTGTAGATAAGAAGCTTCATTCCCTTTCCACTCCAAATGACGCGGTCACACCTGATCAGACACATTCACTTGAACTAGTTGTTTTACCTTTTCATGTGTAATACGAAGAAACAAAATGTTTTATCATAGTGTGTGAAAACCGTACCAAGCAGGTTTACGTTTCCCTGATTCAGGGTCATCTCCAATGTAGTTTTCTGAATTGATTTCGTATTTGTATGTTGGTGGAAAACTTAAAGTTCCCTCTGACCATCCCTCGAATACGTGACGTTTTCTCATTTCGCTTGAAAGCTACCAAAGAATAAGAGATATCAAAAGTTTTGCTTCATGTGTTAAGACTTTGTGATTTAGTAGTAAACCAAAACAATGCAATAAAGGTACCTGGTCACTCTCAAGCAACCTCTGCCATTCCTTTCTTGCAATAAACTCATGTGTTTTCTCATACGACAAGTTAATCCGATAGTTCAGATCTCCCAGCCAGATAATTTTTCTACAAAAGGTTCATCCTGTTATTTTCAAAAAGTAAGAGTGATCTTGGTGGAATGTATCAACCGAGAAATGAAACATACTCGTGATCACGGATGCTTCTTGGAAGTACATTGACATTTGAAGAATTCGGATGAAACAGCGTTCTTCTGTGAATTTCACGCACATCATCGTTTCTTTTCTGGTGATCTGTATCTTTTTCTCCTGATGACAGATGCGTGCACAAGAAACAAAACGGTGTTTGATAAATTGACATGCTCACAGACACAGATCCCTGTAACACCACAAGAAGCCGTAAAGTTATTGCTAGCCTAGGAATAGCTATTTATAGAAACTAACAAGAGAAATCAAGACCTTGTTACCAATGTAGCCCATAATACCAACACCAACAGTAGACACACTAAGGTTGCTTATGTGTTTGCGCAAGCTCCTCCGAACCCAGATGGTGAGAAACACTCCAACCATCTGTTTGCTCACGATCCTTACATAAGCTGGCTTCCTCAGATTCGTGATAGTCAGATTCGCTGTCTTGAAGGAGCCACCTCTTTCCAAAACATAATGATTTAGAAGCTTTAATTGAGGCTCTGGCCATCTCAAACCAACTCTTTCAGTGTAACTAAATCTTTCTTCCCTCTGGGAATCACTATTAATCTTGAATGAGAGAGAGCGGTCTGCCGTATTGGTAGAATCTAAAACTTCAATATTAGTAAGTGAATCTTCACTTAAGATTGGTCTGTCCGTGGAGCAAATCGTATCGCAAGCGCCATGACTTGTTTCAACAAACATATCTTGTAAGTTGTAAGAGACCTCGTTGGATGGTCTAAACTTAGACGGAGAGGGAGGATCACTGTGACTTACAATCTTGCGCTTTCTAGGTTGAACTCGGTTTAAAGCATCCCGTATAATGTTCTCCCACTCAAAAGCAGGCTGGTCATTCTCAATACCGAAAATGTTTCCAGGATTTAAAGGAACGATTTCCTGAAGACTGAACATGAAACGAACCGCAAAAAAAAAAAATCTCAGAATTATAATCACTGAAGAACGACCAAAAACTTGTTCACCAAAAACGAAGGAGTCAGGGAAAAACCATACCCAAGAATGTAAATGTCGGCAGGTTCAAGAGTGTCTAGCCAACCATCGATATCTAAGTCAACTGGTGGAACTATTCCTCCAACATTCCATGTCCCGGCACAGATTCTAGATACATCAAAACCACATAACACCAGGGATTCACTAATGTCGGAGTTAAGCAACAAGAGCAGCTGTTTTTTTCACAGATGAAAACAGTTTCCAGTGGAAACTTCTTCAAGTTCATACAGTGAAAACAATATTGCATTGATGATGCAAGATAAAATCAGAGAAATCAAAAGACCTGATTGCTTGTGTGTCCATATACTGAACCCTGAAAGTTTCTGAATTTCGCCTTCTAAGCTTAGGACAATCTGAGATTAATAAATTTTAAGTATATGAAAATTAGCAAAAGGAATCTAAATGAGTAAAAATCTTCCTCTAATGCAAACGCTATCACTGAATTTTAGAGTTACCGAATCACATTACCATCAGTATCAACAACATCTTTGGTAACTCCAGAGCTACGTGGGTCAAAATCTGCTATACCACGTTTCAGATTCAGTCACATGAAATTCAAAAACAAGACTTTATTATAAACCAATAAAATCAGAGTGAGGTCTGACCTTGGCTACAAGAAAAGGTGACTCTCTCGTCGTCAGTATCGGCGCTATAATCCGAATCAATGGAAGAAACGTTGAACCATTTGCGAATAACAAGACGTGACCAGTAGAGATGGAGACAGGAGAAAGCTGAGCAGCATATTGTAGCCCAATTGATCTGCAAAAATCGGAAAAAAAATACCCTTAATTTAACCGAATAATACGAAAATGAAACGAATGAGAAGATAGAGGAGATCTACATACTTCCGTTCGTCGCGATCGCGATCCTACTACGGCCATATATTCCGGTGACGTTTGTAAAATCAAAACCAAACTGAGAGAGAAGAAGAGAGGTTGCAGGAAGAAGAAGACATGGTTGAGAGTCTTGAGACTTAACGTGCTTTGGTGGGAGACAGATTGAAATGTTGACTTTGTGTTCTCTCTTACGTTAGGACCGGCGGTTTATTAAATCGATCATATTCCGGTTTAAAATTGGTTTAAGAAAAGATTAATTAAATATTTAAAGTTATAAACTAAATACAAACCATCCGTTATATTGCCCAAAATAGGAAAAAAAAAAAAAAAAAAAAAAGAGAAACCGCCGTTTGTTAAATGGATTTGTTTCAATATAAACTAGTCAAAAAATGGAACAAGGGTTTCGAGACTTTAAAAAAAAAAAATCTAATAATATTTTCAACTAACAAAAATTTCATGTGTCAGACAGTTTATGAAGTTATATATGTATAAGTAGTTCTCGCATTTTTTCAGTCTATTACTTAGTTAAAAACATTACTGCAAATTGTTGGATTATCAAGACCAGTTTTTTTGTAAGAAAATGTGAGAACTTTTAAAATGGAAAATGTCTATCTATGTACAATAACTGTCTCATGTCTCATTGTTCAATGAGTTGTGAATTTTAAGAGTTTAATTTTTGCTCTTTTTCCTTCGATTGTAGATATATAAGTACACACTAACAAGAAGACCAGAAACTCAATGTCACCACATACTCTTTCTTCAGATATTCTATTTTTATGGAAGCTTTAAATCCAGAACAATCTTTATGGATATATATACCTTAGGAAATTAAAGATAGATGGTTTAGTATTAATAAATATGTCTCTAACATAGGAAACAAGGTCTCCAACACATGTTATTTTACAAGTAGGTTAGCTAGAGTAATTACTAATTAGCGGCTGCGTTAAAGCATTTGCTTTTGCAGCGTGCATGGTGACAAATTAAATACACTTAACTTTTTTTTTTTTTTGGTTTTCAACATAAGCTTAGTTAATTATTAGTAACCCTCTAAGTATGTTCAATGTAGTCTCCTATCGCCTCTCACAAAATGTTTCGTACGTATCTTATTCAATTATATCATAGTTATTTTCATGATATTTCCAACTAAAAATAAGCTGGTAGTAAGCGTAGTCAATATTTTGTATATACGTCATCTGTTTTAGATTAAGTATTATATAAAAATTGTTTTTTTTTTTTTTGTTTCAAATTAGTGTTTTTAGGTTCAGTATAAATTTGGTATTACACACCTAATTTCATATCAAACCTAATGATGTATACCAAATGTCAAATTTTTTTTATAGTCGTAACACAAATTTTTAATATAGTTTTTGAATGTGTGAGAAAACCTTAAACAATGAATTTTTGAATTATTAATTTTCATTTCATCCTAATTTCTGATGTTGCATTTCTAATAAATTTGATAGATACTATTAGGGAATAAATTTCGGTTAACAAATTTATGTGTATCAAAAAGTATTTTGAAAGAAAAAAAATTCATAAACCATAGAGAAAGTTAAAACCAAAAAGTGGAGATAACCGCAGCAAAGTTAAGTCACGGTTTCGGATTCATCGGAGTGAATGATGTGATTTTGTCCATTGGGTCAAACAATTTGTTCACTGAAGTGAACCGACGATTTAATTAAACAGGATTAAATGCGCTTTTATTCGTAATAGACAAATCTACCAAAGTAAAAATAGAAAATCCAGTTCAGTAAAAAACAATGTTACATATGATTTTGAGATATAAAAACAGAAAAAGATGACAAAAAAGGAGAACTCAAAAACTCAGATAGTTCTACACACATACATTTTATATATTTTTAATAATACTTTCTCTTTACTTTGTATTTCCTGCAAAAAAGACACAAAAAAAATTATTAATACTACAATCCGTTTACTTCCAAAAACATTTTTATTGTGCTCTACTTGGTTCACATCTCTTAGGTATTTCTATCTTAATAATTATATTAAGTCATTCTTTTTTCTAAATATTCTCAAACAAATACATCCTCCAGTTATTCTTATTTACAAATTTCATCCGTTGTAATTTCTGCTATAAAAAAAATCTATTACATTTATACTTTGATACTTATACAAATGTAATTTTATAATATTTTTGCTTTTTGTAAACAAAGTTATTGGCGTAAGTTTATACTTTTCTCGAAACAGGGATCATAACATGTAAACTAATATGTCAGTCTTTTGTGGCCGTTGGTGCTCAAATTACCAACTTTGAAAACATTTTATTTTGGATGAATAACTTTACCTCTAGGCATTTCGAGTATTTTTAATTTTGGTTCGGATTAGTTTTGAATTCGGTTATAATATTGTGTATAGGATCCCATGTTTACCTGAAACAATTGATTCAGATCTTTTGTAATCGAAATAACCAAAACTACATAAAATATTTGAATATAAACCAATTTACCCAAATCAAAAATTATATATACCAAACTAAATCGATACTCAAACGTAAAAATAGAATAAGAAGAAGAGATTTCGAAGATCGTGGTGGTGGCTTTGGTTCTTAGGTATTATATGAACCAAACCAATATCTAAAATTACTCAAAACTGAAATCCATTCGAGTATTTGACTAAAACCGTACCTGAACTAGTTTTTCGGATCGGTTATAGTTAGGTTCTTATATATTGATTGAGCTCCCAACGCTGAATAATTATTTTACTATTATTGACAAACAAAATTTTAAAAGCAAAGGTATCGCTTATCAACTCGTACGTACAAAACTTTAAAGGGGGAGTAAAAAGAGGTCAAAATCTAAAATATATAAAGTATATTTATAGCTCTCTCATTCATGTGAGTGTTTTTTTTTCATTAACAATATTTGATGCCGCTCACCTCCCAAAACGCACCCACCTCTTCTGTATTGGTAATGCAATTTTGATGTTTACGTATCGTTTTAACTAATTATAGTTTTTTTAGGTTTACGGCAGTTTCTTTAAGCAATTAGACCTATTTTACGACATTTAAAAAGTAAAAAAAAAAAAAAAAACTGAAAAATCCATCCCATAATCAAAGAACACACGACACTGACAAAAGGGGCTTCCTTCCAAACTCACTTTTGAGTTTTTAACTTTCACCGTCTCTTATGCTGCCTCTCATCACTTGTGTGTTCCCTGTTCAAGTATTCATTAATAGAATATGTTTGTAACTTTCTTAACAAGAATTGCTAAATTGCTAAAGAAATAATATTTTAATATATATTTATTAAATAATTCAATTTTAAAATGTGTAGCAATAAGAATTTGACAAATGTGTTATACAAAGTAAGAATCGGTTCTTACCGTTCTTAAATAAAAATCGCTTCTTCATTCTCTTTCATACTTTTTACTGAATTTTGTCTAGAATGATCCATATCTTATAACTTACGACTAGATTAATCCATTTATTTTGAGGTTGGAAAAACTGTTGGGTAAAATACTTGAAAAGCTGTATATTTGCTTTTATTAACAAATTTGCTATTTGAGAAGAAAAAAGAACTTCTCAATGGTTACCAAAATCAAGTGGTAACTGTTCCACTTTCAATAAAATACAAAATTAAAAAAGACATTACAAAGAATACAAACCCTAAAAAAAACTATTTGTCTTTGTCTGTATCTCTTCGTTTGCTTCTCTTCGTTTTCATCTTCTCGCTGAATTTCGTATTATCTGGCTTCGTCATCTTCAGCGAAATATTTTGGTGTTCTACTTTATAGGTAAAACTCATTGGAGAATAACTATTTATTGCTGTCGCCAAGACATTCATTTGTTATCGCAAAAATATTTATATTCACCGCAAAATTATTTTTAAAGTTTCTGTTAAATTATGTAAGGATGTCTCAGAAATAAATTGTAGTTGTTGTAGAATTATTTAAGGTTGTTGCAGAATTATTTGTAGTAACCGCATAATTATTTGTTAAGGTATCACAAAATTATTTTGATTGTACTGCATAATTAGTTGTAGTTACCTTGTTGTTTTGTGATTTGCAGAATATGGTCGCTTCAAGCTACCCAGCTAGACGTTACGGTGATGAAAAATCTCCTTTTGAAGCGAAGAACATGAACCATTACTGTACATTTTGTAAATTTAAGACCCTGAAAAAATATATTGGTGGAGATGCGTGGGAGGTGTTGAAAAACTCATCTGTTGGAGTTATTCTGAAACTGGTGGACATAGATTTGACCGATAAGTATGTATATTCAGCCAGTATTGTTCATCACTTCATAACCCATCAGGTCTTTGATTGATGATCATCCAATGAGATTCTCGCTAACGAGTATAAGGAAATTACTGGTCTTAACTGTGACTTATATGCAGAAGAAGATCCGGTAAACACTTCAGAATATGAAGTGTTGTGGAGAGAAATGAATGTGGCCCAAGGATGTGGACTTGCATGGGAAGAGCTAGCTAAGGTTTTGGAGAAGAGGATGATAGTAGGGAGGTTATGCATCTTGCATATGGGGATTTATGGCATACATCATGGTTCCCGGATACCGTTGGAAAGCGCAAAACGAGCGATTATTGCTGAGAGTTTCGAAAAATATCTCTGGGGTAGAACTGGATTTTGCAGTTTGGTAGACTCTATCAAATTTGTTTTGATGAAAAGAAAAAGCTACACACTGTGTGGTTGCATTCATGTTCTTCTCATATGGATTTTTGAGTTTGTTCCTGCGATAGCAGAGATATATGGGATGAGGCGGGATTTGGTCGATGTTCCACCACTCCTTAACTGGTGTGGTAGTCGCCAACGTTTCAGTTTTGAAGACCTTATTGTCGATGAGAAAGTTAAACATCAAGAGGTATGAAACTTAACAGTATTATCAGAATCTCTACTTGACATTTTTTGTGAATGGTTTATATGTTATCGCCGAGATATTTAAAGGGTGTCCATGATTTATTTATAGGTTCAGGTGAGGCATATGTATCTTGGATACGAAGCTTGACACTATGCTTTCGGATATCATATCCGATCAGTTGGTTAAAGGTATTTGGTCTGGGGGAAAAAAAATCCATAAAACGTCAATCACGTTAGGCAGTAGCACACCGGCATGTGGTATTACAGTGGGTCGCGGTAAAGCGAACCCTATAAATATATCAAATCTAGTTGACAGTTTCGATGATCCAATAAGTAATACTATAAAAAGTCTGTTTGTACATTCTGATAGGACATGTTAGTTGATGTTTAACGTATATATATGCAGTCATGGCTGGTATAAAAGGGTGAAGTTCCATCTGATGGGCTTGAAATGACAAAGGTTGTGAAGAATTCAAAAAGATTTTGATAGCGTAACGAAGAAGATGATGATGTCGTTGACATTATGGCACAGCGGAATGAAGAAGATATGCAGATGGCGGCAAGTTCTGGAAAACAGTTGGACATTGCGTTGGCCATCGTGGATTTTGTGAATCGAATTCCAAAATTGGCAGATTCTCAACAATCGCCATACATTCCTAATTCCACTGTCAAACGCATCATCCCAGGTGTGGTAAATTCTAGAAACGATTATGATCCTATGGTTCCAGTAGATGAAGGAAAATAGGAACACTTTCAAAACTGGATAGGTAAAACTAAGTATGTATCATCTAACTCACTACTATTATAATTCATAAAGGTATTCTGTTATGTAAGTAATATATCTTCTTTTGTTCAGGGGTGAATAATTCGCAACATCCGATGATTTTTTCATTCCTATCATTCTTCCTAGAGAGAAATGGAGTTTTAAAAAGGGGAAACATAATGGGTGGTAGCTCGATATTCATAGTTGTCGCTGAATTAGTTATAGTAGTCGCTGAATTAGTTATAGTAGTCGCTGAATTAGTGTTAATTTTCGATGATTTATTCATAGTTGTCGCTGAATTAGTTATAGTAGTCGCTGAATTATTTTAGTTATCGCTAATTTATTCATAGTTGTCGTTGAATTAGTTATAGTAGTCGCTGAATTAGTTTAGTTGTCGCTGATTTATTTATAGTTTTCGCTTAGTTAGTTGTAGTTGTCGCTAATTTAGTAAATCATTCACTCCCTCCCACTGTCATTGTCTACAACACTTAGATGAGTCACCATATCGGGTAAGGGTAGGCTTCATAAATCAGTGTTTTATGAGTATCATGCAACGGGATTTCAAAAGTACAAAGTCTAAAACAGCCAAAATCTCGTTTGATGAACAATATTTGGACCACTTCAACGGAGTGATACCTACTGGCTCCGCAACAAAAAAGAGATGGTGACATGATATTGACAATTTGTACGACATCGTCAATGTAGACGACAATCATTGGGTTGCGGTAAACATCAATTTTCCCCGCGAAAAAATATTTGTCTATGACTCAATACCCAGTAATACCACTGACAAGGGCCTCCTCGATGAGTTGCATTTTCTTCAGAAAATTATGCCGACAATAATAAACATTTGTGTGCCAAATACAGAAAGCCAACGAACCGATCAGAAGTTTAAGCTGAGTAGAGTTAAAAGGGGCGTTCCAGTTCACAAAATTTTGGGGGCAGAAGATTGCAAAGTTTACGTTTTGAAGTATGTAGAGTGTCTGGCTTTAGGATGGAATTTCGATGGGCTTAACGATGATAACATAATCAGTCTTTGACGTAAACTGGCAGTAGAACTGTTCGATGAAATTCTGGAAACAAGAGGAGACGCACCAGTTACGTCGACTAATCTCCTACCCACTCGTGTCGTACCACCTACAACTTCAACTTCTTAATCGTGATTTTAATCTAATGTAACTTGGGGTAACATTTGAATTAATTGTGCAATAACATTACGTTTAATTCTATGATAACTTGCAAATAAGTAATATGATAACTATCGATAATAATTCAGCTATAACTAGCAAATTATTATGCGATAACTTGTAAATAATTCTGGTATAACTTGCAAATATTTCTGCGATAACTTGCAAATTATTCTACGATAACTTGCAAATAATTCTACAATAACTTGCAAATAATTCTTCATCCATGTTTTTGTCGCTGAATTAATTCAAATGTTATGACAGAATATTTTGTAAGTTATCACAGAATAATTTTGCGATAACTTGCAAATATTTCTACAATAACTTGCAAATATTTCTGCGATAACTTACAATTATTTCTGCGATAACTTGCAAATAATTCTGTGATAACTTACAAAATATTCTGTCATAACATTTGAATTAATTCAGCGACAAAAACATGGATGAAGAAACGTTACCATAAACGCGTTCGAAAAATTCAAACTTAATCATTACACAGTTCTGACACTGAAGAGACATTACGAAACCCTAAATTGAAATATTCATGCAACCACAGAGCCATTACGTTGAGCCAACATGCGTGACATCGAAGAGACACCGCATTTAAACCGTTTTGCGTGCCATTGAGCCAACAAGCGTGATAGTGATATATGATATACCATCTCCGTTTATTGCAACAAATAAACTTTATTTTAGACTCAAGAAACGCAAGTTCTTCAAAGAAACGCAAGACGGACATGACCGTCGACGAGTTATGGACAACGTTAGATGACGCTGTCGAGAGGAAGGATCAGGCTAATCAACGCTAACGCCTGAAATCCATTCTTCTTCTGGTCAAAGACCAGATAAAGAAGAAGGAAAAGAAGCACTATCTCCAACTCTAGTTGGAGAAAAAAATGCTAAATTATCCGTCCTGGATTACATAATCGAGGGACGAATGAAAGATTTTCAGGCGGCTCGCCATGTCTATGCCGACGAAAGCGAGTGTCTTTCGGCGGAAGTTGATGTAGTGCAGATCCCATACATCGACTGGTTGAAGTTTGGGATACACTATATGTAATTCTTGCACTTCTTTTCCTCTGTAATGAACTTTTTAATTTAATAAACTTCTTTTCCAATTTCGTCATTCCACTTATTCACATTTCTTTGCTTGCGTTATCATATATAAAATCTACTCTAACATAAAATAATTCTGCTGTTATATAATTAAAACAAATATGCGGTGTCATTAAACAATTCTGCAGTATAATAAACCCTAAAAATAATATAAGAATACATATGTAATGATTAATCGCTATGGTAGTATATAAGTTTGACGGTTATGTCCAACTTTATTACAGTTACCACAGGCGTGTTGTTTTCGCGGCTGTTTCTTCTCCATCGCAATTTCCAAACATGGTTTAATTCTCGATTTTTTTGGGCCGTCCAGGTTATTGTTTAGTTAGAGGCGGAAAACATACTTTTCTGGTAATATTTTTGGGTACTGGTAATACTGAAATCCCTTGGCATGATGGCGGTAGCATACTCATTATAAAAATAGGAGCGATGATAGTATATATGACAAAGAGAAATACGAGATATATTACTCTTGTCGGCTACCGCAATTGCGTGGTCGCATAGTATCTTCTCCAAGTCAAATCGACGACATGTACACTTTGTGCCTTCTAAATTTACAATATTCACTGATCCAGCAACAAAAGTCACTTGTACGCGCACAACATTACTATCTTGGATATTCAAAAGTTTTGATTTTACGACATGGTCCTGGAATAATAAGAATATGGTTAGTCCAAATATTTCTGCCTTGTTGTAGGGTAAGATAGACATCAAATTTACATGTAACAATTACTCAACTCCACCAGTTAGATTTGTTTGTAATCTCATTGCTGAGGTCCTTCGACTGTCAAACCATCTTGTCATCATTGATCGGATTGCTTATAGAAGTTGAACTATAGGCAATTTCATAGCTTTGGATAGGATAATGTTCATAGATTCAGCTATGTTGCTTGTAAGGATATTATACCGATCTCTTGGAAAATGAACACATGTCCAAAAGCGTATATTAGCTCGTTTCAGATACGCATGAAGTACATGATGCACTTCTTTGAGCTCGTCAAATGGTCTCTTAAAATCAACAAGTCTGAATGTGTATGTCGTCTTCTTAACCAAACTAAATGTTTCCTTACCTTTAGAAAGTACTAATATGTTCTTGTACAAATGATACGTACATATTCCAGGACTACACTTTCTATAAACTATTGCAATAGCTTTCCCAATAGACTTATGCATATCTGAATTAATGGCTAACCCTTTATCATCAGGGATAACAGCGCTGAGTTGCTCGAAGAACCATGTCTATGATTCATCATTTTCATTATCAACCACAGCGAAAACAATATAGAATAAATTAAAATTACCGTCTTGACCTGTAGCGGTGAGTAGTGTCCCTTTGTATTTTCCTTGCAAGAAAGTTCCATCAACAACAACGACTTTCCGTATGAATGGAAATCCATTGATGCTAGCTGCAGATGATATAAATAAGTATTTGAATCTATTTTCTTCATCAACAACAAGCAGTGTGTGTGACCCGGGATTTTCTCTTTTTATCATGTACAAGTACGTTGATAGTAACTTATCCACTTTCATGTGTTCCCCTGATCAATTCTCGAGCATGTCTTGATGCACAATATGTCTTCTAATATGAAATCTACACAATCTAAAAAAACGGTGATAAATAACTTCAAATCAGTGATCATTAAAATAGTTGACTGACAATAAATATGAACTTAACGAATAAGTACGTTGATTTAAAATCGTTTTTTCAGCGCTTCAGCAACATGAGTTGGCAATACGTTTTGTCCGACTCCACAGACGTAGTACGTGTACATTAATACAAGAATCTCATGTGTGGCTTGTCAGGATCATCATGAACGCTCGGTTACAGAACATGTATGTTTAGAGACATGCTTTCGAACATGAAATTTTGGATAATCTCCTACTAGTGATGCTCGAACCTTCCAAGAGCATCCCTTCACCCAACATTTGGCAGTCAAAAGGAATGATCTTGATTTATGAATATCGAAATCAAATTTTTTTATCACGGTTAAAACATTCATTCTTATCATCAGTTGCTCTTTCGTCTCATAGCATTGTCCGACAGCTAAATTCAAATCTTCCAATTCAAGTGTCAATGAGTTCGCAACATAAGCATTTCATTCACTAACAAACAGTGAATCAATTCTCTTCTTATGAGGTAATTTCAGATTCTCTTGATCATCTTTACGTACCGTCCCAAACGCCTCAAAATTATCATAAACTGCTTCTTCTTTAATCCCATAAGCCTCAATATTGACATCATAATCTTTCTTAATCCCAAACGCTTCAAATTTCTCATCACTTGAGTCTGTTCTATCAGAGTCATCGCAATAATCAAATCTGGGCTCATTATCTTCATCACAATCTTCTTCCAAATTTTGTTCACCATTTCGAACTACATCTTCTTTCTTGTCATCTCTTATTTCAAACTGAAACTCATCTTTAATGTCTTAATATCAAATTTTTTCTTCAATTCTATACAAATTCGACGATATTAACCTTCCGATTGCCCCATAAATACTTGAAATTGCCTACAATTAGAGATATATACCGGATGTGTAACTTGAGGCAATTTCTTCAGAATCTATTTGGGAAACATATAACTCAATTTGACGTTAAATTCTCTTTTATCCAACCCAAAATCCTCGAACATCATTCCCATTAGCAAGGCGTACTTCATCCAATATGCAGCTAATATCATTCGTTATCCTCGCTTAGCATCAACAACAAAAATCCATCGCTTTCTCTCGAACTTCCATTCTTCACATACCAATATAATATGCTCCATTATTGTTGATCAACTGACATGAATAAGCGACGGTGGACCTATAAATATAAACTTAATACACGGCTTCAATGGGTACAATTGAATACAACCATAAATCATACAACCCATATTACTCAGAGTTAATTCAACAACAATGTAAATATATTAATGTGAAACAATTCTGCATTAACAACAAACAAAACTGCGAGATAATAAACAAGCTATGACGTGAAATTAATTATGCGGTAACTACAAACAAAACTGCGAAATAATAAACTGCTAACACGTACTAATAATTCTGTGAAATTATTCTGCAATACAAACAAACAAAATCGCGAGATAATAAATTGCAAACACATACTAAAAATTCTGTTAAATTATTCAACGATATCAACAAACAAAACTGCGAGATAATAAAATGCAAACACGTACTAATAATTCTGCAAAACAATTCTGCGGTAACTACAAACAAAACTGCGACATAATAAATTGCGACTACGTACAAATAATTCTGCGAAATTATTATGCGATAACAATAAACGAAACTGCGAAGTAATAAACTGCGAATACGTACTAATAATTATGCGAAACAATTCTGTGGTTAGAAAAAAATATCAGCGGTAGACAAAAACTGCGACAACAGAAAAATACTTTTTCTATAATAAGTATGCGACAACAAAAACAATTCAGCGAAAAAAAACTTTCAAAACATCCACAAAACGGAGATGATGTCAAATAACTATGCGACAAAAACTCTGCGATAAAATGAACGTGGTGGTATTATCGTAATAATTTTTAAATACAACATTCGAATAGGGGTACGATTGGGTTTTAGAAAATTTGAAATACGGTGTAGTAATTAATGAAATATATAGATTATCCTAGTAAATATATCTAATAGTTTAATAGTAAATTTTTTTTAAGATACCATTGTTGGAGATGGTCTTATATCTCATACACTTTCAATTCAAAACTAACTTTTTTACTTAACAACTTATTCAACTTATTGAATTTTTATTTATTAATCTATTAGTTTGTCTTAATTGAATGTAGATTTTTATTAAAAATAGATAAATAAAATTATTTACAGTAAATCTTCAAAAGTATTCTAAATTTTTTAAATAGAGTACATATTGTTTCACAACTGGGATGAATGGGCGAGAGCTTCAAAAGCTGATGATGTCTTAATGTGGCGAACCACACGCATAGCTTTTTGTCGCATCTTCTATACAAATTGAACTAAACCAATGCCGAACTGAACCGATGCCGAACATTTTGCCTATATATTTGATAAGGTGATGCGGTGGCAAAGAGGTTTCTCCATGTCGAAGTCCACTCCTTTCACGCGAGGGTATAAGGTTGATTGAATCACATACTTTTAATGTGAATAGTGAGAGCTTGTCGATCGAGTTTTAAGGTGTGGAGAAGTAGAATGAGTTCACTCCAATTCATGAAATACTCATTTCTTAGGAGATGCTGCATGAGGTTTTTCCATATTTCAGTTTAGTAGCTGCAACTGAAAAATATATAAGTTCTCAATTCTCTAGAATTTGGCATAATATACAATCCATTTTTTTGTTCCAAATTTCAGTTGATAATGAGATCTCCAATTGATAGTTGATTATGCATAGCAAGCCATACGAGAAAGGAGTACTTTGGTGTAGTGGATTAAGTTTTTAAGTCCTTTGTGTTGTGAACTTCTGCTTCAAATTGTTTTCGAGTTTTGCCACAGTGATATATCATCAGCGTCCTAATTTCTTTGAGTTTTGTTTTCGATCTCTTCATGAATTATGCTTAGAAGTTCTACTTGATGCCTTGTGCGATGATGTCTACTCATATCCACATTACAACCTCAGCAACTATGGCTTAAGCAGGGTTGTGCCTAAGTAGATAGGGTTGTGTTGTAGTAGAAGTGAGACATCCTTATCCCGAAAAACTTACTTCAAATTTAAAATCGAGTCAAAACATAATATTCTAATTAACATTGAGGTTCTAGTCAATTGACAAGTTCACTAATAAACTATTACATCATTAAATTATTAGACCAAACGAAACTACCCAAACCACCATCAATTCCATCCAGCCTTAGTCTCGCATTCTATCTAGCCATTGCGGTTACCTTCTCAAACAAGTTTTTTTCCTGAACGAATTGCTTAGTGAGAGCGGTCGTCCCATATCACTCGACCATGGTCAAGTAATCAAGCACAAGAAATATATCCAATCAATCAAGTCAAGAAAATCAGGCCTATATACTTTCCTAACATAATTCACCAACCGCAGCTAGATTTCTCAATCAGGACGAGTCACACGACTCTCATATTCACGATTAACACATATCTAAGGACAGGGACAAGTATATTAGATCAAACAATCAAATACTCAATGAATTTACGCTAGCCAACGATACTAGACCAATATCCACGGCTACACACTCACCTTAAAATCCTAGCAGATCTGATTAAAATCTCACTTCCAACAGCTTACTCTATCAAAGTCTTTTGAGTAGATTTGTAGACGACTAAGGTTCCTACTTATATAATAATGCTAGAGTATGATTTATTTTTCATATTTTTTAGGAAATCTTAATTGTTTTAAATATATTTTTTATTTTTCAGGGAATTCTATCTGTTTATATATATTTTCATATCTTTCAAGAAATCCAAAAATTTTGAAGAATATTTTCATATTCTTTGGGTAATTTTCTTTTTCCCCGAATCTTTCCAGAATCGTCCAGGTAAGATTTAAAGAATGCGGTTGTTACAATTCTCCCCCATTTAGAATGGATTTGTCCTTAAATTTATGTCTTAGCCTTTCTACCAACATAAATCCTACTTACGGCGATACTTACTTTGGAAGGATAGATAATCCTACTTACCCGTTTATGCTAGACACTTTCCTAGAACCGTATATGCTCTGATACAAAATTGAGACACCCTTATCCCGAAAAACTTACTTAAAATTTAAAATTTAACTTCAAACCCAATATCCTGCAATCTTAAATGGGATATTAAAACAACTAGGCCAAATTAACAAATAAAACTTATACATATAACAATTTTTTTTGCTTTATGGCTTCTGATATAACAATTCTCAGAACCGGCTCAGGACTTTAAACATACATTTAAGTTGACTACACCATTTTAACCATAAAAAAATCAATCGTTAAAAATGGTAAACGGCTGTTAAAAACGAAACGACGTCGTTTTATTAATCTAACATAAACAACGGTTCTTTTGGCATAATCAACATAAATGTATGTTTAATATGTATATTTTTTTTAAAAAAATTATGATTTAAATGGCGCAAACTGAAACTTGGTGATTTGTTTGGCTTCTTTTGGAAAGTTTGTGGTTTTTTTGGCCTAAAAAAAATTATGATTCAAAAAACCACGACATGAGGTCGTTTGGGGTCCCGTTTGGATTTGGGGTCCTGTTCGGAGTCCCGTCCGGATTTGGTTTGGGTTTTTTATACTTTCGGTTTGAGTCTCAGACCAGAAAACAACGGCTGAGGTCGATTCCGAACCAAACTTAAATGTATATTTAGATTAGCCAAAATTAAGTACTTTGGTTCGGAATCGAATCTGAACCGAACCCAAATAGTATTCCGATCCAAAATCAGACTTAAAGTGTGTTACCAAAATCAGACCCAAAAATCTGAAAGTCCTAAACCGAATCCGAACGGGACCCCGAACGCCCACCCATAACAAAAGACCTCATACTAAATAAAAATGTATTTATCATGAATTTTTTTAGGCAAAAAAACAAGGAACACCTCAGGCCATGGTTTTTTTGTCTGAGACCTCATACACATGAATTTGTTTTTGAGATATATTATAAACATGAGACCTCATACACATCCTAAATCTGAACGGGACCCCGAACGACCTTAGACCATGGTTTTTTGAATCATAAATTTTTTTAGGTCAAAGAAACTACGAACTTTCCAAACAAAACAAAAAAAATCACCAAGTTTCAATTTTCACCATTTAAATCATATTTTTTTAAAAAAATGTCCAATTTAAACATACATTTATGTTGATTACGCCAAAAGAACCGTCGTTTATGTTAGATTAATAAAACAATGTCGTTTCGTTTTTAACGGTCGTTTACTATTATTAATGGTTAATTTTTTGTGGTTTGGTCAACTTAAATATATATTTAAACTGACCATTTTTAAAATTAAGTATCTCAATTAAAAATCGGAATTTTTTTTTGTTTTGTTTGAAAAATTTATAAATTTTTTGACCGTTTTCCCGATTTTCTATAAAAGATTGGGATCAGGAGATACATTTAGTAAGGAATACATCTACATACATGCGAAATGATGTATATAACCACAAAATTTAAACAAAAATATGAGGGATCAGAAGACAGGTCCATACTCAATCTTGTAACATTGTACCTCCTTATTATGGCCACTTTATATTGTTGTCTAGCTCATACTTTGACATCTTCTCTGATTTTGATAATATGATAGATAATTCAAACTCGTTTAACTCTCAAATTAATCTAATCTTCTGCACCTCAATTTGAAAAAGTAAGAACTTTTGGGCCTATATGAATCAACAAAACAGACAATCTCACAAAGGATGAACATTTAGCCATCCAAGAGTAAGTCTTAATGTAGCAATGCAAATGACTTGAATCACATTACTATTGATAGCAACAAAGACAAGCATACAAGATGCTGAAAAATGACACTTACATGAATCAATAAGAATGAAACTGTATCTATCAACACCTCAGTCTCCTATGCTAAACAACACTCAAATTGTAAATTTTACAAAAAAATCTCATTACTATAACTAATCAAAATTTTACCTATAGGCTGTAGTTCTCATATATAATAACCCATTGAACATAGATAAGTTTATCCTATCAACAGAAACATCACATATATACGGTCCATCCAATTAGCACATCATCACTTTTTGATAATCTCGGAGAGTATGGGTTGATCTACTTCTGTAGAGAGTCAAAAAGCGAGAGTGAGTAAGAAGATCCAACGGTTAGGAGAAGCCGACAAAGGGAGAAGAATATGGTAGAAGAAGACAATAGCAAATAACATGCATTGTTACTTTGTTAGCTACATTACTTCGT
Organism: Streptanthus diversifolius; assembly: GCA_039880935.1. Classification (NCBI taxonomy): domain Eukaryota; kingdom Viridiplantae; phylum Streptophyta; class Magnoliopsida; order Brassicales; family Brassicaceae; genus Streptanthus; species Streptanthus diversifolius. The sequence goes on along the minus strand of JAXGFM010000003.1, from coordinate 7,420,211 downwards.
GGTTATAACTCAGTTGCTTACACATTATAACTGAGATATTTTCTTCGAAAATCCATTTTCTTTTATCTTGGAACATGAAAAGTTTTAAGTTTTCTTCACTTTTATCTTCGATAAATCTCTAAATACACAAAGAAATCGATCATGTGAGTAATATGGACATTAACTTTGATACTGTGCGCATTAATGAAACTGTGTTTTTTTATATAATTATTGAATCAATAGTATTTTCTTCTATATTTTATTGGTCGAAAAACGCAGTAAGAAATCCTTTTAGTGTTTTTAAGACCGGTGTAGTTTTATTAAGACAAAAAATGTATTCACTTGCATTTCTACAAAAATCATTGGTCCGTGAATAACATTATAAAAAGCAAAGCATAGTAATTAACCTTGATTTTTTAAAGAAATACTTAATTAAACACCTTGGGTTTTGAAAAACAAATAATGAGAGAAATACAGATTTGTTAGTGTATATATGTTGAGTGATGTTAAAAGTTCGAAAATTTTCAGAAATACTAGTATTTATATAGATGCAAGATGTATACACATTGCACACACATCCACGAAAAAACGGAAGAAAATCCGGTGGCGCCCAAATCACTGCAATATAATAATTTAAAAACTTACAATAAAATAAGCTTTGAGTAATCAAAGCTTATTATTAGTCTTCCCAAGGCAAACAACAAACGAGAAGAAAGAGAGAGAGAGAGAAAAGTGTGAGACTCAAAGTCCAACATTGCCTTCATCAAGCTCTGAGCTCCGCCGCAGCTACCATTAAAACCACCGCCGCCGGGTAGAGTTTCAATCTTTTTCCCCGACCAGAGAAGTTTCTCCATGGGTGAGAGTTTGAAGACCTCACTCTTAGCTCCACATGGTTATTATCTACAGTTATTGCTCTTGATGTTCTTGTTCTGCAGTGGTTTAGTGTAAACCCTAAACAATCAGAAAGCAAAAAGCCTTTACACATGCTTCTTGTCTCCTCAAGGTTCAACAAAAAAAGATAAGAGACAACTTTGCTTTTTTCCTCATCTTCCATTACACCACAACCAACCGACTGAATCTCCAATCATTACATTTCCTGAGATTCAATGGAGAAAGAACCAAACCATTTCACCAATTTATTTCCTTTCAACCATTTTTTCATCATAAAGCGGCCATCTTTCGGTTGTAGCAGCAAACAGTTAAATTATTTCTTCTTATTCTTGTTTTTTTGTTGTTCATGGGTCTCCATGGCCCAACCCACTCTGTCTCTTTCATCAGACGGCCAAGCTCTTCTCTCTCTGAAGAGACAATCACTATCCTCTTCCTCATCAATCTTCTCTTCATGGGACCCACAAGACCAGACACCATGTTCATGGTATGGCATTACATGCTCTGCAGATAACAGAGTGATCTCTGTAACTATTACCGACACTTTCCTTAACCTGTCTTCAATCCCAGACCTATCTTCTCTCTCCTCTCTTCAGTTCCTGAACCTCTCCTCCACAAACCTCTCTGGCCCAATACCTCCTTCTTTTGGAAAACTCACCCACCTCAGGCTTCTCGACCTTTCTTCAAACGCTCTCTCTGGTCCAATTCCATCAGAGATCGGCCGCCTCTCGTCTCTCCAGTTCCTTATCTTGAATGCCAACAAGCTCTCTGGCTCAATACCTTCACAGATTTCAACTCTCTTTTCTTTGCAAGTTCTTTGTCTTCAGGACAATCTGTTAAATGGTTCGATTCCTTCAAGTTTCGGCTCTTTGGTCTCTCTTCAGCAGTTCAGGCTTGGCGGTAACCCTAATCTTGGAGGCCCTATCCCTGCCCAGCTAGGGCTTCTGAAAAATTTGACAACTCTAGGGTTTGCAGCCAGTGGTTTGTCAGGTTCAATCCCCTCCACATTTGGTAACTTGGTAAATCTGCAAACTTTGGCTCTGTATGACACTGACGTCTCTGGTACTATCCCACCTCAACTGGGTTTGTGCTCAGAGCTCAGGAACTTGTATTTACACATCAACAAGCTCACAGGATCCATCCCAAAGGAACTGGGTAAGCTCCAGAAGATCACTAACTTGCTTCTATGGGGGAATTCTTTATCTGGAGTCATCCCACCAGAAATTTCCAACTGCTCTTCCCTCGTGGTGTTTGATGTATCGGCCAACGATCTATCCGGTGAGATTCCTGGAGATTTGGGAAAGCTTGTTTGGTTGGAGCAGCTTCAGTTGTCTGATAATATGTTAACTGGTCAGATTCCTTGGGAACTAAGCAACTGTTCCAGCCTCATTGCTCTTCAGCTGGATAAGAACAAGTTATCAGGCTCCATACCCTCCCAAATCGGAAACCTGAAGTCTCTGCAGAGCTTTTTCTTGTGGGAGAACTCGATTTCAGGAACAATGCCGTCTTCTTTTGGAAACTGCACAGACCTAGTCGCTCTTGATCTCTCTAGGAACAAGCTAACAGGAAGAATCCCGGAAGAGCTCTTCAGTTTAAAGAGGCTCAGCAAACTTCTCCTACTAGGAAACTCCTTGTCTGGTGGGTTACCAAAAAGCGTAGCGGAATGTCAGTCGCTTGTGAGGCTAAGACTCGGGGAGAACCAACTTTCAGGTCAGGTCCCTAAAGAGATAGGCGAGTTACAGAACTTGGTGTTTCTTGATCTCTACATGAACCATTTCTCTGGTGGGCTTCCTTACGAGATCTCCAACATCAATGTTCTTGAGCTCTTAGATGTGCACAACAACTACATCACCGGAGCTATCCCTTCTCAGCTAGGGAACCTTGTGAATCTAGAGCAGCTTGATCTGAGCAGAAACAGTTTCACCGGAAACATACCACTGAGTTTCGGCAACTTCAGCTACTTAAACAAGCTGATCCTCAACAACAATCTCCTCTCTGGCCAGATCCCTAAATCAATCAAGAATCTACAGAAGCTTACACTGCTTGATCTAAGCTACAACAGCTTATCTGGTGAAGTCCCACAAGAACTAGGTCAAGTCACCAGCTTGACAATCCTTGACTTGAGCTACAATGCCTTCACTGGAGATATCCCTGAAACCTTCTCAGGCCTCACACAGTTGCAATCACTCGACCTCTCACGCAACATGCTTCACGGTGACATCAAAGTCCTCGGTTCACTCACGAGCCTAGCTTCTCTCAACATCTCATGCAACAACTTCTCTGGTCCAATCCCAGCAACACCGTTCTTCAAAACAATCTCCGCAAGTTCTTACCTCCAAAACACAAATCTCTGCCACTCACTTGACGGCATATCTTGCTCATCACGCACAGGACAATGCAACGGAGTCAAATCCCCAAAGTTCGTAGCTTTAGTCGCTGTAATCCTCGCTTCAATCACCATAGTCATTCTCGCCGCTTGGCTTCTCATCTTACGCAACAACCACCGCTACGCAACTCAAAAATCAACAACGACGTCGTCTTCTACATCAACAACAGAAGATTTCTCATACCCATGGACATTCATACCGTTTCAGAAAATTGGTATAAGCGTCCACAACATCGTGAACTGCTTAATAGACGAGAACGTGATCGGGAAAGGATGTTCCGGAATCGTTTACAGAGCGGAAATGCCAAACGGAGAGATCATAGCAGTGAAGAAGCTCTCGAAAACTAAAGACAACGACGAAGGAGGAGAACAAGCGACAAAGATCGATTCTTTCGCGGCGGAGATACAGATTCTTGGTAACATCAGACACAGAAACATCGTGAAGCTGTTAGGTTACTGTTCGAACAAATCAGTGAAGCTGCTTCTCTACAATTACTTTCCTAACGGGAATCTCCAACAACTGCTTCAAGGAAACCGAAACTTGGATTGGGAAACACGTTACAAGATCGCGATCGGAACCGCTCAGGGACTAGCGTACCTTCACCACGATTGCGTTCCGGCGATTCTACACAGAGACATCAAGTGCAATAACATTCTTCTTGATTCCAAGTACGAAGCGATTCTCGCGGATTTCGGACTCGCGAAGCTGATGAATTCGCTGAATTATCACACCGCCATGTCTCGAGTTGCTGGCTCTTATGGTTACATCGCACCAGGTATTTTACGGGGTTTTTGCTGAATTTATCAAAGTTTTGGGTTTTCTGATAAATTTGTTAAAGTCAGGGGTCTCTTTGTGAAACTTTGCAGAGTATGGATACACGATGAACATAACAGAGAAGAGTGACGTGTTTAGTTACGGCGTCGTTTTGCTCGAGATTCTGAGTGGCCGGAGCGCCGTGGAGCCACAGATCGGCGACGGGCTTCACATAGTGGAATGGGTGAAGAAGAAGATGGGAAGCTTTGAACCGGCGTTATCTGTGCTTGACGTGAAGCTGCAAGGGTTACCGGATCAGATAGTTCAAGAAATGCTTCAGACACTTGGGATCGCGATGTTCTGTGTGAATCCGTCGCCTGTTGAGAGACCGACGATGAAGGAAGTTGTGGCTTTGTTGATGGAAGTTAAGTGTAGTCCTGAGGAATGGGGGAAGACACCTAAGCCTCTTACAAAGCCTTCTTCTTCGTAGACAAATTGTGAATGTTAGTTTCTTCTTCTTCTTCTTCTTCTTTGAGTTAGGCCAAACTGTTTGAGAATTTGTTGACGGGATTTGTTTTCTTGTACATATTTTAGAAGTCTCAATGTACTAGTTTGAATTCATGTTGTGTGGATAATTGTTGGAATTTGGAAACACTCAGCTTTTTGGATTTCAGAGATGAGAGAGTTGGTTACTTGGTTTCAATAGGGTTTATATAAAAGTCAAAAGCAGGCTTGGCTTGTAACATATACATGATGAAGATTAACACAAATTTAAATTTTTAAACAACGGTTGTGCTCACTGTAAAAGTGTGTATAAACAAAGGAGTGGATATAACATCTAGAAAACAGGAAATAATCATTATTTAACGCACCTATACCCTTGGGAGTGAAGTAAACCTAATTTACCATTGTAATTTACCAGAGTTACATATTCCCATACACGTTTGGAAGTTTCCTTGAGTTCAACGAAAGTGAACTTCTCGGACCTAACATTTTGCTTTATCATAGAAATCTTTGAATGCTTGTTAACCGCAGCTTGATAATACAAAACACCATCAATGCAAATCCCTTTATCCGAATAATAATGCGGTACGGAACATTCAATCATTCTCCATGACTTATTTCCGCTTTCTAGTGTTAGAACTCGATGCTCCTCAAACACTGTTTTCTCTCCATGAAATTTCAAGGTCATGGACAATACCTTGAATTGTTTATCAATCGGATCATACCCGAAAAAGCTTGTCACCCAAATCCTCCTCGTCTTCAGTTTAGGCAAAGTCAAGAAGAAAGAAGTGCCCCGTGGTAGGGTTACATATAACTTGCACCGTTGTCTTCTTTCCCTTTACGATCCTTCTATTCATCAGACAGACCAAACTGCGGATAGTACTATAAATTACCAACATCCAATGGGATTTGCGTAAGATGATTGGCAGCTACAGGAGACGAGTCGTTTTTTTGCATCAAAAACATTCCGTTGAGGTGTCGAGAAGAAGATCAGCTCATCGTCACCTACGTAGGCGAACAATAGTTGCGGTCTAGTGGAAGACCTGGTCAAGAACAATTCAAGTGAATATATGGACTGCCAAGTATGGACGCCCAGAGCTTCTATAGGAAGCGATATCTACCTATAGATTTTGCCGACAATCTCTAGAGTATTTCGATGATGAGATTAGTTGGGATCGGCTCTAAGTTTTTTCTACAATTCATTGACTTTTTCAATTGCGGCTAGGGTTCTGGACCTTCTTGTCTTGCACGTTTAGAAAGTTTTGTAAGCGATCCAAAGGAATATCATGTTGGAAACAGATTAGGTCAAGATATGGTCAGAGGGAGCTCATGTAGACCTTTGAGCCCCTTAAAAGGGGAGGTTAGTTGTGATGATGATTTTTCCTTAAAAATAGAATTACTGAATTAGTATAATGATATTTCATATTAGTTTACAATTTTGCATTAGTACGTTATAAATATCTACCCGCTTTTGTAAATGTTACAAGCTAAGTCTGTTTTTGACTTTTTCAAAAAACGTTCAGCTTCTCTAAGCATCAATTGGTTTTATTCCTACATTTGAGAGGGTTATGAAGACAAGAGCTGTGGTTTTCGAAGCCAGTACTGTCTGAATCTCTGTCTTGAATACTCAGCGTAATCAAAGTCGATCTTGTTTACATGCCCCTGCACCATCACATTCACATTTCAGAACACTTTCTCAGATCATTTTGTTACATTATATTTGGATTGAGGAAAGGAAAAGATCTTACAGAGATGATTCCCCATAAGCCCCAGAAGAGATGGCTTGCCAATGTGTACTTCTCAGCATCATCCAAGAGCTGTTTTATGTCTTCTTCTATAGGATCCTCGCCTAACAGAAGAAGAAGACGTATTGGTCCATGAGACGTTATTTTGACTAAAACAAGTAACCATGATTCCTTGAGAAACTGACCTGAAGAGCTGAGATAGTTATAGATGAATCTTCTCCGTTCCTCTTCACCTGCAACCCAAACCCAATCAGTCAGAAGTCAGAACCACTCAAATACGAATGTATATGTTGAATCACGACTTGTCTATGATCCCAAACAGGGTTAACTAGTGAATACCTGGGTATAGAGTGTAGTCCAAGATATGGGGAGTGTCAGAATGGTAATTTGCTGCCATTTCACAGAAGTAATTTGCTATGTCGTATGCAAGTGGGTTATAACTACCGTACTCGTAGTCCTGTTAGAGAATCTCACGTTAGTCCATGTATGATGATGATATTTTAAAGGATTATGAGAAGCTTACAATGATAGTAATGGCATTGGTGTCTTCATCAATCATGATGTTACCATACTGCAAATCATTGTGACAAAACCCAATCTCCTGCTGCTTATACTCATCATGCAGCTCATGTTCCAGCAAGTTTATCTCAGCTTCCATGTTGTCTAGACCAAACTCTGAGAAATCTTCAGGTGAACATAGAGTCTTGGCTTGTCCAAGCCAATTCCTGTCAACATGTTTCAAGATTGTGTTGTTGATTTGACTACTTATTGCTAAAGTATATAATGTGTAGAAAGATTACTCACCTCATTCTACCCCAAAGGAGCACATTCCGATCACCAGGAACGTTTATACCATGTAAATCTCTCAATTTAGCCGCAACAAGAGCAGATACTCCTACATCGCGTAGATCCACGGCTGATAACGTCTGATTAAAGTTGTAAATGCCAAAAAAAAAACGTTGTAACAATCACTTAATTGAAATAGATAGACCCAAGTCATGGTGCTGAAGTCCATCAAGAGCATAGCAATATGTTCCTTATTAGTCAAGATCACTACACAACTAAACCGGACATGCCTCCGTTGGTATTTACCGGTTCAACATCAACCAAAACAAAATCTTCTAAGACAACAACACAAATCACAGGTCGTTATAGTATCTGTTCATAGTCAAATTCAGCACCAACACCTATCATTTCTTGGTATCTCACATAATGTATCTACTAAGTGTGATTCAAATGGGGTTGGTGGATTATTGCGCAAGAAAACCGGATTATTTGTAAAAAAACATACCCGAGCATTGATAAACTCCTCGATTCGACCTCCAGCAAACTGGCCAAGGAGTCTAGGACCGTGACCGTATCGAGAGACAACCTCGAACGTACGAATCTCTTCTTTCCTGTTGAAGAACAGATCAACTCCTTCGCCATAAACACGAACTACAAGCTTCCTGTGGTGAAAATGGTTCTCCTTTGTTGGCCAATTCACCATGAAAACATCGTTAGTCATTGCACCTTTCATAGGTTTCACCTGAAGACTCTCGAGATCTTCAACTACATCTCCCCATTTTCCCGACAGGGTTTGAAGTACTTTCTTTAGACTGTCTGGTGAGGAAACTGGGATCAAACCCAACACTCCTATTCCCATTTCTTTTCTATCTCTCCGCAAGATTTGTGATTTCTGGAAAATGCTACGACAAAAGATCTCTGCTTTACGAAACATTTTGGAATTATATAGATTCTGAAAGAAAACCAAAATGAACAAAAATCGAGAGAGTTGAGAGTTGTGATTTTAACGACTGCAGGTTGAAATTGAAACGACCCGAATCTTATAAAGCCGTCAAATGTAGAATTTTATTTACAGCCGAAATTTCAGGCTCATGTCTTAAAGCTAAAACCCTAAATATTAAAAGGGTTAAAAAGTAATTAGGTTCAATTGCAGCACTAGAGTGTTAAATCTCAATCTCTGATAAAGTTTTTCATGTTCTTATAAATTTTGAACAAATGATCAAACAACTACTTCCGAAAAGTGGAAGTTACTCTGTTTTATTCTTACATTGACTAAAATGTCAAACCGACGATGAACAGAAGGACATAAAAGAAATATTCACAGTGTCGTAAGTTTACTGAAGTTTGAGCAGAACTTAAGAGTAAAACGACAGAACTCTCAGCAAGTCTGAAGTATCTTTTATCAAAAGGTGGATGGATAACAAATTTGAGGCCAAGATTCAATTTTCAAGCGATTCATAAAGAGCGTCAAGTCTCGGTTCTGGTGTATGATGCATTTCGAATCAAGTAATCAACCTTAAGAAAAAAAGGAAATGGAAAGAAGAATCCTTACCTAGAAAATTGCAGATATGAGGATAACCCTGGAAAAATTATTGGACAAGACGAAGAGAAACTCTTTGAAAGACTAACTAAAATCAAGAATACAGACAAGAGAAAAAAAACGATGTGAATATTCTTTTACTTCTCTTTATCTTTTTGGTGCCTTTGGTGGAGATATGTCTTTGTCAGACAGAATCAGACACACTCTCTCCGTTACGTTCGTTTCCATTAGAGCTTTATGAAGACAATCTAAAAGGTGTGTTGATTAAAAGATGGTTCAACCGATTGGTTCGGGCTGGTTCGGTTTAAAGAATAACTTTCCGCTTTTTGGAGGAGGGAGGGTTTATGACGAAATCCCTCTGCCAGTGTCTGGCTTTAGCTCGCACGCTCTGTCATATTTGGGGTTAGATCTTCATCTTCTAACGTTTGATTATATGCTCCTGAATATAATCCTAAAATCCAATGAAGAGTAGGTTATTAGGAATTAGAATTCGTGAGAGAGAAGATAGATGTCTTCTCGCCTTTTATACATCGATCTTGCTACCACTTAGTTTGTTAATAAGAAATATATGTCTTAGCGAGTTATATAAGCTGTATCAGGCTGCAGGTGCTTTAGGAGGTGCTGTTTCATCCATTGTTCGTGTATCAACAGAAGTAAGCTTATTTCTTCCTTCTTGTTACTTTTGCTTATTATTCTGTATTGGTTATATGCTTTGTAAAAGCTAATGGAAACTTCAACAGGTTGTTAAACAGCGGATGCAAACCGGACAATTTGCTTCGGCCCTTTCGCTGTTCGCCTTATTATAGCCAAGGAAGGCTTCGGAGGCATGTATGCGGTATATATGTGACTTCTCAGTTTATGATTCTAGACTTATAGTGTTTCAATATTTGCTTTGGAACAGGCATAGCATGAGTTTGTAGCTCAATTAATCACGTCGTTTGAGATGAACCAACAATTAGAATCAATTTCTGCTTTTTACCACATTCACTTTCTTTAGGCATAATTATCGAATTTTTTGCATACAAGTTGTTGAAAAGTCTGAGACTCTCTGTATTATACAGGGAATGGGTCCAAGGGTATTGTGGATTGGAATTGGTGGTTCAATTTTCTTTGGATTCTTAGAAAAGACAAAGCAGATTATTTCAAAGAGCAGCCAAAAGAGTCATCATAGCTAAACAATTAGATTCTACCATTTTTCAAGATAAAAAAAAAACAATTAGAATCTTGCTCTTGCTCTTGATGTTTCTGTGGAGATGAAGTATTAAGATTCTTTACGTATCTTGCTCTTGATGTTTCTGTGGAGATGAAGTATTACGATTCTTTACGTATCTTGCTTGATTTTTAAGGCCATCCTCTAAAACCGGACAGTTACTTAAAGTTTAACCATAATGTGGACGTTTTAAGGTTGCGTAGTAAACTATTTCATCGTACATAATTAGACATGTATCTATCTTCTTTATCTTCTCGTCATTATCAAAGGTCAAGTCTTTCAATTATAATTGGCTAACTACTCATTCCCACAAAAATTTTACCTTCTCTCCATAAAAAAATAAATAAATATTGACGAGACAATCGATACAGAAACGATATTTATAATTTTTCCTATAAAATGATAAGAGTTTGTGAGCCGAAAGTTTTCTAGTAAAGTTAATGATACTTAGATATTTTCAGACATCTAATAATATAGAGATACTTTCAGACATCTAATAATAATATTAAATACTTACCAGTAATCTTGAATCTCTAGTTTTTTTTCTTCAGGTTTAAGTTTATGGAGAGGAAGCTGCTTCTTACAGTGTCGATCATCTTGAATCTTGTATTCATCATCCATATTCTTTATAATAATTCAATTACATGGAATCCGACCTGGACCAATAGAGCTGCCATAGAAGCAGAGAATGCAGCTTCTGTTTCATGCTCTGGCCACGGCAGAGCTTACGTGGACGGTCTTGGTGTCCTTGACGGAAATAAACCGCCATGTGAATGCAACAATTGCTATACAGGCAAAGATTGCTCTCTTCTTCTCCCAGATTGTCCTGTCGATGCTAACTCGTAAGCAACAGCTTTTTTATTTGATCCTTTTTTAGATCATTATGAGTTTATGACCAAACCAATCTATAAACTTTGGATTGAGTTTGTAATTTTTGTTTTATGGGTTTTGAAGAGGAGACCCTTTGTTCTTGGAGCCTTTCTGGATGCAACAAGCAGAGAGTAGCGCGGCTTTGGTCTCCGGATGGCACAGGATGAGTTATATCTATCAAGATAGGACATATGTGTCGGAAGAGCTTGAGAAGGTCATTAGAAAACTTCATAGTATAGTGGGAAACGCTGTTACAGATAACAGATTCTTAATCTTTGGAAGTGGATCCACACAATTGCTTGCAGCAGCTGTTCATGCCTTGTCTTTGAAAAACTCATCATCAACATCATTACCTGCAAGGCTTTTGACTTCTGTTCCATATTACGCTGTAAGCAAGCTCTTTATTAAGGCTTTATGTAGAAAACTTTATTGGTTGCTTTGATTAGTCTGTGTGTGCAGATGTACAAGGAGCAAGCGGAGTTTTTTGATTCAGCACATCTCAAGTTTGAAGGAGATGCATCTGCGTGGAAGAATAGTGAGCGCAATGATAATATCACACAAGTTATAGAGGTAGTGACATCTCCGAATAATCCAGATGGGAAGCTGAAAAGAGCTGTTCTTGATGGTCCCAATGTCAAAACAATCCATGATTACGCGTATTACTGGCCTCATTTCTCACCTATAACAGCTCCAGCTGATGAGGATTTGAGCTTGTTCAGTCTCTCGAAGACTACAGGTCACGCTGGCTCAAGATTCGGGTGATTTGATTGTGCCCTCTTAGTGCTCTTAACAGAAAATATTAGGATTGGCCAGAACAACTCACAAGTTTTTTTTGATGCAGATGGGGACTGGTAAAAGACAGAGCTGTTTATGAAAAAATGAAAAGGTATATAACTTTAAGTAGTATGGGAGTTTCTCGGACCACACAGCTTCATGTTCTTCAGTTGCTCAAAGTAGTGGTCAATGATGGAGGCGATGAGATATTCCATTTTGGTTATGAAACTTTGAAAAAAAGATGGAAAACACTGAAAAAGATATTGTCCGTGTCGTCGCGTTTCTCGCTCCAGAAAATCAAACCTGAGTATTGCAACTATTTCATGAAAGTCAGAGACTTTACTCCTTGTAAGTTTTTCTTCTAGTACAAGAAACTGAGACTTTGTTTCTGTTTTAAGAGGTATTGTTCTGTTTTAAATGTATAGCTTGTTTGCTTTACCACTGAAAGCTTATGCGTGGGTGAAGTGTGAGAGACCAGAAGACACAAACTGCTATGAGATTTTCAGAACGGCGAATATAACAGGACGCGATGGCAAAGTGTTTGGTTCAGAGGAAAGTTTTGTGCGATTGAGTCTCATCAGATCACAAGATGACTTTGATCATCTTATTGATATGTTGAAGAAGCTTGTCTCCCAAGAAGCCATAAGAGCTGATTCCATCTGAAAAATTGATGTTGTGACTTGTGATCAAAAAAAGTATTCAGTTAAATCATGTGTAAGTAAGTACCTGGTCCCCTATAATTATACCTACCATTAGGCTCTTTCAATGTAAGCTCACATTTATGATTCACTGGATCTGTGAAGATTTGTCAACAGTTGAGGCTCTTTAATGTAGGAACTTACCTGGTCCAATCTAAAATACCAAACACCAAATTAAAAATGATGCTAAGAGATTTATCTAAGTTACAAAAACGATATTCCTTAAACGTAAACCTAAACTATGCTATTGATACAAGTTATAATATTCAAACACTGTCTAAATTAAAAAGCACTCTCTCGTCATTGTAAAAAGTTAACTCTTTCAAGTTTAGCACATTTCTGTTATTGTTGTCAAAATTCATCCACTTATACACTCACACGGAACCCTCCACATTGCATCGTTACGAGTCGTTACGAGTCGTTACGATAGAAAGATATAACTCAACCACATGGACCAATAGAGCTGCCGAGGAAGCAGAAGATGCAGCTGCTTCATGTTCAGGCCATGGAAGAGCTTACGTGGACGTTCTTGGTGTCCTTGACGGCAAGAAACCTCCTTGTGAGTGCAACAACCGCTACACAGGCAATGATTGCTCCTTTCGATGCTAAATCTTACGCAATGACTTCTGATTTGATCTCTTGTACGATCATTATCGTAACATCCCAACCCAAGGTCCATATGAAATTGATGCCTAATCACTTAACTTTAGGGCATTGGTGCGGTCATGATTGTTTTAAAACCAAAGGATCGACTTGAACGAAGGTGGAATAACGAAAAAGGAGGCTACTAGCTCTCCTTGTGGCAGAGGTTTGTTGATGAAGGGTTGGAGGCTACTAGCTCTCCAACCTAGGCGAGAATGAAGGGGGGTTTTGATTCCACTAGCACAGGTTCACCCTGCTCAGAGCTATGAAATTTCACAGCAGATTACTCTACTCTTTAGTGAATTAGATTCAATGTTCTTAGGCTGAACAGAGAAAGCAAAAGGAAGCAAAAATGCTCTAAGTCTTTGTTTATCAAATTCGATGTGTGCATTTACAAAGGGGGTGGAAGTCTTTTTATAGGTAGAAATTCCTAACAAGATTATGCCTACAAAAAGGAATATCCTAACTAATTTATTCTAACAATAAAATCCTAACTAATTAATTCCTAATTTTATGCCAACAGATTTCTTGGCCTAATCTATTATTCTGGTTTAAATTAAATGACTATTTGCAAACCAATAAACTAAATTAAACCAGCTTAATTGGTTTATTCTTTTTGGGCTTCATTTTCCTTCTTAGACAGACCCAAATCACTTGCATAATGAGTTTTCTTTGGGTTTTAACTATGAACATAATTATTAGGCCAAACCACAAATCCTTATCTTCTTGGGCTTGGGCTTGGGTTGGATCTTCTGTTTCTTGGGCCGCCTGATGTGCTCCTCTCTGGGCCTGGTTCAACTCCATGTCCATGGGCTGCTTCTCCAGCTCCTTCTCACTTGCCCACACGATATTGATGGGCTGTTCCAAGCTTTCCAAGCCTCTTAAGCCCATGTTTTCCTTGTTCTGGTCCAGCTCCATCTGATCCATATCCTCTTCATGTCCAGGTCGCTTAGCATCCTCATTGGGCCTTGCTAGGATCGCACCATCCCCTCCTCCTTTGAAGGGATTTGACCTTAAATCCAATTCTTATGCAACAAGAGAAATCAAGTTAAAATCATTGGAGTTTGTGATTAAATATGTGCTCACTTTGGGATGTTGACAATGACTGCAAAGTAGGATCCCATATCCAATCTCCAAACTGGAAAGATTGATCTGGGCGGCTTGTACTTGCTTTGTCTTGGTACCACTCCTTGATCAAGAGCTCATTTGGTCCATAATCAACTTGTTTGTCAAGACCCTGAATCCTCCTTGTTCCTGGAACAAACTCCATAACCTGTCTATCCTGCTTCCTTTCAAACACTAGAAAAACCACATCAAATATGCAACAGAAATAGACAACTGAATCCCCTGAGTTTAAGATCTTAAAAACAAGACTCAGGTTCCTAAAATCACCATCTAAGATAAGATCATAGATAATTCTAGCATTAGAACACTTACTGGAACAAAACTTTTATTTTGAACACAAACCAAACAAATAGATATCATTGCTAGCAAACAGATTAGATTGTGCTAACTTAGAAACTCTCTCAACATATTCAAATTCAGAACTTCTCTTAGCTCTAAGTAGGTCATGCATGTTCCTAGACTATCATTCTAGCAATGCAAACTCATGATCTAAGTTGGACAAACTCTCAAAAATGTTTTCTCTCAAGGCTGAGTTCATATCACAAGGTTTTAAAACCCAAAAATCTTCACAGCACAAATTTTCACATCCTTTTCTAACTAAATTCGAATCCTGCAACCTTTTATTAGAAAAACATTCATCATTCACAAGATCTGCATCAATCATCACCGATTTATGTTCTAATGTTCTCCTAATCAACTTATAACTCAAAGCAAACTCAGAACTCTCAGTTTCAGCAATCAAAGAATATTCTGATCTAGAAAACACTTCATGCCTAGGTGCTTCAAAGGATTGAATCATCTTATCAAAAATAAACCTAAAAACACAAACTTCTTTCACATTCTCTGAACCAAATTGTTTTTCTTCTTCTCGTATAACAATCACAAACAAACTAGGTAAAGAATTTGTCACACCAATATCCTTACAGAGTTTGACATGAATTTCATCAATAAAAGAAGGAGTGAATGACTTGAACCCCCAGCTAGTTGTAGGCACCAACTTACTGTCCAAAGACAATCCCCTTGGTGATTCCTTCAATAACTTCTCTTCATGTTCCTGCAAGGAAAGCTCATTGCTACTCGGTTGCACCGGTTTAAGATTAGTAACACTTATATAAATATCATCTAATACTCTAGTTGATGGAACAGAGAAAATATATTTGTCAAGCTCACAGAGATTTTCTTTTACCAACAGTTCACCTTCAGCTAGTGATGTCTCACTATTAGGCAAATTTGGCAATGGATCAGACATCTCCCTTCTTCCTCTAACTCCATTGGCATCCTTAGCAACTTCCAGCATCTCCATGCCGCTGGCTGGTGGTGCTTTCTTGGGTACCTCTCCTGGTATCTCCTCCTCAATGTCCTGTGAAGAGAAAACAAGACTACTCGGACTCACCGGTTCACAGATGGTTAGTTCTCTACAAATCTTTTTTTCCTTAAGAATAAAATCAATTTGAGAAGATGGTAGAAAACACTTAGTTGGGATTGAGTCACTTAAGAGCTCTTCAGTCTCAGAAAATTGCCTACCCGTGGCTTCATTATGAAAAGGTGATGTTTCTGAAATTTCATTCCTTTCCTCATTGTTATTCTCAGCACTCTCCATAAACAACTTTCTAGGAATTTGTTTCTTGTAGTTGCACATAAAAGATTCATTAGAGAAATCTTTTAAATTTGAATTTGTTTTCTTACCTTTGCAGATTGGACTAAAATGATTGGTTTGTGACTGTTGGAAGGCCGGTTTCTCCTGAGAACACATATGCTCCTGGCGTGTCAACTTGGCTGATGATGAGCGTGTGGTTAGTCTCTCATGTGACCTCCTTAGGTGTCTGTCCTGCACATAACCAAATTTATTATAATCTGGAGCAAACTTCTTTTTATATAACAAATTTCATCTCAAACCAAAAAGCAATATGAGGTTCTCCATTGTGCCCCCTTGTGGATGCAATCTGATCCCACCAATGGATGGCATGACCACTAAATCCACTTGTTGCAAGTTTGATCTTCTTTGCCTCAGCGTAGTGATAACAACTGAACATCAATTCCATCTCTTCTTCCCATTCCAGATAAGCTTCAGGATCAACCTTTCCAAGGAACAATGGAATCCCAAGCTTGAATTGAGTAAGGTATTCTTCTTCTCTTGGGCGACGATGGTGATAAGAGTTAACTCCTCCTGCTTTTCTGCCTGCAGAGACTGAAAAGTCATAAAACTCATTAGCATAGTTAGTCCTATTGAAATCTTGTTGTAGCTTCCTAGTGATCTCAGTCATCATAGTTTCACACTGGAACTGATCAAAATGAACAATCTGATCCACTGAATTTTTCCTTGCCATGAAGTTCCTGAAACAAACTTAGCAAACAGATTAAAAAATTCTCTATCTCTCTTTTGGTTCTCTCAGGGTTCAATCCTCTTGCTATTCCCACAAGTTCAGAATAGATCAAAACCCAATCACCTAAGATCTAGAGTTAAACCTACTGAAACTTAAGATAGAAAGATTGCAAGATTTTTTTCGTCAGCTGATTAACCTTCTCCTAGCAGGGTTTCTCTTCTGCTTTTTTTTTTTTTTTTTTTTTTGATTTTCGTTTTTTTTTTCTCGAATAATTTTTTTTTTATTATTATTTTTTTTTTTAATGCAGATCCTTTCTTAGATCATTTTGTAATTCAGGAAAGGCTCAGCTGACTTACAAAAGGTAGAAAGATAAGAATTTGTTTATGAAACTTAAAAAAATGAAAAGAAATTGATAGTGGTTTTGAAATCAAAGTGATTTCACAAACCCTAACCTTCAACAGGCTCTGATACCACTTGGTGCGGCCCAGGTTGTTTTAAAACCAAAGGATTGACTTGAAGGAAGGTGGAATGGCGAAAAAGGAGGCTACTAGCTCTCTTTGTGGCAGCGGCTTGTTGATGAAGGGTTGGAGGCTACTAGCTCTCCAACCTAGGCGAGAATGAATGGGGCTTTTGATTCCACTAGCACAGATTCACCCTGCTCAGAGCTATGGAATTTCACAGCAGATTACTCTACTCTTTAGTGAATTAGGTTCAATGTTCTTAGACTGAACAGAGAAAGCAAAAGGAAGCAAAAATGCTCTAAGTCTTTGTTTATAAAATTCGATGTGTGCATTTACAAAGGGGGTGAAAGTCTTTTTATAGGCAGAAATTCCTAACAAGATTATGCCTACAAAAGAGAATATCCTAACTACTTTATTCTAACAATAAAATCCTAACTAATTAATTCCTAATTTTATTCCAACAGATTTCTTGGCCTAATCTATTATTCTGGTTTAAATTAAATGACTATTTGCAAACCAATAAATTAAATTAAACCAACCTAATTGGTTTATTCTCTTTGCGCTTCATTTTCCTTCTTAGACAGGCCCAAATCATTTGCATAATGGGTTTTCTTTGGGTTTTAACTATGGACATAATTATTAGGCCAAACCACAAATCCTTATCTTCTTGGGCTTGGGCTTGGGTTGGATCTTCTGTTTCTTGGGCCGCCTGATGTGCTCCTCTCTGGGCTTGGTCTAACTCCATGTCCATGGACTGCTTCTCCAGCTCCTTCTCACTTGCCCACACGACATTGATGGGCTGTTCCAAGCTTCCCAAGCATCTTAAGCCCATGTTTTCCTTGTTCTGGTCCAGCTCCATCTGATCAAGATCCTCTTCATGTCCAGGTCGCTTAGCATCCTCATTGGGCCTTGCTAGGATCGCACCAGGCATCCCCTTTTCTTAGAGTTTATAAAAGGAGAGGCAATACTTCTTCTGCCTCACACACTCAATTTCCAGCGAATCTCCACCAAATTTTGGATTCGTAGCCGCCGCTACAGTCCCGGCCGTCGCCATAAGCACCACAACTCGCCGGAATCGTAAGGTGAGTTTTTTTAGATTTGGTTATTCGAACATAACTTCTTCATACGGTATCAGATTTTAGCAATCTACATATCAAACTGTAGATCTCTCCGAGACAAAGCTAGACACACCGGACGCTCCGGAATTGATCGCCGGACGCGCCGTCAATCGTCACCATAAGTTTCGCCGGAAAAATTGAAACATCTCCGAACTGCGTAATTTTCCGGTATGTGATAGTTCATGCAGTTATGATTCCGAATCTGCCTTCATTTTCTCATGAATCGTTGTGGTTTGTAAGTTATGGCTGTTTGAAGTTATGAGGGTATTTTAGTAATTTTGCCTATGAGTCGTTCTGATCTGGAATATGGTCCCGAGTGGTTACTGATATCGTTTTTTAGCAGTCAGATATCAGTAGTCCTCACTTTGTTTCGAACTTCCATTTATGGTAGGTTTCCATTTAAGGAAGTTTTCCCTTTTTGGCAGTTTTCAGAAAAAAGAAAGTTTGTTCTTCTATTGCTAAGGTGAAGAATTCGTCGAGTATTTCCAATGGCTCATTCTTATAGACGTTAATCTCTTGTTCGAGTCTTTGCTTAAAACATGTATATAACGGGTCTAATTAATAATAGACGCGTTATTGTGTGTGATTGTATAAACTATATATTATGTAAACAAATATATATATATGTATAACATAGAATCCATAGGATTAAAGGATTAAAACTTTTGTATGATGATTGGTTGTTTGAGCATGTTAAGTTGTATTGACGTGTTGTGTTAGATGCGAGCGTTAGGAGTTCGCGATAGATTGGTTCGAGAGTGGTGATGTGGCATTTAGACCCATACTTTCGAATCATGTGAGATTGAGATATGGTGTGATGATGGTCTGTCATGTATGGCGTGCCCTACATGAGGATGTGCATGTTTTCTTGTGTTTGTGAAGGGAAGGAGTTTCTGTCATGTATGGCGTGTCCTGCATGAAGATTCTTCTTGCCGTTTGTCATGTAAAGCGTGCCCTGCATGAAAAAGTGTCCCCTGGTTTGTGTGTGTGACACTGAGTTGTCATATGTTTGAGTGTTCTAGACACTATGATTGTTTACATGTTTTAGCTTTGGACTTGCTTTAGATTATTGTTATAAGTTGTTCTGGTGGATTCATGAGTCCTTAGACTCATTTCTCACTGGGTAATCCAATTACTCATCCCCTCCCAAATCTTTCAGGTGAGCCTATCGTCGCGCCCGAATAGCTTCGAAGTCGATGAAGCTGTTGTACCTTTGAATAATATTTCTCGGATTATTTATTATTTATTTAAAACGGATTTCAATTGGTTATTTTGGCTTTAAATTATTTTTGGGTTATTGTTTTATACAACATTTTGGATTATTTTAGGAATATTATTTTATTTTCGGAGAATTCGGGTCGTTTCAATTATGACCAAAGCAGTCTATAGAAATGCTGGACTGAATTTGTATTTTTTTTGTTTTGGTTTTATGGATTTTGAAAGGGAGACCCTTTGTACTTGGAGCCATTCTGGATGCAAAAGGCAGAGGGAAGTGCGGTTGTTGACCTAGTTGTAAGCCACAAGATTCAGTTTTCAGATGGATAAGAAATACTAAAAGAAACTTCAACTGAAGACCAAGTAGCAACTGCATTGTTCTGTTCTGTAATAACATTAAAATTAAATGCTCATGACTAAAAAAAAAAAAAAAAAAAAAAAAAAAAATGCTCATGACTGCCTATGGTCGAGTCAACACAGCTTCGCTTAATTTGGTTTACATGATTAGGGTTTGTTTAAGACTAAACGGCAGCTGCCTCCGTCTCCGTCTCCCACTCCAGCAGTCCAGCTCATCATCATTTCCTTTGGCTTCCATTATTAAAGATTGTTAAGAGAAATTCAAATCCAACGTATAGTACGAATTAATGTAGTAGTTATTGGGGAATTGTATTAGAAAATCAGTGAAAGAAAGAAACTCTGTAGCGTCCAGAGAAATCCCAAATGGTCAACTGTTTTATTTTGCAGCACACAGAGCTACCAAAGAAAACCAGTACGTCAACTGTTTCATCAGGTTACTTTCATACTCGTCTCTCGTAAGTCGTAACTATCTGACCACAAAACATGTAACATCTTGGGCCAGCCAGTTTTGCCCAGTAAAGTCCAAATAATTTTTTTTCCAACCTATATAAGGAAACCCTAATCCCATCTTGAAAGCAAAAACCGCACTCCCTCGAAACAGAGGAAAAGAGGAAGATGGATTCCTTGACAGATGATCTTTGGGCAACTATACTGGCAAGATTAACACTTAAGAGCATCACAACTTCCAAATTAGTTTGCAAGCAATGGAAATCAGTCTTAGAATCTCCATTTCTCCGTGTGTTTTTCCTTTCTCATCAAGAAAACTCGCGTTCTTCTACGTCATGGACGCTGATGGAAATCAGTAGTTGGGACCGCGTGACAAAATTATTTGCTTACTACAGATGTGACACTTGGGGACTTGAACGATCTCTTGGCTCTTACATCTCCTCTTTCCTAGTCGACAAGTTCATGAAACACCTAGAAGCCAGAGTCGTGGCTTGCGCTGATATTGGGTTGGTTACCTATCTTTCTACGTTGCTAATCCGGTTTAACCGGGAATGCGTAGAAACTCCGTGTGTTGAACCTGAACCGAATAAATGTTTCCTTGTCAGAAGAACTGAGAACGGCGTCGTTTCATACTTACTTTTATACTCGTCTCTCGTAAGTCGTAACTATCTGACCACAATACATCTAACATCTTGGCCCAGTCGGTTTGGCTCAGTAAAGTCCAAACTTTTTTTTTCCCAACCAACGGTGATGGAAGTCAAGAGGAATAGTTAAGTGTATGGAGGCTAAAGAGCTGGGGATGGCAACTGTGTCTGAGATCTCCCGCAAGAAATTTTTTGATCTTAATCCATTTGCAGTACACCCTTTTGATGCTAAGACAGTCTTCTTTTGGAGCTAGATGCACCGATGTATGGTATCTATAAATTTACGCAATGGGGGAAATTGTGCGCCATGTTGAGCTCAAACGTAGCAGAGATGGTCGTATTCTGATTCCTGATTAAAGCGCGTGAATAATGGAAGACATCAAAGAACCAAACTACAAGATTTCACTTGTTTTTTTGTTTTTTTTGTTTAACATTTTTTTTGTTCCTTGTACAAGAGGAATAACTTGTAGGATGGTGCTTAGTTTATTTTTATATTTTTAGTGTTCTGGTTTGTCTAAAATAAATGAGAAAATAAGAATAAAATGGTTAATGCGTTTTGAAGGACAATATTATATTTCATAAACCTATTCAATAAAATATTAAAATAAAAAATATACAATCAACAAATAATACAATATTTATAATTCCTAAACTATTAAACCGAAACAAAATACGGTTCATAAATAATACAGTTCTTCATATTTCAACAAATAAATTAACTCATACAACAGTAGTTTCAGTCAATATATAATCATCCATATAAAATAAATAATTCTCAATTATTATGATTGTTAAATATTAAGAAAACCTTAACCCCGCGAGTTATCAAGTATTAACAAACTAATTCAATAAGTTGTATTATGATAGTTTTTGTTACACCATTTTGTACATATTGGACAAAGAAATTTCATTCACCATTTTTTAATCATCACCAAATGATTTTCCAGCTACTCGCACATGAGATTAATGTGTCAACAAGATTGCACGTTAATTCTTTTTTTTTTGAAGAGAATAATTAATTAGTATATTAAGAATCTAAGATATCTCTAAATATCATTATGTGATTTGATTATTTAAATTATGTCCATTTTACTAAAAGTTTAATTATAAAGTCTATAAAGTAATTATCGAGAACAAGTTGAGCTGTCTTATCCATTTGTTAACTAAAGTATCCAAAAGTATCTAATTTCATTTTTTATAATGTTGTCCATTTTATTAAAATTCTGGTATTCACAAACTAATTATATACACGAGCACGAGAAGTTTCAATCTTTAGTTTTTTGCATGGTAAGTAAAGATAATGGAAAAGAAGCTACTAGTTGTAGCGTTGATAATCTTGATTGATCTTGTATTCACCATTCATATTTTTTATAATAATTCAACCATATGGAATCCGACTTGGACCAAACGCGCCGTCAAGGAGGCAGAGGATGCAGCCTCTGTTTCATGCTAAGGCCATGTCAGAGCTTACGTGGACGGCTTTGGTATCCTTGACGGCAATAAACCTCCTTGTGAGTGTAAAAACTGCTACACAGACAAGATTTGCTCCTTTCTTCTTCCAGATTGTCCTGTCAATTGGGACTCGTAACAACTTTACTTTCCTCTTTCTTAAATTAGATCATAATATAACAAAACCCCACTTTGCATTAAATCTTTTCTTTTAATGGCTTTTGAAGAAGAGACCCTTTGTTCTTGTTCTTAGAGCCATTCTGGATGCGAAACACAAAGGGAAGTGTGGTTGTTGTGTCGGGGTGCAGAATGAGTTATTTTTATTTAGAACCTGGCTCTTTTGTATCGGCAGAGCTCGGGAGGACCATTGGTTACTGGTACGATCCGGAATGCACCTAATTTAATTGCAACTCTAGAGGACTTGGATTCAACCGAAGAAGAGGAAGACATGGCCCAAGATCAGACCCAAGGAGAATTATGGTTTGGTCCAATGACAAGATCAAGAAGTGAAGCCCAAAAGGAGGCCCTACAGACCTTAACCAAATTCGACCACCAAGAGGAAATAAGAAGGATCAAACCAATCCAATGGTTTAATTTACTGGTTTGTAATCACTTAAATTAAACCAAAGGAATTAGGATAAAGTAAGATATCTTTTGAAATTAAATCCATTAAATCAAAAGATATTCTTGTTAGCTTAAAATTAGGATAAGAGTATAATATCTTTTGACATTAATTAATAAATCAAGGATATTCTTGTTGTATAGAAATTAGGAAGGTAGTTAGGATATGATTTAGATAGGATTTTCAGCCTATAAAAAGGCTTCACCCCCTCTTGTAAAAATCATCGAATTTTATACTTAATACAAAAGCTCTTTTGCTTCTTGCTTTCTCTGTTCAGCCTAAGAACATTGTTATTCATTCACTTAAGGGTAGAATAATCTACTGTGAAATTCCATAGCTCTTTGCAGGGTGATCCTGTGCTAGTGGAATCAAATCCATCCTTTTCATCCACGCCAACTTGGAGAGCTAGTAGCCTCCATTCACTCTTCCATCAATCCGCTGCCAAGAGAAGTGCTAGTAGCCTTCTCAATCTAATCCTATCAAGCCGCCTTCAAAGGAGAGTTAGTAACCTCCTCCCCTTCATCCTTCAAGTTGATCCTTAGGTTGTAAAACAACCAGGGGCGCACCAAGTGGTATCAGAGCCTCTTGAAGGTTAGGGTTTGTGAAATCACCTTGATTTCAAAACCACCATCAAATTTTTTAAATTTTAGTTTCAAATTCTTTTCTTTCTATCTGTTGTAAGTCAGCTGAGCATTTCCTGAATTACAAAAGATCTAAGAAAATATCTATATTTAAAAAAAAAAAAAAAAAAGTAAAGAGCAGAAGAGGAACCCTGCTAGGAATTGGTTAATCAGCTGACGAAAAAAATCTTGCAATCTTTCTATCTAAAAATTCAATAGGTTTAGCTCTAGGTCTTAGGTGATTGAGCTTTGATCTAATCTGAACTTTTGGGAATAGCAAGAAAAGGGTTTAGTGAGTGATTACCAAGAAAGAAAAAAAAAGTGAGAGAGAGTTTAAATTAACAAGTTTGTTAAGTTGATTCAGGAAACATGGAGAATTCTAATGAAGAAACCCCTAGAGGAGAAGAAAACCCACGACCTCATAGATTTGACCAATTACAGATGGAAGCTATGATGGATAAAATAACCAGAAGACTTCAAACTATTTTTGAAAACAGAACTAACCAAGCTAATGAGTTTTTATATGGCAATGATCCTCTTGCAGGTAGACCAGCTCGTTGAGACAGACCAAACAGAGGACGCTTAGGAAGAGGCGCAAGGGTGAGAGCTAGACCAGGAGTTAGGCGTGATGAAGAGGAGACCCATGGATACTCGGATGAGAGTGGAGACCAATATCAACCCCATGAACCCAGACCAGATAATACTTAGGAGGACTCAAACTTCGGATTCCACCTTTTTCAGGAAAGAATGACCCAGATGCCTACCTAGAATGGGAAAAGAAGATTGAGATAGTTTTCAGCTGTCAAAACTATTCTGAGGCAAAGAAGGTGAAGATAGCAGCAACAAAGTTCGATGGATATGCTATCAACTGGTGGGAACAAATTGCCACCACTAGACGACGCAATGGAGAACCCCAGATCACATCTTGGTATGAGATGAAAACCATGATGAGAAAAAGATTTGTTCCAGTCCATTATGGAAGAGATCTACATCAGAAACTGAGGAGATTAAACCAAGGTACAAGGAGTGTAGAAGATTATCATCAAGAGATGGAGAGTCTTATGATCAAGGCAGAAATAGACGAGACTATGGAAGCTACCATGGCACGGTTCCAAGGAGGACTTAACAGAGACATCCAGGATCGATTGGAGTTGCAGGAGTATGAAGACATGGATGAGTTACTCCATAAGGCAATTCTTATTGAGCAACAAAACAAAAGGAGAAGCAATACAAGGAACCCTTATATGTCAAGCTCTAAACCGCCTTATAACCGCAGTGACAGGCAAGGAGAGTCATCATTCAAGACGCCTGCTAAGACTAAGGAGGGCTCCACTATGCCACCTCCACGTGAAGACAAGGGCAAAGGACTAGCAACTCCAACGCCTCCAACAAAGACCAGAAACATCAAGTGTTTCAGATGTCAAGGATTTGGACATTATGCCAATGAATGTTCAAACAAAAGGGTGATGCTTATCCTAGAGAATGGAGAGTTAACATCAGAGGATGATCAGTCAGAAACCGAAAGTGAAGCTTACCCTGTCCAAGGGCAACTATTGGTTACTAGGAGAACATTAAGTGCCCAACCCAAGATACAAGAACAAAGGGAGAACTTGTTTCACACTCGATGCCTCATTCAGGAAAAGGTGTGTAGCTTAATCATAGATGGAGGAAGCTGTACCAACGTCGCCAGCCAAACACTTGTGGATCGGCTCAACTTGGTCACTCACAAACATCCCAGACCATATCAGCTACAATGGCTTAATGAGGAAGGAGAAATGAAAGTTACAGAACAAGTGGAGGTACCTTTAAGCATTGGGAAGTACCAGGATCAGATCATATGTGATGTGTTGTCCATGGAAGCAAGTCACATTCTTTTGGGAAGACCCTGGCAATATGACAAACGAGCCATACATGATGGGTACACAAACCGACACTCATTCAAACACCAAGGAAAACAGATCACATTAGTGCCGCTCACGCCCCAGGAGGTTCACCAAGATCAGATGCAACTAAAACAAAGGAGAGAAGAAGCCAAAGCTCTAACACCAGCAACTCACGGCTATGAACACCCTAAGGTAAGTCATCATAGTCTCTTTGCTACTCCTAGTGAAGTTAAACATGCCCTAAATGAGCAACAATTCATGATGTTACTAGTTTGCAAGGAATTGCTAGCTAGTAGTACTAACCTGACTCCGGAAATACCGAGAGAGATTGAGTTTCTTTTGCAAGAATACAGGGATATGTTTCCAGATGACCAACCAGTAGGATTACCTCCTTTCAGAGGTATAGAACACCAGATCGACTTTGTACCAGGCGCCACTCTTCCAAACAGACCAGCTTACAGGACCAATCCTGTAGAGACAAAGGAGCTTCAAAGACAGGTCAATGAGCTCTTGGAGAAAGGACATATCCGCGAGAGCTTAAGCCCCTGTGCAGTACCAGTTTTACTTGTACCCAAAAAAGATGGTAGCTGGCGCATGTGTGTAGATTGCAGAGCCATAAACAACATAACAGTTAAGTACAGACATCATATTCCCCGTTTAGATGATATGCTTGATGAATTAGATGATATGCTTGATGAATTATATGGTTCTTGCATATTTTCTAAAATTGATTTGAAAAGTGGATATCACCAGATTAGAATGAAAGAAGGGGATGAATGGAAAACTACTTTCAAAACGAAATTAGGACTGTATGAATGGCTAGTTATGCCTTTTGGACTCACTAATGCACCTAGTACCTTTATGAGATTAATGAACCATGTATTAAGGGCATTCATAGGGCGATTTGTAGTAGTCTATTTTGATGATATCATAATTTACAGTAAAAACATGGCAGAACATCTTGATCACCTTAGACATGTCTTAGATGTTTTAAGGAAGGAAAACTTATATGCAAATCGAAAGAAATGCTCTTTTGGAACAGATAACTTGGTCTTTTTAGGTTTTGTTGTTATTTCTCAGGGTATTCAGGTAGATGAAGAAAAGGTGAAGGCAATCAGGGAATGACCCACGCCTAAAACTGTAGGAGAAGTGAGGAGCTTCCATGGACTTGTTGGATTCTATAGAAGATTTGTGAAAGACTTTAGCACCATTGCAGCTCCACTCACAGAAGTCATCAAGAAAACCGTGGGATTTACTTGGGGACCAGCCCAGTCTGAGGCATTCGAATTGCTAAAAGGGAAGTTGACTAATGCACCTTTACTTGTGTTACCAGATTTTTCGAAAACTTTTGAAATAGAATGTGATGCCTCAGGAATTGGAATTGGTGCTGTATTGATGCAGGAAAGGAGACCTATAGCTTACTTCAGTGAGAAGTTAGGAGTTGCTACTCTTAATTATCCTACTTATGACAAAGAGCTTTATGCTCTAGTTAGAGCCCTACAAGTATGACAACATTACTTATGGCCTAAAGAGTTTGTGATTCACACAGATCATGAATCTCTTAAACACCTCAAGGGACAACAAAAGTTAAATAAAAGACATGCAAGGTGGATGGAATTCATTGAAATTTTTCCTTATGTCATTCACTATAAACAAGGTAAGGAGAACATTGTGGCAGATGCTCTCTCAAGAAGGTATGCTCTTTTATCATCTATGGAAACCAAATTACTAGGTTTTGAACATCTTAAAACTTGTTACACTAATGACCCTGATTTTGGAGAGTTGTATAAGGAAACTAGTTCTCATGCTCAAGGACGATTTTATCAGTTCAAAGGATTCCTATTTCGTGACAGTCAGTTGTGTGTACCATGTGGAACCATCAGAGAACTTTATGTTAGGGAAGCCCATGGAGGAGGTCTAATGGGGCATTTTGGTGTTGCTAAGACCTTAGCCACGATACAAGAACACTTGTACTGGCCCAACATGAAACGAGATGTGGAAAGAATCTGCTCAAAATGTGTTGAGTGTAAACAAGCCAAATCTAAGGTACAACCCACAGGTTTGTATACTCCATTACCTATTCCTGATCATCCTTGGGTAGACATTTCTATGGACTTTGTTTTAGGACTGCCTAGAACTAGGAAAGGAACTGACAGCATCTTTGTAGTAGTTGATAGATTTTCAAAAATGGCTCATTTTATTCCATGTCATAAAACAGATGATGCAGTTTTAGTGGCTGATTTATTCTTTAGGGAAGTTGTTAGGTTACATGGAATGCCTAGAACAATTGTGTCAGATAGGGATTCTAAATTCCTTAGTCATTTCTGGAGGACCCTTTGGGGAAAGTTAGGCACTAAACTATTATTTTCCACAACTTGTCATCCACAAACTGATGGTCAAACAGAATCAGTCAATAGAACCCTTTCTACTATTTTAAGAGCTATTATTAAAAAGAACATTAAAACTTGGGAGGATTACTTACCTCATGTTGAATTTGCATATAATAGATCAGTCCACTCAGCAACAAAAATGACACCTTTTCAAGTTGTATATGGGTTTAATCCATTGTCTCCTTTAGATTTGCTTGCTTTACCTTTAAAGGAACAGACTAACCTTGATGGCCAAAAGAAAGCCGAGTTTGTTAAATCTTTGCATGAACAGGTTAAGAAGAATATTGGTGAAAGGACTAAAATGTATACTAAAAAGAAAAACAAGGGTCGAAAAGAACTAGTTCTAGAACCTGGAGATCTTGTGTGGATCCATCTAAGGAAATAAAGGTTTCCAAATGAGAGAAAATCGAAATTAATGTCAAGAGTGGATGGACCTTTTTCAGTAATACGCAGAATCAACAATAATGCATACCAAATAGACCTCCAAGGTAAGTATTCTATAAGTTCCACTTTTAATGTTTCTGACTTAATTCCTTTTATTGCAGATGAAGGTAAGTATTCTATAAGTTCCACTTATAATGTTTCTGACTTAATTCCTTTTATTGCAGATGAAGTGGATTTGAGGTCAAATCCTTTTAAAGGAGGAGGGGATGGTACGATCCGAAATGCACCTAATTTAATTGCAACTCTAGATGACTTGGATTCAACCGAAGAAGAGGAAGACATGGCCCAAGATCAGACCCAAGGAGAATTATGGCTTGGTCCAATGACAAGATCAAGAAGTGAAGCCCAAAGGGAAGCCCTACAGACCTTAACCAAATTCGACCACCAAGAGGAAATAAGAATGATCAAACCAATCCAATGGTTTAATTTACTGGTTTGTAATCACTTAAATTAAACCAAAGGAATTAGGATAAAGTAAGATATCTTTTGAAATTAAATCCATTAAATCAAAAGATATTCTTGTTAGCTTAAAATTAGGATAAGAGTATAATATCTTTTGACATTAATTAATTAAATCAAGGATATTCTTGTTGTATAGAAATTATGAAGGTAGTTAGGATATGATTTAGATAGGATTTTCAGCCTATAAAAAGGCTTCACCCCCTCTTGTAAAAATCATCGAATTTTATACTTAATACAAAAGCTATTTTGCTTCTTGCTTTCTCTGTTCAGCCTAAGAACATTGTTATTCATTCACTTAAGGGTAGAGTAATCTACTGTGAAATTTCATAGCTCTTTGCAGGGTGATCCTGTGCTAGTGGAATCAAATCCATCCTTTTCATCCACGCCAACTTGGAGAGCTAGTAGCCTCCATTCACTCTTCCATCAATCCGCTGCCAAGAGAAGTGCTAGTAGCCTTCTCAATCTAATCCTATCAAGCCGCCTTCAAAGGAGAGTTAGTAACCTCCTCCCCTTCATCCTTCAAGTTGATCCTTAGGTTGTAAAACAACCAGGGGCGCACCAGTTACTGATAATGTAGCTGAAAATGCGGTTACTGATAACAGACTCGTAATCTTCGGAACTGGAGCCTCGCAATTGATGACAGCCTCGGTTCATGCATTGTCCATAACTCATCATCATTATCTCCTTCAAGACTTGTGACTTCTGTTCCATACTACAACGTAAGCAAAAATCTCTGTTCTTAGGCTTACGTATGTTACAAGTCAACTTATTTGGTGGTTCTGATCAGTCTCTGTGTGTGTATAGATGAACAAAGAACAAACGAGGAGACGCATCTGCGTGGAAGAAGAGCCAGCACAATGATAATATGACATAAGTAATAGACATAGTGACATCTCCGAATAATCCAGATGGGGAGCCAAAAAGAGCAGTTCTTGATGATCCTAATGTCAAAATAATTCATGATTACGCGTATTAGTGGCCTCATTTCTCACCTATCACACATTTGGCTGATGAAGATTTGAGCGTGTTTAGTCTCTCCAAGGCTACAAGTCTTGCTGGCTCCAGATTCGGGTGATTTAATTTCTTTTGCTTTCTTAGTACTTCTAAACAAAAACCTTGGATTGGTCACAACAACTCGCAAGTGTTTTTCTTGTTGTGGATGGTCATTGGTAAAGGACAAAACTGTTTATGAAAGAATGATGAGATATATATAACTCTAAGTAGTATCGGAGTTTCAAAGGACACGCAGCTTCGTGTTCTTCAGTTGCTCAAAGTAGTAGTTGGCGATGGAGGCGACGAGATGTTTCATTTTAGTTACAAAACTTTGAAGAAGAGATAGGAGATATTGAAGAAGATCTTGTCCATGTCCACACGTTTCTCGCAACTATTGCAACTATTGCAACTATTTCAAGACAGTCAGAGACTTCCCTCCTTGTAAGTATTTCTCCTGATGAGGAAAGCTGAGATTTTATTTTTATTACCTTTGTTTGCTTTATAACTGAAAGCATATGCGTGGATGAAGTGTGAGAGACTAGAAGACACAAACTTTTATAAGATTTCAGAGAGGCGAAGATACCAGGACGTGAGGGAAGAGCGTTTGGATCAGAGGAAAGGTTTGTTCGGTTAAGCATTATCAGATCACAAGACGACTTTGATCAGCTTATTAATATGTTAAAGAAGTTAGTCTCACAGGAAACTGTTTGGACCCGACTCTATGTGAAGATATGATCAAATCTCTTTAATTCAATCATATATATATATATATATATATTAAGAAAGTATTTGGACCATTCTATCAAATCCCAGTTCTATGATTTAGTGGACTTGTAAAGGTTTGTCATCATCGTGGACTAGTTTCCTTGTAGTGAAGCAACCTTTTTATTTGAAACAATAATAATACCTAACGTGATTTTCAGCAAATTTTAAATAATTTTTATTGCTTAATATTTTTCAGTAACATATTATATGATTCAGAAATCCAAAGGGTAATATAAAATTTATATATATCCTCAATACTGTAATTCATCGAGATAACCCGAAAAAACATAAGCCATTCATATGTTGTTAATACCATTTTCACCAATTCAGATTAATCAGTTGCAAATATTATTGCTTGTTTTTATAATCAATAAAATCTAAAATTCAAAAAAATATCAAATTATAATTTAAGTTTCCAACACTAGCTAAAATAATATTAATTTTTAAAAAAAATATTATCTATCCACAAAATGTACGAAACTATTAATTAAAAATTATATTATAATATATTTTTTTCACGAATGATATATATTTATTTGTTTCAAATTATTTTCTTTTTACAAATTATAATTTACACAGATCATAGTCTAGTATCCTATTATAATGTAAACCACTGTGTTAATGTTTGTATAAAATATGGCAATTATTTTGTTACAAGGTATATAATAAAAGAAAACAAAAGAAGTAGAGGTAAGCTTATAAAAACAAACATTTATAAATATTTTGACTCCTATAATAGAATAATTTGCTGCAAATCCACTTTACATAGATCACTAGAAATCTGAATCTTATAGGAGCCTGGACTTATTTACAAACATTTGATTTTTAAACATTGTAGAGAACACAATGTATATCCATGGAACTTCAAGGTGAATGGGAATTGACAGCGAGAATCACAAGCGTCACAAATTAGTCGATTTAAATGATTATTAGGAATCACATCGAAAAAAAACGCAGCACCCTCACCTCTCGGTTCAATCCATATGAAGTCTCCAAACGTACATTTGATATGAAAAGTGATGCCACAATGATCACATGAATAAAACCATTTTTCTGGGTTCAGAATTTCTTCGCATATTTCACACCAGTAGTGCTCACTTGTTTTCTCTCCATAACATAGAGTCAAAAAATGATTTTTATCATTTTTGTGTTTAACCATTTTTGGCAGAATAGAACATTTAATGTCTAAAACAAATCCACACTCTTCACAACTCAAACCCATAGTTGCCTTATCTCCACAAGCATTACAGAATTTGTCTCCCGTTGAATAGCTGATGTATAACGAATGAAGAGGATGACTTTCATGGACAAAAGGCTCTGAAATAGAAGCACATCGTATATCAAGAAGAATACTATAATCATTATCATCTGGGATCCTAATTCTGTCTATGTTTGTGTAAACAAAACCTTGAAAATAGTTTTGACAAGCTTCACATAGAAATGTATAACTAGGGTCTGAGAATAAAGTCATCGGCAACTTGTAGAAGGAGTCGGTTATCTTTTTTGGGAGATGAGCACATTTCTGATGAATGATGAAGTCATCACATTCCATGCAGACGTAGAATGGACTAGAAAATATGGGATACATGCATGCTTTACACAACATGCATTCATCATTGACATCACTCTCTTCTTTGAGCTTTAAAGTATGTTGCTCGTGAGAAAAATGTTTTATTACTCCTTCTTTGATCACCTCATATGATTTACAATCGATTGTATCTTCTAATAAGTCTTCATGTTCAACTCCATCCCAAATCCCAAACCTTGTGGCACATCTCATATGAATTGCAAAATCAGGACATCTCGAACAAGAATAAGCTCCACATGTCCATTTTATCTCTTTCTGACACACTCCACATTTCCAATCTCCAGGAGTAAGGCAATCATTGTAACATATACGATGACCATGACGATTTGTGCTTATGATGCGTGGTATATTTATACAACTTCTATGGACCATGAAATTGCATTGAATACATATATAAGGATTTGGATCGTCATCCATTCCACAAGCATTACAAACAAAATTTCGCTGCGGCAAAAGAGTGAGTGGATGTTCATGAGACTTGGGGTGATCAAGAGTGAAAAGGGGTGGATTCTTTGCACAATCGACATCCACACTGAAATTGCAAATAGAACAGTGATAAAACACATTATGAAGCTTTTTTTTGCACAAACAACAGTTTCCATCGTTGTAATTTGGAACACGTGTGAGACGCTTGAGAAGGTGTTTAGGATGACAAGAGTAGTTAAGCTCTGGTGTAGATTCGGCGCAATCTTTATGAAAACTCAAATCACATGTGTTACATGCATAAGGGAAACGATCATCAAGCACTTGACATATATGACAAGTAAACATAATCATTTTTGGAACAAGAGATAAATGATGATTATGTGCCTTTGGAGCTTCAATCGTTCTCATAACTTCTTTCTTTGCACATATCAAATCGATTGCAAAATCACATATAGAACAATAATAATACATCTTTGGCAAGTTACCTCTACAAAGCTTGCATTCTCCATGGAGAGCTTCTTTTTCTGAAACTGCTTCGATTTTTAAAGGATGTTCAGGATGATAGATGTTGTGAATATCTGGACTAGAAAAAGCGCAGTCCTTGTGAAAGAAAAGTCCAGAACGAAAGCAACGATAACCATCACTATAATAGTTTGTACCAAGATTACAGGCCTCACATTTTAGTCCACACGTCGGATATAGTGAATATAAATTTTTGAGTATAGCTATAGATTCCATAGATGAAATAAATCAAGTATTTTATTTTTTAGTAATTTTTTATAGTTTTCTTTAGTTTTGGTTTCATGAGTGGTTTCCTCATATATATATATACATATTAATATGATAGAAAAACTAGTTCATTAAGTTATTCTTTGTTTATACATAAAGAATACTCATAGAATTATGCTTGTCTTAATTTTAATGATAACACATACTCAAGGAATAAATTCTTGTACCCTAACTATTTGTTTTGTAACGATTTATGTCAAAAAGGAAGACACTCACATCAGATAAGCTTAAGAATATATATACATTTATCTTGTTCTTTGTTTAACTAAGAGGACATTCGAATTTTAAAATGGGTTTCTAACATACGGGAATAATATGAAAAGATTTCTTTGGTGACAAGAAAAGAAATCCGGGAGATAAACAAGAAAAAAGTCAAATTAAAAAAAAAATAGATAAATAAATAAATAAAGGTGAATTGTTGTAAGGAAACCAGGTAAAATATAATATTGAAATTATCCGAATTTTTCATAACTAAGTTTCAGGTACATTGTGGAAGGCCACTATATCCGGTTGTTGATCAAAGCTTCATTAATATTATCAAGAGGTTTGGGGTTTGAATTACAGAAAATGCGATTTTTTATCAATTATGTAGATTAATAGAGATGAATATACATAAAATCTTCAACATGGTGTAAATGGAACTGTCTAGAATGAATCCTTATAAAATGATAGAATTTTCTGTTATATAATCGTCGATGTAAGAATTATAAAATTTATAATAAAATAATAATAAACTAGGTGGATGATATGTACCTTACGCAAACATCTATATATTTAACAATTTCAAATTTTTAATTATTTAGAAATTGTTATACATAAAAAATAGAATTATGGTATAGTGTGAAATCATATACATAAACCTGCAATATATTAAATTGTCATTATCAAACCTATTCATATTCTACAGTTTAAGGAAGAATTATTAGAATTTTATGAGATATAGTACTCTATTTTCATTGCTCAAACTTACCAAATAGGAAGCTCAAACCTGTCAATTAGGAGTACATGGAAAATGCTATTTTTTTTCATTGACTTAGACTTGAGTAAAGATTTCTGCTTTTTCTGAATTAAAATAGAACCCCTTATCATTCCACTAACATTTTAAAAGAAACAATTTCAGAGAGAACTTGTGTGTTGTGGAGATTGAAACTTATCTTTATAATATTATTTGAGAAGTTAAATTTTCTATGTAATGGATTCTCGTTAATTTTATAAAATTTAATTATATATATTATTAATGAGTTAAAATTATTAGAATAAATTGCTATTATTATTAATTTTATTTAATTATTTTTCTTCTTAATTTCCTTTTTTCAATTAATAAACTTAATTTCCTTTTAAATAATATTCATTTCAAAATATTTTTATTTTGAAAATAAAAAATAGAAAATATCTCAAACTTAGTAATATTATTTGACAAGTCTATTTCTTATGTATTGTGTTTATGTTAATTATCACAATTAATCATATAAGTACTCTTAGTAATTAAAATTAATCTAACAACTAATTTCATTTTCTAATTATTGCTGTTTTAACAAAAAAATATAATTCATTATACTGCATTGTTTAACTATAAACTCATTACAACTTTAATCCATTTTGACCCAAACCATAGATCTATCAACCCGTTAGTCCATCAAACTATTTAGATCAATATTAAAAGTTTATTTGGATTGATGGATAAAATTGGATTGGGTTAACCCATGCGTAGATTTTGACCCCAAAATTAGTTTTCAAGTTTCGTATGTGGTAGTGATGAGGTTATAATGATTTAGATAGGAGATACATGGGCATGTTTGCTAGGAGTTTTCATAAAATATGATTTGCTGATCCTTGAGAGAGAAAGTTCGAGCTGTTTCGAGAGAGGCACGCGAAAGATCTGAGCTACGAGCTGTTTCCTGATCGAATTTCCAACAGAGAGAGCCCGAGCTGTTTGAAGAAGTTGGGTTCAGCTGACTATGGAGACTAAATGCTATGTAACATTTTTTTGTGATGAGTTTTCGAAAAGCTGTAGTTGTAACGGATCATTTTCATAAGCTTGCTGCTGAAGCCTCAGCTGTCCATCGTGAAGGGGACACATGTAACTATGATAAAAAAAAAAATTTCGTGGCCGTCTGAAAAAGGCACAATCGGCGATCAAGAATGTAACTTTAACCAGAGAGTAATCTTTATATGCTTTAGTCAAGCGAAACATTGATCTGGTGGAGCTTTTTAAGAAAAAAAGACTTACCAAACTAGAAGAATAGAAGAAGAAGAAGTTAGCTAATTGGGAGACGAAATTCAGGAGCTCGGAAGGTTTTTTGTAAAGGCCATCTTCGAGCTCTATAGTTGTATTACGTCTTCCTCGAGATCTTTGGAATCTGCCCCCTACTCGTTCGGTAATGTTTTGGTTGATAGTGTAGAATTTTATAAATCAATTTGCATCACATTTTATTTTTTGAAATTGGAATAAATTATCAAGCATATATATATATATATATATAAACATTTATATTGACATTTATGTGTCATAACTTATTTCAACAAAATAATTTATCATATACATAATTCAACAATATTAAATTATATAATTAAATATAATATTTGTTTTTACTATGAATAATAAATTCAATATTCATCATGAAATTACTCAGATTATTAATTCTAGGATTAACCATCATAATTATTAGTAGGAGCACAAAAGCTAACAATAATTACATTATTATATGACCAAGAATTATACTTTTATATTTCACATATTAATTTTTATGATCATGGTTTGATTCATTGACAATTTAATAATAAATAAGATTAATATGACTTAATAACAAAAATATAAACTATAAAACCTTAAACATAATTTTGTTTTTAGAATCATAACAACAAAAAACAAAAATATTTGTAGGCGG
Source organism: Streptanthus diversifolius (assembly GCA_039880935.1). Taxonomy (NCBI): domain Eukaryota; kingdom Viridiplantae; phylum Streptophyta; class Magnoliopsida; order Brassicales; family Brassicaceae; genus Streptanthus; species Streptanthus diversifolius. Next base: position 7,384,425 of record JAXGFM010000003.1, on the reverse strand, counting down.
GATGATCACTTTCCTTCACTCAATAAAATGTCCGCAATTAGACGGTTTTCATACATTCTTTGAATCCCAGGATACAACCAAATATGAAGACAAACATGTTTCATTCATCTTTGAATCTACGTGCTAATTAACTACTATATACTCAAGAACAAAAATCTACTTCTAAAAGAGAGAAGTAGAAGAGGGAGAATGAAGGAACCTGTTAAACCTTGTGAGTTCCTTAGCTACTAGCACCTAACACCAACAACCAAGAAGATATTTCAAAAGAGCTTTAACACTTAAAAACTTCTCAAAGAATATTTAAAATGTGTCTAATGGTGTTTTCTTGTTTTAGAATGAAAGGATGATTTTTTCCTTCTAGGTAGTTTGGGAGAGGAATAGTTTGGTGGTCAAGTAGATTTAATGGACAAATTATTTGGTTTTTAATACCAAAATTTGTAAGTTACAAAAAATCTTTGACTTCCTTCTAAAAAAATTCTCATTCACATTTTAACTATATATTATAAGTTCACATGCTTATTAATATATTGTTCCAACAATCCCCCATATGAATAGAATTGACTCTAAAACACTAGAGGAGGTAAAAAGTATTTTGTGACTTTCATTGATGATAGTACAAAATATTGATATATTTACATGTTACAAAGCAAAAATGAGGCTTTAGATAAATTCAAGGAATATAAGCTGAAGTTGAAAATCAAATGGACAAAACTATAAAAATAGTTCGGAGTGATAGAGGTGAAGTTATATAATTTAATATTGGTGAATTATGTATATGCTATAATTATTTTGTTGAAATAAGTTATAGCACATAAATGTCAATATTAATGTTTGTATATATATATATATTCAAAAAATTATCCAAATATTTTTATTTATTTATTCTAGAAATCAAATAAATAACTAAAAATAGTTAGATAATTTTATGAATATTAAATATTCAAATTTATATATAAAATATTCAAATAAATAGTTATATATATATATCCAAATTTAGTTTTTAATAAATTTTATGCTGTATTGTTTTATTTTTATAATTTTTTATTATATATAATAAATTATTTTAATTTAGATGAATGTAGTTTCATATTCACAGATATAAATTAGGTTAACCCATTAATTTAATATGTTTTCTATTAAATAATTATAATTTACAACGACAGAGTATCCTCCGTAAACTTTCTGAATTTTAACATTTATAAAAGTACAGTAGAACCTCTGTAAGTATAAACTAATACTCATTAAACTAATAATCTCTATAAATTAATAAATTTATCCAGTCCCAAGTTGGACCCGCGTAAAAATTAGCATAATTTAATAAAATAATAAAACAAAAATCTTTTTTGAAATCCCTATGTAACTATATAGTCCCAACAATAATATAGATTAATGATTATAAATTTTATACATATATATAAGGTATTTAGTATTATATGACTCTATTTTATACATATATATCTAAGGTATTTAATAATATAGATTAATGTTGTTTGTTTTTCTGAAAGTTTGGATCTCGTTGGAGCTCATATCTTATTATCCTTTTTTCATCAAAAACTCATGGTGTAGTCTTCTCAGTTTGCATCCTAAAATTGTGAAAATTTCTAGAAGCCATAATTATTTTCTTACGCATAGCGGCTTGCAAATGTTTCATGATATCGTTTTCAATTTTATTATCAACATTAAAAATATTAGTCATAATTTCTTCCAAACTTTGAACTTACGAGCATATATCATTTTCACCCAGATAGTCGAGTAGGCTATTGACATTCATTTTATTTTGATAAAAAGTATTATTAATCAACACTTCAGGTTCACTAATGTTGTTTAATTCATCTTCTAAATTTCTTGAAGCGACATCTCCAAAGCGAATTTTGCAATATCGAAAACAAAAACATTTTGCTATTGTATCTTGAAAAACATTAAATGTCAAGATTGATAGCATCCAAAACATTTATTTTACATAGATCCGATTTTTCCAACTAATAGCTTTCTAGAATCTCATGGCAGAATCACCTACAATAATACATCTTAAAAGCTCTTATTATTCCAACATCACAAGGTTGAATTTTGGATGTCATATTGGATGGCAAAAAAAACAGCACAACATTATGTAATCCTTCAATAACTTTTAGATGAGTTGGACAATTATCTAACACACAAAAAAAACTCTTCTACCATGAATTCTCTTATCAAACCATAAGATATATTCTTCACTTGTCATCCAAGCTTTTTTATTGGCACTGTAGTGATAATTCAAGTTATTCATGTTGACAATTGTAATAATCCATAGATGATTTTTTTTTTTTTAGATTCATCCTCCTTGAAGCAAATAACAACTGTTAGCCTTTCTTTATCTTGAATTTTTCCTTCAAGTTGTTTCGTACCAAGAGAATGATCAGTTTGTAATCAGTAAAAAAAAACCAGTTTCATCCATATTAAAGAAATCCTTCGTAGATAAATTATCTATTTTTCTCTTATAGTTTCCAACTTATTTTTCATGTCTTGTACATCAACAGAACCACTTTATTCAAAATATCGAAAATACTTGATATCATGTCGTAATTTGATTTTTTCCAGCCAACCTTAAGAAATTTGGTGATCATAATTTTTTTGAAGATATATAAGTTTTATTGTATCTTTTGTCTTCTCTAAAATTAGCACTCTAGTCATATTCACGCGATTTTAGTATTAGAGAAACCATTTATAAATAACTTTCTCCATATCTGGAAAATTTTCTAGTTTTTGCCTTTTGATATCTTTTCGAGTTTCAAAATCGTTAAAAAATACTGATCGTTTGAGTGTGTTTGAGATTGTACGTTGACAAATTTTTAATTGATATATTTCTTCAAGCCATGATTGCAAATCTTTTTGAGTAAATGTCATATGATCTCTTTTGCACTCACATAATTCTTTGTGTATTTGATCCATCATTGTTGATTTTAGAACACTTTTTATATGAAGAACCATCGCTAAGATTGGTATAAAAAATGTGATAGTTCAAAACAAATACTAAATTAAAATAAAATAGAATTTAAATTTTTAAAAAATGGAATATATAAATAAGAATGGATATAGAAATTTAAACAGAAGAAAAGTTTAACAAATTTAGAATAACAAATCTCTATTAATTAATGATTATCTATATATTGATTAATTAATATTTATATAAAATAATAAATTTTTCAACAGTGTTAATTTAAATAGTTTTTATCTAAATTTTTTTAGTATTTATTTTTTATTTTTGTTAAATAATTTTATTTAAATTAATAATATAAAAGTTTAAGAAGATATGAGCCATCTTATTTAGATTATATGAAAACATGTTTATTTATTGTAGAGTTTAAAAACATTTTTATAGAGATAATTTTAATTTTCATAATTACCTTTAATGAGTTTCTAGTAGAAAAATAGGATGAAGAAATCTTTTTTTCTTTTTTTTCAACCAGAAAACTAATTCAAATCTTTAGTAATTCGCTTTTGTGGGCTACAAAAAAAAAAAAAAAAATCTATAACACTATTTTCAAAGAATTTAGCCCATTTAAAAAGAAATAGTTAAGGCCCAGCTCTATCATGGGTATTTGTAGAAAGAGCGTCCAGTTTATAGCATACATATAAACCTACCAATAAAGAAACCCTAGTTTCCAATCCATTTTGGCCGAGATCGTAGTGTAGAAAACGGCGAGGGCTTCTCAATATTTTCTCTCAGGCAGCAGCTCTTCTCTTCAGATCGAACAATGGTAATTAGGCTTTACGATTTCTTTTACTTTTTTTCTTCGTTATTTCTCCAAGAAAACTATCATCTCTTATATCTCTTTACTGGTTCCCATCCATCTGTAATAGTTAGCTGCATATATTTCCTTTGAATCTAATGTTATTTCGTTGGTTTCTTGAATTCTGTCGAAACTGTTATAGATAGGTTTTGATTTTGATTTTGTTTTTTTTCGTGTTGTTTTTCTGTGTAGTCTCTGGTTGCAAACGAGGAGTTCCAGCACATTCTCCGTGTGCTCAACACTAACGTTGATGGTAAGCAAAAGATTATGTTTGCCCTTACCTCAATCAAGGGTATTGGGAGGCGATTGGCCAACATTGTCTGCAAGAAAGCCGATGTCGACATGAACAAGAGGTTTGTTTTTTTTCTCTATATTCTCTTGTGTTTTGTCTTTCAACAAGTATCATGTTATTAAAGTCACTCAAACGTTAGAAATTATTACTTATTTGCATTGAACAGATTAGTGTAGTATATGAACAGATCATGTCTACTTTGATTTACAACAGAATGATATGGATTATGTTTCCACTTTCCGGTCTTAACATTTGCTTTCTTATGGTTCTTCTGACTTTGTTACCGTTGTTTTGTTTGTGACCATAACCATGGGGATTGTAGAATAGTCAATGCTTTGTATGTTTAGCGAAAAGTTGTGTAATATGTTTTAATGGTCTTGTGTGCACATCCTTTTTTGATATCCACTTTCAGGGCTGGTGAGTTGTCTGCAGCTGAGATCGACAACCTGATGACAATTGTTGCGAACCCAAAACAGTACAAGATTCCAGACTGGTTCTTGAACAGACAGAAAGATTACAAGGACGGAAAGTACTCTCAAGTTGTCTCCAATGCCCTTGACATGAAGCTTAGGGACGATCTTGAACGTCTCAAGAAAATCAGGTAAACTCATTTACTGATCCCAAAATATATAACTCGTTATGTGTGTTCTCTTGGGGTTTGGATTGAATGATTTTCTTTAACGGTGGTTTTGCATTTTCTTACAACGAGCAGGAATCATCGTGGTCTGAGACACTACTGGGGTCTCCGTGTCCGTGGACAACACACCAAGACAACTGGTCGCAGAGGAAAGACTGTCGGTGTGTCTAAGAAGCGTTAAGCCAATGTTGCTAGTTGCAGCTTGTTTGGATCTTTGATAAGTACCGTTTTTAAGTTTTGTTATTCGAACAATTTTGCACGATTCGATTTTGAATCTTTTATGAAAGATCTTCCCTACTGTTTTACTATATTTTAAGATTATATTGTCTCCGTGTCCTTACGGCACGTATCTAGTAGCATCTTTTGTTTTCTTTTCAAATGTATCCAAACTTGGTTCAGAGATTAATCAAATGTACAACGAAAAATTACCGATGTATCGGCAACTAACAAAAAAAAATGTATCGCAAGGGGATGCTGTTCGTTTACGTAATTGTAACTTGATTCCACGAAAAGTATCACCAAAATCTCAATCGTCTGTATGAAAAAAATCGTTTGTGTTCGTCCTACCCAAGCAAAATTAGCACGAGGATGATAAATTACGCTAGAAAAAAAAAAACAGAACTCGAACAGAGATGTAACTATGTGATGTTCCTGATCAAATACTACTTGCAACTAGTACTAGGCTTTGTTGTCTTCATTCTCGTCAGAATCAGAAGCAGCTCCAAGTTTCTGTTGACGAGTCGTTGGAAGAGAATAGCTTCGTCGCTCTTTGCCTCCTGGCTTGGAAGAGGCATTACCGTACCAGATCATACCAAGTACTGCAATAACCATTCCTAGAACCACGTGCAAGTTTAGACCTTCTCTACCAAAGAAAAAGAATCCCATTACCAGCACCAGGATCGTCTTCATGTGTCCCAGGACTTGGAACGATACCGCTGTGAATCTCCCTATGCAGATGAACTGACTTAGGTTGGTGCCGATTGCTATTGTGCACGAGAGGATTATAAACAGCTGCAGAATTCAAAAAACTTGTAAGTTTCAAATGAGTTTATACCGTGTTGGTGCACCACGATTTGGCATTAAGTTAAATAAGACACAGCCATTGAGTTGCATGTAACAAACAAGCTAGACTCGTATAGAATGTGCTTGGCTTGGTATGCCGAGTTTAAACAAGGCTGATACCAAATGGCGAAGACAATAACGACCATCATTTGGCAGTAACAAATCAGAATGCCACAAGATCCATAAGGTAGTGACGAATATTTATTGGTATTGACATAATTATGCTTTTGTGAGGAGAGTCACGTTGAATCTAATGCTAATGAGACTAAGGTATGAAACTTATTGAGGTTTATGACACTTACCATGGAGACCATGTTGTAGTCGTACATGTCAACTCTTTTTTCTGTGAGCCAATAATCAAGAAATGGACCAACAACCAGCAATGTTGCAGCTTGGGCTGGAGCGGTATGTCCCAATAAGTTGAATGAGGTAAGCGAGTACTTGCGCTGAAGGTAATGTACATACTGCATCATGTATAAACCACGCCAATCTTAGTTTTCAGTTAGCATTAAGCAACGATATCTTAGTAACAAGGATACTTTGGGAACACCTACGTATTGTTGCAGAGAAGTACTCCACACAGCAACAAAAGCGGCTACAAAGCCTTTGCTATTCACACTAACATCAGTAACAGTGCAAACACCAACACCAACAAGAACCAGTCCAATGCTAAGCTTTGTGTCTCTGGAGTAACGGATCTTATCTAACACCATCTCCAACAAGCAGGATACAGGAATCATGCTGAGCTTTGCAATCTGACAAGCATAAAATAGAACATCATTAAAACCAAGAGTATATGTTTTTCCTCTACGCAATTGCAGAAGCAATTCATTACCTGATAAAAACCGACAGAGTTCCACATAAGACTGACGTTCATTCCAACAATGGAGAAGTTTGCAAACAGAATAAATCTCAATAGCTCCATAAACGGAAGATGAGAAGGCTGAATGTAACCAAGACATCTTAACACAATCGTCATCAGAGTTGTAAAAGCGAAATGTAAACCGGTTAAGGTTGTAGCTGCAGCGAATTGAGACATAAGTAAGAAAACAAATCAGAAGGAATGATAATAACTTCAGATCTTAAAAGAAGAAGCTTAATAAAAAAGAAAGAAAGAGAGAAATCAATTACCAAAGCTATAACCATAAGTCGCCATTAAAGCTTTATTGACAATGATGATACCAACAGAAGTAACAACATTGAACATCCACGCAGCAGCATCTACTGCTGCTTTCTTATCAGCTTTACTAACAGGAGCCATTTTTAAAAACTCTTCCTCAAAACAGCAAATCTCTACTTCTTCTTCAAAGGCCCATTCTACAGAGACTCACTCTCCGCTAAAAGGTTTAAGATCATGTAGACATCACAGATTCAGTACGAAGCAAAAGTGTCAAACTTTCACTTCTATATCATTTCATACAAGAGATAACCTCAAACCCATTTCGTTCGATCGCGATTCTTACGTCTAAATCAACAGAAAACTGAATGTAATACGATCAATTTTCCATCCGATCGGATCCGGCCCCGGAGATTGGAATCGGAGGGAATTTTCCCTTAAGATCTAGAGATCATAGATCAATCTCCGTAATTGAAAACGATCGATCCCTTTCCTCCCAACAAGCCAGAGGAGAGACAACACAAATTCGAGAGAAAACGAAGAAGAATCCGAGAATAATGGAGTGGAGTTACCTGAAGTCTTAAATGAGAAATCGGAAATGAATGAGGCGGAGGGTGATCGGAGTAGAGCGCCGGCGCCGTCGACGGCGTAAGAGTGGTCAGTGATTGGCTGAAGGAAATAATAAAAAAAAAAAGTAATCTGGAAAAAAGGCAGTTAAGAAGCGTAGGGCTCGTGGAGCGAGACTAGTAGTAGTCAGGCTCCAGCAATTTCGTTCCTTTTTAAAATTTTTATTTTCAGTTTTTACTGTAAACATAGTTATATTACTATTACACCCTCTTTACTCTATAAACGAAAGATGAAAAAGACAAAATATGATTCAGACAAGACGAAACGAAAGGTTTTGTTTAGGTAGTTTTCATTTCCGTGCATTGATTTCGTTTTGGATTAGAGATGTTCAAGTTGATAGAAAAACACCAGCTGTTTAATTTTGGTCCGTGTAGATCTCTTTCATCAAGTCTTTGGGTTTTGTTAAAAAATGGGCAACATTAGTGTTCAATTTGCGGCTTATCCGTTCTTATGTGGATATTTAACAATTAAAATCCCGATTGAGTTTCCATCTCTTGGTTTAGGTTCATAAGAATGAATTGTAGATCTCAAAATTTTTACAGACTGTCTGTTTTCTAATAGTGAAAATATAGTGAGATTCACACATTGGAAGCAGAAGCTATGAGCTTTCTTCACGTAATGCAAGACTGCTTGTCAATGAAGGAGATTGTAAGACTTTTATCGACTTCTTTAAAAGAAAATGTAAAAAATATACAGTTAGAGAATATTGTAAAACAAGAATTCACATTTCTTATATGCTTTGAAGAATGTTTGTTGTTTTAATATAGAGAAAAGATCTATTTTTCCACAAAAAAATATGTATATATTATTTAATATCTTATAAATTATGATATTATTTAGGTATTCCTTCTAACAAAAGTTAAAAATATTTTATTTTCTCCAGAAAAAAGTTTGAAAGTTAAAACTTCATAAAACTCAGTTATGAATGGTCTACTGTTTATCGAACATAACTTAACCACCTAAATCCAAACTAAACCTTATTAAATCCCAATAATAACTCAATTACGATCCAAATGCAAGTAAATTGAAAAGTCTAACCCATTTAAAATCCCCAAATTGCGAACCATAAAATATAAATTCTCAAATCAAAATACCCAAAAATTTAGAACTTTAGGTTGATTCTTAAGCCAAAATTTTCGCATTTGAAATTCGTTTAACAGTGCATCATGGCTCTAGTGATTTGAGATGAGCAAGTCGAAGGAGATTTTGACGAAAAAGCACCCGAGCGAGAAGAGTTTCTGATAAACTATTACTAAGTTTGATGACGAGCCATTAATTCTTCATGATGTGTATCCAAACAGCGAAAGCGAGACTGAAGATGAAGAAGGAGAAGGCATTCGAGAGAGACAGTGGAACCATATCAGGTGTGGTGATGGGAGATTGTACAAGAACCAGACATTATTCAATGGAGTTGCTTTTAAAGTCTGTCATCGATTATGCACTAAGAACATGCTGAAATCTGAAGCAATACATGTATGATAAGGATAAGATAAGGTTTAAATGTGTTGGTGGTGGTATTAAAGTTGAAGGTGAAGATTGTGAGTCACAAGTATATGCTTCAACTCTTTCAAATGATGCAATGGGGAGAGTAAGAGTGTTTGTAGATAAGCATAGATGTGTTCTTAACGGAAAGTGTAAGCTGTTTAAAGTCTATGTGATTGCTAGGTTGTTTGTTGATAAAATTCGTGAGGAACTGAATTACTATATTCCAATGACGATTGAAGAAACAATAAAAATATGGAAGATAGTTGTATCTAGGCCGCAATGTCAAGCTGCTAGAAATAAGGTTTTGAGGTGGATTGAATCGAAATATGATCAGCAGTTTGCCTGTCTCCGAGATTATGTTGTTGAGTAACTAGACTCGAACAAGGGTTCTACAGTGGTGGTTGGCTATTTAGAAAATGATAAAGGTGAATGTATCTTTAACAGGTTTTACGTCTGCTTTGATAGCATCAAGATAACCTGGAAACAGACATATCGGCCATTGATAGGTCTTGATGGCACCTTCGTAAATCAAAAAATCTAAGGAAAAGTGTTGGTGGCTTCAGGTAGAGATGTAGATAATCAAATATATCTTATAGCACGGGCTGTAGTTCAAGTGAAAAATACCGATAATTGGTTATGGTTCATGAGGTTATTGAAAATTGACTTTGATTTATATAATGGTGATGAATATATTATGACTTCCGATCAACAACAGGTAAATAAAATGAAATGTCTTTGACGATATTATGAAGCCAGTCTAGGTGATTGTTCTTACCAAGTCAACTTGAAGAACTGAACTTGCACTTGCAACAAGATCAAGATCTGTGCAATTCCTTGTGAGCATGCTTATGGAGTGATAATGGTAAATCAAAAGGTATTATGATGTTTAATCACTGGTTCTACACATCGATGTGAAAGAGAAAGTGTGAAGAAAAGCTTATTCCAGTGAGAGGTGCACAACGTGTTTGTTCCTCCTGAACCAGGTCAACCTGGAAGGAAGAGAGTAACCAAGGCGGATAAGAAAAGGAAGAAAAAAATTAATGAGTCTCTGACCAAGAAATCACAAAAACATAAGAAAAAATAATGCATTTGTCGAGTTACATACCACAAATCAAGGTTCCACAAGAAAGATCCTCCACAGGTTTGTCTCGGCTTTGGGTTGTGGCTTTAAATTATTTTGGCTTTGGTTTGTGTATTTAACTTGTTGTGGTTTTGTGTTTTTTGGTTCATGGTTCCCATTTGCAGGCTCAATGGACTTTCACTTAAGCTCAATCTTCTGAATCTACCGCTGTCAGTCAACCTCAATCTTCACAACCCACTCTAAGTCAATCTTCTTAAGTCACGGAGCAAATGTAAGAGAAGATCACATGGAAGTAATGGAATGTTAGGGTTAACGTATGACTAATCTTGTCTATGTTTTTTGGTGAAAAAGATGAGAACTATCTTTGGCATTTTGACATTTTGTTTGTCGGCTATGAATGATATTTTTGGTATTAGATTTAGATCATTTTTAGTTCATTTTGTTTGTTGTTAAATATGATTTTGGTAATGGAACATGAACTCACTATGTCGGTTTTGTTAATTTTATATGTTTATCATTCTTTTAATGCTAATGGAATGAGTTTTTTTATAACTAAACAAAAAAACCACAAATATCATTTAAAAGACACAAATTTGTGTTAATAAACTTAGCAAAAGTGATGTTATTACATAACATAAATACACAAAACACCAAAACACAATGACATTGTTTAGTCAAGCCACAATGAAACAAAAAAAAACAGAAACTCATCAAACGTTTAACCTAATAGGTTTATACACGTAATAACAATCATACATCCAATACCCACAAGAACCATTGTCTTCTTCATACTCCATTGGGCTTCAAGCAACACAACTTCAACCATCTCTAATATTTCACTCTTAAGCTTCATTTGGACCTTCTCAAAAAACTTTTCTCAAACTTCATGCACTCTGATTTTATGACGTTTAACTCTTGCTAAAATCATGCATTACTTACTTCCAATGTCTCAATCTCATCTAGCATTGCCTCATCAACCCATTTAAATACATGTTTATCATTCTTTAGATACAAACCAAAATAAACATAACATTCAAAAACACATGTAACATATCACATTTAATATAAATAATTCAAATTACTTTGTTTGCTACATCAAAAGCACAAGAATAGTATCGCCAGTAAGGACTATGGTTGGTTTAGATATCAAACCCAAAATTTGTTCATCACACCAACAATTCTGAGGCACACCCACAACTTTTCCACTTCTTAGCCATGAACTTGATGCTTTACTCGAACCTCCTGATACATTACTCGCAACTTCAAACATCACCGTTTTCAACCTGTAAAAGTTGATTCATCTCCAGAGCACAAAACTAAAAACTTATGTAAATCGAGCTTTTAGAGTATGAAACTTAAGAATAAGAGTCCAAAATTCTAACCCTAGCTACATACCTACAGTGGATTTTGGAAATTTTTGATTAGAGTAAGAGCAATCGATTTTCTTAAATCAATCTGATGGTTCTTAGCATTTAAAAAATATTTAGTTGGAGATTTTTGTGAGGTTTTATGGGTCGACGGATCAGGTTTACACACGAGTTAGATTTTTAATTTAATTTTGGTTATATATGATTTGGTTTTAGGTTTAAATCACAAACCATTAAAACCGAGTTCTATGAGATTTTGGCGAGAATAATATATTTACTTTCGTTTGAGAGAATTCAAATATCATGTCATAGTTTGGAAGACATCTGATGCTATATACATAGTTCTCGTAAGAAAATAGTTCGTTTTCTCTTTTAAATTATAAAATGTTCTCAAGATAAATTTAAAATTTGTTATGAAATTATATGATCAACTGTATGTTATATTTTTTGAATACATTATTTTTAATCTATACATTTAACAATATTTTTTTAAAAATACATTTCTCAATTTTTGTGCTTCAAATTATATTTTGATGCATTGTTCACAAAATCAAAATCTAGCTAATATCTGTGAGAATCTGAATTTTCAAATCGGTTTGTATATTTGGCAAAAACTAAAAACAAATGTCAAATTTTCTAATCTTATTTTTACCCTTCCGATATATTAATCGAACTGTTATTTCGGTTCATTCAAGTTGTTTGGTTCGTATTTTTTTTATTTTTATTTTGTTAATTCTAGTTAGAAAAATATAATTTCGAATAAAATTAAAATTTAATTTGGTTATGGTCTAGTTCGATTACTTTTATATTTTTGTGTTTTTGTTTGAATTCGGTTAAAATTTTAGTCAAATTTAGATAAATTTGATAGATATGGTTTTAAAATATAAAATATAATTAACTGATTGGTTCTGTCCAACCGAATCAAACTAAACCTATAATTAAATTGATTTTAAGATGTTGCTGATCGGTTTAGTAACCAAACCAGAATCAAAACCCGAAAATCTCTGTTAGGTTTGGTTTGCTCGGCTCACTTAAAATCAGCAGGACTAGTATTAACAAACACACTATAATTTCATGATCAAAGTTACTGACTACTGCTTAGACGTTTAAGAAGAAAATGTTACTCCGTTAGCAACCATTAGCATTGTTTAGTTTGATCCGGTTGATGTTGATTGATTGTCCTCCTCCAATCTCAGATCGGAGAAAAAGGAAGAAGAAAAAAGTTGCAAGTTCCGACATTTCAACACCTCCAAAGTGATTTGAATTGATTCGAAAAGTCATAGCAGATTAAGTATCAATCATCGAAAAATGCAAACTATTCGATGTCGGGTCGGTTTCTAACATGAGTGAAAATCAAAACGGGACCCACACACGCGCCGCTTGTTACTTATGTGTTGCCTTTTTCTCGCCAAAGCAAAACTCATCAAAGTTTCTCCTTTTTTTTTTTTTTTTAAATCGCTCTTATTTTCTCTCTTTTTCTTTTTCTTTTTCTTTTTTGCTTTCTTTCTTCTCTTTCTCTCTCTCTCTCTCTCTCTCTCTCTCTCTCTCTCTGCGCTTACGCCGGCATTTTCTGCGGTTTTCTCTTCCTCGTCTCTCAGATCCGTTAGGTGAATCGCGAATCTCTTACCCTTTTCGCCATTTGATGCACAATTTTCACACTTCACTTTTTTCCTCTTTACTTTCTTTCTTCACTGTTTCCTTCTAAATCTGAAAGTGAAAGAAATTGGAACTCACTACGAAAGTGTTTTAGAGTGGTTGTAAATTTCGTAGCTTTATGGTGAAACTATTTCAGCTGCTGATTCAAGAATTTCTTTGTAATTTTTGTTTTTGTGGTTTTTTACTTTGCTGCACTTTTTGGTCGAAATCAGAGAACAAAGAAAAATGGTAACTTTGGTTTTAATATTTGCATATTTTGTTCTTCCTAATTCCTTAAAAAAGTGACATGATTTGATTGTGGACTCTTGTTTAGGGATTGGAGTGTGCACACACACACAAAAAACTGTTCTTGATGTGCAAATGAGCATTACCACAGATGTTGTTTGCAGCAGAAGGAGGAGGATTCTTCTCTTCATCAGCTTCTGGGTATAGCAACGGTTTAGCCCTTCTTCTATTAGGTCAGAAGAATGAACAGAAACCTGTAAGAGTATCACCATGGAGCCATTATCATTTAGTAGTGGAAGAAACTGATACCAAGTTTCAATTAGATTCGTCTAAGAAATGTTTCTCACGTGGCTGCACTTCGCTTACATGCTTTGGTCGCAAATCTGAAAAACCGGGAAATCCTTCTCAACCACAAGATTTCCCTTCTGAATCTTCAGTTCATCGTGAGGGGAAGAAGGATCTTACACTACCGAGTGTGGAGTATAATTGTGAAGTCAGTAATAGATTTGCACTTAAAAGCAGCTTAAAGAAAAGATCTTTTAGCGATGTTGTTCTTGCTGATGGTGATGATGTGAGTAGAGATGGTGTGCTGGATCATACTGACAGAAGGAAAGTGCAGTGGCCTGACACTTGTGGTATTGAGATTGCTGAGGTCAGAGAATTTGAGCCTAGGTATGGATGCCTTCTCTAACAGAATTAGATTCCTTAAAACATTCGGATCAAGCGTTTTATAAGTGGCATTTAGATGTCCGTTTTGGCGTATGTTAGAGTAGGGAACCACCAATATTCCATAAATGCAGATGCATCTCGTAGGGGAGAAAAAACTGATTTAAGCTAGTCATTACATCTCTGCTTAAGATAGGTTGGGAACATCGTTCATCATGATCTTACTGCATTCTTCCATGTGTACTTAAGATCATACTCTAAGATTTGATAAATGTTACTCTACATCGTGAACAAACAACAGTTTGATAGAACCCTAAAGTATTGAACTTTTATCTTTCTCGAGTAAATTTTATTCATAATTCCCTTAGTAGACTAGTGATATTTATTCCTTGACATAATGGTTTTTTGTTGCTAGAAAATTGTGTTGTAGTTGTAATCATTCGCATCTCGTCTTTATTTTTCTCCGTGCGATATTGAATATCAAAGTGTTCCTTTTACGATTCCATGTTGGTGATCATGCTGAAAACATTATGCTCTGGTTGAATCTGCAGTGAAGTAGATGAATCGGATGATGAGTTGCATCATGGAAATAAAAAAAGCTGTATGTGCACAATCATGTGACCAGCTTCTCTCTTAATGTATTGGCCAGACCAATATAAACTCGTAAAGACATGTTTTCAGAATCAAAGGGCTTTCAATCGCAGCTTATATAGTTGAGGGCCTTGAGGTAAATGAGGTAGATGCTCTTTTCCCGGCCAAGTTCTTGTGCTCTCTTATCATGTGCACCTTTGATATATATATATATACATATATATATAGAGAGAGAGAGAGAGAGCGAAAGAGATGCTTATAGTTTGCCAAAAGATTGGATAAGAAGATGAACTTTTGGATGTGTGTGTACCTTTTGTAGCCACTTGATATGTCAATTTTGTGCTGTGTTAAAGATTATTCAGTCTACATCTCTATGTTACTCTGTCCTGTAATGATAAATCCACTCCACAACTTTTGGAGTTAAAAATCCAAAAAAACATAATGTTATTTCCAATTTTAATTACTAAAATTCACCAAATCATAATCACTTAACATTTAAGTTGCACCTGTGGGTTCAGTCAAAACAATAGTTTAGTTACCTTCACGCGCCGTTCACGCGCGTGGGATAATTGCAAAGTACCATTTGACAAAATCCATTACCAAAGGCCATTTGTGCAAATGCCGAGACTTGGGCATATCTCGTCCACACAAACATTACCAAAGACACTACACAACAGCTTCGAACATCAGACAATTCAACTAGCAAAACCCATTAACGAAAGAAAGATGTCAGTGGCTTCGCCGATTCAATGTATCAGGATTCTTAATCCATCTTCTTCTTCTTCATCATCTTCTTTTACAACTTCATCGTCTTTCAGATTCTCAACGAGTAAGCCATGTGTATTCATCATCAGATGTTCTCAGACCGAAGGTCCATTGAGAAGGCCCTCTGCTCCTCCTACTCTCCGGGAGCCTTCACCTCCGCAAAAACCCGTTCCTGCTACGCCGTCTTCTTCTCCTACTCCACCTCTGCCGCAGCAGAAATCGGTGGCTGTCGATGGTAAGAGTGCAATTACGGTGGAGTTTCAGAGGCAGAAGGCTAAAGAGCTTCAGGATTACTTTAAGCAGAAGAAGCTTGAAGCTGCTGGTCAAGGTCCCTTTTTTGGTTTCCAACCCAAAAACGAGATCTCCAATGGAAGGTACTTCCTTTTTCTTTGAATTATGATCTCAATTCTCGAGTCTGATTGATGGGTCCTAATAACTCGAACATATAATATATAGATTGATGAATCTGATTACATGTGTTCTTCTTGGATGTAGTTTAGAGAACAAACTGTCTGCAATTTGCTGATGTTTTAGTGCTTCTTTATAAGCTTATATGCATAATGATGCTATATGATACAGTAGTTTGCAATTGATGTTCTTGACATATGAAGCCCTGATCTTGATTGTATTTAAGGGTAGTTCTGGTTTCAAATTGATGTTTCTTCATCTGCAGGATAACCTTCAAATTTAGACATACAGAGCTTAAAGTTTCAAACTTGATGACTGTTGTCATGATTGTTTTGCCTCTTGCCTGTGCATTTGTCTCATGATTGAAAACTCTTGCGAGTTTGCGACCTTCTAACAATTATACGACTTCTCGGTGTTTGAATGTGTCCATTTCTAACTAATGACCACACACAAAACTGTGGTTGATTCAAAACTTAGTTGGCACTTCCTGGACATGAGATATATCTCTTGTATTTGTTTGCAGGTGGGCTATGTTTGGTTTCGCAGTTGGGATGCTTACAGAGTATGCAACAGGCTCAGATCTTGTTGACCAAGTTAAAATCCTTCTCTCCAATTTCGGCATTCTAGACTTGGAATAATATGAGTGTTGTGTTATATAGATATGATCTTTCTCTCTTGTCTCTGATTCCTATGTTCATCTTGTTGTTTATTCTTCTTCCTGTATATGTATCTCTAAAGATCTTAAATACAGGGCCACTTGTGTATTCAACCACTTTTATCTTCAAATGGTATACTATAATCTATGTATCAATTCTAAAAATGCATACAAAAGGAATCGACTTTTAAGGATTAAAATGAAAGTATTCTCGTTTCAAAAGTTCAAAATCAGACCAAAGTACTTTCAGATCTTCTTAAGGAATCTGTGCAATCTCGAGAAGGATTTTGTGGAGAGATTGAGGCTTTGAGAAGAAAGGAGAATGATCACTTCCTTTGATCTTGAAGACACCTTCAGGGCTGTTCTCTCTCACTAGCTTCTCTTGAACGTCTGGTGAGAGCGCAAGGTCGTCTAGTGTCTGGACATAGAATCTTCTCCCTTTCCCATATCTTTCTGCGGTCAGTGTTATCTTCTCCATCATTGGTCCAAGTGGTACAGGTCGCATCGATATCATCGCCAATGCTATATCCTGAAAACCATAAACCAGAATCAATTAAAAGGTGTAGACTTTGGTCGGTGATTATCAAGAAACTGGTCAGTGATTCCTAAACGCAAACGCAGAGTTAGAAATGAAGGTCAAAAATGATCGTTTTGGTACCTTATTGGGTGATTGATTGAAATAGTAGCCTCTCATGTGTTGTTTCTCGAACATGAACGCTGTAGGAGGCTCATCTTTTCCGTTGCCATAGATCAAGAATAGCGACTCTTTCATGAACCGCTCTGCGGAACCAAGCTGCACCAGTGAAGACAGTTTCTCACAAATGTGAGCACAAAACAAGAGAAATAAAGACTACATCACAAATGTGAGCACAAATGTGAGCACAAAACAGGTTTGAATTAAAAGAGTGTTTCTTACCTCTTCAGAGAAAACATCAAAGGGTCTTTGGCCATCAGAAACCATGGTTGCACATACGAATATAGCTTTTGAGATTTTCTCTGGAAACCGCTCTAACGCGTATGAAACTGACGCACCTCCAGTACTATGACCCACCAGAATAACCTGCATAGAACAACAAACTCGTATCTCACTGTCTTAATCTTCCAATCAAATGTTTTTGAACATTCCTCCAAAACAAAGAGAGTAAATTGTAACCTTCTCTTCTTCAGGGAGATTTTCGAGGTACTCAGTCAATGGTTTTGAGTACTCCTCCAAGGTAGAGACAGTGTTTGTGTCTGTCATATTAAATCCAGAACCAGTGAGGTCGACTGTAATAGGAGATAGTCCTGACTCTTCCAATGAAGCAACAATTTTGTACCAACACCATGCCCCAAAGCCTTCACCGTGCACCAGGACGAATTTCTTCACCGTCAAGCTCTCTGATGAAAAATCTGGTACCTGCAGAAAGAAGGAAAGTAGACACATGATTCAAAATTAAGCTTCTGTAATCATTCACTCTTATAACATCTTACAATAATTCCAGAGCAGTAACAGCATCAATCTATAAAGCGATGACAACGTGATGATTATGAACAATCAGTCACTTTCGAACAAAAGTTATGCAATTACAGTTGTCTCAGAGAATCAGGAGCTTCTCTTCTAACTTAGTCTTCTAGTCAAAGCACAGCATAAATTGTCCAGTAATGACAAGCGAATTCTTACAGGACTTTTTTAGAAACAAGAGGTGAGTCAAAAGTTCTTCAGACAATAACAAAGTATATCAGTACATTTCATAAGCTTTATAGCTCATCTGGTCCCAACTCAGTGTCAGTATCAGAGTAAAGAACATGTATTTTCTGGATAAAGTTAACATTTCCAACAGATAAGATAGGAATCTCTGAGCACTTTCAACATTCACTTTTTCTAATTTAACAACAGAATCTTCTCTTCTCCACTTTTGCTATGACCTTTTCTTCTCATGTATTATTAAACCAAAACAACTGTTTTCAATCAATACTATTGTAACAAAAAGGCAAAGAATCATTATATCATATATAAAAAAATGATTGGATGAGTAAAAAAGATTTGAAATTTTCTAGAAAAGATTCATAATTTGTGTTTTTAAGTATGGAGGGGGAGATTCAGTAGTGAGAACCTGCTTGCCATTTGAAAACGGGTCAGAGAGAGTCCGTTGTTTCCTGGTGCTTGTAGACCCGACCCGTCTAGACATGGATCCATCAAATCTCTGAGAAAGCTGAGCTTGATGAATCGCCATGGACAGAGCTCGACGATGCAACATCTCTTCATCAGCAAGCAGTTTTCTCTGTGAACGATTCATTCTCTTGCTCTTAGATCCATCTTTGCTGTCTTTCTTCATCATGGAGATAATCTTGTTACCCATCTTAACCAAAATCAAGAATTCGAACTTGACCCCAGAATCTGAATTTCGGGTTTCACAGGACGAGAATTCAAAGATATTCTCAAGAAACTGGCATGTTTTCGAGAGAAAGTCAAAGTCTTTAAGAGTGTTTTTGCCCTAGATGGGATCAAGCTATAGGCTTATTACTTCCAGAGAGGAGAGAGAGAGAGAGTAGGTGAAGGAAGCAATCGGTCATTAATTGCGAATACAGATACAGTTGTTTTTGAAATTTTTGTACCACCGCAAGAAAAACACAAGGATAGAGACAGATTTGGACATAAGCATGCAAAGTTTTTGTTTGATGCTGTAGATTGGTATGGTAATAAGAGATTTCCTCTTTCTTACAATCTCTAAGATACGAATTCACACTGCTGCTTCAAGAGTGTTCCATTATTATTTAAAAAATAAAAATAAAAATAACACAGAAGAAAAGGTTTCATTGATTGATAACGTTTTCGAATGATTCTACAATAGGTTCCAGCCAATGAAGCAAAGTATCTATTACAAGTTCTAGTCATCCTACCAATTGCATCAGCTACTTTATTGGCTTTTCTAAATATTAAAAACAACTTATACGAAAGATCGTGACTAAAAATCAGCACGATATCTTGAATGTATGCGGTTAGTTCTGGTCATTCCTTCTAATTATTCATTGTCATATAGAAATTCGAACAATCTATTTAAAAGATTACATTTTCCAAGTGCATATTTGATATACAAGAGGCTGCCTACACCAGAACAGCTGTCTCTACATAGAGATGGAGTGAAGACTAAAAGTGGGGGTAAGCCTTAATACCAAACAATCTAACCTGATCCTGTGGATTTAAGCACCCAGCCCGTTCCAGTACCTAAATCTTTATATTTCCATGAGGCATTGGTGTTACAAATCCAGAGTGTTTCATTTTTTTATTTTTTCTGAACTCGCAAGTCTTAAACATTTTTTTTTTTACTTTTGTGAGAGTTTTTGACATTCTTTTTCAACATACTTCAGATTTCATTCTAGATAATTTGGTAACACAATTTATTCTCTCCTATTTTCATTCTTATGTACAAAAAGGAAACTTCTTCGTTAATTTAAATATAAAAAAATCAACTTTAATTAAAAAAAACGGAGAAGTTAATATTGATTATTTTAAGAATCTAATCTTGCCAAATCAACAGAAAATTAAAGAATTGATTTCTCAATTTATAAGTTGGAGAATAAATTTGCTAAATTCCGAAACTTAGCCACACCACTAGGCTACAAGAGATTGAATCATATAGTTGTACTCATTATGGTTTAATGCCCAAAATATCTCAAAA
The DNA here is from genome assembly GCA_039880935.1 of Streptanthus diversifolius. Lineage (NCBI taxonomy): Eukaryota > Viridiplantae > Streptophyta > Magnoliopsida > Brassicales > Brassicaceae > Streptanthus > Streptanthus diversifolius. The sequence continues at coordinate 7,364,362 of JAXGFM010000003.1, read as the reverse complement.
ATTGGCCTGATAAACCATAATAAACAAATGATGTTAAAGGATTCGTCTCAATTAACTAAACACATGACATTAAAAAATTTGACTCAAATTTAAAGTTAGACGTGTTATTTTATTAAGATTATCTATTTAAATTTTTTTAATAATAACATCATTGTAAAGTTTATTTTAAAATATTTATGGCCTAAAAGTATCTCGAAATATTATTAATTTATTATTTCTTCAATACCTCTATAATTATTTCTTTTATAACTCCAGTATAAGTTTTTTTTTGTAGATATTAAGTATTTGTAAAGATAACACCCTGAACAAGATCCACACATCCAACAAATGTTATGGAAACCAATGCCACACATGTTTAGCCCTGTAGAGTGATTGATATCCTTTCCAATGCTCAGGAAAGTGCTTCCCTCTTATCCATTCCATTCTCACCAATTTAATCTGCAATGGATATCCTTTTCCTTATACCTTCACCATACGGGAGTCTTGGAAGCTTTTGACCGTCCAGTCTCCAATATTCTTCTTAAAGCAACTTAACCAAATCTCGCTTAATGTTATTCGCGATTTATGAGATGCACATTATATAGGTGATATTATTTTTATAATGCATAGAGATTTCACAGGAAACATCTTGATGACATGCAAAAGATTCTTTTGGTGGAATAAGTTATATAACAATCAGGTGAAATAAACCCACTTCCACAAGAAAAATACTACGTAGCAACTTTACTTCACAGTAATCAAACTATTATGGTTAAATCCTGCAAATGACGTTCCGAGACCTCTCAGGAACCCAAAATAAAACCCGATACAGTGTTTCCTGCTCCCTATACACTTTGACTTTATTTCATTACTTAAGACTCAGGAGTAAGTAGTTCTCACTTCTCACCCACTTGTCTGTAACACAGCACAAGCCAAAAGGGGATGCAGGTACCGTGAACAGCTAAATGCCTTCAAAGGCGGTAGCAACTGAGTCTTTCTTGTTTCAAACCCATAAATCTTGAGCTCATTCCTACTTTGAGAAGGGTCTCTTTTATGTGCAATACTACGACTTACGACGGTGGACCAAAAGTCCCCAAAAACCCGAATGATGTTGATAGTGTTACTCCCCATTTCGATTCAAATCTATAGATTTTCGCGTTGAAGGACAAAATCCACTGGAATTGGCTGATATATAAAGCCTGAAAGGTCAGAACAATCATATCATTGTGTTGACAGATCCATCTAATAATTCATGAAGAAAACTAAATTGATGTTAAATGCTGGATGTGATAGAAGGTAGGCTTGCGTGCGACTTACCATATGTTAAGTGAATACATTAAGTACCCGATGATGACTTTTGGATCCACATTTGCTTCTGCAACAAAGTAACAATGAGTCTTTTAAACATGGTTATAAGAGCATATTATAAGGTATAGTAAAAAAGGCCTTAGTTTGGCTTGCCTCATGTGAATTGGGACCCACACTACCACCACCTCCTCTCCGGGATGATTTACCCTCACCAGTCATCGCAAAGCCGTCTTCTTTTCTATTGCGAGCTCCAACACGGCGACTAGAATGTCTAGCAGAACCTGGATAGCGTTTTGAAAGAAAAACAATCACTTTAATTTATTCATATAATGGCAAAAGGCATATTATGCATTCTCTAACTTCAAATGAACTAACCATTCTCAAGAGAGTGTCCACCAGAGGAATTCACTTCTCCAGATCTTTGCAACAACGTCCTCTCTTTCAATTCTACATTATTTGCTGTAAGGTCATATACATGATGAGTTAAGATGTTATGGAGCACGTATTACGTATTTGTCAACAACATAAACAGAACCTGCTGAAGATGTCGGTTGATCCTCACTGATATAGGACCCATCAGCACGACGGAGAGGAGCCCACACAACACGATCAGGTCTGTCCTTGTTTCTTGTACGCCTCTCTTGCTTTTCACTGTTGGTACCAGAAACATGATAGTCTTTCCCTGCACATTTACCTTCTCTATTTAAATTTATCAGCTTAACTTGGGTAGCTCACATTTTGACTGAAATCATACACCTTTATAACCTGCTCGAGTGTTGGCTGGCCGAGGAGGACGCCTGGAGTTTTCTGCTTCTGAGGGTTCGACTCTTGGCTCAGGCTGGACAAAAGATGAAGACTGGCTAGCTCGCGGCTCATTTCTCAGAAGTATTCCCTTAATCAACCTCCCACCAACATCAATCTTCTGATTCTGTCTTGATGTCAAGGAGCTTCCGGAAAGATTAGTTTCCATCTGCTGTTCTGGTTGTGGTGGAGAGTTCTAAAAAGACGTTATAAAACACACATTGAGAAATGAGAAGCTGTACACGACTTATGATTCTGTCTACAACCATCAAAGTACTGGATGAAAAAAGAATCCAGGATTTTGTTCTGCACAATATTCTTAAAGAGCCAAAAGCTTACAATAGGATTGTCTCGGTCTTTTTTCAGGAGCAAGATCTTTTTCTTCCCAGAATCCATTGTCAATGTAATCCCTGGGAGAGAGCTATCCATGACAGAGGCTGAAGTTGTGTAGGTGAAAAAATAGATCAGAAAGACAGTGGGCCTTTTAAGAATAGGGAATATATGCAATAAGCTAGTAAGGAATACACATAGCTGTTGATAGATTACCAGTTTCAGTTACTGGTATGTCCTTTCCACCTGAATTAGGCTGATTGTAATCTTGCTTGGAGCTGCCGACGTCTGATGTAGCCTTCCGAGGCACACTTTTTGAATTGTCTTTTTCCACATACTATTAAGAAAAGTAAACGATCAAAAACGGACATACATGTTCGTCCAGCATAAGAAGGCAACATACGAGTGAAATGGAAAACTACAACAACTATTCACTCCTACAAAGTCAGAGACGCACCTTCTTCTTTTCAGAGTTTCGTTTTGCAGGCCTTGAACTTGGCTTGTTTGCAGAGAGTGCTCTGGCTCTTCTGCCTCCTCTTCGAACATCTAATAAACCCTGTTGATTGAACAGAAACCAGAGATCAGCATTAGATTCTCCATTTTTAAAACATATAAATACAAAGATGTCAGTCCAAGGAAAGCTCTGAATTTTCAACTACGTATCCGTACCTGAGATCCAATAGCAGTAGCACGTTTTTGACGTATAAATTCCATAAGAGGGGTAACAATGGGAGCCGGTTTTGAAGCACCTAAAAAAGCAATTTTTGTTAGTAATTCCATTAGTCCAATAGAGGGTATCCAACTTAGTCAGATCAAAATGATAGCAAATGGAACTCGTTTTCGAAAGACGAACCAGACTGCTCAGCTTCTCTTCTCTCCAACTGGATTTCAGCACTAGGGAGATTTTCAACAGGTTGAGCAATCAACTTAAGGAACTCAAGATAATCAGGGTCTTTGGTAATAGACCCTTCACGAGGATCTTTCTTGTCACATGGTTTCGGCACACGCTGTGAAGGCGCATATTCAACTATGGCCTTGAACTGAGCACCTAAACGACAGAAACACATAATCACATTTCCCAATACTAAAAACACATGCAGTCAGACGAAAGACAGATTTCAAGAAGATCAAATACCCTTTTCATTAACAAACACATGCCCGTTGAAAAACGCAGCGAAATCATAAACATCTTCTGGTGCCTTGAAACCAAAGTAGGCCCGTGAATGCTTCTGAGTTTTATAGCTGAGGAAGCAAAAAAAAAGAAACTTTAACTGCAGGCACCCATCAAACCTTATTTCCCTGAACAAAATCGATCATCTTCCTTGATTAATCAAAACCCTAAAACTAACCAACATTCCAAGGATCCTATGTAAGTAAAAGAAACACATGAATAAAAATTCAAGACCCGACGAGAAGAGACGCATCATGTAACAAAAAGTTGCTTACTTGGACTTTCCAGGACGAAAGGAGAACCAATTGTAACGATCACCGAAACGAGAGTCAATTTGGGATAAGAGATCGGACTGAGAAAGAGAAGGCGGCAGGTGCCGTACAACCACCTTCCTCTTCGCTGAAGGATCCTTCATCAGATTAACGAAAACCCTAATTCGTTGGGAGAAAAGACGAAAATCAAAGAGAAAGAAGGGTGAACACACATCAGACGCAGTGATAAAAAAAAAACGAACGCAATTTTGCCCTAATTTTTTTTTGTTTTCCTCTCTTTCGCTTCCCTTTTCTCTCTAGAAAAAATAAACACAGCTAAGAAATTAAATAAAATTAAAACGAGAAAACTCTCATTAAATTTCGAACCCGGAAGAGAAACTAAAACCCGCATTCGTGAAGAAAAAGGTAGAAATTGGATTGCGTGGACTTTTGAGTCTATACGGGCCATGATTTGGGCCTGTTTAATTTTGTTTATTATCTGTTTTAACATTTAAACAAGAGACAAAGTTAGCATGAAAGTAAATTAAAAATCTATTTTCCGTAAAACATTTGGGTTCTATTACCGGTTTTATCCAACTTTGTATCATGTTTTGTATTTTTCTATGTTTGATATCAGATGAAAATGTACGAGTTATAATACCGGATAAGAAAATACGATTTGATATTAGAAATAAAGAATGAGAAATCAATTTGTAGAAGCACAATTTATAAAACGATTTTTAAGAAATCCAGAAAGCAGGCGAGATGATCTCTTTCTTAACTCAATAAAGCGCCCGTAGTGCGACGGTTTTAATACGCCTTTTGAATCTCAGGATACAACCTTTTGTAGACCGATTCGCAACACTCAAATTCGGAATCTGCGAACACAATATCTACGATATACTCAAGAACTAGAATCGTTTCTGAAAGATAGAAACGAATATGAGAGAAAGTTGAACCTTTTTATGTGAATTTAGAGAGTATGCGATTTTTAGAGTTTTCGAGAATATTGAATTACACAGGATATTCAGGATACAAAAATTGCTCGCCTAAGGTCTCTATTTATAGAGATTAGTGGATAGAGGATTTACCGAGAAATCCGCAAAGTAGTTACAACAACTTTAGCTAGATTTTCGGTGCAGATCCCAAGAAATCCGCTAAGTTGTTACAACAACTTTAGCTAGATTTTCGATGCAGTTTCCGAAAAATCCGCCAAGTTGTTACAACAACTTTTTGCTAGATTTTCGGTGCAGATTTTTAATCCAAATTTTTGATTAAAAAAAAAAAATCCACTTATTTTAATGAGTCTTAATTTTATGCTCATTTCCCATTCACATTTATCAACATATTATAAGTCCAATATGCTTATTAATATTTTGGTCCAACAACCCCCACATGAATAGAAATGACTCTAAACTGAGGATAACTTTGAAAGACTCTTTAGGATCGAGAAAGCTAAAAGAAAGACTTTCTTTGAGTATAAACGAAAGATAACCGTATCTGATTTGGTTGCATTTTCCAGCATTCAACCAATCATAGTTGATATCTGTCGGGTTTACAAGGCCAGGGGGTGAACATGATGTCTTGAACCACCCGGATTTCTAGTGTAAACCGAGACAACAGATATAACGCGGTTATATTTCTCGTAGAACTTTTGGTTCTCTTGTTGTGTTCGTTTTGGCCTTGAACAGCCTGGTTTTTCATGAGTGAACTTGGAGAATACAACCTTTCATTTATCTCCTAGAAACGGCCCCATTTCACACTCACAAGGTGATCTTTCATATTTGTATTCTTTTTCCCGAAGCGATCTGCTTCACTTCATTGGGTTAGAATATATGAATTCATTAAAAGCCAATGTTTAACCTATATATATGCAGAAAACACTGATGTCATCTTTAGGAACTGGGTAGAAACAAAAGTTTCACAGTGTTTATTTATACTTAATTTGACTTAGTTGTCCCTTTGAACCTATCAAATCATGTAGGTGGGGTTACCATCAAATCTCATCTTTAGTTCATAGGCTTTAAACCCATTCCTCTTTATGATTTCAAAACTTGATCTCGTGTCAGACCTTTTGTGAAAGGATCTGCAATATTATCAGCTGATTTTATGTAATCGAGTGAGATTACACCACTTGAGATCAGTTGTCTAATGGTCTTATGTCATCTACGTATATGACGTGAGTTGCCATTGTACATATTATTATTTTAGGTCCGACTGTGACCTTTTTAGGAAGTGGTACTACAATTTTTGCTAATCACCCCCCACACTTTCAAGTATTTGTATGAAGAAATTGTACATTTCCACAGTTCATATGGCGTTTTCCCTATCATTTTGTGAGAAATTTTATTTAGAATAAAATTTGAAGTCAATAGAGTTTCCCCCACATGTACTGGGTTACGCCTGATTCTTGCATCATTGCATTCATCATTTCTTTTAGAGTTTGGTTTTTATGTTTCGTAACTCCATTGGATTCAGGTGAATAAGAAGCAGTTGTTTGATGAATGATTTCATTCTCTCTGCAGAATGCATCAAACTGTCCTTCATATTCTCCACCTCTATCACTCTGAACTATTTTAATAGTTCTTTCGAGTTGATTTTCAACCTCTAGCTTATATTCCTTAAATTTATCCAAAGCCTCATTTTTGCTTTGTAACAAATAAATATAACAGTATTTTGTGCAGTCATCAATGACAGTTACGAAATACCTTTTACCTGATCATTTAGGTAAATACTTTAAATCGCACAAATATTTGTGGATTAGTCTTAGAGGTTTTATTGTTAGTATTCTCAAGAGAAATCATATGCTATTATTCTTGAGTTACTTCTCTAATTTTAGCAAGGTCAATGAGATATAGATCATCTCATACCATATACTAAATTGAGCTTTATCAATTTTGTCAATCATTAGTCTTATGCTTATAGTACTAGGCACTCACATGACAATCTGATAAACATCAGAATTTGGTACAGTCATATGTGGCAGACCACTATCAAACTGAATTTGATGTGTCGACTCACTAGACTTGTAACCAATAACACATCTACTATAAACGGTAGTCGTTATTTATTACAACAATTAAATTTTTTTTTTAACTTCTGAAATTATTAAATTCAGAAAGAAGCAATTTAATTTAATATAAAGATAAGATGAAACAATTCGATGTATTTAAATAATATTTATAAATCGTTCAATTAATTTGCAGAATTTAATGATGTCAAAAAATGTTTTTTCTGAATTAATTTCACAAATTAATTATTTTTTAAAACTGCAATTAATATATTTTTAAAACGTTTACCAAAATTAATTGATATTAATAACGTTGTACCAAAAAAAAAAATTGGTATAAAATCACTTTTATTTTAATTTAAAACGTTTTGCCAAAAAAATAATTGGTTTACAAAAAATCATTTTACCAACATTAATTGGTATTAATAATGTTTTTTTTTGAAGTTATCAAAACGTTTTTGCAAACTCGCTAAAGATAGCGTTTGCAGAAAATAATTTTGTGTATATACATAGTATGGTTTTTAAAAACGGTTTACAACAAATCGTTTAAACAAACGTTTGTAATCGTTTTTTTTCAATTTAGCTAGAACGTTTCGCAAACTCGCTATAGAGCGTTCGCGGAAAGCATTTGTTTTATAAGAATCGCAAGCTCGCTATATAGCGTTCGCGGAGACATCACGAGATCGATCGATCCCTAAATCACGATGGATCGATCCGATATGAAATCGTTCGATATCGTTTTGCAGACTCGCTTTTTGAGCGTTTGCAGAAACGATTTGTGATAGTTTAATTCGTTTTGCAATCGCGTTTTTAGCGTTCGCAGAAACGATTACAAATTGATTTAAAAAAATGAAAATCGTTTTTCTTAAATCCGATTGTAGCTATTTGCTAGAAGCGGATTTATTGAGTTAAGACTGTATGAGCTATAAAACCGGATAAGAAAATACGATTTGATATTAGAGATAAAGAATGAGAAATCAATTTGTAGAAGCACAATTTATAAAACGATTTTTAAGAAATCCAGAAAGGAGGCGAGATGATATCTTTCCTTAACTCAATAAAGCGCCCGTAGTGCGACGGTTTTAATACGCCTTTTGAATCCCATGATACAACCTTTTGTAGACCGATTCACAACACTCGAATTCGGAATCTGCGAACACAGTATCTACGATATACTCAAAAACTATAATCGTTTCTGAAAGATAGAAACGAATATGAGAGAAAGTTGAACCTTTTTATGTGAATTTAGAGAGTATGCGATTTTTAGAGTTTTCGAGAATATTGAATTACTCAGGATATTCAAGATACAAAAATTGCTCGCCTAAGGTCTATTTATAGAGATTAGTGGATAGAGGATTTACCGAGAAATCCGCAAAGTAGTTACAACAACTTTAGCTAGATTTTCGGTGCAGATCCCAAGAAATCCGCTAAGTTGTGACAACAACTTTAGCTAGATTTTCGGTGCAGTTTCCGAGAAATCCGCCAAGTTGTTACAACAACTTTTTGCTAGATTTTCGGTGCAGATTTTTAATCCAAATTTTTGATTTAAAAAATCAAAAAAAATTCCACTTATTTTAATGAGTTTTAATTTTATGCTCATTTCCTATTCCATTTATTAATATTTTTGGTCCAACAGAAAAAACCAAAGATTAGGTTATGTTCTTATAAAATCCAATAAAATTAGATTGTCATAAATTTTTCATAGTTAGAGCAAGAATTAAAACTTTTGATGAAACCGTTGATTGGTCTAACAGATCTCAGTCTATCCCCCTTCGACCATCTCTATCAAGGTTATTTGTTATAGTATCTAAAGATTAAAAAAAGAATAAAAAATAAAGAAAAGAAGAGAAAGAATAGAGACAGTTTGTAAAAGAAAAATATTAAAAAAATTTATGAAACTTTCAAACCATTTATCTAATTATAATTGATTCAAGCTTTTTTTTTTGTTTAACTAAATGATTTAATTTTTATTAAAAATTAAAATTAATTTGTGAGAGATTTTCTTGGGTTTATAATTTAATGGAAGTGCTCTTAGGATCTCCTCGTATTCAAACCTGAGTAGAATTTAAAAAATAATAATTTTTTTGTTGTCTTGAATTTGGGTATTTAAGGCGATTTTTAGTTTGAATATTTACGAAAAGGGATTTTTATTGGGTTATTCTAAGCGGAGGTCCAACAAATGGCGTCATCTTGAATTGGCCGTAGGATGAAGACTATAGCATCGTACGGTGTATAATCACTGTAGTAGGTGATCCCGCGTATCATGTGATAATAACCAGATTGTATATCACAGAAGACTTCTGGTCAAGTCAGGTTTACTGATTCCGTATAAATAGCTAACAGAAGATATTTGCTTTTTGGCTATTGTTATCTAAAAAAATCTCATTGTCGCTTCAGCTTTCCTCTTTTTAAGCAAGTAATCTTCTATCTTCTCTTTCTTACTTCATCGTTTGTCTTTGTCTTGTCTTTGGTTTTGATTTGATTCTTCTTTTTCTGTTCAGTTCTGTTTTGGTGTGTTTTCATTCCTCTTCGCAAGCAAGTAATATTCTATCGAAAAACCTAATAATTTTTACTTTTATCAAAGATCAGAACTTTACTAGGTCGACCCTTTAAGCGATCAACAAATATTTCATTGTATTATTGTAGGAAAAAAATTATATGAGTTCGTTCAAGATGGGTGGAGATTTGATGGAAGATGATTGGGAATTTGCCTCATCCTCAAACCCTAGCCGAACCCTAGTGCTTGTGGGCCGTACTGGAAACGGAAAAAGCGCAACAGGGAATAGCATCCTTGGTAAGAAAGCGTTTAGGTCAAGAGTAAGTACTCTAGGAGTGACAAGCATATGCGAGTCACATAGAGTTGTCCAAGAAGATGGGCAGATCATCAATGTCGTTGATACTCCTGGTAACCTTTTTTTTTTTTTTTAACAAAGCCCAATTGTCTTAACTGAAAGTCTGAATCAAATTCACTTGGACTTAGTCCATGTCTAGTTGTGTTACAATTTTATCTGCTATGTGAGGCTAATATGGTCATCTTTTGCAGGTCTGTTTGATGTGTCAATGGCAGCTGCTTTTATCTGTAAAGAAATTGTGAGATGCATAACATTGGCTGAAGATGGGATCCATGCTGTTTTGTTGGTGTTCTCTGTGAGGGGTCGTCTTTCAGAAGAGGAGAAATCTGCTCTCTATCACATGCAAACATTGTTTGGTAGTAAAATCGCTGATTATATGATCATTGTTTTTACTGGTGGCGATGAGTTGGAAGAGAATGAAGAGACATTAGAGGAGTATTTGGCTCAGGCGTGCCCTGAGTTTCTGAAAGTCAGTGTCTTTGCCATTTTCGTGTTTATTCTTTCAAAAAGGATTTTTCAACTTACTTATGTATGTTTTGAATTGTGTGGTTTGTAGGAAATGCTTGACCTATGTGACAATCGAATGGTACTGTTTGATAACAAGACTAAGGATAAGCGCAAGAAAGCTGAGCAAGTTCAGAAGCTTCTCTCACTTGTTGATTCCATTTCTAGAAAGAACAATGGAAAACCGTATACAGATGAATTGTTCCATGAGCTACAGGTTGCATTGTTGATTTACTTTTTCGATTTCTTCCTTTAATCTGTTTTTGAAGTAGAGAATGCTTATTGTGATTGCTTTCTCAGGAAGAGGCTATCAAGCTACGTGACCAGAAAAAGGAGGTTGAATCGCTAAAGGGTTATTCAAAGGATGAAATATCTGAGTTCAAGAAGCAAATAGAGATATCGTATGACAGGCAGCTTAACCGCATCACAGAGATGGTATATTTCTGTTTATCAATCTTTACTACAATGTTTATTTTTGATCTTCCTACAGATTCAATGTTAGAAAAGTTCTGTAATTCATATGCATCTACCTATCCATATACTCTGTTTAGCAGAGTCTCAACTACACTTCAAAGTACAAACATTGAAAATAGTGAATCTTCTAATGTACCAATTTGGAAGAGTATAAACTAAAGTAGCAGTTAGTGAATCGGTTCATTCAATTGGGAATCTCCTTGCAGAAAAGTAGATATAAAATCTGTGGCTGTGCTGATCAATATTTATAAAAAAAATCAGTAGATGCCATTTATGTCAGTTACGGGTACCTTGATAATTCCTTAACCACATCATAATCAGCTTTCTGTGTTTGGTTGTTGTCCAGGTGGAGACAAAGCTGAGAGAAACAGCAAATAGGCTGGAGAAGCAGCTAGGTGAAGAGCAAGCCGCAAGACTTGAAGCAGAAAAGAAGGCAAATGAAGTTCAGAAACGGTCGAGCGATGAGATTAAGAAGTTGAGAGAGAAGCTGGAGAGGGCAGAAAAAGAGACAAAGGAACTCCAGAACAAACGGGGAAAGTGCATCAATCTGTGATTGGATAAATGAAGCTGCTTTAAACTCTGATAAGGTTTTCATATATTCATGTCATTATATAATTTTATCAGCAAAGACAGAGGGTGTTATTATTATAACTAATGCTTTCATGCTGGACGAATTTGAGTTTCAGTTTTATTTTTTTCCCTTGGTTAAAAGTTGTCTCTCTGATTTTGATATGATTAGTTAGCCGACTGGTCATTGTTGCATGGTTGGTCAATGTTGGAAACAGAACCGCCGACCTGTGAAATTTGTTCTTCGAATCTTAAATATTGTCGTCTAAACGGTAAAAAATTACAGTGATCTTGTGTGCCGCAAAAGAGCTATGATTCTCACAACTCGGTAGCTTTTTTCTCTGCTTCATTGTTCTACTTATACAACATATAACGTCAAAGGATTTTTTTTGGGGATATCTCTGAGTGACAGACACGTGCGTGTTTTTTTTTGTTAGCTAAATTATACTACACTCAAAGCATGATATTAAAAACGCACGTGTCCGGGTTTTCTTGTTAACACCCTAGGACAAAGATCCGTAAAGATGGATTGTAATAAAAACATTGTAGAAAGTCCAAGTTAGATTTGAATAAGATTTCAAACGATCCAAGAATCATCTCAATTACCTCAATACCACTGGAGCTTATAGTCTAAAGGACTGATACATATGTGATCGTATACTCACGCAAACATGGAAACATATATAGGATATAAGGAAATCAATACAACAAAGAAAGAAACCACATAAATATCTCTTGACAGAGCATGTAATATGTGTATGATGAGAAAACAGATTAAAATAGAAACCATAATTTTAAAAGACAATGGAGCTTGTATCAATCCAAAACTGGAAACGGGAAGACAGTAAAAACAGATCATGTAATCTGATGTGCATACATAATAGGATATAGCCATCCAAGAATCACTTTGATAGTGATCTTTATTAGGCACAACTTTAGTTAAACAGACGACATTGTTCATAGGATGTTGCATCGACCCCCACGTAATGGCATCATGGGCACCGATACTGATACGGTTGGCATACCGTCAGGTAGGAAGCCCACTGTAGCGCTTATTGCAGATGGCTGATGCTCATCCTGCTCCTCCAAAGCAATTTTCAGCTTCTTCTCCATCTTATCAATATATCAAGAAGTTACTAAATACACAACAAATATCAATTAACAACTAGTCATCTATATCATAAATTTTAATTTTAATTTTTTTACCGAATTTGAGATCTTGTCCATTTTCTCTTGATACGATGCTTTTAACTGATCTTTCATAAGCGTTACCACATCTACTGGATGGTTTTTTGATTCCAATTCCTCATGCTTCTTACGTAATTTGTGTTGCTCTTCCTGAAATAGCTCAAAGATAGGAATATTTATAAAAAAATATCCTCTGAGGCAATAACTTTAGCACAAACGATGCAGATGCCATAACATAAACTTAACCTTTATCTCATGGTACAAATCATCGGTATATGCCTCTCCATGGTTGGTCTTTCGGATTTTATCTACTAGAGAGAGAAGTTTATGGACTTGTTCTGCCTTCTTGCCTTCATCATGAGTCTTATTGTCAAACAGAACAATTCGTTTACCGGACCTTTTTATAACTTCCTGTAATTCACAAGTTAGCATCATACATGACAGTTAACCCGTTCATTTCAAGAATCATACATGTTTCAAAGCACTGACCCTTATGAAGGCAGGACAATCTCTACCCAAATAATCTTCAAGTGTCTCATTGTTCTCTTTCAGCACATCACCCCCGGTGAAAACGACAATAACATAAGCAAGAATTTGACTCCCAAATAAAGCTTGCAAGGTACTAAGTGTGTTCTCTTCCTCTTGAGTCATTCGAGTCCTCGCCGATAAAACTAAGATTACAGCATGTATTCCTCCTTCCGCTAGAGTGAGGCATCTAACGATCTCTTTACTTATAAACTCAGCGGACACCGCTATGTCAAATAGACCTGCCCCATAACATAAACATTAAGCAAGCCATACATACAATCAGGCAATCTAAGTTAGTAACCATGTACCTGGAGTATCAATCACATTGATTGTGTGACCATCTTTTGTCACAGCTTCATGTGTCTGACATTTCATGGTAACACCAGCTGCATGTGGTTTGGACACGAAAACCCTTTTACCAATGAGGCTGTTCCCGGTCGCGCTTTTTCCATTCCCTGTACGACCTACTAAGACTATGTTTTCGACTTTCTTTGAAGAATGACCTTCCTGTTTAGATCCACCCTTGTTCATCTTCACTAATTATCTGCCCCCTCTGTTTGATGCATAACTATACATCTTAGCTAATCGATGTCAAAGCTTTTTAACACAAAATGAATTTTTAATAAACCAATGTTTCGATAGTTATCAAAAGATAAATCTATTCTCTTGATTTTTCCATAAATAAGACTGGAAAACAGAGGATGTTGCCAAAAACGGTATGTTTTTTTTTTTTTGAAATCTGCGTGAAGCTTAACAAGTTGACTTAAAGATAAGATATTAGGATGAGGATGAACTTACTTTGAAAGCGGAATGTCTCTCGGTAACCTTAAACAGACGTTGATAGAGAAGAAGACGAAGAACCAACCAAGATATGAATATTTGACAATTAAATCATCGTAGTTAGTCTAGTTTAAATAGAAGTCTTCGTCCCTTCTTTTTTTTCTCTAAAAATAATTATGGGTGGGGGTCGTTCGGTTCGGGTTTTTTGGATATTCAGGTTTCCGGAGTGAGAAGTCTGATTCTCATTCGGGTATTTTTCTAATTTGGTTTGGATTTGGTTCGTTTCTGGTAATATACTTTAAGTCTCATTTTGTATCCAAATATCATTCGAGTTTGGTTCAGGTTTGGTTCTAACTTCAGTTCTTTGATTTTTTTCTTTACTTTTTATCCAATCTTAATTTATAACTCAAAATCTTTAAATATTTGAATTTTTTTAGAAATTTTTTGGTGTTTTGATTATTTTAGTCTTAAAATAGATGATAATTTCGGATTTATAATTGTAAATTTAGATATTTGAGTTAATATAAACTTAAATATAATTATTATATTTAGAAATAATAATTGTAGTTCGAATATTTTGGATATCCATTCGATTTTTGGTTCGAGTTCGGTTTTTTGATTAAAAAAGTTTAGGATTTGTTTGGATCTTCGGATTCAAGTATTTTGTCCAGCCCTACAAATAATAATAGAGAAACTATAGTGTATAACTTTTTAAAAAAATTATAATTAAGCAACTAACCAACAACAAAAATTGATTACAGTAGTCTACTATATAAACTTTTCAAATTTTAATTAAAAAGAATTAAAAATTGCAATTTGATTGAAAAGATATATTTTTTTTTGTGTATATGCCATATTTTCAAAATTTTTAAAATAAATGTATACTTGTAAAAAATTGATATGTAATGTTAAAAAAATTAGTTATTATATATAATGCAAGTTCTATATTGCAATGACGAAGTCATAATACAATATTGTTACTAGGATTATTGAACCTTTTTTCTACAAGTCTTATGCACGATGTTTGCCGCCACAATTATTTTATTTCCAGTATACTCCGCCTTTGTTTAAGTTGAGTTATTTGAAGTCTTTCATTTTTGTTTTTCAATTTTTCCAACAAAACTAATCTTTCAAGACTCATTAGATATGAAGTTAGTAAGGCAAGCGAGAGGTAATAAAATAAGTTAAATAACACTCGAATTGTTTTCTTGTTTATTACAAAAGAGTTTTAACTTTTCTTTTAAGAAAATTACTCACAATTCTTTTATCCCATAATAAGGTATGGGAGGATTCTATTCGTTAATGTCATATATCTCTAGAATGTATGAATTCAAAGACTTGATAAAAAATAACTTTTTATTAACTTTAAAAAATAACTCAAAACTAAAATTCCCTTTTAATCTCTAAGTTCATAAGTTATGCTATACTTTGGCATCTTCTTATATAAAGATTTTTTAGACAAATCCTAATTTCATTAGACTTACATAACTTAGACAACTTCTAAGTATATCTCTTAACGCTAAACTAAGTAGCATAGTTTTGATTTCAAGCTATTTTTCAAGTTTAATCCAACAATCTCCCTTTTAAGTTTGAAATCATCTTTCGCCAAGTCTTGAATACCGATGAGGTCCTTGAACTTGATTCTACCGAGCCTTTGTTAAAATATCTTCCTTTTGCTCATTCACGGGAATATGTTCCACTTATATATGTCTATTATCAACACATTCTCTTATGAAATGATACCATGTATGTATGTGCTTACTCCAACCATGAAACACTGGATTCTTAGTAAGGGCAATTGCTGAACGATTGTCAATTCGAATGATTATTCTTTCGCACAGTGATCCCATGACTTCACTGAGTGAGCCTTGAAGCCAAATTTCTTATCTCAAATTTTTCATTACAACTGCGGAGACTCTTTTGGATTCTGCATGTGTCGACTTAGTACTCCTACACAATAGGACAGATCTAGTCTTGTGTGAAGTAGTTACCAGAGACAGCCAACATTCTTCCTGCAGATCATAACATATATTTCCTTTTTGTCTTTGGATTTGGACAATTTGAGTCCGGACTCCATTGGTTTGTGCAGTGAGTTGCAGTCTCTCACTCCGGCTTCTTCCAAGATTTTCATGGCATAGCTGTTTTGATTTAGCGTTATCCCTCCTATGTGTTGATTCACCTTTGTTCTAAAATAGTAAGATAATCTCCCGAGATCACTCATATCAAATTTAGATGTTGTTTCTCTCTTAAAATCATGAATAACTTTTCTGTTTGTTCCTGTAACAAACAGATCATCTACATAGAATGCGACAAAAATAATGTTTTCGCTAACTTGTTTTTGATAAACCGTTTGCTCTTTTGAACACGTCTTGAACTGGAGATCCTTGAGAATAAGATTCAAATTTTCGTTCCAAACTCTTGGTGCTTGTCTTAAACCATACAGAGATTGATTGAGTTTATAGACTTTCCCTTCACATCCTTTCACTACAAAGCCCTTCACATACTCTATTCTTAGATGTATCTTAAATCTACTGCCTAAGTTGCTTCTCCGGAAACGGCGCCAAAAACTTGATGGAGGTTTATTTGTATCCTCGAGTTTCACCTGAGAGATATTGAAGAGTATTCTCAAGAGTTTACCCGATTAGCGACTGCAAGTGCACAGTTAACGTCTCTTGTAGTTTAAACGGGATCGATCCATAGGGAATGCTTATAAATCAGCAGATTATGAGAATAATTTCTAAGCTAAAGGGATTCTAAGTTGGTTTTGTTGGGATTGTTCTAAACTAAACTAAATTGTAAAGCAAAGAAGATAACAATTGAACTTAACTGAGAATGAATTATGAAATAAGCAATTCAACCATGGATCAGGTGTTAGAACAACTAAGGGTTATGATCAAGGTATGACTTTGAATCATGTATGTGTAATTTAAATTCCTAGAAAATGAGATCAATACATTCCCATGTTAAAACCCCTATGCTTAGAATTTGATTTGATCAATTTTCATTGCAAACCCTAAGACTAAACAAGCATTAAGATACATCTCAATTTTCATCAAATTCCCTAGACAACTACTTTTGCAGGCTAGGATCATAAGACTCACTAATTAGACTAACCTAAGAATTCTCTTACCTTCTTCCAAGGGGTGAATTCCGTAAACCCTAAATTGACTATTCCGATATCAACCTAGCATTAAACATATATAATAGTAAATGATTACACAATTCGAGACCTAAATATCATCATTGATAATCATTCCCTTAATCATAGATCCTATCCATGGCTGAATCTAAAAGATATACTTAGACATGATTGAAGTTGCAGAGAAAACAAAAATAAATGAATAAGACATTCTTATAAGTGCAGGGATAAAGAGATTACATAGAATTCTTAATGAAAATAATCTATAATTGTCTTACTAAAGAACATAGATTGTGAAGGCAGACCTAGGACTCTTGCTCTCTTTTTCTCTCTGGGTGGCTGATAAAAATGTGCTCCCTAAGTCTGACATAACATAGCCTATTTATAGGCTGTGATAATAACTGTTTTTATTTAAGGAAAACAAAATAAAAAAGAAAATTTATTAGGATTGATCGATCGGACGAAGGGATCGATCGATCCTGTAATCATCTGTAGAAATTTTGGGTTGATGGATCGATCGATCTAGGTGGGAATCGATTGATCTAGTCTTGACCGATCGTTCTTTCGCTTGTTTGGTCGGTCTTGGAAGTTTACGCAGAATTTGACGGGCAGTCGATCGATCGATTCTAGTGTGCTTCGATCGATCGCTTTTGCGGAGGGCAGATCGATCGTTCTTAATGAGGATCGATCGATCTCTCTTTTATACTCGGGGAATCATACGGATTTGATCATTGTTTTTAGCTTATTCCCCCAAATGAAATGTCCTCAATCAGCCCTGAATTGTTGCACTAGCCACCAGTAGCCTCATGAACTACAGAAAACATTCTATCTTGCTCTAAATGTTCTGAAAACAAAAAGTGAAAAACATCCTAGGACTCTAATGCATATGAACCTAAATGTGCCCTAAATTATGAAATCTAATGGCTAAATAATATGAGTTATGTAAAAAATGATGAGTTAAAAACCACTAAAATGCAGGTTTATCAATAGACTTTCCCTTCACATCCTTTCACTACAAAGCCCTCGGTTGTGTGACATAAATCGGTCTCCTTTAGTTTTCCATGAAGAAAAGATGTTTTAATATCAAGATGATGACATAAAACGGTCTCTTTTAGACACTGCAGGGTTGATTAGGAGGCGGATTTTTCAATCCGGGCAACCGGAGCAAATGAAGTCTATTCCATATCTTTGTATATATCCCTTAGAACCGAGTCAATATTTGTTTTATTGATGCTTCCATTGAAGTTTCTGTTAAGTTTGAATACTCATTTCAAGCCAATTGGTTTTGCCCCATCCAGGAGGTCTACAAGGTTCCAAGTGTGATATCTTGGGATCGAATGAATTTTGTTTTCACATGCACACATCCATTCTTTTGACTCCTTTGCTTCGTAAAAGTCTATAGGTTCATTGTTTAGACATACTAACAATACTTCCCCTTCCTTTGCTGCAAAAAATATGTAATCTTCAAGATACTTTGGTTTTGTGCTCTGTCTCTGTGACCTTCTTAATGTCGGTTGAGTCTCATCTCGAGTCTCTTCACTCTCTTTCTCATCTTCTTCTGATGATTCATCGTCAATGTTGTCATTAATTATTCCCAAATGTCCATGATCGCCATGATTTCCATCGTTTCCGTTATGTCCATCTTTGGCGTACTCTGTGTCTTGAATTCCATGGTAACCAAAATCTCCAAAATTGATCCTGAAGTTTCTGGCTCCATTTGGTTTTGTTTTATTTTGATTCCAATTCCACCTCTTTATTCATAAAAAATAACATCTCAACTCACAACTATTCTCCGAGTTTGTGGGTCAAGCAATCTGTACATCTTCGAACCCAATTTTGTGCTAGATGGACTAACATGTGTGATCTATCATCTAGTTTTTTTAGGTGGGGTATCTCCAGTTTTGCATAACCGATACATCCAAATATTCGGAGATGACTGAGATTGGATACATTACCACATAATGCTTTATACAGAGTTCTGTCCTTAAGTGCTCTCGTAGCTATTCGGTTTAAAGATAAGTTGAATGTCTTATCGCTTATCCGCATAGATAATTTGGTATGAGCATGTGTTTCAGGATACTTCTGGTCATCTCCATCAGTTTCATATTACGTCTTTCAACAACGCCATTTTGTTGAGAGATATATGGAGCTGTGAGATGTCGTTTTATGCAAGAGTTAAAATCTTGTGATACAAATTCTCCTCTTCGGTCTGTTCTGAAAGTTTGTATTACTTCCCCTGGTTCTTGCTTTATTAACTAATAAACTTCTTGAATCTGTTAAGAGCTTCTCCTTTCTCCTTTAACAGTATCATCCACATATATCTAGAGTGATCGTATATGAGGATGAAAATGTACTTATTTCCAGCAATTGTGTTTGGTGTTATGGGACCACATATGTCGCCGTGTATGAGCTTAAAGATCTTATTTGATCGTTAAGTGGTAGCTTGCAGGAATACCTATCTTGTTTGTTTTTCAAGCAGAAATGAGCCACATATCTTTTTCTTGATGTTAATGTGTGGAATTCCTGCAACAAGTTCCTTTTGTATCATTGATTTCATTGTCTCAATATTTATGTGCCTCAATCTTGCATGTCATCTACTTCAAGTATTTGTTTATGCCAAGTATAAACACATGGTGTCTATTAGTCTCATACAAAGATTGTTTAGTCAATTTTTTGATCTGGTTGCTTTGGCGAGTAACATTCTGTCTCGGTTATGCATTGTTAGATGTTCTCCTTTCATTCTTACATCACAATCTGATTCTGTAGCTTGCCCAAGATTGATTATGTTACTTTTCAAGTTGGGAATGAAGTAAACATCTGACAACGTTCTTGGTTCTCCATTCCTGTCCAAGAATTCGATCCACCCTTTCCCTTTTATATCTATGCAGGAATTATCACCAAATATTACGTCCCGGTGATCGAGTCATCATTCTTGGAGAAATAATATCGATCTCCAGTCATGTGATTAAGGTACCAAACATTCTCTTGTCCAGTGTTTTTTTTGTATTAGCTTGGCACAACCTTTTCTTCTTTTCAGTAAATTACCTCTTTAATCATAAGTTCGTCTGTGTTTGTATGTCATTTTTTTCATTCCCTTGGGTTTCTTGTAGCTTAAGCAGTCTGTTCGGACAGCTTGATGCAAAGTGGCATGTTTTTTCGCTGACAGATATTTATTTATCTCCACGAGTTTCACCTGAGTATACTGAAAAGGATCCTCAAGAATTTACCCGAGTTAGTGACTGCAAGTGCACAGTTTGTACCTCTCGTAGTATAAATGGGATCGATCCTCAGGGAAGACTTGTAACACATTAGATTTCAGGAATTGTTATCTAAGCTAAGAGGTTTAAAATTTGATTGTGAATGAACCGATAAAAATTTAAACTAAATAAAAAAGTAAAAAAATAGCAAATAGATTAAACTAAGAATATACCAATAAAGAAAGCAATTCAACCATGGATTAGACATTAGAATGACTAAGGGTAAAATCAAGATATGAATATAAATCATGAATGCGTAATTTGTATTGCCAGACAATGAGATTATGAATAGATTAGTACATTCCCATGTAAAAACCCTACAACTAAATATGCATTAAGATTCATCTCAATTTTTATCAAATTCTCTAGACAACTACTTTTGCAGGCTAGAATCATAAGATTCACTAGTTAGACTATTCTATGAATTCACTATCCCTTTTCCAAGGGGTGAATTCGGTAAACCCTAAATTGACTCTTCCAAGATCAACCTAGCATTACACACATCTAATAGTGATGGATTACATAATCCTAGACCTAACATCATCTCATGATCTCAATTTCCCTAATCATCTATCCTATCCATAGCTGAATCTGAGGATCTACTCAGACATAATAGAAATTGCAGAGAAAACAATAAAAGATGAGGAAAACATAATTAGATTGCAGAGATTGAAGAAAATACAAAATTCTTATTGAAATAAATCTATAATTGTCTTACTAAACACCATAGATTGTTGAAGGAAGACCTAGGGCTCTTGTTCACTTTTTCTCTCTTGGTGGCTGAATAAAAACGTGGTCCCTAGATTTTCGTTAAAAAACCTATTTATAGGTTCTAAAAACCTGATTTACTAAACTAAAACGACATAAAAATGAGTTATTTATGAGAATCGATCGATCGGACGAAGGGATCGATCGATCCTGTAATCCGTCGTAGACATTTTGGCTGGTAGATCGATCAATCTTGACAGATATCGATTGATCTAAACTAGTTCGATCGTTCTCCTCCTCCTCTAGTCGGTCTTGAAGATTGACGCAGAATTGGGTAGATAAACGATCGATCAATCGCTGAATGCACGGATCGATCGATCTCTTCACTTGAAATGGTCATGCAGGTTTGATCATCATTTAAGCTCATTCCTCCGAGCGACACGTTCTTCTCATTCTCGCTTTGTTGCACTAGCTACCGGTGTCTTCACAGACTCCGAAAAACATTCCTAAATTGCTTTGTATCCTCTGAAAAACAAAAAAAATGGAAAACATCCTAGAATTATAATGCATATGAGCCTAAATGCGTCCTAAAATGTGAATTCTAATGGTTAACTCATGCAAGTTATGTACAAAATGATCTATTAAAACTGCCAAAATGTGGGTTTATCAGTCGCACCGGTAGCATATTACTTTCGAAGTGTCTCGTGCTCCATTGAACCGTCAATGACCTCTTCCCCTTTTATAGAAGTGTCCTCCATGACCTCTGCCTACGTATTCTCCAGTAAATACTCGAAGTTATTGAGTTTGAGTTTCCATGTTTGCATATATCAATTTGATTTGATTTTCTTGACTTCTTCTTCCTCAGTTATGTGATCTTCATATGCCTTTAAACCACTAAAAAAATGATTTTATGACTAAATGTGGCGACTAAATATTATAATTATGTAGCTACCACATTGTGACTTCTTTACGACTCTGATAACTTAATTGCTATATTACAACCAAAGATAAAAGTTGGTCATATAGTCGTAAATGAGCGACTACTTTACAACTAAATATCACACGCGGGAAAGAGTCAAATTTTCTGCTAATTTGGCGATTATTTTGTAACGGATACAAAGCATAATCGCTAAAGTGACGAGTAATATGCGACTATTTAGTAAATCCGGGAAACCGAATCCAATATTTTTTGTTTAATACCTGTACTGACTACTTAGTGACTAAACAACCACTATATTAAAAAATTAGGCTAATTTAACCCAAGAAGTAAACCCAAATTTTCATGAAATTCAACCTAGGAACTCAACTCACTTCGAAAATTCAACCTCGGAAACCAAATCCAGTTTCTTTGAGTTAAATCTCTGTAGTCACTGATTAACGACTACGTAATGACTGTATTAAAAAATTGGCTAATTTAACATGGGAAACTAAACCCAAAATTTTGCAAAATTATACCAGAGAAACAAAATCTATTTTTGTTTGGTTAAATACTTTTTTTTTCTAAAATTCATCACACATGTCTAGGATTCGAACTCAACACCCCACAATGTTAAAGAGGATTTTAAAGGCACTAGGCTAAGTTGACAAAAAATATCTTTAGGGACAAGTTAGCGACTAGTTAGCGACTAATTTAAAAATATGCTTAATTAAACCAAGGAAACATAAACCCAAATTTGGCGACATTAAAACCAGGAAATCAAATCTAATTTTTTGGTTTAATCCTTGTAGTCACTGATTAGCGACTAAGTAGTGACTGTATACAAACCAAACCCACATTTTACTCGACTCTATTCCCAATTTTATTTAACTTAATTTCAATCCCCAAATTTTCTCTCATTCCTCTGAACCCTCGTCGAATTCTCTCCTCCATCAAACCCTCTTCAAATTGTTCCTCCATCGATTCCTCTTCGATTATCTCCTCCATCGATTCCTCTTCGATTCTCTCCTCCCTCCATTCCTCTTCAAATTCCTCCTCCATCAAACCCTCTTTGAATCTTTCATCATCGATTTTTCTTTGGATCTCTTCTCCATCGAACCCTCTTCGAATCTCTCCTCCATTGATTCCTCTTTGTATATCTCCTCCATTGATTCTTATTGATTTTTCTTTGAATCTCTATCTTCGTAACCATGCCTAAAGCTAAAATAGGACGAAAGAGAATAACCGTTCGCAACCATTCTCAGACTCTCGGAGGGTCCAACCGACTCTCTTATGGAAGAAGACCGAGCCCTCTTTCAAATTCCTCCGCCTCCGTCACCCCAAGAGCAAGGTCGCATTCTCCCCCAACATTCTACGTTAGCAACATATGTCTGAATCTTTCCACCACCACATACGCTTTTCCAGAACTCCGTAAATCAACAACAAGAAGACCATGTGACTCTTTCATCACATGAAGTCCAGAATCAGTCGAGTCCACTTAGAGACACTCCAGAGTCTTCACTTCAGAACTCTCAGGCTAGAGTCATCCGTCTTCTCAAGGTAACAACTTCTAGGATGATTATGATCATGTGTTACCGAAAGTCCAAGTGGACATGCTGAGAGCTCTAAATGCTCTTTTTCTGGTGCCAGATCGTGACAAGTTTACAACCATCCTCTCTCCCACACCGACACCAAACTCGACTTGGTATGATTCTAGTTCTTCAGATTTCTTGTCTTATGCGTAATTGTGTGTTGTGTGTTTGCAGGTTTACTCGCAATAAAAAATCGCAACTGATTCAGAAGATTACTAAAATGTCTACAAAAAATTTTGATGGTCTATATTATAGCTGAACTTGTGTACCTCGGGATAGACAAGAACAATAATTCCTCGAGTTCGCGGTAAAGTTCTCTGACCTAAAGCCTTGTAAATTATATTTACTTGTGTTGTTTTCACTAACTGCATTCTATTATTTTTGTTTAGTAGAAAATCCAGAAATGGGATCCATTGATCACAGGCACAGTTCAACACTATTTCGAGCTGATCTCTCAATGCCAGATGAAGGACATGGTTAACAATGCGATGACTAGTCAAGAGCG
Organism: Streptanthus diversifolius; assembly: GCA_039880935.1. Classification (NCBI taxonomy): domain Eukaryota; kingdom Viridiplantae; phylum Streptophyta; class Magnoliopsida; order Brassicales; family Brassicaceae; genus Streptanthus; species Streptanthus diversifolius. The sequence continues at coordinate 7,340,502 of JAXGFM010000003.1, read as the reverse complement.
ACCTACGTGGATTAATAAAACTCTCTGGCAAACGATGATGAGTACTGCAACACTGAAGAAGCACATTAAATATCTTATTTATTCCAATGCTCAGATGTCTGGCCGTAACATTTTCGGTCCTCACATCCACCTATCAAAGCCGATTGTATCAAAAAATCCAAGAAGAAATGATGCATAACTTTTATTTTATGTAATAATTTTTTTTACTCACGGAACATTATATAATTGATGTGAACCTAGTGAGGTTCACAACCCACGATCAACAACAGGGCGGTCCAATGCGATAGGAATGCGGAAGAATGAGATTACAGAGCGTCTGTAACACTAAGGGAGGCGGAGATGATGGAAGATTGAAGATGAAAGGGAAATCCTACACCAATTTGTGGAAGTGACTTGGTGAAGTCGGCTTGGAACAAGAAGGATATGACACACCGGCTTGATCTAAGGGTTTTGTAGAAAGACCTAAGAATATTACACACGAGAGGGGGTTTCTACAAGGAAGACTAGTCAGAGACTACTCACAATAATTGAAAATAATCTAATAAGCAAAGCCACTTTTTATTTAGAAAACTTGATGAAAGAAAAAAATTTAAAATGAGCAGCCGGCCGAGTTTAAAAAGAAAGAAGAGGGCGGTGGTCAAGGGTGGTCAGAGGTTTGCATGATGAGCTCAAATCCCCACATACGCATTGAGCACATTTACAACACTTTGAATACAAATTTCAAGTAAAAACATGCCTAAGTCAAGATTCAATCCAAGCTATGGGCCTTAAGTATTGCACATCTAGAACCTCTTTCAAAACCTCAGTAAAAATCTTGGTGGCAAAACCCATTGGGACAAAAACCAACTGAAGGAATGAAAGAGATCATTTAACAATACTTAATTCAAATAGCATGAATGAAATCGGTCAAACCTATAGAAGTGGAGGTTTGATTAAGATCTTGACTAAGAAAAGTCTTGACCACTTGCTGAAGAGCCTTGGAATGCGTCCGAGTCATAGGGCCGTCTGGGAGAACCATCGGTTCAATTTCGGTTTTGTATCGAGTCCGATCGAGGCGCAGTCGAGGCATGGTCGAGACTTGGTCGAGGCGCGGTTGTCATCTTGGTACGTACGTGGGTCGACGTCCGGATCGTCCAAAACCTCAACCGGGACGAGATCATCGTTCGTCCTTGGTTCGTGCCAATCGTCCGTTGCTGTCGTGCCGTTCGTGCTTTGGTCATACTCCGCATCCGTCACGGTCGTCCTCAAATCCTCCTCTTTGTCCTGGGTCACATCAATAATGTTGCAGAAAGAGGAATTGAGAAGACCGGTAAGTCTTGGTGAGGTTAAGTCACATATAAAGGCGGATGGTATGTATGTTAATCAAAAGGCGTTAAAGATCGCTGAAACATATGAGAGGAACTTGCACAAGAAGTTAGCTCAGCTTGAGGTGGAGACTTCATATGTTTCAGACGGCGCTTCACAATCTTGGGAGCTCACAATAGATGAATAAACAGTCATATTCCTTCAGGTAAAGTAACATTTTCACATTCCATATTTATTTGTCATGCTTTTAATTTATTTTTTTCACCTTTCTTTTCACATTCCTCATAGAAGGATTCAAGAGTCACTCCTTATTGGAGATGGAAACCTCAAGGATAATATTGAAAATACTCTCACAGGAAATCGCAAGCAACCATAGAGTCCTCATGTTTGTGCCATTGCAAGAGCAATTGACGGAAGCTCACACAATATCGAAGAGTAGGCTGCCTGTGAAGAAGAGCATTCCCGTGCTGTGGCTGAGGAAAAGGAAAAACTCATCACTTGTCCTTGGTGGAAAAGTATATTCGCTAAAATGATCCAGCCTTTCTGGACTTCAGTGATGACCTATTCACCTGAACCAACCACATAGCCTCTCTCAACTGGTCTTCTTGCAACACCTCAAACAGCTCCTGCAACAGCTTCAACTTCAACTTCATCTACTTCTTAGGGTATGAACTTCTCTTCTCTGTTTGGCGATACACAAAAACTCATGAACTTCTCTTTTCTGAATTTATGTTTTTTTACTATTTAGTTTCTCTGATTGTTTTGTGATTTGGATTTGAATGTTGAATTTTATTAATTTTTTTTGTGTGATATATTAGTTTTCGGAGCATTAGATTACAATCTTAGAATTAGTTTGGTTATGTCAATTTGGGAAATCAAACCAACTCAAATGAAATCATTATCAATACCAAATCTGATTTGCTAAAAAAATAATCGTAAAACAGTCGCGACACTCATAAAATAGATGCCAAATAGATGCAACAAAGTCACATAAATTTTACGACTAAGATACGACTACAACCTCAATAAATTCTGCTCATGTGGTTCATGCGGTTTAGTCATAAATTAGTCATCACATAGTTACTAAATGTTACAATTACGCTACCTCTACAATACAACTACTTCTATTCATGTAGATTAATCGTGGACTAGTTGTAAAGTAGTCGTAAATATTAACAACTAAGTTACAACTATATTTACGACTATGTCATTTGATCGTAATCTAAACATCAATTGACGATTATATTTATAACTACATACTTTAGCGAATAAGAATTTACAACTACAACTATTAGTCAGCCATTAGTCGTAACCCACCATTTAGCGACTACTCTGTGACTATTGTTGCAGTAAAAAAATCTGTGTTTTCTTGTAATGAACGTCCTATGATATCTTTGAAACTCATGGTTTTAAGATCTAATAATTGTTCAAGTGAGGCCACAATGTGTATATATTTCTTACCAGGGAGAATCTTAAGAATTTTTTTACAAGTTTCGATTCTTCAATGTTTTCTCCTAGTGTGGATGCTTCTGAAGAGATTTCAAACAATTTTCCGACAAACTCATCAATTTTATCTGTATCTTTCATTTTTAATTGATCAAATTCCGCCATTAATGTTTGCAACCTAGCTTCCTTGACTCTTTCTGCTCCCATGTGTCTTGTCTTAATAGCTTCCCATACTTGCTTTACAGTGTCCAATTCCCCGACATATAGTATAAGAGCTTCCGATATCGATTGGAACAACAATGCTATGACCATGTCGTTCTTTTCACTATCGTCTGTTGCTGTTTCTATAATTCTCCATACCTTATGTACCTTAAGAAGGATCTACATTCTTATGGTCCAAACTGTATAATTTGTTGATTTTAGCATATGACACTTAATCGAAGAAGGTCCTCCTTCCTTTGATTTCTCTGTCGATGCCACCGTGAACCCATGGCTTGTGATGCTTTCCGTGATTGGTTTTTCTTCCACAGAAACGTTATTTTCAATTCCTCACAAAGCTCTGATACCAATTTTACAATGTATGAACTTAAAGATTTGATAAAGAATGACTTTCTTTATTAACTTCATAAAATAATTCAAAACTAAAGTTCTCTCTTAATCTCTAAACTCATAATTTATGCTACATTTTGACATCTTCTTATGTAGAGATTTCTTAGACAAATCCTAATATCATCATACTTAGATAACTTAGACAACTCTTGAGTATATCTCCTAACCCTAAACTATTTAGGATAGTTTTTTTTATCTCAAGTTATCTTTCAAGCTTAATCTAACAATATCACCCTCGAATCACCTACAAAATGACCAATCATAAAAAATATTGTTATTGAAATTTTTTGGTTACTTGATTAATTATAACAAAAATTGCTTATACATGCTAAATTCCATATAAAAAATAATAATAAACGACTGAATTCTAATGAGACTTGAAAGATTCCTTTTGTTGGGAAAATAGGAAAACAAAAATGAAAGACTTTGGATATTTTAACTTAAACAAAGACTCAGTATGCTGGAAAATAAAATAATTGTGGCGGCAAACATTGTGCATAAGAATTTAATTGTTTGACAAAAAGGTTTAATAAACCTGGTAACCATATTGAGTCTTATATATATTAGAGTTCGTAGTCATCAATTTGCCATATTATAAGAAGTAACAATCACATGCTTCTGTGCATAGCTGGTAGGAGAGATAAAAAACTTGGCATTTTGTCATGAAGCGTAGCTTTCTCTTACGTTTTTGTATCATAAAAAATGTTGATTTTTTTATATTATTGATGAATTATATGCCATACAATGACTTTTTCTTTGTTAGTTTCATATGAAGTGGCTATTTTTTAATCTATAATAAAAATACTTTGAACGATTTCGATAATAATATCGGTGGTTCTGAATTTATATGAACAATATATGACAGCTATATATGAACAATATATGACAGCTATATATGAACATATATATGAACATTTTGTACAAGTTTGTTCCCCCCTTTTGTTACGCGTAGAATATGTGAGATAGTGAAAATGTTGAAAAACTTTTTGTGTCTCTATAACTATTCTATTTTTAACTTAGTTTTATATTCATAACAATAAATTTATTTTATAATTTTCCAAATTTAAATAATAATATTTATATAAAAATAATAATAAATTAATAAAAGTACCAAAAATATCAAATAAAAATCCCATAAAACACCAAAGAAGTCTAAAATTATTAGATATTCAGATCTAAAATTGAATATTAGAAATTTATTTAGAAACACTGAAATAAGGTTTAAACAAAAATAAAGAAATCGCATATTGATAAGAAAAAAAAAAGAGAAAAAGCTTTTTTTTTTTTACATGGAAAAACATAATTCCAAAAAACATATATAGAAAATGGCAACAAAAATATATGCAATTAGAATCGTTGGAAACATATTTCTTCTCAAAATTAAGGCATACATAAATGTTGACGAAAACTCAATCAAATTTGTTTAAACTAAAAATAACATCTATTTAACTTAAATGAAGGTATCTACAGTTAAAAACGGGATCACAAAAAATATAAAACATCAAAATATACTAAAAATATATTAAAATATCAATATAATATTGGGAGAAAATAAAAAAAACAGAAAATTAAAAGGAGTAGATGAAATAAATATAAACCAGAGACAGGAAAAATAGAGAGTTACTTTTTTTGTCAACAAAATAGAGAAGTACTTAAAAGTGTGATATTAATGAAGATAAAAACACACACTCAAAATAATATACTAATTACTAGAAAGACTAAGTATATAAAAAAAAATGCAAAAACCCTGCTTACCCAAGGAAGAAGAACGATACAAAAATTTGCAGATTTACGAGGCTCCAAGGAGAAATCAAACAAAAAAAAAATCTAAAAAGAAACCAAGACCCAAACGAATGTAAAATTAGTTAGGATAAAAATATAAAATAGAGGAATAAATAAAATATTTATCCATATAAAAAAGCCAATATTCATCAAAAAAGTATATATTCAACAAATATTAAGCCTAACAAAATTATAATGAACAAAAAGATATAATATTAGTACTCAAAAACAAGAAAAAGAAGCGTAATTATATGAAAAACAAAAAAGAACTTAAAAAGGAGTATTGACAAAAAAAAATAAATCATACAACTAATTATAACTAAAATCTAATTATAACAAAAAATTATAAACAAAAGAAAAAAAACTAAAGAAAATGCAAACACAACGCGCAAGCGCGTAGGATGACGATCCCTACTGCATCTGAAATGAGGAAACATGAGATAATGACTTTTTATAATGGTAGGTTAGGTGGTATATAAATATATGATGATTGGTCATTTAGTCATTAAACTGAATTCAAAGACTTCATAAATTAAGACAAAAAGTCTTTAATATATTTCTATGTACCTCACATCAAAAATTGATTCGTTCTTTGGAATATAATAGAAAATATATAATCAAGAGATATTACTTCTAATGCAACATAGACAAATATATATTTTTTATCCAAGATTAGAGAAAAAATAGTTTAATGATATTCAACATAATTGGGAGACTTTTAATAATCATCTAAGAAAAACTAAATCTGTAATAAAAATCTGAAAACAAACAAAATTTCTAATAATTTATATAAATATATTATAGAGAGGGGGAAAACTTCATAATAACATTCATCCATAAATCTTCTAAACGTAGTGTAATCATTTTAGGTAAAGTGACATATGAGAATTGAGTCGATTGACCTTAGCAAATCTATCTCTTTTGAAAAAAACATTAAGAAATACAAATTAACCAAAGATTACTTATAATGAAAATTGCAAAAATAGATTAGGTTTGCCAAAAAAAAAAGTTTTAGACGATGTATCTAAAAATGGGGAACCATGAGAATATCGCTGTCCAAAATAATTTGTTTCTATTAAAAATAAATATTTCAAAAAATAGAACTTAAACACGGATTACTTATAATGTGCAATGTGAAATATTATTCATTTTTCAAGATCAAGAAAAAAAACTTATAATATCTAAGAAATACTTCATATAATGAATCTAAAAAAATGGTGAATACGAGATAATGAATTTTTTGATCATGGTAGATGAAGTGACTTGTGAAGATATGATGGTTAATTGTTTAACCAGCGAACTTAAGACTCCATAAATTAAAATTAAAAGAAAAGGTCTTTATTATAACTCGATATGCCTCACATATAAGAATGATTCGTTCTTCTGAATATAATTGAAAGAAGACCATAAAGAGAGAGTATTCTAATGCAACCTGGAAAAAAATATATTCGATTTGTCTTAAATTGGAGAGAAAATATTCTAATGATATTGAACATAAAGGAAAGACTTCATTTATGCATCCAAAAACTAACTTAAACCTAAATTATTTGTAATCCATTAGTCGAATTTCTTATTTATTTTTTTTGTCAACATAGCCTAATGGTTTTAATATCCCCAATAACATGCGGGGTGCTGGGTTCGAACCCCAGACCTGATGTAATGAATGCAGAGGTGGCTTCCATTATGCCACATGATTCCTACAATCTAATTTCTTATTATCTGATTGTTTACTAACATTAATAATAGTTGAATTAGTACCGTATATTTTCCTAATTTAAATTAACTGAAAGTACATAATAATCATAATAATTTAGAAAAATTAAATGGACCAAATATCTATATAAAATAACATGAATTGAGACGTTTAATCTCAGACAACATTCTCATTGTATAGGAGATGTTTCATGACTTACAGATAAACAAAAATTGTCAGAGTAAATATATGGCTATTAAAACATATACGAGTAAAGCCTATGACAGGATTGAATGGTCGTTATTCGGAATTTTTTTTAAAAAAATTGATTTTTCGGATAAATGGATATCATGGATAATGAGTTGTATTACATCAGTTCAATATAAGATTATGATTAATGGTCAGCCGAGATGAAGCATTATACCAAGACGGGAGTACGACAAGGGGATCCTTTATCGTCGTATCTATTCATCATGTGTACGGAAGCTCTAAATACTAATATTAAAAAGGCAGAGAGAAACAAATATCTAACAAGGATTAAAATAGCGAGGCATAGTTTGTCTCTGACGCATTTACTATTTGCGGATGATAGTCTATTTTTCTGTTGTGCTAAAAAGGAAGAATGCCAAGTCATTCTTGGGATACTTAGAGTATGAAGAGGCTTCGGGTAAAAAAAATAATTTTGATAAATCATCTATACAATTTGGTCATTAGGTTGAGAAAAATTTAAAGGATGAGTTGAAACATATATTAGGTATAAATATAATTGGAGGTATGAGGACATATCTAGGAATCTTAGAAAATATTGGAAGCCCAAAAGCACAGGTTTTTGGATTCATAAATGAGAGGTTACAGAGTAGGGTAAATGTTTGGGCTTTAAACTTCCTTTTGAAATGAGGAAAAGAGGTTATAATATAATCAATTTTAACAGTATTACCTACACTTGTTACCGATTACCTAAAACAGTCACCAAAAAGCTCACAGGGACAATATCAAATTTTTGGTGGAGATCAAAAAGGAATGATAGAAGAATGCATTGAATGACATGGAACACGATGTGCAGCCATAAAAAAGAAGGTGGCCTTGGATTTCGAAAAATAAATGACTTTAATACGGTCATGTTAGAAAAGCAACTATGGATATTAATGGATTCACCGGAGTCTTTATTCTCAAAAGTTTTCAAAAGTAGATATTTTTGTAATTCGGATCCTCTGGATCCCATCAGATCGTACTCACCATCATATGGTTGCCAGAGTATTATCTCAGCAAGATCTCTGGTCAGAAATGACTAATCAAAAGAGTTAGAACTGGTTCAAATATCTCTGTATGGAATGATCCTTGGACCCCAGGCCCCCACCCGAGACCAGCAACCTGCAATTTTAGGGTTTACCCTCCCGCTTTTAAGGTTAAAGATTTAATTGACCAGCAAACAAAGACATGAAATATTCATTTAATTAAGACAATTATTAATCCAGTGGATGTGACCTTTATACAATCAATGCCAATTAGTCGATTCAAGAGACCAGATTTCATTGGTTGGCACTATACAAAGAGTGGAAAATACATGGTTAAATTAGGATAAGGGTGGAGCAGCTATACCCATATAAAGGCAACAACAATATCAAATATGGCCCTACAATTACATCCCTTCAGGCGCGTGTTTGGCAAATCAAATGCCCACCAAAGTTGCAACATTATATTTGGCAAGCGATATCATGTTGTGTCGCAGTTGCATAAAACGTGACAGCGCGGGGAATCAATTGTGACTTACAATGTGGAAAATTTGGTATAGAGGTAGATTCAATAAATCATGTCCTGTTTGAATGTCCACCCACACTTCAAACTTGGACTTTATCTAATGTCCTCTCTAATCCAGGAATTTTTCCAACAACGTTGATATTTTCGAATCTTGATTATTTACTTTCAAAGATCCCATTGGATAATCCGGACAGTTTCTTCCCATGGATAATATAGTTTTTGTGGAAAAGCCGAAATGATAAGATTTTAAGAATATGGATAAATTTCGTCGAGAAATTCTAAGGAAGGCAGATACAAAAGGAAAAATGTGGCAAGAAGCCCAATTGGACGAGGTTTGTATATCAAATAGGGAAACAATAGATACGGGAACACACTTTGAGTTGGATCAACTGCATCACGATATGTGGTATTGTTAAGTGGATGTATCATGGAAAGATCTGACAAAATTTTATGGTCAAGGATGGGTTTGTCAAAAGAATGGAGTGGAAGAAAAATTATTTGGATCTAGAAATATCATCTTTATTTTATCTTTTTTACACGCTGAGATAGAAACACTTAGATGGGAGATGAAGTGTATGATTGATTACCAAATGTTTTAAATTTTTTTTGCAACAGATTGTCATGATGTGGTAAGATGGTTACCACACCGAAGGAATGACCAGCATATGCAATCCACTTGGAGGAATATAGTCGCTGCAAAGACCTATTTGAAAAAATAAAGATAATAACCATACCAAGAACACAAAATACCATGGCGGACAAACTCGCTCGAAACGCAAGAAACGTTGCATCAGTAGTCGAGCATATCGGTATGACAACACCGCCTTGGATGGAAAGACTTTGCTAGTTTTATTATCATTTTGTTAACAAAAACGTCGAACAATAGGTAAAGTTCTTAGATTCGTAAATCACAGAATATTAATTGATAAATAAGAAATAATAATATTTGTTCTAGAACTTAACTCATACATTTATAATCACTCGAGTTTTGTAGCCTTTATCACTATGTTCAAACAACCTAATAGACTGTATTTTTGCTGTTACTAGCATAAGATAATCTTCTTTTGATTTGTTCAATTTTCAATTAATCATAATATTCTATATCTCATTTTTGCAAATTATGGTTTAGTAATTATCAAATATAAGTTCGAGTAATTTAATATACTTAATATCAAACCGTCAAACTCTTCCACAGAGAAATGATTTCAAGATAAACCCGCATATCATTAACTTTAACTTTGTGAAGCAAAACCAATTCCCTAGTTTTTTCAATACAACATCCCCTTGATCATGTCGACACCTTTGACAATAAAAAATTGATAATTTAGAATTTTCACAAAATTTTTAATTAGGGTTGGGCAAAATATCTGAATCCAAAGATTTGAACCTAACCCGAACTAAAAAAGTAGTACCAAACCGAACTCGAAATTGACAAAAATTCCCGAACAGATCCTAAACATTTAAAATCAAATAACCAAACCCGAACCGACAACCAAATGGGTATCCGAAATATTCGAATTATAATTATTATTTCCAAATATAATAATTATATTTAAGTTTATAATCATTCAAATATCTAAATTTAAAATTATAAATCTGAAATTATTAGTTATTTTAAGACTGAAATAATCAAAACACTAAAAAATTCGAAATATTCAAATATTTGGAGTTATAAATTACAAATATATAAAAAATCCTAAAGAAAACAATAAAGAACCAAAGTTAGAACCGAATCCGAACCGAACCCAAATGGTATTTGGATACAAAATGAGACTTAAAGTATGTTACCAGAACTGAACCAAAACCGATGAGAACCGAACCAAACCCGATGAGAACCGAACCGAACTGAACCCAAACTGAACTAGAGAAATACCTGAATGGGATCTAGACCTCTCTCCCCGAAAATACGAATATCCGAAAAACCTGAACCGAACCCGAACGGGACCCCAAATGCCCACCCTTAATTTTAACCATTAACATATCACAAAACATGTGTTTGTTTTTATTTTGTTGGTATTTAACCAAAAAAAAGAGTTTTCACATTTTGACTTTTTAATGTCAAGAAATAAGATTTGAGATGGATGAACATGAAATGTCATAATCTCGAAAGGAACTATGTTTATGAAATATTTTAGTGTAAATTGTTTCCTCTAGAATTTTAGCTATTTTAAATATTTACAGGTAAATACAGCAAAATGATGTAAAAAAAGGGAAAATAAGAGTATATCATGGTCCATATATGTTATTTGGAGGCAAAACAACCAATTAAGACTTCAAAACCTCAATAAATACAATTTTGTAATAAAAAAAAAGATTCGGAATACCAGAAGTTTTACCCCAGATAGAACCATTTCAGAAAACTTATTTAGAAAATTTTTGTGGACATAATGCCCTTTGAGTTAGAGTTCATGTCAAAAAGGAATAAATTCATTTGAGTACATGGTTATTGAGATATATAAGATTTAGTGAAAACTTATTCTTCTGGCAACTAAGTGAAGTAAGTAGAGAAATGGAGCAAACCTCATCCAAAGACCGATCACGAAACACGGTGATCCTCCTCAGGCAAAGGGTGACAACACTCATCCAAATAATCCCAGCCTAGACAATATCAGCCCACCATTTCGACTTGGGTAGCCACTTCAGACATTTTATATACATAACCGTAGCTGACTTAGATAGTTATAAATATTTTTAGTATACACACATCCCAAAGATATACCAAAATCATGATCCTATAAAAATTAGGTTTTCTTATTGCTTTTGGATCTAAAAAACTTTTAAAGAGGATATCTCACTTTGTATCAAGAACAGAGACAAACTTTCCTCTTATCTCTCCACTTTTGCATTTTTTAATGATCTATTCAATATTGTTGTGTCTTTTGCATCATATCTGAATAGATCATTTTGTTATGTTGAATAAAATCAATTATTGCATAAAAACTCATCTCGATTTAATAGCTAAAAGTTTAATTATATATCATTCATCTCTAATCATTCTTATTGCATGATTTCTTTACCACACTATCAGTATGATCTAAAGAGTGTAGAACCACGAACGTGCTGAATCTAATAACCTGAATTTTTATTAGGTGAGCTTTGCGTCTTAACCAACACAAACTGAGTTGTGAAGCTTAATGAATAATAGTAAAATTTGGTCGATTAATATATATTTATATTTTACAATAACAAACAAATATATGTTTCTATTGATTTTTTGGTATAGTAGTTGGAACAACGACAGTGGAGATGCAAATATTGAAAGCAATTACAATAAAGAAAAGAGACCAAAATGAGTCACAATGGTATTTTTGAATATGTTGCAGTTTATATAAAAAAATTGTTGTAATCAAAATATTTTAGTTACTTGATTAATTATAACAAAAAATATTTGTATATGCTAAATTCCATATAACTTCACCGCAAACGTGAACAATAACATAATAAAAGTATTCAACCTATAGTTTATACCAAGCTATAAGGTAAACTAGAACAAGAACATAACACAATTAAACATGCTATAGTAACAAGAAAACTGTACTGCAAACTCGATGAAGTATCTTTCTTGTTGATCTCGAGGCGCACATGTCCAGCTATAATATGGACCATCAAAGTTATTTGTAAAAAAATTGGTAATCGTTTGAACCAGTTTTGATTTTTTGTCCCGAAAAAACCTGCACACACATCGAAACGCATAAGACAAGAACAAGAAACAATAAAAATAATTTGAAACCAAAGAACAAGAGGCATACCATGTCGACTTTGGTGTCGATACGTGAGAGAACGGAGGTAAAATTATCATGTTCTAACATCAAGACCATCAGCATGTCCCCTTGGAGTTCTTAAAACACATTATCAAAATCAAATCACCCTGAAAATTGTTACATTGAGAAGATGGATGATTCAGAGTCTGAGAGTTCTCAATTGGAGACCCTGAAGCCCCCCTACCGTGGAGTCGACTGATTCTGTTGATTATTCTAGACTTCTTGTGAAGAAATAGTCGCATGGTCTTCACATTGTTGACTTCCGGAGTTAAAAAAAAAGAGACTGTGATGGTGGAAAGTCTCGGACATGTGATCCCATGAACGTTGACTGTTTGGGTAAACCCAAACAGGCTCTTCATGAGACTGAAGCAAAGAAAATTTGGCAGCAGGCGTGAAGTTGTATTGACTTGGTAGAGGGCTCACTCTTTTCCCCGAAGTGACTCGGTTGAACGCTCTGCATTTCTGAGAAAACATCGGTAAAGAGTGTTCTCTATAGCCTTCGCTTAGCTTTTGGCATCGATGAAAGATTTGAGATGAGAGATCTAGGAGTTGTAGTAACTATGGCGGTGGAAAGTTTTAGAAAATGCTTCAAAGAAGAAGAGAGATAGAGGAAACGATTTGAGGAACAATTTATGGAAGAGATGGAGGAGAGTTAGATAAGAGAATAGATTGTTCGAAGAAGATGGATTGGATTCGTCGAAGAAGATGGAATCGATGAATCTCTGATTACGGTTTACAAATACAGAAAGGGAGACAGATATGAGGAATCTTCCGATTGCTCTGTCTGCATGAGCGAGTTTTAGGGAGATGGATTCAAAGAATATGAGAGACAAAGGGAGACGAGGAAGAGGTTTTCAAAGGGAGATGAAGGGAGACGAAGTGAAAAAATAAAATTAGGGTTAGGGAAATTGGGGATTCTCTCAAGTAAAATTTGGGTTTTGTTTACCTACGGTCGCTGATTAGTGGATATACAAAACAATTAGGTTTGGTTTTACCAGATCTAATGTCGCGAATATTTGGGTTTGGTTTTGTGGATTAAATTTGACCATGTTTGAAATGCAGTCGCACATTAGTTGCGAATCAGTGGCTATAAGACTAAAAAAAAATTAGATTTGGTTTCTCGGGTTTAATTCGCTAGTTTTTTTGAATTTTGTTGCTTAGTCGCCAAATTATCGAATACTTTACGATTGTTACAATAGTCGTATATTAGTCCTTAATTAATGACTACTATATTTCAACTATTTTTTATATTTGACATATAGTCGTCGTAATCTACATTCCAACTATTATTTTTGGTCATAATATAGCAACTGAGTTACGAATAAGTTTATGTAGTCGTTAATGAGTTAGTATGTTGTAGCTTTGTAGTCGCATATAGTGGCCAAACTGTAGACGTAAAATTTCTGTGAGCAAAAATATTATATAAAAACGCATACCCTGCTCACCCAATGTTCACAATTTTCAGATTTTTTAAATCCCAAGGAGAAACCAAATAAAAAAATAAAAAAACTATAAAGAAACCAAGAGGCAAACGTATGTAAGATTAGTTAGGGTAAAAAATATAAAACAGAAGCATAAATAAAAAAGATTTATCCTGATACAAAACAACCATGATTCATCAAAAAAAAAATATTTAACAGTATTAAGCTTAACGAAATTTCAGTGAACAAAAACAAGATATAATATTAGTAACTTATAAGAGAAATAAGCGTAATTATATGAAAAAGATAAAAAGAACATGAAAATAAGTATTGACAAAAGAAAATAAATCATACAACTAATTATAACAAAAAATTATAAACAAAAGAAAAAAAACTAAAGAAAATGCAAACACAACGCGCAAGCGCGTAGGATGACGATCCCTACTGCATCTGAAATGAGGAAACATGAGATAATGACTTTTTATAATGGTAGGTTAGGTGGTATATAAATATATGATGATTGGTCATTTAGTCATTAAACTTAATTCAAAGACTTCATAAACTGAAACAAAAAGTCTTTAATATATTTCTATATACCTCACATCAAAAATTGATTCCTTCTTTGAAATATATTCGGAATACATCATCACGAGATATTACTTCTAACGCAACATAGACAAATATATATTTTTTTATCCAAGTTTAATGATATTCAACATAATTGGGAGACTTTATATATTCATCTAAGAAAAACAAAATCGGTAATAAAAATCTGAAAACAAACAAAATGTCTAATAAGGGGGAAACTTTATAATAACATTCATCCATAAATCTTCTAAACGTAGTGTACTCATCTTAGGTGAGGTGACATATGAGAATTGAGTCGAGTGAACTTAAGACTTCATATATTGAAATTAAAAGAAAAATAAATTATTGTAACTCGATATACCTCAAATATAAGAATGATTCGTTCTTCTAAATATATTTGAAAAAGACCTCATAAAGAGAGAGTATTCTGATGCAACATGGAAAAAAATATTCGATTTGTCCAAAATTAGGGGAAAATATCATAATGTCATTAAACATAAAGGAAAGACTTCATATTATGCATTGAAAAGCTAACTTAAACCTAAATTATTTGCAATTGATTAGTCAAACTTTTTATTATGTGATGGTTTATTAACATTAATAATAGTTGAACTAGTAAGATATGTGATAGCTTAACTTAAATTAACTGTAAGTACACAATAATCATAATAATTTAGAAAAATTAGATGGACCAAATTATCTAAATAAATAAGAGTATACTAAATAGGTAAAGTTGTTAGATTCGTAAATCATATAATATTAATCAATAAATAAAAACAATAATATTAATTCTAAAACTTAACTCACATGTATAATCACTCGAGTATTGTGGCCTCTATAACTATGTTCAAACAACATAATAGACTAAAAAAAAAATTGTTAGTAACATAAGATAAACTTCTTTTGATTTGTTCAATTTTCAATTAATCATAATATTCCATATCTCATTTTTTGCAAATTATGATTTAGTACTCATCAAATACAAGCTCAAGTGATTTAATATACCTAATATCTAACCGTCAAACTCTTCCACAAAGGAATGATTTTAAGATAAAACTGCTTATCATTAATTTGGTGAAGCAAAACCAATTCCCTAGTTTTTCAATAGAACATCCCCTTGATCGTATTGAAACCTTTGAAGATATAGGTGGCACAACACGTGCTAATGGAGTACTTCAATTGCAAGTTATTCATTTTCTCTTAAGTAATAAAACACTTAGATGATGAGCCCCCAAATTCATTATTGTAACACACCGACTGCTACAGTACATGAGCCCCCACACCCTCTCTTGGCTTATATGCCTTACATTCGGGTGTTAAAGGAGGTTCGAAAGAATAAAGATGATGCATCATTTGTTGGAGAGTTTCCTTTCAACTATTATAACTATCAAGAGATGACACATCAATTTTTCTGGAACGAATAAAAAAAATTAACATATATGCACATTTAATTATTTAATTTAAGGGCATCTAATTTGGTCATCGCTAGAGAACTCCCCTTCAACCATTATATATTAGATTATTAAAATATACATAAAATAAAATAAATTCAAATTTAATTTAAAATATCATAAATATATAAATATTATATAATACAAGATTTAAATAAATCTCTCATGTTTTTTTGCATGACTTAATCTTCATCTCGGAACTCATAAAATAATTAAATCTTAATACATAACTGAAAAAATCAAATTATAAAAACGAAAAGTAGAATATACATTTTAGGAGAGAACTCTCTTTCTCCATATTAGCTGCACAGATATAGACGATAATAATAGATAATATAGAAGTTTCAAAAAAACCTTTAAAAATCAACACAACATAAACACATGTGTTTGATTTTTTTATTGGCATATAACCACAAAGAAGAGTTCTCACATTTTGACTCTTTCATATCTTGAAATAAGATTTGAGATGGATGAACATGAAATGTCCAAAAGAGCTATGTTTTCGAAATATTTTAGTATAAATTTTTGCTTTTAGATGTAATTTTTTTAATATTTTAACTATTTTAAGTATATACACTACAAGAATATTGGGAATTCTGATCAATAATATTGTATAATTTTTATATTTATTTTTTTGAGATATACCATAATACATGTTGAAATTGTCGATTTAAAATATCTGGAAGAATTCTCTGAAAACATAGTCCATTAAAAATATTAATAGTATGAAGAACATTTGCCGATTAGGTATATTCATTTTTTATACTAAAATTAATAAAGTAACTTAATTTTTTATTCATATCAATACATTTATTTTTTTAACTGTACACTTTTAAATATTAATATTTAAATAAAAACAATAATAAATTAAAAAAATACCAAACAAATTCAAAGAGAAATCCCATAAAACTCCGAAGAAATCTAAAAATGATTAGATATTCAGATCTAAAATTGAAGATTATAAATAAAATATTTTAGAAAAAACTGAAAAAAAAACCAAGAAATTGCATTTTGATAAGAAAAAGAAAGAGATAAAGCTCTGTTTAGATAGAAAAACATAATTCTCAAAAAGATTTCAGAAAATGGCCGCAGAAAAAAATTTGCAAGTAAATTTCTTGGAAAAATATTTCTTTTCAAAATTAAGGCATACATAAAAAAACTATTTACGAAAACTAAGTTAAATTTCATAAAACTAAAAATAACATTTATTTAACTTATATTACGATATCTAAAGTCAAAAACAGAACACGAAAAATAGAATTCATCAAAATATACTAAAATAGATTAAAGGATCAATATAATATCAGGAGAAAAAACCAATAAATCAAAAAATAAAAGGAGTAGATGAAATAAATATCCACTAGAAGGAGGAAAAATAAAGTACTTAAAAGTGTGATATTAATGAAGATAAAAACACATACACAAAATAATACATCAATAACTAAAAGGACGAAATATATAAGCAAAATATATTAAAAAAATGCAAACACCCTGCTTACCTAAGGAGGGGAACGTTCCAAAATGTGCAAATTTATGAAGTTATAAGGAGAAACGAAACCAAAAAAAAAAAAAACTAAAGGAAAACCAAGATGCAAACGCATGTTAGATTAGTTAGGGTAAAAAAATAAAATAGAGGCATAAATAAAAGTTTTATCCATATACAAAAGATTCAAGATTCATAAAAAAAAACTATGTAATAAATATTAAACCTAACAAAATTACAATGAACCAAAAGAAGGTATAATATTAGTAATTTACTTAAAAACAAGAGAATAGAAGCGTAATTATATGAAAAACAAGAAAAGAATATGAAAATGAGTAATGACCAAAGAAATAATTATAACTAAAAACTAATTATAACAAAAAAAATATAAAACAATAGAAAAAAAAACCCAACAAAAATACAAACACGACTCCGCGCATGCGCAGACGATGACGATCCCTTCTGCATATAAAATAAGGGAACATGAAATAATGATTTATTTTTATAATGGTAGGTTAGGTGGTATATAAATATATGATGATTAGTCATTTAGTCATAAACTTAATTCAAAGACTTCATAAACTGAAACAAAAAGTCTTTCATATATTTCTATATACCTCAAATCAAAAATCGTGCCTGTGCATTGGACTGTTTTTTATTAATGTGGTCTTGTGCATAGAAATTTTTATTTTTATTATAAAGACTTTTATTTTTTAAGGACAAATTGTTTTCACATAAAGACTTTCAGTAGTTGATTAGTTCTATTTATACATGGAAACTAGCTTTTGTCGATTATTAACTAGTTCAATCTAGCACCATCTATCTGGGAAAGACTTCGTGCGATAAAATCAAGTTCGTCCTTTCCTCATCGTTTTCTTTTCTTTTAGTAATTTTTGCATCAATCAATTATTAAAAGCTGTCTCAGCTTGCTCGTGTAGAATGAAAAAGAAAACACATCCGTTACTTTGAAAGGTTATCTGATAATTAACCATATATTTGTCGTGATAAACTTAGGTTGAAGGAAGACTGCCCAAATGGCCAACGATGAGAAGAATGATGAGTCTTTTCCAGTGGAGGAAGATCACACGAAGGAAGATGTCGCTCCTCCAGCGACGAAAGATCATGACAAGGAAGCTGCAGCACCAGAATCACATCCGATCGAAAACATAGTCTTGCTTGGGAGGACAGGGAACGGAAAAAGCGCCACGGGGAACAGCATCGCCAGACAGAAGGTGTTCGTCTCAAAACCACACGCAGCAGGTGTAACAATGGAATGCCAGACATTTAGAGCTGTGACACCAGAAGGCCCTATACTTAATATAATAGACACTCCTGGTACGTTTTGTCATTGCAGATTTGATTTTATGGCGTCAAATTTTATGGAACAACAAAAAGTGAAATGGTGGGAGCTGCAGGTCTATTTGATATGTCGGTGAAGCCTGACGTTATAAGTAGAGAAATCGTTAGATGCCTCACTCTAGCTGAAGGAGGGATACATGCTGCAATCTTAGTTTTGTCGGCTAGGACTCGGTTCTCAAAAGAGGAAGAGATGGTACTTAGTACCTTGCAGGTCCTTTTCGGGAGTAAGATTGTTGATTATCTTATCATCATTTTCTCTGCGGGGGATGTGTTAGACGACGATGGTGTGACACTGGAGGAATATTTGGAAGACTGCCCTGAATACCTCAAGGTACGTACGTGTTTTGATCACATTTGTGGAAACACACAGGTTTTATATTTTCGGACTTATCAATTATTCATTGCTTTGGTTTCAGAGAGTTCTCATTTTGTGCGGCCAACGAATGACCCTGTTCGATAACAGAACCAAGGACCTTGCCAAGCAGACAAATCAAGTCCACGAGCTTCTCAACCTGATCGACCTGGTCCGAAAGCAGAATAGTAACAAACCGTATACCGATGAGATGTACCATAAGATAAAGGTTTGATAGTTTCCCTTTTTCTATAAAAAAATTTCATCTGCGTCTCTAGCGTGTTTTAATCTCCGGAACCAAATGTGTCGCTCATCAGGAAGAGAATGATAGACACAAGAAAGAACAAGAGGAGCTTGAAGCAAAAGGGCACTCGGAAGAGCAAATCGAAGCACTGAGGAAGGAGTTAGAGCTAACGAGAGAAGAGAACTTCAAGGCAATGACAGAGATGGTATGTGGACTCTTCCTCCAATTCATGCATGTATACACACACACATAGATAACTGCGTTGAATCGGACATCATCGAGATATGTTTTGTTTTTACTCAGATGGAGAAAAATATCAAAATGGCTGCGGAAGCACAGGAGAAATTCTACGAGCTTAAAGAAAAAACGCAGCAGCAGCTCTATGAGCAAAGAGAAAAATCGCTGGAGCAGAGCAACCGTGAAAAATTGCAAATGCAGGAACATTTAAATAAGATGAACGAGCAAATGCGTATGAATATGGAAGCGCAGATGAGGAGGAGTGATGACGGGTGCAACATTCTCTGATCAATCATCAATATGCACTCAGATGCAGAGCATCTTCTATCTTTGTCTCTTGTGGACGCTTATGGGCTTTGGCGTGTTCATTAGAACCTGCTTTTGCTTATGTTATTCATTTTTCTTTATTAAAATGCTTTTGCTTCTATTTCAGTTTCATTTTCTTTGTTTCCCTAAATGGTTTCGGATATTTCGTAGCCTAATCCGTATTTTGTTTGCATCATAAATTTGTGCTTTGTAAGAAGTCACTTCTTGTTTTTTTCTTGTGATGTACTATAAAAGTCGAGAAAGAGTTTTTTCTTTTCTCCTTTTCCTCAACAAACACTTCAATAGTGATGAGTTGCGGAGCCTAATCTCTCTGAACCGATGTGTGACCGGACGTTCAGGCAGCACGTTTGACGGACTTGACCAGTTATGTCGACGTGGGAACTTAATGTTAACGAAAACATGTTCTTTATAAATATGACACCTATGTTTGTTGAGGAAAAGAAGAAAAAAAAAATATAATATATTATAAACTTTTTTAAAAATTAACTATTTAAACTGTGGGAAAATTTTAATATAAATTTACAAACTGTTGTTTATTTCATTACATAAAATTTAAATTCATGTTAAAGAGGATATTAAAATAAGTAAGCTAAGTAAAAAAAAATAATTTCTTTTATTAAAATAAAGTACATATATAACGAATATATATGAGTATAGGTGTTTCATACCTAAATAATCAATTTTGAATTTTTATTTGTTTGTTAAAATATTACTTTTTATTTTTGGAAACATAATTTTCCATTTAACAAAGATCTTTACAAAAATGAATATTAAAAATAAATGTTTTTATGAACAATACAAACAAATGTTTTCCGCTTGTGTTAAAAGGTTTTAAAAAAATAGTTTAGTAAAAGCATGCATCTCTTAGAAACAAACACAATAGTTTCAGATATTTAGATTCAACACAATTAAATACGGAAATAAAGCAACCGAACTTGACAAATGAAAAGGTTATTACTAAAATGATTGAGATGAAAGTCCAGGTGGGTGCTGGCATCTCTCCTGTATACATCTATCGACACAGGTTGTTTCATCAAAAATGATGCCACCACACTTGAGCAAGCACCTTATTTGGCATGCAAATCCTTCTACCTCTCCCGTGACCGCCATTATCATCACCACTATTATCAATACACTGCACATTTTCACACTCATCTTTATTAACTTTTTCTTATAGTATAAAATTTGATGTATGTTTAATAAGAAATTTGTATGTACATATACATATGAAATTAAATAGTGCCCAAATCTTATTTGTAGTTATGAACATTTACTTTTCCCTAAATTAAGCCACTTGTCCATTGTTCTTACTTTGACTTTCATGATTTAAAAATTGGTCTTATATACTTTCTATTTCTCAAAAATTAGTTAATTTGGGATTGAACTTTATAAACAAAACTAAAAACTAATAAAAAAATTTATAGGCAGCTTTGAGCTCTTATCTTCCGAATTTATATTTTACTCCGTTTAATATAAATTATTTTTTTGACTGAGACAATTAGTATAATGATTTTTTTTAAAAAAAAATTATTGAAGGTGCTTTTCAAAATTGAATTCTCATTTTTATAATATATTTTTGCTCCATTTAATATAAATTAGATGATTTTTATTGAGAATGTTGTCTAAAATTAACCAGATATAGATTTTTATAATATAAAACACGTGTTTATTCATTTTATTCAAACGAATACTAAATTATGTTTTCATGTACGGAAAATTGCAAAAAGAAAATAACATGAAGCTTTGAAATTTCACTTTAAAAATCTAAGAAAAAATGAAGCATATCTTAAAATCCAATATTTTGTAAGATGCAAACTAAACCCTAGTTGTTATCAGATTAACTCGCTAATGGAGAATGAAACGAATCTTTTTATTTCTCCTAAACCGATTGTGTATTGGGTTTTACACAAAAAAATTGATCAAAGAACACTACAAGAAAACACCTTGTTTCCGACGGCCATTTCCATCGATAAACCGTTGGAAACAAGGTTTTCCGACGAGTTAGTAATCAAAATTGACCATCGAAAATAAAGCGTCGGAAATTTAAAAACCGTCGGAAATCCGTCGCTCGATTCAGACGGATTAACGACGGATAAAAAAAACCGTCGGAAACCCGTCGAAAAACCATTTCCGTCGGAAATCCGTCTGAAAATTGACCGTCGAAAATTTGTGAAATGTATAGACGGATTTCAGAGAAACTACCGAAGGAGTGGAACCGTCGGATAGCCTTCGGAAATCTTCCATCGGGTAGCCGTCGGAAATATTCCGTCGTAAATCCGTCTGAAATATTCGGTCGGAAATCCGTCGAAAACACTCCGTCAGTAATCCGTCGGTTAAAATTCTGTTGGAAAACCGTCGGAATTTTAACCGTCAATAATCCGTCGGAAATAACATTTTTAAAATTAAAAAAAAACGAAATTTTTATTTTATAATAATAATTATAAAATAAAATTTTTGTATTTTTTTAAATAATTTCGAATTTTTTCAAAAAAAAAATTAATTTAAATTTGTAAAATTAAATATGAATAAAACTAAAATTTTTATTATTAAAAATATTTTACATAAAATAAACATACAAAAAATAAATAAAAAACTAATGAGGAGTGTTGTAAGAACTGAAGAATGCGTTCATCCTCTCTTCCATTAACCGTAGGCGCTCCATATCTTCTTGTCTTTGTTGCTCGAGCGTCTTAAGCCTCTCTCGAAGCTCGCGGTTTTCTTCTTGAAGTTCCGCTCTTCCGAAATCGCTGTAAGATGGAAATGATGAGGAAGATGAAGCTGAACAGTCTTTGGGCAACCCGTAGAGACGACCTTTGGTCTTCGGAGTTACCTTTAAAAAAAAATTAAAATTACTATAGTGAATAAATTCAATAATTTTTTTTTTATTTGAAAATTGACTAACCTCATAAGCAATCCCATTCAATTTATCTAATGGAACTTCTGTATACAGAGGAGTTCCATCTTCTTGTGTTGGCTGAGTTTGCAGAAACTCCTCCCCCAAACTTCTCACTTTTTGTGAGATCTCCCGAGCAACTGGATCATCAATTTGACCAGTTTTCCGGTTGGTGTGAGCATCTTCAATCAGACGGATTACAGAAGGGGGTTGTCCGTCCATATGAAACTTAAAAAAAATAATTAATTTAATAAATTAATTAATTGATAAATATTAAATTTAATTTTCTTTCTTACCAGTTGTTCAGCTCGGGAAGCTTCACTAGTCGCTCCAAGATTATGGGTCGCCATTCCTTTGCCTTTTCTATCGCTCTTGCGATTACTTGAATTTGTTGAGGAAATGGCAGCGACTTCTAGTCTCATCCAATAGTTGATGAGCGCAGTCCATAAATCCGGATTCTTTAGCATTTGTTTAGGGACTTTATCGCGCTTCCACTTGTCTTTCCATTCGTTCATTTTTTGGGAGTAACACGTTGCCGCTTTAGTGTTAAACTCTCGTCGAACGATGGCAGTGAGTTGCGGGTCCCAAGTAAATTCTTGCTGTTTTAAAAAAAAAAATTATTTTTTAATTAATTTTATAAATATTAATATAAAATTAAAATTGAAAATTTTATATTTAAGTTACCACGAATTGCCGAAACCAGATTTCTTGCTCCTCTTTCGGCATATCTGAGTACGCTGGATAGGGGCGTACTAGCATTTCATTAAGCATTCTGTTGATTGCTTTTGAAATGTCGTTACTCGATTTATGAAACCTATATATAATATTTAAAATTTAAAAAATTATAATTTTAAAATTTATAAAAATATTAAATATGTATTTTTACCATGTTGAAGTTCCGGGATATTGCGGGTCTAATTTTTTAAGTCGGTCACGACCCGGCTGTGACACAAAATCTTCAATGCTCATCATAGTGGGAGCAGAAGCAGCAGTCCTCATCGGAGATGATGGTGGCTGTGTCTCCGAGTCAGTCGGAAATTGAGAAAAACTAGAACCACCAATTCCGTATTGGTGGTTCCCATCTCCCGAGTTTAGGAATCCGTCGTAATTCCTTTTTTCAAAATTTTGTTAATTAATATTATTAATAAATAAATTTATTTATAATAAAACTATTTTTAAAAATTGAAACAATTATATTATACAATTCCAATTTCATAATATTTCCAAAATATAAACGGTTCACAAATATTACATTCCCTCTATATTACCATATTTAATACTAAAAATTTAAATTAATATTAAAAACTTACATATCTAAGGCAAGATCGCTGACGAAGGAGATTCCCAGAAAAATTCTGAAAAAATTTTCGGAAATTTTTTTTTTAGAGAAGGAATTTGTGTTTGATATGAGTTTGGATGAAAAATGAGTTCGTCGACCCTTCTATTTATACTGAAATTGCCCGACGGATTTCCGACGGACATCCTCGGAAATCCGTCGGAAATTTGTCTACAATTCTGACGGATTTCCGTGGAAAATCTAGATGGCTTTCGGAATTCCGTCATTTTTATGTCCAGTTTTCCAACAGATTTCCGACGGATTCAACCAGTCATCGGAAATCCGTCGGAAACATGTTTATGGAAGATATTTTCTAACGGATTTCCGACGACTTGTTGAACCCGTCGGAAATTCCTCGGTTACTTGTTCGCGATAATTACGAAAGTGCGATGTCCCGATAACTACACTAAACCGACTGATTTCCGACGGGGTCAACCAGTCGTCGGAAATCCGTCGGACGCTTATAAATGTCGTCTGGTTTTCCGACGGATTTCCTACGACTGGTTGACCCCGTCGGAAATCCGTCGAAAACATAAAAAAATATAAAAATTTTATTTAATAAAATAATAATTATCTGATTAATTTTAGACATTATAGAAAAGTAATTTATATATGATTATTAAACAAGACTTGAAACTTAATATTTTACAAAGTACAAGACTTTGAAACTTAATATTACAAATGTTTTTTAATCGGAATCATCAGATGAACCTTCAGATGGTATGGAATCAGAATCATCTTCAAATTCAGAATGAGATTCCTCTGATTCTGAATATACCCGTTCGTCACCAATTTGTGTAGATGCAACAACAAGTTCAACGTCATCTACATTTTCTTCAATCTGGACAAAATGACTTTGTGGTATTTGTAAAGGATCATGTTCTGCAACTCCATAAATTCTGCCTCTTGGGTGAACTGCAGTGACTGTTATACAAGGATCTGAACGGTAGGTAGTCCGGGGATATGTTAAGTAACAAATCTGTTATTGATAAATTTTATTTGTTAAATAGAAATTAAAAAATGTGCATAATATTTTTATTAAATAACACAATACCTGATCTGCTTGTGATGATAGAATACATGGATCATATTTTAACAGCCTGCGAGTTGAATGTATCGAAATAACTCCAAATTGGTCAATACGGACACCACAACCAATGAATGGATCATACCAGTCACACATAAATATTGTACATCGCAAGTCCAACATGCCTGCATATCGGACAATCAATATCTCATTCAAAACACGGTAATACACTAGATCACCCGATTTTGCTGAAACACCGTAGTCCGATGTTGGTTTGCTTCTACCATCTTCTTTAATTGAAAAAGCATATCCCCTTGTGCAGAACCTTGGGTAAGAGGTTGCAGTAGTAATAAGACCATTAGCAATTTCGAGCAACCATGTTGGTAGGTTATCACCTTGTTGAATACGTTCGGAAACCTATGCATCAAAAAATGATGACAAGTCATTTAATTAAAGATTCATAAAAATGTATGTTTTAATATCGTACTTATAAACTTACGTAATATTTCAACCATGACGGAAATTCTTTTTCTTTTATACCCTCAATGTCATTGTCGCTAATCCCGGGGTAATAATTACGTACAACTTCCACGTAGATACTGTACAAATATTATAAATTAAATTATAACATAAATAGTATGAATTAAATAACCGTAAGCAATTTAATATTAAAATAATTTCATACCTTCCATACTCGCCAATGTCTTCACAATTTGTAAGAATATATCTATGCAAATGGGTTGCCTCTTGTGAAGATAATTTACGTTTCTTTCCTTTGCCACTTGCTCGCCCAATTTGAGTAAATAAATGTGGTACATATACAGGATAAATAGCTTTTTCACCTCTATCATCATGTCTTCCAAGCCTTTTACTTTTTGTGCGAACTTCCGAAGGGAAATAATATTCTGCAAACTGTGAAACTTCTTCATTTAAACTCTGTGCGACAATAGATCCCTCCACTTTACTCAGATTTTTAACTTTCTTTTTTAGATGGAACATGTACCGTTCGAAAGGATACAACCATTTGTATTGCACAGGACCGCCTAGTGATGCTTCACGTGGGAGGTGAACAGGGAGATGTTCCATGACATCAAAAGAAGAGGGGGAAAAAATTTTCTCCATATTGCACAACATTATTGGGATATTGAGTTGAAGATTTTGAATGCCATCTACTATGATAGTTCTTGAGCAAAGATCACGAACAAATGAAGCAATACCTACAAAATAAACAATAAATGTTAATTTGGGATTCAAATATAAAACAAATTAATTATTTTAAATTTTACAATTACCTGCAATCGCGCGGTGGACGTCTTTGGGAAGAAGATAGGTGAATGCAAAAGGAAGAAGACGTTGCATAACAACATGACAATCATGACTCTTCATTCCGGTTAATTTTCCGTCAACGAGATCAACACAGTTACGTAAGTTGGATGCGTATCCATCAGTAAATTTAACATCATCTTGAATCCATTTCAAAAATGCGACTTATTGGTTGGAATCCAAGCGAAACACAGGCATGGAACACCTTTCATTCGTCTTCACATGTAGAGATTTACGAGAACAAATCAATGGCAAGTCTAACCTCGACTTCAAATTGTCTTTTGTCTTGCCTTTGACGTTCAATACCGTGTTCATTATGTTGTCAAAGAAGTTTTTCTCCACATGCATAACATCAAGGCAATGCCTCAAA
Source organism: Streptanthus diversifolius (assembly GCA_039880935.1). Taxonomy (NCBI): domain Eukaryota; kingdom Viridiplantae; phylum Streptophyta; class Magnoliopsida; order Brassicales; family Brassicaceae; genus Streptanthus; species Streptanthus diversifolius. The sequence continues at coordinate 7,313,737 of JAXGFM010000003.1, read as the reverse complement.
ATATGGTTTTCCCAATAAGGCAAATCCCAAAATATACTCCTCTTATGCCAGTTATGATGTTCTACAACACCATCAACAGGCTCATGACCATTACCTCCACAAGAACGAGTTCTGTCAGCATCAAAATCCCTAAGCTGTTCAAGTATAAGACGACCAGTAACCTCAAGAGGTGGACCATCAAATATCTGCTTGTTCTTTCTAAAAAGTGTTTTGGACCGACGATAGGGATGACCAGCTGGTAAAAACCTTCGATGGCAATCAAACCACGTTGTCTTCCTCCCATGGTGTAACTGAAACGCATCGGTACTGTCTTGGCAATAAGGACACGATAATCTTCCATGTGTTGTCCAGCCAGATAACATACCATAAGCAAGAAAATCACTTATTGTCCACATCAAAATTGCACGCATGTTAAAGTTTTGGCTGGTTGCCACATCAAAAGCTTCAACACCTTGTTCCCATAAAATTTGCAACTCATAGATCAATGGTTGCAAAAAAATATCCAGTGACCTTGGATGATCTGGTCTGGGAACTAGAATGGACAAAAACAAAAATTCTATACGCATGCACATAGTTGGTGGCAAATTATAAGGTGTTATAATTAGTGGCCACAAGGAATATTGTCGTCCATGCTTTCCAAATGGGTTGAAACCATCAGTACATAACCCAAGGTACACATTGCGATGCTCATAAGCAAAATCAGGATAGACCGATTGAAAATGTTTCCACGCTTCTGCATCTGAAGGATGTGTAATCATCTCAGCGTCTTGACGATGCTCTGCATGCCATCTCATTGCTTTTGCGGTTTGTTGAGATTGATAAAGCCGTTTCAACCTATCTTGTAAAGGTAGATACCACATACGTTTAAATGGAATGGAAGCTCTACCACTAGACTCCTGAAACCGCGGATGACGACAAAATCTACACGTTTTGCGGTTTTCATCTTCTCGCCAATATATCATGCAATTTGCAATGCACACATCTATCATTTGATAGGGCAAACCTAAACCGGCGACAAGTTTCTGAATCTCATAGTATGATACTGGTGAAAGATTATCTTCCGGTAAGATATCTTTCACAAAATCAGCAAAAGCATCAACACAATCTTCAGATAAATTATAATCTGTTTTAATATTCATCATCCTACTAGCTGATGATAACAGTGAATGACCTTCTTTACATCCGTTATATAGTGGTTGGTTAGCTGCGTCTAACATATTAAAAAATTTTTGCGCATCTAAATTAGGTTCCTCAACCTGACACCTCTCATCGCCAGACGGGTTAACGTTTTCTCTAAATGCATCATGCACCATTTGAACCGTACCAACCACTACATCTTCCTTATTTCTATTTTTTTCAATACCATGTGGAAAACCTTGTGCACTACTACTACCATATTCAAAGTTTCTTTCACCATGTAAATACCAAATCTTATAACCCGCAGTAAATCCATTTTGGTATAAATGATTCCAGACTAACTCAATCTTAACACTTATATTATTCTCGCAAATAGAACATGGACATTTGATCTTACCACTTCTTTTGCCATGTTGATTTCTCCCGACCAGATCCATAAACTCGCATATACCTCGAGCATAATCATCTCTCAATAGGTTGGACTCCTCATCCATCATTGGTTCGTCCATCCAAGAACGAAAATATATACTCATTTTTAGAGAACTTATAAGTGTTTGTAAAAATGCGAAATGAACTGAAGGCGTGCGATCATATATATAGTAAAATGTCCGTCGGAAATCCGTCATTTATCCGTCGGAAAGCATGATCGGATAAACGTCGGAAAGCCATCGGAATGTACCTACACGGCGGTTACGCACTTGTTTTTAAAATGTGTAAAATCCTCGTCGATGGAATCCGTCGGAAATCCGTCGTTAATTTCCGACGGATATCTGATGGAACCTAATTTTATGTATTCCGTTACAAATCCGTCGAAAGTTAGTGACGGATTTCCGACGGATTGCCGGAAAACTTTTTACCGAGAGATTTCCGACGGCTAATTTCCTACGGATTTCCGACAACGCCTTAATCCGATGTAAAACCGTCGGAAATCCGTCATAATTTGTCCCTCAGAATACCGTCGGTTTTATCCGTCGGTTTTCCCTCGGTTTTTGAGGAATTTCCCGACAGATTTTTGTCCGTCGGAATCGTCCATCGAAAATTCAGTGTTTTTCTTGTAGTGGAAAAAGAGACAAAGGTGACTGATCCAGGCGATTCCATATCGATTTAGAAAAGAAGAAAAGTCAACATCTTGGGATTTCTGTGTGAAATCCATTTCCGTGCTATAACGTAAGTATAAAATCTGGTTCACAACATCTTTTTTTGCATGTTGTATGTATCAGTTTGTAAGACCAAAATTATTTTATCAATATCCTTAATTTATAAAACCATATATTTAATTTCAGGTTTTATGGTATAGGAATTTATGCAGTTGGATATTGGAGTAAATATGGGATTTTATGTTGGTGGAAATACACATATAGTTCGTGTAGATTATGCTTTATTGAAGATGACACATCTTTAAAATATGGTGGTTGCTGAAGGTTATAGAGAGAATATGAATTATTTCTCATATTTTCTGACGGTGTAGTAGGTGATGAGACAAAGAAATTGGTTGATGATAATGATGTTGAAGAAATGGTCAGATGTTTGGGAGGATTAAAAAAATATATAAATATATATATATATATATATTGTGAGGAGCGATGATCCTAATTACAAGTAGCTAGGACTGATAGTTCTAGTAATGATTCTGAGAAAGAAAATCCAAATGGAGATGATAGTGATTCTGATAAAGAAAAACAAAGGATTGCATTTGATTCAAACAATGAAAAGTTGGATCATAAGAATATCAAATTTCACGTAAGACAAAGAAAAGAAAGTTTCAAGAAGGCTATTGACATTTTCGAAAATCAAGGAAAGCTAAACATTATATAGAGGTTTGAAAGTAAAAAAGTCAGCTATTTCTATGAAGAAAATTGTAATTGGAGGATTTATGCATTTATAAATAGAAGTTCTAATTAACAGTTTGTGGTAAGAACTTATGAAGAAACACATGCTTGTTCATGGAGCGGGAAAAGCTCTTGTATACAGCAAGGAATATTGCTAATACCTTTTTCAATGAATTTAGGATATAACCACTGAAAATTAGTGTAATTAAGGCTAGGTTGGAATGGGATCAAATTAAGATGTATAAGGATAAATGTCAAAGAGCTCAGGAGCACTGCCACCAATTACTTGAAATGAGCATGATCACTTTTCTAGAATGTGGGATTATGTGCTTGAGCTGCAAGACCAAAGTTTCTCTCATCAAACTCCTAAGAATACCGAACTTGAGAGAACTACCAATTTTTGTGAATTTTAGGGAAATAAAAATAGAATAAGATTGAACCCTTGGAGAGAAAAAAAAAGAATTATAGAAAATATCCTCTCCCTAGGGCTTCTTTACTAATTGTGTGAATGTGTAGTTTACACTTTTAAACTTATACTTATAGCTTGATATCCAAAAGAAAAATGTAAACTTTTTCTTAGAAAAGAACTACAAGATTTTCTTTAAAGAAGAAAAAAACTAGAAAATTTCATATTATGAACACCAGTTCTAAGAAAAAAAACATAATAAAGAAAAAAGAACTAAATGAGAGTTACTAATTAGTAAACATGGAAAAAGATCATAAGAAAGGTTATATTCTGGATATGATCTATGATCACAACACAGATGATTCCTAACACAAGACAGAAGATCAGAAAAAGAATGACAAAGGATAATGTTTTCAAGAATAATGATTTCTGCAAAACAACCAGGAGAAAGGTGACACTCTGCTTAGAACGGAAGATTTTTAGAAGGGTGAATATCTGCGTACTGGATCAAAACAAGGGTTGACAAACACTCCGTCTTCCTTCTTCATCATCTTCCTTCTCCATCATCGTCATCCTTCTGGATAAGGATTTCCATTCACAACGTGGAGGAGAGAAATAGACAGAGAGTTCTCCAGAACGTGGAGGAGAGAAAGATTTTGAGACTGCAGTAACACATCTCTTTTGCATAACAATTTGAGACTGCAGAGAGTACTATAATGGCTCCAGTTATATTGATGATCAAATTATTGTATTTCTCTTATAGCTTTTGTTTTTGCACCGCCTAACTTGTGTCAGTTATGATCAATAGACATTTACTCGCAAGCGGACTGAAAGAACCTATTCCTGATGCAGTCGCTCGCCTAGAGAGTCTTACAGAACTGTAATGAACTAGTTTCAATAGATTGACAATTGAAACGAGACTGATGTTTTAAGCGATATATTTATATGCAGGAGTATTAGTGAAACCACTGGGATAAACACCTGTCCAAATATATCTAGCAAAGACATGAAAAAACTGTATTTATTTTCTAGTGATCTATTTCTCGTTTTGAAGCTTGTTTCTGTCTGAAATTTTCAAACTAAAGCCTCCTTTCTTGTTTCAGGATTTTTTGAGGAACATGAGTTTGTCTGATCCAATTCCTGATTTTATCTGCAATTTGACAACCGTAAAAACTCTATAAGCTTCTTTCTGATCACAAGTGAAAATACTATGTAAGTTTAAAAAGTGTCATCTGCATTTACCTGCTGGAGACTTGATCTATGTGGTATTCTCAGTAGCAAATCTAATATGTACGTTCAATATGACTCATATTATGGATAAAGGTAATTTGTTAAACCTTGTTTACTTAGTAAATTTTTATGATTTTATGAAATTAGTTAGAAATTAAATAGTGTTGATATTCTAGTGATATTCTAGTGATGAGCTTAAATTTTAAGAGATTGAGTGTGAAATTAAATAGTTTGAAGGTGTACATAAAATCTCAGTTTATAGTAGAATAAATGAAAAAATTTTGTTAGAATCATGTGGCATAATAGTGGTCATCTTTAAAATTCAAACTACTATATTAAATTGGTTTACTATCCCTACAATCATTACGTAATAGTTTTCTTTCTGATTGTCGATCCCTACATCCCAGTTAACTCACTGATTGTCGGACATGTTAGACTGGCCCGTGGGTCGACTGAGCGGAAATGAGAGTCCACTAATAAAAACAGTCGAGGGGATTACAGTGTCAACCCTCAAAAAAAAAATAACAGGTGTAATGTTGTATTGAAATAAAACTTATTTTGTCTTAAGTTTAACTATGGGCTCATTTCTTATTGGATTGAACCCAAAAATAAGCAAAGTTCTAAAATTTTCTTTAAGAGGCTGATAGATGAGATGAACGGAGAACACGCAAAACTGTGCTCTAAGGATGATCAAGGTCATCCAGAATGCAACTTTACGTGATGGTCCATGTTTTCTTTATCAGATATTATAATTTCTTGAGCTCTCTGTTTCGATTGGGGTTTTGCTAATGCATGTCAAGGGGGCAAAACAACAATAAATACCAAATTTTACTTCTTCTGAACCTTATGATAATAATGTCTTAAAATTCATTTGTTCTTCTGCCAAAAAATACTTAAGGAATGAGCAATAGAAAAAGCCAATGACAAAAAGTGGTCGTAGTATATTTTAGCCCTTCCCAAGAACCACAGTAAAATGACCGCTTCAATAATTTGTCTTAACATTTTGTAATCAGATTATAATAACTGAGTCATACATATTCATGGCTGAAAGTAAGGAGAACAACACAAAACAAAGAAAATTCATAGTTATTGCATAGAAATATATAAATGAAGAAACACAAACATACAACTAGCTCTGTTACATGTCACATGCATACACATGGGAGATCAATATCTCCTTTATTCAAAGATTTGCTAGTTCTTGAATGTTAATGGGGTAAGCGTAAGCTCGTGAGTTGAAATTAGACTTGGCCAATAAGATGTTGGCGGTCTCAGTCGGGTGAAACGCATCCCAAAAGAGATACTTAGTCCGGTCACTGCACGGTTGCTGCAGCGGTAAACATGTTATCTGACCATTGTTCCTCCCCACCCCACAACAACCTTTATCCACCACCTCAAATCCTGTTGGCATTATGAGAATCTGTAGACTTATTTTCAGTGTATTAAATTGTGTGTATCTATATGTATAACTCACCGTAAGCGGCTCCATTAGCAGCAAGATCGGAGGTGCTATTGTAGGAATCAGTGTAAACAAACTTGGCTCCTTGCAGTTGACCTTTGTTGAAACGATCCACAAGTTTCTTGAGCTGAGAGTTGAACAACACAATCGCATTGTTGATCTTGTCATTGCATCTGCCCGTACTGTTGTTGCGGTTATTGTAGCGGGCTAGCTCGTAAGGTATGCACCCGATCTGTCCCAATGCAGTCACAATCACTTTCCGAGCTCCAAATTGGTACAATCGCTGAGAAAAAAAACAAAAAACAAAAGAATCAAATGAGATATGGAAATAGTTGACTAATTACTTGATTATATACTATACAAAATTGATCAGCCCTTACCGTGAGCTGTTGTGTGTAATTCTTTATGAGAGACTCCGCATAGGTTTTATCGTTGAAATCGGTACTAGTTGAGTAAAAGTCAGGCATGAAGTAATTGTTGAGATAATCATTACTTCCCATTCCCGAATAAAAGATACAACGGCTTAAATATCTCTGGAGCTCATTTGTGTCTCCTCTAAAGTATCGAAGCATTTCTTGAACAGCGCTCGTGTACTGATTTACCTGCTGGTTCATAGAAGTATGCGCACCCTGCAAACATTTTCAGTACAATTCAGTTTAGGTTTACAATGGAATTGATATTTCTTTTTCTTTTTTTTCTTGAATTTTTTTCTTTCAGAAGTTTTAATGATTGGCAAAAATAAAACTTGTAGCTTGTGTACCAAGTTGTCACCGGTCTCATCTCTTATGCCGGCTGCACCAGATGCGAAATTCGCACCTCTTAGCAAAGCCTGGCCACGAATCCTGGAGTATGGTGGAATGTAAGTCCGAAATCCAAGAATTTGAGCTACAAAATGAAGAGTAAAATGTTAATACGTTAGTGCAAACTAGCCAAAAAAAATAATATATATATACAATAATCATATTCGAATAGAGCTTTTCCAGTGTTTGCATTTGCATTCAGAAATGCCAAACTTCCTAAACACATTGGTACAATGACGAAAGAAAGAGTTCATATTCCACGAAAGACATATGTAGAGATATTATATCTCCACTATGTCTTCTTGAATATTCATTCTCTTTTGGGTGGATGCTATAATAGGTTTTTTTGGTTTAATTGCGTTAACTTAATTGTCTTCATATAAAATCTAAAACAACTTATTTCCGTAAAAGAGATGAAGGTGAAAATAGGCGTGAAAGAAGATGGAAGAAGAACAAAAGAGGGTGAGAGAAATTAATTCCGTTTACATTTCTTATTAATAAAATAATAGTAATAATAGTATGAATCAAAGAAAAGAAGAAGAATGATAAGGGGAAACAATATAAATGCAGGCAAGTACCAAGTGCATCAACGTAGGTGCGACCATTAGTGAACCGTCCGGTTGCACCTTGGGGAAAGTCGATGCCATAAGGCCGGTAATTAGCTCTCGCAAGAGAAAGCAACCTACATATATTCAAATTTACTATGAATTTTTGCAACACATGTATGGATGATGGATACAATCACAACATATACATAGAAAAAAGCAAAACTAAACCTGTTATTGTTTCCATTATCGACTAAGGAGTCACCGAAAATGAACAAACATGGGACTTGTGACTGTTGTTGTCGCTGTGACACGGCCGTTTTTAGACCAAACAAAGCCAGAGTCAAACTAACTAACAATACAAAACGGTGAATAACCATCAAGTTAAATTTGTTAATAGATTTCAAGAAGAATGAATATGAAAAATGTTTGAGTGGATTTCACAAGTATATATTGAGGAAGTGTGATTAGTTGGTTGGTTTTGGCTCAGTATGCTATAATTGGTTTCATGTGTTGATCGATTATGCTATAATTGGTTTCATGTGTTGATCGATTTTGACAGTTGGTTTCTCTCTCTCTCTCTCTCTCTCTCTCTCTCTCTCTCTCTCTCTCTCTCTCTCTCTCTCTCTCTCTCTCTCTCTCTCTCTCTCTCTCTCTCTCTCTCTTAACATACTTCTTTTTAGCAGCGGCTATAATCACAAGTGTCTCATGCAATCTCGTGAGGTCTCAGAGTCTAATATGTTGCTTTCCAGTTGTTTGTATAGCAAGTCACAAGTCCACTCTTGTAACAATTGGACCAGTATTCAGTATTTTTATTATGTATTAAAGGGGGGAAACTAAGATATGTAATTCGTCTATACATAAGTTGTAAACTTAAAATGATTTTAACATTCGAAATTACTTTAACAACACGGCACCAAAACTTCAAGAAGGCAACGATTCAAAACTTTCCTACATCGGTTTGGAGTAAAAATTTAGAAGATTTTTATTATCTAGCAATTTTGTGCATATACTGCTTCTACTCATCTTAATTTAAACTAACCAAGTGTGAGAAATTTCTTTTGAATGCTAAGTTCTAAAGCAACTTGTAAATGCTAAATATTGAAAACTCGTTATGAACCATCATTCCAACACACAAGGCGTTACGATAAGCATTTGATCAAACTTGTATCATGGGTTAAGAGTAGACCGACCTCCATGTTGGCTTGGTAAAAACTATGGGGGATCCCAACTATATTTGGCCTAATTTTGTGCTAAATTAAGCAGATAGGAGACATGATTACTATATGACATTAGCTTTGTGTGGCCTTTAAAGACATTAAATACTCAGTATTGACCACGTTAGTTGTAACTAAATAAAAAGATAAAACGTTCGTGCAACAAATATAAAAACAATGGGGAGACCTTAGGCTATGCATCCTTCTCCAGGTTAGTATCTTTCATCGTTGCCTCTACGTCTCTTCTTCTACACTCTCTGCATCAGACTCTGCTAATAGACCTACTATGTGGGACTCCGGTATTCTTGGCGAAGTGCACTTTCAGATGGACTCAGGCTGGGGCCCATTTCAAGTCAACATATCTGATACCCTCGCAGCGTGAACAATCTCAGCAGGAGCTAACTGATAAATAATCTCTTCAGCGAGGTTTGAGCTTATAAGATCGATCCAAACATTAAAAACTGTTGTGGTGTATGGAACTAAGCTTGGGTTTTAAACCAAAATGGTTTGAATTTTTGGACACAAGTAAGGTCTCATGCTTAAAACTCGGAATCTTCATTGTACTTTGAAAAAAGTTTTACAAAACATCTCTTTGAAGACATATTTTAATAACCTAACAACAATGTTGGGTTCATTCACAAGCTTTTAAAAATGTTCAAATCTCAACGAACACGACGAGCTTTATCTTCCTGCCCCAACCCCAGAGACTTCTGTGCATTTGCAATGCCTTCAGGATCTGCACAAACGATATCAACCGTTAAACCCACATACCAGAACAATAAATCAAGGGCAACCGAGAGGATTAATTTTGAAAAACACTGAGAATGCCATCTCTACTTCTATCACACGACATGAAATCATTTTACTATTTAGTCAGTTGAATTAGTCTTTTGTATTGGAAATTCATACTCACCAAAGAACTGAGTGAAAATGCGGGTGAAGAAGCTCAAGTTACGAGATACGTTGTATGCCATTGCAGGAGGAAGAGGCTTCACCAAAGTGTCTATGGTGAATACTCTTTGCAGGAACTGTAATAGAGAGTCAGACTTTACAGATTAATAAACAAAAAAAATATTTTACAACCTATACAAAAAATATTAAACTATTCTGTGAACACCCTGTGGCTACACACAACATGGTTTCTATGTACAGACGGTTCGTCATGCAGTGTGTCATGATTTTCAGGTTTCTATTCAAAACTGTTCCATTCTCAAGGATTACACAACTTGCCTACTTAGACTGCCATGTCCGAACTAGCTCTCCTTAACCAAGAAACTAAGTAGTCTATAGCAGAAGTGACCTGTCCAACAGTAGAAAAGGTTCACAAAAATGACCAACCAACTATTCATACAATTTCAAGCACTACCAAAGATACTTCTTGAAGGAAAATTTGGGTCTAGTCACCAAGAGGAAGCAGTTTTACATCAAAACAACACAGTTGTTTCCAAGAAAGTATACCACACGCTGTTAACATAATGCAACGCATATAAAACTACGGACCCCTTTAACACAGTCTTATGGTCAAAGTAGTTGTTCTTGGAATGTGAATCCAATATATGAGACTCTATATTCAAGCGCTAAAAGGTCAAACTTTTGAATAATGCAGAGAAACCAAGCGAGTACATGAACCATATTCAGAAAAGTTTTCAATTCATTCGGAACTTGAATTGGTTACAATGCATTGAAAGGTCGAAAATTTATGTTTCTTTAAGAGATAAACCAATTAGAAATCATCAGGTTTCAATATTAGACAGTGATCCTTAGACATAGAAACATGAAAAAGGATTGATATTTTTCGCATTTCTAACAATAGCCATTGGTCTAAAGGAGCGAGTAGAGGCAAAAGGTTACAACTTTACTAGTAATCTCCCAAAGAAGACCTGATAGTTTCGATTGAAGCTGTAGCGAAGCTGAGGATCGATTTCAAGAGAATCTTCGTCATCGGCCAGACTACCTTTGTTGGTTCCACGGCTAGGGACGTGCATCTTCGACATGCCGTTAGATTCTTTAGTCACCTTAAGCTTTGCGTTGCTGAACTTGTCGGAGTCATCGTCGTCACCTCTCCACGGCGCTTTGGATAACAGCTCTTTCTTCTTCGCCATTGTTGTCTACGGCCAATCTTTGAGTTTCATGAATTTCGTGAGTTTATTGGTAGGATAAGGGTCCCAAAGATCTTGTTTGGTTGCAGACCAGAGCTTGTTACCAAACGAGATATGTATTTTGTGAATATGCAAAACAAGCCCTATAGGCTTTGGTCTACCAAATGTAGCCCAAACATGAACTCAATAGCTCTCATCTCATATATTTGGGCTTTTGTTTAATTTTCAGCCCGACAAAATCAACCAATCAATGTTAGCGCAACCTGAAAGCTAGTTCAGAATTCAGATAGTTCGAATATTTCAGGTAGTTTTTTTTTGTCTAAATATTTCAGGTAGTTTACATAGTATGGATAGTTTTTTCGGGTAGTTAGGTTCGGTTTTTCAGTTTTTTTTTCCGAATAGTTTGGATATTTGGGATAAACAAATCCAACGTGAACCAAACTCAAATGATTTTTGGTTTTTAGCCATTTAATTAGATTTATTTTCCAAACCAAACCAGGTCTACTCCAACCTATTCATACCAAATTATATTTGGTTCGTGTATGGATTTTAAACTCTTTTACTTGAATTATTCAAAAACCAAAAAAAAAAAACGAAGAAATCAATATCAGAATGTTCGACCTAGTCTCTACTAGGTGACCATGTGTAAGACAATTTGATACTCACCAAATTTCAGATTTTCATTTGACATTTTCTATTCTTACACCTGAAAGGTATTTCAGAGACTAAGGCAGCTAAATTAGTCATTTTATATCGTTGGTGCTTGAACTCGTAACTTTGAAAGAATCTCCAGTTTCAACTATTAACACATAATACATATGCTAGGTTCGTAATTTCTATTCGTATTTGTGTTAGTTACTTCAATTTCCCTAATTTTAAAATAAAAAGTAAAAGCCAACCTACGTAGCATGAGCTCATTGTTCCCTATATATATGCCGATTGACGTTAAGAAACTCATAATAAAGATTAAGAAAAAAAAAAACAGAAATGAAAAAAGCTGTTTTTTGGTTAATAACTTTGTTGTTTCTAATGTTTTCTGAAACATCAAACACAGCTTTTGCCCTTAATCCAAACGTATCTCCAAAGATAAGTAAGCATCCAACTCAATCAGTTTAGTAATATGAATATATTTGTGCTTTCAAGATTCAAAATTAATTAGTTGATTGTTGGGGAAGATATAGGAGAAGGGGTTCAAAAGCTGATGAAAGGGAGAAAGATGGGTGTAGGAAGCAGTGAGTCAAAGCATGCGAAAGGATCCGATGAACCACCCTAGCCACATATCTGTTGAATATATGGCTTATGATTAAAATTCATCTATGTTATCTTCTTTCTTTCTTTTCTATTTCTCAATATGGAATTATAATTTTGATTAGGAGTGGTGAGTTTCACTCGTTTTACTCGCACAAAGTTTTTATTCAGCTAAAACACACGAGACTATATCCTCTATTAAAAAAGAAATGAAGAATCAAATTATCCTCTATTAAAAAATAATATATGCATTCGTTAATATCAGCCAAGATTCAATATGTAGATGGAACACTATAACTGTTATTCAAAAAAAAAAAAAAAAAAAAACTAAGAAACACGATCATAACTAATACTTTACCAAACAAAATAGGTGATCGGTGGTTTCCAAATATTATCGTGACTTAGTTAAATGTTTTAAGTTTACTATGCACAACAACGGACATATGCACTGGACCATATTTCAGAATTACACAAAGTATGTAAGTGTTGCATCTTATTTGGGCATAGAGGTAGGTTGATGGAAAAAATGAAGCCCAATATAGAAATGTCTTCCTTTCAATATTCTTACTTCTTCTGTAGTTGGATTCATCAATTTGATTGATCATGATCAAGTAACCTAAAGAATGGCTCTCAAATCAACCAAATTTTCATCCATTGTCTTCATTTGTACCTCCTATTTCTTTTTATCTGTCATCTCATTTCTATATTCTATTCTTCAACTAAGCCTCTTAAGTAAGGACTTGTCAGAAATTCGTCATCCTCACTCATTAGCTTCGCATATGTAGGCTTTTGTATTCCTTAAAGTTTGATCAATCATTACTCATTAGCTCATATATTTGGGCCTTTATTTACATTTAAGCCCATAATTTGACATAAATCAAGCAATGAATGTTTGTGCAACAGCAACAAAAGAAAGCAATTCAGCAATATACAAAAGTTCTTCTATGATGTGACCAATGACCATATCTGATAATTCCTTATTTGTATTCATGAAAATGACAAATAATTATATGAAGAATACTAATTTACTATACCGTTTCAGTAAATGGACTGAATCCATGAAAACGTAAATATCAAGGTAACAGGCAAAAACACACACAACAACAAAAAACACAGCTAAGCAAAGTCTCTCTGGTTCCACTACGTAAATCAATTTACCGGCCCCGACTCCGGTGAACTGCATCAATCTCCGCAACACAGAGATATTCCCGGGTAAAAAAAATCAACGGCGGCGATCTACATCCACCGGACAAAACGGTCTTCCGGCTCGAGCCCGATGGCTAGGGATGGTGAAATGCCTTAGCCTACCATTTTGCTCCCTCATGTAACCTTTACACAAGAAAGTCGTCGAGAACACATCTTCCACCGGACGGTTAACGTCATGAACGAAAACGTCTGTTTCTCCGTCTTCACGGTTACGAGCCAAAAGCCCCGACGTGTAAATAGCGCTCATCCTCCCCGGAGCTTCCTCGTGGTAACCAGTTGGAGCATCCACCATGATCAGATCCCATTTCGTCTCATAAAAATCCGCCGGAAAATCTTTCAACGCAAGATCGCATTTCGAGTTTCTCGGATCCGACACGGATCTACACTCCTCTGATCTTCCTAGATCCATCAGTTTGTCTGAATCTTTCACTTTGGTGTCGTAAACGACGTGGTAAGATTCCAAGTTTGGGAACTTCTTAGTCACAATCGCGATCCAAGCCTTGTCTTCCTCAATAAACACTGAAACAAGACATTTCGTTAGCTATGTTTTTGTTAATGTAAGAAACAGAGGAGATTAGAACACTTACAGGTACGACCACCATGGTTGAGAGATGCCCACATCAAGCTATCGTGACCTAAACCAAAGACGAGGAAGTTACATGGAGACTTCTTGTCCAAGACTCTCTTTGAGACAGAGATTTCGTCGAATGTCTGTTGTGGAGTGACGTTACTTGTGACGTAGTGAACCAATGCGTCGGATAAAGAAATTGGCATCTTCGTGCATTGTTGTGTTGTTGGACATCCTTCTGGGTTAGGCTGATTTTCCTCTCTTTTTTCTTGGGAGAGATTGGTTTTGGAGATGGGCTTTGAGGAGGAAGAAGAGATGTTTGATCTTGCAAAGAAGATAACGAGAAAGATCAAGATTGAGCAGCATGTGAATATGACCTTCAGATTAAGAGAAGATTGAGATTTGGTCCTCATTTTTTTGATCTGGGTTTTGGATCGATGAATACAAAAATGAAGGGTTTTGATAATAATGAGAAGTGTATATACATATATAGAATAATTATTGTATAATGTCATAGAAAAAGCAAGTGAATGATTGAGGAAGTTGAGGAGGACATGAAAGCTACTAAGGTTGTAGTTCTTCCAATACAACAGAAGTTGGTGGTGAATTCATATACTAACTAATTTTTTGTTTTCATATTATAATGTATATATCTATTTATATATTCATTATAATTGGAAGATGTGAAACGTAATGGGGAGTTTTTTTTACTTGTTTTTGAAAAATTGATACTTGAAAGAGAAGAATCTGATGGGCAGTACTAATATTGATCCAAAAACAAGACAGGTGTTGAAAAGGAACCAACATGGTGGTTGCAACTTTCTTATTACTTGTTTTTTAAATAATCTATGTTGATTTAACAACTTTGGTTCTTTGTTTCTTGAACCCTAATATATGTCTAACGAATTACCACCCATGACCCATCACCATTTGTTTGTTTGTATTCGTTATAATAATTAAAAAATACTTCAACAATTTCCATAATTTCAAATTTCCAAGTGTCTCTAATTTCAACTAAACCAAAACTTTTTAGTTCAGATTTTGAATATCTAACAAAACTAAAATTGAAAAAATATGTGACCAAAAAGGAAATTTAAGGACAAAATCCTATATGTGGGTTTTTTCTTCTCTTCTCTTCAATGATAAAATAAAACCTTAATTGATTTGGTTTCTTTTTATAAATAACAACTCAACAAGAAATCTCGTTTTAGTTCATCAGTATTTATATTACAAAACAAGAAACTCTGATTCTCGTTTTAGTTTGTCCAATTTATTTTTTTAATCGATACAATAACCATAGACGGTTCCTAAAAAATGCTTCACAAATTACACTGGATCTCTCCTTCTCCTGCCTCAAGCGAATAATCAGTCTTTCAAGATCCAATGTAAATGTATATATGAATTCACTGAGCATTTGAACCTTAAAATCCTTTTAATCTGTAAACGGTTTGTGATCATTTTCTCGTTCTTCCATGTACGACATTTGACATTTCCTCTGGAAATACCTAATTCAAACAGTCTTGAGTAAAAGGCATTGGAGTTGATAGCAATTGTTAAGACCAGTTTTGTGCCATCTAACCTAGAGGTGACTTATAGACTACAAGTTCATTAACCCCACATGGAGAGTTGATTTGTCGCTACTATTCCAAGGTCGCCACAATGAGGAGCCCATAAGCAAAAACTTGTTTAAACAGATTGTTGATTTGATCAAACCAGCAATCCTCTCTAACCTTGAAAAAATATTCTCTCAATTGATCGATAAGCTGATTTAGAGAGTTTTCTGGAGAAAAACCAACTTACTTAAGTCATAGACACCTCATTCTCTTCGAACATAATTAAAAGCATAATAACTTCGAACATAATACTTCTTCCATGTCATCCTTTAGTTGTTTTCTTTTTCAGAATTCAGCTTATGTTTGCTCTTCTTTCATTTAAAGCTAAAACCCTCCACAATATATCACATAAGCGGTGAACTATTGCAAACCGACTAATTCGGTTGTATGATTTAATTAAAAGATAACAATACAAAACAAATAATCCATAAAATCGTTTTGTGGTTATCATTTCTACCAATCAGACTCAAGAGTTTCGCTATAAATAAAAAGAGCATATTCTTTTTCCCATTTCGGTGTCTTTATCTTTTTTCTTGTTCATTCTTCGCATCTGTTCCTATCAATCGCAGATGATAATCTTCACCCTTGGCTAGTTTTCGTCATTTCCCTAACGAACCAAACTAGAAGACTTTACCACTTCACTCTCAAATCGGACTTCCCAAGAAGAATCATCCATGGATCTCTGGACCCTTCAGGTGAAGGACACGGCGATCCGAAACCCCATCTTCTCCTCGGCCAAACCATCGATCCCTGAGAAATTGTTTTCAAGGAAACTCGGTTCCGTGGAGATTAGGTTTCTAAAGCGTAAAGTTTCCACTTCTGGGTATCGTTCTTCGGTTGTTAGAGCTACCTCGAAGAAGAGTAATGACGATTCTTCTGCTTCTGGTAAGGACTGTTCTATTTTATCTCTATTTGAAGGCTCATTTGATGAATTGCATGTGGTGATATTTACTGTTTCATGCTTGATTGGTTTGAAAGTCGGAGAATTTATGCATTATGATCGATCAAGATTGGATCTTTCAGGAGGAAAGAGTTAGCTTTGTTCTTGACACTAGTGTGTGTACTTTGTTTTAGCTAAAACTTGTGTGATTTTATAATATCTGAGATAATTGAAAAGGGATTCTAATAGGCATTTATTGGTTATGTTTGTGAGGACCGTTAATACTCAGGAAGTGGTAATGTTGATTTCGTAGTGATGAAATATGATTGGTTTATGGTTTCATCAAGATTACCATTTTGATATCAAGAATATAGGCAGCTGCATGAAAGCACGAAATGCCAAACATTTGAGAAGTTGCAAGTAATCTATTGAAGCAGGCGTAGACTTGTGGCCCCTTAAGTCCGAACCTTTGATGAATCTGGAGAGGTTCAGTGAATCTAGAGGAGAGATTAGTAGTAGACAGTCAAACTACTTTATGTGGGATGAAAACTGAAGATTAGATAGCTTTTGTCATTTCTCAGTTTGGATTGAAATTTGAGGCTTAAATACAAAAACTTCTAGGGGATGAGAAGATGAGGTTCGAAAAAATGTTGAGGGTAGTTTAAAGGTTACTCAGCTTTGTTTCAAAGCTGATAGTGGAAAGTGCTGAACAAACAGATTCTCAGTCTGTTTGAGCTTGTTTATGCTAGGTAACTTTTAAACTACCCCAACATTTTTCTCCAGCCTCATTTTCTCATCTTCTTATTCTTCTCGAAGCTTCTGCCTTTGCCATAAACAGAACGGGGCATGAGCCTGCAGGTGCGCCTGCTTTAACAGCAACCTGCGCTGCTTTAGTTGCAGCTTCCCAATGTTCGGCATTTCGTGCATACATTCAGTTGCCTATACAGTTGTGAGGACCGTTGATGCTTAGGAAGTGGTAATCTTGATTTCATAATGATGTGGGATTGGTTTAATATGGTGAAATGGGATAGTACGTCTATTCCTGGAAGTTTCTCCATTATCTTTTCTGATTCTTACAATTGTGGCACTATTTTTTTCCTGAAGGAGGAGATGCTTCTCAGGAAAACAAGCCTTCTAATGGCAACAAATCTGGTGATTCTTCTCCGACTCCGAAGTCGTTTGGTCTAAATATGGATTGGAGAGAGTTCAGAGCAAACTTGTTTATGAAGGAGCAGGTAATACGGTCTATATCTCCGATAGTTAAATATGGAAGCTTACACATTCTTGGGAAGTTATATATTAGTCAATAACATTTACTCTTTAAACCATGTCACAGGAAGAAAAGGCAGAAGCTGAGGGTCACAAACCAGTCACAGCATCTCAAGACTCTGAACCAAGAGGCCTGAAATGGGCACACCCGATTCCTTTTCCTGAGACTGGCTGCGTCCTAGTTGCCACAGAGAAGCTTGACGGGTATAGAACATTTGCGAGAACCGTTGTGCTTCTTCTTAGAGCCGGAACCAAACACCCACAAGAAGGGCCATTCGGAGTTGTCATCAACCGTCCACTTCACAAAAATATCAAACACATGAAATCAACTAAGACCGAGCTCGCTACCACGTTCTCAGAATGTTCCTTGTACTTTGGTGGGCCTCTTGAAGCAAGCATGTTCCTGTTGAAAACCGGAGATAAAACCAAGATACCTGGTTTTGAAGAAGTCATGCCCGGACTTAACTTTGGTGCTCGAAACACCTTGGATGAAGCTGCAGTACTTGTAAAGAGGGGAATTCTTAAGCCACAGGACTTTAGATTCTTTGTTGGTTACGCAGGTTGGCAGCTAGATCAGCTGAGAGAAGAGATCGAATTAGATTATTGGCATGTCGCTGCGTGCAGCTCGGATTTACTATGTGGAGCTTCGTCAGAAAACTTGTGGGAAGAGATTTTGGAATTAATGGGCGGCCAATACTCAGAGCTTAGCCGTAAACCTAAGCTGGATATCTAGACGTTATCCTTTTAAATTGATGCTAGTTTATAAGTGAACTGAGGCTTTTATAACTTATATATGTTGTCTCTATTAAGCCAAATGTATAGCTTACTTCGCTGGCTTGTATTTGAGAATAATGCACTTAATGCTATTTATAAAGAGATTTGCTTTCTGAAAACTCCTATGTATTTCTGAAGTTAATAATAACTAAAAAAACTTCTATTTGTAAAATGACATGCACTACTAAAGCAGTAGTTCTAAATACACACATCTGTTTGCTTCCCCTGACCAAAAGAAATGTCTGGAAAGAGAGAGCAGAGCATGAAACAGAGGTTGCCATGTGCAATGACCACATATAGTAGAACTTGGGAGGTAATCTCCGGCTCAAAGTTATGAAATCGTCTCCAAGTTTCGATTCTTTATCTTGTTTCATGCTTCACTAAGCACATGCTTTCACTGAGATATCTTTTGCAGATTTCTCAAGGCGGGACTTGCGTACAGCTTCTTGGATTCGTCTCTCGTGTTCTTTCATCATGTCTTCAATGTTACCACCAGGAGGCATCAAAGGACCTGAATAGTGCATTCTGTTCTTCTTGCGCTTGTACGTCTGAAACAACATATCAAGAAACAACTCAGAGTCCATTATCTAAAGGGAGAAAGAAGAGTTAATGAAATGAATCAACTCAGTTATTACCGTTGTGGGTTCTCTTGAAGGTACACTTTCCTTTTGTGAAGAGCTAGACAAGTACTCTCCCATTGTAACGACCTTGTCGTTGGAACGGCTAGCTTTAGCCTCTCCTACATTGCTCCTAGAGCTTGAATTCTTATTCAATGTGGCGGTTAAGCTTGGATGGATCACTGAATTGGTATCAGAAAAGCGCTTTCCTCTGTCATATCTTCCGCTCTCTTTCTTGAACCCAACCGGGGTGTTGATTGAGACATTTGAATGCCTTGTAGCAATGAAATCTGGTGTTATCTTAGAGTCTCTTAAACCTCTTCTCACAGATTCGTGTCCACGCCACTTCAAAGCTTCAGCTTTTTTCCTGATATTTTCGAAATGAATAGTTTGTTTAGGATCTAGCGCATGTATCATTCGTGGAAGAATAGACTCTTTCATTGCATACTCACCTTCTTGCTTCTTCATCCCGATTCTTTGCATCAAGTTCCTTGCTTGGTGGATACTTAGGCAAACTTGATATGTGACAAGGGAGTGGGTCCGTTGTAAAAAACTAGAGAGATAGAGATGAGTAAGATCATCATTGTTCAGTAGTAATCTTCAGCATGCGCATCAAGAAAGTACATAAAGAAGAAGATGGCTCATTACCTCACTCAATAGAGTCGAAGAAGCTGAGCATCTTTTCTCTGGTTCTACAGATAGAAGCTTGTCAAGGAGAGCTAGAGAAGAAGATGGCAAGTTCCTGAACGTCTCTAGAAGGACACGCTTATAAGGATGTTGCGGTCTGTAACTTGTCGCCTGTGGGAATTTTGTCGTTTCCCAGAAATCTTCAGATGGTGAACCACACAGCTTGAAGATCTTATGCATTTGCTCCACCTTGAAGATATAAATTCTTTACATCAATGGAACTATAGGATAAGGCAGTATGCATTCAAATACAAATAGTCTTGACTATAAAACTTACCTCTGTTCTTCCCGGCATGATTGGTTTACCTACAAAGAGTTCTGCTAGAATGCAACCAACGCTCCATAGATCAATGGCAGGTCCATACTGTGTAGATCCCAGTAGAAGCTCAGGTGCTCTGTACCACAAGGTGACTACACGGCTAGTCAGCGGCTGATCATGATCCGGATGATAAAAACTCGCTAGACCAAAATCTCCAATCTTGAGAACTCCATCATTGTTCACCAAAAGATTCGAACCCTTGATGTCACGGTGAAGGATCCCATGGCTATGACAATACTCAAGTCCACAAAGCAGTTGTTTCATAAAACACTTGATCTAAATATAGAAGCAACATTAAACAAGTGCTGAATTTGTCTGGCAAAAGAACATAATAATAAATCGTTTCGATGAATGAAGAAGGTTTATGAAAGTACCTGTGGCTCAGTGAATTTGACACCAGGCCTGAGAGCTAGCCCTGATAGATCATGCTCCATGTACTCAAACACAAGGTGCAAGCTACCTGATAGCTTTGAAGTGACAAGACACTGAAGCTTCATAACATTTGGATGGTCTAGTTTTCTCAAAATGTTGATTTCTCTAGCCATGAACCTAACACTTTCCGGATCCATATTAGCAAACCTCACCTTCTTCATAGCCACTATTTGGCCCGTCTCAAGATCTCTAGCCTTATACACAATACTATAAGTCCCTTGTCCAATCTGCAAAAATACAACGTTCATATCATTACAATCCACCAAAACCCAATCTAATGTATGTTTCAGAAAAAATGAAAAGTTGAAAGAGACTAACTTTGTCAAGCTTCTCAAACGAATCTGCACGGCGAGGAACCCAACCTTTAATGGCTTCACCTGCAACAGAGGTTAACCAATAAGGCCATCCTGCAGCAATAAGCTCTGCTTCTGCGCTACGAGGAACATTCGTTATAATCAATCCTCCTCCTTTGCCGTTATCTGAAACTCTTCTTCCTCGATGAGACCTCGAAGGTCTCTCTACGACAACTGTTTTACTATCATGACTATCATCTATAGGAACAATCAAACCGCTCGTTCTCCTTCCACCACCTGAGCTTCCATCTACGGCTTTATGAGAGAAATCGTCTTTATTTGAAGGCAGAGGAGCAATCAATTGCACTGAGGAAGATTTTTTCCAATACTCGTTTCCTTTCTGAAGATCAAAAGCAACGTTCTCTTCTTCTGCTGCTGCTCCTTTTGAGCAAATACAGCCCATAATAATAATTCTGCCTTGGTTTCACACAAACTCCTACTCTATATATGATTTAACACATGGACTTACACCAATATCCTGATTGATCCCTAAGCATCAAACCCAGGAATCTTCAGGTTCTAAGGAGAGGTTCAGGGAGATAGATGAATAGAGATGTATGCAAATCTATGTTTTTGTAGCCAGAAACCAAAAGGGTTTCTTCTAAACTCTAAACCCCAAAATGATTGTGAAGAATTTAGCAAATACGAAAGAAACAAACGCATAAGGGTTTTAAAATTCAAGAGGAAAAGGTTTGGCTTTTTTTTTGGTGTTCTTCTTACTGCAAGATAGAGAAGCGTCGTTTCAGCAGCGGTTCGACGAAAACGGAAAATTCGGGGAAAATAAGGAAAAGAGAGATTGTGAATAGAGAGAGATGGAAAGCAAAATGATTCGAGATATGGTTTGAATGAGAGTTAAATCAGGAGATCCCTTGATTCTTGGGACAAACACAACTCACTAGAATCGTTCTTTCCCTTTCTCTTTCTTTAGAAATAGTCCAAGAACCGTTTGCATGAACTTGTGATAGTTATCTCTTCGTATTTGTTCTTGAGCATGCAGAATCTCTAACGCTTTGCTTCGGACATATGTATATCCGATCCATTTTATAATATTTTGAAAATATCTTCTAAGTATTAATGCCAAACACAAATGGAAAATTTGTATTGGAAATGAAATGAATGATAGTTACCAATAACAGGGTCAATTCTGAATCAAAATCCAAACTATACACAACTATTTTTAAAAAACCCGGATTTTGTTTCCATTTAAAAAAAAAATCAATCGGAGGAGTCATCAACCCATTACACCACCATGATTGGTCTACCAAATTATGTCTTCTCATTATCATTATTTATGTTTGCTATATTGAATAATACATAATACATTTTTTTCTTAAATTTGATAACAAAATTTCTCAAAAATTAATGGATAAAATTATGAAATAAACTAAGAAATATCATCCTCTATATCTTATATATATTAAAGGAGAAACATTGGATGCCACTTTTGCTGATGTTAAATCTCCAAAAAAATTCTTAGATTTTAATAATTTTGACATATTTTAAAAATACATAGATACACAATCAATTATTTTTTGTTTGCGCATCAATGCAATTTCTGCAGATATTAAAATATTTTGCTATCTAAAATACATATTCATTTTTAAATATATGGCAACTTACAAAAAAAAATTTGAAACAATATTTAGTTACTAACAGTTTTTATTTGAACATTCTTTTTATAACAAAACAAAATCAAACAATTAATTATGTGATAAAATATTTTCAAATCTAATTTGACACTATATTCAATTCAGTTTATCTAAAAATAAATTTTGGTATTATCATAACATAATTACCGAAAGGAAAAATATTGGATGTCATTTTTGCTGATGTTGCAGCTCTAGGTTTTATTCCAGACTGTTTTATTTTTTTTTTATTTTGATATCTCTGTTTCCAAACAGACTAAACAATCAAAAAACTTGTAGAATTTTTGTTGATTCGATTTATTTGAAATTATGACCTGTTTTAGATCCAACTTAAAGATGCGGATCCTGACAACTTTTTTTGTTTTAATTTATTTAATTGAGTTGTTCATGTCAAACATAATTTAAACTTCTTATTAACTAAAAAACAATTTGTATTCAAAATATTAATATTATTCTCTGATAATTAATTACATCCAAATTAGTATTTAAATAAAAATTATTACTCTTCCTATTACATTAAATATATAAGATTAATATATATATATATATATATGTCAAACATCTAATAATATTATTATTATATTATTTTCTGGATTTTATTATTATACTACTATATAGTAGATAAAGTATATGTTTGTGAAAAAAGTAAAATAACACATCAAACATTTTAGTTTGATATTTTGGAATAATGATAAAATTTGGAATTATAGAAAACATATAAATTTTAAGAAATAAATTTGAATAATATATTTTTAGATATTTTAGAAATCACATAATTTTAGGATATATAATTGATAACTAATTTTTGTGTACATTAAAATACATAGATACATAATTAATTATTTTTTTGTTTATGGCTCAATGAAATTTATAGATATGAAAAGATTTTGCTGTCTACAAGATATATTCGTTTTTAAATATATAAAAATTTACCTCAACCTTTTGAAAAAAAATAATTTGGTGCAACAGCTTTTATTTGAACTTTTTTATTACGTAAAATGTAAATTAATTAATTATATAATAAAATATATCCAAATCTAATTTGACACTATTCAAATAAATATTTTTTCTAGAATAGATAAAAATAACCTTGGCACTATTACAATAAAATCACCAAAAAGATTCTTAATATTTTCCAAATTATGTTAAATTATATTTATTTATTAACAAAAATTTTTAAAAAATCTCTAGTAAATCTAAGTCTATATAAAAAATGTTTCTCATTTTTTTCAAGCATTATTTATATTTATTTATTATCCTATGAACCTTAGTTTTTATGATTTTGTTCATTTTTAATATATTTTTTATTTTTATACTTTAATATTGTGATACTAATTTTAAATTTTTTTATTGTTTACAAATTGGGTTAAACTCTACAAAAATAAATAGAGTTGAAGATTTTGATGTTGTAGAAGTATTATTCGAATTTTATCAATACAATAGAAATGGTGGTTATCACTGAAAATGTATGTATTTCTTTATTTTCATGTCTTGATAATTTCATGTAACTTTATATTCATAAAATTTATAATATTTTTTTATTTTTTTATATTTATCCAAGTTAAATTTCAAAAATGCTAATATAGTATTTATTGAGAGCTATTTATTGAGAGCTAAAAGGCAACGAGAGAGAATTAAGAGTGGTGCAATCGTATTGTCTATATGATTGTCTATAGCGTAGTAAAGAGAATAGCTAAGTATAAACTTGTAACTGCTAGTTCTCTTAAGCTTAGATTGCAGAGTGTGTTGCAGAGTGTGCACCAAGTGCTAGTGAAGGGCATTGGTGTGGACACTTGTAGTCTTTGTCTTGTAAACGCTATTTGATCTAGTGAATTCCGAGTTACCGGCTCGGCCAGACATAGCGACCTTCTTTAACAGGCGTGAACTGGGGAAACTTGTATGTGTGCTCCATTCTCTTTTTTATTCTTGTCTTCTCTCATATATGTTTTACCTTCTCTTTGTTTTACACCGTCTCTTCGACTCAAACCAACTTTAAGTTCATTGTTTGATTATCATCTTCTTTAAACTTCATCTGCTGTGTCTTTTGTCAAGGGAAATCGACACCTTGGGCAAGAGACTCAACACTATGAAACGCTTAGATTCGAGTTAAATGGGGATGTTGGAATAACAATAGCGACTCACGGATAGTTGCAGCTGAGATTAGTACAAGAAAATTTAATGCAAGAAGAAGGTGCTGAGATGCAATGGAAAGAATAAAGAGAAGTAAGATTCAATATGTATATTTATGATTAGTACTAGACTACTAGGAGTCGGCAGTCCTTTTTCTTTCTTGGTTCGGTTTTTAGGTTTATTTTTAGTTAAACATTTGATTTAATCATTACTAGTAAGAATTTTCCAAAAATATGATCAATTCACAATGGAAATAATTTTTTTCTCTTTGATTTCTGTGAATCAAAACAGGAAACTTTTAAAAATATATTTTTATCCTCTGCCATCTAGATTTAAGATATAGTTTTTTTAAATCCAGTTAGTGCATAAAAAAGACGATGATCTTCGATTATCATATTATATTTTATATTACAGATGTAGTTATCAAAACCTTGCATCTATTTTGTGGAGACAACACTTAAAATGATTTTTCTAACCAAAGATGGTTTACCAAACTAGTTTAGTAGTATTTTATTTTTAGTTTTGATATTCCATACATATTTCTAATTTTTAAAATGTAGTTTGTGATTTTATTTTCTGTTTAATATTTATTACCACTGTATTTTAATATATCAATAATCTAAATAACTATTTTATTATTTATAATTAAAATATATGTGTAAAACATAACAAAATTTTTGTTTTAAAATAAGATATTAAAATATACAAAATGATTACTAGAATTGGAATTTTACTGACTGAAAAGTATTATTAAGAATGTCATGGCATCTTGAGTCTTGAATTATATTTTTAGTTAAATGTTTTCTTTGTTTTTGCATATTAGACTTGTGATTATCAAGTTAAATTTTGACCGTGTCATTTAAATTTTGACTGACATATGTCAGACATCATAATACTAAGAACTGATCATGGTATATGACCCCAAGAGTCATAAAATATAAGAACTGAACATCTGTCGTTTTCATAAGAAAGTTTACACTAATGTTTAGTGCGTTTATAATAATATCAAACTTTTGAAGATAACATTAAAGATAAGAAGTAATTGTAAAAGGTGAAATGTCAATGTATATGAGGTCCCATGAGATTCGGGCGGCATATTGGAATCGCCTATCCTGCCCCACACGGAGTGTACTATGCTACCAATGCAATTACATGATCATTGTGAATAAAATTATACACATCCTTTTATTTTGGGATAAATAAACGATACATATAATACATCTTGTATTATAGTATATGTAACTCTATAACCACGAGTTTCCTTACTCTCACTTACCAGAAACTTGGAACATGATCTATCTAAAAGTGATCATGATTTTTGTAACACATTTTGATTTTTATATCTATGTAAACAGTGCATTTCAAGCATGATCTATCCAAAAGTGAATTTGCAAAAAGATTAACTTAAATATATGAATCAAGTTCCTGGTTAATTAGCCCGAACATAAAACCAAACACATGCGAATAAAAAATTGATATTTTTGTCTGGCAGACCATTAGCCCAGAAATATACATATAATTGAAATTTGATTCAGCAAAACTGGAAAATATGATGTCTTCATTGTTATACTTCACTGAATAAATAATCTGTAAAATCGAAAACGTAAATGGTTGGTAAAATCATACAAAATATCGAATGACTAAGTAGAATAATATCAGTTAAAATCCCATATCGATTGAAGCTGTTGCATTTCAAAAAACTCATCTCTATCGTACTGACCAAAAAACCGTCCGTACAACTCTTCGTAATCATTCACGTCCAAATCCTGCATCCATCCCATCCTCGGCGAGTCCAATGGATACTCATTGATAGCCTGAATCTGATCCGGAGACAATCCGACCCGAGAAAGTCCCTGGCCGGACCCGATAGCTTGTTCCGTAGACGACACACCTGGTTTAAACATCAGTGCTGCCTCATGAGCAGCCGCTTGAACATGCTCGGAGCTAGAACTTTCGGGCCGAGGAAAACTGCCAGCGTGCTCCGGGAAGTTGAGATGTGTACCAGGTCCTCGGAGGTGAAAAGCCGCAGCATCGTAGGCCGCTGCAGCCATCTCAGCAGTCTCGTAGCTCCCGAGCCAAATCCTGGTTTTCTTACCGGGCTCTCGGATCTCAGACACCCATTTCCCCCATTTCCTCCGGCGAACGCCTCTATAAGACATTTGGTCAACGGAGCAGCGTTGTTCTCGTTGACTAACATGATTGTTTTCCATGTACGAAGTTGTTTGGTACTGTAGTGTGTGTGCGTGTGTATATTGAAATGTGCTAATTAAGAGGACAGAGTTAGAGAGTCTGAGTTGAGTGGAGTTGTATATATAGAGAAATAAAGAAAAGACAAATGGTGGGATGGAACTTATGAAAGGCTTTGTTTCGTTTCAGGTGAAGTGAGCTTCCCACGTAGTTACGTGTGGAGTGGGGTTATGCTGTCATGCATGCATGGGTCTCTTCTTGTACAGAAATGATGGATTTGTATTATCAAAAAGGCTGTCTTTTAACACGTATAAATAGTGCATTCTAACAAGATCCTGCTTTAAGTTTTATTTTTTTCTATTAATTTGGAATTCATTATTTTTAGGAAAAGTAAACATCACGTGTCTTTGAAAACAAAATTCATACATGGCCATATTGGTTTTCTCAACAAAAGAAAAAAAGAAAGAGCAAAAAGGTGAAAACATATATGCTCTCCAAATAGTCGGAAATTAAAGACTTTGACATGTAGATTAAATTTTGACAGAAATCTGTATAATTGTTTCATACGGATTATTTTAAAAAAACAAAAATTGCCGGGAGTTATATATATGATTATTGATCTACTGTCTTTCGAATATTGTGTTTTGAACTTGTTAGACCGAATTAAAAGAAGAGTTACCGGTTCTTTCTTTCTTATATATACTTTGAAAATAAATATATATATTTTTTAAAAAAACTTAACACATACTGATTTGAAATTAAGGTTTCCATTGGCGATGTTGTACCGCGGACTATATCAGCAATATTTGACGTGGAATGATATATGTTTTTAGTTGTTACCACTGAGCTAACGGTATTAATTAACATCATGACTTCATGAGCACAAAATAACACTTTTAAAGATATGATTGTTTATAGTTACAGTATTAATCATACAGAAAATTAAAATGATTTTATAAAAGATTTAGATACTGATTATTTAGACAATCTTAAAATTTTGGGTTTTTATAAATCCATTTTCCAATAAAACAGAATACTATTTCAGTATATTGGTCACCACCTAAGTATGCCAATTTTTTTTTAACCTAAGTAAGTCCATAGAAGCCATATATCTTAAGAGTCAAGATGTAGAAAAAAAAACTCGAGACCTGACAGCAAAGGCGATGATGACTTTTACTATAAAGAATATTATATTTTTAACTACCCATAGACTATCAAATTGACCAAATAAAAGATAAGTGTATAGTTCATAATGAAAGTGCAGAGAAATACAATTTAAAACAAATGTAAACACGAAAGCCAATAAAATATAATAATAATACTAAAGCCAGAACAGCAGAATATGCTCTGTCATCCAAATAATT
The DNA here is from genome assembly GCA_039880935.1 of Streptanthus diversifolius. NCBI lineage: Eukaryota > Viridiplantae > Streptophyta > Magnoliopsida > Brassicales > Brassicaceae > Streptanthus > Streptanthus diversifolius. The sequence continues at coordinate 7,285,722 of JAXGFM010000003.1, read as the reverse complement.
TATTGATTCAGAGTAAAATTCGTGTGTTGAATTTTCAACCGAAAAAACAAAGATATGGTTGCGTTACGTGGCTGCATAATGATCACCACCACCGCCACTAACTACCACACCGTATCGCAATCCGTACGGACCGGGACAATCCGGTGGTCAAAAAGGTATCCGGTCTCAATCTCACCGCCCATACTCTCGACGGACCCTACATATGAATATACCAAAATATTGCTTTTCATTCCTTTTCTTCTGAACCATCATATATTTTTCTTTTGTTCAAGAACTCTATAATGCTAGTTTTTTTTTTCCTTTGTTCCAGAGCTTATATGTTTACTTGTAACGTATTTAAACTAAGAGTGATTAAGAATGAAGTAGTTAATGTGTATAAATATAAGTAACGGTGATATATGTAGCATCAGATACAAATAAAGTGATAGTTTGGGCTAGCAAAAGAATATTTCATACGAGGATTTATGATGTACATCTCTATTATAACTAGTTTAATAATTACACTATTCTGGCATTTTGGGTAGCACGTGCGTGAAAGGGATCCCTTTGACCAGCGGTGGGAGACACCGTTGTTTGTAATGTAACATTACCTGTCTCCCTCTCAAATGTCGACGATAACAAAAATTTAGTCAATATATAATTATGTCGCCTTATTAGTAATTAGTAAACACGTGTCCCCATCTCCCTCGGTTACATGGTGACGGCTTGCCTTATTTCCTAGTAAAGGAAGATAATTGTAGAAGAAGATAATAATAGAGGAATGCATTTTGTGAGAGTATCTCAGAAATACCCACGGTTGCGAGCGTGGTTGAAGCTTATGTTGTGTATATGGCGTGATCCAGGGAAAACATAGGCATCTTCATATAATTGAGAGGACTGCCAAAAAGCTTTGTATATGGTGTCGAATGAGATTAGGTAAATGTTGGAAACCAATTTATGAGGTATACTGCTGATGATAGAGCTTATGTCCAGTACGAGGTAGGCATAGAAGCATGATAAGAAAGCCAGACCCGGTTTTTACAATGTATTAAAGTCTGTGTTTGAAGAACTCATTGTGTTCTGGTGTATAAAGAGAACTTGTGAGATGCGAGACTCAGATAAAATAGATAGATCAAATAGATGAATTTATGTTCTTTGTATTTTGTTGTGTTGTCTAACCCAACTGATTATATCATATATATATATATATACATGTTTACGTAATTCCAAAATATGCAAAAGATAAAATCAAATAAAAAATAATAACTTTGGATATATTTGATATTATCGTAACAATATCTGATATTATCGTAACACTCCCTCAAATTGGAGCATGTATGTCAATGATGCCCAACTTGTCATGGTGAGCTTCCAAATCTCGATGTCCAAGTGCTTTAGTTAGCAGATCAACGAGCTGTGCCTTTGTCGTGACAAAACCCAAACTAATATTCTCCGAAGTAACCTCGTCTCTAATAAAATGACAATCAACACCAATAAGTTTCGTCCTATCATGAAACACCGGATTCCGAGCCATATCAATTGCGGACTTGCTATCAGAGTAAACCACCATTGGTGTTCTTTGTTGATGACCCAAATCAAGAAGGAGATGTTTCACCCATATTAGTTCTTTTGTAAGCATTGCCATTGACCGATACTCCGCCTCCGCAGAAGATGTACTCACGGTTTTCTGCTTCTTTGTTTTCCACGATATTTTGGAACCCCCAACTTGAACAATATACCCGGATAACGAACGCCGAGTAACAGGGCAGGTGGCGTAATCTGAGTCACACCATCCTGTGATTGTGAAATTCGAGTCAGCGCTGAGTAAAATGCCACGTCCTGGGTTTAATTTGAGATACTTGACTAGACGCAACGCCGCGGTCCAGTGATCATGGCGGGGAGACTGCATAAACTGGGCGAAGACTTGGACTGAATATGATAAATCAGGACGTGTGTTTGCCAAATAAATGAGTTTTCCCACCAATCGCCGATACTGAGATGGATCCGTTAACAGAGCAGACTTTGATAAGGCAAGCGAGTGATGCTGTTGTATCGGGATGACTGACGGGCGAGCTCCAAGTAGACCTGTTTCAGATATTATGTCCAGTGCATATTTTCGCCGACACAAGACAAAACCACTGCTATTTCGAGCAACCTCCAGGCCAAGAAAGTATTTTAATAATCCCAAGTCTTTCATCTTGAAGTTGGAACATAAATATGCTTTAAAATGATTAACCGCAGCTTCAGAACTTCCCGATATAATCAAATCATCAACATATATCAGAATACGCAACGAATACCGAGGTTGATCAATGATGAAGAGGTGGTAATCTGCTGTGGATTGTTGAAAACCATATCGAATCAGTGCAGTGGACAGTTTAGAGAACCAACACCGAGGGGACTGTTTTAGACCATAAATTGATTTGTTGAGACGACACATTTGGTTGTCGTAACGAGCTTCAAACCCAGGCGGAAGGCATATATAAACCTCTTTATTTAGGTCACCATGGAGAAATGCATTGTGGACGTCCATCTGATGAACTATCCAATTTAAACCAGCCGCATAGCGAAGAAACGCATGTATTGTGGTCATCTTTGCAACAGGAGCAAACGTTTCATCATAATCTACTCCTTCTTTTTTACGATTACCAAGAGCTACGAGCCGAGCTTTATGGCTTTCAAGGGAACCATCAGATTTAAATTTGAGCTTATAAACCCATTTGCAGCCTATAGCTTTCTTCCCTTTTGGTAGTGTGGTGACATCAAATGTGTGGTTCAGCTCGTGAGCATCCATCTCAGCAGTCATGGCAGCATTCCAATATTTTTCTCGGACTGCTTCCAAAAACGTTCGCGGTTCTGTAAAAGACGTGATTGCCGTCTGATACGCATGATGAGAGACCGATAACTTGGAAGATGTCACATAATTAGAGATTGGATAAAAAGACTCACTCGCGGTTACAGGTTGAAGTAACACTGTGTTTGTTACAAAATCTTTCAACCGAGTAGAAGGAATTAACGATCGTTTGACGCGTCCTAATGATTCAGTAGCAGGCGCAATTTCTGGAGTAGAAGATGATGTTTGAACATCAACTTGTGATTCCTGAGCTATCAACGAAGATGGTGATGCCAAATATGGAACAACCATCGACGGACATTGGACCTCGTCATAAACAATTGGCACTGGTGTATCTGCAGGCGTCATCACGAGCGGAGCAGACGTATGATCTAACTGTAGAGTGATCAACTCATCACGTGATGTAGAGACAGACTCACCAGACTCTGCAATGTCTGAAATAGGTAAATTTACATTTGGAGTAGATTTATTGATCGCATCGGAAGTCCCTTGTGCAGCCGGATTTAACAATTCTGTAATGTCTGCTGTCTAAATTCCACTATCTGGTGATGCAGGACTATCCAGTGAAGCAGAACTCTCCGATAGAGGGAATTCACGCTCAAAAATTTGAACATCTCGTGAGACAAAAAATTCATAATTGTCTAGATCGTAAACTCGCCAACCCTTCTGTCTGTGAGGATATCCCACAAATATGCATCTTCTGGAACACAATTCAAACTTATCGCCGTGTGTGTAGTGATTGTGAGCATAACATAAGCACCCAAATACTCGAAGATGTTTAACAGGAAGAGGAGTTCCATGTAACATCTCGTAAGGTGTTTTCCCATCAAGCACTGCAGAAGGTGTTCGATTGATAATATAGCCAGCAGTAAGGATGCACTCACCCCAGAATGAGATTGGTAACGAAGCTTGAAAACGCAAGGCCCGAGCAACGTTCAAAATGTGATGATGTTTGCGTTCTGTCCTACCATTTTGGTTAGGAGTATAAACACAAGTCATTTCATGTTGAATCCCATTTTCTCGAAAGTAAGTAGCGAGGCCTAAAAATTCGGTGCCATTGTCCGATCGGAAACGTTTTACTTGGGTGTTGAACTGCCGCTGAACCATAGCAAAGAAATTACACAATTTTTCCTTTGTCTGAGATTTCGTTTGCATAAGAAACAACCACACACTCCGAGAGTAATCATCGACTATGGTAAGAAAATAACGAGCTTGAGAGTGATAAGGCGTTCTGTAAGGACCCCAAACATCACAGTGAATCAAATCAAACATCTTTATTGCTTTATTATCACTCAAAGGAAACACATCTCTAGTTTGCTTTGCGCGTAGACATATATCACACGCAACAGAAGAAGAAAAACCAACACCCGAAATTAAAGATAAAACTGAGAAGGATAGCCATAGCGATTGTGCAGTAACTCAAATTCAGCCGCCTTTGTGGTTACTGATGTCGCTATCTCCATACTTCGATAATAAAATGTGCCTTGTTCTCGTTTAGCTAGTCCAATCACTGTCCTCGTAATGCGGTCCTGAACCATTAGAAATTTATCAGTCATCTGTACTACACACTTATTTTTGTCAAGTAATTGTCCAACAGACACAAGATCTGTCTTTAGCTCTGGTACGTAAAAGACTGATTTCAGTATTAGATGTGAACTTAATGCCACAACACCCTCTTGTGAAGCTAGTCTTTCAGATCCGTCAGCAAGAATGACAAAAACGGGAGAGATATCATGAACATCCGTTAAGCAACGAAGGTTTCCTGTCATATGATGAGAACAACCAGAGTCAAATATCCAACAGGGAAAAATCTTACCCGACAACTGTTTTGCAGTACTTTGGCGTGGCGCATTGAGAACGCGTAACATAGCGTTCCATTGATCATCACTGACTCCGACTATCGAATCACGATCTTTGTTTGAAATAGGAGACACTGCATTGACCGAATTCGCCGTCACCAAGTTCGTTGTGACTGCATTAGCCTGAGTTCGTGAGACCCCAATAGGTTTGAGATTACCGGATGTAGCAAATTGAGAAGATCGGCGACGTCGATCTCCCCCACCACTCTGGAAAACCAACCACCGTAAAGCATTTGTCTGGTGAGTGACCCGATCTTTGGCAGTGACGACAAACCCGAGTATTACGATCCTCTTTCTGCTTCATACGGATTTGCGTTGCATACGCCATCACATCTCCCTTGTCATCTCGTTTCTTATTATGCATCAACAAGTCTTCTTCTTGTCGAATAGTGTTATACACTTCTTCAATCGAGGGAAGTGGTGTGCGAAATATCAGACTTGATCTAAGCGCTTGATAACTCTCATCTAGTCCGTACAAGAATTGTTGGACTATATCGTCTTCTTGATCTTGTTCTTGTAAAGCTAGAACATCACATGTGCAAGTACCACACTTGCATCGTCGAATTGGTTGAATGGAGTACAATGTTTCCCAGACTTTATTGATTCGTCTGAAATACGTTTCCACTGTTTCACCTTTCTGCTTGCAATTTGCAAGTTCATGCTTCAATTGCTGATTTTAGGTCCACTTGATATGCTAAAACGTTTCTTAAGATGATCCCACAAATCCTTTGCCAAGTCTCTATGTGAGATACTTGATCGCAATGATTCATGAATTGTCATCTTAATCCATGAGATAATGAGTGCATTGACTGGCACCCAATCTTCAAAATCTGGAGAATCCTCACTGGGTTTTGTGATAGAACCATCAAGGAATCCAAACTTCTTTCGATAATAGAGAGCTGTTTTAAAACTCACTGCCCAATCATTGTAATTCGGCCCTTTCAAGAGCGGATACGATATAATTGCTCATGGATTATCGGCTGCCGTAAGATCAAAAGGTGATATCGTACGACCTGTCTCTTTTCTCTCGGTATTAGGTTCAACAATTGACATAGTTAAAAGTTAATAACTCGATGATCTGTTTTTGTGAACAAAAGCAAGAGAGAAAATAAATTATGGCTCTGATACCAAAATAAAATAGATAGATCAAATAGATGAATTTATGTTCTTTGTATTTTGTTGTGTTGTCTAACCCAACTGATTACATCATATATATACATACATGTTTCTTACGATAACGTAATCCTAAAATATGCAAAAGATAAAACCAAATAACAACTTTGATATATTTGATATTATCGTAACAATATCTGATATTATCGTAACAGACTCCATTTGTTGCAAAGAAGTCGGCCAAGCAATATACTCTCCAGCATTATCTGAATAAAAGAGATACGTTTGTGTAGAAATCTTGTTTCTACCAATGTCGTACATCGAATGAGTGTCTCCCGAACTTCAGATTTGTGACGAAGTGGATATAGCCAGACATAGTGAGTGAAGTGATCAACAAAGATTACATAATATTTATACCCATGACAGATGAAAGAAGAAAGGGGCTAACCTTGGAACTGGGAGAAAGCTTCAACCCACTTCTCTCGACTCCTCATACATAATAGGTCACAAGAAATGAGCTGAAAGGAGTTTTGATCCACGGATGAAGCTCTCATATATAACTCTCACTCGACCTCTCAGGCAACCATTCTCAGTTGATCAATATTTAACTTTAGCATAGAAGAGTCTTCGAAAGGAAAAACTATTTTATCCCTGAATGATCTTTGTGTCTCTTCGTCCACATGCAATATAGGTAGATGGCAGAATAACACAACAGGAGCAGCTCGAGCATCCCAACACGAGGCATCTTTTTATCCCCCAGCGGATAAGTACCTACCCTCCTCTCGATCACCAGCTAGTCCATTGGGAAGTGATCTCCCCTTCCCCTCGATCATTGTTGAGGCCACTCACCCAAGACGGCCCCAAAAAAACCATCCATCAATTGATTATCAAAAATAACAAATATAAAAGAGGATCTTATTTTCGGTAATGAACTCACAAACCAACAATTTATCCCCTCCCATTACACTAGCAGATATTGATTTCATGTGTAGATAATGTTTTATTCTTGTGTTCTTTCTCTCTAAAGGTATGGGAGTTAGCTTATAACGATATCAAACGGTTTAATCATGTATTTACTCTTTCTAACTTCTTTTGTGAAGCAAAAAAAAAATTGTCAATCTGCCTTTTTCTGGATTAGATAGAAGTGATCTCTATGCGTGACTTTGTTGGAGTACTTAGATTTTAAGAAACCAACCGACTTTTTAAAATCTCTCTCTTTCTCGGAAGAATATACAATCACAAAAGCTGTAAACAAAAGAAAAAGCTTGGCAGCACGCCCATGATCTTTTACTCTTAACTTCAAGATAGAATTAGTCACATAGTGGCTTAAGGCAGAGCTTCCTTCGGACATGTCATGTTTTGTAGAGGCTGAGTGGATTGCAAATTCTCAACTATGTGGTATGAGATCTGTTTTTCCTGCTAATACGGATGAAAATTACACTGAGTATTATGATACAAGAAAGTATGTTCCTTCAGCTCTTATGGCAGAGGCATGGGTGATAAAGATGAGCTTGTTTTCTCTGATTCTCAATTTCTTGCCAGCTCGATTAATAAGAGAGAAGAAAACGTTGAGCTGTACAATATCCTTGTTGAACTAGAAGCCGTTAAAAAGAAATTTCAGTTGATTATTTTTAATTTTATTCCCCCCTCCTCCTCAAACATGCCAATGTTTTCACTGATTTATTAACTACAAAATTAATAAATTTTGCTAACTAATAACCTATTTTGATAAGAATCATATGGCATAATGGTAATTATTTCTGCATTCATTACATAGATCTAGGGTTCGAACCTAGCACACCACATATTATTATGATATTAAAACTACTGAAATATTAAAAACCATTAGACTATATTAACAGTCCGCCTCATTATGCCCCTGTTTTTTCCACCATTACATAAACTCCCTTAACAAATCCATCCACATTTAATAATTTTATAAAATATTGTGATCATAAACAATACAAAATCGGTCGACGAAAAAAAAACAAAGAAATCAACTAAAACATATCGAAACTATGTTCGACCTATACATTATGTATATTATGGTATAAATAAGTACCTAGTATTATATAAAAAAAATAGTATCATAATTTATGTTTTTATTTTTTATGTAAATTTATACATTTATCATTGGAGAACTATGGTATGTTAAGTTTGGAGTCAAATGACAAGAAAATGAAGATGATGTGGATATTAATGTGGAGAACAAAGATGATGAGTTTGAAGGTAATCTTGGAAGCTCGTAACATCGTGTTGCTGAAGGTCCAATGGATAAGTTTGTAATGGCTATTACTCCTGAGGATTCTTTAGGTGGCCAGACAGGACAAGAAAAGACTAATGATATGCACATGTAGTGAGTCAATATCAGTCTCGTGATTCTTTTAGGTCGTATAGGGATTAACTCTTAAGAGTTTCTATATTAATCCTCTATTTTTATTGGTTTTGTTTTAATGTAAAAACAGAAAAATATACGTTTTGCCTCCACTTTTACGATTATTAACGACCCAACCAAAATTTTTGGATCGGGTTATGGATTATCCATCCACCCGAATCAAATCCCTAAAATTCAAATCGATTCTCAACTCGACCAAACCACTTCACCTCATCTCTTCATTGATCGATTCCGATCAAACCAAATTCTTTTCTCTTCCTCCGATTCCTCCCGTCTTTTTCTCTTTGCTTTTGATTTCCCAAATCCCTCCGGCTAATCGCAGAAGTTTTCCTTTTTTAATTAATGAAAAGTAGTTTTTTTTTTTTTTATTTATGCAAAAAAGGAAGTTTTCCTTTTTTTTAATTAAAGAAAAGTAGTTTTCCTTTTTTTTATTGTTTGTGCAAAAAAGGAAGTTCTCCCTTTGCGCTTATAAATTACTAATAAATAAGATCGAAGGTTCTATATTTTCTTTTTCTTTCGTCTCTCTCTAGTTCTCTAGCTAGCTCTCTCGCTATTTAGCTATTTCGCTCTCTTTCTCTCTGTGAAATAAGACAAACGACGCAAGAAGAAGAAGAAGAAGAAGAAGAAGAAGAAGAAGGAAAGAGGTGAGAATGGCGTGTGAAGCCCACCGGCGAATCATCGAATACTTAAAAAACTTCTGCGACGCCGTTTCGTACCAAGACTGTCCTACCCTTTGTCGTCTCCTCTCTTTCTCATCCAATTCTGAATCTCTTCTCTCACTCGCGGACGCCCTCAACGTCTTCGAAGATGCTAGCAGTTTGATAAGACAATCCCGTGAACACGGGGAGATTCTTGGTCACTTACTTCGTTCTCTACAAAGTTACCGCCTTGGGAATCTCGTCGAAGCATACCTTGCTTTTGACAAGTTCGCCAACGCGTTTGTTCACGAGTTTCGTAATTGGGCATCTGCTTGGGCATTAGAAGCTCTGTATGTAGTTTGTTACGAAATTCGAATTCTTGCTGAAAGGGCTGATAAAGAATCGAGCTTTAATGGAATGTCGCCTGAGAAATTGAAAGCGGCTGGTTCTCTTCTTATGAAAGTCTTTGGAGTTGTTTCTGCAGGCAAATCTCCAAAAAGAGTCGGAGCATTGTATGTGGCTTGTCAATTGTTTAAGATCTACTTCAAACTTGGAACTTTCAATCTCTGTCGGAGTGTCATAAGAAGTATCGAGACTGCTCGGATGTTTGACTTTGACGAGTTCCCAAGAAGAGACAAGGTCTCATACATGTATTATACCGGAAGATTAGAAGTCTTGAACGAGAACTTTATTGCTGCTGATAAGAAGCTATCCTATGCTTTACAACATTGCAGAGCCACAAGAGAAGGGAATATAAGGATGATACTGAAGTATTTGATACCCGTAAAGCTTTCCATAGGGATCATACCAAACGACGAGCTCCTGCAAAAATATAAGCTTCGTGAGTACAAGAAGATTGTGCAAGCTCTAAATAAAGGGTGATCTCAGGCTTCTCCGACATGCTCTTCAGATACATGAAGACCTGTTCTTGAGCTCTGGTTTGTATCTTGTATTGGAAAAGCTGGAGCTGTAAGTTTACCAGAGGCTCGTCAAGAAAATTTATATCAACCAGAAGCTGAGTGATCCAGCGAGAGCTCACCAACTAAAGCTTGAGGTCATTGTCAAAGCAGTTAGATGCCAAGACATAGATATGGATCTCGACGAGGTGGCATGTATAGTGAGGAACTTGATACACAAAAACCTTGTGAAAGGGAATTTGGCACACAAGAGCAAAGTGGTTGTGCTAAGCAAGAAAGATCCTTTCCCTAAACTAAACGGGAAGCCTGTTGGCTCATAGAATTATCTTTTCTGGTATTAAGATAATACCTTGTGGGTGATAGATATCCTTGTTGCTGTATTAAGATACTCTTGTTCTCTTGTTACTGTATTAAGATACTCTGTAATAAGTAATAGTGTAAAGAAAATTTATTCTCTTTTATTGTCAATAAGAAGCTTCAAAAGTGTTGTCTCATTCCCTTTGAAAATAAGTAATTGATCTGGTTTTTTTACCTCCTCTTTGCAGTACCGTTTAAAGTTCGATGTTGTTTATGGAAGTCATATTGGTTTTAAGCTTTTGAGACCTTACATTGTAGTTGAGTTTATAATTTGTCCTACGTTTTAGTTTCTTTGTTTTATCCAAATCTATGCAACACTTACATTGTCACATCTGCATTCTGGTATCAGTTCTGCACACTTAAAATGAAAGCTACTCATGCAACTGCACTGTAACAACCAAGTGCTGCGCCTTCAAGTCCACAGTAACTGCAAGTTATTCTCCGGCTTCTTGTCCGCTCCACATCAAGGTTGACTGCTGTAAGTTTGCCGAAGTATACATTTGAAGCCCTGAATATGCAAAATACAGTGTCTTAAATTCAGTCAGTGGTGTACCAAAAGCAATATATATAGACATTTACTACTATAACCAAGTATCTTACCATTCAGCATAAGCATAGGTTTTATGACCTTAGACCCACCACTAAAATCTGCAGAGACAGGTTCACCACTGTGGTAGTGACCCATTGCTCTGAAGCCTGTCAATATAACATTCCAATTAAGAAAATGGTTAAAATCACTCAAAGGTGCATCTATGACTCCAAATGTGAGATAGTGAAGCTTACCTCTGTGTCTTCTGAAGACTGAAAAAAGCCGCATGTGAATTTGTTTATTGCAAGTCCATCACATCGTCGCAGAAGTACACTACCTCCAAGTAAGCGCTTGTTCATCGTAGAGCCAATCTCTGAAACTTGCATGGTATGATTGCCTTTATCCACAGTCGGTGTTTTTTTGTTAGTTGAATCTTGCCTATCACCCCCTTGATTCAACTCATCACTTAGGATCTTCTTCCCACGCGGCTGTGTAACTCTGCTTGGGATTGAGCAGGAATCAAGTTTTGATATCTTTTCTGAAGTCTTCTTCTTTTCAGTTGATTTAAAATTTTCAGTTAATTTCAAACGACGTCAAGAAACTATTAAAGAAAACCAACAACTCAGAGTAAAGAACTGCATTTACCTTGACCTTCACAGGACTAGGTAGAATCTCTGGAGAACAAGACCTTTTGAGTCCATTCAAACGTTTCAAGACCCTTCGTAGATCCCTGACGCTTTTTATCATTTGCCTTTTCATTTTCTGTGGACACAAATCACAGAACACATTAGAAAAAAAGGTGTACATATCTCTTCATTCAGATAAATTTCGAGAATTTGCAGCAAAACAAGCATTCACAAGCACTTCTTCAAAGTTTTTCTTACAACCTAAACCCACATTTAGATCACTTGTGAGCCTTCGTTTCATATTGTTAAGTAAATAATGAATGAAACCATTTAGACGAGATTTGATAAAGTCTGTTGTAACACAGAGAGAGAGAGAGAGAGAGAGAGCATCACAAAGAGTGACGAAGCTAACCTTGTTCAAATGAAAATCTCATATGGCTCCTCGCTTACATATTCTGTACTTTTCATTCAGGCCTTAATCCCTGCAAGAAGATACATACGCCATTTGGACAAGTCGTTGATTTGATTAACTGCAACCACATATATGTTTCGTTGTTGATAGTTTAACAATACTTACAGTCAATGCTTGTGAGACTGCCAGAATTTCAACTTTCCTTGCCGGCTCTGTCATGACGGCTGCTACACGGCTCTATCATATGTTTAGTGTTTAATCGCCTTGCCACATCAGCACAAAAAAAAAATTAACTCTTTTTTTCTTTTTTTTTTTTTTTGTCATTTCTGCAACTTGAAAAATTGCTAGATAATATGAATTACAAATTGGGTTTTTTGGTCAAGTTCGGTTTAGTTTTTTGGTTTTTTTTGGGTTGGATTTTAAATTTACTGAAACTTTGATTTGATTGGTTATTCAAAACTCCACAGATTATATTCACTTAGTTCAGTTTTTTGTTTAAATTTTATATACATTTTGTATAATTTTGTATACCTTAATACGAAAATTTCAAAAAAAAAAAAAAAAGATCTTTTAATACAGCACTGCCAAACCAAAGCTCAAATCGATTTTATTATATTTTCGATTCACACCACATAATCGAGTTGAGTGGAAAACCAAAAATCTTGGTTTCGTTCTGTTCAAAAAAGTTGGTTCGATTTATATTGAGAAGAGGTTTCATTACATAAAATCTAAAACTAATGTTGGATATATAAATAAAGGGAAAACGGCCAAAAAAATCATGAACTTACCAAAATAAGCCAAAAAAACCTCTAACTTTCAATTGAGCCATTTAAACCTTTAATTTTTTGAAAATAGTCAATTTAAACATGAATTTAAGTTGATCACACCATTTTAGCCATCAAAAAAGTCAACCGTTAAAAATGGTTAACGGCCGTTAAAATTGAACGACGTCGTTTTATTAATTTAGTTTTTTTTTTTGTGTAATCAAGATAAATATATGTTTAAATTGGAAATTTATAAAAAAAAATTATGATTTAAATGGCGTAAACTGAAACTTGGTGATTTTTTTGGCTTCTTTTGGAAAGTTCGTGGTTTTTTTGGCCAAAAAAATTATGATTCAAAAATCCATGGTTTGAGGTCATTTGGGGTCCCGTTCGGATTTGGGGTTCCGTTCGGAGTCCTGTTCGGATTTGGTTTGGGTCTCAGACCAAAAAACAACAATCTAAGGTCGATTCTAAACCAAACTTAAATGTATGTTTAAATTACCAAATTTAAGTACTTTGGTTCGGAATCAAATCCGAACCGAATCCAAATAGTATTTCGATCCAAAATCAGACTTAAATTGTGTTACCAAAATCATGCCCAAAATTCGAAAAACTCGAACCGAATCCGAACGGGATCCCGAACGCCCACCCATACCAAAAGACCTCATACTAAATAAATGAAATTGATATTTATCATGAATTTTTTAGGAAAAAAAACTATGAACACTTAGGCCGTGATTTTTTTTGTTTGAGATCTCATACACATGAATTTGTTTTGAGATATATTCTGAACCAATCGACGATATTATATATTTGCATTTATTTGGTGTCGTTAAGTTGATTACTGGGGTCAATAAAATTTTTTTAAACAAATGAACCGGGTTCAATATATTAGTTTTGTCCAAATAAATGCAAATTTATAATATCGTCGATTAGGTCAGAATAGATCTCAAAAACAAATTCATGTATATGAGGTCTCAAACCGTTGTTTATAAACATACATTTAAGTTTGGTTTAGAATCGACCTCATACCGTTGTTTTTTTTTCTAAGACCCGAACTGAAAGTACAAAAAACCCGAACGGAACTCCGAACGGAACCCCAAATCCGAACGGGACCCCAAACGACCTCAAACCATGGATTTTTGAATTATAATTTTTTTGGCCAAAAAAACCACGAACTTTCCAAAAGAAGCCAAAAAAATCACCAAGTTTCAATTTACGACATTTAAATCATAATTTTTTTTATAAATGTCTAATTTAAACATATATTTATCTTGATTACACCAAAAAAACTAAATTAATAAAATGACGTTGTTTCAATTTTAACGGCCGTTAACCATTTTTAACGGTTGACTTTTTGATGGCTAAAATGGTGTGGTCAACTTAAATTCATGTTTAAATTGGCCATTTTCAAAAAATTAAAGGTTTAAATGACTCAATTGAAAGTTGAAGGTTTTTTTGGCTTATTTTGGTAAGTTCATGGTTTTTTTGGCCGTTTTCCCTATAAATAAACCAAATAAAAGTGCTATATGGAATGAAACAAAAAAAAAAAAACGCTTTTCTCATGTTATTATGCCACAAGAAGGTTAATGGGATAAGGAGACTTTTGGGTTTGGTAATGGACGTCATGATTTCGTAATATTATTGTAATAACTTTTTCTGCGTCTTATACCAATAGTTGTTATATAAACAAAGATAAAATGTAAGTCACTTTCTGTAAATATAATGTCGCATTCGCTTCAGATGTTATGTCATATTATCAATGGATTTTTTTTTTCTTTTCGGATAACTAAAATATATATCCTCGTGTAGTCGTGCGTATATATAATATAAAGACCGAAAGTAACCGTAAATTATATAAACATCAACGACGAGAAAGTCAAGTGGTACACTTTTTTTTATTTGACCAAGTATCATTCACCAACTATATAGTTTTTTTTTCACTATAAAATCGGAGCTTAAGAAAAATAGAATATACAACTAGAATTCAAATACATAATAACGCGGTTTTGCTAGAATTAGAGACATGACGTTGTAGAAAGCACGTTCACATTCTAGCTCTTTTAACGATTTATCGCGAGTTTATACAACAGCTCATTTCTCTTTTTCCTTTTATTATCTTTTTTTTTGTCAATTTAACCAATCAGAATCTCATTTTCTTCCTTTGGAAACTTGGGTTTTAAAATCAAAAATAAAATTATATTGTTATACTAAGAATAAACCTGGGGAAAATGGAGGCAATATCTGTTTAAGTTGAATGTCTGTAATTTTCTACATCAAATACTTGATATAAGAGATGATTAGTTAGGCTATAAGAATTATCTATAGTTTTTATTTTTATCTACAATTTTTAAAATTATCAATCATTTTATATTCACTTTTAAAGTTACAGCCCAAACAAAAAGATAGATGTAGGAATCCCATTTACTAAAGCTTTATTTTTAAGGATGTAGAAAAAAATACATGATTGTATATTTTTTTTTTCTTATTTACTATTTACAGCTATAGAAAACACATTTACAAAACAAAAAAAAATATTTTATACAGACCAAATTTTACAGAAAATAGTTTACAGTTACAGTCAAACCAATCATCCACGTTCATTTTAGATAGTTAATATATAGTTACTGTGACAGTAAAACTAGCTTATAATTTTAGAAAATGCCAAAATATATTCCTCCCAGTACTTTCTTGGAAATATATATATATATATATATATACCAGCCATTATAATACTACTTATGATGGATTACAAGGTTTTTATTGGTCAAAATTCAGGACTCTATAAAATATTAGTTTATAAAGGAAACACATTTTTATAAAAGGGAATCCACTGATAAATATAAAATAATCGAGCTTTCAAAGAAGCGTGTAAAAGGACTGAAAGTTATATTTAATATTATATCATGGTTAGGATCAATAAATTTTGATGGAGTATAAATTAATCAAGCTTCTAAAGAAAATGTGTAAAAGGACTGAAAATTATATTGGATATACCATATATATTATATTTTTCATATAAAATATTCATATTAGTTATACGTTACATAAAATATGTGCTTTTACGGAAAAAAAAAGAAGAAGTAATATTTATAAAACGAGGTATGTATTTTGTACATGTCTACTAAGAAAAAGAAAATCTAAATTGGTGTGTCCATTTTAGTAGTTTGCGTGAGTCGCTGAAGTACATCGTTGGTTAAAACATGCTTGTCATGAGACAATCTGTCCATTTCAATTCCCTTATCTAAGAGAACGTTTTGTTAAATTAATGTATCCTATAGAATTGGTCACATGAAGACTTTTCACTATATATCTATATCAGGGGCAGACCCAGCAGAAGAAAGGGTACAGCATGTGCCACATTATAATTTTTCATTTTTTTGGAGAAATTAATATGATATATATTAATACTTTTAGTTTATATATTTTTTACAATGTGTGCGCTATACTAAATATGAGTTTACAATGTGTGTATCTAAATAGAAATTTTTTTTGTACGAAACAGTTGGATAGCAAATATTTGCTTTAAAAAAGGAACACTAGTAGCATTACCATATATTGGATTATAATACTTACAAATAAATATTAAGCAACAAAATAAAACTCGAATAATATCACTCCTCTTGGAATAATCTGATTCCCATATCTTCCTCTTGAGTATTTTATTAATTTGGATGGAATCTTTGAATTTTTAGAAGAAATCTTTAACCAAAGAAAAAGTTTTATAAAAATTTTGAATTAACCTTTGAAATCTTTAACGAAAAAAAACTTTTCAGATATTTTCTAACCGCTTATTTAATTACTAAATCGTTGTTTAATAGAATTTATGCGGTACTGCAGCAATGCGATATATATTTAATATTTAATTTCTCTCTTGTTCATTATATTTTAGAAAACACAGAGCAGAAAAGAATCACCAATTCATTTAGGAAAAATAATACTGATTTGTATTAAGAAATAGATGAAATCGCAAAACTCAAAAAATAAAAAGTTGTTAATATATATCAATCTTTTAGTTGAAGTTTTACTTTTATCTATGAATCATTATTTCTGTTTAATTACTAAATAGGTTATAGCCTAATCTAAGGAAAATATAATTTTTTAAAATCATTACTTATTTTTTCTAAAAATAATATATATTTGGAAATTTTAAATTTTAAGATATATAAAAGTTTTTTTTCCATAGATTTATTATAAAGTTTTCATATATTAACATTGTGATATGCTTATCGATTTATAGAAATATATATTAATATTTATATTTTCATATATTATATATATTTTTAATTTTTATTATTTTATATAAATTATATATTTTAAATTAATATAGTTTCACATTAATAAAATTAAAATAAGTTAATACATCAGTTTAAACTGCTACATATCAAAAAATTATAATTTATAAAATTTGAAGGAACAACTCGCATAAAATTTGTTATAAACTTTTTTCAAAATTTTTCATATTCATACAATTATCCACATAATTTTTTGTTATACAATTATATTAAAATTAATAGTAAAAATATTCAAAAAGGTAGAACTCATTATACTTAGGTTATTTGAATATATTTTTAGGTATTGTATTATTTGGAAACATTTTTAGTGCAGATAAATTATTTTCATAATTATCTTAATAATTTTTTTGCAAAATTATTAATATTCAAGTGTATTACATATAAAACACAAATTAATAAAATATTCATGTTTAATAATATACTAGATTCTGGCCCGAAATTATTTTTTAAATACTTTTTTTTTTGAAAAATATGCATTTGTAAATTTAAAAATTTAACATACGTTAACAATTTTATTTTTGAAAATATAATATATAGTTTTAATATGTTATGAGAATGGACGGTATTTTAGTTAGTTTTGTTTTTACTATTTTACTATGTATAAAAATATATTTATGCAAATCATAATTTGAAATATGTTAATTTTTAATTTTAGACTAGATGATACTACTATATAATTTCTATTAGTTTTATATTTATATTATGATTATATAATATAGTTATTGAATTTGTATACATATATATATATATATATATTCATATTTATAGTTTTTAATACATAATATATTCTATTATTTTATTGTTATAGTATTTTATATAAAACAATTATTTGAGTTTAAATGTATACAATTTCATATTTATAAAAATAAAGTATGATAATCCATCATTTTAATATGTTTATATCAAATAATTATAAATTAAATAATTTGATAAATTAATCCGTAAAAATTTAGTTATTGCTATTTTTAAAATTATTAATATTCATTTTAATAACTAACTATTTTTTTAAATAATTTTATTTATATCAAAAGTACATAAAATTAAAACTATATGACCCATTATTTCAAAGTATTTAGATACGTGTGAAATATATATATTTAATATATTATATATTGTACTACTTTATTTTGTATAATATTTATCTTATAAATTATTTTAGTTTAAATGAATGCAGTTTCATATTAACAAAAATGAAATAGGTTAGCCTGTTAATTTAATATATTTTTATCAAATAATTACAATTTATAAAGTCTGACAAAATAATCTAGAAAAGACTTAGTTATTGATATTCAACTATTTTTGGAATTTTATATTCACAAAGTTATCCAAATGTTTTTAATTATTTATTTGATTTGTCAAATAACTTGTTTTATATTAAAATTTTAAAAAGTGGGATCTATTACTTTTTGATTGTTTATATACATGTTTATTTATTGTAGTGTTTGAAAATATATGAGTTATCATAGAATTTGAAAACATGTTTAGTAGAGAAAATATTGATTTCCATAATTACTCTTAATGAATTTCTAACAAAATCATTGATTTTGAATGGTATTATACAAGTAATATAACACAAGGATAAATGTTTTTTCTAAAAATTTTATATTTTAATAGTATACATATATTAAATAAACTTATCTTGCTTTCTTCTAAGTTTATGTATCTTATAAATAGTATAAATATATGTTTTCTTATAATAAATTCATTTTTATAAAACGTCGATATAGTTTTTCTAATATATATTTCTTTTTAAACTACTTTCATCAATTTATATAAAATTTAGATCGGGTTGATTAAGGATCAACTATTTTCACATTTAATCATTATATTTAATAATTATTAAAGATTTTATATGATTGTATGTATATAGGATTGAAGTCGGAATTATGTGGTACAATAGTGGTCACTTCTGAAATTTATGACACATGTCTGGGGTTCGAACCCAGCACCTCTCAATGGTAAAAGGGATATTAAAGCCACTAGGTTATATTGTAAAAAAAATATGTTAGTGATTTGGCAGTCACCTCTAAAATTCATTACACGTTTTAGAATTTGAATTTAACATCCTACTATATGAGAGTAAATAAAATATTAAAATTAATAAATTAAATTAACATTTTAAAAAGGTGTGACAGAATAACCGCTGCCACCTCATTATGATAGGGGATATGGGAAAATAGAGAACCATGCAGAAGACTGATGCCAAAATAACAGAGAAGAAAACCATCCATATTAAAATGCATTTTTGATTAATTGATTCATATAGAAAAGTACTTAATTAAGGTCGAACAACCAGATTTTGAGTAGTTAAGTCAGATCATCCTAGTTGAAGGAAGCTAGCCAATCGACTGTACCATGCTTCCAACATATGTGAAGCAATGGATAGTCCTGTTGCGACGAGATAACTCATGCGAGAGTTCACTTCTATCGGGAGAGAAAGCATGGCATAGTCAAACACTCAAAGCAAATGACAAATGTGCTTTTCTTTACATGTGTAAGTAATACATTATCTACTCGCGTGTAAAGCATTTTGTAAGCTGCAGGGACGACTTGTGTGATTACGTAGTTTATTGGTCTTCGCTAAATTGATTATGATTAATGGTGTTATCAACATGTCACGATTTCAATAGCAATAGTAAAATCATCCTATCAATTTCTAAACTATTTAAAATGCTTACTTGTCAAAATATGCAAAGACGCATTTTACTTTCTTTTTTTCATTGCTTTGATTTCAGATAAACCGAACAAAGTCACCAACCAATATAACTCAGTGCTCTACTTTTTACCTACTACTTTATTTTACCGAAAGGCTAACACAATTGTGATGATCATTTCCACTTTCGTTATAACTTTCCTTCGTCACATTCACATGAATACGTAAGGAAGACATACAAAGGTAAAATTCAATGGTTGCGTTCTCGTACTTGAGTTTAATAATCTATTCCTATACATGTAGACCATTACAAAATTTATATTGAGATTGACATTCTAAAGAAGAGTTTGGTACAGGATCCTTATTTATAAAAGAACAGAATAAAATAACTTAATGTTGATTCTGCGTGGATTTAGTCTACAAATGCAGAAGAATTTGACCAGGCGATGAAGAAAAATATTATTTAAGATAAATAAACGTTCATATGGCTCTTAAACAAAATTTTGAAATAGACAAGTCGACAACACACTTTGGTTATTAGTTTCTTTCCAATATAGTAATCACCAAACCTTGTCTATTGTATGGCCCGCATGTTGTCTTCTTTTTCTTCTTTCTTTGCTTCTATTTATGTTTCTATCTTTCCCCACCCAAAAAAAACAAGAAGAAAATCTACACACACTTGTCCTCTTCATCATTCAACCTCTCTCTCTCTCTCTCTCTCCGCTCTGAAGAACTAAACACAGAAACCATTTGGGTAATTTTCACCTTTTTATAATTGGAATTGTGATCATAATCTTATTGTTTACTTCAGTACATAATCATCTCATAAGGATATAGTTCCAAGCTTCTTTTCGCATTTTGTTTCTTCTGTGCATGTTCATAATTTACGACAAAGCTTTAGCCCTTGTGGGTCTTGAACTCTTGATCTTCCTAAATGCTTCTGGGATTGAAGATCTTATCTGTTTTTTTTTCTATAGTAAGAATCATCAATAAATCTTGTTGTTCTTGAAAACCAATGATAGATTTCAGTCTTGTCATGCAAAAGCTTCAATTTTATTTTTATTTTTCTTTTCTCTTTGGTAGACACATGTCCATATTTCTTGGCACCTGAGAAGCCAGAACTAATAGCTTTTGTCTTATATCTGAGATCCCTAAAACTTTAATTTATATGTTTTTATGTCTCTGTGACCTTTTTTCACAATTTGTTTTTCTCTGTTCTGTAACCAGGGTATCTTAATCTCTTAGGTAAATCAAAGATGCAAAACGTTCACACAGAAACTGAAGACCAGAACCAAACGGTATGCTTTTGTCTTTCTATATCAAACTGGCTATGTTCTGTTTCATTGTTTTAAACTGCTATGATTATTAAATGTTTTGGTGATTATGAGAATAATTAGACATGATTACGTACAACAGTGATGTAATATGGTATTTCCCATTCTGAAATATAGCTTCTTCTCTGACCATGGTTCAAACTCTTTATAGGTCATAGATGATAAACTTCCTCCACTTTCATGGGAAAGGAAGTTAAACAT
Organism: Streptanthus diversifolius; assembly: GCA_039880935.1. Taxonomy (NCBI): domain Eukaryota; kingdom Viridiplantae; phylum Streptophyta; class Magnoliopsida; order Brassicales; family Brassicaceae; genus Streptanthus; species Streptanthus diversifolius. Next base: position 7,264,796 of record JAXGFM010000003.1, on the reverse strand, counting down.
TCAAGCCAAGACCCCTTCTCAGTTCAAACTGACTAAACGAGATCATCTTCATCTGGTAATATCATCTTTCTCTCGATCTAGCATCCTTTGGCTAAATTGATTTCTTAATAAAGAATCTTCTTTAATCGAAGATAGTCTGAAATGAGGAATCTTGATTGCTGTTCAAGTTATGCTTTAGGTCATATGCTCTGTTCTTTGGAAATTTTAAAAAACTAAACTTATCTCCCTCTCTCTGTTTTAAGTTTCCATTAGGCTACAGATTGTGGCGACACACCAAAGAAGAAGCCGCAAAAGGAAGAGTAAGAGATATCTCTCACAGATTGTTTTAATGCTCACAAACATTTGATGACCTTTTTCTTCATTAAAAATTCCCAAAAACCTGCAGGCTTCGATCTTCGACATCTTCAGAAAACACCATGTAACAGGAGATCATGGCGTCCCTTTAGGGGGAATTGGGTATGGGATTACAGTTGCATAGAACACAAAACAACAATACTCCTATGTTTTAAGATCCTCTGTTGCAATGTATTAATGTACAAAACCGCGGTGGGAAAAACTGAGTTTCAGCGCAGGAAGCATTGGAAGGAGTTACAAGGGTGAGTTTCAGCATTTCAAGTTATTTCCAAAGATTTGCGAGGAAGCTCCAATCCTCACAAACCAGTTCTCTGTAAGTAAACAATCATGAACTTTGCTTGGTTTCTTCAGTTGAAACCAATTCTTCTGTGTTCGATGGATTTATGAAGTATCCCTCTCATGCTTCCTCTATCTGTTTAAACTATAGGTATTTGTTTCTCGCCCGGGAGATGTAAAACACTCAACTGTTTTATGTCCAACAAAGCCAGAAGTGATTAAGTAAGCCAAATCTATTTTTTTATCTTCTCTTGTGTCTTCATCAGATCCATAGTTAAAGAAACAGAGTGAATGTGCAAATGATCTTGATTATGTTACCGTATATGATTGCGCAGAGACAATGGAGGTTATTTGTGTAGAGGTGAAGCTCCAAATGTAGGAATTGATTCTTGGGATTGGAACATGACAGGGGAAAAATCCACCTACCATGCTCTTTATCCTAGGTCTTGGACCGTCTACGAAGGTATTAATATCTGTCTAATGTTTCTAACCATTTTTACTACATATTAATCTATTGGAAATTCTTGATTTGTAAAGCTTATGCAATAAAAATGTTTTTACTTGATGAACAGGTGAACCGGACCCTGAACTCAGAATAGTTTCTCGTCAAGTCTCTCCCTTTATACCTCATAATTACAAGGAAACCAGTCTTCCTGTATCGGTTTTCAACTTCACGGTATGATTATTCTATGGATCTTACATCAATATCATAATTTAGGTAACAACTTGTGCTGAGCTGCTTGATTTGTGTCATGTTTCAGGTGACTAACACTGGAAAAGAACAAGCAACTGTTACTTTGCTCTTTACTTGGGAGGTAAATAATCACAATTCAAAACAACTCTCCCCTTGTTCATCTCATTTATGAACCTTTGGGAGATTGGTTTTTTCTTTTCACTCTGTAAGAAAAGTTCGACGCAAAAGTGATCCATTTGTCTCTGTGGTTAGAATTCCGTGGGAGGAACTTCTGGGTTGACTGGACAGCACTTTAACTCAACAATGATGTAAGAATATTCACCTAATGTTGCAATGGGTTTTTCTCTGTGTTTCTTTTACTGAATCTTGTTTCATTTATGGAATCTTGTAGGGGAAGAGATGGAGTTCATGCAGTAGCTTTACACCACAAGTAAGGACACACTTTCTCTGACTCTTTGAATGGTTTAGCATTCAGTTTAGTGCTGGTTATTGGAAGAATGTGTGTTGATAATTGTTATGAAACTTATCTTTCAGGACAGCAAATGGACACCCACCAGTTACCTATGCAATTGCAGCACAAGAAACAAAGGATGTTCGTGTCTCCTCGTGTCCATGTTTCTTAGTTTCGGGTACTACTCCTAGCAAAATCACAGCAGGAGATATGTGGGATGAGATTAAAAAGGTTAACTAATATTTTAAAGTCTTCCTAATAACAAATAGAAGAAAGATCAAAAGTTTTAACCTTTTTGATTCTCTTTTTTCCCCTCTTTAGAATGCATCATTCGAAAACTTAACCAGCAATGCATGCTCTCCATCAAAACCTGGAACTTCCATTGGAGCAGCCATAGCAGCAAAGGTGAAAGTTCCACCAGGATGTGACCGTACAGTCACGTTTTCGCTCTCTTGGGATTGTCCTGAGGCTAGATTCGATGAGAAAACTTACCACAGGTATGCGTGTATTACCCTATTAGACTTCAATCCTATATACATATAAAATCTTGTTTCTAACTTAAATAAAAACTTCTACGTATAGACGATACACAAGATTCTATGGTGGTTTAGGAAATGCAGCGGTGGCAATGGCTCGTGACGCACTTCTCAGTATGTAAACGATTCCTTATTCTTTTGTGCTTAAATCTAAATAAAGTAAGAGATTTATCTAATGATTCTTTCTCCTTATTTGTTTTTAGATTTCTCTGAGTGGGAGGCTCAGATCGAAGAGTGGCAAGCTCCTATTCTTGCTGACACAACACTTCCTGAGTGGTAAATAACTTTTGCTTAAATACTTTTTCTTCTTTTCTAAATTCAATTTAGCTTAAGAAAGTAAATGGAAATCGTTTTCAGGTATCGAATAACTCTCTTCAACGAATTATACTATTTTAACTCAGGAGGAACCATCTGGACAGGTATACATTTGATTCTTCCATTTTTACTGTAATTACACTCAATATTCTAAATATGATTTCTCAATTATTTTCTGTAGATGGGTTACCTCCGAAGCAAAGCTTAGATAGTATATGTAAAAGACTGATCTCTCTCAGTATATCAACAAAAGATAATACTGATCCAGACCAGAACAACGTAGCCTTAGACATCCTTGGAAGGATCGATGCGGTCTGCTCACAGATTCACGCTCCTTTATCCTCAAATGCTGCGTTCGGAACCACTCTGAGTCAGAACACTGAAGAGAACATTGGACAGTTCCTTTACCTTGAAGGGATTCAGTATCTAATGTACAATACCTACGATGTTCATTTCTACTCTTCTTTCGCATTGCTCATGCTTTTTCCAAAACTCGAGCTAAGCATCCAGAGAGATTTTGCGGCAGCGGTTCTGATGCATGATTCTACCAAGAAACAGGTCATGAGCTCTGGGGAATTAGTTACAAGAAAATTACTAGGAGCGGTTCCTCATGATATTGGTTTGAATGATCCATGGTTTGAAGTAAATGCTTATAACTTGTTCAACACGGATAGGTGGAAAGACTTGAACTCCAAGTTTGTTCTTCAAGTTTACAGAGACGTGGTCGCGACCGGTGACCTAAACTTTGCGAAATCGGTTTGGCCGTCGGTTTACACTGCCATCGCATACTTGGACCAGTTTGATAAAGACGGAGATGGAATGATAGAGAACGAAGGGTTTCCGGATCAAACATATGATGCTTGGTCTTGCTCAGGAGTTAGCGCCTACTGTGGTGGTCTCTGGGTCGCGGCTCTTCAGGCCGGCTCTGCTTTGGCCCGTGAAGTTGGGGACAATGGGACTGCGGTTTATTTCAATGCTAAGTATGAGAAAGCAAGAAGTGTTTACGAGAAACTCTGGAATGGTTCTTATTTCAATTATGATAACAGTCGAAGCGGCTCGAGCTCATCAATCTTGGCTGATCAATTGGCTGGACAATGGTAAGTGTTAGTAGAGAACATTATTATAAAGCTGCGTTTGGAAGTTGAATTCTTGAGTGAATAGTCGGTATCGAGTTTTGTGTGTTTTGTAAATAGGTACGCAAGAGCTTGTGGATTGAAGCCGATAGCGAAAGAAGAGTGGATAAAGAAAGCATTGGAGACAGTCTACGACTTCAATGTCATGAAAGTGAGAGAAGGGACGCGTGGCGCTGTGAACGGGATGTTGCCGGATGGACGAGTAGACACAAGCACGATGGTGTCAAGGGAGGTTTGGGCCGGGACTACATACTCAGTCGCGGCTTGTATGATTCAAGAGGGGCTCGCTGACAAAGGGTTTAGGACAGCAAATGGAATCTATGAGGCCGCTTGGTCAGACCGGGGTCTCGGGTAAGCTCATCGCGAAATTAGTTCTTTTTCTATTGTTAGTTCATAGTGTTTGGTTTACCAAATTTCTTTTTGGTTGCAGATGCTCATTTCAGACACCAGAAGCTTGGAACACGAACGACGAGTATAGGTCACTTTGTTACATGAGGCCGTTAGCTATATGGGGAATACAGTGGGCACACACAATGCCACAACCTAATAGAGAAGAAGAGCAATCACTAAGACCACAAGAGGAAGAGGAAACGGCTGTGCTGTTTCAGCAACACGCAGGGTTTATCAAAGTGGCTCACTATCTGAAAAACTCTAACGGAAAAGACCATAGAAGCCGCCTCCAGACTGCATACGAAACCTTCCTCAGGGTAGTCCGCCTATAGACCACAACCTAGTTACGAGTCGCCTTTTTTTGTCTCTTTTCCATGTCGTTTAAATTGTTTGATATTACTTAACAATTATAGACAGAATCAAGTGCTAATAAACTTTCTACACTGTCTTGGATGTGTAATAGCAACTGCTTCATATCTAAATTGCAATTCTTTATTTTCACATAGACATTTGATACCGTCTGTTCAGTGTTAATATTTAAGAGCTGAAGCCGAGACAATATTTAATTTCCGGTTGAAGTAAATCTAATTTTGTTTCATTTAAGGACTGTGTTTCCAGAGAAACAGCTCAGTGAATGTTCGTAAAAATCTTTTTTGTAACAAAGCTCTAGAAACTACTGTAATGTGGGATGAATCAAAACTATCGAAGCAATAATCATCAAAAAGGATGGCAACTTATATTTTTAGAAACACCTCAAACAATAGCAGCAGTACAAGAGTAACAAATTAAGGTTTACTCGGATCAAAGTGCAAAATGCAAGGAAGAACGAGTCATGCGCTTTTAGATCCAACGATAATAAGACATACTAAAGGCCTAAGAAACTACAGAGGCTGTCTAATTCAGGATGTGCAGTTTAGGGATACACGTCTACAAATCTGACAATACATGTGTTCTTCTGGGCGGATCATAAGCCTAGTCTGCATCATACTGATTTGAAGGAACAACGACTTCACTGTGCTGTTCCTGGAGCAGCTGCATACCCTGCTGATTGAGTTGCAGATTGCTCATATCCCGCCTGAGCTGGTGCAGTCTGGGAATAAGCGGTTTGGCCAACAGGTGCAGCATATGCTGATGTGTTTCCACCTCCATAGCTAGGATATTGAGAACCGTATCCATAGTTTCCGTTGCTCTGGGCCGAGGCATTACCATAAGCGGGCTGTGTAGAGGGATATGAGCTATAACCACCGGTTGGAGGTGCTTGCCCGTACCCAGCTGAAGTTTGCTGCACACCAGAAGCTGGCTGAACACCGTGCTGCTCATAAGCTGGGGCAACAGCTGGTGCTTGTGTACCATTATAACCATCAGATGGCGCTGCAGAGCTGTATGAAGGGTAAGTTTGCTGACCAGGAGTACTTGATGCATAACCATATTGCTGTTGTGGTGGAGCCATGCTTGTACCATATGAAGGCGCTGCTTGAGTTGGACCTTGGTAAGGCACATCACCAGAAGGTGCTGCTGGCCTTGGAGGTCCATATCCTTGCTCGGCTGGTCCTTGCATCCCATAAGGTCTAGTTGGCTGCTGCATTTGGTGCTGACCCCCTGCCGGTGGATAGCCCTGTTGGGAGCCTCCATATGTTCCATAAGATTGCTGCATAGGAGGATTATCATAGTTTGGCTGATCATACATCTGCCCATAATTCTGCTGAGCACCTGTCTGAGAGTAAGGAGCAGCATGGGGGGGCACAGGACCTGGGTTTTGAGGTCCTTGCCTACCGTAATAATCGTATGGACCAGAATGTGGAGGTCTTTGTTCCCATCCAGAACCATATCCACTCCTCGGAGGCATATGTTGCGGAGGATATCCACCGGAATTGGGAGGTCTGTAATGTGAGCCCTGAGATGGGTATGGTCCACCATGGTGGTAATTGTATGGCATTGAATGGGGCCCATGATGACCACGTGAATCACCCCATTGAGGCGGACCACCAGGTCCTCGTGGTTGGTAAGGAGGCTGGTTATAACCACCAGAATACTGTGATGGCCTCGTATCCTACAAAAGATACAACCATGAAACCTCCCTTCAGAGACAACAAAGAGAACATAAAATCCCAAAGAACAACACAGAAAGCACTGCTATTAAATATGAAACTTAAACGAATTGTGCAACAAAGAACGTAGTGTTCGTGGCATATCATGAAATATCTAAATTCACCAAAGAATCCAAAAAGAGGATCCGACTAAGAACAAAGCAAAGAATTTCATCAAAACAGGTCATAAGCAGATAACATTCAGTCACTTTACACGTGGTAAACAAGGCCATAAAACTCTACAACCAATTCAACTGTCAGTAGCATTCCGAACTGTTTCACACTGAACATGAGGCACTGGCGTCAACTTAGTACCGTAGCCTATGTGAAACTGCAGTATATGTTTGATATAAAAAATTAAAGCTGATCATTTACAGTATCCACAATGGTCTCACCAGGCTCCCCTTCAGTTCCACGATCACTCAAGCATATCTAACACAACGGTGCTGTAATATATCCATGCTCACACTAAGGTCTTGAAGTTTTAAGCAGCCTTACCGACTACATGAACCTGCAAGTGTGAGTGACAAATGCCAAATACCTTCATCTGTAGACCTGGGTGATGTCTATTGTACACCAACAAGGCAATGCTGACCCCAATTGAAAGGTAATAGCCACATCTGCATTTTTAAAGCCAACACCAATTCGAAATCTGACACTTTTAACTTAAAAATTATGGCAAGTGACATGGAGGACGGAACATATGATTTTCTCAGAAAGAGAAAGTGAGCATCTTTCTTACAATACACACATATTTTCTCAAGATTCCTTCTTATCGCAGCAGCATGAACCAAGTACTCTTTTAGGACATCAACATGCAGATATTCACAAAATCGGGGAGCCACCATATATTTGCACAGAAGCTTTAAATTAAGACAGCAGGCTTTTGCATGTATTTAAAGCAGGAAAACCAAGAACCAAAATTCCATAACAAAGTCATTATTCCCCCAGAAACAAAAATCAAATGTGAATAACGAACACAATGGTTAAGGTAGTGTAGCTATAACTGATCATAGGTAATAAGCTATTTCTACAGAGATTGCATGGACAAGAACATTAGCAAACAAAAAGTGCCTATATAAACTAAAACACATAGCAGGAACACTCAGAAAACAAGTTATCACCTCATTACCTATGTAATTGCATAAGGGAAGATTAAGTAAAAACAAACATCAGGATAGGACTATCAAACATATTGGTATACCAGATAAACAATGCACATATGAATGAGAAAACAAGGCAGTTAAACAATCACATGTTTCAATTTGCATGGTTGCAAAAACTAAAAGCAATGACATCGTTCAGAGAAATAACATCAGAAGACAGACCTGGTACATGACATCCTTTATCAAAGCGGTAGCAATATCAATTTGCCTTTTATCACCGGAAATACGAACAGTCCTTTCCTTGGAGCCATCACCTTCTTCAAGTGGTATTAACTATATGAGAAGTATTTTAATCAGTTTTTTCACAATATAAGCAAATATTTTTCACAAAAATTTTCAGTACTCTCAATACAATACAATGAAGATTGAAGAGAAATGACAACCTGAATCCGTGCTCTCGACTTTGTCTGCATATTCTTGATAGTCTCCCCACCACGGCCAATAATCACACCAACCTGTCGAAGATGGATTAGGTATCACTTAGAAAATGGCCAGGCAGAACAGTTACCAGGGAATACCTTGTCATTTGGAACTTTGATCTCCATCTGTTCTGGGACCCCCCTAACAAAAAGGGAAGGTACTCCTCCTCCTTCAGTCTACGATTGCAGGAGAAGGAGAAACAAAAAAAAAAAGACAAATCTTAGGACAGACGGCAAAAAAATGTTGTCAATTAAAAAAGAACCAAAGACAACTTTAAACCTCTGTTATAACTTGATTGATAAGCTTCTCTGCTTTCTCAATAGAAGCAACATTCCCAATTATCTCCACTGGTCTTAAAGCTGAATTAGGATCAGCCTCTGCATCCCTCCGAATTTGAATTTTGGCACCAGAATTAAGTTGAAGATACCGTACCATCTCACCGCCTTTACCAATAAGCGTTCCAACCTGCCACGTATTAGGAGATCACATAAATAAATAAAGCAAACTCACTAAGACTTATTCACACAAGAGTCCAAAGTGGAAACTAAACCAACTCAACCTTTGAACTGGGGACATCTATTCTGCGTGTAGTGGACTGCGTGTCATCAACCTCCTTATGAGAACTGCCACCATTTACTTCTTTACTTCCGTCACCAATCTCTTCATGAGAACCACTGCCATTCACTTCCTTACTTTCGTCACCAGCATTTGTTTCCTTACTTTCGTTGTCATCTTCCTTCTGTAAGCCACCATCATCCACTTCCTTGCTTTCGTTTTCAACTTCCTTCTCAGCAACAGCATTACTAGTGTCGTCAGCTTCCTTCTGAGAACCACTAATGTTCACCTCCTTACTTTCTTCAACAGAAACTTCCTGGGAAGTTGTAGCCTCAACAGAAGCTGGTTGGTTATCCTCAGGCTGACCATTATTTTCAGATTCCTCAGCGTGAATGGACTCTTGAACATTCTCAACTGGAGTACTACCACTTCTCTCATCCTTGGATTCCTCAGGTCTCTCCTCACCACTCTCTACAGGTTCCCCAATAACTACATCAAAATGCCGTAACATAGACCAATGAGAATGCATGTTTCAAAACAAATACAGACAGATCCCTCAAAAACCCAAAACAAATATGTTAATAAGATACTTCAGAGAAACGAATCCAAGACCAAATGTGAAGTCTTTTCCATGATTACATCCGCCCATATCCCTAGTTTTGTAACAACCAATAAATCAAAAAATTCACCTAATCCATCGTTGGCATCGCCGTCGAGCTTCGGTCGTTTCGCCTGAGAATAGTCAGATGCTTCTTTGGCCTCCTCTAAAGAAGCTTCGTTAGAACGATTAATCGAGCCGTCCTGTTGCTCGAGGATCTCCGATTCGACATTCTCAAGCTTGCGCTTGTGGTCAAACGGCTGCACAGGGTAAGCGATAACATCTTCCTCCGCCATGTCTTGAACGGGGAGAAGCAAGAAACGCCGCTTCTTTGGTTATGAAATCGGCGACCTTGAGACGTTTAGGGCTTCGGAGACAGTGAATGTACGGAGGGACGAGGAAGTTGTGAGACTTTGTGAGCAGTGGATTTAAGGGCTTTTGTGTAGTTTTAATCTGTATGTGGGCTTTTTACTTGGCCTATTGGGCCTTTTGTGGCTATTTGTTTCAGTTATCAAATTTTTAATTAGGTTGGGCAAAATATCTGAACCCGAAGATCCGAACCGAGCCCGAACCAAAAAACTAGAACGGAACCCGAAATTGATTAAATATCCGAACGGATCCTAAACTTTTATAATCAAAGAACCGAACCCGAACCAAACCCGAAATTATCAGTTATTTGAAAATTGAAATAATCAAAACATTAAAAATTAAAAATATTTAAATATTTTGAGTTATAAATTAGGGATAGGTAAAAAATCCTAAAGAAAAAGTCAAAGAACCGAAGTTAGAACCGAACCCAAACCGAACCCGAATTGTATTTGGATACAAAATGGGACTTAAAATATGCTACTAGAACCGAACCGAACCCGATGAGACCGAACCAAACGCAAACCGAACTAGAGAAATATTCGAATGGGACTTAGACTTCTCACCCCGAAAACCCAAAAACCCGAAAAACCCGAACCGAACCCGAACGGGACCCCGAACGCCCACCCCTATTTTTTATTTTTCTATTTGGCTTATTTGTAATTTCATGGAATTTTAAGGGGCTAAGTTGGTTAAAGCTGTTAAAACATAGGAAAGTTGATATGTAATTTTACTGCATTTTGAATCATTATCGCTAATACCTATCAGTTAATTTTTCTATTTTCCATATTAATAAAGTACTAAATCAGTCAGAATCATGTGGTAAAATGGTGGTCACTTCTGTAATTTATGATACATGTTTGGGGTTTAAACTCAGCATCTTACAATATTGAAGGAGATATTAAAAAAAAAATTAAATCAAAATATCAAATTTAACTTTTTGTTGTATAATTTTACAAGGAAAAAATAGAGAATCACATAGACAATTATTATAGGCAAACGCATTAACCGAAAATTTTATTATTGGAAGCTTTCTCCAAAAATGGTTTTAAATCAAGTTCAGTCTCTGCAGACCGGTCAACATTTTCGATACCATCCCAAATATGAAGTTCCTTGACAAATCCATCGATTACAGTGTCTTTGCGAACATCAGGTTCCCCAAGTCGAATCGGAGTTCATTTCTCGACTCCCGAAACTCCAACAGATACTCTGTCTGGTTCAAGAACCTTTCTGAACTCCCTGAGATCTTGTTTTTTGACAGATCAATGTAATGGTAGTATAAGGGTGCCGCTGGCTCCTAATCATCTAAACTCATCTTGATCCCGCATTTTACTAGCTTCAATAAGAAGACGCTCGGCAATGAAGTCACCCACTGTGGAATCGTTTTCAGGTGAAATTGTTTGTAAGAGAGATCAAGAAACTCGATGGTGTTAACGTTCAAAAAAGAAAATGGATCAGTTAAAAGATATGGGAGAGATCAAGATTGTTCATGTTGGTCATATTGACGAAGCCCTTCGGCACAGCTCCTCAGAATCGGTTCTTGTAGAAATTCAACTTTTCGAGCTATTTGAATCTTGATATATAGTCTGGTATTGTCCCCGAGATATTGTTCTTGCTCAGATTAAGAAACATGAGCTCCGTCAAGGATTTGAAAATATATGGGATGGTGCTAGAGAGACGGTTGCCACCGAGTTTCAGATTCTGCATGAACATGAGATTAACAATCCATAAAGGTATAGTTTTGGTTAAAGATTACCACCAAAAAAAGACAAGATAATGAAGAATAACGGTCGAAAACCCGTGAGATAAGGAGTTCGTTACGAAGTCCTATTCTTCAGGGGAAAACAGAGCACAAGTGACGAGTGAAGATGGGGGAAGAATAAGTCTTTAGCAACGTTCATTTTGCGTAGCTTTAGGAAGTTTGTTAGTTTAAGTTTCTTCTTTAAATTCAGATGTTTCTGTACTTGAATTCAATTGGAAAAATAAGAAAGTATTATTAAGAAAACACAAATTGTCTTGTTCTGAAACTAACAAGTGGTATCAGAGCCGCTTTTCTAAGAGAATGTGAGAGAGAGAAGAAACTTGAGCGAAACACGATATGAGCGGGAGAAAAGGCTTGCTCAGCATTCCCAAATTTGACGGTGACTTTGAGCATTGGGAAATGCTCATGGAAAACTTGTTGAAGTCAAAGGAATGGTGGGAGATCATAGACCCGGGGTTCAAGAAACCAAGAGATGAATCCGCTCTAAGTAAAGAACAGAGGAAAGAACTTGCAGAAACAAAGCTGAAGGATCTTAAAGTCAAGAACTATCTCTTTGCGTCTCTTGACAAGACAATTCTAAAGACCATCGCAAAGAAAGAGACAGGACGAGACATCTGGCAGTCAATGAAGACAAAATACCAAGGGAATTTAAGAGTTCAAAGCGTGCAACTGCAAAGTCTGAGGAGAAACTTCAAAATACTTGAAATGAAGGAAGGCGATTCCATTACAGAGTATTTCTCAAGGGTTATTATTGTCTCCAACGACATGAGAAACCTTGGAGAGGAGATGCCGGATTCAAAGGTGGTCGAGAAGATATTACACACACTTGTCGACAAGTTTACCTACATTGTGTGCGCCATTGAAGAATCCAACGACATAAAGAAACTGACAGTGGACGAATTGCAGAGCTCATTGCTCGTTCATGAGCATAACATGTCAAAGCATCTAAAGGAGGATCAAGTTCTCAAAGTCGAATTCGGGAAGGAGCGAAGAAGTGAAGTATATGGTTGTGGAAGAGGAGTTACCAGAGGAGGAAGAAGTGGATGAGGCAGAAGGTACACCATATTTAGCAAGGAGCATGTTGAATGTTATAAGTGTCACAAACTCGGACACTTCAAGAATGAGTGTCCAAGTTGGGAGAAATCGGCAAATTATGCTCAAACAGAAGAAGATGTTCTTCTCATGGCACATGTGACGATGGAAAGGGAGGAAGATGAAGAAGTGTGGTACCTTGATTCTGGCTGCAGTAACCATATGTGCGGCAACAAAGCTTGGTTTAGTGAGCTAGATGAAGGCTTTAAACAACAAGTGAAACTAGGAGATGACAGACGGATGGAAGTCAAGGGAAGAGGAGCTCTGAGACTCAAAATAAATGTGGTAACTCAATTGATCACATATGTCTATTACGTTCCAGGCCTGAGGAACATCTTTTGAGTGTTGGTCAGCTCCAGCAGAAGGGTCTGAAAATCGTCACTGAAGACAACCAATGCGAAGTCTGGCACAAACGACTGCAGAAGATGATCATGCGATCCGTGATGACCACCAACAGGATGTTTATAATACTCGCCAAATTAATGAAAGTTGCAGAGATGTTGGAGCTAAATCATTCTTACGTAGGAGATGAAGAAAAGTGGCACAAAAGGTTTGGTCATATAAGTCATAATCGTCTGGTTGAGCTTGCAGACAATGACATGGTGCAGGGCATGCCAAAGATCAAAAGGGAGTTGTCCATTTGCGAGATTTGCATGAAAGGAAAGCAAATCAAGCAAAAGATTCCAAAGAATAGCGATTGGGAATCGAGAAAGAAACTGGAATTGGTCCGTAGTGATATTTGTGGACCCATCTCACCAGTTTCATGAAGCGGTAAACGTTATATCATCAACTTCATTGATGACTATAGTCGAAAGTGCTGGTCATACCTCCTCAATGAGAAATCAAAAGCTTTCAGAGCGTTTAAGGAGTTTAAAACGCTTGTGGATAAGGAAGCAAAAGAATCAGTGCTATGTCTAAGAACATACAGGGGTGGTGAATACAACTCTACAGAGTTTCAAGAATTCTGCAGGATTAATGGAATCAAAAGGCAGCTTACCGCCGCCTATACGCCTCAACAAAACGGCATAGCAGAGAGGAAGAATAAGAGCTTGATGAATATGGTGAGGTGTATGCTCTTTGGGATGAAAATTTCGTTGAAGTTTTAGCCAAAAGCTGTCCAATACGCAGCACACATACTAAACAGAAGCCCAGCTAAGGCACTAAAGAACAAAACACCAGCTGAGAAGTGGAATGGAGGAAAGCCGTCAGTAGAGCATTTAAGAGTGTTTGGTTGCGTGGTGTATGTGTTGGTCCCTTACGAAAGAAAAACAAAACTGGAGATGAAGAGTATCAGGTGTGTTATGTTCGGTGTTAGTAAAGAAACAAAGGGATACCGACTATATGATCCCGTTTCCTAACAAATCATAATCAACAAAAGATGTACGTTTTGATGAGGAGAAGGCGTGGGAATGGAAAGATGTAGCAGAAGTTGAAGAATTTGTACATGTCTCTGAAGATGAGGAAAATGAGAACTTTGAGGCCGAGACTAGAGAAGGTGATGAACCGGGAGGAAGAATCAAAAGCAGAGACATACAACATAGAGAAACAGAGCCGCTTACAAGTAATGAAGCGAATAGAGAATTAGGGAAGCAGAGCTCGGTTACAAGGCTAATGAGTGATGGGAGAAGAATTCATCGACCCCACTGGATGAAAGATTATGAATGCAATGAAGTCAATATGATGGCAGATGAAGAATGGGAAGAAACGAAAGCTATGATCGCCATAGGAAATGATCCTGAAAGATTCGAAGAAGCAGTTTGATGTGAGCCTGGATGCTAGACTGGACCCACGGGTCGATGGGACAGATGATGGCCAGGAAGAGAAGTCGGATGCTAACGAGAACGAGGGCGTGTGTACCCAGACGAGTGCATGGAGGTTGGCCCAGAACGTGGCCAAGGACACGAGCAAGGACGAACGAACGACCAACCAGTGACCCAAGCTTCGACCAGGACCTCGACCAGGACTTTGACCGGCGCCTCGACCAGAGCCTCGACCCGCGCTTTGACCAGGTCTACAGCCCGCCTTGACCTAACGACCCGTCACTCGACCAACACCTCGATCAGCCCTGTCCCGGTGTCATGGACCGTTCCACCTGGTCCCATGACCCGATCTCGGACCAAGGCTCTCCAAGACTCTATTGGGTTATTCCTGACCCATTCTTTTTCTCACCTTTTCTAAGTCCATTTTAAATTGTCATGGGGCTTATGTGATTGGGATTAAGGGTCCACTTGGTTCCCTTTTCCCATGTGAGGTTTTTCCCTTTGGGTTTTTTTTCTCACATGGGTTTTTAATGGGGCCTGGTGTATCTTTAAAAGGAACAAGCCTATAAGGCCTTAGACATATTTTGATGGCATTTCTTCACGGCCCGGCCCATCTTCTTTGGCGTGTGAATACACGGTTTGACTGTCTTGTTTTCTGTTTGGTCTTTGTCATAAATGTTTGGTTTTCTGTGCCAATCATGCAAAGTATCTTGACCATGCAGATTTGAATTTCATTTCAAAGTGTATATGTTTGGTTGTGGGCATTGTAGTCAGAAAGATCGAATTTTAATAAGAATTTTCTTGTTTGAAAATATTCTTATTTGATCTCATTCTCTCAATCCCCTTTCTAGTGTGTAATATCTAGTTTGCTAGATTGAGAAACCCTTGTTTGATCCGGTGTGTCATATCCTGATCAGGCAAGTTTGGTGATTCAAAGTTTTCCACCCCTTTGGAATCTCACAATTCGATCCATCTTTCCCCATCTCACCAACCGCTTCTGATTCGTATCCACTCCATCATTCGTTTAATTCTTACCTAATTCGCTACCCTTTCTTTCTCATTGATATTTCATCTTAGATCACGCCTAAACCTCTATCTTATCATTTCAATACTTCCGCCTACGGCTCACCCTGTTGAACATGAGGTATGGAGAGCCGCGATGAAGACTGAGATGGAATTTATCAAGGCAAACTCAACGTGGGAGCTGGTAGAGTTGCCTACAAGATCGAAGGCATTAGGCGTGAAGTGGGTGTATAAGACCAAGCTTAATGAGAAAGGTGAGATCGATAAGCACAAAGCGAGGCTTGTTGTAAAGAGATTCCTTCAAACGCAGGGTGTAGACTTTAGGGAAGTGTTTGCACCAGTTGCAAGGTGGGACACAATCAGACTAATACTGGCTTTGGCAGCTTAAAGGGGATGGGTTATTTATCAACTGGATGTTAAAAGTGTGTTCCTGCATGGACAACTTAATGAAGATGTATACATTGAGCAGCCAAGAGGTTTTGAGCTTGAAGGAGAGCTAAGCGGGATGGTTTATAAGCTTAAGAAGGCGTTGTACGGTCTGAGACAGGCACCTTGAGCCTGGTACAGCAGGATAGAAAGCTATTTTGTCGAAGAAGGCTTTAGCAAATGCTATTGTGAGCATACACTATTCATTAAAACAGAGAAAGAAGATGTTTTAATTGTCAGTGTGTATGTAGATGACCTTATCTACACCAGCAATTCGGAGAAAATGATGAAAGACTTTAAGGAATCCATGAAGAAAGAGTTCTCCATGACTGACCTTGGTCGCATGAGGTACTTTTCTGGGGTCGAGGTGATTCAGGACAGTATAGGGATATTTATTTCGCAAAAGAAATATGCAGGCGAGATATTGGAGAGGTTTGGCATGAGCAACAGTAACTCTGTAAGGAATCTGATGGTACCGGGAACTAAACTCACAAGAGAAGGAGAAGGTGAAAGTTTGGATGCTACTGAATTCAAGAGGCTTGTTGGGAGCTTGAGATACGCTACAGTCACACGACCTTACATGATCTACTCAGTTAATTTGATGAGTAGATACATGGAGATTCCTAGGGAACAACATATGCAGGTTGCTAAGCGCATTCTCAGATATCTACGGGGAACAATGGAATTCAGAATTCAGTATAGGCGTGGAGAAGGATAAGGATTGATGGGATTTGTGGATAGTGACTACGCGGGAGACGAAGTTGACAGAAGGAGTACATCAGGCTATACGTTCTTGTTTGGTGGGGGAGCAATTTCGTGGCTGTCAAAGAAACAACCAATAGTCACTCTGTCTACAACGAAGGCTGAGTTCGTAGCTGCAGCGGGTGGAGCTTGTCAAGCAGTGTGGCTTAGGAACTTGCTCATTGAAATCGGTTTTAAACAAGAAAGAGGAACAATCCTGTTCTGCGACAATAGTTCTACAATCAAGTTGGCCAGAAATGTTGTTTTACACGGAAGAAACAAGAATATACAGGTCAGATTTATGTTCTTAAGAAAGCTAGTTACTGACGGTGTGATCGAAATGGAGTATTGCAGAACTCATGATCAGATATCGGATGCCATGACGAAACTGGTCAAGCTGGAGGTGTTTGAAAGGATGAGAAGCTTATTGGGAGTCTGGACGAAGGAAGAATAAACTGGAGCTGAAGCGTTTCCAGTTTAGGGGAGGGACTGAAGAATAACAGTCGAAAACCCGTGAGATAAGGAGTTCGTTACGAAGTCCTATTCTTCAGGGGAAAACAGAGCACACATGAC
Organism: Streptanthus diversifolius; assembly: GCA_039880935.1. Taxonomy (NCBI): domain Eukaryota; kingdom Viridiplantae; phylum Streptophyta; class Magnoliopsida; order Brassicales; family Brassicaceae; genus Streptanthus; species Streptanthus diversifolius. Next base: position 7,248,078 of record JAXGFM010000003.1, on the reverse strand, counting down.
GAGTGAAGATGGAGGAAGAATAAGTCTTTAGCAACGTTCATTTTGCGTAGCTTTAGGAAGTTTGTTAGCTTAAGTTTCTTCTTTAAATTCAGATGTTCTGTACTTGAATTCAATTGGAGAAATAAGAAAGTATTATTCAGAAAACACAAACTGTCTTGTTCTGAAACTAACAGATAACCCAGACAGATTTGATATTGAGTTTGGGATCGGAGCGCTGAATTTATTTTCATGAAAAATAAATCTTCCAACTGTCTTAGCATGTTGATGTTGGTAGGAAGAGGACCGGAGAAAATGGTTACTGTCAATGTTAACGTTCCTTTGCTTTGGTAATTGGAGAAGGAACTCGGGAAAAGATCCATTGATGTTCCATGATCTCCTAAACTTATCAGAGTGTTGGAGTTTTGCCAGCGATGGCGAGAGAGTGCCGGAGAGGGAGCGTTCTGGTTTTTTAGAAAATCCTACTAATGACAGTATGGTTACACGGTCGCCGTTGAGGCAAGCGATGTCTTTCCATGAGCATCAAGAAGCACCTTTCTTCCATGATCTGAGAATGCCTAACGGATATCGGGTTATACTTGACATGAAAGCTAAAAGATTTACCTCGTCATCAGGATGGCACGTTGCAGCTTATGTGGAACGTAAACATTGGAGAAAGATAATTGCGGCAGATATGAAGAGAGTGAAGGAGCAAGAGTTCACGGTTATGTCATGGGGTTGACATAAGCTATTGGTAGCTTACTAATAAAGGGAGAGACGACTTGAAAGCTGGGAAGTCAAAGTTGACGATTTTACCAGTTAATTTGCATGTGGCAGTATGTGGTACATATGTATCACTTTTCATGTTATCTTCTCTAATCTTAGAGACGGGTTCATTTCATTACCTTACAACAAGTCATGTCTTTCAATCCTCCACAGTTTCCTTTATGAAGAAAAAATGAAGAGTAATTTTGTTGTGTAAAAAGTATGTAAAGGTTGTTGGATAATTCCAATATATTTGACTAAGTTTATCTCCTAACAAGTTGGTTAGTTGAGATAAGAATAGAGTTTACAAATAAGTGTAGATAAAATTTTCTAAGATAAAGATGGATCTTATATAATAAGGTTTAAAACAATCTAATAGCTATATAATTAGAGACCTATGAAGAAGTGTTTTATAAGGTTAAGAAAAAGAGATTTAGTTTTTGATAGTTATTTAACTCTTTTGGCATAAACTATATTTGGTATCAGAGTCTTTTACCATTGACGATCAAATGAGGAGCTTGCAAACAATCGATCGCCGAGTTTGGTAGAACGATCTGAGTGAAGAACCATCGACGATACAAAAACACAATAAAGAAAGATATTCTTTAACACTCTTGACATAAACTATAAAAATATGGGAACTATAATTGAACTTGTTCATCAGTTAAATTTTTTTTAGCTTTTGTTAACTAATAATTTAATTTCAAATTTTGTTGATTAAACCATTTTGGTCTCAAAGTATGTCAATAATTATTGACCATTATCCAAAATTATTAGATTAAGTTGTAACTTTTGGACCGCGCACCTCGATTTTAGATCTTCAGACCATCACTAACCATTTGTTTCTACTTGGTTTGAGATTAACTTATTAAAGTTATACCCGATTTGAAAGCTAAAAGCCCGCCTCATCATCAGGATAACACTTCGTAGCTCAGGTCGAACTTAAACACTGTAGAACAATAATGGCGGAAAAATAAAGATGGAAGGAACACGAGCTCATGGTTATGTGTTGTGTTTTGTTGTGTTGATTGATAAAAGCAATTGGTAGCTACTAACAGAAGTAAAGTGTCAACTCGAAAGCTGACGATTTTGACTAAATCATATGCATGTGCTGGCAATAAGTGTATGGTGATATATCCATAATCGTGTTCTAATATATCATTTCTCTTTATCGCTTGAAAGAGACAAAAAAAATTTATCACACTTGTACAATATTTTGATTATTATACAAAAAACGTTTAACATATTTTAGAGTACCTCTAATGGAGATTCTATATATTCTATATAATTTTTCTTAACAATAAAAGAAAAAACAAAAAAAAGAAGTTAAGAATATATTCTTAACTAAAAGTTTGTAAAAACTCTTAAGAAACTGCAAAGATATATATCATTTAACCATTGATTGTTTCAAAAAATAAATAATTATTAAATTAAATTATATCTAAATATTAATATTTTTTATTTAAGAAATATTTTGAGTTTCTTATGGTGCTCTTATTTCCAAGAGTTTTGTCATGGATGGGTACTTTCTCACATTAAATTAAATTTTAGATAGGTATATAACTAAAATAATTTCCTAGTATTTTTATCTTACTACGATATATACAATTGTTTCGTTCCTATTATGATGTAATAATATTTAATTTATATAATGAAATTTAGTTAGATTTTTTCTTTAAAAAATCAACTTGTCTAACAATATGTACTATGTTGACCATGAATTAAAAGTCAAAGATTTGACAGTTTAAATTTTTTAGTTTAAAATTTAAACACAATTTACACAATAGGTACAAACACTACAAGAACACAAGGTAATTTCTGACAGCGATTTTGACGGCGATCTAGTCATCGGAAAAACCCATTGATTTTCCATTTGTCTGCCGTCGGTTAGAGCCGTCAAAAATATATCGGAATATTCTGAGTCAGTTCTGATGGTTTTAGTAAGCCGTCAAAAATTTGTTGAAATTTTCTGACAGTTTTCAGACGGGCTTTTTGCCGTCAGAATAATCCTAGGGATATTCGACGGTTTCGTAGACCGGTCAGAAAATTTTGTGAGGGAAATCTAATAGATATCAAAACCGTAGGAAATATTTTGACGGACTGACGGCTACCGACATTGGTCGTAAAATTTTTGACCGTATTTTGAGGACTATAAAAACAATCAAAAATATTACGAGGGAAATCCGACGGCTACCGACATCAGTCAGAATATTTATGATGGTATTCTAATGTCTGTAGAAATCGTCTTAAATATTCCAAGGAAAATCCGATGGCTACCGACATCAGTCAGAATATTTATGACGGTATTTAGAGACCTGTAGAAACCGTCGAAAATATTCCGAGGGAAATCCGATGGCTACCGACATTGGTTAGAAAAATTCTGACAGTATTCCGAGGGCTGACGAAACCATCAAAAAATATTTAGGGACTTCTAATGGATTTCCGACGGCCATGTTTATTATATATATGAACGCATCATTGTTTTCTTTTTTCGTAAATCAGAAAACATATCCAAAAAAATCTAAATCTTGAAACAATGAGTGGATATATCCGATCTTGGATGGACGAGCCTATGATGTATGAAGAGTCCGAACCTATTAAAAGATGAGCATGCACGGAGTATATGCGAATTCATGAAGTTGGTCGAAAGGAATCTTGATCGGAAAAGAAATGGTAAGATAAAATATCCATGCTCAATGTGTGGTAATAATAGTAATGTTAAGGTTGAGTTAGTTTGGAATCACTTATACCAAAATGGATTTATGTCGGGATGGTAGATATTGGTGTAAGTACGGTTCAGATGGTGAAAGATGCGTTCAGAGAGCATATGCATCAGTCAAAATATGATAGTTCTAGGGTTGAAGAACCTAATTCAGAAGCCCGAAAATTTTTTGATATGTTAGAGGCAGCTAATCAACCACTATATGGCGGGTGTAGAGAAGGTCATTCACCGTTATCATTGTCAGAAGAATGTGTCGATGCTTTCGCTGATTTTTTGAAAGATATTTTGCCAGAAGATAATCTTTCACCAGAAGATAATCTTTCACCAGCATCATACTACGAGATTCAAAAACTTGTGGCTAGTCTTGGTTTGCCATACCAGGTGATTGATGTTTGCCATGACAACTGCATGATATATTGGAGAGCGGATGAAAACCGTAAATCTTGTTGATTCTGTTGTAAACCATGGTTTCAAGAAACAAGTGGTAGAGTCCCGATTTCATTCAAACGGATGTGGTATTTACCATTAACAGAGAGGCTGAAGAGGCTATATCAATCTCAGCGGACAGCAGAGTCAATGAGATGGTCAAGATGGAGAGATTACGCATCCTTCAGATAAAGAAGCGTGAAAATATTTTCAATCGCTTTACTCAGATTTTGCATATGAGCGCCGCAATGTATATCTTGCATTATGTACAGATGATTTCAACCCATTTGGGAAGTAGAGAAGACATTTTTAAAAATTTCCGTCATAAATCCCTGAAAAAAAAGAAGAAAAAATTAAACTAAAAACCCTATTCTTTTAGACCACACATGCCTTATCTCATTCGATCTTCTCATTTTCCCACAAATGCCTTACATGTATATGCATATACTTCTTCTTCTTGCTAAAAACCAACACCCCCATTTTCCCTCCTCTCATCCACATATCTTCCTCTTCTCACCGCCTGTGACCATTAACTACCTCCTCTCATCTTCGGTCGAACATCTCCTCCTCCCTCCATTGCGGCTCCTCCTCTCTCACCAGCAGCATGTTCTCAACTTGCAACCTCCTCTTCTCGTCTATGTTTTTTTGTCTTTGCTTTACTTTTTAATCTAAAAAGTTAACTTTTTTTTTCATGGTTAATCAGCATCACCGCCGAAGCTCGACATCGGCCGGAATTTAGCTGCCGCTGGTCAGCCTCTCCATTTGAATCTCGCCGTTGCTATCATTTTCACAATATGTAAGCTTAAGAAAGCTTACGATTCTGTAGTTGATAAGCTAGTGTAATTAGTTAGTTAGTTAGTTAAGTTTAATTAGTTTAGTTTACATTAGTTAGTTAGGTCTATTAGATTAGTTTAATTAGTTTTGTTTAGTTAAGTAGCTTAATTAATTACATAGTTAGTTGCAAAAGTAGTTCATTAGTATGATTAGTTTAGATTTTTAATGTTATTTGTTTATTAATTTTAGTTCAATTAGTTAGATGGTAAATAAATTTAATTAGTTAACTAGTGTAATTAATTTAGATTTTTAATGTTATTTGCTAATTAACATTAGTTTACTTAGAAACATGGTAAATAAGTTGAATAAGATAAAATTCTTTTAAAAAGATATTTTAATTATTTAAGATTACAAGGTGCTATATTGTAAATTTAAAATGATATTTTATATAAATATCTAAATAAATTATATAAAAGGATTTTTTTATATAATTTTTTAAAATTATATATTATTTTATAACTACATTTTTCATAAATTTTCTTACTAAAAATCTGTAAATATGTTTTGTAGAAATTATCAAACGTATCAATGTTCTTCCACGGATGGTCCTAGCCTTCGCTCCTACGGTTCGACCCAGTCTCATATTCCTGGTGGAGATGAGACACAACCACCGTCTCCAGTCAATACTATTGGGTCAGCTCCTTCGGTTATGACAATGGAGGAGTTCGTTTCTGAACCTGGACGACACCGGTTGAAGATACTCGATCCAGATCATTCACCGGGAACAACATGGTTAGTGTTATTTTGAATTATATAAAAAAATAAATATATAATTTGTGTGCAATAATTTTTGTTTTATTCAATTTTGTAAAAGGTTCCCATTTTCACACAACAAATTTTCAAAAGCTATCAACAACATGCTTAAGTCAAATCCTTATAAGACGATTTCAGAGATGCCTGAACCAAAGAAAGACATGTGGTTTCGACAATTTGCGGTTAGTTCCATGAATTTAATTTAAATTTAAATTTTAAATATGAAAAATTGTATTGACTACTATTTTGTTTTTAAAGCAAGAGTTCACATCGGATCCGACCATCACACTTATTGTGCGAAATGCTTTCTATGCTAAATGTACGGAGATGTATTCGAAGAAAATGGGATAGTGGAAAAAAATGGAAGAAGGGTAAAGTACCCAACGAGATGATCGGAAAAGATGTCATGTAGGGGCAATTTGGTGAATATTGGATATCGTCAGAAACTCAAGCGATATCAGTTACCAGATCAAATAACCACATGAGTGACCGGAAGGGAAAAAATCATGCTATACATAATCTCGGAGCAACGAGCAAGGCTTCCCGGGCTTTGCAGTTGGTAAGTTTTAATGTAATTACAAGTTTTTATATTTTACTTATTATCTACATAATTTTTTCATTTTTTATTTAATAGGAAGAATTAGGCGGGCAACCTCCTTCATTGCTTCGGTGCTTCGCAGATGCTCATACCAATAGGAAGACATGTCTAATTGATGATCCGATTGCTCAGGAGATTTCAGAGGCCGTGAGGTTGCGCGTGGAAGAGTTTCTCCAATCCCAGGAAATTGTCGAGGGACCTCTTTGCACTGAAGTTCCGATCGATAAAATTAATAAATTCGTTTATGAGGTTAGTTATGTTTTCAATTGTGTTTATATATTTTAATAGTTATTTGTAAATTTAATTGAATTATGATTTATTTTAATTTGTAGGCAACTCCAAAAGCCAAAGACCGTCTTTACGGTATACCTAAAGACGGTTATGCTTCATCGAGTTCATCATCATCATACTATGTCGGTTCAAGCAAGTCCGTAATCGCAACACTAAATGAAAAGGTTGTAATACTAGAGAAACAACGTGAAGAAGATAAGGAAACTCTCCGTCAAATGAGAAAAGAGATGTCACAGTTTTTCCGAAACTTTTCTACTCCTAATTAAATTTTCTGTAATTTTGATTAATTTTAAATTTAAGTTTCTAACTATGTAAAACTTTTAAATTTTAATATTTTGTGGTTTGAAATTAATATTTAAAATTTTAAACTATTTAGTTTTAGTTTTATTGAATTAAATATATTAAATTTAATTTTAATTATATTATTTTATTTTTAAAAAAAAAAAAATTCACCTTTGCCGTCGGAAATCCGTCAGTTTCTGTTGCCTTCGAAAATTCATCGGTTACGGATGCTGTCGAAAAGCTATCGGTTCAGGATGTCGTCGAAAATCTGTTGGTTTCTCTCGCAGTCGGAAATCCGTCGGTTACAGATTCCGTCGGAAAGCCGTCGGTCTAGACTGTCGTCGGAAATCTATCTGTTTCTCTCGCTGTCGGAAATCCGTTGGTTTTTCTCTCCTTAGGAAATCCGTCGGTTACGGGTGCCGTCAAAAATCCATCAGTTTTTATCGCCGTCGGTATACCCTCGGTTACTTTTATTGTCAGTCCGCTGTCGGGTTTTTTGTGACCTCTTCAAAACGTTACAAAACCGTCAGAAAATCCCGATAGTTTTCCAATGGCCGTAGATTTTCCGATAACGTGGAATTGACGGTCTTCTTCTATCAGTTCGCCGTCATAAGAAACTGTTTATGACGGCAAACCGACAGAATCAGGCCGTCAGTTCTATGTTGATTTTTTGTAGTGAAATGAAGTAAAAGAGTTTGCAATTTGTACGATTGATATACAGTTGACAACATATGTGGTTACGAGTCATTTTGACTGATTAACAACGGTTGCCTTTTAATCTAAATGTGGTTTAAAGTGTTTTTAGCATTTAATAGACTTGATTATTGGTCTTTAGTAGACTTGAGATTAAATTAGGTATATAAATAGAATGCCAAAAGTTATATTGAAAATTTATTACATTACTTAATTAAAAACAAAACAATTTTTAAATGTCAATCACCAACTACTGCAACCATCCACAATCATATCATTTTACGGATGATATTGAAAAACTAATCTATACCTTAAAATGGCCTATCTGTTAATGATCCAAGACGGTGGACTAATGAGCCTCAAGATGGACTAATAAATTTATCTACTCAATAAAGTCCAAAACTTAGAATTGTTTGTAGTTTAATTACACGGATGGCGTATGTTATGAAGTGGATGTCAAACAAGAAAAAGATCGTGAAGACCAACACTGCGAATTATTCCTCTATATATGTATTTGTCAGTGGAGTCCCTGAGTAACCCTTTCTTTTATATGATGGAAAGAAGGTTTGGAGGCTATTTGGATAATGGCCAAAAGTGATACGATGGTATGGTTTAATGTCTTGAATGTAGCAAGAATTGGAAATGATGATTCGACTTATGATCATTTGTGGTGATGAAGTCGATTAGTTTTAGCAGCCTTGTGAGTGGTAAAATTTATTGTGATGCATGCAAATAGTATTGTTATCTTTGCATGTCTTTATTATTGCTTTCGTATGTGCATTGCTTATATAATTTTTCTTGCTTGACGTTTAATTGCTTGTTTATTATTTTGGCTCATTTGCATGTTAATTATTCTCCGAGTTAGGTTGGAATTAATGTATGTTCGATAGAGTTAAGGTTATATGCCAAGATAGTTTAGATAGTTTTGCTTGCTTGACCATAGTATAGATGCCAAGAGGGTCGGCTTTGAACGTTAGCTGAACCAGAGCAGTGAAGTGTGCTTTTATAAAATTAAGCTTAGCGTTTAATACGTATATTTGGAATAAAAACTCCCAGAAATGTGTAGACTAAAATAAGATCAGTTCTGTAAAACATTTTAATGTATAATAAAGTGTTTCTTTATATTTTGATGTATAATAAAGTGATAGTTTTGATTGTGACATAATTGTGGTAACTTCTAAAATTTATGAGATTCAAATTTATTACTCTACAATATTGAAGGAAATATTAAAACTAATAAAATAAATTGATCAAAAATAAATAAATATAAAGTGATAGTTTTGAATGTGGCAAACGCTTCCAAGCGACTATAGTGATTGCTTCAGTTTAGTATCTAACTTGTTTTTATCCACAATAGAAGTCGCTAAATAAAATAATGCACTAGTGTTGGAAACTTGAGTAATACTTTCAGTAATAGTTAAATAATGCATATCGTTAAAATGAAGCTTCTTTAAATCTTATTTCTTAAATTCTTCTTCAATTCTTAAACCTAGATTATTTCGTATTAATACAAATCTTATTTGGTGTGTTATCATCAATACATACATATCTTATTTGAAGCTAAACTTGAAGTGGCATGGTACATGCAAACACCAATTAAGTCTTCTTGCCGCTAAACTTTACAAGGAGAAAGTGGAGAACCGCAAAGACAGTCGTTACCGGCGAACGAACTAGCCGGGAACTTAGTCGCCGGAAGCTTTCCACAAAGATGGTTCTGACTCACGTTCAGTGTTTGCAGTCCAGCCACCGACGCCGGCACCTTTCCGAAAACCAAGTTTCTCGACAGATCAAGTGTTTTCAGCGTCTTCGCGAACGGCAGCTTCCCCATATCAAACCGGAGTTTGTTCCCCGCCGCCTTGAACTCCACCAGATACTCTGTCTGGTTCAGAAACCTCGCTGGAGTCCCTGAGATCTCATTTTCGGACAGATCAATGAAATCGTAAAAGTAATATTCTGCCGGCTTCCAATCGTCTAAGCTCATCTTGATCCCACATTTGGCCAGCTTCAACGAGAAGATGATCGGCGACGAAGTCACCCATTTAGGAATCGTATTCAGGTGAAACTGATTGTACGATAGATCCAAAGATTCGATGCCTTTAACGTACAAAACAGGGAAAGGATCAGTTAGAAGATTGTGTGAGAGATCAAGATTGAAAATCTTGGTGAGATTCGAGAAACTCTTGGGCACGACTCCAGAGAACTGATTCCTTGAGAGATCCAACGTGTCAAGCGCCTTGAATCTTGATAAATATTCTGGAATCTTGCCTGATAGTTTGTTATGGCCTACTTCAAGAAACCTGAGAATCGGTGCGAGCGATGCGATCGATGGAGGAAGATTCCCGGATAATCCGTTTCGTACGAGAATGAGAGATCGGAGCTCCGTCATGGATTTGAAAACATCCGGGATAGAGCCGGAGAGACGGTTACCGCCGAGGTTAAGAAACGACATGAGCTTGAGATTAGCAATACCTAACGGGATAGTTCCGGTTAAGAGATTACCGCCGAGATTGAGCTGAGATAATTGAGTCAGATTGGATATGGAACTCGGGATTAGACCGGTGAACCGGTTTCCTTGGAGACTAAACGCTTCGAACTGGCTTAGCGAACCGATGTTAACCGGGAGTGGACCGGAGAGACGGTTATTCTCGATGTAAACGTATTTTAGCTGTGGTAACCGGAAAAGGAATTGTGGAAAAGGTCCGGTGATGTTTTTGAGATTGGTGAAGTAAATCCCGTCGAGGTGTTGGAGTTTAGCTAGTGACGGAGAGATTGTACCAGAGAGGAAGCTTCCGGCGACATCTGACTGTCCACCGACAGTGAGTGCGGTGACTCGGTCTCCGGTTAGGCAAGTGATACCGTTCCAAGAACAGCAAGCAGTACCTTTCTTCCATGAGGTGAGAATACCCGAAGGATCTCGGGTTATACCCGCTTTGAAAGCTAGAAGACCCGACTCGTCATCTGGATGACACGTGGCAGCTCCGGTTGGGTTTAGAAACTGGGTAATGATAACGGCGGCGAAGATGAAGAGATAGAAGGAAGAAGAGTTCATGATGGTGTTGTGTTGTGAGAGAAGCGATTGAAAGGTATTAATAGAAAGAGAGTGGGTCAACTCGAGAGATGGGAAGTCAAAGTTGACGATTTTGACTAAATCCATTTGCATGTGAGACATATATTTAAAGGTATCCGTAATGGTGGTCGAATCTATCATTCCCAACAATGTTGAAAATGACTCTTTTCATCAGATTTTTAAATCTGTTGAATTATTTTAATCTTTACAACTTTTTTTTGCTGCTAAAAAACAAAAACGTATCTTACTTTGCTAATTTTTTTTCTTCGGATCTCCCTATCATTTTATTTTGTTTTATATGAAGCATCATCTTTTCTTGTATCATGTGGTCGTGGAGGTGATATTTTGTTGTTGTTGTTGTTTGACATTGACTGTTTAGATCTACTAGAATAGTTTACTGAGTAGGCTTTCAGATGGGCCTCCAGATTTGTGTTCTTGTAGCAGGCCCTAACTTAGCATTAGATTGATAAGATTACTACAAGATACGCAGGTTAAAAAGTTATTTAGACTTCCAAAATTGATAATCAGCTTAATTATAATTTTCATAATTAGATTTAAGATCAAAATATACTGTCATCTAAAATCTGTGTTTTATAAATTACAATTAAGAAACTCTACAAATACCCAAATAACAGTCGTCTATCATTTTTAATTTTTTTACTTTATTCATTTGTTTTTATATATTATATTTTCAAATTTTAATTTTATATTCTTTTCTTAATTTAATTTTTATTTTTTATTTTTATACTTTTTATATTAGAAAACCAATCATTTTTCATTTTTCAGAATTAAAATTAAAAAAGATTAAAACTTTTGTAAATTAAGTTATGACACAGATCATGATTTAACCGTGTATATGGTAAGTTATGATTTTCATATTTTGTTTATGCACATGTTTAACATATTCTACATTACATATAAGATATGATTTTCGATCAGTTTTTGTTTACATATGCTGAAGTTTTTTTTATTGTCAAAATGTTTTTAGTTGAACATGATTCTCTCTTTGTTGGAATGAAGATGATTATACCAAGGGAAGGAGTGTAATCGACTAAGGAGTGCAAATGGCTAAGGAGTGCAACGGCTAGTTGAAGATTCTAGAAGACTTAGGAGACTCATCCGTGCCAGCACAAAAGGAGAAAGGAGGCGCCAACACAAAAGTAGTCCAGTTTACCTAAAGTAGAATCATCTAGGTTATCCATTTTGTTATATAAAGACCACTTAGGTCTTCATTTGTATTCAAGCAAGAAAATAATAAAAAATTTCATTCTCCTTACTCTTGTTTTCAACAATGAATCTCCTAAACTCTTTCCTAAACTCTTTTCTAAACTCTTAAATAATCTCATATTTCAACATGGTATCAGAGCAACTTATGCTCCTAAGGTGCTAAAAGCTTCCGCAATCTCTTTCTTTCTCTTCAGCTCTCGTTGATAACTTACAATAAACATCTCTCAATCTACCCATTCTGAGATTAAAATCCTCAAAGACCCATTTAGTGATGAGTTATGGGAGATTAGATGTAGTTATTGTTCGTTTCACTTGAGTTTGAGACTCTTACTCATTCGCAAACTTTCTCTTAAAAACCCTCATCCACCATTGTTGTACGGTCTGAATCTTCACAAGATAGCTCATTTCTGATCAAGGTTTCACCTTTTTGATTTAAAACATAGCTGTTGATCGATCCAGATAGTGTTGGGACGCTTCTGTTCTTTTCTGGTCACTCCTGGTTAAAGCTGAATCGTACCGCGCCATGGATGTACGGACGGGAGCTTCAATATAGCTCAGCAACAGCCTTGAAAGCAAGAACTCTTGTGTTTGTTTGTCTTCCTTTACAAGCGGCCTTGGATTCTGATCTCAAAACAAGTGAAAGAAGTTCATTTTACAAGTTCTAAAACTAGTCAAAGGCAGCTCCTTTTTCAACAGAGAAGACTCATTTTGCAAGCTGGAGTGTTCTATCTGGAGTCTCCAAAGCTCAAAAAGAAGATTTTTGAAGATCAAAATCCATTCCTAACCTTCCCGCCTAAAGCTGCGATTCAAACCCATTCCGTACAAGTCACGCCAAAAGCTGCGATTCAAACCCATTCCGTACAAGTCAAGCCAAAAGCTGAACTTGTTCTTGAAGAATGGAAAACCCCAAGATGATTGTAGCTCATGTTATACTAAAAGGGCTAAACTACTTGTTATGGTCACGAACCATGAAAACTACTCTGTGTAGCAGAGGTTTGTGGACCCATGTTCTCCTTGATGAAGCTCCAAGAGAAGCTATAGAATATGAAGCTCTCGGTGACCAAGGAAGACTAACCACAGAAGCCATGGTACTCAATCCTTCAAAACTCGCTTGAAGGATCCTTGCTGGAAGCATACTCCTACTGTGAGACATCAAAAGACCTTTGGGATACACTCAAAAACGTGTATGGAAATACATCAAATCTCATGCGCATATTTGAGGTGAAGAAAGCTATAAATGAACTTCATCAGGAGGATATGGAGTTTACTAAGCACTATGGAAAGTTCAGGGCTTTGTGGGCAGAGGTTGAAATGTTGCGACCAAGTACCATTGATCCTATCACTCTTAATGAAAGGAGAGAGCAAGATAAGGTCTTTGGCTTGCTCATGACACTAAATCCGAGCTATACAGACCTAATTAAACATCTTCTCAGAGAAGATAAACTACCAAGTCTTGAAGATGTATGTGCTAAGATACAGAAGGAACAGGGATCCCAAGGTCTATTTGGAAACAGGGGAGAGATTGTCACGGCTCACAAGGTTTGGCACAAACCGGAAGCCAAGAAGGGTCTAGCCTGTGATCATTGCAAGAGAAGAGGACATACCAAGGATAAATGCTGGTTAATTCATCCACATTTAAAGCCTACTTGGTGGAAAGATTCAAAGGCTCATTCCTCTCAAGATGTATCATCACGCATAGCTTCAACAACTCAAGGAAGTGGCTTTCAAGGAAACATTACTCAGCTCAACTCGCAACAACTCAAACAGTCCAGGCCAAACCATGAGGGAGCACAATGCAGTGCAAATCAAATCAGTAACCGGGGAAGTTATAGTCAGATCAGCTCATATACTCACAATGCATCAGACGAAAGGAACCAGGCTCAAAGCGATACCGTGACCAAGTCAGACCTTGAAGCTCTCATCAAAGCTATCAAGGAGTCTGGTATTTCTGGTCACACTTATATTGCTTCTCTTACTAGTTCCTATAATGATTTGAATATCTTAAAGCCTTTGATAGTTGATTCAGGAGCATCACATCATATGATTAGTGACTCTAGGTTGATGAGTGATATAGAACCGGCTTTAGGTAATGTGATGATAGCTAATGGAGAAAGAATACCTATTAAAGGAATTGGTAAACTTAGCTTATTTGGAAAGGAATCAAAAGCTTTCTTTATGCCATCTTTTACTTCAAATTTGTTGTCTGTGAAAAGAACAACCACTGATCTTAATTGCTATGCTACTTTTAGGCCTAATGACTTCTTCTTTCAGGATATTGAAACCAAGAAAGTTCTTGGCAGAGGAGGAACAAAGAATGATCTATATGTTCTTGAAGATCTCCAGCCTATATCATTAGCTTCTAGTAGTTCTGTTTTTAATAATGCATCTAGCCTTAATGCTTCTAATCGTGAGAATGGTTTATGGCATGCTAGACTAGGTCATCCCCACTTGAAAGCTTTAGAACTTCTGTTTCCTAAAATTTCGTTTAATAATTGCTCATGTGAAGCTTGTATTCTCGACAAACATTATAGAAGTGTATTTCCTTCATCTAAAACGGTTTACAATGAATGTTTTGAACTTATTCACTCTGATGTCTGGACATCCCCATGTGAATCAAGAGATAATCACAAATACTTTGTTACTTTTATTGATGAAAAATCGAAATGCACCTGGATTACATTGCTTCCATCTAAGGATAGGGTCTTAGAAGCTTTTAAAAACTTTCACTCACATATATCTAACCAGTACAGTGTTCAAATCAAATGTTTAAGGTCAGATAATGGTGGGGAGTATACTAGTCATGGATTCAAACACTTTCTTGCTGAAAAAGGAATTACCCATCAGACAAGTTGTCCCTATACACCACAGCAGAATGGTGTGGCTGAGAGAAAGAACCGGCACTTGATGGAGGTGGACGTTAATGTTCCATATGCATGTTCCAAAAAGGTTTTGGAGTGATGCAGTAGTCACGGCATGCTATCTCATCAACAGAACTCCTACTCGCATTCTTTCTGATCAGTCATCCTTTGAGGTACTCAATAAGAATAAACCCTCTCTTGATCATCTGAGGGTGTTTGGATGTGTGTGTTTTGTCTATATTCCAGGTGATCACCGAAGCAAGTTGGATGCAAGGAGTATAAGGGCCATCTTTCTTGGCTACTCCCCAACACAGAAGGGTTACAAGTGCTATGTACCAGATACCAGACGGGTGGTGGTTTCAAGGGATGTTCAATTTCTAGAAAACAGAAGTTACTATGATGGACAGAAGTGGGAAGACATTAAGGATATATCTTCCTCTTCAGAAGATAGAGCCTCCAGTCTCAGACAACTTCTGCAGGATTTTGGTCTCCAGCATTATAATACTCCTACATAACCGGCTTCAGAAGAATCAACAACATGGCCGGATGAACCAAGTGAGGGTCCTGATCATGAAGGGGGGAATGATATTCCTGAATACTCAGAAGTTCATAATCAGGACAACCAAGGACAACAATCCACACCTTCATTATCAGCTCCACAAGGAAACAATCAAACTAATCATGAAGAAGGTCATGAAGAAGGTGTGGTCGAGTTGAGAAGAAGCCAGAGGGTGAAGTATCCACCTGAACACTGGAAGAGTACTAGGGTCTACTACAACAATCAGGCTGTTGCACATCCAGAACAAGCCGTATGTAACTTAGTGCACATCCCTCAGGAACATCAGGTCTTCATTGGAACCTTGGATCAAGAATACGTTCCTAAACACTATGAGGAGGCCAAGGAACACAAAGTATGGAGAGAGTCTGTTGCTGATGAAAGAATGGCCATGGAAAAGAATCATACTTGGGATGAGTCTGATTTACCAAAAGGCAAGAAGGCAGTGAGCTCTAGATGGGTGTTCACAATCAAATACAGAAGCAATGGAGAAATTGAGAGATACAAGGCAAGGCTTGTTGCCAGGGGCTTCACTCAGACGTATGGAGACGACTACAGGGACACCTTTGCTCCGGTTGCCAAGTTTCATACAGTAAGAGTCATCCTCTCTCTTGCTACCAACTTAGAATGGGATCTATGGCAGATGGATGTCAAGAATGCCTTCCTCCAAGGAGAGTTAGTGATGTGAGCTAAGGTGGTGGTGCAACTGTTGATCGAGAAGCTCGACACCTTCAGAAGCGAATTGGATGGAAATGGTGGATTGAAAGGACTACACAAGCTGCGGAAGACTTGTGATACACCAGGGTGATTCTTCTTAGACAAGAAGAAATCGTGAGAGGCTCTCCAATGGAGGATGCAGCCGTCAAAGACAAGAGAAGTCTAGGGTTTTGTTCTTAAAATTCGAGTTGTCTTCTCACTTGTAAGATATGAGGCTTATATATGCCCTTTGGTTACAACTTAGGGTAAACAACATGATGTTTACCCAAAACAACAAGTACTGTAAATAAAAACAACATGTAGTTATTTTTGCTGTAGAAAACAATGGGCTTAAGTCTTAATGACTTAAACAATAAAATATGGGCTGAAGGCCCTAAACTTATACTTAGTCTACAAAAGAAAGAAATAGGATAAATAGGTCTTATAAATGAATAAAGACCGAATTTGACTAAGACTTGTGAAGGAGTCGGATTGTGTGAACAAGTCTTCGTCGTCATGCGTACTAATAGTGTTGCCTCATTAAAACCTTCTCCGGAAAACCCAGTGGGACAAAACCGAAGATAGGAAAAAGAGTACAATTTCTTAGCACGTCTTTTGGTGTCTTTACCGAATGGTAATGGTAAAGACACCGGAGGTGGAAGAGTCTTCAAGCAGGAACCTCCAATGCTCCTTAGCTGAGGTGAACGGATCCGGTTGGTCTTCCGAGCCGTCTGGTGGCTCCTCATCCGTGATCTCCTGGTCGTCTGCATGCTCCATGAGCTGGGTGAACTTGTCTCCTAAAGCTCGTGCTCTGGAACGTGTCAAAGGTCCTGGTGGAACTCGTGGTATAGCCTGTGGTACGATGTCCTCATCATTCCCTCCCTCTTCAGGTGCTTTGGTCTCCAAAGCAAAGTCGTCACCTGCATCAAATAACTCCAAGTCAGCAACATTAAACGTAGTAGAAATATTATACTCACCTGGAAGCTCCAGTTGGTAGGCGTTGTCGTTGATTCG
Source organism: Streptanthus diversifolius (assembly GCA_039880935.1). NCBI lineage: Eukaryota > Viridiplantae > Streptophyta > Magnoliopsida > Brassicales > Brassicaceae > Streptanthus > Streptanthus diversifolius. Next base: position 7,231,320 of record JAXGFM010000003.1, on the reverse strand, counting down.
TCGCAGGACTCGAAATGGGCCATCTCCACGTGGTGCTAGCTTGCTCTTACGCCGTTGGGGAAAACGTTCGGGTCGTAGATGTAACCAGACCCAATCTCCCTCTTTGAAGACCACGTGCCTCCTTCCCTTGTTGGCGTGTTTTGCTGTCTGGGCATTCCTCCGTTCCAGATTTTCCTTGACTTCCCGGTGTAAGCGCTTGACATATTCCGCTTTCTCTTCGCCTTCTAAGCTGACGACCTCACCAAGTGGAATGGGGGCGAATTCGATGGGTGTAGTGGGGTTCAAGCCGTAGACAATCTCGAACGGTGTCTTCTTGGTGCCGGAATGAACTGCTCTGTTGTACGCGAACTCGACATAAGGGAGACACTCGAGCCAATTCTTCAGGTTGCGACCAATCGTCGCACGCAACATTTGAGATAGGGTTCGGTTGACGACCTCGGTCTGACCATCCGTCTGTGGGTGATATGCAGTAGAGAATAGCAGACTGGTACCAAGTTTCTTCCACAGAACCCGCCAGAAGTGACTGAGAAACTTAGTGTCCCTGTCAGACACAATGGTGCGGGGAATGCCATGTAGACGGACGATCTCTCGGAAGAACAGGTTCGCTGTCTGAATCGCATCGTTCGTCTTGTTGCAAGGTATGAAGTGCGCCATCTTCGAGAAACGGTCGACGACGACGAGTATGGAGTCCTTGTGATGGACTAGAGGTAAACCCAAGACGAAATCCATGGAGATATCCGTCCAAGGAGATGACGGAACTGGAAGAGGCGTGTAGGGGCCTTGAGGCATTTTTCGTTAGACTTAGACCGTTTGCAGACAAGGCATTTTTCGCAATGGGCTTCCACATCTCGGTGTTGGCGTGGCCAATAGAAGTGCTCCTTGATCATGCTCAAGGTCTTGGCAACGCCAAAGTGCCCCATCAATCCGCCTCCATGAGCTTCCCTGAGAAGAAGTTCACGAACTGAACCGCCTGGAATGCAAAGACGCTTGTCCTTGAATAGGAAACCGTCAAATAGGTAGAAGCGGGTGTATTTGCCCTGTCCGTGCTCCTTGAAGGCTTCCTTGAAATCGTGGTCGTCAGCATAAAGGTCCTTGAGCATTTCAAAGCCCATAACTTTGGACTCCATGATCGAGATCAAGCTATGCCTTCGGAAAAGTGCATCTGCGACGACATTGTCCGTACCCTTCTTGTACTTGATGACGTACGGAAATGTCTCGATAAACTCCAGCCACCGGGCGTGTCTCTTCTTTAGGGTCGTCTGCCCTTTGAGGTGTTGGAGTGTCTGATGGTCCGTGTGTATAACGCATTCTCGCGAGAGCAAGTAATGCTGCCATGTCTGTAGAGCTCGGACCAAAGCGTACAATTCCTTATCGTACGTGGGATAGTTGAGAGCTGCGCCGCTTAACTTTTCACTAAAGTAGGCAATTGGTTTTCCACCCTGTGTCAGGACTGCTCCAATGCCTACACCTGAAGCGTCGCACTCTACCTCGAAAGTCTTATCGAAATCCGGTAATGTCAGCACAGGTGCTTGAGTGAGTCGTTCCTTTAGCTGCTGAAACGACTTTTCCTGTTCTGGGCCCCATCTGAAGTCTTGATTTTTCTTGATAGTCGCTGTCAAGGGGCTGGCGATCGTACTGAAATCACGTACAAATCGGCGGTAGAAGCTCGCCAAGCCATGAAAACTGCGGAATTGGCTGGCGTTGGTTAGCGTGGGCCATTCTTGAATAGCACGGATATTTTCTTCGTCAACTCGAAGCCCTTGTGAGCCGACGACGAATCCAAGAAAGACGACCTGATCCGTGCAGAAGGTACACTTCTTAAGGTTGGCGTATAGCTGCTCCTTTTGAAGTGTCGTGATCACTGTCTCCAAATGCTCTAAGTGGTCGGAATGGGAGGCACTGTAGACGAGTATGTCGTCAAAGTAGACCACAACGAATTTGCCTATGAATGGCCGAAGGACTTGGTTCATGAGACGCATGAAGGTGCTGGGTGCGTTGGACAGACCGAAGGGCATAACCAACCACTCGTACAGACCTTTCTTGGTCTTGAAAGTCGTTTTCCATTCATCGCCCTCTCGCATGCGAACTTGATGATATCCGCTCTTGAGGTCGATTTTGGAGAAAATGGATGCTCCGCTTAGTTCGTCTAGCATGTCGTCAAGTCGCGGAATCGGATGCCGGTATTTCACTGTGATGTTGTTAATTGCTCGGCAGTCGACGCACATTCGCCAACTTCCATCCTTCTTTGGCACAAGGAGGACGGGAACGGCGCAAGGGCTAAGGCTTTCTCTGACGTAGCCTTGAGCCATGAGATCCTGAACTTGTCGCTCAAGTTCCTTTGCTTCCTCCGGGGTGACTTTATAGGCGGGCTTGTTTGGCAGCTGGGCTCCGTGAATGAGGTCGATGTGATGCTCAATGCCTCTGAGAGGTGGTAGCCCATGCGGAATTTCGTTTGGGAAGACGTCCGAGTATTTGTCCAGGAGTGCCTGGACATCCGCCGGTAAAGGAGTGCTGGGGGCCTCGGATGCGCTCAAGACCTCTTGATAAAGCATGAGGACGAGCTGGGTGCCTGCGGTGTTTGCAGCCTTCCTCATGTCTGCGACGTTGACGAGGAAGTTCTCTTTTCTGGCATGCTGATCCTTCGCCATCTTTGCTTGCATGCCGTGCACTTCTTGAGGAAACATAGGTGCCAGGTTGTACCTACGTTTATCGTGGACGAAGGAGTAGAAGTTTGTGCGTCCATTGTGAGTGGTCTTCTAATCGAATTGCCAAGGTCGTCCCAATAGGAGATGTCCAGCTGACATGGGAACGACGTCGCACAATACTTGATCTTGGTAGCGTCCGATGCTGAAGGAAACTCGGACCTGGTCGGAAATGTACAGCTCCGTCTTGTTGTTGAGCCAACAAAGCCTGTAGGGCTTGGGGTGCTTGGTCACGGGCAATCCAAGCTTCTCTACCATGTACTTGCTAGCGGCGTTGGTGCAGGAGCCGCCGTCAATGATCAGAGAGCAGACCTTTCCGAGAATGGTGCACTTTGAGGGGAAAATGTTCTCACGCTGTTCGATTTCCTCTTGATCTAGGCGTGAGCTGAGAACTCTCCGGATCATTAACATCTCCCCGGAGTCGGCGTATTCGACTTCCGCTTCAGACATAGGGTCTGTCGTGAGTGGATACTCGTCTTGCTCGTCTGCGGAGTCGTAGTCTCCGGAAGCAATCAAGATCATGGTTCGTTGGTTGGGGCATTCACGAGACATGTGCCCTCTACCCTTGCACTTAAAACACGTGATGGCACTGCTCTTCGGAGGTTGACCTGCATTGGTGGCCGGTGGGGCAGGTCTAGGAGTGGTCACGGGTGCCTTGGTCGGTACGGCGCCGTCCGTGGATCTCCCTCGAGGTCGTGGGTCACCGGTGGAGGCAGTGCGGTCAAATGCCTTGGGGCTAGTACCCCAGGTACTCCTAGGTCGGATAGGCGCTGAAGACTTGCGCCTGTTGCTCTTTTCGATCTGAACGGCCAGGTGGAAAAGCTCTCCAAGGTCGTGGTAGGGTTGTAGCTCGATCTTACGTGCTATCGACTCATGTAGTCCGTCGATAAACTGGGCCATGAGACTCTCCTCCGAATCCTCCATTTCTAGTCTTTTTCGAAGATGTTCGAACTCGTCGAAATATTCAGGAACCGACTTGCTGCCTTGGGTAAGGCGTCTAAATCGTCGCTGTAGCTCTCGGTGGAAATGAGGTGGCACATATCGTCGCCTCATTATCTGAGTCAACTCGTACCAAGTTGTAGGAGCTCCCATTCTTGCTCTCCGGCGAGTGGCTAGCTCGCGATCCCACCATGCCAGTGTGTGGTCGGTGAACTGGGCTGTCGCTAAGGTGACCTTGCGTTCCTCGTCGTGGTGGTAGTAGTCGTGAATCAACTCCATTCGACGTTCCCAGTCTAAGTACTATTCGGGGTCTAACTTTCCCGAGAATTGGGGTGGGTTGAGCTTGATGTCATGGTGGCCGGCTGGTTGCATGTGTGCCGGTGGTGGCTCGTTGTAGTATGGGTCTCTCCCTAGACCACGATGGGATGCCTCGGGTCAATCATATTGGTACTGACGTGGATCTTGCCGGTGATGGTGGCGTGTGTTCTCGGCTGGTGCGCGTACCGGCTCCTCCAAACGCTCAAGACGAGTCGTGAAGGTGGTCATCTGGGCAGTGATTGCTTGTAGCATTTGTATGACCTTTGGGTCGGACTGCCCAGGCGGAGACTCGTTTCGACCTGACATATTTCCTTTTCCGAGAAAAGGAAATTTCAGAAATGGAAAGTTTCCCGGGAAGGAAACTTGTAGAATATGGAAATTCTCCTTAAATGGAAAATTCCCACAGATTTTATTTTGATATTTTTTTTATAAAGAGAAATTAAAACAAGAAAAATGCAACTAAAAGAAAAAAAAATGGAAAATTTCCTAAGTCTAGAAAAGGAAACCTAAAGATATGGAAAACATCCTAAAGATATATTTCCTAAACTAAATGGAAAACTAAGATATGGGAAATATCCTAAATTAAATGTCTACTCTAAAATGGAAAACTATATATCTAAGAAAATCTACTTATTTCCTAATTTCTAAAAAGGAAACTAAATATCTATCTAATAAATCTAGGAAATTTCCTAAAAAAACTATCTAGACAATTTTCCTAAACTAATCTTTATTGCCTAAAACTTAAGGAAACTAACTAAAACACTTAGGAAAACTTCCTAAGTTAAGACTAAAATGCCTAAACCTACCAGGAACCCTAGCCGCCTAGGGCAACAAAGGACAACCTAGTCGCAGCTCTAACCTACACCAAAAGGGTTACTAAGACACGGCTGGAGGCTAGACGGGGGGGGGGCGGGACGCGGGACGAGGGCTAGGACCGGACGCGGCTTAACCTAAAGATGCTGGGTAACCTAGGACGACCTAAAACACTACACGACCTAGTCCTAACACTAAGACTCGCGTGACTTAGACTACAAAGCACGCGGGACACGCTAAGGCTACACACGGACGCGGCAGGAACTCTCGACCTAACCCTAGCAAGAACGCGAACGGAACGCGGGCAACCAAGGACCTAGAGCTAGAACGCGACACTCATTACCTATGACAAGGGCTTCAGGATGCGTGACATTAAGATGACCGGGGAACTGACTAGCTTGACCTTCCTAGCGACACAGAAAGGACACAGAACACGCGACTTGTCTTAGCTACACACACACGCAAGGTACGACTGAACCGCTAAGGGACTAAGCGAGCCTAGAACTAACAAGGACGCGAAAACTAGAAGTCCTAAGCTACACGGACGCGGGACAGGGGGAGCCTAGACCTAGGAACTGCTACTCGAGACACACGCGGGACGAAAGACCTAGACACGCTCTAAACCTAGAACACAAGCGGCTGGACAAGGAGATAGCCCTATGACTTGGCAACTAAGAAACCTAACAAGAGCTAAGGTGTTCTATGTGTGTTTCAAAAAAAAAATTTCTATTTGATTTTAAACAATCTAAACAAGATATAATTTTGTTTTTTTTTTCTTTTCTTAAAAAAAAATTTCTAGCAATATGAAACAATGAAACAAGCAAATTTTCTTATAATTTTTTTTTGTAATATGAAACAAAAAAAAAACAATGGAATGATAGAACCTGATTTTTTTTTTTTTTTTGTAGATTGTTTGTGGTAGATGACTTGAATCTTCTCCTTCTTACCGAGAACCTCAAGGGGAAAGAGAAAGGAACAAAATCAAAAGCCAAAAACTGTTGGGCAAACAAAATAAATCGCAAAAATGAAGAGAGGATAGAATCAACCTGATGTTTAAAGAGCTTTTAGGCTCTGATACCAGATGATGTGAGCTAAGGTGGTGGTGCAACTGTTGATCGCGAAGCTCGAGACCTTCAGAAGCGAATTGGATGGAAAGGGTGCATTGAAAGGACCACACAAGCTGCGGAAGACTTGTGATACACCAGGGTGATTCTTCTTAGACAAGAAGAAATCGTGAGAGGCTCTCCAATGGAGGATGCAGCCGTCAAAGACAAGAGAAGTCTAGGGTTTTGTTCTTAAAATTCGAGTTGTCTTCTCACTTGTAAGATATGGGGCTTATATATGCCCTTTGGTTACAACTTAGGGTAAACAACATGATGTTTACCCAAAACAACAAGTAGTGTAAATAAAAACAACATGTAGTTCTTTTTGCTGTAGAAAACAATGGGCTTAAGTCTTAATGACTTAAACAATAAAATATGGGCTGAAGGCCCTAAACTTATACTTAAGTCTATAAAAGAAAGAAATAGGATAGATAGGTCTTATAAGTGAATAAAGACCGAATTTGACTAAGACTTGTGAAGGAGTCGGATTGTGTGAACAAGTCTTCGTCGTCATGCGCACTAAGAGTGTTGCCTCATTAAAACCTTCTCCGGAAAACCCAGTGGGACAAAACCGAAGATAGGAAAAAGAGTACAATTTCTTAGCACGTCTTTTGGTGTCTTTACCGAATGGTAATGGTAAAGACACCGGAGGTGGAAGAGTCTTCAAGCAGGAACCTCCAATGCTCCTTAGCTGAGGTGAACGGATCCGGTTGGTCTTCCGAGCCGTCTGGTGGCTCCTCATCCGTGATCTTCTGGTCGTCTGCATGCTCCATGAGCTGGGTGAACTTGTCTCCTAAAGCTCGTGCTCTGGAACGTGTCAAAGGTCCTGGTGGAACTCGTGGTATAGCCTGTGGTACGATGTCCTCATCAGTTAGAGGAAGAGGTGTACATGACACCACCTCCTGGCCTAGAAGATATTGTTGCTCCAGGAAAATTTCTAAGATTAAGGAAAGCAATCTATGGTCTCAAACAGTCTCCCAGAGCCTGGTATCACAAATTGAGTGTTACACTGAGAGATAAAGGTTTCAGAAGATCAAAAGCTGATCATACCTTATTCACACTTCAGAGCCAAGCAGGTATTGTTGTCATTCTCATCTATGTAGATGATATTATCATCTCAGGGAATGACAAGGTAGGAATTCTTTCTACTAAGGAATACTTGAAATCTGTTTTTGATATCAAAGATCTTGGGGAACTCAAATATTTCCTTGGAATTGAAGTGTGCCGGACTAATGATGGTTTGTTTATCTCTCAGAGGAAGTACATACTTGATTTACTAACAGATGCAGGAATGTTGCAAGCTAAGGAAGCCAAAACTCCTCTAGAAGAAGGATATAAAATTGGAACTCAGGGGGAGCAGGAAGATTACGCCTTTGAGGATGCCAAAATCTACAGAAGATTAGTTGGTAAGCTAATTTATCTGACTATAACTAGACCTGATATGTGCTTTGCTGTGAATCAGGTAAGCCAACATATGCAAACACCTAAGATGTGCCACTGGAGGATGATAGATCGGATTCTAAGATACCTCAAGGGGACTCATGCTCACGGAATCTGGATGGGGAATAACAAGAACACTGAGATGGTTGGATACTGTGATGCTGATTGGGCTGGAGACAGACATGATAGGAAGTCTACTACTGGATATTGCACTTTCATTGGAGGAAATCTTGTTACCTGGAAAACCAAGAAGCAGAAGGTTGTCTCATGCTCAAGTGTTGAAGCTGAATACAGGGCAATGAGGAAGTTAACTACCAAATGCATATGGCTCAAGGCTCTTCTTCAAGACTTGTCAAGACTTGGGAATTGAAGTGAAGACTCCTATCACAATGCAATGTGATAATCAAGCAGCAATTCACATAGCCTCAAATTCAGTATTTCATGAGAGGACTAAGCACATTGAAGTTGACTGTCACAAGGTTAGAGAGGCTGTAGAGAAAGGAGTTATTCTGCCCTGCTATACAAGAAGTTCGGAGCAATTGGCAGATATATTTACAAAGGCAGCTAGCTTGAAGGTCTGTGAGTTCATTTTTCCAAAGCTTGGACTCATGGAAATTCCAAGTCCATACTTATCATGAGAACCATACTCTTTTTCCCTTAGAATGCTTTTGTCCCACTGGATTTTGCATTCTAAGGTTTTTAATGAGGTGGTTTCTCATGATATCCAAGTTTAACCATTCAGTCATGGTCAAACTTGAAGGGGAGTGTTGGAATGAAGATGATTATACCAAGGGAAGGAGTGTAATCGACTAAGGAGTGCAAATGGCTAAGGAGTGCAACGGCTAGTTGAAGATTCTAGAAGACTTAGGAGACTCATCCGTGCCAGCACAAAAGGAGAAAGGAGGCGCCAGCACAAAAGTAGTCCACACTCGTTTACCTAAAGTAGAATCATCTAGGTTATCCAATTTGTTATATAAAGACCACTTAGGTCTTCATTTGTATTCAAGCAAGAAAAAAAAAAAAAAAAAACTTCATTCTCCTTACTCTTGTTTTCAACAATGAATCTCCTAAACTCTTTCCTAAACTTTTAAATAATCTCATATTTCAACACTCTTTTCTCTCTCTTTACCTCTTGACTCTCTTAAAGGCAACACTGGATATTTTGCATTGCATCTCCAAGGTTTCACCAATATCACAAATAGGTTCTTTCTTTTCTGATTCGTTTACTTTTTGTCTTTATCTTCATATATATATTCAATTTAGAAAACTATGACTGTTAAGCTAGAGGCGATAGTAGGGTAGCAATGTTTTTCCGTCAATGTTAAAATCAAAATCAAGTCTTAACAATAAGTTCATAACGATAGACTTATGCATGAAGAAAACAAAATAGTCACAGAGCGTTAGCATACTAACTCGGTCAACCACATTTTATACGGGAACGACTAAAAAAACTATGAATTTACCAAAATAAACCTTTAATTTTTTGAAAATGGTCAATTTAAACATGAATTTAAGTTGATCATACCATTTTAGCCCTAAAAAAAGACAACTGTTAAAAATGGTTAACGGCCGTTAAAATCGAAACGACGTCGTTTTATTAATCTAGTTTTTTTGGCGTAATCAAGATAAATGTATGTTTAAATTGGACATTTATAAAAAAAATTATGATTTAAATAGCGTAAATTGAAACTTTGTGATTTTTTGGCTTCGTTTGAAAAGTTCGTGGTTTTTTTGGCCAAAAATATTATGATTCAAAAATCCATGGTCTAAGGTCGTTTGGGGTCCCGTTCGGATTCGGGGTCCCGTTCGGAGTCCTGTTCGGATTCGGTTTGGGTCTCAGACCAAAAAACAACAATCTAAGGTCGATTCTAAACCAAACTTAAATGTATGTTTAAATTACCAAATTTAAGTATTTTGGTTCGGAATCAAATCCGAACCGAATCCAAATAGTATTTCGATCCAAAAACAGACTTAAATTGTGTTACCAAAATCATGCCCAAAAATTCGAAAAACCCGAACTGAATCCGAACCGGACCCCGAACGCCCACCCATACCAAAAGACCTCTTACTAAATAAACAAAATTGGTATTTATCATGAATTTTTTAGGAAAAAAAAAACTATGAACACTTAGGCCGTGGTTTTTTTTTTGTTTGAGACCTCATACACATGAATTTGTTTTTGAGATCTATTCTGAAACAATCGACAATATTATATATTTGCATTTATTTGGTGTCGTTAAGTTGATTAGTGGGGTCAATAAAATTGTTTTAACCAAATGAACCAGGTTCAATATATTAGTTTTGTCCAAATAAATGCAAATTTATAATATTGTCGATTAAGTCAGAATAGATCTCAAAAACAAATTCATGTGTATCTCAGACCGTTGTTTTATAAACATACATTTAAGTTTGATTTAAAATCGACCTCATACCGTTGTTTTTTTTTCTAAGACCCAAACCGAAAGTACGAAAAACCCAAACGGGACTCCGAACGGGACCCCTAATCTGAACTGGACCCCAAACGACCTCATGCCGTGTCCAAAAGAAGCAAAAAAAAAATCACCAAGTTTCAGTTTGCGCCATTTAAATCATAATTTTGTTATAAATGTCCAATTTAAACATATATTTATCTTGATTATGCCAAAAAAAAACTAAATTAATAAAACGACGTCGTTTCAATTTTAATAGTTGTTAACCATTTTTAACGGTTGACTTTTTTGAAGGCTAAAATGGTGTGGTTAACTTAAATTCATGTTTAAATTGGTCATTTTCAAAAAATTAAAAGTTTAAATGGTTCAACTGAAAGTTAAAGGGTTTTTGACTCATTTTGATAAGTTCATAGTTTTTTTGGCCGTTTTTCTCATTTTATATCAAAAAACCAAAATATTTTATGATTCCATTAGGATGAACTTTCCTATAGGTTCAGCCCATTGGCCCACTAAATATTTAATAGGCCCATCTGCTTTATATGTATCTTCGGACACCAAACCCCCGACGAGTTTAACCTTGCGATTCTCACCGTCTTTGCGACATTCCGGTTTTTTTTGTTCGTGTGAAAGAGAGAGAAGAGAACCGTTCATCCATCATCCATGAAGCTCTCTTTCTCTCTCCCTTCCAAATCAAAGCCCAGAGTCACAGCAACAGCCGACGGGAACAACAACGCCGTCGATGACGGTAACAGTAAAGAGTTCGTAACAGAATTCGATCCTTCGAAAACCCTAGCTGACACCACACCCAAATTCGTTATTCCTCCGATCGAAAACACATGGAGACCTCACAAGAAGATGAAGAATCTCGATCTCCCGCTTCAATCCGCCAATACCGGTTCCGGTCTCGAATTCGAACCGGAGGTTCCTTTAAACGAAGGATCCGATAACATCACATACGGTTTGAAGCTGCGTCAGAAAGTCAAGGACGAAGCTGCTGCGAGTGATACGACGGAAGATCGGAAGCTAGCTCCGATGGAGCAGCTTATGTTACAAAGTTTGAGGAAAGATCTGGAGTCGCTTGCTGATGACCCGACATTAGAGGATTTCGAGAGCGTTCCTGTTGAAGGTTTTGGAGCTGCGTTGATGGCTGGATATGGATGGAAGCCTGGAAAGGGAATAGGTAAGAATGCTAAAGAAGATGTTCAGATTAAAGAATATAAAAAGTGGACTGCTCAGGAAGGATTAGGTTTCGATCTTGATAGATCTAAGGTTGTGGTGGATACGAAGGCTAAAGTGAAAGAAAGTTTGAAACTTGGTAGTAAGGCTAGAGATGTTAATGGTGGAGATTTGTTTTTTGTTGGGAAAGAAGTGAGGATTGTTGCTGGCAGAGATATGGGGTTGAAGGGTAAGATTGTGGAGAAGGTAGGTAGAGATTTTTTTGTTTTGAAGATCTCTGGAAGTGAAGATGAAGTGAAAGTTGGTGTGAATGAGGTAGCGGATTTGGGTTCTCAGGAAGAAGAAAAGTGTTTGAAGAAGTTGAAAGATTTGCAGGTGAAAGACAAGGAAAAGGAGAAAACGAGTAAACGAAGCAGAGGAACAGAGAGAGTGAGTAGGATTGAAGTTAGAGTCAGTGAGAAGCATGATAGAGGCCAGACAAGGGAGAGGAGAGTGAAGAAGCCCTCATGGCTAAGGAGTCATATAAAGGTGAGAATAGTAAGCAAGGACTTGAAAGGTGGGAGGTTGTACCTTAAGAAAGGAAAAGTTGTTGATGTTGTTGGACCAACTACTTGTGATATCACGATGGATGAGACGCAAGAGTTGGTTCAAGGGGTTGACCAGGAGTTGCTGGAGACGGCATTACCTAGGCGAGGAGGACCAGTTTTGGTTCTTTCGGGGAAATATAAGGGCGTCTATGGAAATCTGGTTGAGAAAGATTTGGATAAAGAAACTGGTGTGGTTCGTGATTTAGACAACCACAAGATGCTTGATGTTAGACTTGAACAAGTTGCTGAGTACATGGGTGATATGGATAATATCGAATACTGAAGCTCTCTGTTGAAGTGAAGCTGCTAACTTTCAGGTATTGCAACTACCTCATTTCCTTCCTTGCAAATTTCAGTTGAGCAGGCTTTTGGATAGAGCAATAGTATCACATGTGTAATTTCCAAGCTTTTAAATAGAACAATCTTGAAATTTTCTTCTGCATAAGAATCTTAAAAGTTCAAGCTTGGGAGAGTTTTGAATAAGTTGGTTATTTTCCACATTTTCTTTTGCATAAGTTTCTTGAATTCTGTGTAGTTGATATAGTATGCCTTAACACTATATGTGAGAGCTGGTGAAGACACGAAACTATTTATTGATCTTAAGGTTCTGTTCTTAATGTAATGACATATCTGGTGCAGCTTCCCTGTTCACGAGGAATTGGTGAAAGTATGCGTTTGTTGAGTTAACAGACAAAGTAGTCACTGGCTTCAGTGTCTATCTTTCAGACTTCAAGTAATTGCTGATTCTATATTGCACTCACTGTAAGCACATAAATGGTATTGCACTAGTTCATGCGTTCCATTTGTAACCTTTATGTCTGAATTAAAAGAATTATCCAAGAATTTTACTCAGAAGATAAGCGCAGTTTTAGATCGAATCTGTTTAAACAAACATGGTGATAAATTTACGGTAGAATTTGATATCTGAAGAATAAGTTTTACTCACTCTCAATATCCACCTCAAATATAATTCTACGTTCTATACGATTTATCCAATCTCGAGTGACTTACGCCGTCTGCTCAAGAGACAAAAGAACTATTCCAATTATTTTCCTTCAGAACCTGTATATCAGTTGTAGCTTGAGAATTAAACAAACTAAATTATTAAGAATGTGATGAGAACTCATATTGCTTTGCTGCTTCTTATCAATACTTCATATATATAAATGGAACGGAGCAGAAAGAATGCTCTTCTCTTGTAAACTGTAAGACATTATATACTGCAACAAGTATTATAGTTGTTTTTCTACAAACTAACCATGTAACCCAGTCGGCTAAAGCACAGATTCAAAGAACTAGCACCTTCTTTTTGGTTCTCGATGCGTTCACATACCTGAAAGGTATACCTTTGGCCTAACATAGACCAACACTGTATTCCTCTCCACAACCGCATTTAGCAATGTATGAAATTCCCTGCAGCAAGTGGAGGTGGTCATGATCTTCTCATAGTTAACAATCAAAAATCAAGCCTATAAAAAATCAATGTCACCTTCAGTTTCTCAGCCTGACTCTGCAGCGAATGTAGATACTCTGTCTCTGCAGATTCATCTGACAAGAGAGCTGTGTATTCCTCTTCTAGAATGTTAATATCCAGTGACATTAACTCCGGCTGCGTTGTTCACGAATTCAGAAAAATAGTATATTATCAGGTGCAGGAAGAAACATACATAATTGAGAATCATAGACAGAGTGGATTTATCTTGATGTGAGCATAAGATCTAACTGATGCACTCATGCAAAATCACAACGGCAGCAAAGATTCCAGAGAGTAATTACCTTAAATTCATTAATCTTTTTCTTCACATGCTCAATTGATAGCTTGATCTGAAACGAAACTTACAGTTCAGAAATGTGCTCTCCAAGAGATAACTCAAGTACTCGAAATTACTGGAGTACGAAAAGTAACAAGTTTATCTCGAGAAACATATATCAACAAACACAGTGCCAGAACCAAACCACCAATAGTAAAAAGTCGATCTAAAGTAAATAACCTTTGAATTTTCCTGGATAAGGTTAGATCTCATCTGTTTTGCTTGATCAAGCTTTGCTCTAGCAGAATCTGATAACCTCATCAGGTTTTTCATTGAATCTTCTATCTAAAATATCAACCAACAAGAAAAGGGATAAGACATCCAAACCTCAATTACTATACAAATATTGGAAGTTTGTTGCAAGGAATAAGCATATAAGGATTCATAAGAGAACGAACCTGTCCTTGTTGACCAGTTTCATAGCTCCTATTGGAAATAAACCAGCCCTGGCCAAAATAAGGACGACCGAAAGGTAAATACAAGAGCGAGTGATATCACGCCAAGAGGATGCAAATAAAAAAAACCTTTTGCTCCTCTAGTTTGGTTTTAGCTTCCTCTGCAATCTTTATATAGTTAGAACTGCAATTACAAACAATAGAATTGACAGTCGAAGATGACTCGAGAACCACAATCCAGTTCTAGCGATAAGTTCTTTGAATTACCGTTTCGATACAAGTTTTGCAGAGATACTGTCTCGTTCTTGTAGAATAAGCTCCAGACTCTACAACACAAGATAACAGTTTACACATTCAAAACATCACACAAAATGAAAAAAAGTGTGACAAATTGCATACATGATTTCATCTTTCCGCTTCTACAAGTAAATATTCATGGCTTACACACCTGCGCAAGATTTGCTGAATCAGATTCCATTGATGAAATTTTTCTCTGCTTTCCAAGTATCTGTGAGCATAATTCGCCTTTCGTCCTCGTCTTCTGATCCGTCTCTTCTTTAAGTCTCTTCGTCTCAGACAATGCTTCACATGGTGATACAAAAATAAGAACAATCATATAAAATCTCATCAAAAAGAGCGAATAAAAAGTGCAAATCTAGAGATAAGTAACTTGAACGAAGGATCACAAATCATCCAAACTAACCTTTAGATATCAATTACACATGAAAAAAATTCGAAATGTTAAAAAGAAGAAGTTAAGCATAAATCTGAGGAATCCCAAACGAAATAACTTTCAATTTCTACGAATATCAACGGGGTTCCCTAAAAAACCAAGAGAATACACCTACAAAACTGCTTTCCGATCATACCTGTTCGCACATGTTAACCGGAAATTTCTAAATCCGAAAGCCTTGAGAGAGAGAGAGAGAGAGAGACGAACCATGAGCGAGATCTTTCTCCAAAGTATTGATTGTGGTAATCTGCATCTGTTCCTCGACGGAGACTTTTGCCGCGTGATCCTCCACATCTAACCTCAAACAAATAAAAAGATAAGTCAAATCCAGAATCGCCACATAAATTTCAGCAAGAAACGGAGAAAATTCATAAGCGAAGAGGAAGATTTATACCAGTCATCTGAGACCGGAGAGTTTTCATATACTGCAGATACTCCTCCATCTCTTCTTCACTTTCCGATCACAATTCAAACCTACAATCTAATTCGATTCAAATCATAGGAACAAATGAAAAGAAAAAGAGTTTGAATCAGATCTTCGTACGAATCTGAAGAGAAAAAAGCTTTACGCGAGCGAGCACTCCTTACTTGCGGGAAAATTCTAGAGGCGGCGAGATTTTGAAACTAGCGAGGGAAGTAAATTATTATTGGGTCGACCCGCTTTAGTGATTTTGACTAAAAGAAGCCCAAACCGATAAAGGCCCATTTAAAATTATTTTAACCAGTTTACCCGAATCCGATATTAGTATTTATTTTAGTTTTCACAATAAATTATAATCGAGTCATTATACTTTTTCATTTAGCTCAAATTAGGTTGGTACTGGATTTGGACACTGTTATGTGTTTAAATGTAGAGAAAGAAAGTATTGGTATCAACGAGTATATGAGGGAGAAGAAGAGGATGAGGGTGAAAGTTCTCGCAGCTACTATGAATCTCCGATCCATAGCTTTATAACATATATATGGGACAAGGTTCGAGAAAAACCACTGTATGTGTATTGTGTAAACGTCGATTTTGCTATTGAAAATGAGACTACGGTTACAAATTGTTTTACCGAGTTGCATTGATGTAGAAATCAATGAACCATCGTCATCTCCCAATTTGACTATCATCTTTTATGACTAGTTAGCAGGCATTATAAGAAAATTGCAGGAAAACCCGACAGTATTTTCGAGAGACAATCAATTTATCAAAAATTTCAATGGATTACTAACAGTTTCCCGTTAATTTGATTCCGTTGAAAATTCGTCGAAATTTTTTCAGAAATTTATGGTGGAACAAAATCCATTAAGAATCTTAGACGGATTTCCAATAAACGTGTTTATTTTTGATGGATTTTTTAAAATTAACAGAAAATACAATCATTAAATAAATAATTTTATAAAATAAATATTCTTATGTTCTTAAATATATATATTAAGGTATTTAACAAACATGTAACTATATTTTATAAATATATACACTTTAAGAAAAATGATGGAAGATCAGTATGGAATAAAAAAGATGATACATGATCAGCGTGAGATAAGAAGGATGATGGAGGTTTTTCATGGGGTACAAAAGACTAAGATATTAAAGATGGTGGAGGATCATGTTAGAATAAAAAGGTTGACGGTAAATCTTTAAAAATGATGATGAAAGATCTTTTTAGAGTAAAAAGGATGATGGAGGCTCTTCATAGACAATTATATGATATATCTCTAAATTTTGTAATTGTATTTTTGGAAAGTTCTAACGGATTTAAGGTATTATGTTACAGTTTACCTATATTTTTAGTAATCATAATTCTAAACACAAACATATGACTTATTTGAAAACATGTTAGCCAAACAAACCCAAAAAACTTTAAAGCCATCAGAAATCTGTCAGACATTTTTGAAGAATTTAGGGTATTGTGTTACAGTTTACCTATAGTTTTAGTAATCATAATTCTAAACACAAGTGTTTAGTATATGACTTATTTGAAAACATGTTAGCCAAACAAACTAAAAAAACCTTAAAGCCGTCAGAAATCCGTCAAACATTTTTGACGAATTTAGGATATTATGTCTTTATATGTATACTTTTTACTTATCATAATGGTAAACACAATTGTAAGACTTATCAAAAAAAATATTAGACAAATAACATACTAAACATATATTAGACTTAAACAAATGATTCAACGATTACAGTTATATGTTACTAACTAAACATTTATAACTATAACAACTCAAATTTGGAATTTTTTGCATTTTCATATATTTAATGGTTTGTTTTTGTAATTTATTGTTGTATTGATAACCAGAACATATTTGAAGTCAATAAAAATCAAAAACAAACCTCGTAAGAAATTTCTGACATATTTTGGAATACACATGTCCTACAAGGTTAAACCTCGTACATCCATCAGAAATTCATCAAATTTTCCACAGATTTCATCAGATTTGTGCCGCAAAAATCACATAGTGAATATCTAATAAATGGGTAATTAATTTTCGTTATCCACAGATTTCCGATCGATTCTATCGTTTGAAACAACGTATATTTACAGACTCACCTTCTTCCCCCCCCCTTCGTTTTTGCCATTGAGCTTGTCTCTTACTTCAGCTCCAACTCTCAGTCACCACCAGCTCTCTCTCATAGTCACCGCCTCTCTCTCTCTCTCTCTCTACACTGCCGTCCCTGAACTCGCTCTCTCGCCGACACCGCCTCTTGCCGGCTCCTCTCTCTCAACATTACCTCACCGACACCCGCACCTGTCTCTCACCAACACCACTTCTTGCCAACGCCATCACCACTCGCTGCCACTGCCTAACCCAACACCTCTTAACCTATGTTTGATTTTTACTTTTTTTTTTTTTTAATTCTATTTCATAGATCTAGATTTAGTGAATAAGAATGTTTGTGTTTTGTGAATTAAACTGTTTAGGTTTTGTGAATAAAATTGTTTAGGTTTTGTGAATAAAATTGTTTAGGTTTTGTGGTTAGATTGATTAGGTTTTGATAATAAGACTGATTAAGTTTTTGATTTGATTGATTAGATTTTAAGAATGAGATTGATTAAGTTTGGTGGTTAGATTGATTAGGTTGTACTTTATCAAATTATGAACAACGATTATTTTAATATTTTTAAAAATTATGAAAAATGGTTGTAGAAAATTATGAAAATATAAATAATATTTTTTGAGATACAGAAAAATGTTTTTGAAATTGTAATGATATAGAAAAATATTTTTGGGTTCTTTTCTAAATTTTCATATTATTTTAAATATTTTTTTTTTAATTTTTAGTTATTTTAACTTTTTGTGGTTAATTATTGATCATTATTAGATTTATGGTTAATTACTAATCTTTTTTTTTATTTTTTTTAGATTTTCATTAAGATTATAAATTGTTAGAAATTTAATAATAATGTATTTCGTAGAGATTATCGTGTGTTCCAATGTTTCTTCTGGGCATGTTGTCCGCATCAGCCTAGTGGTTTGGATCAATTCAAATCCCTGAGATTTCTAATTTAGAGACGCAACAACCATCTCTTGATCCAACATAAATGAACATTGTGGACTTCGTTTTCCACCATGATCGTGAACGATTGACGATACTTGACGCCATACTGCCCACCTAAAGAACTTATAAGTCTTACTTAAAAATACATTTTATTTATTAATTTATAATTAGTTATTACTAAGTTTCCATTTAACAAACTTTTTTTTAGGTTTTATAGTGAATCTCTAAGTTGCATCCGTATTCGATTTATTTGTTAATGGCGGTGGATGATCATGATATGTGATTTCAGCAATTCATGGTAACTTTATTATTTTAATTTTGATTTTAATAGTTTACATTTATTATTATTTTGTTTTTGCAATAAAATTTTACTTGAGATAGAGAACTCACGTCTAGGGTTAGAATTGAGTTGGACGCTAAAGCTTTAAAAATGTATTTGAGGAACATGAACGATTAGAATGATAAGTGGAGGAAAAATGAAGTGCTTAGGGAGCTGAATGGGAATTCTGACCTAGGGGGTAATCTGATTGCCTGTTGGATGATGAAGGAAACTTAGGCGAACTCTGTAACTCATTCTACTAACCGCAAGAGCGACTAGAAGGGAAAAGGACCGACGACCCATTATTTGAGAACACCGAGCAAGGCTATCGCGGTACAACAAATTGTAAGTTTTTAAATAAATAAAATTTAATTTAAAATATTAACATATTTGTGATATTTTACTCTGTTAAAATTTTCTAAAGGAGGGTGTGCGTCTTTCATATCTTATGTTGCTCGAAGATGCTCACACCAATAGACGAACTAGTCAATTGAAGATCCGTCTACTGAAGATCCAGTTGTTCCTGAGATTTCCAAGACCATGAGAAGGCTCGATGAGGAGTTTCTCCAATCCCAACCGGTTGTCAAATGAGCTTTTCCGTGCACTGAAGTTATGTTCAAGAAAGTGAACGAATTCGTCTATAAGGTTAATAATGTTTTAAGTTTTTTCTAAAACTTTTCTTACAATACTTTTTAACTTATATAAGTTTATGTTTTACTTTATATTGCATGTAACTACGAAGAGCAAATGTTGTCTTTTCAGTCTTCCTCAATACTCTTCCAATTCTTCTATTTCATCCTTCAAATTTCAAATTTTACGGTGATTCTAGTATTATGGCGGATCTTGAGGAAAATAATATAGTTTCTCGAATGGATGACTGCAAAAAATATCGAGATTCTTGAATGGATGACTGCAATGGAAGAATAGTGAGCATCAGATA
Organism: Streptanthus diversifolius; assembly: GCA_039880935.1. NCBI lineage: Eukaryota > Viridiplantae > Streptophyta > Magnoliopsida > Brassicales > Brassicaceae > Streptanthus > Streptanthus diversifolius. The sequence goes on along the minus strand of JAXGFM010000003.1, from coordinate 7,212,125 downwards.
AGGAACATATGTGTGCAATGAATAGAAGAATTAATACATGTTTTTGTTTATATAATCAACCGCCATCATAATTTTATTTTATTTTTATTTGTGTAATATAACTTTTAAGTTATATGTTTTAAATTAATTTTATCACTTTTCAATTTTAATTATTTTTTATTTTATTTTTGATTTATATTTAATATTAATTCATTAATTTAAAAATATTTAAAAATAATAATATTAATTTTTTTCAAAAAAGAAATTATCCATCAAAAATTTGTTGGTCACACGGCCATTGGTACTTCGTCAGAATCCAACGGAATTGTGACCATTAGACCTCCATCAGTAACATGGTTGTCGAAACTCAATCAAAATAAGGCCCATCAAACTTCTGTCGGAAACAAGACCCGTCGGATATCCGCCGAAAATGTTATGATAGTAATCCAACAGGTAAAATTTCGACGGATATCCAATTATAGGAAAGTCTATCGAGAAACCGATGAAAATATCAATGGATTTCTGATGGTTTTCTGTTTTTCATATTATAAATCAGACAGTGTGATCCGTTATAAATAGTCAAAATTTAGTTGTATTTGATGGATTTTTGACTGATTTTATGTCTGATTCCGCATATTTTTTTTTAATAACTCTAATGTATGTTGTGCAACCACCCTGGCAAGGATAGAACCGAGCCGAGTGATCTTCGGACGAACCTGAGGAGAGCGCTCTCACCTTTGGGGAAATTCAAAACGGAAAGAAATTTGAAAAGCCTAATAACAAAAACTTCAGGGAAAAAAGTTTGTTCAAACTGTACAAGCTCTACTAAATTTACCAGCGGGTCGACCCGCTTCACCCATTTGGATTCGCGCATTAGCAATTTGGACTCGTTTCAGCAAGTTGGACTTAATGAAGCCCAATTAAATATCTCGACTAGGGCCCATTTCAACTGATTTTTGACCCGCTTACCCGTACCCGATACCTATGAAGACTTAACTCTACAAGAACGGGCAAAACGTCTGCCTCAGAAAATAAAAATAAGAGGAATTAAAGAAAAACTAGAATCTGAAAAACGAACTTTGAAACAAGCCAATCTCTTCTAGTAAATTGAGGAAAGCTGGTCATTCTTAAGGAGATTGAATAATTAACAATTTAACACCAATGTGTTTCGTATACTTAATCTATCCATTTGATATGAATTTTCTTTATGGTTTTTACTTTATAGTAACGTTTCCATCTCGGATGTCTTTGACATTAAGCTCCTAATAGTTTTGTTATATTATCTGCATGTAATTAACTCCAACGTATTCCCAACATAGGATTTGAAACCTTCCACGAACCATCAATTCCACACTTAAGTGACTTTAATTTACCTTAAACTCATTAATCTTGTTCTTCACATGCTTGAGAGATCTGAAACGAAACTTTAAAGTTCAGAAATGTGCGCAAAGAACGAACCTTTCTTTGTTGACCAGTTTCATTGCTCCTATGGGAAACAAACCAGCTCTGGCCAAAGGTAAAATGTGTTGGTAAACTGCGCATAATTCCAATTTTTTCCTCGTCTTCTGATCTAGTCTCTTCGTCTTAGACAATGGTGATACAAAAATAAGAGAAATCATATAATCATGTCATCAAAAAGAGTGTGTATGAAGCTGAGTATAAAGTGCTGATCTACATACAAAACTAACTTCAACAAAGAACTGCTACTCCGATACTTAAGACATGAGTCAGCCAAACCAACCTTTAAAAGATGTATTACGGTTACAGAAAAAAGTTGCTTCAGAATTGCGTCAGAAAGTTATAAAGTCTACAAGTCGTAAATTACGAGCGGGTCAACCCGCTTTAGCAATTTGGACTCAAACAAACCCAATTAAAAACTCGACAAAGGCCCATTATAATTTTACCCGTTTACCGGTTACCTGATTCTGGTTGCGTGGAGCAATGGAGGCGGCACACAAATTTAATACAAGAAGCCGATTTGTTCAGGTTTCAGTGAACATCAACTCATCAATTTTTTGTTTTGAAGATATCGTGATGGCGATCTCGAAAGTTAGATTGAAAGCTTGGTTCGATAACAAAATCACCGAACCTCTTGTCCAGATCCTTCGCAGGTTTTTCATCTCTGACTCTCTTCTTCATATGTTCGTCTCATTCTAAGTTAAATGTTCTATCTTCTTGTGATCAATCGTATCCTAGAGTGTTGATTACTTGAGAGATGGAATCAAATAAATAACTTGACCAATGGTTTATTGCTCAGTTGTTAGTTTCTTATTTGCAACGCTAAAGAATACCAAATCGAACAGTTATGTGAAACCTTTTAGCTTCTAAAGACTCGATGTTTTGTCATATTCTATGTTGTGAAATAGTTTATGTTGTAAGAAAGTAAACCAAGCTTGATTTTTTTTTTCCCTTTTTGCGATTTTCTTTAGAGGTGCTGAGCCAAAGCAGCTAGCTTTCTCTGCGGCATTGGGCATTACCATGGGAGTATTTCCAATCTGTGGTGCGTTCTCGTGTACCCACTTCCCGTTTCCGTAAATCAAAGCCTTTTGTTTCTTCAAGAGTTTCTCAGACAACATTTTTAGTGTTTGTGGTCTCAAAGTAGATGGATCTTTGCCTTGTTATTAGGTGTTACCGTGTTGCTATGTGGAGTAGCTATTGCGTTGCTTGGATCACTTTGTCATGCTCCAACTGTGATGTTGTTTAACTTCATTGCTACTCCAATTGAACTAAGGTATTCAATCAAAACCGCTACAATCAATACAACGAAAACACAAAACACTGTTTTTTAATTAATTTTCCAAGTATCAAATTGAGTATTATTATGTGTAATTTGGTTTTCGCTCATGTTTTTCCACATTGAAGTCTTGTGGTGCCTTTCTTACGGCTTGGCGAAAAGGTAACCGGTGGACCTGATTTTCCTCTAACATCCGATGCCCTAAAGAAGGTTTTCACAGGCCAAGCTTCCTTAGGAGTTTTTATAAGCATTGGTAATGCGGTAAGGTTCTTCTGTGTTAAGCTTAGTAGTGCAGATTTTGGATATATCAATTCGATGTTAAGCTGCTTACCCATGAACCTATTTTTTGTAGCTACTAGGGTGGCTTATAGCGACTCCATTTGTGATCGTTGGACTGTACATTCTGTTTCTACCATGTTTCAAAATCCTTGTCCGTAAATTCAGCTCTGTATCTCCAACCGCAAAGTCGCCCACAAATCTACACTCAGAACTCAAGTCAAAGGAAAGGGCTGCTTAAATCAGCAAAGAGCGAGAATCTCACATCCACCATTCTGTATCAGACTTGACAGCTTGCATTGAATCATCGATGTTCCTGGTTTCTGCAAAGCAGAGCGGTGTAAGATTCTGTGACCTTGTGTTCTGTTATGTTAATGTGAGGTTGGTGTTTGAGTTCTTCTCTACAGCAATAGGCCTGTGTCTATATAAGTCAGTGTTAAGACTAGAATTGAAAGCGGTAGGAGCAATAACTAGCGTTGTGTGTCAGTGTGTTTGTGTTTATGATGATATATGTACAAAGAACATGGGATGTCTAAAGAACTACATGGGCTTCCCAAATAAATAAATCTTTTTATGTTTAAAAAGAAAAAGAATATTAAACCAAAAACAAAAACCAATCTGGTATGTGTCTCCATTTGGTTGCAAAGCAGTGTTATTAAGTACATGAAGTTGACAACTTGATGATGGCTTTGGGTAAGCGCCAAAAGAAGAAGAATATGTGGACTGTGATCGGTGTAACGTTTTCCTTCCTCTTTGGTTTTCTTGTTAACTTGGCTCACTCTAATCTTCTTTGCTTTTAGCCAAAACCTTAGCTAAAATTAACAAACACGTTCTTAATCAAAATCATTAATGCGCCTAATATTTTATATGTACATCTTTTCCTCTTTACAAATCGTTGCTAATCTTAGAATCCTATTTAATTCTGACAAAATAAAATAAAAATGAAGAAGGAAACAGACAGTTGCCCTCTACTGAAAGCTAAATGCATTCACCTGAAAACCCTGCTACATCTCTCTCTCTCTCTTCACACACACTAATACATTATTGTTTGTTTTATTTCCGATCTCAAATCTGGTTTCTTCTCACTCTCTTGCACTCGCAATAAAAAGGAGGCGGCTTTTCGCAACTTTTGGACATTTGAGTTGTTGTCTGTGTGTGTGATGTCTTACAGCAATTCAAACCCGCAAAATTACGGTTCATCCACTGCCGCGAACTCGCCGGAGCTTAAACTATACCAAGCTTTCATCTTCTCTGTACCAATCTGCTTCACATTCATCATCCTCTTCGTCTTCTACATCATCTACCTCCGTCGGGGCAGCGCCGATTTCTCTTCTCTCGGAATGGGAACTACTTTTCTCCCCGGAAACTCTCTCTCCACGGTAACTTTAATCTCTCTGCTTTTTCTCCATAGCTATAGATAGTCGCATACTTCTCCTGTGACGAGTTTCTGGCTTTTTTTCAATTGATGGGTTTGTTCTGAAGATCCGTGGGTTTAAAGTGTTCTTCTTTTTTTTTTCTCTCTATCGTTTCTATTTAGTTGATAAGTTTAGTTCTGTAATGATTGGTGGGTTTGAAATATGAACAGGCTGAGTTAGGGTTGAGCAAAGAGCTGAGAGAGATGCTCCCTATAGTCGTCTACAAAGAGAGCTTCTCCGTAATGGATTCACAGTGAGTTTCTAGATTCTAGTGTATATTTAACAACTGTTCTGGAGTTAAGATTTGTCTTGGTAGTACCCTTAATTCTTAATTTCAAACCCTTAGGGTAGTGATATAACATTCAGAGCAGTTAGGTTACATGAATAATGAATTAAAAACTATGTTTGTACACTTGCAAAGAAAACAAGGACGAAAGATTTTGCCGTGGTTGAGAAAGGTTATAAAGTGTTTAGTTTGGATCAAATTGAGGTCAGTTTGTTATTGAATAGAGGTTGAAACGGCACAACAATTGCTTTTACGATCATATCATTGTAAGAGGTTATGGTTGATATAGTTTCTGGACAGTGTGTACAATCTTATTTGGAAGAGAGAGATCTCGTGATTTCATACTCATTGATAGCTCCTTGTGGGTATAGTTTTGTTTTGGACAATTGTGTATTATGTAATTTGGAAGAGAGATCTCAAGATTTCATACTCCCTGATAGTCTGAACTCATTTGTTATCTGTGTAGATTATTGGAGTTAAACCTTATTACTGAGAGCTAAACTGAAATAACTAGAATCAAGAATAAACAGATTTGGACTTTTGTTTCACAGATGTTCAGTGTGCCTTGGTGACTATCAAGCAGATGACAAGCTTCAACAGATCCCCGCGTGTGGACATACTTTTCACATGGACTGTATTGATCTTTGGCTCACATCACATACCACTTGCCCTCTTTGCCGTCTCACTCTTATTCCGAGCCAATCCCATCAAAGCCAAGAAGAAGATTCTCCTGTTCCAAGCCTCTCGAGCCCTGATGGAGGAGTATCAAGTGAATCGGAACATCAGCCAGAATACCACGGAAATGATGACCAAGAGCAACGCCTTGACCCGAACGAGTGTAATCGAGAGGCAGAGAGTTTTAAGGAAGAAATGCAAGAGGATGAACGAAACAGCATCGGGACATCAAATGGTTGTTGTAATTGTAGACTTGGTTAAACATTACAGCTTGTGTTGAGTCCTTCATTTAACTGTAAAGTTTGTAACTTGTAACATTAGTGCATTAGAACTTGATCACGAGAAGAAACGGACACTTTGGTCTAGATGATTGGGATGGGATTCAAAAACTTTTGAAAAAATTACATCTCTTTCCAGAGAAACTTGTCCCATGATCCTCTGTGTTTGCTCGCGCGCTAAAAACAAAGAGTGACTGAATAGCGTAGCTGAATTGGCTTATATTATATAGACAAGGCAATAAGAAAGAGAGTAAAAAACAGAGTCAAAGGTGGGCGGAGAGAGACTAAATCAATCAAGAATTTAGGAGAAGGGAGACGTGTAATCAGATAAGTAATCTCAGATTACTTTCCCGGGTTTCTATTTCATATTTAGTGGATAAGAACCAAAGCTTTGTATTGTTCTCTGTTCTCTCTCTCTCTCTCACAGCAAATCGAGCAGAGGATCTTTAAGAAAACAGAAGAATAACGAACTAAATGGAAATGATGAAACGTGGGTAAAAGCTGTTAATGTCGTTAGATGAACCAACTAAACCGTTTACAACTGAACCAATTATACCGTTGTAATTGCGAGTATATAAACCCAATTGTAATTCGATAAACATCATTCGAAATCAATCAATAAAATCATTCTTTTTTTCTTGAATTCTTTGCGAAATCACAATTGTGTGATCTTGAAACGTCTTGCTCCTTCTACCCTCACGGATCAAACCGCTCAAGAGCCGTCGTTTGTTTTCAGAACAACCGATCGGAGTTGCAGTACTCGAATTAGCGGTGACAGTGGTATCAGAGCCATTCGTCCTTGGCGAATTTGTTTTCTTCGGCGATTATGGCAGAAACGCGATCAAAATCCCAAGCCTCCCGAAATCAGAATCCATCTACTGAGCAAGACGCTCAAGAATCCGCCGTAGCTGCTCTTCAGAACGAGTTTCATCAATTTCAGAATGAGATAAGAGAAACACTTAACCTCTTGATGACATCGCGTTCGATGGGAACAGGACCACCGGCGAAAACTTCTCAGGCGCCAATTCATGAGTCACACATAGGACAATTGTGGATGTTTCAATATTGTGGATGTTTCTGTGATCGATGGCATGAGCTTAAAACGGTCGATCTTTTGTGGATCGATCGATCCTCTCCTCATTCCAACACTCCCCCTCAAGTTTAATCATGATTGAATGATTAAACTTGGATACCATGAGAATCCACCTCATTAAAAACCTTAGAATGCAAAACCCAGTGGGACAAAAACATTATAAAGGAAAAAGAGTATGAACCTCATGATAAGGAAATCAAGAACTTAAAATGTTTGTGAGTCCAAGCTTTGCATGGATGAACTCACAAACCTTTGGACTTGTTGCCTTTGTGAAGATGTCAGCCAATTGATCTGAGCTTCTTGTGTAGCACGGGAGGATTATTCCTTTCTCAACTGCTTTTCTCACCTTGTGGCAATCCACCTCAATGTGTTTTGTTCTTTCATGGAAGACTGAATTTGAAGCAATGTGGATTGCAGCTTGATTGTCACAGTGTATAGTGATGGGAGTCTTGGTATCAATTCCCAAGTCTAGAAGAAGAGCCTTCAACCATATATATTCTATTGTTAGCTTCCTCATTGTTCGATATTCTGCTTCAGCACTTGAGCAGGAAACCACCTTTTGCTTTTTTCGTTTTCCAAGTTACTATGTTTCCACCAATGAATGTGCAGTAGCCAGTAGTTGACCTTCTGTCCTTTCTATCTCCAGCCCAATCAGCATCACAATATCCAACAATTTCAGTGCTACTGTTGTTTCCCATCCAAATCCCTTGATCGTGAGTTCCTTTCAAGTACCTTAGTATCCTCTCCACCATTTTCCAGTGAAACAACATTGAATTTTGCATATGTTGGCTTACCTTGTTTACAGAAAAACACAAGTCAGGTCTAGTGATAGTCAAGTAGATTAGCTTACCAACTATCTTCCTATACAGCTTTTGATCTTTGAACTATTGTTTTACAAGCTCCCCCTCAGGTTCTACTTTGTATCCATCCTCTAATGGAGTCTTAACCTCCTTTGAGTCCAACATCCCTGCATTGGTTAGTAGATCCATAACATACTTCCTTTGAGATATGAATAGACCTTCTTTAAACCTGCACACTTCAATACCTAGAAAATATCTTAGTTCTCCAAGATCTTGGATATCAAACACAGATTTTAGATATTCTTTTGTGGATGAAATCCCTACCTTGTCATTTCCAGAGATGATTATATCATCCACATATATAAGAATAACTACTATACCTTCAGAGCTTTGCAGGGTGAAGAGAGTGTGATCAGCTTCTGATCGCCTGAAGCCTCTGTCTCTCAAGTTGACACTCAGCTTATGGTACCAACCTCTTGGAGACTGCTTGAGACCATATATCGCTTTCCTCAGTCTTAACATTTTTCCTGGACTCACCGAATCTTCTAAACAAGGTGGAGGCGTCATGTAGACTTTGTCTTCCAATTCCCCTTGAAGAAAGGCATTCTTGACATTCATTTGCCACAACTCCCATTCCAAGTTCGTTGCTAAGGAGAGAACGACCCTGATAGTATGTAGTTTAGCCACTGGAGCAAATGTATCTTTGTAGTCTTCTCCATATGTTTGTGTGGATCCCCTTGCCACAAGTCGAGCTTTGTATCTTTCTATTTCACCATTACTTTTATACTTGATAGTGAAGATCCATTTCGAGCTCACTGTTTTCTTTCCCTTTGGTAGATAAGCTTTATCCCAAGTGTGATTCTTTTCCATAGCTTGGTGTTCATCTTGCACTGCATCTCTCCAAACTTTCAGTTTTTTAGCCTCTTCATAAATTTTTGGAGCTAGTTCCTGATCTAAGACTCTCACAAAGACTTGATGTTCTGGTGGAATATGAACCAGATTGCATACAACTTGAGTTGGATGGGCAATAACATTGTTGTTGTAGTAGACTTCTGTGTTTGTCCATTTTGATGGGAACTTCTGTCTAGTACTTTTGCGTAGAGCCATTGGAGCTGTCTCTTGGTTCTGATTGTTGATGTCTTGAGAGGGAGTTGATGAGTCACTAGGAGAAGTATCTGGAGTGGTTCCTGAATCCACTTGGTCGGCTTCTGCATCAACAGGAGAAGTATTTGGATTATCTTCTAAATCCTCTTGATCATGACCACCAGATTGATTGTCATCTGAATCTGATCTTCCCCCTTCATGATTAAGAGGATTGTGACTATTTGATGAAGAATCTGAACTGGAATTATGTTCTACAGGGGATGATATTCCAAAACTTTCCAAGAGTCTCCTTAGATTATCAGCACGATCAGATGGGTTTGAGGCTATATCCTTGATATATTCCCAATTTTCTCCTTCATAGTAGCTTTTAGACTCAAGAAATTTCACATCCCTGGATACTAACACTCTCTTTGTTTTAGAGTCATATCACTTATAACCCTTCTGAGTAGGAGAGTAGCCGATGAACATAGCCCTGGTGCTCTTGGCATCTAGCTTATTTATCTGTTCCCCTGTACGAGTACAAAAAAACACATCCAAACACTTTCAATTGATTAAGATTAGGTTTAATTTTATTGAGTACCTCGAATGGAGAGATATCTTGCAGAACTTTGGTGAGAATTATATTTATCAAGTAGCAGGCAGCTACTAAAGCATCTCCCCAAAATCGCTTAGGGACATGCATGTGAAACATCATGGACCTAGTAACCTCCATCAAATGTTTGTTCTTCCTCTCAGCCACACCATTTTGTTGTGGAGTATAAGGACAGCTGGTTTGGTGGACAATCCCATGTTTAATGAGATGTTGCTTGAATGCTTGACTGATATACTCTCCTCTATTATCTGATCTAAGACACTTTATCTTAACATTGTAGTGATTAGTAACATAGGTCTGAAAATTAATGAATGCTTCAAGAACTCTGTCCTTAGAAGTTAGTAAAGTGACCCAAGTGTATTTAGATTTTTCATCAATGAAAATGACAAAGTACTTATGATTCTCTCTAGAAATACTTGGTGAAGTCCATACATCAGAATGAACCAATTCAAAGCAATGATCATAAACTGTCATAGACTTAGGGAATACAGTTTTGCAGTATTTTCCAAGGATACATGCTTCACAAATATCATTATTAAAACTTATCCTAGGAAATATTAACTCCAATGCTCTAAAATGAGGATGTCCGAGCCTAGCATGCCATAAATCACCCTTAATTTCAGAATTATTTGAACTAGAAAAGCAAGAAACTAAAAAATTTGGAGCAAAGTCTTCAAGCACATATAGGTCATCCTTTGTCACACCCTTTTCAAGAATCTTATGTGTCTCAATATCCTGAAAGACAAAATCATTAGGCCCAAAAATAGCATGACAATTCAAATCGGTGGTGGCTTTCTTAACAGACAACAAGTTAGATGTAAATGAAAGCATATAGAAGGCTTTAGATTCCTTATCAAACAACTTAAGGTTCCCTATACCTTTGCAATCAAAACATTTCCTACAGCCGGTTCTACATTTCTTATCAAGTTTAAATCTCTAATCATGTGATGAGAGGCTCCTGAGTCTACAATCAATGGCTTATAGATAGTTGTAGCATTAAATGAGCATGAAGGGATTTATCAATCACATTACCAGAGTTCTCCTTTAGGGCTTTGATGAGTGCATCCAGATCGGTTTTCTTAACATATTAATGCTGGGAAGATACCATAGCTCTGGCCTCCTCTCCATGAGCTTGGAACCCACTACTTGAACCATCTCCTTTGTTGTAGTTGATCATAGCTTCTTGTGATAAATGAGCTCTTGGTTTATCATTCCACTTACTTGACTTGAGATGTGGTTGAAGTATCCAACATTTATCTTTGGTGTGTCCTTTTTTCTTGCAGTAATCACAGAACCATTCCTTTTTATCCTCTTGTTTGTACACCCATTTGTTTGTCATGATGAGTTCTCTCTTGCCATCAAACAACCCATGTGAGCCATGTTCTTTTTGGATCTTGGCACACACATCTTCTAGGCTAGGGAGCTTGTTATCTCTGAGAAGGTGCTTAATGAGGTCAGTGTAGCTTGGATTCAGTGTCATAAGAAGTCCAAACACATTATCTTGCTCTCGTCTTTCATTGAAAACTTTGGGATCAATTGAGTTTGGTCTCAACATCTCAAGTTCAGTCCATAGCGCTCTGAACTTGCCAAAATGCTTGGTGAACTCCATGTCTTCTTGATTAAGATCATTGAAGGCCTGTTTTACCTCAAATATCCTTAATAGGTTTGATGAGTTCCCATAAACATTTTTCAGGGTTTCCCATAGCTCTTTAGCTGTCTCACAATATGAGTAAGCCTCCAGGAGAGAAATTTCAAGAGAGTTTTGAATAATGAACATTACCATCTGATCTTCTTGAAACTGTTTGTCTTCCACTCTATGCATGACCATTCCTTGATCACATTGGGTTTTTTCCTCAGCCGTCTCCTATGGAACTTCATTTAAAACAATATGAGCCCAGAGCCCACGACTACAAAGAGTTGTACTCATAGTTCTTGACCATAGGAGTTAGTTTAACCCTTTCAAGGTAACTGAAACAATAATCTGTCTTGAGTTTTCTATGTTCTTAGAGATGATTTGTAGGTTAGATTCGAAAGTTTATGTGATTTGAACCTTAGAGAACAGGGTTTTGTGGATTTGTAAGGTTTTAGAGAGATTAGAGAGATTTAGGAATGAAAATCAGAGATTATGCGGAATTTTGTGAGAATAAACGACGATTAAAAGTTTATTGCTCTGATACCATGTGAGATTTTGAGAAAATTAAGAAGATTGAAGTGAAGAAGAGATTATAAACACCTTTCTGCACAGATAATTCGAGAATTCATCGCTGAGTGAATTTTTGTTATATGATTTGAGTTTCTTGTCTGCTCCTCGCTGCCCAAATCGGAACTCCCGAAATGGGTTCAATCCAAAACACAGTTTACTACTGTTGTGTCTCAAGAGGCAATCAGATTCTGTACGGTTACAACAATGGCGGAGACCACCGTAACAAAAGTCTTGCTGCGTTATGTTTGGAAAAGACTCCGCCTTTCCACAAATGGTACTTCGAAACCATAAGTAAGAGGACTTTTGGGTTCTTGATTGAAGATGGGCTCGTGTATTTCGCCATTGCTGATGAGGTTTTCAAGAGATCTAGCGTTCTTGTGTTTCTGGAGAGCTTAAGGGATGAGTTAAAGAAAGCAGATAAGAAGAATTCAAGAGGAAGTTTCTCTGGGAGTATCAGTTTTGGCGATGTTCAAGATCAGCTTGTTAGAAGACTCATAGCTTCGTTAGAGCGTGTTGCTGAGACTAATGATCTCACTTGTCTTCCATTATCATCACCTTCCATAGATGGTCCTGAGCAAAGCGACGCAGCTAATTCCACGAAAGCCCCGCTTTTAGGAAGATCCAACAAGCAAGAGAAAAAGAAAGGGAAAGATCATGTGAACAACTTGAGAGGCATTGAGTTAGAGGAACCACGAAAATCTACTGATAGAGGTCACGTTACTGAATGTTCTAATGCCTCATCTGCAGCAGCAGCAGCAACATATGTCCCAAGAAGAGGACGATCTAGTGGCTCGCAGAGCAATGAAAGCAAGTGGAGGCGTCAAGTGCAGATTGTTCTTGCCATTGATGCAGCTTTTTGCTTAACGCTACTTGGTATTTGGTTGGCTATTTGTCAGAGCATTGAGTGTACACGTTCTTGATTAACAAGCCTCTTCTCTTCAGAAAATCATCTTCCAGATTCAATTTCTACTTTCACCTTTATATGACTTGATTGATCTATTCTTCTTTCTCATAAGTTTTGCTCTTCTGCAGATCTGTTGTAGAGACTGCAATTTGACAAACTCTGCAGCATTGTTGATTGTATATATGGCTCAGAGGCTCAAGTTTCTACCTTGGTTTGTGTATGTATGTATGATTTGATGATTGTGTTCATATGATTTAGTGAATCACGGAACAAGTTATAGCATTGTACATAGAAACCAGTTTATTGCTGTGTGATGGAGCCGTCTTCTTCGTTCCAGCTCTACATTTGTTGATGTGAATGGACAAAATTGTGTTTTTGGTCTATTAAGTGATGAATATAGTGCCTTATTCCATAACTGCCTTCTCTGTTCTGTGCTGTTCCCATTTCCTCTTCTAACAATTCGGACAACTAAACAGTTTTAATTCGGTCAGATCATTTGGAATAGTAACACCTCTTCACATCAAAATATAAGCGTTAAGGGAGTAGATTTTATGAGGAGACATTGTTACAAGTCATAAGAGAGGATTATATCATATCAAAGTGAAATATTGCAATCACACATTTCATTTTCAATCCACCGCGGATGGAAAATGAAGTTTTTGTTTTCTTACATAGAATCAGAATCACACGCTTACAAGATAACAACAAATACATAACAAGAGTCCGTCGAGTTTTTTTCTTTTGTTTTGTCTTGAAGAAACGGAGGAAAGAGAGATAAGGAGGTGATAAATATCTCTCACCTGAATCCTAACCATGGTTGGTCAACTGGTTTAGTTGATGTTAAGAGAAGAACCTAAAGGGAACCAAAATATCTCCCAAGAGGCAAAAACATGCAAATGCAATGACCCCACATTCCATCAGTAGGCTTGGTTGAAAATATGATGAACAATCTAAATCTTGAATCTTGAAATGATACTTAATCTAAAGTTAGTTTCAAGTGTGGCTATAACTCCAAAGCTTAGCCACCGAGAATATACATGGGTTCGAAGACACCATTACTTCCTTTCTCCTCAAAGGAAGTTTATGTGCCTTTGTTTTCTGTTCTAGCTTTCTACGATAAAGACATTTTGTAAACAACATGGTCCTTGGTCTAATAATCCTAAGACTGCCCATTAAAATGGATATTGCGCGAAGTAGTGAGCACACCTTTGAACACACTACTTCAAACGCTTCCAGGTGGTGACAGTTCACTTCTTGAGCCTTTCCTGGGAAATCATTATTTCCTTTCTTGTTGATCAGCCAATCCCTAAGCTTTTAAGTTTTTTCTACAAAATTGCTTGCCTTTCTGGGGCACTGTGCAAGACATGGTAACTCTTACTTAAGTTGATATACTAAAGCTCGTACAAGCTATCTTGAACAAAACCCTTCGTTCAGAAACACGTGATGCAATGAAAATGAATAATGCGTATGACTATAGTCCAAGTTAAACCCCTTTGTGAGACTTAACTGGAGCTTGCAAAGATACCCAAACTCCAAATTATGGGCTCTTGTGGGTTAGAGGGAAAAGGGCAACCATGGTTAGGCCACAGGTCTTGTGGAACTTCGAGGCATGCGGATGAAACTAGTAAACGAAGCTTGCCTTAAGGATTTAAATGAATCGGCCTTCTACACAGCATCATGGAATCAGAGGTGAACCATGAGCCTTCCCGGTCAAGCCTGTGGAACTGCAAAGCACACTGCTGAGAACATCAGTACCTTTGCGTTTCCATGTCGTGTATAAACGAAAGGGAAACAGATGAAAATAAACACAAACCTGATGGTATGATCGGTGAAGGTGCAAGAGACACTGGTGAACCGTTGTGAAGTGGGTAGTTTCCGCCGGTAGACGAGGCAAGAGCGGAATAGTGAAACATGTGGTTGGGGTAGTGGATAGGAGCATAACCAGTGACAGGTCCATTTCCTTCAGCAAACTGGAGATATGGGTAGTACGCTGCTGCTGCTGCGATACCAGTCATTGGTCCGGTGCTATACATTGGATGCTGAGCAGTTGCCCCTCCATAAACATTGTAGTAGCTCTGTTACAAAGAGAAACCCAATAAGCTATATGAGATAAAAAGAAAAAAGAAAGAAAGTAGAAAGACACTCTTAATAGTTATTAGAGAAAACCACAGTATACATACCGTGGGGTAATTGTAATCCATTGAGTACGAAGAGAACCTAAGAAAGTTAAATGAGACCAAACAGAGGATTATCAGACTAGATGGAGTCATGCTTGTGGAAAAGAAGTAATAGATTAAACGTGGAGTACCCAAAAGGATTAGTGTAAGGAAGTGTGTAGTGGGAGAATGGAAGTGGGGAAGGAAGAGCAGCGGCTGCCCCAAAGTGTGTCTTGAAAGGGCTAGTGACCTTCACGCCTCTTCCTCCTGCGTGTCCTGCCAAACACAAAACCATGAGAATGTCCTCTCAAACATTTGCTCTTAGCAAAAACCAAAACATGACATATTTAACCAGAAAGGCTGACTCTTTGAACAACCCAGGTTTCCGATACAAACTTTTGCAAAGCAATATTTTCTCAGGGTAAAAAAACGCTTAAGTTTAACTAATTAACCAGTGTAGAGCAGAGAGAATCATAACTCATTATGGACTTAAGGAGACTGTTCGAGTAAAGGGCAAGAAAATGGCTTCTCAACCAGTTGGGTCAGTCAACGTAGGGATCAAGATAAGCTTACCCCTCAAACAATGAATTCATCTTTGTCCTATGTGTCTAACATAACTTAGAATGTATATAAATCGCTACTAAATAAGTCATAGAGGTGATTCATGACATACACTTTCAGCTTTTCTCTTTTTAGTAATGATAAGATCCTTGGAATTACAATACACTCACGGTATTCTAGTTAGGGTTTTCCAAAGAGCAATCAGACGATGAATTATCAAAACATAGAAAGAAACATAAAGACAAAACCCTAGCCGGATACCGTGAATTGGAGAAGAAGGTTTGGATCTCTGAACACCAAAAGCCGCAAGATTGCAATTAGCTCTTCTCCCATCAATCACAGGAGCTGGATCTACGCATGCTTTCTGTGCTGCTTCCGGATCACAAAAAGTCACCTGAAAAAAAAAAACAAGAATCCGTGAGCTTGAAGCTAAAAAATCTCCCGTGTAAAGAACAAAAACAAGAAGAGACACTTACAAAGCCGTAGCCTTTGGATCTGCCGCTAGATTTATCAGTGATAACGACAGCTTCAACAATGTCACCAAACTGTTCAAAGTAATTCCTGAGAGATATTTTATGAGTTTCCCATGCTAATCCTCCAACGAACACCTTTGTAAATGTCGTGTCTTCCATTTTCTTGCTGCGATATCTGAAACACACAAGTTCAACAACACCCGCGAAAAAACACAAGACAGAAAAAAGTTGGCGACTTTGGGAACAGAAGCAGAACGGTTGTTGAGCGAAGAGAGAAGAGAGAGAAAGAGAGAGGAAAGAACAGAGGAGGGAAGAGGATTCAAGGAAAAGTCAGAAAAAAAGAAGAAAGAAAGAGAGAATTGAGGACACATTCAATTATTTAATCTTAACTTTTCACAAACATCGATGTCATCTTATTTGTACGGTCACTGTGCATGTACACTTTGCTTTTTCCTCGCTGGTCGGATCCACTCTGTAAATAGATTTACATGTCCGAAAATATATTTCAGGTACTTTTGAAATATTTTGGTAGATATATGGGTGCAGAAAGTTAATATTCAAAATTTATGTATTTGCTTATTTCACCAAGAAATAGTTTAATATTCAAGTTCAACAGAAAATTATTCTATTAGTAAATAAAAGAGGAATGACCAAAATCTTTTTCAGGATTGATTTGGTATATATCATGATTCGGCATTTATTTGCAAAAACAATGTAGTTGCAAAATCATAAAGAAAGGAATATTTGTATGTGAATGTTTTAAATCAAATAGTATGATATCATCTGAAAAGGTGTTTCAACAAATAAAAATAATGTGATATTAATTTGAAATACATCCGAATATCATATGCTAGTTGTAAAGGTGACGAGTAAAATCAACTTCCAGTGGTTTAATAATTTTGCAACTACGTCACTTTTGCAAATAGATAAATGTTGAATTAAACTCAACGGAAAGAAAAAAGTGCATATACCAAAATTGTCTTATTTTCATTTTTTTCTCTTATAAATCCTATCAACTGATCCGATTAGTTATGATAAAAATGTATCAAAGTATCATAATGTAGATTTCTTTCTGGTTCAATGGATCAATAGATACCATAAATTCCAAAAGTATCTGAATCGACGAACCATAAAATCCATAAGATCCAACGAGCCATTACTCTACCTATCCGAAATTAAAATACCTTCCAACTAATGTCAAAAAATAGGCAAATTGCTTGTTACCAAATACCAAGTCAAACTTCTACAAATAAATAATTTTGGAATCAGGAAAAAATATTAGTTTAGTGAAATTATTTATTTATCAATAAATGAATAATATATTTATTTATCGATAAATGAATTTTTATTCATTTAGATAGTATTTTTGCAAATATAAAAGCTTGAAAATGCAAATTAAAAAAAAATTTAAAAATATAAAAATGAAGTTTTCTAGATCTATAAAAATAAAGTTTTCTCTATTGATGTAGAATGAAAAAAAAAAATTCTAGTTCTTAAGATACAATGTAACCTATATAAACATAAATTTTGGTGATGAATTCTATCACCTAAGAAAGTGATAGAGAGATCATAAAAAGTTGTTTAATTTTTAGAGAGTTTCTAAAAAAATCAATAAGAAAAGTTGTTCTTATAATATTTATTGACATTCAATTTGATGGCTTCCATGAACCTTATGAAACTAGTTTTTACAATACGAACAAGATATTTATAAAGTTTTTTTGCGCTAGAAAAAAAATCAAGGATGAAATAAATTTTAGTGAAAAAGAAAATACTATATAATATTTTTTGTAAAAGAATGAATAATTGTACTATATAATATTTTTGTAAAAGAATGAATAATTGTACCAACATTGTTGATTATTTTTTAATATATATATATATATCTAATAAAATGTGATGATTATTCATTTATATTTATATAAGGTCTTTAAAGATTTTTTAAAAATTATTTATTAATGCATTTAGCGAAATTATTCATTTAGCCCATCAGCTCAAATCGGAACCAGAAAAATTTATTCAATTGTCGAAGTTATTCATTTATCGAAGTTTAACTGTACCAGATAAATCTCTCGTCCTCTAATTTTATTTGTTTTTTTTGTTCTTTTAGGCCATATATGCTTCTAATTATATATTTATCAGTTGAGTTTTATATTTTACTTTGTTATTAAAATTTTAAGTTTATTTATTTTATTAAGCTTTAGTGTCTTACACTACTTTCATAAGAACCAAATTATAGTTGCGCACAAGTTGAGTAAGTTCGTTATAAGAAATAAACAATTCTAGAGCATATACTTCCTAGCGCATGATTTTATGTGTTAGCCAACATAGTTGTCTAATTAGATCAAAACTAATTCTGATTGATAGTTTGTAGAACATTTCAGTCATTAATCAGAAAGTTTAAGCTGACCCAAAAGTCAGAATGCCTAGGAAGAATTAAACTCCAGTTAATCATTACAAGACTTTTGCGTCTTATATTGGAGATTTGATTTAAACTCGATATGAGATCTCAAAACGACAACAAAAAATGTCGGTATAATCTTTGGCAAATAGTCCATAACATATTTAAGACTGAATCATATAATTTTTATATTATCATTCAGCAGATTTTTTTAAAAAAACTCTCCAAATACGGAGAAAAAACGAGGCTAAAGGCATAATTGGAATGGAAACAGAAGAAAAAAGAAAAAAGAGAGTTAAAAGAGAAAAAGGGCAAAGAGACAGACATTCCTCCTCACGTGGCCCACCTCTCCTCATAATTCATCCACAGCCTAGCAATGCTATTTACAGCTCATTTTGGGACCCACAATCAATATCATTCTATCAACTTAGGCCTTTAAAGGCCCATCAAATATATTATGGGCTTATTCTTTTAATCGTTGTGGTGTATTTAGAGCCCGGTTCTATCCGATGACAGTTTTCTCCTTTTGCTTTACAAAAAACGATTTAAGGAATTTGGTAAGCCTTTGTGAGTTGTGAGTTCTTGTGGTCATTTCTTTCATCTTTTGATTTTGAAGAGTTTATGGTGGTATAATTGAGTCTTTTAACTTTTTCTTTAATAATTTCTTTTTGTAATTATGGTGTTTTTTTATCGATGTTTGTGGCTCAAATTTTATGTTTTGTAATAATCCATGTATTCTACTATTTATCACTCATCTGGGTGTTTCAAACGTGGTTAGCCCATAATACGCGTTAATTCAATGTTGAAATTGATATGTTATGATCTAACTTTTTTTTTTGTAAACTCTATTTCGTTTTCGGCTATACGTATCAAACAAAAGAAAGTTTGGGTTTACCTTTTGACAGAGAAGTATGGACATAAAGAGTGATGATAAAGATGGTCGGTTTTGTTTAGCTGCCTCAATACAAAAGAAGATGAAGAGTATTTCTTCTCAAGCTGAAACTGCGTTGACTTTGTCTTCATCATTGTTCTTTCTTTTGCCCTACCACTCCACTCTCACCATATTGTATTATGTAGTGTGTGACTGTGTGTAACCTCTGTGCTTCCAACTATACAAAAAAAATAAAATATGCAAATATAAAAGTCACGATTGGTGGTCAACTATGACATACTATTTGATAGACGTTACCATCGATCTTCCTCCACCATCCCTTTTCACTATTGATAACAGTTCATTACAAAATTAAACGGTTTATAATTAACAATAACAGCTACATAACAATATATGTGTTTAAAACGATATAAATATGCAGAATTAATGAGTGTGTATACTTGCATGCCCTAAAAGTAATTAAATAACCTTACTGGTTAAGTTAGGTGTGATAATCCGTTTTTCAAAGATATAACTTAATCCATCTAAGTTAAAGCGAAATGGTTTTTCCCATAAAAACTTGTGACCGATCTTGTAATTAATTATCTTCCCAAATATTTCTAAAACATAAATGATTCATCAATTTGCCTTCACAGAGTATTTGGGTTTGACTAATTGTAAGTTCCTTTATAGAAACAACTCTCCACTAGACATCTCATTTTCCCACTACTTGATTAAGTAAAAGCTTCATATCGTGCATAGTTCTAACAACTCGATCAACGGGCGAAGGAAGAAACTTTTGTATAATGAAATACCTTTTTAAAATATTGGTGGACGTAGCTAGTTTTTTTTCTTCTTCTATTTAATGAAAATCATTAATTTGTAACACTTTACATATTAACCCAAAGTAAATAAACTACATATGTGAGATGGATAGTGCAAGAAAACTGAAACTAGAGCGAGGAACTGCCAACTTTAAAGCATATTTTATTCCATTCTTATCTGAAATCTCTTACTTGAATACGAAAAATATATGAACGAGAACTTAATTAGGCCATCAAAATATATATATTTCAAATGTTTCCAGTTCATATAAAACTAAAATGAAAACTCATCTTTTGTTTTCACTTGGCTAGTCAAAATAGTGCTACACTTTAGATTATATTAGACAATCCAATAAGTAGGTATTCGACATCAACGGCTTGGAATCTCTAGTAATTATTTTCTTAAAAAGGAAAATCTATTGAAAAAGAGAATTAGCATTTTATTTAAATTTACAGAAATATTTTCTTTAAAAAATGATATATTATGTTGAACGATGAATAATTCAGTTTCAAACTTTACTATTTCGTTCTCGTTACATTTTGTCTTAATTAGTTAAAACTAAATTCATGTCTTAGGCGGACACAAACACAAACACAAACAAAAACAAAATGCAAGAATTTTGCACTACCTTTAAAGATGCGTAATGAAGGGGACTGTGTTTAGTGTAAGGTTGTAATGGTAATGGCCAGCATTGACCCTTTTGATATTTGGCTCCCTGTCACTTTTATAAACTTTTCGTTTTTGTAATGGTAGATCCCACGTTTACTTTAACCAATTGGAGATATATCATCTAGTTGTCAGAACCCTATTTTGGTTTCGTTCCATAAAAAAGAAATGGACTAGACATATAAGAGTATTTAAACGTGGAGTTTAAAATGTATATTTCTTATAAATTTGACCTACAAAAACCTTTATATCGAGGTACCACAAATTCGGATACTTTCGAGCAGATTCAAAATCGTTTTTTGTTTTGTTTTTTTTTAACTCAAGAACCGTTGGACTTCTTTATCCGTCTAACTAAAGTAGTGTATAATATTTTTGAAGAAAGGTAACTTGAATGCAAAAGTCCTTTTGACATAATCGTTTCAACATTTGTTTCTTTTCGTCGGTTAGATCATGTTAACCCTAATTAACGGGTGCAAGAATCTTCAGTCTTCACCTAATCACCTTAAATATTTCACTTTAGTTATAAAGAACTAATTTATCCTCAAAGATAACCTAGAAAGGAGATCAACAAAGTCGCGTTTGTCAAATTTTTATAGGAAAGGTCGGTGATTAATTACCAAATAAAGAAAGAGATATATGGAGGGGAAAACTTTATGAGGAAGATTAGATATGAAAAATCGATTAAATTAAATAAATAGAAGAAAGGGATGGCGAGTGAAATTTGAAGAAATAAATATATTGGGGATTATTGGTTGTAAGTAGTGTATCTGGTCGAACGCGATCGTACATAATTGAAATTGGTCGCATATGCATCAGGACATTTTGGATGTCGACAATCGTTAGTAGGTCATATCAACAAAAGTAGGCATAAGGGAAATGAAAGAAATTTATATATATATAATCTGCTTCGAGATATAAAGGTGACCGAGGGAGAGGCCATGTGTAGTGTATTGTGTATTGTATTCTAGACTTAGTGACATTTGGGAGTACAGTTGTATCCAATAAATAAGTTGTATCCATTATTTGTGTACACATCAAAGAAAATGTCATATACACATCTCTTCATTCGTTCCAATATATAAGTTGTATACACATCAAAGGATATGTCTACACGTCTCTTCATTCGTTTTCATTCCATATCTCACTTTTGTGATGCTTGCTTGAATTGGACTTCATTGATTTGACTATTATAAGTATTTGTGTAAAGTAGATTTCTCTTTCTAGCCATTTTTACAATTTATATGGAAAGGTCTAGTGGGGACCGGTCTAGATGTATTCATCATCCTTGTTTGGTCTTGAGTAGAATATAAAAGCAGTTGATCCCTGATTGCGATTAACTTATCTTTGGTCAACCGTTTATATTGGATTGGTTTTGAAAGAATGTTGCAGAAATTTTCGATTAAGTTAAAGAGTTGCGGAAACTTGAAACACTAACTTGATGCTCGTCTTTTTAATCGGTCCATCATACCTAAAATTGGTATATCTTAAATCGTTTTATTTAAAGTAAGTTGGCGTTAAATGAAAATCAACAAAATGACAAGTCACTATTAAGAGCTAAAGAGTATTTTAGTAAAGGATTTTAGGATAAAATAATATTAAATAATTGATATTATGTTTTTTTGTGTAAAAATCGTATCTTATTTAAAGATTTTAAAATAAGTTTAAGAGCCTCTACATGTTTGTTTGTTATTGGTCAAAATAGTTTGGTTAAAAATTTATGACAAATAATAACTTCTTTTGTTTCTTCGTGGGTAGTTGAATTTTTTTTTGTTTTTCTCTTTCTTCTTCTTTCTAGGACAATTTTTGTTTTTTGTATTCTTTGTCGTGGTGGCTGTGTTTACTCAGTTGATCAGTCCCGTGGGCGGTGTCTCCGGCGAGGTGCGTCGCGGCAGCCCAACCAATTGGTAGATTTTTGTTTCTGAATCTTCTCCTTTTCTTTGATTTGTTCTGTTAATAGATTTGTTTTAAGAATCTCTTGAAGGGTTTTACCATTAGAGGAACCAAATTTTAAAATCTCTAACTAAATTTTTTAATGAAAATTAGTATGAATTTTATAAATATAAGACAGGTTTCTCCTACTTGAAAGCAAATAAGGAATTTAAAACAATTTATTATCATTATAAATACATGTAATAATCTTTTTTTGGAAGACACACATAAATCAATACAATAACTTACTTTGAGCCTTAAAAATTTATATGGGAAAATCTATTTTGAGCTAAAACCTAGGGTTTTTAATTGTCTTTCGTTGATCAGAAATACTTTCCAACAACCTGACTTAAGGATAAAAAAATTGACGCTATAAAGAGGAATATTTGTAGAAATTTTTTCTCTGTCACTCCCAACTATGGCAAGATCGACTTACTCGAAAGACTCTGATGAACGGTCATAATAATCACTGAGAAAAACAGCAGGACGATCATCATGCTAAAAAGGTGATAAACATTGTGACAATGATCGCGATAAGCAACACATGACTACAAACATCACCGTGAAGAATAAAGGGATGAAACTCTTGAAGGAAAATCACCGTGACGCTCCAGTTGACCAAAAATCGGTAGCATCACTTCTCATAAATCTGTTATCACACATGGATCAGCAGTACAATAAACTGGACGCTCTGTCAGCCGCATGTCAACCACAGAAGATAACACACCGTCAATGGAACAGCCGACCAAATAGACATTCAAATATCAACCAGTGATTGTTTTTCCCTCAAATTTATGTGTTATGGTTAAGCACATGTTGATGTTCTTTACATAATTATATATATATATGTATAATTCGTAGAATCACTTAGAATTATCATTTTCGAAAAAGAAGATATAATCTACTTATTGTCAATCGAAAAGGAATGGTCGGCATGGGGATTTGTAATGCCTCCAAAAGATTCCACAAGCCTTGATCGATGAGTAACAAATATTATTATAGTCTCACGTATGTCACGTTGTATACCCCCACTTACTTATAAGGTGGTGCTTAACCTTATAAATCAAACATTATTGTAGAGTCAGGTTCTAAATTATGTGGCTTCTTTGGCCTGTATCATTTTTCGTTGATGTTTTCAGTGCAAGAAAAAGGTTATCATCAAAATTTGTTACCAATATTTTATGGATGTTGCATCTCCTACATATTATTTTTTCATGAAACATCCATTATTTTCCAGTCTACTGCATATATATACATATTAAATCTCTGATAACTTAATAAATTTGGAAAATCATAAATTTTGTTCTCAACATGATTTTGTTAACTTTCTGATTTTGAAAATCTCATAATGATTTTGTAAACTTTATTAATTCTTATATATTCTCAAGTTTCTACAAGTACTGACGACAAGGGTTAAACTGATCACATTGATGAGAAGGCAAAATTCGTCAAAGATTGTCATCATGATCAAATCGCAACTGTATATCGATCAGCCTTAAATGTCAAGACAACATTGTAGTTTATGCCCCGGAGCCACAAATTAATGACAAAGGTGAATTTTTCTTGTAATGATGATGATGATGCATTTTAAACATATTGGAGCGTGGGTCCATTTCTTTCCACTACCATACACTAAGATGTTTAGTAAACTTAATGAATAATGATCACGTGATACATGATATATCCGATCATACCAGGTTTTAATAAACAATTTTTTATGAATAATAGAAAGGTTTGATTAATTATAATCGAATTTGCTAGTGGTAATATTTCATAAAATTTATTTCTCCTTTTTATTTTTGAAAATATAAATTCTCATCCATATTTTGTCAACTTTTTCTTTTGTCGACTATCTTATAATTTCTCTAAGAATTTAGTAGCTGTATATTAATTTTCATAACTCTTTGATAGTAATATTGATAATATATTTTCTACTATAGATTTCCTTTATAAAAATTATTACATATTTAATATTTAACACTAAAAAACTCTTATAAAAACTAAAAATATAAATGAGAAGGTTTCTGATTGGATTATATTTTTCTAGTTTCTCTCTCTCTCTCTATCATGACTTCTATTCTAGTATTAAAAAGGAGGAGTAATGAAATGAACAAGACATTATAAGTACCTCCCTCTCCCCACCTCTTTTATTTAGTTTTGTGCCAACTTCTTCTAAAGCCAAACTAGTATCTTCCTTCTGTTGCTATAATACAAGAAAAATAGAAAGAGCTATGGATGTTCATGATTTATCCGAAGAAGCTAAAATAGGACTACGCACGTCCGAGGAATCATCGGAGGATCTTTGCGTTGATTCTCGAGGTCGACCATGCATGCCAAACAAGCATGGTGGGACAAGAGCTGCCCTCTTTGTTCTAGGTATCCTTCTCCTTCTCTCGTCAAATATTAACTTAAATTATATGTGTTATCGACTAGAGCATGTTGCATATGGTCGGGTCGGTCCATGTTAAACATTTTGAAGCCATGTTGATTGGTTGTGTGTACATATGCCCAGGCCTCCAGGCCTTTGAGATGATGGCAATTGCGGCTGTCGGGAACAACTTGATCACATACGTTTTCAATGAGATGCATTTCCCTTTGTCCAAATCCGCAAACCTCGTGACTAACTTCATAGGAACGGTGTTTCTTCTCTCGCTTCTTGGTGGCTACCTCTCTGATTCATATCTTGGAAGCTTTCGCACGATGCTCCTCTTCGGCGTCATAGAAATATCTGTATGTTCTCTCCTTCTCTATCTCTCTTTGCCTTTCTCATTAATTTTTGTGTTAAGATGCTCTTGAATATTCTACATCACTTTTTCTTCTCTAACTAGTAACTTGTGAGTTGTGATTAAAAACGTGCTATTAGAAGTATTGTTAGACAAAAGTCCAAACTTCAACGTAAAGTCCTAACTAAAGTGAATGAACTAAAATTTTCTTATTGAAACTTTCGGTTCTTTGGAAAAGCAAATGGGTAATATAATAGTATGATTTTATCTTAATTACCTGTTTTAAGTATTTCATAACTAATTAATGTCACATAATAGTGACGTCTAAAAACAATGTCACACAATAATCTAGTAACAAAATTTACTGCTTATACATCTTAAGCAACATAAAAGCTCCAGTAAAATTACTGATCAGGTTAAAAGCATGTTCTGACAGCATGTTCTGACTCCGATATACATAATATACATGTAATTTATTAAGATTTTAATTACAAAGATAATCATATTTGTGTCTTGTTTTACAAATTTATAAGTTTTGGCTGACATAAATAATGTACATTAATGAAATAGGGATTCATATTATTGTCAGTCCAAGCTCATCTTCCACAGCTAAGACCACCAGAATGCAACATGAAAAACACCACAATACATTGCTTAGAGGCAAATGGTTACAAGGCAGTTACACTCTACGCAGCACTCAGTTTAGTAGCCTTAGGGAGCGGCTGTCTCAAACCGAACATCATTTCTCACGGTGCAGACCAGTTTCAAAGGAAGGATTTGAGGAAGCTATCGAGTTTCTTTAATGCAGCTTACTTTGCCTTCTCAATGGGCCAGCTTATTGCACTCACACTCTTAGTTTGGGTGCAAACGCATTCCGGCATGGACATAGGTTTCGGCGTCTCGGCGGCTGTTATGGCCGCCGGGATTATCAGTCTTGCTGCGGGGACTAACTTTTATAGGAATAAACTGCAACGTGGTAGCATCTTCACACCAATTGCTCAGGTAAATCGATTGTTTGCGTTGTTTTCTATACTTAGCGTGTTTCTTCTTCAACTGGAACTCATAACTTTTATCATATTAAACAAAATTCATTTGTTAATTGCAAAAGCCAAACGTTAGATACAAACAGTGATTTTCTACTAACATATAAACCGAAAACATTCGCCTTTGATACTTCCTTTTTTGGTATTCTTTGATCGATCAGGTCTTTGTAGCCGCGATCACTAAACGTAAACAGATATGCCCTTCAAACCCGAATATGCTTCATCAACCTTCAATGGATCCCGCTCGTGTCAAACCTCTCCTCCATAACAATAAGTTCAGGTGATTTGTCTTTTAATCTCTTTATTATAGTTATCGCCAAATTCACTAAATAACTAAACAACTAGTAACCGCAAAACGTGCAGGTTTCTTGACAAGGCTTGCATCAAGACGCAAGGCAAAGCAATGGAGAGTCCATGGAGACTCTGCACAATCGAACAAGTCCATCAAGTCAAGATTCTGTTATCAGTAATACCAATATTCGCGTGCACAATCATCTTCAACACCATCTTAGCTCAGCTCCAAACTTTCTCTGTTCAGCAAGGAAGCTCCATGGACACACACATCACAGAAACATTCCAAATCCCACCAGCTTCACTTCAAGCCATCCCTTACATCATTCTCATGTTCTTCGTTCCTCTCTACGAAACGTTTTTCGTCCCACTCGCTAGAAACCTCACAGGACACGATTCCGGAATCTCTCCTCTTCAGAGAATTGGCACTGGACTGTTCTTAGCGACTTTCTCGATGGTTGCAGCCGCTTTAGTGGAAAAGAAAAGACGCGAATCGTTCTTGGAACAGAACGTAACACTCTCGATCTTCTGGATAGCACCGCAGTTTCTGATATTTGGTTTGTCAGAGATGTTCACAGCCGTTGGATTGGTGGAGTTCTTTTACAAACAGTCTTCACAGAGTATGCAATCTTTTCTCACAGCAATGACTTACTGTTCTTACTCTTTCGGGTTCTACCTTAGCTCGGTTCTTGTCTCGACCGTGAACAAAGTTTCGTCTAGTAATGGATCTGGGACAAGAGAAGGTTGGCTAGGCGATAACGACTTAAACAAAGATAGATTAGATCTCTTTTACTGGCTCTTAGCTTCATTGAGTTTCATCAACTTCTTTAATTATCTTTTCTGGTCAAGATGGTATTCGTTTGGTCCATCCTCGACACATCATAGCGCCGAGGTTAATAGTTTGGAGGATTTAGAAGATGGCCAAAATAAGGATTCCACGACGGAGAAGCCAAGAATTTGACTAAGTACGTTAGATCTTCTTGTTGAATGTTTCCTTTAGGAGGTACAATAGAAGGAATCTTTTGAAGAGTTAGATCCTTTATGCTTATTAATCTTGTTGTAATCATATGTTTCGGAAGTGGCAGGGTAATTTTATTTTTTTTTAAATTTTATTTTTGGGGTTTGTAATGATGATGAGTTAGTTAAAAAGGGTTAGAACAACTTGTCTTATGAATTAATATAATGTATTAAGCTAGTTGGTTTTGTGATGTGACTGATGAAGTTTATAAGTTTTGGGGCAAATATGGAGAACATCAACAGTTATAACTGCTTAAAACAACGTTTTTGTATGGCGATTGCTGCGTTTA
This sequence comes from Streptanthus diversifolius, assembly GCA_039880935.1. Lineage (NCBI taxonomy): Eukaryota > Viridiplantae > Streptophyta > Magnoliopsida > Brassicales > Brassicaceae > Streptanthus > Streptanthus diversifolius. The sequence continues at coordinate 7,184,543 of JAXGFM010000003.1, read as the reverse complement.
GCAACAACCGAGCACTAACAGGTTTTGACTTTTGAAGCATATGATGATTCCATAGACATATATAAGATATCTTTAAAGTTGGAGGGAGATATGGTCAATTACACATAGATATTGACATCATAAGCAAAAAGATATAGTGAGGTAAGCATCATTGGCTGTGACCTTCGGGCAGACAGAGAAGGTCCACACAACACACTGCTCCATTGCTGCATCAATCTCAGTGAATTATAGTGTCTTCACCACTAAATCTTTAAGAAAATATTTTTGTGTGATTTAAGCATTATCATTGACTTTAAAAAGAAAAATATTATATAATCCGCATTGTTCATTATGCCTCAATTGAACAAAACATATTAAGTGTTGCTTAAGTTTGTTAGATTTTCTTGCAGCTTAGTTCAAATATGTTTTCGACCTTTACAAGATTGGTTTCAACTGGAAATGATAAACAGAGATTTTACGAACCATATTAGGTTTGTAAAAGACAACTTTACAAGTTTGTTAGATTTTCTTGCATCTTGGTTCAAATATGTTTTCGACCTTTACAAGATTGGTTTCAATTGGAAATGGTAAACAGAGCTTTTACGAACCATATTATGTTTTGTAGAAGACCACTTTATAAGTTTGTTAGATATGTCTGGATCAGTGTCTAAAGCATATAGTGAAACTTGAGAAGAGAACTGTTACAATTTCACATAACTCTGCAATAGTATTTACAAGCATTTACATATGCTGTAACGTCATGTTACATCTCTATAGTCTATGCCACATTCACGCTTATCTGTTCAAGAACTTTGAGTCATGTGTTGTGAAAGCAACACACTAAGCGCCTAAATTGTTGCACGAAAAAAAAGAAAGAAAGGAAAAACAAACCGAAACTAGAGTTTTATTTTCTCCTGTTTTATAATATCTGATATATGCAGATAGTTAGTTGATTCATGCACATTTCATGACAAGACAGACAGATTGAGAGAGAGAGAAGCAAAACATCAATGCCGTTGCCGTTCCCGCAACTGCATTCTTGTTTTCATTTCATATATATAACATCTCATCAACTTCTAGAACTTGTTTATTAATCTGACAGGTCTCAAATCCCAGAAATTCAGTCCCTTTGGGGCCTCACATGCGCTTATAGGGGTATGTTCATAATTCTCAAGCATTGGTCTTAAGAGCCTAGTTTGTTAAAATTATCAGTTCTTATGCAATTGGAACCTAATTACTGTAAGAAACTCTACAAAATATGTTCTGACCTTTGAGTTCCTTAGTGTATAGCTTTCGTCCATAATGTTCTTGACTTTGACACTATCCTGCAAATGCCATGTTTCTGATCATATTAGAAATGTAGAGAGGGTTTAAATTGGATATTTCAAGCATCCTCATGAGCAGATAACATAAGTATACACAAATTCATGATCATATAGGCATGTAATGTAAATGCACAGACAAGTATATTGATTATTCATCATCCACATGACCATTTTATATGATCTTCTGCAGATTTAGGATTAAAGAGGCGCAAAAGAGATGAGGCCCAAAGCAGCTTCAGGGAAAGCCATAATAGTGCTGTGCCTCGCCAGCTTTCTCGCAGGATCACTGTTCATGAGTCGAACTTTAAGTCGCTCTTACATGTCGGAAGAAGAGGATCAACATCTTGCAAAGCATTTGTCCAAATATTTAGAGATTCAAAAGGACTGCGATGAACATAAACGTGTAATAACCCCTTCTCTACTTCTCCCTACTAACCTTTTACATAATCAAACACCTGCTCATGTATATGCTCACTAATCAATTTTTTATTTTTACTCTTTTGTTGATCAGAAATTGATAGAAAGCAAATCAAGAGACATAATAGGAGAAGTATCGAAAACCCACCAAGCAGTAGAGTAATACAGTCTTATTCTGTGTTTTTTTTTCTTTTTTGGTTAAACATGATTGAGACAGAGGAGGTAACAATACTAAAAGTGTTTTTGAAAACGTGTAGAGCATTGGAGAGAACAATGTCAACATTGGAGCTGGAGTTAGCAGCAGGACGTACCAGCCAGAGAAGCAGTAAGTTCTGGAGCGAACGGAGCGCGAAAAACCAGAGTTTGCAGAAAGCGTTTGCAGTGATAGGCATCAACACAGCTTTCAGCAGCAGGAAAAGACGAGACTCGGTGAGGCAGACATGGATGCCAACAGGAGAGAAGCTGAAGAAAATCGAGAAAGAGAAAGGGATTGTTGTAAGGTTGTGAAGTAAGCCACAAGTATCAAGAAAAAAACACACTCAATTTTACTAGCTTTAAAATCACAATAACCATATATAAATCAGAAAAACTTAATTTTTTTGTTCAGGTTTGTGATAGGACACAGTGCAACACCTGGAGGAGTATTAGACAAAGCGATTGATGAAGAAGATTCAGAACATAATGATTTCTTGAGGCTGAAACACATTGAAGGATATCACCAGCTCTCTACAAAGACAAGACTCTACTTCTCAACAGCAGTTGCAATGTGGAACGCAGAGTTCTACGTGAAGGTAGACGATGATGTCCATGTCAATTTAGGGATGCTCGTTACGACACTTGCAAGATATCAAACAAGACCGAGGATTTACATTGGATGCATGAAGTCTGGTCCTGTTCTTTCACAAAAGTAAGCAACTTTTATAACAAAAACATAGAAATTTGAAATCTTTGCATTATCTAAAAAAGTAAAAAAATGTTCAAAATTCAGGGGAGCGAAGTACCACGAGCCAGAGTTTTGGAAATTCGGAGAAGAAGGGAACAAGTACTTCAGGCATGCTACTGGACAGATTTACGCAATCTCTAAAGACTTGGCTGCGTATATCTCCACTAACCAGTGAGTGACAATAATCTAATAGTATATTCTTGATAACTTTCACAGTTTCATATTTTGTTGATCCATAAATTTGTGGGAATGATCGCAGGGGAATACTGCACCGGTACGCGAACGAGGACGTGTCATTAGGAGCGTGGCTGTTAGGATTAGAGGTGGAGCATGTGGATGAGAGGTCGATGTGTTGCGGGACGCCACCGGATTGTCAGTGGAAAGCTCAGGCAGGAAACGTGTGTGCAGCGTCGTTCGATTGGTCTTGCAGTGGGATTTGTAAGTCCGTTGATCGGATGGCACGTGTACACCGAGCTTGCACGGAAGGAGACACTCCTCTCTCTAATTTTCGCTTCTTCTTCTGAGTTAGTTGTTTGTGTTTGTAAATTGAATAAAGAAAGTTACAAAATTAATTAAAAAAAAGATTTGCGACATGTACGAGACGAGTATGACTTCTTTTTTTTTTTTGGTGTGGCAAAAATGGGTTATGAGAAATTGAGAATTCTAACTTTATTTGGTTTTTTAGTCTTGTGATGAAGAATGTTGGGTTCGAATCCTAGATATGTGTCATAAATTTCAAAAATAATTACCATGCCACGTGATTTAAGCATTATCATTACATCTATTTAACAAGAAATGATTTATTTATTTTTAATAGAAAATGAGATAATTTTGAATCTGTAGAATTTATAAATTTCCATAACAACTGAGAAGATACGGCTCATAAGGTTTATTTCAGTTAACAAAAATTGGTAATGTTGGAATTATTGGACAGTTGTACTGATTTAGGAATATCAAATCATAAAATGGTAAGGTAATAATTATCTCTATTATGGTCAACCTAAGTTGAGATAATCAACCTAGTAGGCCAAAAACACATTAAATATGTTATATTTCAAATTTTTAAAAATTAACCTAAGATCTAGTATTTATAAACCTTACATACAGGACAAAACTGGGGAAATTAATGTTCTTTTTATTTGTTTTGGATTTTAAGTAAGTATTTGTATGAGGACAAACAAAAGAGAGAGGTATTTAGAGTATATATTCACCAAGAAATTAGAGATCTTTTAAGAGTTGATATCAGAATTGGATAGGATTTTTTTTTTTTTAACGAATTGGATAGGATTTAGGTAGCAGTTACGACTATTTTATCAATTTATCAAAAATAAAAATAAAAAAGAATCAGACAAAGAAAACAAAACATAAAGGCGTGTAGAAAAAGAAAAGGAAAAAAAATCAAACCGACTCGAAGTCGGAATCAGTGGGACCCACATTTCTCTCCAGGAAATCGTGAGTAGAATAAAGCATCTTCCCCTTCAGAAACGGTCAAGCTTTTGGTCAATACCCCCATAAACCCTAATCCTAAAATTTTGAGAGTAAAATTTCTCTGCCAAAACGCCACCTAAAAAACCCCTCTCTCTCTATATATATATATATCTCATTTCTAGTTTTGTTTTCAAGTTTCGCTTTTTAGTGTTAAAATAAACGCTTACTACATTCATGGCGGTGACGGATGGCGGTCGGAAGGCGAAAAGAGCGAGGCGTACCAACAGAATCTCTGCCGATCTCTACCATTTCTCTACTTTCCCGACGGAAGATATGAGCGGCGACGCGTCTACCTTACTGCCATTCCGCGACGGAGTGAGATCCTTCCTCGCTTGCCACGCGCGCGTCACTTTCCCTACCTCCACGCTCTTCTTGAGTTTAATGACGTGGCAGATCCTTCTCAGACATGGAGATTCGACGGACGGCTCAGATCTCTTCTCCAGACTCGTCTCTCTCGACGTTGTGGAGGAGGATGTAACCAGATCCTCTAGATCCGTGTACTGTGACCACTGCCGAGTCATTGGTGAGTCCATGTCCTTCCAGATTCCTCTTTAAAACCCCACTTTTTAAAAGTTTGAAACTTTTTTTTTCTTCTTCTCGTGCATGCATTGGTTGAGATCTAGAGAATAAGCAAAATCTTTTTTATTTTTTCTTTGAAAGGTTGGAGTAGCCATCCAGTGTGTAGAAAGAGGTACCACTTCATCATAAGATCAGGAGGAGACAGTAAGAGCCTCAACATTGGCCTGCAAAAGGCTTGCTCGGGGTGTGGTAATACTCAGAACTTGTCAGAAGGCAGCAATTGCAAGTGGTGCAGCTTGACTCTGGACACCGAGGACTGGGTTTACTCTCAGTTAGAGGGCAACACTCACCTCCTTCACGGCGTTATCCATTCCAACGGCTATGCACATCTCTTATCTATCAACGGTAGAGAAGGTGGATCTGGGTTCTTGACTGGTCGTGCTATCATGGACTTTTGGGACAGGCTTTGTTCCTCCCTTGCTGTTCGGAAGGTGAGTGTGATGGACGTGTCAAGAAAGTATGGGATAGATTACCGGTTGCTTCATGGGATTACTAGAGGGTGTTCGTGGTACAGTGAGTGGGGTTATGAGTTCAAATCTGGGAGCTATGCTCTCACAAGAGAAGTGTACCAGAACGCTGTAAATACTTTATCTGCGATGCCTCTCTCTGAGTTCATGTTCCAAGGGAGGAAGCCAAGAACTAAGCTTCACTCCATTATCGGCTTCTACCAATCACTCTCGTGTTCAGAGCTTCTGACCGTGAGAGACCTCTTCTCCTTTCTGCTACAGCTGATTCGTGAGAACGGAGCGAAACACAAAACAACCAAGAGATCAAACGTGCTTTGTCCTTGGACTAGGAGTGATGTAGAACGTGTACAGCAAGCCATGGTTAAAATATTAAAAGCTGCAGGAGGTCAAGGAGCCTACTGGGTTACAAGGTGGGCTCTTAAAAGGTCTATTTGCAAAACAGCCTCCCCACAGCTGATTGATTACTGTCTCAAGCATTTTGGAGGGGTTTTGGTGGATGATGGATCTCGAGTAGTCTGCTCTCGTTGCAAACCTGGTTCAAACGACTTTGAGTACAGGTATATTTCTTCTTATTTTTTTGCTTGTGACTGGTAGTTTACCAACGTGCATGATCTTAACTTTTGTTATCAACTTCAGGCTTGAACCTGTCAACAATGTGCACCGCTTATCTAATCAAGACATAAATTATGCATCGGAGGAGCAAATCAAATGCGACTTAAGATATTTATATGACACTTTATTGCACCCACAAACCATGGCCGAGTTTAGGTCTCGGGCTACAAGAGATAAAATGATTGATGCAGTTACAAAGATACTTGACTGTAAGCATTTTATAAAAGATTACCTGTCTGGTCCACTTAATCCATTTGCAATCTACCTTTGGTGCTATGCCGAGCTTTCTGATGAGCCCAAAGACTGCCCATCCCCTCCGTCTGAACTGTTGGTTTTTCCACTAAGCGCTACTGTTTCTGACCTGAAATCCGAAGCAGCCAAGGCCTTTCAAGAAGTGTATGCGATGTTTAAGAGGTTTGAAGTAGTGGAGCTCCTAGGTTACGGCTCTATTGATGACTCCATTACCTTAAAGTTTTTAGTTGGCACAAATGGAGTCATACGGGTTAAAGGGAGATGCTCATCAAAACATGGGCTCCTCAGATACCGCATGGAGAGAGGGGTGGATAATTGGAAAGTTGATTGCAAGTGTGGTACAAAGGATGATGATGGTGAGAGGATGTTGGCATGTGATTTGTGTGGTGTGTGGCATCACACTAGATGTGCTGGAATTGAGAACTCTGATGAACTACCTTCTAAGTTCCATTGTTTCAAATGCATTGAACTGTATAGCAAGAGACCAAAGCAATCTGTTAACGAGTGTGGTTCTAGTCAAGTGCCAAAAATTGACTTTGTTTGTAGAGGTGAGTCAGCCGCTCTGGGCAGTGGGTCTAATTTATCATTAACACTTAGTTTAGGTTGACTGTATTTCTGTAAATAAATCTTTTTTTACCCATGATTATAACACGACTTCAATCCTAAACTTTTTGTTATGGTATCATGGGTTTGAAACATCTATGAAGGATAAATGTTTTGAGATGCAAGAAGCATCTTACCTTTCTTTTCTTCATTGTTGCGTATATGAACTTTCCTCTTTGACAACTTCCTCAATCTCTAAACGTCTTTTGTGTCAATGGCCTCTGTCTCAACAATTATCTCAACAATTATCCTGAAGATTAAAAACATAAAGCATACAAGATAAATCATGTACTAAGATTTCCTAACCAAAATATCATAACTAGAATGCAAATCATTTGACTAAACTCACCATCTATCAACGAAGCATATGTTTGCCTTCTCGATGATGAACTAGATTCTAACTTCCACCGCGCAATCAATGCTTTCATTTGTTGCATTGACCCAAAGGAGAATTTCCCTAAACTTGTTGCTGCTACCATCGTGATCAATTTGTTTGGAACAAAAACGTTGCTAAGCAGCTGGAATTCATCAAATCATATTGGTTATTATCAGCATAATTAGCCAAAAATTACAAAAAGCGATACACTAACTTCTAATATTTTATGGATTGAAAACAAAACATATAAACCTGAATTACATAAAACTTTTGCTTTGAAGAGATTAATAATCCCAATGTCAAACCCGTTGAAGTTTTTGGAATTATCATACCTTTTGATGTAGATCGAAAAAGATCGATTGATGGCCGCACACTTCATATTCTTCAGAGAAAATTATCGAATTTAGCGAGCCTCTATGATGTTTCAGAATTCTCTCGTCGGCAAGATTGAATTGATAAAAGAAAAAAAAAACAACAATTCAATGGATTCCAAAGAATATTCTCTTTAAAGGATTAGTCTACTTATCCAACGTTTTTGGAATTAGCAACAGTCATGTGAAACAATTTAGAAGAAGAAGAGAGCAATCGTGAAGATAAGAAGTAATAAGTATCGCTGGAACAAGCTTTTCAACAATTAGACAGGAAAGAGTTGAACGAAGTTAAATGAAACCGTTGAATGTTTGGTTTTACTTTTACAGATGGTCCAATAAAATTTAGGCCTAATAAGTTCATTAGTGGGCTTATTTATCAAATATCGAACCGCATAGGCTTTCTATCTCCCGTCAGCAATTTCTGAGTGAAGGAAAGGTTTAGGGTTCAAAAGAATAATGGAGGTGAATCGTCGGAATTCGCCTGCCGGTATGGAAGTTCCAGTTGCAGGCGGCGGAAATGTCGTCAAATGGGTCGAGATATCTGTACCTTCTCCTTCTTCTTCTTCAACTGAGGACAATGGATGTGTTCTGCTTCCTTCTTCTGAAGAAGACTACGCTTCGAGCTGTGTGATTGGGGAACCTCCGATCTCATTCACTTGGAGAATCAACAAAACGAGCTCAAACGTTCTCGAGCTTCTTCAGATCTCTGCTAAATCAGGATTTCCATTAACTGGTCTTCGTCTCGTCTTTGCTCATACACTCTCTCCTTTTGCTTTTCTATTCTCCGACGAGGTAGATTTAAATGTCTTCTCCACTTTGATTCTTTTGTTTATTGCTATTTTCTTTTACGTTTGTGTTGAAGTTGAAGTTTCGGAACTAAATCGCAGGATAGTGATAGTGGTCGTCTTGTCTTCTTTCTTTACGCTCTTACGCCGTCTGGTGTTGCCTACGTGCTTAAACTCTCGAATATGCCAGCTTATAAATCAGGCTCAGTGTTCCCGATTGATTATTTGATCCACTTGGATGTTCGACCTTACTTAAATGAAACTCAAGTTACAAGTGTGGTTGCATCGCCTGGCTTCCTTTTTCTTGGGAGATCAGATGGTTGTGTCTCTTGTTTACAACCTGTTGTGTCTCCTCAGAAACCATCAGGTAGATTACTCTACACTACTAGCTTAGTATCTCATTTTTGATGTTTCTTCGGTTCTCTTATCATTTTGCCTTCGTCTTTGATCAGGTTTCCACCAGGAGCTGCGTGATGATACAGGTTTTGGTCGTCTTTGGGGATTTGTAAGGCACGTATTGTTAATATAGTTATTCGAAAACAAATGTGATAACTTTATATACTTAGAAGAAAGAAACAAAGGTTATACGCCGTTCTTTCCCTTTCTCGTGATGTTCTTCTAAATAACCACTTATAATGTGCAATGTAGGGGGACAGTTGTTGCAGCCGTGCAAGATATATTTATATCAGAAGTTCATGGAAGAAAGTTTATATGCGTGCTTCATGCTGATGGGGCATTACGTGTTTGGGATATTTTGACTTGTAGCAGGGTTTTGTGTCAGAGTATAGCTGCTAAAAACGTCGAGGGTAATATCTTCTAGTTCTATTTGTGGTCATAATTGATTTTGTTTGATTATGTTTACCTCAGTTTTAACCTTTTTCATGCTTCTTTCACTAGGGGTTATGTGTTTGAGGTTATGGTTGGGCAAAGCTGATTACGATTCTGGCATCATTCCATTAGCTGTCTTGTATAGAGATACTATGGTAAGCTTTTTAGAACCTGTATTTTAAATTCTTTACGACTGACGGGTTGACTTGAGTGGGACATATGTAGTTAGTTTTGTATTGCATTCTATCTCTAATACCTTTTCCCAATTTTTGAAGGGTGTCAACACGGACGTGATCACTGTATATGGCCTTAACTTTAGTTCTGGGGAGGGGACAACTTTGACTCTAGATTCTGGATTGCAGAACATTCCACTGGAAGGGGTACATTATTTTGGGCTCTACATGCTATTCTGTTGTTCTTTTGCTCATAACTATGTTGAATTTGCGTCTTCCCTGTATTTCTTTTACTTGCAACTTTATTGAATTGCATATCCTGATACCTGACATTCGCAGGGAAAATTACGGGATGTCAGATTTACATCTGACAAGATCTGGACTCTAAAGGCCAATGAGCTGACATGGCACATGTTGTGCCAGAAATCTAGCACCATGTAAGTTCGAAAAGACTTTTTTTCTTTCTCTAATTTGGTTGAGATGCTTTGTACTCCATGTAAAATGCATTATATTGGTGTAGTAAGAAATATATGTGCACTTCTTATTTTCGCTGGTCCTCTTCAGCTTGGAACCTTTACTATTTTGAAAAATTAATGTAACGTATCGTAGGTGAATTTCTATGTTATAATACAGAACTTTAGGTGTGACCTTCCCAGAGGTTGCATTCTGAGATTAGTTAGTCAAAATTTAGTAGGTTAAGCTATGAAGTTTGTTTGCATCTAAACTGCGAAGGGAATTGCTGCTCTACCATAGTGGTTGTGCTTTTCACTACTACAGATGTTCTATTGTTCACTGCTTTGATTTTTGTTTCTAGGTTGTGGATAATGTTCTCTTTTAAATTGTTTTCCTTGACCTAGGGAGGCACGGACGTACACTTTGCAGGAAGAATACATTTCTGAGCAGCTATTTCTGAGTTGTAGGAGCTCTGCACATGACCTTCTTTTGACAACTCATTCACTTTTTTCATCTGCAAAGGTCTTTATGCTAAAACATAACCTCCATTTTGAGGAAAAACTTTCGAACCAATCTGTTTCTCCTTTTATTCATGTTATGTTATGCTGTAAAACAATGTTATTTGTATGAGTCCATCTTAACCTATATTGCACTTTTCAGGATCAAATTATGGGATTCATTTCATCAATCTTCCTACGCAGGCTTCTTTGTCCTGGAATTTTTCACAGTGTTGCGTTGCGTTTAACTTTACGGGACCACAACAAACACTGGACTGATTCTGAGTTTCAATCTTTAAGTCTTGATGAGCTTAAAAGCGAAATTCTTTTACTGGTTGAGCATGAGGTTTTATTCTTGCGAAGTTCTATAGTACCTTGTAGATACAATGCGTTCTACTGTTAGTTGCATAAGTCTGGGTCATTAAAGCTGAAATATGACGCTTTTGTGTCAGGTTACTGGTGCAACTTCTAATTCAGCTTTTCACTGGTGGGAAGACTTTTGTACATGTTATCTCGAGCATTGGTGCAACACTAATGAACCTCGCACCTTGCTGGTTCAGTCAGATGTTATTGGTTTAGTTAGAAACAATTCTGTATCGTTGTTCTTTGGATTAGAGAACGCTGAGCACAGTCTTGGAGGTATGTAAAGGATTCTTGCCAGAATTTCTTTGTACTGCTTACAATCGCTTAAGACTTAATACAGTGTCTGCCTTTTAATAGGATCTTCCTCCAAACATAGCAACTTGACAAGCATAGGCTTGGGCTTGTCTCACAATGAACATGAGATTCTGTCGGAGGTACTAAAATGTACTATAAAGATCAGTAAGCAGTGGGGCGGTGCTCCTTATGCCATGTATTATGAATCAATTACTGGAAAGCCAGTTATCTCATCTGATGAAATTGTTCCTCGATTAGTTAACATCCTTCAATCGGGATATGCTATGTCCATAGGTCAGCGTACTTTGTTGGATCTTGGTGCTGATAGAGCATGGGAAAAAGAGCTAGAAGCTCATAAAAATCTTAGATTATTCTCCATTGACATGTTATTGTCTCTCTCTACTCTTTGTCAAAGGGCTGGATCTTGGGAAAAGGTTTTTACTATCATAGAGCACTATTTGCAGTATCTGGTTCCTAAGAAATTTATGCATAACGAAGTTGGTGAGGAATTATCTGATATCTGTAGTTCTATTCTCGTCCAAGCTACTTCTCAGTTTGTAAAGGTGATGTTTGAGTCTGCCTTTGACATCTTCCTACTTGTCAGTTATCTGCTTAACATCTCTGAGCAGGTGAGTTTCCACTTTGTCTCATATCATTGTCATTTAATGGAATCAGTGTAGTTTATATTTTGACACTAACGTCACATATTCCATTTTTACAAATTTTTTTTTGCATATTTTCTAAACTCAGTCATACATTCTTCTTTATTTTTTTCTTTGGCTTTTTTCTTTCTGCAGGTTAATATGTCACAGCAAGACATATGCAAACTACGGCTTGAATTGCTTCCGATGATTCAAGATATTGTCTCAGAATGGCTCATCATCCTTTTCTTTTTTAACACTCCGGCTGAGTCAACTTCAATGGAAGATTTCAGCTTCAAACTCTCATCCCTTCAGATTGGTAGGTTGTTATCCTTGGAAAATATTCCACAGAAGCTCATATCTCACAGTCACATCCAATATTTATGACTGGATACAATTGTTTTTCCACTGCAGATAGCAGCATTGACAAAAGATCATGGAACACAATGCTTGGAAAATGTGGTTTCTCATTGGCGTACATTCTTCTTTTTAGTGACCGAAGTCGCATTGTGGACAGCCGATTTGACTTGAGAAATCTTCCGAGTTCACAAGTCATTACAGGTTTGGTACAAAACTTCATCAGCTGGATTCGTTATAGTAAAACAGGAGAGGACTCTTCTTCACTGCTAAGACGCTCAACTGAGCTTACTCTTAGGTTGATTAGGAATGGACAGTTTGATGCTGTTGAGGTAAAGAAACTGTCCCTGCTTCTTTGATGAACCTTTTTTAATAAAAAGTTCTAGCTAACTGCTAGTTAAAATTAATTGCTGATTGCTCTGTTCTGATTTTTTGGTATATTCTTAATTACATTCTCAAGCGAATCCTTGTGGTTGTGGAGGCAAGTTTACGCGGGGAGAAAACATTTGGACATGCTCAAGATACTAGTGGAGATTGGTGTCTTCTTCAACATCTCCGTGGTTGTTGCCTCCTTGATCAAGTGCAACGTGGAGGATGCGGGATATTAAGAGAGAGGAAGATTAGTGATGCCATCCGCTGCTTCTTCAGGTGCTAATTATCTAGAATCTGTTCACGGATAATTTTGCAGCCTGGTCATGTATGAATTGTATTGTGAAAATACATAGTTTGTGCCTTTTTGTGTTTTATTCTAATCTTATAGAAGACAAGCTTGCTGATTCTGCCTTTGTTGTTCAACGTCTCTGGTTCATTTTTTTTTTAATATTATCCCTTCATGAACATTTGTCTTCGTTTTTGTCTAACATACATCAACCCTGTCATGGTTCCCAATGTAGAGCATCATCAGGTGAAGGATCTTGGAAGGCTTTGCACAGCTTTGCTAAAGAAGCAGGAATTTTGCATTCCACAATTGGTGAGCTCCTCGAAGAAATTTGTTCTTGCTCTCAATCTTTGCCAGTTCTATTATTTCGAAAACTAGGCTTTATGTCTTGCTGATTCATTTTCGCCTTTTTACCATCCATTGGTTGAAGCAGGTACCAATATTTCAGATGGTGAGAAGTCTTGTGCGACATGGAAGCTTCATTACTATGAATGGGCTATGCAGATTTTTGAACGGTACAATATAAGTGAAGGAGCTTGTCAGTTTGCCTATGCAGCCCTTGAGCAAGTAGATGAGGCCATTAATTTCATGGAAACTTTTGAAAACGTCCGTCTACCTGTAACAGCCGCTTACAGTAGAGGACGACTGTGGGCAAATATTTTCAAGTTCACCTTGGATCTAAATCTCTTGAATGATGCTTACTGTGCTATAATTTCAAACCCTGATGAGGAGATTAAGCGCATCTGTTTGAGGCGCTTCATAATAGTTCTGTTTGAATGTGGCAAAACAAAGGTATAGGTCAAGAATGCTTCTTCACTTACTTTCCGTAATTATTTTTTTGTGGTTTTGGCAAATGCGCAACAAAACCTCAAAAAACCTTTCTCTATATTGTCTGGTACCACGAGAACATTTTACAGACCATATCACCATCATTGTTTGATGTATGTTAGTTATTGTGGGTTCTGTCTTAAATGCTCAGGCCTCCGCAAAGATGTTTGTACTAGCATGAAAAAAAGTAAATTCGTATAAATATTTATCTTGTGTCTGCAGATCCTCAGTGATGGACATCTGCCTTTCATCGGCTTAACAGAGAAGATCACCCAAGAGCTTTTTTGGAAGGTATTTTGTGGGAAGCAGAGTTGGTTGTTTCTCTCGTTGGTTTATTTCGTCTATATTTCATTCATTCTATCTACGATCTGTAGGCCGGGCGTTCTGAGATAATGATTAAGCCAAATCCTTACAAGCTGCTTTATGCTTACGAGATGAGACGACACAATTGGCGAATGGCGGCAAGTTACATGTATCAGTTTTCTGCTCGTCTAAGAAGCGAGGCAGCATCCACAGATTACAAACAAATGTCCCTAGTTTTGCAAGAGAGGCTTAATGGACTTTCTGCAGCTATCAATGCATTGAGTCTTGCTCATCCTGGATATGCTTGGATTGATCCACTACCAGAAGAATCCATGCGTTATCCGGCGAAAAAGGCTAAAAGAGCAGAAGACCACCAATGTTAGTCTTCTCAGTCTCTAAACCTTGGATCATCATTCTGTTATATTGTTGCATTATCACATGGATAGTGAAATTCTGAATTACTTTTGCTGCAGTAAGGAGTAATGACCAGCCCAAAGGGGACCAGATTTGCATCGATATCGAGAAACTCCAAAACGAGTTTGTTTTCACTACAGCAGAATATATGCTTTCACTGAAAAATTTCGGGTGGACGTATTCAGGTATACTGTCTCCTACTTCCTCCATGGTCTGTTTTGAGTTTGCACTATAGGGGCAGTTGTAACTTTGAATAATCCTTGCCACAGAACTAGTGAAAAGCTTCTGGAATATTAGTTGACAGAAAATCAGGTGGTATCGTCACCCTACATATGATGAGATAAGAGATTGATCTACTGCCACCGTGAAAGGATTAAATATTTGACAGTCTCCTTTTATGTATGAGATATCTTTTGTTCATCATCGTATTAGCTACTGGATGAACTAGTCTTAGGTAGCATAACTGTGTTCTATGCAATTTCCCTAAGGCATGATTTCAGAAGGGTGTCATTGACCCTGCTGTCTATTTCCTAGTTATCTAATACAATCATATCTATAAACATGCGTTGTTGTATTCACCCCAGGACTCGAAAAGCCACCATCGGACTTAGTTGACCTTCTTGTCCAGGCAGAATTGTATGACATGGCACTCACTGTTGTTCTAAAATTTTGGAGAGGCTCAGCTTTAAAAAGGTAAAATTTCTTGCTTGGTATTTCTGAAGTCATATTCGTTGAGAATTACGTTGAAATATTTACTGGTTATTCTCAGGGAGCTGGAAAAGATATTTGAGAATATGGCAATTAAATGTTGCCCTGCTAAAGGAACGCTGTGGACATCGTGAGTGACTATATCTTAGCTGTTTGGTATTTCATTGGTTACTTGTTGACTCTCCTGTCTTATCCAAAATGATTTCAATATGTATTTTTGTTTATCTTATCTCAGGCCTAATCTTATGTTAACATCTACGGATGACGAAGTTGCTCATTCACCTGATAGAAGCCCTGCTGTTCAAGGCTCTAAGTTGGCTGGTGACTGGGAAGTTCTTGAGGTTTATCTTGTCAGTAACTTCTGAATCCCTGCTTGGAATTTATTCTGTTTCAATTGTTTCTATTATCTACTACTCTGGAGTTTGGGAGCATTGAAAAGTGTTGGCATGTCCCCACGAGCAATATTAATCCAAAAATACATACTTAGTTGCTTTGAATTTAAATGGTCATGATGCACCAAGAATCTATTCCGCAATAAATGCATCTCGTTTATCAATAGTATTTTTGGTCACTGAAACCAGAGCAGTATGCCGTCATTACATTATTCTTTCAATGAACCTTTTCTAGTTCAAAGATGGTTGACTTTTCTAGTTGGTGCTTAGGGTATAGGAACTTTTAATCATTTTTTTCTTATGTTTGGTGAAATAATTGTTTACCGGAATGTATAAATGCAGAAGAGGTACAAAGACATGCACGCTAGACTACCATTCACTGTTGCTGCGACCCTTCTTCAAACAGATTCTTGTATTGAATTGCCTCTCTGGCTGGTTCAAATGTTCAAGGTAATATTTTCGATGTTTGAGTTAAATCATTTGTAAGGTTGTTCTCTTTTGCGTTCATGCAAATCTTCTTGACTACTTGTGCGTTTGACAGGACGGCCAGAAGGAAAAAGCTTTGGGAATGGGTGGGCAAGAAGCAAATCCTGCTTCCTTGTTTCAGTTATATGTTGACTATGGGCGTCTTACAGAGGCCACTAATTTGCTGTTGGAGTACATGGAATCATTTGCATCAGCGGTGAGTTATATGATCTGTCAGCTGTAGAGACTCTTTGTTGGATAATAAGCATCTCTCTACAGAATAGTTTTTTCCCTTCATATTAAGATTCGTAGGTTCGCTAGTATATTGCAGCTTCTTAAGGTCGAATTGAATATAATGTATGAAAACATAGAGAATGTTTAAGTTGCAGGATGCTGAAAACAGTAAAACAAATGGTTGCAGATTTCACCTTTAATAAGCGCTTATGACTAAGCATGAGTTTGCGTTTCAAAAATGTTTTTTGTTCTCTTGTGAAAACAGAAACCAGCAGAAGTATTGAAAAGGAAAAAGGTATCAGGGGTTTGGTTTCCTTACACAACAGTGGAAAGACTATGGTGGGAGCTAGAGAAAATGATGAACTCAGGACGAATGTTAGAGCAGTGCCAGAAGCTTAAGGGACAACTCCATCAAGCCTTAGTCAATCACTTAAAGCTGGTACATTTGCAATAACAATTTTAAACTATAGAAGTGTGCAAGTCATATTGTGTGAGTTTTGATCAATCTAATAAATGGTGTTCGTTTTTTGGTTGGTTTGTTTTATTGCAGCTGAAAGTGGACTCAGATGATGCCGTGTCCTCTGCAAATGGTTGAAGAAAACGAACTTAAAACGGGAGGCCTCATGATTGATCTGTGTGAATATGAAACTCGAATTAGGGTTTTGGTTTTGTTAAGAGTACATTGTTGGTCCACAAATTTTCATTACCAAAGTGGATTGTATGATAAACCGACATTGAGAAGGGGATTGTTGAGAAACCCTAAAAGAAAAATGAAAACTAAAATTCCTTCATTGCATGTGTTTAGTTTCTAAAGATTGTACCAAACCAAATATTCCGTTCACTTTCGCAATATTCACTCGTTTACTTGTTAGCTGGGGCAAAAAGAGAGGTGAAAGGTTTATTAACTAAGCACTGTCGTTAAAATTCGGTAAAAAGGGTGTTTGATCTTTGTTAATTCGATCTAATCCGGTCTAAATGAATCCATTTTTGTAAAATCCAAAATCGAAACTAGATGGAACCAAAATAATCAATCTAAAACCGGTCTTTTTGGAAAAACAAAAGATATATTTGACTAAAACGTAATTCCAAACCGGAATTGTACCAAATTGAAAATTCGACCTGAAAGTAAATCTAAACTGAAAAAGCTCACTCTAATTGGCTTAAGGCCTAAGAGATGTTATTGATGCATTTTAATTAATTTAAAAATTTATATGAAATATATAAATTTAAATAAAATACATTGATTTTAAATATAATATATAGATATATTAATAAATATTTATAAATTAAATAATTGTGTTAAATTTTATTTTATATTCTTAAATAAAGAAATTTGTCTAAACTCATGAATCGAATATATTAATAAATTTGTATGATAAATAATACATGATGTAAATTATAAAATTAATAACATATAATTTTAAAATAAAAAATTATGAAATTAGTAACACTTAATTTTGTTCAAAATTTTAAATATATTCAAATACATAGACTAATAACCCCACCTTAACTGTGACACAAAATTGAATCGAAACGAGAATCAAATGGAGAGAGTGAGGCATTTTGGTGAGAGTATAAAAACAAGTGGGAGTGTGTGAGAAAAAAAAAAGAAGAAGAAACAATGGAGAAGTTGAAATCACTGATTCTTGAGCATCTTCTTCAGTCGGTGAAAAGCAGCAGCGTCGATGATCTTCTCTCCTCTTCTTCTTCACTTCTCCGTTTTTTTCTGGGTCTTCCCCAATTTTCAACAAGTAAACATACCCTAAACCCAAAACCCACTCTTCTCTATGTTTCTATCTCTTAAATTGGAGTTTTTTCATTGCTCTTTCGTTTTCTTAATTTGGCTTTTTCAGGCGGTGAGTGAGTTGGCGGATCCTGATTTGGGTTGATGTGGGAAGAACGAAGTGACATCTCTAGACTTGAAGCGTCGGGGAAATCTCTGCTTTGGCAGCCGAGATTTCAACGATGCTTTGCGCTTCTACTCTAAGGCCTTACGTTTTGCTCCTCTAGACTCCATTGATGGAGACAAGAGCTTACTTGCTTCTCTGTTTCTGAATAGAACTAACGTCCATCATGTAAGTGACCTTTTATTCTCTCTTTTATTCATTTTTTCATCACTGAATCTCTAAGCTTTGAGGCTTCTCATGTATGTTGCTTTAAAATCTGGTGCTTATCGAAGAGAGCTTGCGGGACTGTCATCGTGCTCTTCGGATTGATCCTTATTATGCAAAGGTTTCTAATTTTCTAACTGTTAATTTGGATCCTTTATGAAATTTCAGCTCACAATTTTGCTGTGTGACTTAAGTTTTCATTGATCTTTCGTGTCAGGCTTGGTATAGGAGAGGCAAAATTAATACTGTTCTTGAGAACTATAAAGATGCATTTCGTGACATCACAGTTTCTATGTCTCTTGAGTCATCACCTGTTGGGAAGAAGCAGCAAAAAAACGAACTTGAGACTATTCCAGACTACCAGAACAAGCAAACATCTGAAAACACACGCACTTATGCTGGTGTGGGTGAGATTTTTCTCCCATCTTTAGATTATTACATGACAGTTTTAGGCTATCTTTAGATTCAGAGAGGAATGTTAGTTTGTTGACCTGTTTCTGATGGTCTGTAGATCATCTACTACCGAGTGTGCAAAGTGAAGTAAAGCTGCGTTGTATGCGTACAAAAGAGAAAGGAAGGGGTATGGAATCAGAATGTAATATCGAACAAGCTTCTGTGATACATGTTGAAGAACCATTTAGTGTGGTAATGAGCTGTGATACACAATTATGGGTTTTCAAACAGTAAATTTTCTGAAAAGATTCAAATTTTTTTTATTCTTTAACGGACACATTTTCTTTTGTTACTGAACATGTTTCATTGGTGATGCCACTTCGTATATGTAGGTCATAGAAAAAAGTTTTCGGGAAACACATTGCCACTTTTGCTTGAACGAGTTGCGTGCTGATGCTGTTCCATGTCCATCATGCTCAATATCTGTGTACTGCTCAGAGTCTTGCCAAATTCAATCAGGTGGAATGCTGCCTACAAATGAGAAGGACAAGCATCACATTTTTCAGAATCTACCTGATGATGTTGTGGAGCATATTAAAGGCGTTACATCAGCTGACATATGTTATTCTGAGACGGAGTGTATTGAAGAACACCAGCATGAATGTCGGGGAGCTAATTGGCCTGCTGTACTACCATCTGATGCTGTTTTAGCTGGTCGAGTTATAATGAAGTTAATATATCAAGGGGAAACAGCTATGGATCTTTTCAACCTTCAGGAGAAATTAGTATGTCCTTTGACTGTAGAATTTCCCTGCAGCAGTCACAGATATTCTAACAAGGAGTGACTATCTTATGTCTTTTACAGGAAATTCCTCATAGCTACTCTCTGATGAGTCCAGAGAGCAAGTTGGAGTTGCATCTACTGTCCATAGTATTGATTTGGTGCCTTAATAAATCTTGCTGCCCTAATTTTTCGGTCTGTGAAGCTTCTGTGACACAGGTTGTCCTCTACATCTCCCTCCCTAACAACTTTGCTCTCTGAAATTTGTGTAGGCACTAACATATTGAGGTCGATGGATGTTAATGGTTTAGGCTTAGAAGTTATACTTTCTCCTGCAAAAGATCAAGGATGTCTTGCTTCTGTGATCTTTTGTCATTGGAATTTAGTTCATCAACTGCAATCGAGAATATGAAGTTAAAATTTCAATTTGGTTTTTCATTGTCTAGATTAAATCTATCCTCATTAACAAAAATGTTTACAACCTGCAATAATATGCATTTGGTTCACTCAATGAGTTCTTTTTATCATGAATTGATGGACAAGTACAGCTGTGTAGATGATGTCTGTGCAACATTATGTTTTGGCTATATTTTATGGAAGTTTACTTATTGAGGTGGCGACCACTGTCTGGCTTTTTCCTCTCTATGTAGATTATAATACTGCTGTTACAAATCAAGGTGAACTCTATGGCAGTTGTCCGTATGAAATCCAGCGGCGATACTTTCAAATGCATCCCAGCTAAAAAAATTTCAGATAAAGAGCCGATTCAGAGTTTAGAGCAGGTTTGTCTTGGCAGAGGTACTGCTTATTAGATTGTTATTTAATGATTGTTATTTCCGATCAGGGTTGCTCTTGTTTGCACAAATGCATCTCCTTCGTTAAGGCCAACGATGTCAGAAGCCGTGCAAATGCTCGAGGGAGAGATGGAAAACACAGCTTATGTCTGATCCTGCCGTATATGGACATGATTTAAACTTCTCAAAGCTGATGGAGAGTATTGCAAAAACGCCAGAGTCATCTTCAATGTACCCATTTATTTCAGAATCCGCCACCTGAAACTCAACAGCAGAATTTTCTTCCTCGTCACTATAATATCAAAGTTTATGCACACAGCCTTGTCCCTTGTGAGAGGCTTGTGAGGTATCTCATACTTAAATTAACTACGAAGTCATATCACATATAGTTGTTTGAAACCTTACATTAGCTATGAATGTTGGTCGAGTAGTAACTTTTCATGAAAGTTTCTAGTGTATTCTGAATCATTTGTATCTATGATTATCTGGATGTGTATGGATTTTTCTCTCGATGTTAACTCTGTGATTCCGACTGCAATGAGCTTTAATCACCGAAGCCACAGTTGCTTGAGCTAAAATACCCAGATCAATAAAGAGTCTGGTCCTGTGAAGTCAAAGAGTTTTCCTTTCTTCGACCAGCTATCAAACCAGAAAGATGTAATCTTTTTCTATGGTTCTGAACTTAAGAAGATCCTTCCACATCAAAGAGCCTTTATTGACCCTATCCTTCTATATGTTTCTTGTTGGATGTGAGTTTGTTGAATCCACTTGTCCCACAAGGTAGGTTTCGATGAGAGAATTCTCCATATCAGTTTCATACAACTAACCTGACTTACCTCCTTTATGACTTTACCCCCAACCCTCCATCCTGTTTCAGCTAATAGGCATCATCGCACGCAATATTAGCCTTCTTTTTGTTTCCGGTCCAAACCCCAAAAAACCAAAGCACATTTTTTCCAACTCCTTAATTCATCCATTCGTAAGTCTATAGACTGATATCCAGACGTTAATAGCACTAATGACTACCGAGTTTAGGAGTTGAAGTCTCCCAGCGTACGATAAGAAACTTGTTGTCCAGAAGCTTATCTTCAACCTTATCTTCTCGACTAGTGGCAGATCGTCACTTGTGGTCATCCTTTTAGCTAGTGAGCAAGGGAGACCGAGATATCGAATCAGAAGCTAACCAGTTGCAAACGGAAAAAAAGAGGTAATGCGAAGCCTTAACTCCAATAGATAATATCATTGCTTGTGATTGTAGCTTGAACAACAACATGACATGTCCTTGAAAATTCTCAAGTCCATAGGTCTTTTAGGGAAATTTTCGTCTGAGTTGGCCAAGCTTCAGTATCACCTAGAAGATGTAACTTTGGAATTTATTTCAAGAATAGATGATTATTTGTTGGTTTTGCAAAACATGGTTCGTAATATTTTTATAAAGAGGAAAATTCTAAGACAAAGATAAATATATATTCAACTTCGTGTGAGAATTGACCCAGATCAACAACTATTCGCATAGACCAAGTTATTGGGTTGAACCAGATACAAGAAGAAAGTAAGAGGACTTTGGGCCAATACATAAAAGCCCATTACGTGAGAGATTAATACATATGTAATGTTTTGGTCATAAATAATATTATCCAAATTACTTTGTAACTAAGCCGTTAATTTTCATTTCTATTATTAGAAAAAAAAACTAAGCCACAAAGATACCATTAGCTCTCTCTAAGCTTCTTGTAATCTGCAGACACAAAAACTGGTATTTCTCATATTATAGTGGAGGTTGAGGGACAGGAGATCCCTCCCCAGAGGTAGCAGTTTGAGGCTGTGAACTGGGTGAATAAATTACTTGTGTTCTTCCTAGTTTTGCTTAGATTAATCTGTAATCAAGTCGAAAATTCTCAAAAATGGTATTAAAGCAAGTTCAAGACTAATCTGATAATCTACAGTAAAGAAGAGAAAAAGAGCTACAAGTTAGACGAGATACTTACTGTTTTCTAGTTCAAGGTAGTGTAAGAAGCAAGGTGTTAGCTTCTTGCTGAGCTGAATCCTAGGGTGGTTGTGATTCAGTTGGCTGTAGCAACTAGGCTTAGTTGTTGTAACCTTGAAAGCTGTTCAAAAGATTCATTACATTAGTCAACCATGGAGCCCACTCTATGCAGATTTGGGATGAAGAAATTTGATGGTAAATGTGATTTTGGAATGTGGAAATACAAGATGATGTGTCAACTAGAGATACAAGGTCTACTCTCAGTCATCAAGGAAGGTTTTACAATCTTCTCAGAATCTGGAAAAGAACAAGAATGGTCAGAGGCAAACATTGATGAAAAGAAGGCTGACAAGGATCCAGAGTAAGAAGTTTGTTGGAAACATGTTTAAGCGATTCTGAGAAAAATCAAGTATGACACCATTGCTTTGGGGATGTGAATCGCTCATGAAATGATTTATCAATCCAAGTCTCTTCCCAACATAATCTACTTGAAGAAACGATTCTCTTGCTACAAGATGGAAGAAGACAAGCTCTCGATGAGCGTTGTCTCGGAAGACCATCATGATCAATGATAGGTCGGTAGCTAGGACGTCTCTTTCGTTACTCATCAGCTTTAGCTAAAGAAGCAGGATTTTCGCATTCCGCTATAGGTAACCTCCTCAAAGAAATTTGTTTTTGCTCTACTTCTTTGCTCATTATCTCATCTCCAGTAGAGACCAAAATCAGCATGGTGTAGGTTGTATTTGATAATGAAGATGGTGAAGAATCAGACAACCCAACAGAGAAAGCATATGAGTGTGATCCATTCATCTCAACAGGAAATATAAAAAAGTTGCGGTAGATGCTTAGGGAGACTCTGATTCAGGTTACATAACACTACTGCTGTATCAATCTACGCAAATACCAATGAATTGAATGAATGAATATACACACGGCTTTTACCGTATCTTATTTGATCATTTACTGCATATATGGAATTAAGTACTTCAAACCTTGTATTGGTAAGAAACATGTTGGTTTTGTCTGAGTATTGTTTGGAGTTTGGACCACATAATGCAGAATAAATAAGATGAAAACCCTGAACATAAATGGAGAATTCTTACATGCAAATATACAAACAACAGGGAAAACCGCAAGGCTTACTTTGTTAACAAGCAACATAACTTTTTCCGGAAAATCACGCAACTCTTTTTATACTACAACAAAAGAGTATACAACACTACAGTACCAGCTGTTGGTGTAACAGAAACAAAATGTGTAACCTGTGGAGAGATCAACTATTTAAAAAATGGAAAACAATTCTAACTTCCCAGCTTCTCTGAAGATATTTTCCAGTGTAAATCATCAATTGTCAGGAGACTCGCTATAAGAAAGCAGAGTACACAGCTTTGTCAAGTTAATATGGACAATCTAGAAAAACCTGAAGTGTCAGAAAGACATCAAACTGTCAAGTATCATATAAATCTCCTCGCTCTTTGGATGTGATTTGTCAAGAGAATAGAATTGATGGACCTTGCCATCAAGCATAATCCAACTACAGCCTGGTGTTTTATAAGCATTCTGGTGTTTAATCCTCTTTCTAGCTTTGCGTGCCTCTTCCCAATTACCCATCTCAACATATAAATTTGCCATCATAGCAACGTAACCTCCATTGTTAGGATTTAAAGCAACCAGATTCTTAACAGCAACTACAGCTAAATCCAAATGGCCATATTTCTTACAAGCATTGAGCAATGATCCCCAAATTGCCTCATCCGCTTCCATCTTCATCCTTGCCATTACTTCCAATGCTTCATCAAACTGACCTGCCCTGCCTAGAAGATCTATTAGACAGCCGTAATGCTCAATCCTTGGCTCAATATAGAATCTGTTTGTCATGAGGTCGAAATAATCTCGACCTTTCGTTACCAAACCTCCATGTGTACATGCATTAAGAAGACCAATAAAAGTAATGTGATCTGGCTTTACATCGTTACTCATCATTTCTTCAAACACTGTAATAGCTTCTTCGCTTCTTCCATGGAGAGCGAAGCAATTTATCATGGAATTCCAAGCTGTTACACTCTTCTTGTTCGTCATCTTAAAAACAGAGCTTGCTTCCACCAAGTTGCCACATTTTCCATACAAGTCGACCAATGAATTTGAAACGAACATATCAGACGAAAGATCACGACGGTATGCAAAGGCATGAACCCCTTTGGCTAACTGAAGCGTACCAGTTTGAGCACAAGCGGATAGGACACAAACTAAAGTTACCTCATTAGGACGAACATTACGCTCTTTGATCATCCTTCCAAACAGACTTATAGCTTCAACGAAGAGACCATTCTGTGTACAAGCAGCAAGAATCGCGTTCCAGGAGGGAACATCACGCTCAGGCATTTCGTCAAATAGAGCAATAGCATTGGAGATATCACCGGACCTCGCATACCCAGAAAGCAAAGCAGTCCAAGAAACAACGTTTCTCTCAGACATTTCGTCGAACAGTTGTCTGGCAAGAGGGATGTGAGAAACAGAGGAGGCGTAAGAGTGAAGCAGAGCAGTTTGGACGACGAGGTAGTGATGAAACCCGGACTTAAACAAGTGTGAGTGCACTAAAGGAGTGGATAAAGCAGAGGAGAGATGTGGTGTGGCTTTGAGGACAAGTGGGTAGATGAAGTGATTAGGACGAGGAAAAGAGCGATTAACCATGAGACGGAAAAAGGAAAAGGCAGAGGAAGCATGGAGAGGGAGAGAAGAAGAGTAAGCAGTTAAAACGGCGGCGTAGAGATGTGTATTGGGGTAAGAGAAGCGATCAAAGATAAAGCGAGCGTAAGATATATTACAGAGACGAAGAGTACAGAAACGGAGAAGCTTGAAACAGAGGAAAGGTGAGTGACTTAGTCCAGCAACGATGAGAAAGGACTGCACTTGCTTCATATGATTCAAATGGGTCGACTTGGAAATCACGTCGGATACAAATTGACCGGATTCAGCCATATGTGACGGCGCGTGGAGAGTAGTTTAAGTCAGAGATTTGGCTTACACGTGTCCTCATGTGCTATTCCACCAAACGTGGTGAGAGAGAGAGAAAGAAAAAGAGAGAGAGAGAGAGATGGATAATGTGAGTGGCTTCGTCTTTTTTCTCTCTGAGTCTATCGTTTTCTTCACTTTCCGGTTTTATCGTCTCTCTTCTTCTCCAATTTGACGGATTTAAGGTTCCCCAACTCGATCTAATCTCTACCCTAACGCTCCTTCATTAATTTCTCAGAATTAAGATTTTACAGAATACATAAAGTATACATATTTACATCTATATGTCACACAACATCATCGAAGCTGATGCAGACATATCTCTTTGATTCGGATCTCGAGTTTTTTCTCAGTTCTATGTCATAAAAACTGTATCTTTTTGGTTTTCTATACACACACAAAGATTGTATTTTTTTTTTTTTTTTTTTTTCAATCATCAAATGTCTGGAATTTGGAGATGGAGGAATCTAAAGTCCTTAGCTTTCCACGCTCGTTCGGTCTCACCTGTTCCCGCTCATCTCTACTCTCTTGAATTGGGATCATCTCCGCCTCGCCTCCGTCTCCAGGAACGATTCAAATCGGAGCAAGGCGGTGTTGGTGGAGGAAACAACGGCGGAGGAGGAGCTGGAGGAGATGATTTTCCTGTCCCCGTCACACGCCGGAAGCTAAGAGCTGAACCCAATTGTCCTCGCTGCTCCAAACAAATGGATCTTCTCTTCTCCAACCGTCAGTTCCCTTCTTCTAATCTTCTCCACCGTTCCGATGATTCCGATTCATCAGAGAAAACCAATTTCCAATCTGTTAACTTCTGTCCGACTTGCAAAACCGCTTACGGATTCAACCCGCACGGCGTCTCTCCTCTTCAGGGGACATTCATCGAGATCGGTCGTGTTCAGTCCCCAGCCACAACCAATACAACGTCCAAATCATCAGCAAGGAAACAGCATTTAAAGGAATCAAATCACGGATTCGGCAGCTCCAATTACAGAAATAAAATCAAGTCTTCCTTTTGGGATACACTCAGATCTTACGGTGCTGAGCCACCTGAGGATTGGTCTCCACCTCCTCCTCCTCCTTTGAACGCCTCTCCTAGCAATAACATCGCTCCAGCTTCTAACGGTGCCGTCAAAATGGATACTTCTCCGTTACCTGATGCAGCTAATGACGTTAGTCGTTGGGGTGGAGCTAGCTTAGGCAGAGACTTTCCTACTCCAAAGGAGATTTGTAAATGGCTTGATAAGTTCGTCATTGGACAAAGCCGCGCCAAAAAAGTTCGGTCTTATCCACTTTTACATCGGGATGACTGCTCATTTCTGATCATGTCTCGTCATTCATTACTTACGACATTGTGGTCTTTGACTTGATCGTAGGTGCTCTCTGTCGCTGTGTATAACCATTACAAGAGAATATATCATACCTCTATGAAGAAAGGGTTGGTTTTTTCTCATCCGTTGGCTTAAGTTTTTCATCCTTGTACTTGATCGAACGCATTATCACCGTTAAATCTGTCAAGGTTTATTGCGATATGAGGTTTGTGTTGGAAGCTGACATAGTGGACCTTGAATACTAGGTCAGCAGCACAACAAATTGATGATGACGATAATGTAGAATTAGACAAGAGCAATGTTCTTCTCATGGGGCCTACTGGCTCTGGTATGAGCTTATGCTTTTTTCTGATCATAATCTATTTTTTCACGGTCCATTCGGTGCTCGTCCTGTTGACGCTGACATGATTTTTTATTCATTTCTTGAACAATAGGGAAGACATTACTCGCAAAGACTTTAGCTCGGCTTGTAAATGTTCCATTTGTTATTGCTGATGCAACTACACTGACTCAGGTAAGATTGTGATCTTCTGTATTGATTTAAGTTCATGATTCTCAGCACTTCAATCATTGGGTTGGAGATCTTTCGATGGTTGTTCCAAATTAGACATATTAGGCATTGCTCCTGTAATTATGATTTCGTATGTTGCTCTTTGACCCCGCTTTTGTGTTGTCTTAACAGGCTGGTTATGTTGGTGACGATGTTGAATCAATTCTTCATAAGCTACTAACGGTACCGTTTCTTATTCAGTTGTGATTAACATTCCCAGCACACTTTCCGTCCTGTTTCATTTCAGAAGATTCGCTTATGACTTGTAGGTCGCTGAGTTCAACGTGCAAGCAGCACAACAGGGAATAGTCTACATCGATGAAGTTGATAAGATAACAAAGAAGGTCAGTATGAAAGATAATGCTAACTCCTGAACTCATAAGAACAAGAAAATTGGGGTTTATGCTTCCTGGGTTCTCCCTTCTGCAGGCTGAGAGTTTAAACATTAGCCGGGATGTCTCCGGAGAAGGTGTCCAACAGGCCCTTTTGAAATTACTGGAAGGCACTGTAAGTGGATTATTTTTGTACTGGAATAATTGTTCGCTAGACATGAAGCCCTTGCGTAACGAGTTATAGTGTACTCTAGAAGTGATCCTCTTGGTTTGCTTCCGTATTGATCGTTGGATCTTTCCAGATCGTAAATGTTCCAGGGAAGGGAGCAAGGAAGCATCCACGGGGTGACCATATACAGGTGTAGAGCTAGAACCTATCATTGTCGTATAATCTTTTAGTGTTACTACGCAACAACAAGTGTTGTTTACTTATATTATTCTATTGTTATGATGTACAGATAGACACAAAAGACATCCTTTTTATTTGTGGAGGAGCATTTGTTGACCTTGAGAAGACCATTGTGGACAGGTAAATTCACTATGCTTCCTTTTTGTTACCATGCATTAGTGGTTCTGTTTTGACTTCGATCATCATCTCTAATGTTTTGCCAGACGACAAGATTCATCAATTGGTTTTGGAGCTCCTGTCCGTGCCAACATGGCTACCAGTGGAGTGACCAGTGGTGCAATAACTTCATCTTTGCTAGAATCGGTAAAGCTCTCTTTCCCTATGTAAAACAATTCTCATCTCTTGAAAGAGATCTTAGTTTTGGGAGTGCATTTCAGGTGGAGAGTGCCGATCTTACAGCATATGGCCTTATACCTGAGTTTGTAGGACGCTTTCCCATATTAGTTAGTTTGTCAGCTCTAACAGAGGACCAACTCATTCGGGTAATTTAACATTTTTCATAGCTTTGGCTTTATCATGTTGCTGATAACACATTTCTTTGATTGCTCATGATGGTACTTCATCTCGGCTAGTGAAATCAAAGCGAGAGTAGTGGTTGTCATCATCGAGATCTTGATTGTATCCTTCTCATATTTAAGGGTAGCTAAAATTGCCTTCGTTGTTTGCACTGCAGGTGCTTGTAGAACCCAAAAATGCTCTTGGGAAACAGTACAAGAAACTATTTAGTATGAACGACGTAAGCTCCCTCAAAATATACACTTGCCAAGAGTTGATGTAAAAGTATTCAGATTTAAGTTTAAACTTGGAATTTTTGGTTCTTAAACCCGCATGATCTGTTGCAAAATTTCAGGTAAAGTTGCATTTTACTGAGAAAGCACTAGGGATCATTTCCAAGCAAGCGATGGTGAAGAATACAGGTGCGAGGGGACTAAGAGCCTTACTTGAAAGCATTCTTACCGAAGCCATGTTTGAGGTACTTCGGCTACCAAAAAGATTGCTAAGCTACAACTATATAACTCTCGTCTTCACACCTTTATTTCATTTGTTTTCTCAGATTCCAGATGCTAAGAAGGGAGACGAAAGAATCGACGCTGTTATTGTAGATGAAGAATCAACAGGCTCAGAAGCTTCTCGTAGATGCATAGCAAAAATACTTAGAGGAGACGGGGCGTTTGAGCGTTACCTCAACCAGAACAAGTCGAGAGATGCTACAGAATCAACGGTATGACTGTAAAGATCATTTATTGGCTGCTCCTTGAGTCAACATAAACTGATCATTATGAATCTTAGATATAACATTAGTCTCCTTCATGGACCCTCTCTTCTGGAACTCTTTTGAACAAAAGCAAAAGTCTCATCTGTTCCTTACTACGCTCTATACTTGTGTTTGGACTTGGCTATGATAATGATCACTGAAACCTGATGGGTGTTTTGCAGGTTGATGAAAGAATAGGCTCAGCGAGAGCAATGAGGTTGTAAAGAGAATGATAGAAGAACGGGTTCCTTTTTTTTTTTTTAACATGAGGAGTTTCTTGATTATTTGTAAAGAACAGCATTCATAAAAGTGCAAGAGGATATATCTGCTTATGTACAATAAAATTGTTAGTTTACAAATTCGAAAGTTGAATTATTTACATAGAAAAATAGGAGTGTATCTCACTGTGTAAACACAACATTTGTAACTCTGCTTCAAATAACAAGTGCCTTTTTTTTTTTTTAGTTTCTCAGTTCATGTTATCCTCTATCTTCATTCTCAACTCTCCGTGGAACCAAGAAGAGCTTATTCATATCTAGAGGATCCTCATGAATGCCAAAGCTTCCTTCATCCTGCAAACGCATTTACAACAACGAAACTCATTCATATGGTCGTATACTTACTCTAGACTGGCTTGTGTGAGAGATGAAATTTCAAAACTTATCGCGAAAGATGCAAGAAATGCACCAACAAAAGAATCATCAGCTCCAGATTGTGTCGAGTACCAAGATACTCATCCTGTGCTGCAGATCACGAATCAAAAAAGTTGGTATGTATATTACTCAAAGCACATATTGATTCTTTAGTTACCTTCGTACTGCAACCTTTCTCTCCATCAGTGACTCAAGCAGCTTTAGTTACCGTTATCATGCATCCAAAGACATAACCACTTCCTTTTTCTCCGCGTCCCCATTGCTTAAAAACAAAACCTCATCATAACTTAATCTTATCAATGACAGCCTCATTCCAGATATTCTCAGCATTTTGCCCTTTTTCCGTAAGTGAAAATATTGTATCCAAATTTTAATGAAACTATTTGGTTCTTGCTTGGGGTTGTAGAGTTCGAGGACGATTCCTCATTGGAGTTTCAAGATCCCCTTGTAGAGCGTAAGGTTTCAGTATATTAATCTATCTAGAGTTAACAGATAGAATAAAATCTATTGCGAGAGATTATCTAAAACAAATATAGTCATTATCCTAACACGCTCCTTCAAGATGGAGCTATGGAGTTGATTATAATCTTGACAGCAAGATCCAGAAAACTAGCTTGCGGTAGTGGTTTAGTGAGTGCATTGGCAAGTTGATCCCTTGTGGTGATGTGAGAAACGGGAAGATGACCACAGTGAACTAGTTCTTGCACAAAGTGATAATCGAGAGCAATGTGTTTCATCCAAGAAATGCAAGACAATGTCACACCAATGTTATTGCTGGGGATTGTTGGAATCAAACTCAACGATCAGACATAAGAGATCAAATACACTTTCAGACGCAAGTGCAGAGACAGCACGATACTCTGCTTCCGTAGACTACAAACTGCAAAGACTAAGCAAATATCCTTTACTCTTTGCACTTTGTAATCTGGTTTACTTGCTTAGAACTGTATATTTGTTCTTCATTTCTATAATTTCTCATGCAGTATCATTCCTCTTAAGTTTAATGCCAAAATTTGGTCAAAATAGAAGAAAAAAGACTTACCTTAAAAAAAATCTGTGTATAGAACGATTGGACGAAATTTAGTGTTCTAAACAAATTTATTATGTTTCTCTTTCCATTGAGATGAGACCATTTCACAAACCATTTTGGTTATACATGACCAATGTATATCACAAATGTGATGTATACATATGCTTTTATATATATATATATATATATAATGAGGGGATCATATCAGTATTGTTGTCAGAAATCTTGATTATGTGAGTTTGATGAATGATTTTGCGGCAAAAAATGCAAGAATAACTATATTCAAGTACTAAATTTTTTTTTGTAATAGATTTTATGAATTTAGATTTTTTTTTAAAAAAATAATTGTTATTTTATTTATAATATTATAAATATATAAAAGTATCAAATTATTTGTCTGGACAGGCGCTGCCACGAGCATGTCTCAAACGAATATATCAGTAAATTTAAGACACCTTCTTTGGTTTTGTATCTATCCACCAGGACAAATTTTGTAACCTAAAATAGCACCGTGTTCAATCCATGTGGCCAGTCCTGAGGGTCTGAATGATTCAACTGTTGAAGGCGGAGGAGGGATTTCGACATAATTGCCGTGAAATCGGATTAGCCACGTAGTATGTGGTTAGATCATCACATGATACATATTTTTTTTTTTGTCAACATAACCTAATGATTTTAATATCTCCAATAACATGCGGGATGCTGGGTTCGAACCCCATACCTGGTGTAATGAATGCAGATGTAGCTATCATTATGCCACGTGATTCCTACGAGACAGATTTTGAACCGATCAAAATCAATTCGAATTCCGTGTAAACCAAGACTCTAACCTTTGTTATCAAAATACAAATACAGATCAATATCACGTAACCAATAAGTCCCTTTTATTTAATAAAAAATCAACAAAATAAAATTAAAACAAATCAAGAATAACTACTTTGATGATTTTCTTTTGTTGGTTGCAGGTTTGAACAAATTGTATAATGATAGAGATTTGCTTGAGCAATATTCTAAGACAGAAATTCGTCTCTATAGTGGTGTGAATAGTTTTACGAACGTCTATCTTACATGATACAACTATCGACATTCGTACCACACACCGTACGAAGACCCTTGCAAACTATAATCTAGTTTTTCTTCAAAAAAATTGTTTGTGGGGAAAAAGATGATTAGAATTAATTCCTTATTCTCTCAAAATAGTCATTGATGTCTTTAAATATGAAATCAAACAATTTCTCTAATAGACACATATGGTTCTCCAAACAACACATCTGTTGGATAAAAACTGCTTTTCAATCGGCGATCGATCGATCTGTGCTTGAAGGATGGATCAATCCAAATGTCGATCAATTGATCGTCAAACAAACGGTCAATCCCAGCAATTACCGGCGTTATGGAACGATCGATCCTGAGGTGAACGATCGATCCAAATTAGGATCGATCGATCGATCTCATTTAAATAATTAAATGAGTCTACAACAATACGTCACATTTTCTATTTAAATTAATAATACCTCATATTTGAATAAAAAATAAGCTCATCTTTTTTTTCTGAGAAAGTATAATCAATATGCATCGGAAAACAATGTATTTGGACTTGAACCTTTCCTAGTAACAACTTATCAAATTTACTTTGTGGATAGTGAACTATTATCTTGAATTAACCACTTACTATAGTAAACCTAAACAATAAACACATATACTTTCAATTCATTTCTAGTTTATAAGGTTGGGTTCATTTTGGTCCTGAACAAATTTTAACTTTGTGAGAGCTCCAGAAAATTTATCCATATCAATTTTGATAAATGCGACCCAACACCACTCTCATATAAATAACATTAATTAAAGATAATCTATTATATCCCTCTTTTATGAAAGATATTAACATTATTAAGAATAAAGTATTCAACTCTTGAACATGAAAGTATTATATAATTTTTTTCATCCGTATATTATATTAGATGTAGTATCATTGAATATTAATAATTTTGCAATAAATTCTTTAAAGATAAATATCGAAAACAACATTATCAATACATGTTTCAAAAACAATACAATACTTAAAAATGTATCCATATAATGGGTTCTACATTTTATTTTTTTTTACTTTTCAATTAAATTAAATTATTTAATAAAGTAAATAAATAATAAAAAAATTGGATAACTTTAAATAGAAAAAATTCCAAATATATTTATAAACCATTTTTGTCGGTTGTTCCTTCAAATTTTGCAAATTATAATTATTTGACACATAATATATTAAATTGACGGGTTAGTCTATTTTATTTTTATAACTGTAAATTTCCATTCATTTGAAATAAAATAATTTTATATAAAAATTTATTTTATAAAATAAAACTATACAATATATAATACATTAAAAACTATAAGCATATTATATAAGTATACTATAAATACCAACTGAATATAAATTTTATAATACTATCATGTAATTCAAAATAAAACTATAAACATATTTTAAATTGTGTGGACAGATTCATATACTGAAAGAAGAACTATTAATTTTTTACTTTTAATTTAAATACAATTACTTGACAAATTAAAAAAATAAATAAAAATTATTGGAATAATTTATGAATTATTACACTCTTAAAATATCTATAACCAGATTTTAACAGTTTGTTACATCAAATTTTAATTATTTGATACGAAACATATTATATTTTTTGTTACCCTATTTTATTTTTTTAAATACAAAATTGCGTTTATTTAAACTAAAATAATTATTATAAAATAGTTTAATATATAATATAAAATATATTAAAAATTATAAATATGGATATATATATATAATCAATAAGCATATTAGATGATCATATACTATAAATAAAAATTCAATAAAGTTATATAGTATTATCATATATTTCAAAATATCTACATATCTCAAACTATGACTTCCAAAAATATTTTTTTCAAACAAAGTACAAAATATAAAAACAGAAACCAACTAAAAAATATTATTAGCTTTCAGAACATATTAAAACTGTATAATAAAAAATTAATATATCTTAAAATTTCAAATTTATAAATACATGTTATTTAAAGAAAAAACTAAAAACTAAAAATTAAAATTTTCAGTTCTTAGGACGGACCATAATCTAATACTATAATTATAGATTCACCTAACACATACAATATTTAGTTATTAGAGATAGTTATGGGTAGATTTAAATTTTATATAATGAAATATACAAAATTTTACTTGTAAATATATAATGATTTTTAAATGTTTATTTTAAATCTAAATAATCCAAATTACAAAATTAATGTGTATATTTATATATATAATATTTAAGTAAAATAAGGAAAAGCCCGTTCAGAAACAAATTAATATTCGAAAACTACAGATAAGCTAGCCATTTATGTTGGTCAACAATTAATATACTCTTAAGAAATTAAATTATGACATGCCATCGTCTATAAATCTTTTTTTTTTTTTGTATTCTTTGGAGCTATCAATACTGTCACCAAAACACTTTTAAAAAAAGCACCATCACCAAAACAAATGGCTTCTAAAACGATCTCTCTCTTATTAATCTCACTTATTCTTACATGTAAGTCTATCTCATCTTTTGAAATAATTTATTTACATACTAAACCTAATAAATCAAATTGTGTTGAATCATTATAGAAACTGATTGATGTATCAATATTAGGCATGAGATCAGTGAGCATACCTAAAGCCGAAGCGCAATTTATGTATCAAAGCTGCTCAACTGTGGAAGATTGCAAAGATGTTCATTGTCTGACCTCATTAGTCAAATGTATAGAAGACTCAAAAGATTTATGTTGTTTCTTCGTGTAATGGTTTACAAACCAAAATAAAAAATATTGAATTCTATAGAATTTAATTTTTCTCTTCTATATGATAAAAAATATGAACTTACATTTGAAACATTGATGATGCTGTTTATGATAGTGGTATTAGAAAAAAATACTATAATTTGGAACATTTAAACTTTAACTGCTTTTTGGTTTGCGAAAATTATAATAGTTTTTCACTCATAACATGTTATTTTCTAAACGATTCAATAATTAAAAAATATCGAAAGCTAGAACTGCAGCCTGGACCAACTATCGGGGTCCGTAAACCAACTATTAACCATGTAAAAGTAAAATATTTTTCTGGACAGGCTGCTTAATTGAAATTTCTTTATTCCAATTTGCTTTATTTACTTTCAATAGAACAATCTTTGAAAATATGATAAAATTAAATTTGAAAATTTTGAAGGAAACCAATCTTTGACCAGGTCATAATTACTTTGATTGAAATTCTGGTCACGCCAGTATATAATTTAGATATATTATATGATTTAAATTGCCAATTAATTTCAAACTAACTCAATGATTTTTATTTTTTGTTATTCTCTATGTAAGTGAAAATTAAAATCTGTTAGATATCACTATTATTAATTAGTTAAATTTCCTCATTATCTAATGACCTACCGATTTAATATTCAAACTCTTTCATATACTTTCAAATTTTAGAAATATACTTAAACATATATATTACATAACCGGAACATATTCGTTCAACTATATATATAGCACATGCTTGATAATATTTTAATGTAATTTTGAAATGAAATATATTAAGGAAAGAAATATTATATGAATGGCATGCGAGTTAAGCACAATTTCATGTAATGCATTAATAAATATTTTACATTTAAGACCCTCTAGTATAAGACTTTTATTGTATTAGTGGACTAAGGACATTTTGATAGTGGAATAAGAATAACTGAACATTCGCTTCTGTTGAGATAAAAGAAAATATGATAAACGAGAAATAAAAAGAGAGTTGATCAATATCGGAAAGAATTTCGTGAAATTGATAACAGAAATCAGACGAATTTACTTTATTTCCTGTTATTCTTACCTCAAACGGAAATGGTATTTACAAATTATCATGATAATTTGATATGGCATCAAGGATTAATATAATAAAATTATTGTAATAAAATCAATCAGCAAAAGCAAAAGAATCATCCAAATTTTTATTGCATTATGTAAAAAACAAAATTTTCTATTTAATGCCTAACAAAGATTGCAATCAAATTCTCAAATTTCAAAGAGATTACAAATATATATAGATTATCGGCACATTTGATTAGGAATGGACAAAATATCTGAATCCAAAGATCTGAACCAAACCCGAACTAAAGAATAGTACCAAACCGAATCTGAAACTGGCAAAATATCCAAACCGATCATAAATTGTTATAATCAAAGAAACGAACTTGAACCAAACCCAGACAGATCCTAAACTTTTATAATCAAATAACCGAACCCAAATCGAGAATCGAATATCCAAACTACAATCATATATTCAAATATAATAATTATATTTAAGTTTATAATATTTCAAATATCTAAATTTTCTATTATAAATCCGAAATTATCATTTATTTTAAAACTAGAATAATCAAAACACTAAAAAAACTGAAATATTTAAAAAATTTGAATTATATATTAGGGCTGAAAAATAATCCAAAAAAAATCAAAGAATCGAAGTTAGAATCGAATCCGAACCAAACTCAAATGGTATTTAGATATAAACTGGGACTTAAAATTTGTTATCAGAATCAAACTGAACCCGATGTGAATCAAACTAAATCCGAATCGAACTAGAGAAATACATGAAAGAGATCTAGACTTCCCACTCTGAAAACATGAATATCTGAAAAACCCGAAGAAACCCAAACGGAACAACCACCCCTACCTTTGATAATACACTTAAACAGTTAAACATAACTAATAAATGGCATCAAAAATCACATTCTTCTTTCTTTTTTTTCCCTGGTTATCGCTTGTAAGTCTCTCTACTCTATCTAACCAGACTTTTCTTAAGCTTAGCTATTGGATTTAAATATCGAAACTAACAAATGTTCTTTTCTTTTCTGTTTTGGGACCGATCGTGCTTCGTTACGTGCAATGACGGTGAGTATTCCAAAAGCGGGAGCTCAGAGTTTTCTTCCTTGCAAAACAACGAAAGATTTGACGACTTAAAACGAAGATGAATAATGCTAAGACTTGCAAGTTGACGAAAGATTGTGATCCAAGTATGAGATTTACATGTGCCTCGCGCTCTTATATGTGTTTTCATGGTCTTTGTACTTGCACCAACTAATGCCAATTCTTATAACCATTGCATATTTCTTTTTATTTAATTCGTTCAATGGGCAGATGGACTGGTGGAATAACAAAAAAAATTGAAGTTTTTTTAAGTTGAGATTATATCTTGAATTTTAATAAATATTTAGAAATATTTACTTTACTATTCGTTGA
The DNA here is from genome assembly GCA_039880935.1 of Streptanthus diversifolius. Classification (NCBI taxonomy): domain Eukaryota; kingdom Viridiplantae; phylum Streptophyta; class Magnoliopsida; order Brassicales; family Brassicaceae; genus Streptanthus; species Streptanthus diversifolius. The sequence goes on along the minus strand of JAXGFM010000003.1, from coordinate 7,147,797 downwards.
AAGTTTATTAACTTTTTTTTACTATTTTGTTAGAAATAGAATTATCTTATTGTAATTAAAATTATGTTTGAGACAAAATTTCATTATCACTCCCTACACATTCTCATGAAATAATTGTTCAATATTTATTTTTTTATTCTCTTCAATTTTGATTTTAAGAATAAGAACGAGTAAAATAAAGTTTTTTAGAACTGATCAATTAATATTCAACATACAAATCATCAATTATGTTTTTATTTTATATGTTTGTTTCTTAGATTTATACGTATTCTCTTTTTTATTTTATTCATTTTTAAAAAATTATTAATTTAAGTGAAATAGAAAATAAATATCAGTTTAGTATAATAACAGGTGATTTAATTTAATAAGCATATTTTTAATTTAGATAATCTACGCTGATACTTGTTTTTTTAGCTAACCTGATTTTGTTGTAGTTATATGTGAGTGTTTGAAAGATACGATGAGAAAAAAAATTAAAATTTTGAAATATTATGTTGTTGTTATTGATGAATTATTTTCTATAATTTAGTTCACAATTGTAGTGAAATTATTTTTTAATTTTCTTTTTGTCAATTTAGCCTGAGGTAGTCGTTATTATGCCACATGATTCCTAGAAAAATAATTTACATTTTTAAAGTTTTAAAACGTAACATGGTTACAAAAATATTTTTAAAATTAAAATTAATCATAAACCATAATATATTTACATTTTAAGATTGAAATTCTGGTTATATTATTTATTGCCATTATATTTTTCCGATTATGATATTATAAAGTATTGATATTTTACTATCTACATATTACTATTTTATATGCTTATTTTTTTAAAATAATGTATATGGTATAGAATATGAGAACTGATTTAATTTTATTAAAAACTGTTATGGTATAGAATATGAGAAATGATATTTCATATTCCTATTGTAAGAACATATATATCTAAAATATTAAAATTAAACACTAAAACATATACTGTGGATAAATTATGTTGACTTAATAAATCTATTTTTTGTTAAATTAATTGATTTTTTGTTTTTATGGTATGGAATATGAGAAATGACTTTTCTTCTTAGTTTTTATAATATATATATATATATATATAAATTATTAAAATTATACGAAAAAGATGTGAAAGACATGTATTATCATTACAGAGAAAATGTATATAATATATATGGTATAAAGTTTTACTAAAAATAAAAAAAACCATCCAAAATTTAATGTATGTACATTCTGAAATATGTGATTTTGAATTTAATGCCAAAAGTCATTAAAGGTTTGAGTCAATGATAAAAAAAAAAGGATTAAATTCTGAAATTTAAAAGAGACTATTAATACCAGAGTTGGTTTTCATTTTTGTTAAAGTACCAGAGGTCTATTGGTTATAGCCAGAACAAAGAATGACATCTAATATCAGACTCTTCTTTCTCCTTGCTCTTGTTATCGCTTGTAAGTCAGTCTAATCTCCCTAACAAGCCTTTTACTAAGCGTATTTATTGGATTCGAAGTTGTAAATGAAATATTTGTTTTTGTTTCTGTTTTGGTATCGATGTGCCTCATTATAGGTGCAATGATGATGAGTATTCCAACAGCAGAAGCTCAGATTTCTCTTCCTTGCAAAACAACTAAAGATTGCGAATACCTTCATTGCTCGAGCGGGACAGGTCTATGCGTAAAGAGACAATGCCAATGTAGCGTTTCATTGACTCATCAAGCGAAAATCGACAACTTGAAAATAAGTAATGATCAGACGTGCAAGGTGACGAGTGATTGCGATCCTAGTATGAAACCTTCATGTGTCTCGGGCTCTTATATGTGTTTCAATGGCTTCTGTACTTGTACTCATTAATACCTAATATCATAAACATATGCATATTTCTTGTTTTTACTATCTTGGGAATATTTTCTCAATGATATCAATATGAATTCAGAAAGAGTTTTGATTAAGTTTTTGTTTATGATTATGTTCTAAATATATCAAATGAATAGTTTTCTATTTTTGTCAACAAGATTAGATAGCTTACGAAATCCTTTCGGCTTTCTCACATGCTTTGGTTGTGTTATTTATAATGCATGCACCCTCCATATTTATAATGCATGCAACCTCAGAATCTATAAATCAATGTATAATCAATATGGTAAGAAAATCAAGCCTAAACAATAAAAACCTTGAAAATCAACCTCAGACTCTCCTCTCCGATATCTTGGAGTATTTGCTATTACCGTCTCAAGCTTCCAGACAGAAAGAAATGGTTATCTTGAAGCTTCTTCTTCAGGTTATTGTGTACACTCTTTGGCAAGCGCGTAATGCGTGGATTTTCTCTTCAGCTCCAGCAACACAGGTAGCCTTAAAGCTGCAGGTGGATCGAACAATGCGAGATTATCTCATTTCTTATCCAGTAAAAGATAGCAGCCCCTCTCTTCTAGAATGCTATTTTGGTTGTATTTCTCATCCGATATGAAAGTCTCTTTTGTAATGCCTAGGTTCCATTTAGGGTAAGTTTGTATGGGTAAGGGTAAGTTCTTCTTTTCTTTTCTCTATATTGGAACATTTTCTTCTGTTTTATTGGGTATAAAATCTTAACATTAAAATCCCAAAAAAAAATCAACCAAAAGCAACATATTCATCCCACGTTTACTTTTAGAGATATTGAATTATATGACCATCAAAAGAAAAAGAAATAAAAAGAAAAATAAAAAAAATTCTTAGCCTTCTTCACCAACACATCATAGGAAACTCGATGATCTTGTGGTGATACATAATAGGATCCAATTGTCTTATTCGATCGTAATTGTAATTGTAGCAATGGTCAGTAATGAAAAAACGTATCTATTGTTTAGCTCGCATAGATGGCGGAGATCATATCTCTATTCAGATTATGCCAAAGTCATTCAAAAATTTAACCAACATAATAGAAAATACACTTAGCCGCTTGTTTTAAAACAATATAGCTTCCTCGATACATAAATGAACTCACATCTATGCACACAAAGTGAATTCACATGTGTGCCTGATTGAACATTGTCTAAATTGGCACGACGGAAAACGTTTTTTCTCACAATCAGAATCGCTCTTGTTCAAACTGGTTACTGTCAGCTTTGAAGGCAACGTGTCTTTCTATGTTAGAGTTTAACGATGTGGAAACGTTTAAATCGAAAGCGTACCTTACGTTGGTAAGACTTGGATGTGATTCTGGAAATAGAAGAAGTCAGGAAAGATATCACAAAACGGATATCAACCACTTATCACCGGTCAAATGCCCTTTTCGAACTGTCCTTATGTTTTGTTCTTAGTTTTGTTTTTCCTTTTAGAATTCTTGTGAATTTCACTCTTGTCACTTCTGTGTCTAGAGTCTGTCTTATATATTGTGTATAGAGACACATTTAAGAGACACATTTAAGAGACACAACTCTATGAGAAAACACAATTATATGAAAAAACACAACTATTCAATTAATGGTAGTAACTTCCATCAGGGCCGGCCCAGAGGCCAAGTAACCAAAGCTTGGACTTAGGACAGCACAAACTTTTGTTTTTTTTATAGGCATCAAAAAGGCATCAAAATTTTTAAAAAAAATATTTATAAAGTATTAAAGGCATAAAAACAAATTTGGCATAGGGCATCAAATTTTATTGGACCGGTGCTGACTTCCATATCTATCGGTTAACTAAACCGACTCGATATTATCATGAGCATTAACCAGTTTTCTTAAACCAATATCTCCCACTCGCACATGATAGCGACAACAAAACTAGAACAATTGTTGGAAAACAATCTTAAGGATCATGACACGAAAATCATACGACAAATGACCCGTGTGACCCCTTTCGAGCATACCTGCAATTTGGGAGCTAAAATGTATACTTGTTAAAGATACACATTTGCTACTACCCTTAGATGAAACATTCATATGTCATCATGTATCTCTGTTCCCCAAATCCATTTATCTTTTATATCAGTCTCAATATACCTTATCCCTCAAGCATAAATTAGACTTTCTCATACATCATTTGTTCACTATATTTAAATTCGTTTAAATAATATAGTGGCTGGCCAGCAAACACATATGCTAGGATATAAGCAAATGATTTTGCCTTCCGTCATCATGTCCACAAGTTTTGAATTAACAGCTTTCTTAACATGTCTCATAAGGCTAATTATTTTATCGCCGTCGAAGAACATATTAAAGTAGCAAACATTAACACATCCCTTTAAGTACATAATGGAAAATTTCAAGGGTAACATTATACCACAAATTTGTTTTATAGGAACTCACATTGCGAGAGATAGGGATATCGATCAATCGCTTCCTATATGGTCATTTTAGCACATGTGGTATGACACACATGCCATAGTTATTATCTTTCTCATATAGATGTGTTGATTAAATAAATCAGTCATAACTATGTGGATCAAAGTATTTTTCTTAAGCATACAAAACACTTATGTCACGTACTTATCCAGCTTTATCAAGTTTTTCATGATTTTGGAAGTATCATGATCGGTACTAAAATTTGTGTACCTCATCCTAAATTATCTTAAGGCGACATTTATAAGAAATCCAAGGCACTCTCCCACTGATGCCAAACTTATAATGTCTCATCATATATTTTCAAACATCTCAAGAAATATATGGCGATTGTTCATGTGAGTGAACCAATCTCTAACTTGATAATCTTATATGTACTATAGTAAAAAGAACGACTAAAGTATAACATGATTTAATTATCATCAAGTTAATACAATGTCAAGTAGCAAAGATTATCAGTACATCTCTTAGACCCTACACAAACCCAAGGCTCGAACATGAGCATTAAAACATCTCTAGGAATAGCTTTAGTAAAAAGATCAACTACCATCTTATGCGTAGAGATATACTTTAGTATCACTTTCTTCTTTGCTACAATATCTCTTACGAAACTATGCTTGATCTCAATGTGCTTGGTCCTTCCATGATACTTTGGATTTTTCATATAAGCAATGCAAGCTTGGTTGTCAAAATGAATCACAACAGGGTGCAAAGGATTTGGCATAACTTTTAAGCTTTGTAAAAAATTCCTTAGGCATACAGCCTCTTGGACCGATGCTGAACATGCCATGAACTCAGCTTCCATTGTAGACAACGATATACTAGTCTGTTTCTTTCTGCTCCAAGTAATGGCACCATCACTTAGCAAGAAAGTATATCCTGAGGTTGATATACACTCATCAAAGTCGCCAGCCCAGTCGGCATCGGAGTAACTAGTCAAATGTAAATTACTTCCTTGATAACACAAAGAATAATCCAGCGTTCCTTTCAAATATCTTAGAATCCTTTTTACTGCTGTCCAATGTTTCTTTCCGGGATTTGACTGGTAGCGACTTACCAAGCCAACAGCATAACAAATATCTGATTGAGTACACATCATTGCATACATCAAGCTGCCCACAGCACTAGTGTATGAAATCTTTTCCATCTCTCTTTTCTCATTTGGGGTCTTAGGACACATACTAAGGCTTAGACCTTCACCCTTTGCGATTGGAGGGTCAATAGGATTACACATATGCATATTAAATCTTTTAAGGATTTTACGAATGTATGACTCTTGCGACAGAGCTAATAATTTTCTTGATCAATCTCGATGTATCTTAACACCAAGAACATAATCTGCTTCTCCTATGTCTTTCATCTCAAAATTAGATGATAACCATTTTTTTAATGGTTGTAAGGAACTCCATATTGTTACTTGCCAAAAGGATATCATCGACATATAGAGATAAAATAACAAAAAATAGTCCAGTAGTCTTGACATAGACACAATGATCTTCATTAATCATCGTAAAATCATAAGATGTTATTGCTTGATGAAAACAAAAATAACACTGTCTAGAATATTGCTTTAGGCCATATATAGAACGTTTGAGCTTGCAAACTTTCTTCTTTTGACCTTTTACTATGAAACCAACTGGTTGTTCCATGTAAATTTCTTCTTCTATTTCACAGTTAAGAAACGCAGTCTTAACGTCTATCTGATGTAATTCTAAATCTAATCCCGCAACAATAGATAAAATAAGTCAAATAGAGGCAAACCTCACCACAGGTGGAAACGTTTCCTCATAATCTATTCCTTCTTGTTGGGTGTACCCTTTAGCTACCAGGCGTGTTTTATATCTGTCTATGGATCCATCCGCCTTGTATTTGATCTTAAAGATCCATTTGTTTCCGATTGTTCGTCGATCTTGCGGAAGATCAACCAAGTCCCAGACATGGTTAATTTTTATAGATTCTAGTTCTTCTCCGGTTGCATAGTTCCATTCTTTTGAGTTTGGGCAAGAGAGAGCCTCATAAACAAATTTAGGTTCTAAGTCATCATGCAATGCCACCATGAAAGCTTCCCCTTCAATCTCAAAATGACGTCGAGGGATCTTACGACGGTTACTTCTACGCATTTCAAACTCTTTTGATTTCATTTAAGGAGAATCATCAACCAATGTTTTCCACCACTAAGTTGAGTCTGTTCATTTGAACTTGCATCTCCAATGGTTAAGTAGTAGGATAATTATCCTTTGGGTCTATTAATTCTCTTAGATGAAATTCTTTATCAATCTCTCCCTTCTTATGAAAATCATTTTCCAAAAAAGTAACATCTCGTGATTCGATGTATGTTATACTTCCATCTGTTTGTTCACCAATTAGCACATACCCTTTGGAGTGCTCAGAGTATCTTATAAAGATACATTTCTTTCCTCTAGGACCTAATTTCCCATGAAGATGAAAAGTATCGTGAACATATGCTGCTGAACCCCATGGCCTTAAGTGTCTAAGAACATGTTTTCTTTCTGTCCATAACTCATAAGGGGTGGAAGAAACAGATTTGGAGGGTACAAGATTAAGAACATAGGCAGCGGTAAGCAATGCATCTCCCCAATACGAGACGGGAAGGTTAGCTTGTGCCATCATTGATCTAACCATCTCAAGGAGCGTTTGATTCCTTCTTTCTGATACACCATTTTGTTGTGGTGTATATGGGGTAGTTAATTATCTAACAATACCCTTTTCATTACATAGTTCTTTAAACTGTTCAGATATTCACCACCTCGGTCAGTTCTTTGGCATTTGATGGTCTTATCCATTTGGTTTTCCAACAATATAACATAAGTTCTAAAACACTCTAGTGCTTCTGAATTATGAGAACTCAAGTATACATGCCCGAATCTATTGTATCATCTGTAAAAGTGATGAAATATGAAGCTCCATGTCGTGCCCTCACATTCATCGGACAACATATGTCTAATGAATTAATTGCAATGGATATTCGGCTCTGGTTGCATTTCCAAATGGTTTTCTTATTGATTTTCCTGCAAGACATGATTCACATGGTTTTAGATCGATTTGGGTTAGTAAGTCCAAGAAGCCTCCTTTTGTCAATCTATTTATTCGATCAACTCCTATGTGACCAAGTCTTGCATGCCACATATCTATTTCATTTTTAGTAGAACTTGTGACAAATGAAAAATAATCTTTATTAATACTTGAAGTAGTTGTATTACAATCAAGTACTATAAAACCGTCATATGTGTATCCACAACCATAAAACACAGATCCTAAAGAAATATGCAAACTCATGTCATAGAAGTTTAAACTAAAACCTAATTTAAGCAAAGCTGAAACAGAGACGAGGTCCCGATGAATTTCAGGAGCATACAAGACGTCATGTAGAATGAGAGTTTTTCCGCCGCGCATATGTAATTGGCAGGTACCAATACCTATCACTGCAGCTTTGGTGTTGTTTCCTACATATAACCATCTTGTATCTTTAGAGATGCGTCGGTACTCCATAAATGCCTCACGACTTCTAGCTACATGGTATGTGTCACCTGAGTCTACAGTCCACAACGGATTATATTCAGCAAGCATGACACAACTAGAAACATAAGCATGTTTATGAGTTACACTCAAGGATAATACCTTCTTTGGCTCAGTGCATTCACGAGCAAAGTGACCTAATGTGTTGCAGTTGTAGCATTTTATTTTGGTGTTATCCTTTTCCCTATTTTCTTGCCATGTTTGGCGTGTTTCTTTTGCTTTTTAGGATTATGTTGTTCGGAAGCCTTATTACCAAAATTTCCTCTCTTGCATTTCATGCTCGGGTTTGAACTCGCATAGTTGGCTTCATTGAAAGGTATAGCAGCGTCTAAGCGCTCATCCTCTAATTTCAGATGACGTGAAATGTCTTCAAAAGTCTTAACATTTTTATTGTGTGTCATCTGAATTTTTATATGATCCCAACTTTCTGGTAATGAACGGAGAACGGCTTGCACTTGCTGTTCATCAGACATGATCTGACCAACAGTTTTAAGCTCTCTAATCATATTAGACATGACTCTAAGATGCTGCCTCATTGAATGATTTGGGCGCTTCTTGTAGCCATTAAACTTTTGATTAAGTCTCCTAAATTTTGTTGCCGATGTTGCACCAAATTTTTCTTTTAAGGCTTTCCACATTCCTTTTGCAGTTTTGTACTCTTCAAACTCACACATGAGATCATCTTGCATACAACTCAACAATGTAATGCGAGCGATGTTGTTCTTTCTTTTCCAAGCATTATATGCATCTTGGTCTCTATTGTGTTGAGCCGTAGTACCCTGCTCAGGTTCTTCCATGAGATGGAAAAGAGTCTCTTTTACCTCTTGCTCTTCAAAGACATATTGGACTTTACAATACGAAATATCGTAATTGTCACCTTCCAGTTTATCTCCTCTATTGAGTTCATCAATGATGTTCTTACAAGCAGAAGACATCCATGCTTTTAACAACTTGAGACATTAGTTCCTTTTGTATATTTCCAATACACATCACATAATTTTACTATGAACATAAAATAATTCATAATAACCTCGATTCATAACATAAGATCGACGGTTCACTATGTTCCCAATCATCACCCATGTTATGATCTAATTATAATAAATTAATTTATTTCATGTAAAATTTCAAGTTCTGATCATAATCAAATCTCCCACTATTTCATTGTATAAAAATGAATCCATAAATGAAACATTATTTTATACATTACTTTAAATCACTTATCATATATTACATGTGATATATGATTAACAAAATCATTCATGTAATATATATAATTTAAAAAATAATTTTAATATCTATCCATCAATACCAAAATCAAAAAAATATAAATTTTCTATATAAAATTATGATCAAAACAACAATTCACCTTTTATATATATATATATATGTATATATATGTTTGCATCTGTTCACTAGAAAATTTCGACTGCCATAACCCTCTTAGTATAAAGCCAAATTGTGCGATCTATACATGGATAAAAAGATAATTTCATTATCTACGCACAGCCACCAAAATCATCTAATTCTGATATCTCTTCAGATAGTTATGGTCGGAAAAAACAAATCGGTATTTGATGCGCATATATTCGCAACTGTTCGTTCAAAATTTTCATATATCTCTGATCACTTGGCCAAATATTGTGTTTTATATACCAATAGAAAGATAATTCTATTATCTACTCATAGAAAGTAGAATCATATGATTATCATATATTTTCAGAGAGTTATGGATAAAACAAACAGATTCGATGCGTATATGTTCGCAACTGTTCGTTCAAAATTTCCATATCTCTCTCATAATTTGTCCAAATTTCCATATCTCTCTCAGAGAAGATATCACAAAACAGATATCAACCACTTATCACCGGTCAAGTGCCCTTTTCAAATTGTCCTTATGTTTTGTTCTTAGTTTTGTCTTTCCTTTTAGAATTCTTGTGAATTTCACTCTTGTCACTTCTGTGTCTAGAGTCTGTCTTATATATTGTGTAGAGAAACACATCAAAGAGACACAATTTTATGAGAAGACACAATTATATGAAAGAACACAACTATTCAATTAATGGCAGTAACTTCCATATTTATCGGTTAACTAAACCGACTCGATATTAATATGAGCGTTAACCGGTTTTCTTAAACGAATATTCTGGATTACTGTCATATTTGTCTCTTGCATCTTCATCTCTCGTGCATCTGATATCGAGACATCTGTATTGAAAGAACATAAGATACTGTAATTATTTGGCATATAATATTAACAGTTAAATCAGACATTCGTACTTGCAATAACAAGAATGAGGACCAATAGAATAATTGGATGGACTATGTAAATTTAGTGCATATGTTAAATAATAATAAAAATATGTCTCTAAATTAATGATATACATGTTGAATTCAGCACTTCCACAGCGTTAAAGAGATATTAAAATTATTAAACTATATTGATAAAAAAAAATTAACGATACACATGTTTATTTTTTATTTTGAACAAATTGACATGTTTAGTTATGTAGTCAAATAGATGTAAGTGAACCACTAAACTAATTTTAATATGTTATAAACGTGTCAATGGGTAAAAGAAATAATCATCGCATTTTTCATCATTTTAATTAGTAATATAATTCGTGAAAGTCTTTTTAGTTTAGTGTTTAAACAAAAGGCTAATTAATGCTGAGTTTAGGGTTTGATTCCCGATGATACGATTTCTGCAAATAGAGTTATTCATCATGGTGTGTGATGCAGATAAATTTCAATTATAGTAGATTTTTGTGAGAAAATAAATGATAGTAAATCATAGTAAATTTCAAAATGTGATGTAGATAAATATACATTTTGTAAGAAAATAGAAGAAAATTATTTTTAAAATTTATAATGAAAAGAATTCTTCAAGCGATAAAAAAACTAGATACACTACTTTTTCTTTATGCCACTTATAGCATATCTAATATGGCGCCGTCGGTCCAATGATTTTTAATGCCTCAGATAAAAAAAATTTTGATCTGTATATTTTTATAATATTATAAATAAAATAGTAATTATTTTAAAAAATCTAATTTCATAACGATCTATTACAACAAAAAAAAAATCTAGTACTAGAATGTATTATTTTTTACATTTTTGCCACAAAATCATTCATCAAACTCACATAGTCGAGATCTTTAAATATATTTGTCTGGATTGATAGCAAATCTAACCCATTAAATATCTCTTGTGATATGGTAGATCGCAAATAGTTTTTTATAAGTTTCAGTTTTGAAAAAGTTCTTTATGCGGTAGCAACTGAAACTGGAATGATTAAAAATATGCGATAAGTGATTCATATATTTGGATAACAACATTCCATTCTTTTAATAAATTCAAGTATTTCAATAGGTTTATCCATTTCATTCGGTAAAACATATCGAAGATGAAAAAAAATGAGTCTCAAAAATTTTTTTTCTGTTAACTAATATATTTTTTTAACTATTAGTTATAAATATAAATTAATTGCAACAAAATTATTCCCAAAAAAATCATCATGCTATTAAAAAGAAGGTAAAAGATTTTTTTAAAAAAAACAGATATATTTTTTAAAACAAAATATAAACATATTTAAAATTCATTAATATATTTAAATAATTCTCTTTTTTGTGATATTTTAGATCCACACTTTAGTTGTTTGGGCCCGGTTCAGGGCCTGATGGGATTGCTACTATTGCTACAACAGAGCTAGAGACGTAATCTTGAAGCCAATGAGAATCAGATTAAGTTCACTTTTAAACGCAATTATAAATCTTTGTTCTTAACACTACCCAATGATAAATCTATACATTAAAAAATATGCATATATCCAATATCATTTGTGTCGGAGATGGATTTTTACCGGCCGCTTAAGTAAATTATATAACCACATAAATACAAGTAACAGCCACGTAATTGATTGATTAAACAAGAGATTTTTCTAGAATTAGATCACATGTTTGAAGAACATTATAAAGTGTTTTATTACACTGGAAAAGAATAGTTTCAAATATTTCTTTATATAGATGGATTCGAGATATCATATATATCAAGATATGTAAATATATCTTGATAACCTTGTCACGTGGAAAGCATCGCGATAAACGGAAGCTTTGGCCTCGTGTTTGGCAACAACAGACGCAGGAGAATCACGAGATTCAGCGACAGCAGTTACAATATAGATCTTGATGATTGAAGAATCACAATCAAACATATTTTCTACTATGAATTGTCTCTCATAATTTAGTGTTTGCAAAAATAACAAACAATAGCTTTATCTTCATGTAAAGTCGAGTTCATAGCTGCCACAAAAACTGCCAAAAAGGCGATCTAGCCCAACGAAATGCTAGGGAATATACTAAACGAGACAAGTAAGATAGTAACGATCACAGTAGATGACAAGTCTTTTTATTGCTTTAATCAAAAATCTGGTTTTTCATTGTTGAAGTAAGAATATTCACAAAAAATATTATTTCATACAAGAATCTGTGGAAAGCAGTGGAAATCAAACACATCCCCATAACCCAACAATGAGCAGACATCTTGATAAAACTGTTAGGAAGAATCATGTTCAGAGATATGAGAAGGTTAATCGGAGTTCAAGACCTTAGATTTGAGAGTACAGGGAAAAATGTTGGAAGTTTATCTCAAATCTAATTAGGATACATATTACAAACTTAAGATATTTTTAGATAAGATAAAATCTAGATTAGATAAGTTCATAATCTTAGCTTATAATTTATATGGAGTTATCAAATATCTTATCTAAAACAATTTAGGAGATAATATAATTCTATAAATACCAAGTTGATGAATTATGTCAAAGTTTATGAGATAGAAATAGTTGAGTTGTTTTGAGCTGTATTTTTCTAAACATAATTAGAAGAATTGTTTTTCGTAAAGTAATTCTAGAAGAGTTTACCCAATTTTCTCTCCTAGACAGGTTTTTTTAGACAGTCGCTTCCATTTCTCTTCTTTTCATATACGTTTGCTGTGTCCAGCGCTCCTAGCCGATATCGGAAAGGCTCTTTTATTCTTTTGGATTTCCCCTCTGTGTTTTTTCTTTTTGCAGAGATGATAATTTTTCTTTTTTAAGGTGTTGACGGTGTTTTGGTATTCTGTGACCTTTGTGGTGGCTCTGTTCGAGCAAAGATGGTGGCGTTTGGTGCCACACTCAGTTCTCCGGTTTTACGTGTTCAGGTCTATGATGACAACGAGGGTGGATGAGAAGTGGGTTTGCTCAAGCTGCTCGGAGAGGGTTGTCAACAGGGCTTCAACAGGTTTCTCTCTGCTAGATGGCAGAGGAGCTTGGAGTAGTTCCGGTCGTGCAACCTTAAGATCTTTGGCAACACAGAGCAGGTTAAGTTTTCTTGGGTGGCAGTGTTGGTGTAGTGGAGGTCTCTTGGAGTTCTCAAAGACAACAAGGATGAATGGCTAAGGAGGAGTGGGTAAGTTTGGATTGATTGGAGTGGTCGCCAACGGAGTTTCACTAGGCTTTTCTTCTTGGAGTAGTTTCTGTTGGACCAAAATGTTATTAAGCATATTGTGCTTGAAACATGTTGTTAAAGTGAATATGAAATGAGCTTAATATTAGACCCATTGAAAATAAGTGGAACTTAAAAAAGTCTCACATTGCTTAGGAGGAACTTTTTCCACTTGTATATATAGTGGAACAAATTCACTAAGTTTCAAAGTGGTTTATGGGGAGAACAAAGGAACCACACGCGCGCACCACCACCACCACCGCCGCTCGCTCGCGCTCGCGTTCGTGCTCGTGCTTATGCTCGTGCTCTGGGCTCTGTGCTTTAGGCTTTGGACTTTGGGCTTTGGGCTTTGAGCTTTGGGAATGTCTCGTCATCGAGGAGTCCTATTTTTGGCGACTGAAAATGAGGTCGATCGATCCTTTATTGGTCTTCTACCAGATTGATCGATCGATCGCGTGCTACGGATGGTTTTTAGCGTGAGTTTCTGGGATCGACCAATCTAGATGAGATCGATCGATCTCGTTCTACGTGAGATTCCAGGATCGATCGGTATATTTTGGATCGACCGATCGCCTACAGGATCGATCGATCTGGTTTTTCGGATCGATCGATCGGGTTCAAAATTTCGTCGTTATCCACGAATATTCCAGTCAAAGCGGTTACAACCGCTTGCGGAATTTTCGGGATGACCGTTAAAAGTCAGGATTTTATCCAAAAAACCCCTAAAGCGATCATTCTTGGTATCCTGAGCATTTCTATAATCTCGAAAACCATAAATTTCGCTTCTTCTTTAAATTTCACAGAAAAAGGTTCAGCTCTCTCTCTCATATTCGTTTCTCTCTTTTAGAAATGATTCTTGTTCTTGAGTATATCGTAGATACTGTGTTCGCAGATTCCGAATTCGATTGTTGCGAATCGGTCTATAAAAGGTTGTATCATGGGATTCAAAAGGCGTATTAAAACTGTCACACTATGGGATTATGAGAGAGAGAGCCTCCTTTCTAGATTATCTCGCCTCCTTTCTGGATTTCATAAAATTGTTTTATAAATCGTGTTTTTCTACAAATTGGTTTCTTCTTTTATCACAAATATCTTGATAAAACTGTGAGCAGACATCTTGATAACCCAACCCAACAATGAGCAGACATCTTGATAAAACTGTTAGGAAGAATCATGTTCAAAGATATGAGAAGGTTAATCGGAGTTCAAGACCTTAGATTTGAGAGTACAGGGAAAAATGTTGGAAGTTTATCTCAAATATTTTTAGATAAGATAAAATCTAGATTAGATAAGTTCATAATCTTAGCTTATAATTTATATGGAGTTATCAAATATCTTATCTAAAAAGATTTAGGAGATAATATAATTCTATAAATACCAAGTTGATGAATTATGTCAAAGTTTATGAGATAGAAATAGTTGAGTTGTTTTGAGCTGTATTTTTCTAAACATAATTAGAAGAATTGTTTTTCCATAAAGTAATTCTAGAAGAGTTTACCCAATTTTCTCTCCTAGACACGTTTTTTTAGACAGTCACCTCCAATTCTCTTATTTCATATACGTTTGTTGTGTCCAGCGCTCCTAGCCGATATCGGAAAGGCTCTTTTATTCTTTCGGATTTCCCCTCTGTGTTTTTTCTTTTTGCAGAGATGATAATTTTTCTTTTTTAAGGTGTTGACGGTGTTTTGGTATTCTGTGACCTTTGTGGTGGCTCTGTTCGAGCAAAGATGGTGGCGTTTGGTGCCACACTCAGTTCTCCGGTTTTAAGTGTTCAGGTCTATGATGGCAACGAGGGTGGATGAGAAGTGGGTTTGCTCAAGCTGCTCGGAGAGGGTTGTCAACAGGGCTTCAACAGGTTTCTCTCTGCTAGATGGCAGAGGAGCTTGGAGTAGTTTCGGTCGTGCAACCTTAAGATCTTTGGCAACACAGAGCAGGTTAAGTTTTCTTGGGTGGCAGTGTTGGTGTGGTGGAGGTCTCTTGGAGTTCTCAACGACAACAAGGATGAATGGCTAAGGAGGAGTGGGTAAGTTTGGATTGATTGGAGTGGTCGCCAACGGAGTTCCACTAGGCTTTTCTTCTTGGAGTAGTTTCTGTTGGACCAAAATGTTATTAAGCATATTGTGCTTGAAATATGTTGTTAAAGTGAATATGAAATGAGCTTAATATTAGATCCATTGAAAATAAGTGGAACTTAAAAAAGTCTCACATTGCTTAGGAGGAACTTTTTCCACTTGTATATATAGTGGAACAAATTCACTAAGTTTCAAAGTGGTTTATGGGGAGAACAAAGGAACCACACGCGCGCACCACCACCACCACCGCCGCTCGCTCGCGTTCGCGTTCGTGCTCGTGCTTGTGCTCGTGCTCTGGGCTCTGTGCTTTAGGCTTTGGACTTCGGGCTTTGGGCTTTGAGCTTTGGGACGAGTCCTATTTTTACCGACTGAAAATGAGGTCGATCGATCCTTTATTGGTCCTCTACCAGATTGATCGATCGATCGCGTGCTACGGATGGTTTTTAGCGTGAGTTTCTGGGATCGACCAATCTAGATGAGATCGATCGATCTCGTTCTACGTGAGATTCCAGGATCGATCGGTATATTTTGGATCGACCGATCGCCTACAGGATCGATCGATCTGGTTTTTCGGATCAATCGATCGGGTTCAAAATTTCGTCGTTATCCACGAATATTGTTTCAAATACGTTGATTCACCGATCGGATCAGGTAGTTCCACCTGCATATTCCTAATTGGTCTTTCGAAGCCTCCACGACTCCTATGGTTGCTGCTACTAACCATGCTTTGCTCGTTGAACTCATCTTTCTTTCTTTTTCTTAATTTGAAAGATCAGAGAAACTTTTGCTTTTCTTTTTTGTTATGTTTGTGTGATGAAGAAGATTGAGATTTGATGAGTCTGTTTATATATTACAGAAGAGGTTTACATTTAGCCGCTTGTTAGAGTGCAAAAACCAGAAGCTGTCTCCCCTGGTTTTTCTAAAGTTTTTGTCGTCTGAATTGATTTGTAATTACCATTGTACCCACCTAAAAACTAATTGGATTAGGGGTAATGTTGTCTTTTACAGATCCTGGATTACTGCAAGTATGCGAACCTGGTTTCGTTTACTATTTTGGCCCTCGTGCTAGCCTAAAAAAATAATATTTATAGCATCTTCTTCGATTGATTTGTAACAACAAGATCAAGTTTTCTTGATTTTTTTTTTAATATCATAATCAAATTCAGTAGGGTCGGAGTCTATAATATTACTATTTGATATTTTATTGTTGTTTTAGAAACTCAATTGGAGACTATCATTGTGAATGTTTTTGGGAGATAAATGTATTTGAAATGTACACTATTTTATGAGGACTGCATGCTTAGCAAATGATCCAATCAAACTTTACTGATTTTAAAGTTGTACAACTTCTCCCAAAAACACTCGATGTCGTTTTCATTAGGCTTTCTTTCCATAGATTGATAAATTTTTCAATAGCTTTCAAAATTTGGTTTTTTTAAGTCATATCATTTTTATATAGTTTTAAGTTTTTAAAATAATAAATAAATTAAAAGTCTGCAACCTTAAGTCTATACACAACACACTTTTATCCACTAAAAAAATTAATTAGTCATATTTAAAAATGGGAAAAAAATAAAAACAATTCTAAATATTTTTTTTTGGATGAAAAAAATAAATCCTTATAAACATGAAATCATTTATCTTCAAAATATAATCTAGTGAAACTGTTGGAGATGTGATATTGTGCATGAATTTGGTTTTTTTAAGTTTTGGTGATATGACTTAGCAATCCACAAAATTAAGGAGATATTAAAAGTCACTAGACTAAATTGACCAAAAAAAAAATCTAGAATATCAAAACTTTGTCCTAAAGGCTTTGGGCCTTGCTGCTGGGTCTGATCTTGATCGTAACATTCAGATTTGTGAAATATATTGAATTTTAAAATATATTGATTTTTTACCATCTCTGCTGCCTCTCTACGCACGTAACCGTCTTTGTTGCTGGTGACTTTACGATAAGCCTCCACGGCAATGTTTTTACCGTTGGTGACTCATCCAAAATGATTAGGTCATTTGCTAGGTTTGACTCGATAACTTGCTGGCTGAACTGATATGATCAGCTTACTGTTCACTTTTGACCCATTGATCTATTATCTGTTTTTCTTTGTTTGATAATTTTTCTGATTTGATTTTTTGTGCTGATTTTAGATTTAGCATCCGTTTGAGCATTAAGATTTTAGAATCTGCAGTTGTCCAATTACTAAAGTGAGGGCTATTCTGCAAAGCTTTGTACTTTGTTTAGAATTTATTCTAAATAAATGTGATATGTTTCCTCTGATCGCTCTAAGGTTATTTTTCAATTAAATCAGACTTAGAAATATAGATGACTCAATCTATTGATTGTATATGTTAAATTGATAAGTGTTTGATATAAGTATATATAATTATATAAGTAGTCTAGTATGTTAAACGTTAAAGATTGTGGGGGGTACAAAAACAGACTTATGTACTATCAATGCCTTCTGTGAGGAGATGCGGCCAACCTACTCGATCTACTTTCTGGTGCCTTAAGATCGATAAAGCGTTTGTGGACGGTGCATTTAAATAATATTCCATCTTGGTGAAGCCTCGTTAGGGGATGTAGGCGTTCACTTTATCATCTCGTAGGACCATTATTTTGTTATGTTTGTTGTTTTAGGTGTCGGAGTTGCTCATGTTTAATCATTCCACTGTATTTGGAATGTTAGGATCAAAATCGTGGTTTGTGTGTTTTAGCATCTCAATCTCATTGAGTGACTTACTTATTCACTCATCTTTTTTTATATATTTTCAGTTGAGATTGACGAGTAGTTGGACGACTAGATGAATCAGGTGCCTTTGAATGTGTTTTACGACTTTTCCATATTTTGTTTTAACATTTATTTAATTATTCTATTCTAATATTTTCAGTCAGATAGATTTAATAGTTTATTAGTTAATAAAGTGAAAATTTTATTAGTTAAGATTGTTTGAGATAGAAGTTAGAGTTGGTGGCACGACATTCTCAGAGTGAAGAGGAAACTGATGTTACACTAAGACTTTTTATTTATTTGGTATTAAAATGACAGTTTATTTTTTATGTAAGATATTTTATTTGGCTATGTCATATATTTTAAAGAATCATATAAACAGTATTTTAAAATATTTTACAATAATATTTATTAACCCTTTTAAATTAATAAAATAATAACTAAATTGTGATTTTTATTAGTTATATACTATATGGTTTGGTAAAGTATCTTTTTAAAGTCGTTTTTGCAAAATTACTTTTAACATCATATAAATTTTGTATTATAACTCTTAGAAATGAACATATAAAAAATCGAATATATGATTCTTCATAGTTGTATATTTTATTTGGTTTGTAAGTTATCTTTAAAGAAAAATGATTTTTATATGGTTTTATAAAAATGGTTGGCATTTTACGAAAAATGGGAAATACACGATAAATTCGAGATACATGGTAGAAACTATATACCCAGATAAGGGTAGTGATTCAATCTATTTCGGACCGACGGTTACAACACTTCAAGCATCTGTATGGAAGCTTAAGTGTCTCCTAAAGATACAACACTTTATATGGCAAACGATCACAAGTTGTGTTTCCGTCTCAACAAATCTAAGGTCTATAAGAATTTGAACAGATATCCACAAGATATTTTAATACTGGCAAAGACAAAATGAAAAGTATTGGTGGAAGCTCAAGAAGTAGATGATAAGCATAAGACGACAATAATACATAATTTTGAGTCCATTCAACAGGATATGTGGTGGTGTCAAGTGGACGGATCTTGGAAGGAATCATATAGTTTTTCAGGTTAAGGATGGGTATGTACAAAGAATAGAACAAAAGAACTATTATTGGGGGCCAAGAACATTCGATGCTGTCAATCTCCAGTACATGCGGAGCTAGAAGCGCTTATTTGGACAATGGAATGCTTGCAAGCACTGCAGAGACGAGAGGTGGTTATAAATTATTATTCTATTATAAATTTTGGTAACTATTACATCTACAATTCTACAATTTTATGAGAATCTACGTTTGACGGTTTTATATACATCAGACTGAACTGTCTTATGAAGGTCAATGTATGACAGTTCTATTTGCACCATGCTGAAGATCTACTATAAAATTATCTCTATTAATCTGCATAAATGCTAATAAATCATATTCTATGGATTTTGGTTTCTAAGCTAGTTTTTACATGCTATTTGGGTGCACATCTGCTCTACAAACATAAAAAATTACATTAAAGTCATTCGTAAGAAAAAAATGTTATCCTCCCAAAATTTATCTAATGTCATAATCCGGTGGTTGAATGTGGTTTATTATAAGGATTTTCGTCCTTAGAACAGAGTCATTATCTGTTTTCGAATGTTATAAACAAATTCAAACTCTCCTTCTGAATTTTTCTTATGCTAAGAATGTGATCTTACCTTCTCTCTTTCTCCGGCCTTCTCCTTTTATAGGCGAGGTAGCGTGGTATGATGGTTCCCCTCCCCCTCCAACACGTCAACTCCTGTCAACTCAGGGTTGTGTGGCAGCAATACTCGAGCAGATAGTGGGCTCGTCGTGACTTTAACATGATGGTGTGTCTACCTATACCGAATTGATAGATTTGTTGGGTCCTCTCACCACGTATCAATTACGAAGTTGTGGTGATAAATTTGGTCTCAATACTTTTTTGAGTATTTTTAAATATATAGAATTTTTTCCTAATCATATAATAATATTTTTTTGCAAAATTTAATCCAATCTCAATTATTCTCAAATTCTCTATATATCCAAATAATTATTCCAATATGTTCCCCTATTAAAATGATATTTATTTGTGTTAACTCGAATTTTATAAAATAATAATCATTTCATTAGTAGACATTTGATAGTAATTGTCATGTTTTGGAAAAATCCAATTAACTATCGAATATCTTGAAACAATTATGTAGTTGTGATAATATTTTAAATGCGTTTATAATTTTAAATTGGTTTATTTTACTGAAGATTTTGCCATTATGAAAATGAATCTCCTTATGTAAAAAAAAACAAAAACTGATACTTTTTTTTAATTGATTTTGATTCCACTTCAATCTGGTTTGGGTTTACTTTCCAAATCATGAAATCATACATGTATATAGTTCACTGTTTCTGAAATTACATTTTTTCAGTTTAACCACTTATAACGATCTAATTCATATACTTAAGAAAATCAACCAGTGTATAATACTTTATCACAAAATAAGAAGACAACTGAAAAATATTGAGTTAACTTTCTACTTTTAATCATATTATATGCAATTGAAAACATTGGAAACTTTAAAACTTAAGTTGGCAAATATTAGAGAACGTAGAGTATAGTTTTAATAAATTTAATGATTTTATATTCTATATTAAATGTTATTTTGAAGAAAAAGACATTCATAATTCAACTGTTAAACTATTAAACTATAATAAAGTTAAACATATATTATAATTTGTAAATAAATAAAAACACAGTATAATATGACAACAAAAGGATTTTGGTTTTATTTATATCACATACATTTTTTATTATATTATGAAACAATAATTTTTTTTAAAGAAAAAAACCGAAACTGTCTTTAATTTTTGTTGAATCTGGTGGTCCAATTGATGTTGTTAATGTTGAGTCACCTTCATAGAAATTGTTCTCTAATTTCATATCTTAACATCTTTTCTGGAACATATGAATATTTCCTTCACCATGTTGCAAAATTCGCTACACAACATAAGAAAAATTTCATCAAGTTTTTATCCAACATTTAAGAGAGAAAGAAGGAGAAAACTTACAGCCATGGATAGTCTCCAACAAGCATCCTTTCTCCTTCATTGTCCTTGAAGACTATATTCCATTGATTGTGCATATGCAGCTTGTCTTTTATATCAAAAAGATTTTCTAATTCCCCGATCATTTGATTATATCCATCAAAAACAGTTAAATCGATGGTTGTTTCTATAGCAACACCTTTCATAGTAACCTGGTCAATAACCATAACAAGAGCATGTGAACTAAACATAATTGCCTCAATCTGCTTATTTTTTTAAAAAATATTAATATTATATCCAATTATTAAAAAATAAAAACTATGGGTGCTAGCATATATAAAAGTTATCTTCTTATAATAATTTTTTCTTTAATAAAACCCAAAAAAATTGATACATAATAAATAATTTTAGAATTAACTAATAAGTAAAAAATAAGAAGATGATGATCTTTATTATACCTTAGTAAGGCTTTTAGTAGAACCGATTTGCTTGACTTGGATGTCTGTTTGTGATGTCAAAGTATAGATTTGGTCAAGATTTTTTGCTTCAAAGGTTTTGAGGATTTTAGATTTTTGGTATGAGTCAATGGGTTCCATGAAATCTTTTTCTGTGGGAGCCGTTAGATCAACTCCAAACAATCTGTAACTAGCAGTTGCATTGGTGGTTATTTTTTCTTTCGTTGATTGAATCATTTGGTTATTGTAGTTCGGTTTGGACATGGTAGGGTTTGAGTACCTCACTAGCCCACTAGATGGAGTTTTATAATCATTAGTTTTGTAATGGTAACTAAGATGAGCAACACTCCTTGAAGATTGTATGCTCGACTGTCCAATTTCTTGGCCTTGGGTCAATGTAGGATTCCACATAGCTGAACCTATAAATAAAAACAAAATGAGAACTAATTGAGTAAGAAGCTTTAACTTATTAAAAAGGGTTTCCTTACCAAACTCATGTACTTTGCACTGACGTTTGTCTTTTAGAAAAGTTGTCTCTAGAATATTTGATGAAGGTGTTAAAGGCTCGATTTCCCATGGAGAGACCTTATCAAGTCTAGGAATTGTTGCACCTTCATCCCATTTCACCTATAAAATAAAGTAAGTAGATTTTACTTATTATTCTTTTGAAAATATATTCTTAAAATGATAAAATAACAATTGAGTTAAGAATAATCTTACTTTTAGGCTTCGCCATTCTGAATTCTTCCAGTGAGTAGAGAAATCTTCAATTCCTACTATTGTCCCAGAATATCTATTGCAGTGAAAACAAAATTTGTAAGTAATCATAATTTGAAAACAAAATAAAACAAAATAGGTGTTCAAGATTTACCTTATTTCATTAAAATCATGTCCTTCAAACTTCATTGTAAATCTCAAACCTACATTGAACTTCTTGTTCACTGCATCTATGAATTTGTCGAAGTGGACAATGTATGGGCTCAACCTAATATCATGAAATAAAAAAAAAATAAAAGCAATTTTATTGAATAAAAAATATTTCCATAATGTTTAAGTAAAGTAACAATGTTTTTTTTCCTTACCTTGGCCTACAAAACACAACAAACATACATTTTGTTGTAATAGCATTCAGTGCAGTAGCAATTACACTATGGTGCATACTTTCTTTAGAAATTATTGATGATGGTATGTTTCCTTGTTGATGAGCTGATTTTCTGATTCCAACTAGTGAGTCCCCATTCTCTCCTCTAGAATATAAATAAGTTAAAATCTATATTTAAAGAAACAAAATAGATATAAAATAGAGAAATATATATACCGAAGAAATACAAAAGAGTCTCCAGCAACCAATTCTTTTTCTTTTGCAAACACATTCCAACCAGATGTGAAAAGATGTCTTTGTGGGGTACCTAGTTGATTGTTTGCAGAAAAATAATGATCAGTCATCACTATTCACAAATTTTGATATGAAATAAAACTAGTTACCTCTAAAACTGTGTTTAAATTTCCATTCATGGCCCTGAAGATCTTTAGCAACTATCTCTTGACTTGGTATTAGCTGAGACATATCCTAAAAAAATTTCAATACAAAATGTTATATACAAGCTTACAATTCAAATCAATTGTGAGTTTATTTGGTGTATAAATAAAATGTAAATACCAGTGGAGGGAGACATTCAATGGCATGTCTTTTGATTAAAGATAATCCACCATTTTTGCTGGTATCAGAAGCACTTAACACCTTTGTGAAATATTTAATGTTTTGTATGTTGTTGTAACTAGGAATAGATATTTCAACTTCCTAAAGAAATAAAAATTCATCAAATTATCTAAAAGAGTTTAGAAGATCTACTACAAATTTATAAAATAAAATTATAAAATTTGCCACTTACAGATGTATCTGGCATCAAATAAACTTTTGCATAAACTTCATTTGTATTGGTTTCTACCTAAGATGATTATAAAGAAAAATATACCAATAACAATATTAATTACGGTGTAAGTGAGTACATATGTATACTCTAAATAAACAAAAAAACCAAATCAACATACCTTAAGTTTAATACTAATAACTTTGCATAGAATTTTTGAAGGAATATCGAAAATTGGTTTGAGTTGACATAAGTCATCGTTTATTGATGTCACAAACTGTTAATGTCATCAAAATATAGAATAAGTTTCACAAATAAAATCATATAAAACAAATAAAAGTATAAATAGAAAGAAAAAAAACTCGCCTGCTCTATGTGCCCTTGAGGGAAATAATAAAATTTTTCTCCAATTTTTGGAATCTCAAACAAAGGCCCCGCACATAATTTCCATAGTTGATCATACAAATAATTAGTAGTGATTCCATCAGTTGCTACACGAACAAAATAAATATTATTATTAACAATCGTTTTTCATAAATTAAAAAGCAAACTTTAATCTAAAAATTTCTGACTTATACCTAAGAATTCAGGTTGTGCAATTATCATGTGGTTACTCTCCATCGGCTCTTATGCAAACACTGATCTCGGACTGCCACTTACTTAAAAAAAATAATCAAATCATGAATGATTTTTATTAACATGGTATTGTATCTTAAACAAAAGCATAATACCTTTGTATAGTGAAATGATGAAAAATTTGTGATCTTTCTTTATTTTTGTTTAAACGATTTTTTTTTCTTTACACGATCTTTATTTATTTTTAGTTTGTGATAAATTTGATACGTATCAAGTATTTATAGATGAAACAATAATGAAATCCTATAATAATAGTTATTTAGATATGATTTTGACTAATAATTTTGGAAAATTACGAAAAACAAACATCGGGTCAAAGATGTATCGTTTAGAAATATCAGAACTTCCTTAATACCAATTTAAATATGTTTCTAAAATATATACATATTTAAATGAACAGTCAAACCCAAAACATTTATTAGTGGATTATCTCCTAAACGTTTTTTATAGTCATTTAGCTCAATTTATTTAGTATTTTTAAGCTTTGAAGTTGAGGTTCAAGTTGACTTTTTATACTTATTGATGTGATCATATAATAACACGAACCTGAGGACGAGCTTGAACCTAAGTTTTCACCAGAGCTTGTTGCCACAAGAGTGAACAGAGAAGAGGATGCATTGCAAGTCCCTGCTGGAGCTATGACAAGATCACGGTCCAAAAAGTTCTCATCAACACTAAGTCTTCTACTTAGCTCAGTTTCTAGTCACATGGACCTAGTAGAGAAAAAAGTGAAGAGAAAACCCTTAACCTTGTTGCAAAAGCCATATGAAAGCCAATCTTCAACTCAAACACAAACAAGTCGATCAAGACTCAACAAAACATGCCGAACCTAAATTGAAGAGTCAAGAATGCATCAATCAAGCCCATTTGCAAGCCACAAACACACAGCAAAATGGGATTCAAATGTCATTCAAAGTAGTCAAAGAGTTATATTATGTTTTCTATCAAGTTTCTTTGATGTTGTTGCCACAAAAACTCGTCTATAAGAGACTAAACACTAAACTATAGAATAAGTTAACTAGCAAGAGACATGCCAATTAAAAGAAAATAATACAACTTGTGTAGTAAACATGTATGTACTTATATTGCCAGGACTTGAGCAACAAATGCTGCAGCTATGAGACTATACTACAAGAAAGGTTGAAATTGTTAACTGTAATGTTAGTTGCTCGATCACATATGCTGTGTCAAACAAATGTTATTCGTGAGGAAGTGGAAGAAGCGTAATAATTGGCAGAAACAAAAATAAGATGGCCAAAATAATAGGGCAGCCAAGTGACAAAACTAGCCGCTAGTTAGAAAAA
Source organism: Streptanthus diversifolius (assembly GCA_039880935.1). Lineage (NCBI taxonomy): Eukaryota > Viridiplantae > Streptophyta > Magnoliopsida > Brassicales > Brassicaceae > Streptanthus > Streptanthus diversifolius. Next base: position 7,122,367 of record JAXGFM010000003.1, on the reverse strand, counting down.
AAATTCTTCTATGTATTTGCAATTTGCATTTACTAGGAACAGAAATTCAGATTTTTAGTAATATATTAATATTTTATAATATATTAGTATAACTTTTGAAACGGAAACATTTAATGAATTTTTTTGTGTCTGCGGTTACTGTTTATCGCGACTGTTCACCGCAATACTATTCATTGTAGTTACTGTTCACTTTATCGCGGTTACTGTTCACCATGATATTGTTTGTCTCAACTATTCATCTTGATTACTGTTCACCGTGACATTGTTCATGACGGTTATTGTTCATCACGATTATTGTTTATCGCGGTTATTGTTCACTAATAAAATCCAGATATTTTTTGAAAAATTCATAGCTTTTTATCTACTGAATGGATTTTAACATATAATATACGGTTGAAAAGATATTCTCAGCCTCTACACATTGATATAAGTTTTTAACACATTTCTATTTATCAATTTTTTGATGAGATTAAATTAAAACTCAATTTTCTCAACAAAAATTCATCACCAATCCTTAATGGGAGATTAATGGGTTCTATATGGCTCTGAATCACATGTCAATTATCTTTTATGATTTCAATTATGAAATCTATCCCAAAACCGTATAGACCATTTAAAATTCACAAAACCTTTTATTGATGATGAAAACCTTAAATCTAAAACAATGGAGAGTATAGAACTTAAGATTATCAATTGGTCTTGAATTGTTGTATGAAATCCTTTGAAGATCACTTGTTGATCTTCTCCTCTACACCTTCTTCTTTTCTAAATTCATTTGATGGAGAGGAATTTATTTTCAGGTTTTTCTTATTTTTTTCTGCTTTTCATTTCTATAAGATTTTGTCTTAATGATCAACCACTCTTTCTCTCACTCCCTCTTATGTTCTTTTATTTCTATCGAATAGATACGAGGAGAATTGTATTGTCTTTTAAATTTTCTTTATTTATTTATTAAGACATCGTTATACTCTTACTTTATTTCATATATATACATCACATAATTAAAACCATATTATAAGTGTATATACATATCTTTATGAAAACAAATATAATGTTTATGGTTAGAGGAGAGGGTTTCAATCCAATCTAATACTCTTTTATCGTGACCGGTCATCATGGTTTCGTTTCTAACGTATTAGATACTGTAGACTACCCAATAATAAATCTATACATTAAAAAATATGCATATATCCAATATCATTTGTGTCGGAGATGGATTTTTACCGGCCGCTTAAGTAAATTATATAACCACATAAATAAAAGTAACAGCCACGTAATTGATTGATTAAACAAGAGATTTTTCTAGAATTAGATCACATGTTTGAAGAACATTATAAAGTGTTTTATTACACTGGAAAAGAACAGTTTCAAATATTTCTTTATATAGATGGATTCGAGATATCATATATATCAAGATATGTAAATATATCTTGATAACCTTGTCACGTGGAAAGCATCGCGATAAACGGAAGCTTTGGCCTCGTGTTTGGCAACAACAGACGCAGGAGAATCACGAGACGCAGGAGAATCAAACATATTTTCTACTATGAATTGTCTCTCATAATTTAGTGTTTGCAAAAATAACAAACAATAGCTTTATCTTCATGTAAAGTCGAGTTCATAGCTGCCACAAAAACTGCCAAAAAGGCGATCTAGCCCAACGAAATGCTAGGGAATATACTAAACGAGACAAGTAAGATAGTAACAATCACAGTAGATAACAAGTCTTTTTATTGCTTTAATCAAAAATCTGGTTTTTCATTGTTGAAGTAAGAATATTCACAAAAAATATTATTTCATACAAAAATGTGTGGAAAGCAGTGGAAATCAAACACATCCCCATAACCCAACAATGAGCAGACATCTTGATAAAACTGTTAGGAAGAATCATGTTCAAAGATATGAGAAGGTTAATCGGAGTTCAAGACCTTAGATTTGAGAGTACAGGGAAAAATGTTGGAAGTTTATCTCAAATATTTTTAGATAAGATAAAATCTAGATTAGATAAGTTCATAATCTTAGCTTATAATTTATATGGAGTTATCAAATATCTTATCTAAAAAGATTTAGGAGATAATATAATTCTATAAATACCAAGTTGATGAATTATGTCAAAGTTTATGAGATAGAAATAGTTGAGTTGTTTTGAGCTGTATTTTTCTAAACATAATTAGAAGAATTGTTTTTCCATAAAGTAATTCTAGAAGAGTTTACCCAATTTTCTCTCCTAGACACGTTTTTTTAGACAGTCACCTCCAATTCTCTTCTTTCATATACGTTTGTTGTGTCCAGCGCTCCTAGCCGATATCGGAAAGGCTCTTTTATTCTTTCGGATTTCCCCTCTGTGTTTTTTTCTTTTTGCAGAGATGATAATTTTTCTTTTTTAAGGTGTTGACGGTGTTTTGGTATTCTGTGACCTTTGTGGTGGCTCTGTTCGAGCAAAGATGGTGGCGTTTGGTGCCACACTCAGTTCTCCGGTTTTAAGTGTTCAGGTCTATGATGGCAACAAGGGTGGATGAGAAGTGGGTTTGCTCAAGCTGCTCGGAGAGGGTTGTCAACAGGGCTTCAACAGGTTTCTCTCTGCTAGATGGCAGAGGAGCTTGGAGTAGTTCCGGTCGTGCAACCTTAAGATCTTTGGCAACACAGAGCAGGTTAAGTTTTCTTGGGTGGCAGTGTTGGTGTGGTGGAGGTCTCTTGGAGTTCTCAACGACAACAAGGATGAATGGCTAAGGAGGAGTGGGTAAGTTTGGATTGATTGGAGTGGTCGCCAACGGAGTTCCACTAGGCTTTTCTTCTTGGAGTAGTTTCTGTTGGACCAAAATGTTATTAAGCATATTGTGCTTGAAATATGTTGTTAAAGTGAATATGAAATGAGCTTAATATTAGATCCATTGAAAATAAGTGGAACTTAAAAAAGTCTCACATTGCTTAGGAGGAACTTTTTCCACTTGTATATATAGTGTAACAAATTCACTAAGTTTCAAAGTGGTTTATGGGGAGAACAAAGGAACCACACGCGCGCACCACCACCACCACCGCCGCTCGCTCGCGCTCGCGTTCGTGCTCGTGCTTGTGCTCGTGCTCTGGGCTCTGTGCTTTAGGCTTTGGACTTCGGGCTTTGGGCTTTGAGCTTTGGGACTGTCTCGTCGTCGAGGAGTCCTATTTTTGCCGACTGAAAATGAGGTCGATCGATCCTTTATTGGTCCTCTACCAGATTGATCGATCGATCGCGTGCTACGGATGGTTTTTAGCGTGAGTTTCTGGGATCGACCAATCTAGATGAGATCGATCGATCTCGTTCTACGTGAGATTCCAGGATCGATCGGTATATTTTGGATCGACCGATCGCCTACAGGATCGATCGATCTGGTTTTTCGGATCGATCGATCGGGTTCAAAATTTCGTCGTTATCCACGAATATTACAGTCAAAGCGGTTACAACCGCTTGCGGAATTTTCGGGATGACTGTTGAAAGTCAGGATTTTATCCAAAAAACCCCTAATCAACTCTTCTCTATAAATAGAGACCTAAAGCGATCATTCTTGGTATCCTGAGCATTTCTATAATCTCGAAAACCATAAATTTTGCTTCTTCTCTAAATTTCACAGAAAAAGGTTCAGCTCTCTCTCTCATATTCGTTTCTCTCTTTTAGAAATGATTCTTGTTCTTGAGTATATCGTAGATACTGTGTTCGCAGATTCTGAATTCAATTGTTGTGAATCGGTCTATAAAAGATTGTATCATGGGATTCAAAAGGCGTATTAAAATTGTCACACTATGGGATTATGAGAGAGAGAGCCTCCTTTCTGGATTATCTCGCTTCCTTTCTGGATTTCATAAAATGGTTTTATAAATCGTGTTTTTCTACAAATTGATTTCTTCTTTTATCACAAATATCAAATCTTATTTTCTTATCCGGTTTTATAGCTCCTGTAGTCTTAACTCAATAAATCCATTTCTAGCAAATAGCTACAATCGGATTTAAGAAAAATGATTTTCATTTTTTTAAAATCAATTTGTAATCGTTTTTGCGACGCTGAAAAGCGATTGCAAAACAAATTAAACGATCTCTAATAGTTTTTGCAAAGCTCAAAAGGCGAGTCTGCAAAACGATATCGAACGATTTCATTTCGGATCGATCGATCGTGATTTTGGGATCGATCGATCTCGTGACGTCTCCCCAAACGCTATACAGCGAGATTGCGATTCGTTTGACTGTTTAAAAAAAAACTTAAATCAAGTTTCTGACTATTGTTTCTTGTGTCAAACATATGGCAACTAACGCTGCGAACACTCTCAACAACAGTGAGATTGCAATGATGGAGACGACTCAAGTCACTCCAAAAATGGCACTGGATACTAGTGGACTCAAACCTGAAAATTTGATGGGAATGAATTTAAGAATTGGCAACAGATGATGGTCTTTTATTTGACATCTCTGAATTTGAAAAAAATTCCTAAAGGAGGATAAGCCAATCACTCCTGATGGAGATCTGAATGTGCGTACGCTATCCAGTATTGATGCCTCGAAGCATTCAGACTTTATGTGCAGAGGATGAATCCTTAGTCGTCTGGTAGACAACTTATACTCAATCTACAACAATGACAAAAATATCCCACAACCAAGCATTTATGGATTTCTTTGGAAATAAAGTACAAGTCTGAAAATGCTGGTTTTCAGAGATATGTTGTGGCTAAGCTTCTAGACTTTAAGATGATAGATTCGAAACCCATCATGGAACAAGTTGAACAGTTGCAATTGATCAACATCGAGATTGCTTTAGAATGTATGATTCTTCCTGAAGCATTCGTGGTTGACTGCACCATTGAGAAGCTTCCACCAAGCTCGGTAGATTTTAAAAACTACCTTAAGCACAAGCAAAAGTAGATGTCTCTAGAATCGCTGATCTATAGGCTTCACAATGAAGCTGTGATTCGCCTCTCTAAGAATGAGGAAAAAGTATTAAGCATACCTTGCCGAACAATTTAAGGCAAAAGTCAAAGGCAAAGTAGAAGAAAAGACTAGCAAGTACAAGAACTTCAAGTCCTCTGGCTCCACAAGCTTCAAAAAGCAAACTTCTAGTGGTAAGAAGTATCGTGGAAAATGTCATCATTGTGGAAAGATGGGTCACAAGGCAGATGTTTGTCGCAGCAAGCTTAAACAAAAGCGACATCATCATGCAAACTTAACAGAGAAGATCTTTTCTGCGTTGTCAGTGACCAAGTCAACACCATTGAGGGAAATCATCTGGATTGGTGGTACGACACAGGTGATATGACCCATATATGCTTTGATAAAGACATATTCAATACTTATCAGATATGCAATAATGATAAACAAGTGCTGATGGGCAACACCCAAACATCCAAGGTTGCAGAACGTGGTAAAGTAATCATGAAGCTTACTTCAGGACATTAGATTACTCTTACCAACGTGAAACATGTTTCAAACATGAGGAAAAATTTGATCTCTGGCACTCTCCTCAGCAAAGCTGGATTCTGCGCCAATTTTCATTCTGATAAATTGGTACTTAAGAAAAATAGGGTGTATTTGCGAAAGGGTTTTGTTAAGAATGGACTGATTAAAATGAATATATTGATAGTCGTTCCAAAAGTTGTAACAAACAATTCTATTAATAACAATGCTCCAATTGCTTATTTGGTCGAGTATTTTGATATTTGGCATGAACGGTTAGAACATGTGAATTATAAATTATTAAACCGATTAATGAATTCAAACCTAATATTAAAATGCAAACAAAGTAAAGACAAATGTGAAGTTTGCGTACAAGCGAAACTTACAAAACGACTATCACCACAAGTCCAGAGAAATACTGAACCTCTAAGGATTAATCCACACAGATTTGTGCGATTTAAAGTACTTACCTACAAGAGGTGGTAAAAAGTATTATGTGACCTTCATTGATGACTGCATAAAATACTGCTATATTTACTTGTTACAAAGCAAAAATGAGGCTCTCGATAAATTCAAGGAATATAAGCTAGAGGCTGAAAATCAACTCGAAAGAACTATTAAAATAGTTAGGAGTGATAGAGGTGGAGAATATGAAGGACAGTTTGATGCATTCTGCAGAGAAAATAGAATCATTCATCAAACAACTGCTTTTTAATCACCTGAATCCAATGGAGTTACGGAACGTAAAAACCGAACTCTAAAGAAAATGATGAATGCTATGATGCAAGAATCAGGCGTAACCCAGAACATGTGGGGGGAAGCTTCAACGACTTCTAATTATATTCTAAATAAAATTCCTCACAAAATAACGGGAAAAACGCCATATGAACTGTGGAAAGGTACGATTCCCTCATACAAATACTTGAAAGTGTGGGGGTGCTTAGCAAAATTTGCAATACCACTTCCTAAAAAGGTCACTGTCGGACCAAAAACGGTTGATTGTATATTTATTGGATATGCACACAACAGTAATGGAATTGCGAAATGCGTATTTCTTTGAAAATAGTTTTCCTTGTAATGATAAATCAAACCCTAAACGGAATAGAAAAGAAAGAGACGCAAGGGAAGCAAGCACTCCTACCTTAATTATAGGAAATATAGAAGTTGCTGAAAAAGAACTGAGGCGTAGTAAACGGGCTCGGAAGGAAAAAACCTTTGATGACGATTTTTTAATGTTTTACTTACTGAAAATGAACCAAATACTTTCGCTTAAGCAATGTCTACACCAGACGCACCTTATTGGAAGAAAGCCGTCAAAAGTGAGTTCCATACGTTTTACATAACCATTTGACGGAAGGATTCAAAGGTCTCGGTTGTAAATAGATTTTTAAAACTAAATTAAAAATCGATGGCACAATTGAAAAATACAAGGCTAGACTTGTAGTTCAAGGTTTCTGCCAAAAAGAAGGTTTAGACATCTTTGATACATATTCTCCAGTGTCGAGAATAACTTCTATTAAAAAACTCGTAAGCATTGCAGCATTACGAAATCTGGAAATCCACCAGATGGATGTAAAAAACTGCATTTCTAAACGGAGATTTAGAAGAAGAGATATATATGAAACAACCCGAAGGGTATGTTGTACCGGGACAAGAACATAAGGTTTGTTGACTGGTAAAATCGTTGTATGGACTAAAATAAGCTTAAAAACAATGGCATTAAAAATTTGACAGCGTCATGATGTCCAATGGATTCACCATAAATGAAAGTGCTAATGCATTTATTCGAAGAGTACGAAAAATGCTTATGTCATGCTATGTTTATATGTAGATGATATGCTTATCCTTGAAAGCAATAACGATATCATCAATCAGACTAAAACCATGTTGCGTGGACAGTTTGATATGAAAGATATGGGGTTGGCTGATGTAATTCTATGGATTAAAATCACTAGACGTCCTGACAAATACATATTACACAAAACATTATGCTGAAAAGGTGTTTGATAGATTTAAAGATTATTCAAGTGGGACCGCACAAACTCTTGTAGATACTACTCTTCATCTGACGAAAAATTCAGGTGAACCTGTATCACAGAATGAATATGCTCGAGTGATCAGAAGTCTGATGTACTTGACAAATTGTACTAGACCAGATTTAGCACACGAGCAATCCAGGACACACCCATTGGAAAGATATAACCAGAGTATTAAATTACATAAGATTTACCAAAAATTATGGGTTGCACTATGGTTCCAAACCGGTAGTTTTGGAAGGACAGTGATGCAAACTAGATATCCGACTCCAAAAACTCAAAATCAACAAGTGGTTATAAATTTACACTTGGAGATGTTGTGGGATTCTGGAAATCTTCCAAACAAACGCTTCTGGCTAGATCAACAATGGAATCAGAATTCATTGCATTAGACAAAGCCACAGAAGAAGCTGAGCATCTTCGTAATTTCTTGAAAGATATCCCGATGTGGGAAAACAAGTGTTATCAATACGCATACACTGTGATAACCAATTTGCTATAGCTCGTGCAAACAATAATTTGTATAATGGCAAGTCACGTCATATACGTAGACGACATAAGACCATTAGACAACTGATCTCAAGTGGTGTAATCTCGCTCAATTACATAAAATTAGCTGATAATATAGCAGATCCTTTCACAAAAGGACTGACACGACATCAAGTTTTAAAATCATCAAAAGGAATGGGTTTAAAGCCTATGAAATAAAGATGAGATTTGATGGTAACCCCACCTACATTATTTGATAGGTTCAAAGAGACAACTAAATCAAATTAAATCTAAAATGAACATTGTGAAACATTTGTTTCTACCCAGTTCCTAAAGATGACAACAGTGTTATCTGCATATAATGAGGTTAAGCTTTGGCTTTTAATGAAGTAAAGCCGATTATTTTGAGAAAAGAATACAAATATGAAAGATCACTTTATGAGTGTGAAATGAGCCGTTTTCAGGAGAATAAATGAAAGACTGTATTCTCCAAGTTCACTCATGAAAAACCAGACTGTTCAATGCCAAAGCAAAAACACAACAAGAGAACAAATAGTTCTACGAGAAATATAACTGCGTTATAATTGTTGTCTCGGTTTATAATCCGGGTGGTTCAAGACATCATGTTCACCCCCGGGCCTTGTAAACCCGACAGATATCAACTATGATTGGTTTAATGCTGAAAAATGCAACCAAATCAGATACGGTTATCTTTCGTTTATACTCAAGAAAGTCTTTCTTTTAGCTTTCTAGATCCTAAAGAGTCTTTCAAAGTCACCCTCAGTTTAGAGTCATTTCTATTCATGTGGGGGATTGTTGGACCAAAATGTTATTAAGCATATTAGGCTTGAAACATGTTGTTAAAGTGATTATGAAATGGGCTTATATTAGACCCATTGAGAATAAGTGAAACTTAAGAAAGTCTCACATTGATTAGGAGGAACTTTTTCCACTTGCATATATAGTGGAACAAAGTCACTAAGTTTCAAAGTAGTTTATAGAGAGAACCAAGGGATCCACACGCGCGCACCACCACCACCACCGCCGCTCGCTCGCGCTCGCGTTCGTGCTCGTGCTCGTGCTCGTGCTCGTGCTCTGGGTTCTGGGCTTTGGGCTTTGGGCTTTGGGAATGTCTCGTCGTCGAGGTGTCCTATTTTTTGGCGACTGAAAATGAGGTCGATCGATCCATCCTCGCGAGGATTTCCAGAATCGATCGGTCCTCTACCAGATCGATCAATCGCGTGCTACAGATGGTTTTTATCGTGAGTTTATGGGATCGACCGATCTAGATGAGATCGATCGATCTCGTTCTACGTGAGATTTTAGGATCGATTGGTATATTCCGGATTAACCGATCGCCTACAGGATCGATCGACTTGGTTTTTTGGATCGACGATCTGGTTTTTGGATCGATCGATCGGGTTCAAAATTTCGTCGTTATCCGTGAATATTCCAGTCAAAGCGGTTACAACCACTTGCGGAATTTTAAGGATGACCGCTGAAAGTTGGGATTTTATCCCAAAAACCCCCTAATCAACTCTTCCCCTATAAATAAAGACCTAAAGTGATCATTCTGGGTATCCTGGGCATTTCTATAATCTCGAAAACCCTAAAATTCGTTTCTTCTCTAAATTTCACGGAAAAAGGTTCAGCTCTCTCTATATTCGTTTCTCTCTTTTGGAAACGATTCTTGTTCTTGAGTATATCATAAATACTGTGTTCGCAGATTCCGAATTCGAGTGTTGTGAATCGGTCTATAAAAGGTTGTATCTTGGGATTCAAAAGGCGTATTAAAATCATCACACTACGAGCGCTTTATTGAGTTAAGGAAAGAGATCATCTCGCCTCTTTTCTGGATTTCATAAAATCGTTTTATAAATCGTGTTTTCTACAAAATTCTTCTTTTATCACAAATATCAAATCGTATTTTCTTATCCGATTTTATAGCTCCTATAGTTTTGGTCGAGAGGGGCCCTTATGTCATCGCTCTTGTTCATGGTGGAATGACGGCGAGGATCTTCTTTAGTTAATGGTGGCGGCTTTGGCCAAAATTTCTAACTGATTAAAGTTTCACGTCTGGCGGATTTGTATTCTTGGTATCACTTCCAATATCTTTCATCGTGGCTAAGTCATTACGTCTCAGGCTATAATGTAATATAAGGTCGTTTTCCACCGTCACATGTTATGACTGGTTTTCTTTCTTTGATGGAAACGCTTAAAAACTTTAATTCTTGTCAACTGGAATGTTTTTATAGTGTCAAACAGTAAGTCATATTCTTGGTATCACTGTGGATCCGGTATCTTTCATCGTGGCTAAGTCATTACGTCTCAGGCTATAAAGTAATATAAGGTTGTTTTCCACCATCACATGTTATGACTGGTTTTCTTTCTTTGATGGAAATGCTTAAAAACTTTAATTCTTGTCAACTGGAATGTTTTAATAGTGTCCAAACAGTAAGTCATATTCTTGGTATGACTGTGGATCCGGTATCTTTCATTGTTGCTAAGTCATTACGTCTCAGGCTATAATGTAATATAAGGTTGTTTTCCACCATCACATGTTATGACTGGTTTTCTTTTTTTGATGGAAACGCTTAAAAACTTTAATTCTTGTCCACTGAAATGTTTTTATAGTGTCCATACAATAAGTCATATTCTTGGTATCATTGTGGATCCAGTATCTTTCATCGTGGCTAAGTTATTACATCTCAGGCTATAATGTAATATAAGATTGTTTTCCACCGTCACATGTTATGACTGGTTTTCTTTCTTTGATGGAAACACTTAAAAACTTTATTCTTATCAACTGAAATGTTTTTATAGTGTCTATACAGTTAGTCATCTGGATCAATTAAAACTATTTTTTAGTAAAATTTTAAGATTATAAATGGATTATGACATAATCCTTTATCTAGTTTGTGAAACTGATTAGATAGCTTCGGTATCCCGAGTATAACTATTTAAACTCTTATAACTTTGTTAGCTTTAAATAGTGTCATTATCTTAAAATAATTTTTTGCATTAAAAAAGTGTTTCTAAATGTTTGATTATATACGAAAACAACAGTAATAGTGAAGTAGTTCCTTACATGATTCAAGTCTAATTAAATCGATTAAATTAGCCGTTTAAGGCTTAACAACATTGTGACGTTACGTACAAGTAAGATGATAATGGTACCAATTATCTGCATAGTTAATTGACTATATGGTAATTAATGGAGACGAATCAAGTTTCCAAATTTGAAATTTTTTTTTTTTTTGTCAAATAACTTAATGACTTTAATATTTTTCTTAATATTGAGGGGTGAATTTCGACGGATTATGTTGAGCAAATCCATTGAATGGATATCTTGAACCTCTGAATCAACTTGGACCCCAACAACTCAAGTGCATGACAGTCCGGAGTGATTCCTCAGCCTTCTTCGTATTACCAGAGGGAACGGTGGAGGCAGCGGACGATGAGGAAGAAATATTTTTGGTCTGAGAAATGGATCTGACGTTATTCCGGAGATGTTGATTCATTAAACGGAGAACGTAGTTCCACCGGCAAACGCCTAATTGGTCTTTTAGTGTCTCCACGACTCCGATACTCGCTGCCAACGTCCATGCCTTGTTCGTAAAATTCATCTTTAAATTGACGTCAAGAGGGACAACTTTCTTTTTTCGTTTAATATTTGGATTTAGCTATGAAGTTTGTGAATTTGCATATGAAAGATAATGGGGGATCGAGTGGTTGTTTATAAAAGAACAGAAACAAACAAAACTGACGCTAAAACCTGAAGTGGAAAATAAAAACCAGTTGCATTAAGCTGCTGGTTTTCTCGGTTTCTCTGCCTGTTTTGGTGTCGATTATCCTGGAAATGACCTTTCTGCCCAGCTCAGAATACTCGTTCTTTGATTGCTCAGGACAAATTTGATAAGGGGCAAAATTGGGCTTTCCGGTCTCATGGATTGCCACGGTTTCAGCGTTTCCGCAACTGGTTTTTGGATTCCAAGAAACATATAGTAAAGACATCGTGAAAGTACCACGTAATTACCAACATTTTTTCTCAACATCAGTTTTTTTTCTTTCATTAATTTAATTTTTTGGTAGAACGAAGCCTTGTCAATTCAACACACACTTTTTTAAGTTTTAACCAAAAGGGCACGAGTTAATAAAGTTTAGGGTACATAAATTCATCAAAAAAACCAAACACAAAAAACGAAAAATTCCTAGATAGTTTGGAAAATAGGTCACATCAGATCCTTCGCATTTTGGCTCAAAGGTACAAGCATATGCAAATCACCATTGTCTAGATTCTAGAATGCGAGTTATTAGTCCTTATCATAACCAAGATTATGACAAGTGATGATACATATACAATTAAAGAAGCTGGAATAGTGAGAAAACAAAACTACCATAAATCAAACGCCAACAATAACTTAAACTCTCTAATTTAACATTTACCATAAAACAAAGCTTTTTAACCTTTTTTCCAAAGCTTGATGCGAAAACCTTTAGTAATCAAATTCAAGAAGATCATATAGTCAAGTCCGATAGCAAACAATGGACAAGCTTGATGTGTCAAACTAATGGATTATCCAATTATAGAAGCTTATATCTTTGAGATAAAATTTTATATTCATCGAAAATATGTACAATTAACATTTTCTGCCTTTCTACACAACTCGAATCCGACATTTAGTTGCATCCCATAACAAAATCCAAACTCATATCGTCAGCATTCGATTGCACCGCTTTATCTTTAAAAAAAAATCTTGTCGGAATTCAATCGACGGCCAAAAGAAAATCTTGGATCCGTCTTTCATCAATTAGGACCCCAACAGCTCAAGTACATGACCGTCCTAAGAGACTCCTCAGCTTGCTTCGCCTTGTCACCATCTTTACCGGAGGCAACGACGGTGGTGGTGGAGGAAGAAGAGAACCTGTTCGCCTGAGAAGCTGATCTCATATTGTTTCGAATACGTTGATTCACCGATCGGATCAGGTAGTTCCACCTGCATATTCCTAATTGGTCTTTCGAAGCCTCCACGACTCCTATGGTTGCTGCTACTAACCATGCTTTGCTCGTTGAACTCATCTTTCTTTCTTTTTCTTAATTTTGAAAGATCAGAGAAACTTTTGCTTTTCTTTTTTGTTATGTTTGTGTGATGAAGAAGATTGAGATTTGATGAGTCTGTTTATATATTACAGAAGAGGTTTACATTTAGCCGCTTGTTAGAGTGCAAAAACCAGAAGCTGTCTCCCCTGGTTTTTCTAAAGTTTTTGTCGTCTGAATTGATTTTTAATTACCATTGTACCCACCTAAAAACTAATTGGATTAGGGGTAATGTTGTCTTTTACAGATCCTGGATTACTGCAAGTATGCGAACCTGGTTTCGTTTACTATTTTGGCCCTCGTGCTAGCCTAAAAAAAATAATATTTATAGCATCTTCTTCGATTGATTTGTAACAACAAGATCAAGTTTTCTTGATTTTTTTTTTTTTAATATCATAATCAAATTCAGTAGGGTCGGAGTCTATAATATTACTATTTGATATTTTATTGTTGTTTTAGAAACTCAATAGGAGACTATCATTGTGAATGTTTTTGGGGGATAAATGTATTTGAAATGTACACTATTTTATGAGGACTGCATGCTTAGCAAATGATCCAATCAAACTTTACTGATTTTAAAGTCTTTAAAGTTGTACAACTTCTCCCAAAAACACTCGATGCCGTTTTCATTAGACTTTCTTTCCATAGATTGATAAATTTTTCAATAGCTTTCAAAATTTGGTTTTTTTAAGTCATATCATTTTTATATAGTTTTAAGTTTTTAAAATAATAAATAAATTATATAAGTAGTCGAGTATGTTAAACGTTAAAGATTGTGGGGGTACAAAAACAGACTTATGTACTATCAATGCCTTCTGTGAGGAGATGCGGCCAACCTACTCGATCTACTTTCTGGTGCCTTAAGATCGATAAAGTTTTTGTGGACGGTGCATTTAAATACTTTTCCATTTTGGTGAAGCCTCGTTACGGGATGTATGTGCTCACTTTATCATCTCGTAGAACCACTATTTTGTTATGTTTGTTGTTTTAGGTGTCGGAGTTGCTCATGTTTAATCATTCCACTGTATTTGGAATGTTAGGATCAAAACCGTGGTTTGTGTGTTTTAGCATTTGAATCTCATTGAGTGACTTCCTTATTCACTCATCTTTTTATATATTTTCAGTTGAGATTGATGAGTAGTTGGACGACTAGATGAATCAGGTGCTTTTGAATGTGTTTTATGACTTTTCCATATTTTTTTTAACATTTATTTAATTATTCTATTCTAATATTTTCAGTCAGATAGATTTAATAGTTTATTAGTTAATAAAGTGAAAGTTTTATTAGTTAAGGTTGTTTGAGATAGAAGTTAGAGATGGTGGCACCACGTTCTCAGAGTGAAGAGGAAACTGATGTTACACTGAGATTCTTTTTATTTATTTGGTATTAAACAGACAGTTTTTTTTTTTATGTAAGATATTTTATTTGGCTATGTTAGATATTTTAAAGAATCGTGTAAATAGTATTTTAAAATATTTTACAATAATATTTATTAACCCTTTTAAATTAATAAAAAAAAACTAAATATGTGATTTTTATTAGTTATATACTTTATATGGTTTGGTAAAATATCTTTTTTAAGTTGTTTTTACAAAATTATTTTTAACATCATATAAATTTTGTATTATAACTCTTAGAAATGAACATATAAAAAATCGAATATATGATTCTTCATAGTTGTATATTTTATTTGGTTTGTAAGTTATCTTTTTTTTAAAAATGATTTTTATATGGTTTTGTAAAAATGGTTGGCATTTTACAAAAAAATGAGAAATACACGATAAATTCAGGATACATGGTAGAAACTATATACCCATATAAGGGTAGTGATTCAATCTATTTCGGACCGACGGTTACAACACTTCAAGCATCTGTATGGAAGTTTAAGTGTCTCTTAAAGATACAACACTTTATATGGCAAACGATCACAAGTTATGTTTCTGTCTCAACAAATCTGAGGACAAGGGAGATTCATTGTGATACCCAATGTGGTTTATGTGGGGGCAGAAGAGGAGACAACTAATCATGTCTCATTTGAATGCCCTTTGGCCATTCAAACTTGGGCACTATCTAAATTCTCTCACATCTAGAAACATTCCCGAAAACATCAATTTATCCGAATGTTGATTATCTATTTCATAATCTACCAAACGATGGGCCATAATGGTATTTCTCATAGATAATTTGGTATTTGTGGAAAAGTAGAAAATGAAAAGGTCTACAAAAATTTGAACAGAAATCCACAAGATATTTTAATACTGTCAAAGACAAAAGGAAAAGTATTGGTGGAAGCTCAATAAGTAGAGGATAAGCATAAGACGACAATAATACATAATTTTGAGCCTATTCAACAGGACATGTGGTTGTGTCAAGTGGATGGATCTTGGAATGAATCAGATAGTTTTTCAAGTTAAGGATGGGTATGTACAAAGAATGGAAAGAATAACTATTATCGGGAGCCAAGAACATTCGATGCAGTCAATCTCCAGTACATGCGGAGCTAGAAGCACTTATTTGGACAATGGAATGCATGCAAGCACTGCAGAGACGAGAGGTGGTTATAAATTATTATTCTATTATAAATTTTGGTAAATATTACATCTACAATTCTACTATTTTATGAGAATCTACGTTTGACGGTTTTATATACATCACACTGAACTGTCTTATGAAGGTCAATGTATGACGGTTCTATTTGCACCATGCTGAAGATCTACTATAAAATTATCTCTATTAATCTGCATAAATGCTAATAAATCATATTCTATGGATTTTGGTTTCTAAGCTAGTTTTTACATGCTATTTGGGTGCATATCTGCTCTACAAACATAAAAAATTACATTAAAGTCATTCGTCAGGAAAAAATGTTATCCTCTCAAAATTTATCTAATGTCATAATTTGGTGGTTGAATGTGGTCTATTATAAGGAATTTCGCCCTTAGAACAGAGTCTTTATCTGTTTTCGAATGTTATAAACAAATTCAAACTCTCCTTCTGAATTTTTCTTATGCTAAGAATGTGATCTTACTTTCTCTCTTTCTCCGGCCTTCTCCTTTTATAGGTGAAGTAGCGTGGTATGATGGTTCCCCTCCCCCTCCACTCCTGTCAACTCAAGGTTGTGTGGCAGCAATACTCGAGCAGATAATGGGCTCATCGTGACTTTAACATGATGGTGTGTCTACCTATACCGAATTGATAGATTTGTTGGGTCCTCTCACCACGTATCAAATACGAAGTTGTGGTGATAAATTTGGTCTCCATATTTTTTGAGTATTTTGTAAATATATAGAATTTTTCCTAATCATATAATAATATTTTTTGCAAAATTTAATCCAGTCTCAATTATTCTCAAATTTCTCCTAAATTTAGTATATTTCCAAATAATTGTTCTGATATGTTCCCCTACTAAAATGATACTTTTTTACATATGATTTACACTTGGAGCGGTTTATAATATTTCTTTGTATTAACTCGAATTTTATAAAATAATAATCATTTTATTAGTAGACATTTGATAGTAATTGTCATGTTTTAGAAAAATCCAATTAACTATCTTATATCTTGAAACAATTATGTAATTTTGATAATATTTTTAATGCGTTTATAATTTTAATTTGATTTTTTTACTGAAGATTTTGCCATTATGAAAATGAATCTTGTTACGTAAAAAATAGAAACTGATAATTTTTTTTGTTCTAACTGATTTTGATTCCACTTCAATCTTGTTTGGGTTTACTTTCCAAATTATGAGATCATACATGTATATATTTAACTGTTTTTGAAATCAAATTTTTTTTTATTATATTATGAAACAATAATTTTTTTAAAGAAAAAAACCGAAACTCTCTTAAATTATTGTTGAAATCTGGTGGTCCAATTGATGTTGTTAATGTTGAGTCACCTTCATAGAAATTGTTCTCTAATTTCATATCTTGACATCTTTTCTTGAACATATGAATATTTCCTTTACCATGTTGCAAAACTCGCTACACAACATAAGAAAAATTTCATCGAGTTTTTATCCAAAATTTAAGAGAGAAAGAAAGAGAAAGCTTACAGCCATGGATAGTCTCCAACAAGCATCCTTTTTTCCTTCATTGTCCTTGAAGACTATATTCCATTGATTGTGCATATGCAGCTTGTCTTTTATATCAAAAAGATTTTCTAACTCCCCGATCATTTGATCATTTGATTATATCCATCAAAAACAGTTAAATCGATGGTTTTTTCTATAGCAACACCTTCCATAGTAATCTGGTCAATAACCATAACAAGAGCATGTGAACTAAACATAACTGTCTCAATCTGCTTAATTTTTTTTTTAAAAAAATATTAATATTATATCCAATGTATTAAAAAATAAAAACTATGGGTGCTAGCATATATAAAATTTATCTTCTTATAAATAATTTTTTCTTTCATAAAACCCAAAAAAAAATTGATACATAATAAATAATTTTAGAATTAACTAATAAGTAAAAAATAAGAAGATGATGATCTTTATTATACCTTAGTATGGCTTTTAGTAGAACCGATTTTCTTGACTTGAATGTCTGTTTGTGATGTCAAAGTACAGATTTGGTCAAGATTTTTTGCTTCAAAGGTTTTGAGGATTTTAGATTTTTGGTATGAGTCAATGGGTTCCATGAAATCTTTTTCTGTGGGAGCCGTTAGATCAACTCCAAACAATCTGTAACTAGCAGTTGCATTGGTGGTTATTTTTTCTTTCGTTGATTGCATCATTTGGTTATTGTAGTTGGGTTTGGACATGGTAGGGTCTGAGTACCTCACTAGCCCACTAGATGGAGTTTTATAATCATTAGTTTTGTAATGGTAACTAAGATGAGCAACATTCCTTGAAGATTGTATGCTCGACTGTCCAATTTCTTGGCTTTGGGTCAATGTAGGATTCCACATAGCTGAACCTATAAATAAAAACAAAATGAGAACTAATTGAGTAAGAAGCTTTAACTTATTAAAAAGGGTTTCCTTACCAAACTCATGTACTTTGCACTGACGTTTGTCTTTAAGAAAAGTTGTCTCTAGAATGTTTGATGAAGGTGTTAAAGGCTCCATATCCCATGGAGAGACCTTATCAGGTCTAGGAATTGTTGCACCTTCATCCCATTTCACCTATAAAATAAAGTAAGTAGATTTTACTTATTATTCTTTTGAAAATATATTCTTAAAATGATAAAATAAAAATTGAGTTAAGAATAATCTTACTTTTAGGCTTCGCCATTCTGAATTCTTCCAGTGAGTAGAGAAATCTTCAATTCCTACTATTGTGCCAGAATATCTATTGCAGTGAAAACAAAATTTGTAAGTAATCATAATTTGAAAACAAAATAAAACAAAATAGGTGTTCAAGATTTACCTTATTTCATTAAAATCATGTCCTTCAAACTTTATTGTAAATCTCAAACCTACATTGAACTTCTTGTTCACTGCATCTATGAATTTGTCGAAGTGGACAATGTATTGGCTGAACCTGATATCATGATATTAAAAACAAAGAAAAGCATAATAATTGAATAAAAAATATTTCCATAATGTTTAAGTAGAGTAACAATGTTTTTTTCCTTACCTTGGCTTACAGAACACAACAAACATACATTTTGTTGTAATAGCATTCAGTGGAGTAGCAATTACACTATGGTGCATACTTTCTTTAGAAATTATTAATGATGGTATGTTTCCTTGTTGATGAGCTGATTTTCTGATTCCAACTAGTGAGTCCCCATTCTCTCCTCTAGAATATAAATAAGTTAAGATCTATAGTTAAAGAAACAAAATAGATATAAAATAGAGAAATATATATACCGAAGAAATACAAAAGAGTCTCCAGTAACCAATTCTTTTTCTTTTGCAAACACATTCCAACCAGATGTGAAAACATGTCTTTGTGGGATACCTAGTTGATTGTTTGCAGACAAATAAAGATCAGTCATCATTATTCACAAATTTTAATATGAAATAAAAACTAGTTACCTCTAAAACTGTGTTTAAATTTTCATTCATGGCCCTGCAGATCTTTAGCAACTATCTCTTGACTTGGTATTGGCTGAGACATATCCTAAAAAATTTCAATACAAAATGTTATATACAAGCTTACAATTCAAATCAATTGTGAGTTTATTTGGTGTATAAATTAAATGTAAATACCAGTGGAGGGAGACATTCAATGGCATGTCTTTTGATTAAAGATAATCCACCATTTTTGCTGGTATCAGAAGCACTTAACACCTTTGTGAAATATTTAATGTTTTGTATGTTGGTGTAACTAGGAATAGAGGTTTCAACTTCCTAAAGAAATAAAAATTCATCAAATTATCTAAAATAGTTTAGAAGATCGACTACAAATTTATAAAATAAAATCATAAAATTTGCCACTCACAGATGTTTCTGGCATCAAATAAACTTTTGCATAAACTTCATTGGTATTGGTTTCTACCTAAGATGATTATAAGAAAAATCATACCAATAAAATATTATTTACGGTGTAAGTGAGTACATATTTATATTCTAAATAAATAAAAAAAACCAAAACGCATACCTTAAGTTTGATACTAATAACTTTGCATAGAATTTTTGAAGGAATAACGAAAATTGGTTTGAGTTGGCATAAGTCATCGTTTATTGATGTCACAAACTGTTAACGCCATCAAACTATAGAATAAGTTTCACAAATATAATCATATAAAACAAATAAAAGTATAAATAGAAAAAAAAACTCGCCTGCTCTATGTGTCTTTGAGGGAAATAATAAAAAATTTCTCCAATTTTTGGAATCTCAAACAAAGGCCCCGCACATAATTTCTATAGTTGATCATACAAATAATTAGTAGTGATTCCATCAGTTGCTACACGAACAAAATAAATATTATTAAGTTAACAATCATTTTTCATAAATTAAAAATTAAACTTTAATCTAAAAATTTCTCACTTATACCTAAGAATTCAGGTTTGGCAATTATCATGTGGTTACTCTCCATTGGCTCTTATGCAAACACTGATCTCGAACTGCCAATTACTTAAAAAAAATAATAATCAAATCATGAATGATTTTTATTAACATGATATTGTATCTTAAACAAAAGCATAATACCTTTGTATAATAAAATGATGAAAAATTTGTGATCTTTCTTTATTTTTGTTTAAACGACTTTATTTTTTCTTTATACGATCTTTATTTATTTTTTGTTTGTGACAAACTTAATATGTATCAAGTATTTATAGATGAAAAAAATATTAAAATCCTATATTAATAGTTATTTAGATATGATTTTGACTAATAATTTTGGAAAATTACCAAAAACAAACATCGGGTCAAAGATGTATCGTTTAGAAATATCAGAACTTCCTTAATACCAATTTAAAAATGTTTCTAAAATATATACATATATATAAATGAACAGTCAAACCCAAAACATTTATTAGTGGATTATCTCTTAACGCTTTTTTATAGTCGTTTAGCTCAATTTATTTAGGACTTTTAAGCTTTAAAGTTGAGGTTCAAGTCGACTTTTTCTCCGTATTGATGTGGTCATAGAAGAACACAAACTTGAGGAGCTTGAATCTAAGTTTGCACCATAGCTTGTTGCCACAGGAGTGAACAGAGAAGATGATGCATTGCAAGTCCCTACTGGAGCTTAGTTTCTAGTCACATGGGCCTAATAGAGAAAAAAAGTGAAGAGCAAACCCTTAACCTTGTTGCAAGCGCCAGATGAAACCCAATCTTCAACTCAAACATAAACAAGCCCATCAAGACTCAACAAAACATGCTGAACCTAAACTGAAAAGTCAAAAATGCATCAAGTCCATTTGCAAGCCACAAAAACACACCAAAACTGGATTGAAATGTCATTCAAAGTAGTCAAAGAGTTATATTATGTTTTCTGTCAATTTTTTTTAATGTTGTTGCCACAAAAACTCGTCAATAAGAGACTAAACACTTAGAGAAATAAAAAAAAATTATATTTGTTTTTGTCGATTTTCTAAGTAGGTCATATCTTGGACTGTTTGGGTTTGAATATCAAAGGCATTCTGCAACTTTTGTATGACTTTTCAATCCACTTCTTGGTTATGTGAAGCTAGTAGCTTCCTGATCATTTTTATCAAATCCATCAACTTAAAAGTATCAATCTTGAGAGTTCATATCACTTATGCTCATCCTCTGTTTGCTATAAAGGTTTTGGTAAGATCATAATTATGTATGTTTTCAGACGACTCTTCTGATTATTATTCATTTAGGTTACAACATTAGGAGCCAGAGAGATGAGTTGGAGGAATATTCAATGGCCACTGAACCATCATCCCTTGCCTGAAGAAGGGATATGCATCAATGTGGTCCATCAGTATTAACGATTAGTGCTTAGAATACTATTTTATCTTCATTTGTTCAGGTCGGCGCTAACCAACGATGTTCTTGAATGTGACTCTTCTTATCTTCTTATATATTCCAAATATAGGACGTAAGGGCAATTCGATGCTCTAAGGTAGTATTAAATGTGACTCTGGCAGCTCTTTTAAATGAAAAAGATTTTAGTTTTGTAAGAAAAGTGAATATTGCAAGAAAAGTAAGTATGGCAAGAGAAAGCAGTTAGAAAGCAACTGCTAGGTTTAATTAGCTTAGGACTACGTCGAAACACGAAACACTAGCGAGAGACCTGCTTATTAAAAAACTATAATGGCAAGCGTTTGTTGAATTTCTTCTATAATGTAATCTGTTCCAAAAGAATTTCAATCAAATAAAGTGTTAAAAAAAAATTGTTACCATTTTAAATACTAAAAAAAATCTGAATTTCGGTTCCTAGAAAATGCAAATTGCAAATACATAGAAGAATATTTTGTCTAACAAGCGACTAATTTTGTCACTTGGCTGCTCTGCTTTTTGGCCCACTTATTTTTGTTTCTGCCAGTTACCACGCTTCTTCCACTTTCTCACGAATAATTAAAAAAAAAAAGAAGAGAAAACTACTGGTCTTCCCACACTAGAAAATAATGAAAACAACATAAATTTTTGTTATATTATGAAACAAGCAACTTTTAATTTTTTTTTTTAAAACAAAACTACTTTTTATTATATTATGAAACAACAATTTTCTTTTAAAGAAGAAAAAGAAAACCGAAACTCTCTTTCAACGTTTCGAAGTCGAAGTTGAGGAGGTGTATCAATTGCTTACTAATAAGAGTAATCTGGATAACAATGTCGAAGTTGTTCGTGTTATTACAGATACTCACTTGAACATTGGAAAAGGAATAGCTTACGTCTTGTTTAAAACACGGGAAGCTGCAAATCTCGTAATCAAGAAAGGATACTTGGAAGCTTAGAGACAGAGAATTGCTTATCTCTCGAGCCAAACCTGATGCAACACCATCAAAAAGAAAGACCAATCCTTCTGAACCTTACTCACCAGCTCAAAAAAACAACAACAAAAGGACAAAGTAGTCACACCAACTGCGACGGGGAAGGCTAATCTTTCATATCAAGGTGTACGAACTTCAAATTCCGGTGATGGTAAGAAGAAATCTTATCCAAAAAAACCTGCGAAATCAAAGATGAGACCTAGAAGTAGCAGCAGCAATGAAAGCAACAATGCGGGTAGTAATAATAATAGTGTTCTGAAGAAGGGAAGTCATGCAGGCACAACGAAACACACAAAAAAAGGCATCAGGGTAAAAGCGAGAAATATCGTAATGAATCTTCACCACCTCATATGTTAAAAGCAAAATCATCAGCGCCTGAGACAGACGATACGACACTGACTCTCACAGTGGCTAACGTGAATCAATTGATATCGAATCCTATGAACAGCTTTGGGCTCTGATAAACGGCCCCGCGTATCTGTACACCAAAGACCGGATCAGTCTGGGAATGCGGAACCACAAGCTAGGGCTTGTGGAGGACACCTTGATTCGGTCCCTCGTGTACGACGAGCAGTACAATACTTTTCACAAGTATGGTTACGCGGCAGATCCGTCCGTGATGAATAACGTTGACTACGTGGATGCGTTGAAACAGAACGACGGCACTTCTGTTTACGTTATCCGGCAGAACGAGCAGAAGCGTAGGAAGATTGAGAAGAACAAAGAGGAAAGAGAAGGGAAAGAAAGAAAGGAGGAACTTGACAGAGGAGCAGAAGAAGTATGCAGAGGACCACACAAAGAAAAAGGAAGAGAAAGGACAACAAGGCGAAGCCAAAGGAGAGCATTATGCGGACAAGAGCACTTTCCATGGGAAGGAGGAGAAAGACTATCAACGGAGGTCATGGATCGAAGTCCCTAAAAGTGGTAAGGCAAACAGTGATCATTGTTGCATAAAAAAACGTCTGGTTCATATATGGAGTGGTCACACAAAATGTGTTTCTACCATTCGGTTCTTCCCAAAGCATGGACATGTGCTTCTCTCTGCAGCTGTGGAGGATATTTGTTTCTCCAATGATGGGACGAAGTTCTTAACAGCTGGATATGATAAGAGCATTAAGTATTGGGACACAGAAACCGACCAAGATTTATCGACTTTCTCCACCGGGAAGATCCCATATGTGGTTAAGCTGAATCTGAATGAGGACAAGCAGAACATTTTGGTGTTCGTTATGAACGATGAGAAGATTGTGCAATAGGATATTAATAGGGGGAGATTGCAGGTAAAACTACTGAAGTTGAGTAACTGGAATAGCAGAACAAAGAACTATTTGCTAAAATCTCGGAACTTGAGAATACAATGGAATAAATAGGAATTGAACTCTCTTAACCCAAAAACTCGAGAATAACGAGAAGCAATCATTGTTCATAATTGAGAATTTGACATACCCAGGGCCGGCCCGAGACCAAACAACCAAAGCTTGAGTCTAGGGCAGTACAAACTTTTGTTTTTTTTATAGGAATCAATAGGGCATCAAAATTTTTTTTAAAAATATTTATAAAGTATTAAATGCATAAAAACAAATTTGACATATGGAATCAAAATTTATTGGACCGGTGTTGGGCCTACCAGCAAAACTAGTTTTAGTGTCTGCTCAAAAGAAATAGTTACAGAAACTAAGAATATCTGCATTGGTGATACTCTAAAAGTAACATCTAACTATAAAAAATAAAAAATAAAAGATAAGAGACTTTTGATTAATAACGTCTCAATAGAAAGAGATTTTATAAACTCTTTGTAGAGACTCTATGGTTATGTGTCCTAATATTTTTGGTTCAGTATTTAACTAATAATATAATATTTTAAAAATTAATAAAACTAAAAAAATTATTAAAATATTACTATTTTTAGAAAGTATCAGTGATGCTCTATAAAGAGCAAAAGCAATGAAGTCTCAATGGATATTAAAGGTTTGGATGATGAGATCAATACTCTGGCTCTGGGCCAGAAAGTGGGCTCAATTGAAAGCCAAAAAAGAGTGAGACGATTCGTCAAACGGAGATGAGGCGATGCGATCGATCGTCGGAGGATATTCGATCTATGGAGAATGAATCGATGAAAGTCGATTCGAGAATCGAAAGAGTGAAATAGAATTATGGTTATATTAGGTTAATGAATTTTGGCTTATATATATACATATATATATATATCAGTTTAGTTAATTAAACCCTATCGGTATCCGAATACCGAACCGAATAAACCGAATTCAATTTGGTACTAAAATCTGTACCGATCGGGTTTTTTAATAATTTAACTCGGTTTAAAACACTAAATAATCGGTTTAATTGGTTCAAGTTATTCAGTTCATACCGAATGCTCAGGAAGAGATGTAAGTGAACCACTAAACTATTTTTAATATGTTATAAACGTGTCAATGGGTAAAATAAACAATCATCACATTTTTCATCATTTTAATTAGTAATAGTCGGAATCATGTGTCATAATGGTAGCCACTTCTGAAATTCATGACACAAGTATGGAGTTAGAATTCAGCACTTCGTTGTTACGAGGGATATTAAAGCCATTAGAGTATGTTGATTAAAAAAAAAAGAAATTTAGTAACAATAATTCATGAAAGTCTTTTAGTTTAGTGTTTAAACAAAAGGCTAATTAATGCTGAGTTTAGGGTTTGATTCTAGATGATGCGATTTCTGCAAATTTATGGAAGTAAATTAATACAAAGTTCTTGATGCGAAAACCTTTAGTAATCAAATTCAAGAAGATCATATAGTCAAGTCCGATAGCAAACAATGGAAAAGCTTGATGTGTCAAACTAATGGATTATCCAATTATAGAAGCTTATATCTTTGAGATAAAATTTTATATTCATCGAAAATATGTACAAGTAACATTTTCTGCCTTTCTACACAACTCGAATCCGACATTTAGTTGCATCCCATAACAAAATCCAAACTCATATCGTCAGCATTCGATTGCACCGCTTTATCTTTAAAAAAAAATCTTGTCGGAATTCAATCGACGGCCAAAAGAAAATCTTGGATCCGTCTTTCACACTACGGGCGCTTTATTGAGTTAAGGAAAGAGATCATCTCGCCTCTTTTCTGGATTTCATAAAATCGTTTTATAAATCGTGTTTTCTACAAATTGATTTCTTCTTTTATCACAAATATCAAATCGTATTTTCTTATCCGATTTTATAGCTCCTATAGTTTTGGTCGAGAGGGGCCCTTATGTCATCGCTCTTGTTCACGGTGGAATGACGGCGAGGATCTTCTTTAGTTAATGGTGGCGGCTTTGGCCAAAATTTCTAACTGATTAAAGTTTCACGTCTGGCGGATTTGTATTCTTGGTATCACTATGGATCCAATATATTTCATCGTGGCTAAGTCATTACGTCTCAGGCTATAATATAATATAAGGTCGTTTTCCACCGTCACATGTTATGACTGGTTTTCTTTCTTTGATGGAAACGCTTAAAAACTTTAATTCTTGTCAACTGGAATGTTTTTATAGTGTCCAACAGTAAGTCATATTCTTGGTATCACTGTGGATCCGGTATCTTTCATCGTGGCTAAGTCATTACGTCTCAGGCTATAAAGTAATATAAGGTTGTTTTCCACCATCACATGTTATGACTGGTTTTCTTTCTTTGATGGAAACGCTTAAAAACTTTAATTCTTGTCAATTGGAATGTTTTAATAGTGTCCATACAGTAAGTCATATTCTTGGTATCACTGTGGATCCGGTATCTTTCATTGTTGCTAAGTCATTACGTCTCAGGCTATAATGTAATATAAGGTTGTTTTCCACTATCACATGTTATGACTGGTTTTCTTTTTTTGATGGAAACGCTTAAAAACTTTAATTCTTGTCAACTGAAATGTTTTTATAGTGTCCATACAATAAGTCATATTCTTAGTATCATTGTGGATCCAGTATCTTTCATCGTGCCTAAGTTATTTCGTCTCAGGCTATAATGTAATATAAAGTTGTTTTCCACCGTCACATGTTATGACTGGTTTTCTTTCTTTGATGGAAACACTTAAAAACTTTAATTCTTGTCAACTGAAATGTTTTTATAGTGTCTATACAGTTAGTCATCTGGATCAATTAAAACTATTCTTTAGTAAAATTTTGAGATTATAAATGCATTATGACATAATCATTTATCTAATTTGTGAAACTGATTAGATAGCTTCGGTATCCGGAGTATAACTATTTAAACTCTTATAACTTTGTTAGCTTTAAATAGTATCATTATCTTAAAATAATTTTTTGCATTAAGAAAATGTTTCTAAATGTTTGATTATATACGAAAACAATAGTAACAGTGAAGTAGTTCCTTACATGATTCAAGTCTAATTAAATTGATTAAATTAGCCGTTTAAGGCTTAACAACATTGTGACGTTACGTACAAGTAAGATGATAATGGTACCAATTATCTGCATAGTTAATTGACTATATGCTAATTAATGGAGACGAATCAAGTTTCCAATTTTGAAATTTTTTTTTTTTTTTGTCAAATAAACTTTAATATTTTTCTTAATATTGAGGGGTGAATGTCATGATTCCGACGGATTATGTTGAGCAAATCCATTGAATGGATATCTTGAACCTCTGAATCAACTTGGACCCCAACAACTCAAGTGCATGACAGTCCGGAGTGATTCCTCAGCCTTCTTCGTATTACCAGAGGGAACGGTGGAGGCAGCTGACGATGAGGAAGAAATATTTTTGGTCTGAGAAGTGGATCTGACGTTATTCCGGAGATGTTGATTCATTAAACGGACAACGTAGTTCCACCGGCAAACGCCTAATTGGTCTTTTAGTGTCTCCACGACTCCGATACTCGCTGCCAACGTCCATGCCTTGCTCGTAGAATTCATCTTTAAATTGACGTCAAGAGGGACAACTTTCTTTTTTCGTTTGATATTTGGATTTAGCTATGAAGTTTGTGAATTTGCAGATGAAAGATAATGGGGGATCGAGTGGTTGTTTATAAAAGAACAGAAACAAACAAAACTGCCGCTAAAACCTGAAGTGGAAAATAAAAACCAGTTGCATTAAGCTGCTGGTTTTCTCGGTTTCTCTGCCTGTTTTGGTGTCGATTATCCTGGAAATGACCTTTCTACCCAGCTCAGAATACTCGTTCTTTGATTGCTCAGGACAAATTTGATAAGGGGCAAAATTGGGCTTTCCGGTCTCATGGATTGCCACGGTTTCAGCGTTTCCGCAACTGGTTTTTGGATTCCAAGAAACATATAGTAAAGACATCGTGAAAGTACCACGTAATTACCAACATTTTTTCTCAACATCAGTTTTTTTTCTTTCATTAATTTAATTTTTTGGTAGAACGAAGCCTTGTCAATTCAACACACACTTTTTTAAGTTTTAACCAAAAGGGCACGAGTTAATAAAGTTTAGGGTACATAAATTCATCAAAAAAACCAAACACAAAAAACGAAAACCTTTAGTAATCAAATTCAAGAAGATCATATAGTCAAGTCCGATAGCAAACAATGGACAAGCTTGATGTGTCAAACTAATGGATTATCCAATTATAGAAGTTTAGAGCATGTGCATCGCTCATACCAACTGAGTTTCATTATCATTAAATTGAATTAAAAAAAAAAAGAAAAAAGAAAAAAAAAATTAAAAAACCAGAATGCATAAAAACAAATTTGACATAGGAAATCAAAATTTATTAGACCGATGCTGGGCCTACCAGCAAAACTAGTTTCAGTGTCTGCTCAAAAGAAAGAGTTACAAAACTAAGAACATCTGCATTGGTGATACTCTAAAAGTAACATCTAATTATAAAAAATAAAAAATAAAAGATAAGAGACTTTTGATTAATAACGTCTCAATAGAAAGAGACTTTAGAAACTTTTTGTAGAGACTCTATGCTTATGTGTCCTAATATTATTGGTTCAGTATTTAACTAATAATATAATATTTTAAAAATTAATAAAACTAAAAAAATTATTAAAATATTACTATTTTTAGAAAGTATTAGTGATGCTCTATAAAGAGCAAAAGCAATGAAGTCTCAATGGATATTAAGGGTTTGGATGATGAGATCAATACTCTGGCTCTGGGCCAGAAAGTGGGCTCAATTGAAAGCCAAAAAAGAGTGAGACGATTCGTCAAACGGAGATGAGGCGATGCGATCGATCGTCGGAGGATATTCGATCTATGGAGAATGAATCGATGAAAGTCGATTCGAGAATCGAAAGAGTGAAATAGAATTATGGTTATATTAGGTTAATGAATTTTGGCTTATATATACATATATATATATCAGTTTAGTTAATTAAACCCGATCGGTATCCGAATACCGAACCGAATAAACCGAATTCAATTTGGTACTAAAATCTGTACCGATCGGGTTTTTTAATAATTTAACTCGGTTTAAAACACTAAATAGTCGGTTTAATTGGTTCAGGTTATTCAGTTCATACCGAATGCTCAGGAAGAGATGTAAGTGAACCACTAAACTATTTTTAATATGTTATAAACGTGTCAATGGGTAAAATAAACAATCATCTCATTTTTCATCATTTTATTTAGTAATAGTCGGAATCATGTGGTATAATAGTAGTCACCTCTGAAATTCATGACACAAGTATGGAGTTAGAATTCAACACTTCGTTGTTACGAAGGATATTAAAGCCATTAGAGTATGTTGATTAAAAAAAAAAGAAATTTAGTAACAATAATTCATGAAAGTCTTTTAGTTTAGTGTTTAAACAAAAGGCTAATTAATGCTGAGTTTAGGGTTTGATTCTAGATGATGCGATTTCTGCAAATTTATGGAAGTAAATTAATAAAAAGTTCTTGATGCGAAAACCTTTAGTAATCAAATTCAAGAAGATCATATAGTCAAGTCCGATAGCAAACAATGGAAAAGCTTGATGTGTCAAACTAATGGATTATCCAATTATAGAAGCTTATATCTTTGAGATAAAATTTTATATTCATCGAAAATATGTACAAGTAACATTTTCTGCCTTTCTACACAACTCGAATCCGACATTTAGTTGCATCCCATAACAAAATCCAAACTCATATCGTCAGTTCGAATTCCATAAGCATTCGATTGCACCGCTTTATCTTTAAAAAAAAATCTTGTCGGAGTTCAATCGACCGCCAAAAGAAAATCTTGGATCCGTCTTTCATCAATTAGGACCCCAACAGCTCAAGTACATGACCGTCCTAAGAGACTCCTCAGCTTGCTTCGCCTTGTCACCATCTTTACCGGAGGCAACGACGGTGGTGGTGGAGGAAGAAGAGAACCTGTTCGCCTGAGAAGCTGATCTCATATTGTTTCGAATACGTTGATTCACCGATCGGATCAGGTAGTTCCACCTGCATATTCCTAATTGGTCTTTCGAAGCCTCCACGACTCCTATGGTTGCTGCTACTAACCATGCTTTGCTCGTTGAACTCATCTTTCTTTCTTTTTCTTAATTTGAAAGATCAGAGAAACTTTTGCTTTTATTTTTTGTTATGTTTGTGTGATGAAGAAGATTGAGATTTAATGAGTCTGTTTATATATTACAGAAGAGGTTTACATTTAGCCGCTTGTTAGAGTGCAAAAACCAGAAGCTGTCTCCCCTGGTTTTTCTAAAGTTTTTGTCGTCTGAATTGATTTGTAATTACCATTGTACCCACCTAAAAACTAATTGGATTAGGGGTAATGTTGTCTTTTACAGATCCTGGATTACTGCAAGTATGCGAACCTGGTTTCGTTTACTATTTTGGCCCTCGTGCTAGCCTAAAAAAATAATATTTATAGCATCTTCTTCGATTGATTTGTAACAACAAGATCAAGTTTTCTTGATTTTTTTTTTTTAATATCATAATCAAATTCAGTAGGGTCGGAGTCTATAATATTACTATTTGATATTTTATTGTTGTTTTAGAAACTCAATTGGAGACTATCATTGTGAATGTTTTTGGGGGATAAATGTATTTGAAATGTACACTATTTTATGAGGACTGCATGCTTAGCAAACGATCCAATCAAACTTTACTGATTTTAAAGTTGTACAACTTCTCCCAAAAACACTGGATGCCGTTTTCATTAGGCTTTCTTTCCATAGATTGATAAATTTTTCAATAGCTTTCAAAATTTGGTTTTTTTAAGTCATATCATTTTTATATAGTTTTAAGTTTTTAAAATAATAAATAAATTAAAAGTCTACAACCTTAAGTCTATACACCACACACTTTTATCCACTATAAAAAATTAATTAGTCATATTTATAAATGGGAAAAAAATAAAAACAATTCTAAATATTTTTTTTGGATGAAAAAATAAATCCTTATAAACATGAAATCATTTATCTTCAAAATATAATCTAGTGAAACTGTTGGAGATGTGATTAGGAAAAAATTCGATATATTTAAAAGTACTAAAAAAAAGATTGAGACCAAATTTATCACCACCACTTTGTGATATTGTGCATGAACGACGCGTGCAAATTATCAATTTGGTTTCTCCAAGTTTTGGTGAAATGACTTAGCAATCCGCAAAATTAAAGAGATATTAAAAGTCATTAGACTAAATTGACAAAAAAAAAAATCTAGAATATCAAAACTTTGTCCTAAAGGCTTTGGGCCTTGCTGCTGGGCCTGATCTTGATCGTAACATTCAGATTTGTGAAATATATTGAATTTTAAAATATATTGAATTTTTACCATCTCTGCTGCCTCTCTACGCACGCAACCGTCTTTGTTGCTGGTGACTTTACGATAAGCCTCCACGGCAATGTTTTTACCGTTGGTGACTCATCCAAAATGATTAGGTGATTTGCTAGGTTTGACTCGATAACTTGCTGGCTGAACTGATATGATCAGCTTACTGTTCACTTTTGACCCATTGATCTATTATTCGATAATTTTTCTGATTTGATTTTTTGTGCTGATTTTAGATTTAGCATCCGTTTGAGCATTAAGATTTTAGAATCTGCAGTTGTCCAATTACTAAAGTGAGGGCTATTCTGTAAAGCTTTGTACTTTGTTTAGAATTTCTTCTAAATAAATGTGATATGTTTCCTCTGATCTCTCTAAGGTAATTTTTCAATTAAATAAGACTTAGAAATATAGATGTTTCAATCTATTGATTGTATATGTTAAATTGATAAGTGTTTGATATAAGTATATATAATTATATAAGTAGTCGAGTATGTTAAACGTTAAAGATTGTGGGGGTACAAAAACAGACTTATGTACTATCAATGCCTTCTGTGTGGAGATGCGGCCAACCTACTCGATCTACTTTCTGGTGCCTTAAGATCGATAAAGCGTTTGTGGACGGTGCATTTAAATAATATTCCATCTTGGTGAAGCCTCGTTAGGGGATGTAGGCGTTCACTTTATCATCTTGTAGGACCATTATTTTGTTATGTTTGTTGTTTTAGGTGTCGGAGTTGCTCATGTTTAATCATTCCACTGTATTTGGAATGTTAGGATCAAAACCGTGGTTTGTGTGTTTTAGCATCTCAATCTCATTGAGTGACTTACTTATTCACTCATCTTTTTTTATATATTTTCAGTTGAGATTGACGAGTAGTTGGACGACTAGATGAATCAGGTGCTTTTGAATGTGTTTTATGACTTTTCCATATTTTTTTTTAACATTTATTTAATTATTCTATTCTAATATTTTGAGTCAGATAGATTTAATAGTTTATTAGTTAATAAAGTGAAAGTTTTATTAGTTAAGGTTGTTTGAGATAGAAGTTAGAGTTGGTGGCACGACGTTCTCAGAGTGAAGAGGAAACTGATGTTACACTGAGATTCTTTTTATTTATTTGGTATTAAACAGACAGTTTTTTTTTTATGTAAGATATTTTATTTGGCTATGTTAGATATTTTAAAGAATCGTGTAAACAGTATTTTAAAATATTTTACAATAATATTTATTAACCCTTTTAAATTAATAAAAAAATAACTAAATATTTGATTTTTATTAGTTATATACTTTATATGGTTTGGTAAAGTATCTTTTTAAGTCGTTTTTGCAAAATTACTTTTAACATCATATAAATTTTGTATTATAACTCTTAGAAATGAAAATATAAAAAATCGAATATATGATTCTTCATAGTTGTATATTTTATTTGGTTTGTAAGTTATATTTTATTTTGTAATATAAAAAATAATTTTTATATGGTTTTATAAAAATGGTTGGCATTTTACAAAAAAATGGGAAATACACGATAAATTCGGGATACATGGTAGAAACTATATACCCAGATAAGGGTAGTGATTCAATCTATTTCGGACCGACGGTTACAACACTTCAAGCATCTGTATGGAAGTTTAAGTGTCTCCTAAAGATACAACACTTTATATGGCAAACGATCACAAGTTATGTTTCTGTCTCAACAAATCTGAGGACAAGGGAGATTCATTGTGATACCAATGTGGTTTATGTGGGGGCAGAAGAGGAGACAACTAATCATGTCTCATTTGAATGCCCTTTGGCCATTCAAACTTGGGCACTATCTAAATTTTCTCACATCTAGACACATTCCCGAAAACATCAATTTATCCGAGTTGATTATCTATTTCATAATCTACCAAATGATGGGCCATAATGGTATTTCTCATAGATAATTTGGTATTTGTGGAAAAGTAGAAAATGAAAAGATCTATAAAAATTTGAACAGAAATCCACAATATATTTGAATACTGTCAAAGACAAAAGGAAAAGTATTGGTGGAAGCTCAATAAGTAGAGGATAAGTATAAGACGACAATAATACATAATTTTGAGCATATTCAACATGACATGTGGTGGTGTCAATTGGACGGATCTTGGAAGAAATCAGATAGTTTTTCAAGTTAAGGATGGGTATGTACAAAGAATGGAAAGAAGAACTATTATCGGGAGCCAAGAACATTCGATGCAGTCAATCTCCAGTACATGCGGAGCTAGAAGCGCTTATTTGGACAATGGAATGCATGCAATCACTGCAGAGACGAGAGGTGGTTATAAATTATTATTCTATTATAAATTTTGGTAACTATTACATCTACAATTCTACTATTTTATGAGAATCTACGTTTGACGGTTTTATATACATCACACTGAACTGTCTTATGAAGGTCAATGTATGACGGTTCTATTTGCACCATGCTGAAGATCTACTATAAAATTATCTCTATTAATCTGCATAAATGTTAATAAATCATATTCTATGGATTTTTGTTTCTAAGCTAGTTTTTACATGCTATTTGGGTGCACATCTGCTCTACAAACATAAAAAATTACATTAATGTCATTCGTTAGGAAAAAATGTTATCCTCTCAAAATTTATCTAATGTCATAATCTGGTGGTTGAATGTGGTCTATTATAAGGATATTCGCCCTTAGAACAGAGTCTTTATCTGTTTTCGAATGTTATAAACAAATTCAAACTCTCCTTCTGAATTTTCTTATGCTAAGAATGTGATCTTACCTTCTCTCTTTCTCCGGCCTTCTCCTTTTATAGGTGAGGTAGCGTGGTATGATGGTTCCCCTCCCCCTCCTTTCAACTCAAGGTTGTGTGGCAGCAATACTCGAGCAGATAATGGGCTCATCGTGACTTTAACATGATGGTGTGTCTACCTATACCAAATTGATAGATTTGTTGGGTCCTCTCACCACGTATCAATTACGAAGTTGTGGTGATAAATTTGGTCTCCATATTTTTTGAGTATTTTGTAAATATATAGAATTTTTCCTAATCATATAATAATATTTTTTGCAAAATTTAATCCAATCTCAATTATTCTCAAATTTTTCCTAAATTTAGTATTTTTCCAAATAATTGTTCTGATATGTTCCCCTACTAAAATGATACTTTTTTACATATGATTTACACTTGGAGCAGTTTATAATATTTCTTTGTATTAACTCGAATTTTATAAAATAATAATCATTTTATTAGTAGACATTTGATAGTAATTGTCATGTTTTAGAAAAATCCAGTTAACTATCTTATATCTTGAAACAATTATGTAATTGTGATAATATTTTTAATGCGTTTATAATTTTAATTTGATTTTTTTTTTGAAGATTTTGCCATTATGAAAATGAATCTTGTTACGTAAAAAATAGAAACTGATAATTTTTTTTTTTCTAATTGATTTTGATTCCACTTCAATCTTGTTTGGGTTTACTTCCAAATTATGAAATCATACATGTATATATTTAACTCTTTTTGAAATCAATTTTTTTTAAAGTTTAACCACTTATAGAGATCTAATTCATATAATTAAGAAAATCATTCAACCAGTGCATAATACTGTATCACAAAATAAGAAGACAATTGAATAATATTGAGTTAATTTTCTACTTTTAATCATATTATATGCAATTGAAACATTGGAAACTTTAAAAATTAAGTTGGCAAATATTAGAGAACGTAGAGTATAGTTTTGTTAAATTTAATGATTTTATATTCTATATTAAATGTTATTTTGAAGAAAAAGGCATTCAAAGTTCAACTGTTAAACTATTAAACTATAATAAGGTTAAGCATATATTATAATTTGTAAATAAATAAAAACACAGTATATTATGACAACAAAAGGATTTTGGTTTTATTTATGTTACATACATTTTTTATTATATTATGATACAATAATTTTTTTAAAGAAAAAAAAACCGAAACTCTCTTTAATTTTTGTTGAAATCTGGTGGTCCATGTTGTTAATGTTGAGTCACCTTCATCGAAATTGTTCTCTAATTTCTTATCTTGACATCTTTTTTTGAACATATGAATATTTCCTTCACCATGTTGCAAAACTCGCTACACAACATAAGAAAATTTTCATCAAATTTTTATCCAAAATTTAAGAGAGAAAGAAAGAGAAAGCTTACAGCCATGGATAGTCTCCAACAAGCATCCTTTCTCCTTCATTGTCCTTGAAGACTATATTCCATTGATTGTGCATATGCAGCTTGTCTTTTATATCAAAAAGATTTTCTAACTCCCCGATCATTTGATCATTTGATTATATCCATCAAAAACAGTTAAATCGATGGTTTTTTCTATAGCAACACCTTCCATAGTAACCTGGTCAATAACCATAACAAGAGCATGTGAACTAAACATAACTGTCTCAATCTGCTTAAATTTTTTTATTTAAAATATTAATATTATATCCAATGTATTAAAAAATAAAAACTATGGATGCTAGCATATATAAAAGTTATCTTCTTATAAATAATTTTTTTCTTTAATAAAACCCAAAAAAAATTGATACATAATAAATAATTTTAGAATTAACTAATAAGTAAAAAATAAGAAGATGATGATCTTTATTATACCTTAGTATGGCTTTTAGTAGAACCGATTTGCTTGACATGGATGTCTGTTTGTGATGTCAAAGTATAGATTTGGTCAAAAAAAATTTCTTCAAAGGTTTTGAGGATTTTAGATTTTTGGTATGAGTCAATGGGTTCCATGAAATCTTTTTCTATGGGAGCCGTTAGATCAACTCCAAACAATCTGTAACTAGCAGTTGCAATGGTGGTTATTTTTTCTTTTGTTGATTGAATCATTTGATTATTGTAGTTGGGTTTGGACATGGTAAGGTCTGAGTACCTCACTAGCCCACTAGATGGAGTTTTATAATCATTAGATTTGTAATGGTAACTAAGATGAGCAACACTCCTTGAAGATTGTATGCTCGACTGTCCAATTTCTTGGCCTTGGGTCAATGTAGGATTCCACATAGCTGAACCTATAAATAAAAACAAAATGAGAACTAATTAAGTAAGAAGCTTTAACTTATTAAAAAGGGTTTCCTTACCAAACTCATGTACTTTGCACTGACGTTTGTCTTTTAGAAAAGTTGTCTCTAGAATGTTTGATGAAGGTATTAAAGGCTCGATCTCCCATGGAGAGACCTTATCAGGTCTAGGAATTGTTGCACCTTCATCCCATTTCACCTATAAAATAAAGTAAATAGATTTTACTTATTATTCTTTTAAAAATATATTCTTAAAATGATAAAATAAAAATTGAGTTAAGAATAATCTTACTTTTAGGCTTCGCCATTCTGAATTCTTCCAGTGAGTAGAGAAATCTTCAATTCCTACTATTGTGCCAGAATATCTATTGCAGTGAAAACAAAATTTGTAAGTAATCATAATTTAAAAAAAAAAATAAAACAAAATAGGTGTTCAAGATTTACCTTATTTCATTAAAATCATGTCCTTCAAACTTCATTGTAAATCTCAAACCTACATTGAACTTCTTGTTCACTGCATTTATGAATTTGTCGAAGTGGACAATGTATTGGCTCAACCTGATATCTTGATATTAAAAACAAAGAAAAGCATAATAATTGAATAAAAAATATTTCCATAATGTTTAAGTAGAGTAACAATGTTTTTTTCCTGACCTTGGCTTACAGAACACAACAAACATACATTTTGTTGTAATAGCATTCAGTGCAGTAGCAATTACACTATGGTGCATACTTTCTTTAGAAATTATTGATGATGGTATGTTTCCTTGTTGATGAGCTGATTTTCTGATTCCAACTAGTGTTTCCCCATTCTCTCCTCTAGAATAGAAATAAGTTAAAATCTACATTTAAAGAAACAAAATAGATATAAATAGAGAAATATATATACCGAAGAAATACAAAAGAGTCTCCAGCAACCAATTCTTTCTCTTTTGCAAACACATTCCAACCAGATGTGAAAAGATGTTTTTGTGGGGTACCTAGTTGATTGTTTGCAGACAAATAAAGATCAGTCATTATTATTCACAAATTTTGATATGAAATAAAAATTAGTTACCTCTAAAAGTGTGTTTAAATTTCCATTCATGACCCTGAAGATCTTTAGAAACTATCTCTTGACTTGGTATTGGCTGAGATATATCCTAAAAAAATTTTAATACAAAATGTTATATACAACCTTACAATTCAAATCAATTGTGAATTTATTTTGGTGTATAAATTAATTGTAAATACCAGTGGAGGGAGACATTCAATGGCATGTCTTTTGATTAAAGATAATCCACCATTTTTGCTGGTATCAGAAGCACCTAACACCTTTGTGAAATATTTAATGTTTTGTATGTTGTTGTAACTAGGAATAGAGATTTCAACTTCCTAAAGAAATAAAAATTCATCAAATTATCTAAATAAGTTTAGAAGATCGACTACAAATTTATACAATAAAATCATAAATTTGCCACTCACATATGTTTCTGGCATCAAATAAACTTTTGCATAAACTTCATTGGTATTGGTTTCTACCTAAGATGATTATAAAAAAACATACCAAGAAAAAATATTATTTACGGTGTTAGTGAGTACATATGTATATTCTAAATAAACAAAAAAATCAAAACGACATACCTTAAGTTTGATACTAATAACTTTGCATAGAATTTTCAAAGGAATATGGAAAATTGGTTTGAGTTGGCATAAGTCATCGTTTATTGATGTCACAAACTATTAATGTCATCAAACTAAATAATAAGTTTCACAAATAAAATCACACAAAACAAATAAAAGTATAAATAGAAAAAAAAACTCGCCTGCTCTATGTACCCTTGAGGGAAATAATAAAATTTTTCTCCAATTTTTGGAATCTCAAACAAAGGCCCCGCACATAATTTCCATAGTTGATCATACAAATAATTAATAGTGATTCCATCAGTTGCTACACAAACAAAATTTATATTATTATTAACAATCATTTTTCATAAATTAAAAAGGAAACTTTAATCTAAAAATTTCTGACTTATACCTAAGAATTCAGGTTGTGCAATTATCATGTGGTTACTCTCCATCGGCTCTTATGCAAACACTGATCTCGAACTGCCAATTACTTATAAAAATAATAAACGAATCATGAATGATTTTTATTAACATGGTATTTTGTCTTAAACAAAATCATAATACCTTTGTATAATGAAATGATGAAAAATTTGTGATCTTTCTTTATTTTTGTTTCAACGATTTTATTTAATTTTTTTTATACGATCTTTATTTATTTTTAGCTTGTGATAAACTTGATACGTATCAAGTATTTATAGATCAAACAATAATGAAATCATATATTAATAGTTATTTAGATATGATTTTGACTAATAATTTTGGAAAATTACGAAAAACAAACATCGGGTCAAAGATGTATCGTTTAGAAATATCAGAACTTCCTTAATACCAATTTAAATATGTTTCTAAGATATATACATATATAAATGAACAGTCCAACCCAAAACATTTATTAGTGGGTTATCTCCTAAACGCTTTTTTATAGTTGTTTCACTCAATTTATTTAGTATTTTTAAGCTTCGAAGTTGAGGTTCAAGTCGACTTTTTCTCCTTATTGATGTGGTCATAGAAGAACAAAAACATGAGGAGGAGCTTGAATCTAAGTTTGCACCAGAGCTTGTTGCCGCAAGATTGAACAGAGAAGAAGATGCATTGCAAGTCTCTACTAGAGCTATGACAAGATCACGGTCCAAAATGTTCTCATCAACACTAAGTTTTCTACTTAGCTCAGTTTCTAGTCACATGGGCCTAATAGAGAAAAAAAGTGAAGAGCAAACCCTTAACCTTGTTGCAAACGCCAGATGAAACCCAATCTTCAACTCAAACATAAACAAGCCCATCAAGACTCAACAAAATATGTCGAACCTAAACTGAATAGTCAAAAATGCATCAAGTCCATTTGCAAGCCATAAAAACACACCAAAATGGGATTGAAATGTCATTCAAAGTAGTCAAAGAGTTACATTATGTTTTCTGTCAAGTTTCTTTAATGTTGTTGCCACAAAAACTCGTCAATAAGAGACTAAACACTTAGAGAATTAAAAAAAAAAATTTTTTTGTCGATTTGACCTTTCAGAAAATGATGTTTTTCTATTGTTTTTGAACAAACCTAATTTTTTGGTGAGTAATATCCAAAAAAACTCCCATTCAATCGTCTAAGTATGTCATATTTTGGACTGTTTGGGTTTGAATATCAAGGGCATTCCACAACCTTTGTATGACTTTTCAATCCACTTCTTGGTTATGTGAAACTAGTAGCTTCCTGATCATTTTTATCAAATCCATCAACTTAAGAGTATCAATCTTGAGAGTTCATATCACTTATGCCCATCCTCTGTTTGCTATAAAGGTTTTGGTGAGATCATAATTATGTATGTTTTCAACGACTCTTCTGATTATTATTCATTTAGGGACCAACATTAGGAACCGGAGAGATGAGTTGGAGGAATATCCAATGGCCACTAAACCATCATCCTTTGCCTGAAGAAGGGATATGCATCAATGGGGTTCACCAGTAAGAACGATTAGTACTTAGAATACTATTTTATCTTCATCTATTCAGGTCGGCGCTAACCAACAATGTTTTTGAATGTGACTCTTCTTATCTTCTTATATATTCCAAATATCTGGACGTAAGGGCAATTCGATGCTCTAAGGTAGTCTTGAATGTGACTCTGGTAGTTTTTTTAAATGGAAAAGAGTTGATTTTTGTAAAAAAAAAGTGAACATTGCAAGAAAAGTAAGTATTGCAAGAGAAAGCAGCAAGAAAGCAACTGCTAGGTTTAATTAGCTTAGGACAGCGTCGAAACTAGAAACACTAGCGAGAGACATGCTTATTAAAAGAAAATAATACAACTTGTGTAGTAAACATGTATATACTTATATTGCAAGGACTTGAGCAACCAATTTCTAGGAACCGAAATTCAGATTTTTTAATATTTAAAACGGTAAAAAGTTTTTTTTAACACTTTATTTGATTGAAATTCATATAGAACCAATTACATTATAGAAGAAATTCAACAAACGAAATATAAAGAGAAAGCTAATGTTCTTTCCACACTAGAAAGAAAATGAAAACAACATCATTTGATGATATAAAATAGAAAAATATATATACCGAAAAAATACATTCCAACCAGATGTGAAAAGATGTCTTTGTGGGGTACCTAGTGGATTGTTTGCAGACAAATAAAGATCAGTCATCATTATTCACAAATTTTAATATGAAATAAAAACTAGTTACCTCTAAAACTGTGTTTAAATTTCCATTCATGGCCCTGCAGATCTTTAGCAACTATCTCTTGACTTGGTATTGGCTGAGACATATCCTAAAAATTTCAATACAAAATGTTATATACAAGTTTACAATTCAAATCAATTGTGAGTTTATTTGGTGTATAAATTAAATGTAAATACCAGTTGAGGGAGACATTCAATGGCATGTCTTTTGATTAAAGATAATCCACCATTTTTGCTGGTATCAGAAGCACTTAACACCTTTGTGAAATATTTAATGTTTTGTATGTTGGTGTAACAAGGAATAGAGATTTCAACTTCCTAAAGAAATAAAAATTCATCAAATTATCTAAAATAGTTTAGAAGATCGACTACAAATTTATAAAATAAAATCATAAAATTTGCCACTCACAGATGTTTCTGGCATCAACTAAACTTTTGCATAAACTTCATTGGTATTGGTTTCTACCTAAGATGATTATAAGAAAAATCATATCAATAAAAATATTATTTACGGTGTAAGTGAGTACATATTTATATTCTAAATAAATAAAAAAAACCAAAACGACATACCTTAAGTTTGATACTAATAACTTTGCATAGAATTTTTGAAGGAATTACGAAAATTGGTTTGAGTTGGCATAAGTCATCGTTTATTGATGTCACAAACTGTTAATGCCATCAAACTATAGAATACGTTTCACAAATATAATCATATAAAACAAATAAAAGTATAAATAGAAAAAAAAACTCGCCTGTTCTATGTGTCCTTGAGGGAAATAATAAAAAATTTCTCCAATTTTTGGAATCTCAAACAAGGGTCCCGCACATAATTTCTATAGTTGATCATACAAATAATTAGTACTGATTCCATCAGTTGCTACACGAACAAAATAAATATTATTAAATTAACAATCATTTTTCATAAATTAAAAAGTAAACTTTAATCTAAAAATTTCTCACTTATACCTAAGAATTCAAGTTTGGCAATTATCATGTGGTTACTCTCCATTGGCTCTTATGCAAACACTGATCTCGAACTGCCAATTACTTAAAAAAAAATAATAATCAAATCATGAATGATTTTTATTAACATGATATTGTATCTTAAACAAAAGCATAATACCTTTGTATAATAAAATGATGAAAAATTTGTGATCTTTCTTTATTTTTGTTTAAACGACTTTATTTTTTCTTTATACGATCTTTATTTATTTTTTGTTTGTGACAAACTTAATATGTATCAAGTATTTATAGATGAAAAAATATTAAAATCCTATATTAATAGTTATTTAGATATGATTTTGACTAATAATTTTGGAAAATTACCAAAAACAAACATCGGGTCAAAGATGTATCGTTTAGAAATATCAGAACTTCCTTAATACCAATTTAAAAATGTTTCTAAAATATATACATATATATAAATGAACAGTCAAACCCAAAACATTTATTAGTGGATTATCTCTTAACGCTTTTTTATAGTCGTTTAGCTCAATTTATTTAGGATTTTTAAGCTTTGAAGTTGAGGTTCAAGTCGACTTTTTCTCCGTATTGATGTGGTCATAGAAGAACACAAACTGGAGGAGCTTGAATCTAAGTTTGCACCATAGCTTGTTGCCGCAAGAGTGAACAGAGAAGATGATGCATTGCAAGTCCCTACTGGAGCTATGACAATATCACGGTCCAAAATGTTCTCATCAACACTAAGTCTTCTACTTAGCTTAGTTTCTAGTCACATGGGCCTAATAGAGAAAAAAAGTGAAGAGCAAACCCTTAACCTTGTTGCAAGCGCGATGAAACCCAATCTTCAACTCAAACATAAACAAGCCCATCAAGACTCAACAAAACATGTCGAACCTAAACTGAAGAGTCAAAAATGCATCAAGTCCATTTGCAAGCCACAAAAACACACCAAAATGGGATTGAAATGTCATTCAAAGTAGTCAAAGAGTTACATTATGTTTTCTGTCAATTTTCTTTAATGTTGTTGCCACAAAAACTCGTCAATAAGAGACTAAACATTTAGAGAAAGAAAAAAAATTATCTTTGTTTTTGTCGATTTGACCTTTCAGAATGTGATGCTTTTTATTGTTTGTTCAAACCTAATTTTTTGGTGAGTAATATCCAAAAAATGCCCCCATTCGATCGTCTAAGTATGTCATATCTTGGACTGTTTGGGTTTGAATATCAAAGGCATTCTGCAACTTTTGTATGACTTTTCAATCCACTTCTTGGTTATGTGAAGCTAGTAGCTTCCTGATCATTTTTATCAAATCCATCAACTTAAAAGTATCAATCTTGAGAGTTCATATCACTTATGCTCATCCTCTCTTTGCTATAAAGGTTTTGGTAAGATCATAATTATGTATGTTTTCAGACGACTCTTCTGATTATTATTCATTTAGGTTACAACATTAGGAGCCAGAGAGATGAGTTGGAGGAATATTCAATGGCCACTGAACCATCATCCCTTGCCTGAAGAAGGGATATGCATCAATGTGGTCCATCAGTAAAAACGATTAGTGCTTAAAATACTATTTTATCTTCATTTGTTCAGGTCGGCGCTAACCAACGATGTTCTTGAATGTGACTCTTGTTATCTTCTTATATATTCCAAATATAGGACGTAAGGGCAATTCGATGCTCTAAGGTAGTATTAAATGTGACTCTGGTAGTTCTTTTAAATGAAAAAGATTTTGTTTTTGTAAGAAAAGTGAATATTGCAAGAAAAGTAAGTATGGCAAGAGAAAGCAGTTAGAAAGCAACTGCTAGGTTTAATTAGCTTAGGACTACGTCGAAACACGAAACACTAGCGAGAGACCTGCTTATTAAAAAACTATAATACAACTTGTGTAGTAAACATGTATGTACTTATATTGCCAGGACTTGAGCAACAAATGCTGCAGCTATGAGACAATATTACAATAAAGGTTTAAATTGTTAACTGTAATGTTAGTTGCTCGATCACGTAAGCTGTGTTGAACAAAAGTTATTCGTGAGGAAGTGGAAGAAGCTTGGTAATTGGCAGAAACAAAAATAAATGGGCCAAAAAGCAGAGCAGCCAAGTGACAAAATTAGTCGCTTGTTAGACAAAATATTCTTATATGTATTTGCAATTTGCAATTTGCATTTTCTAGGAACCGAAATTCAGATTTTTTTTAGTATTTAAAATGGTAACAATTTTTTTTTTTAACACTTTATTTGATTGAAATTCTTTTGGAACAGATTACATTATAGAAGAAATTCAACAAACGAAAAAAAAAGAGAAAACTACTGGTCTTTCCACACTAGAAAATAATGAAAACAACATACATTTTTGTTATATTATGAAACAAGCAACTTTTAATTTTATTTTTTAAAACAAAACTACTTTTTATTATATTATGAAACAACAATTTTCTTTTAAAGAAGAAAAAGAAAACCGAAACTCTCTTTCAACGTGAAGGATGAGGAGGTGTATCAATTGCTTACTAATAAGAGTAATCTGGATAACAATGTCGAAGTTGTTCGTGTTATTACAGATACTCACTTGAACATTGGAAAAGGAATAGCTTACGTCTTGTTTAAAACACGGGAAGCTGCAAATCTCGTAATCAAGAAAGGATACTTGGAAGCTTAGAGACAGAGAATTGCTTATCTCTCGAGCCAAACCTGATGCAACACCATC
This sequence comes from Streptanthus diversifolius, assembly GCA_039880935.1. Taxonomy (NCBI): domain Eukaryota; kingdom Viridiplantae; phylum Streptophyta; class Magnoliopsida; order Brassicales; family Brassicaceae; genus Streptanthus; species Streptanthus diversifolius. The sequence goes on along the minus strand of JAXGFM010000003.1, from coordinate 7,078,233 downwards.
AAAAAGAAAGACCAATCCTTCTGAACCTTACTCACCAGCTCAAAAAAACAACAACAAAAGGACAAAGTAGTCACACCAACTGCGACGGGGAAGGCTAATCTTTCATATCAAGGTGTACGAACTTCAAATTCCGGTGATGATAAGAAGAAATCTTATCCAAAAAAACCTGCGAAATCAAAGATGAGACCTAAAAGTAGCAGCAGCAATGAAAGCAACAATGCGGGTAGTAATAATAATAGTGTTCTGAAGAAGGGAAGTCATGCAGGCACAACGAAACACACAAAAAAAGGCATCAGGGTAAAAGCGAGAAATATCGTAATGAATCTTCACCACCTCATATGTTAAAAGCAAAATCATCAGCACCTGAGACAGACGATACGACACTGACTCTCACAGTGGCTAACGTGAATCAATTGATATCGAATCCTATGAACAGCTTTGGGCTCTGATAAACGGCCCCGCGTATCTGTACACCAAAGACCGGATCAGTCTGGGAATGCGGAACCACAAGCTAGGGCTTGTGGAGGACACCTTGATTCGGTCCCTCGTGTACGACGAGCAGTACAATACTTTTCACAAGTATGGTTACGCGGCAGATCCGTCCGTGATGAATAACGTTGACTACGTGGATGCGTTGAAACAGAACGACGGCACTTCTGTTTACGTTATCCGGCAGAACGAGCAGAAGCGTAGGAAGATTGAGAAGAACAAAGAGGAAAGAGAAGGGAAAGAAAGAAAGGAGGAACTTGACAGAGGAGCAGAAGAAGTATGCAGAGGACCACACAAAGAAAAAGGAAGAGAAAGGACAACAAGGCGAAGCCAAAGGAGAGCATTATGCGGAAAAGAGCACTTTCCATGGGAAGGAGGAGAAAGACTATCAACGGAGGTCATGGATCGAAGTCCCTAAAAGTGGTAAGGCAAACAGTGATCATTGTTGCATAAAAAAACGTCTGGTTCATATATGGAGTGGTCACACAAAATGTGTTTCTACCATTCGGTTCTTCCCAAAGCATGGACATGTGCTTCTCTCTGCAGCTGTGGAGGATATTTGTTTCTCCAATGATGGGACGAAGTTCTTAACAGCTGGATATGATAAGAGCATTAAGTATTGGGACACAGAAACCGACCAAGATTTATCGACTTTCTCCACCGGGAAGATCCCATATGTGGTTAAGCTGAATCTGAATGAGGACAAGCAGAACATTTTGGTGTTCGTTATGAACGATGAGAAGATTGTGCAATAGGATATTAATAGGGGGAGATTGCAGGTAAAACTACTGAAGTTGAGTAACTGGAATAGCAGAACAAAGAACTATTTGCTAAAATCTCGGAACTTGAGAATACAATGGAATAAATAGGAATTGAACTCTCTGCTTTAACCCAAAAACTCGAGAATAACGAGAAGCAATCATTGTTCATAATTGAGAATTTGACAGCTGAGATTGATGGTCTACTCAGGGCCGGCCCAGAGACCAAACAACCAAAGCTTGAGTCTAGGGCAGTACAAACTTTTGTTTTTTTATAGGCATCAATAGGGCATCAAAATTTTTTTTTTTAAATATTTATAAAGTATTAAATGCATAAAAACAAATTTGACATAAGGAATCAAAATTTATTGGACTGGTGTTGGGCCTACCAGCAAAACTAGTTTCAGTGTCTGCTCAAAAGAAATAGTTACAGAAACTAAGAACATTTGTATTGGTGATATTCTAAAAGTAACATCTAACTATAAAAAATAAAAAATAAAAGATAAGAGACTTTTGATTAATAACGTCTCAATAAAAAGAGACTTTAGAAACTCTTTGTAGAGACTCTATGGTTATGTGTCCTAATATTATTGGTTCAGTATTTAACTAATAATATAATATTTTAAAAATTAATAAAACTAAAAAAAATATTAAAATATTACTATTTTTAAAAAGTATGAGTGATGCTCTATAAAGAGCAAAAGCAATGAAGTCTCAATGGATATTAAGGGTTTGGATGATGAGATCAATACTCTGGCTCTGGGCCAGAAAGTGGGCTCAATTGAAAGCCAAAAAAGAGTGAGACGTTTTGTCAAACGGAGATGAGGCGATGCGATCGATCGTCGGAGGATATTCGATCTATGGAGAATGAATCGATGAAAGTCGATTCGAGAATCGAAAGAGTGAAATAGAATTATGGTTATATTAGGTTAATGAATTTTGGCTTATATATATACATACATATATATATATATCAGTTTAGTTAATTAAACCCGATCGGTATCCGAATACCGAACGGAATAAACCGAATTCAATTTGGTACTAAAATCTGTACCGATCGGGTTTTTTAATAATTTAACTCGGTTTAAAACACTAAATAGTCGGTTTAATTGGTTCAGGTTATTCAGTTCATACCGAATGCCCAGGAAGAGATGTAAGTGAACCACTAAACTATTTTTAATATGTTATAAACGTGTCAATGGGTAAAATAAACAATCATCTCATTTTTCATCATTTTAATTAGTAATTGTCGGAATCATGTGACATAATGGTAGCCACCTCTGAAATTCATGACACAAGTATGGAGTTAGAATTCAGCACTTCGTTGTTACGAGGGATATTAAAGCCATTAGAGTATGTTGATTAAAAAAAAAAGAAATTTAGTAACAATAATTCATGAAAGTCTTTTAGTTTAGTGTTTAAACAAAAGGCTAATTAATGCTGAGTTTAGGGTTTGATTCTAGATGATGCGATTTCTGCAAATTTATGGAAGTAAATTAATACAAAGTTCTTGATGCGAAAACCTTTAGTAATCAAATTCAAGAAGATCATATAGTCAAGTCCGATAGCAAACAATGGACAAGCTTGATGTGTCAAACTAATAGATTATCCAATTATAGAAGCTTATATCTTTGAGATAAAATTTTATATTCATCGAAAATATGTACAAGTAACATTTTCTGCCTTTCTACACAACTCGAATCCGACATTTAGTTGCATCCCATAACAAAATCCAAACTCATATCGTCAGCATTCGATTGCACCGCTTTATCTTTAAAAAAAAATCTTGTCGGAATTCAATCGACGGCCAAAAGAAAATCTTGGATCCGTCTTTCATCAATTAGGACCCCAACAGCTCAAGTACATGACCGTCCTAAGAGACTCCTCAGCTTGCTTCGCCTTGTCACCATCTTTACCGGAGGCAACGACGGTGGTGGTGGAGGAAGAAGAGAACCTGTTCGCCTGAGAAGCTGATCTCATATTGTTTCGAATACGTTGATTCACCGATCGGATCAGGTAGTTCCACCTGCATATTCCTAATTGGTCTTTCGAAGCCTCCACGACTCCTATGGTTGCTGCTACTAACCATGCTTTGCTCGTTGAACTCATCTTTCTTTCTTTTTCTTAATTTTGAAAGATCAGAGAAACTTTTGCTTTTCTTTTTTGTTATGTTTGTGTGATGAAGAAGATTGAGATTTGATGAGTCTGTTTATATATTACAGAAGAGGTTTACATTTAGCCGCTTGTTAGAGTGCAAAAACCAGAAGCTGTCTCCCCTGGTTTTTCTAAAGTTTTTGTCGTCTGAATTGATTTGTAATTACCATTGTACCCACCTAAAAACTAATTGGATTAGGGGTAATGTTGTCTTTTACAGATCCTGGATTACTGCAAGTATGCGAACCTGGTTTCGTTTACTATTTTGGCCCTCGTGCTAGCCTAAAAAAAATAATATTTATAGCATCTTCTTCGATTGATTTGTAACACCAAAGATGAGAGAAGTTCTAAAACATTCTCCACATGGAAAGAGTGTGTCAAGTGTACTCTCTATGCTTCTAAAATATTTTTCATGTGGGACCACCCATAATTTTCACACTTCCTTCCATCGATTACCCTTCTCCTTCTCCCCTTCCTTCCTTCATTTTTTAATTTATTTAATTTATATACAATTCAATCATTCACTCTCTCCTCTTTTATTTAATTTATTCAACCATTTTTATGGGACCCACAAAAATCACCATTCTCCTTCTTCCTTGGCCATTAACGTGGTACCTAACTCCTCATGCTCATTTTTTTTTCAATTTCTTCTTCTTCTGTGATTCTCTTCTCTTCATTTTATACCTGAAAATTGTGTACATTCATCCAGAAAAGCTTGTTCGTCTGTTCTGCAACTATGGAAACTCATTTCCGCCATTAACGTGTAGCTCCACTTTGATGATTTGTAATTTTGGTTGTTGAAGTCAATTTGAGCGGGATTGGAGCTCTGGTTCTTGATTTCAGGTTTTCTGCATGATTTAAAGGTCAGTTTCAGTTTTTAGATGTAGTTTAGTGATAGGATTTGTAATGTATATCGTTTTATTTATTACAGAGAACGTATAACTGAATGTTAGAAAAATACAACTCAATACAACTAGTTGGAAATGTATAACTGATTACAAATGTATACAACTACAGCTTACATTATACAACTGAGTATAACTATGTTTAAAATATACAACTGAAAACAACCGAGTATTAATAATGTTAATTTTTTTGTTTTCAGGTTATAATGAATCGAAAGCAGCGCACTCTGGTACACATTGACTACGGTGGAAATTATGTAAAGAAGGGAGATGATGTTGTATGGGTTTCAGCACAAGATGTTGATCACGCTCTTGTGATGAAAAAAAAGAGTGATGAGGTGACGTATGTGCTTTTGGTTGAAGATATATGCAAGAAGATGGGAGTGGATGAAGTTAGGACTGAACTTAAAATTAGTTACATCCCACTTTTAGTGGATCCTAAGAAGCCAATCTATATCTTGGATGATGAAGGACTTATGTGTTACTTGGAGCTCTGTGAAGATCATGCGAAAAGTGTGCTGCATATGGAAGCTGTCAGTAATCAGAGCCAATTTGTTGCAAGTAATTCAGACATGATTTCTAGTGCAAGGGAAGATTATGGCAATACGAATCAAGCTGCAAGTGAGCCATCGGAACATAATGTTATTGTTGTACACGATGAGGAAGGAAGAGACATGAATACCTTGTTTATGAATGAAGTCATTGAGGTCACACCTTCGGTGCAAGGAGATGAGGCTGCAAATCTCGAATGGGAAGATGGTATGAATGTGGAAGTTGGCCAACAATTTGAAAGCAAGGCACACGTGCAAGAATTAGTAGAGAGAGCTGGACATTTAAATTGTTTTCAATATGCTGTTGTTAATACCGATACAAAGCGGTATGTGGTCAAATGTTGTGGAGCTGAGAGAGGTTGCAAGTGGTATTTGCGGGCTACGAGACATGCTGATTCGAGTTTCTTCTCGATCAGAAGGTATAACAACATTCATACGTGTTCGCGTGCATCTTCTAGTACAAGTACAAAGAGAAGATGTGGCACAACACGGTTAGTTGCTTCTGTTTTGCATGATGATTACCCAGGAACTCTTGATACACCTAGTTCAAAGAATATCATTGATTTGGTACAAGGAAGAGTAGGAGTGAAAGTATCCCGTAGTACCGCGCGGAGAGGAAAAAACAAAGCTTGTGAAGATGTACGAGGTTCTCCGGAGGATAGCTATAAGATGTTGTTTCCTTATATGTACATGTTGGAGAAGATGAATCCGGGTACTGTTACTTATGTGGAACTTGATGAAGAAAATAAATTTTTATACTTATTTTTCGCGTTGGGAGCAAGCATTGAAGGCTTTTCAGCCATGAGGAAAGTGATTGTTGTGGATGGAACTCACATTAAGAATGCAGTTGGTGGAAAGCTAATAGTTGCGACCGCACAAGATCCTGATCATCACCACTATCCGATTGCATTTGGTGTTGTTGATGGTGAGAAAGATTTAAGTCTTACTTGGTTTTTTAGTAAGTTGAAATCAGTATTACCGGATAGTGGTGATCTAGTATTTGTAACGGATAGACACATGAGTCTTATCAAATCAATAGCTGAGGTGTATCCGCTAGCTCTGCATGGCTATTGTACTTATCACTTATCTCAGAACGTGAAGGGAAGCTGCTCCTACGTCAACAAAGAAGCACTTGCAAAATGGTTCAGGGCAATGGCAGAAGTGTACACGGAGTGTGAGTTTCAAAAGCAGTACAGTGCTTTTATTAAAAGGTATCCAGCGGCAGGAGATTATCTTCATAAAAGATGTCCTGAAACTTGGAAATGGGCAAGATGTTATTTCCTGGGAGATAGGTACAACATGTACACAAGCAATGCATGTGAGTCTATTAACGCGGTGTTGAGAGAAGCAAGGAAGTACTCTCTTCTGCCGATGATTGATGTCATTGTTTCAAAGATTGCTGAGTAGTTCAACAAGAATCGACAGAATTCTCTCAAAGATGGGATGTTGGTGCCTTTTATTGAGAAAGAGTTGCATCCTTTGTGTGCTGCGGCGGAGAAGTTAAAGGTGACAGTGTTAAACAGTTATTTCCTTGAGTTTAGCGTGTGTGGAGAAGATGGTAATGTTTATTTGGTTGACCTGAGAATGAAGAAATGCACATGCAAGCGCTTTGATCTTGATAAGTATCCATGTGTCCATGCTATTGCGGCCCTTATGGAAGCAAAGAAGAAGAAGTATACCGAAATTGAAATACATGATCTGTGCTCCAAGTATTATTGGATGACGAATTGGGCATTGGCTTATTGCAGGACGATATATCCAGTACCTCATATGTCTCAGTGGATAATTCCTGACCATATTGCTGATAAGGTTGTCCATCCTCCGGATTATGTCACCAAAAGAGGAAGACCCCAAGTAACAAGATTTCCATCAGTTGGAGAATATCGGAGAAGGAGAAAAAGCACGTCCAGGGGAGGTTTGTACTCGTACTTTGATTGTAGTAGTGGTGGTAGTGGTGTGAGAGATTGATACACCTATGTATTATTGGGTATTACTCGTAAAACTATGTAATAGAACGTACAACTGTGTATTACTGGTACAACTATGTTGTAGGGTGTGGTTTAGGGTTTAGGGATTAAGGATTAGGGTTTGGGTTTAGGGTTTAAGGTTTTATGGTTTGAATCATGTATTTGGGATACTAAAACCAGTTTTTAGTCTATTTATGATGATATCCAGTTATGAATCAAGAAAAAAATGTGGAAAATAGCATGTTCTAATCTGATAAATCCTAAATATATATGTGTGTTGTTAGCCAGTTTGATTAAAAGCATGCGAATTGCTCAAAATTTTTAATTTCGAGAATGTGTTCCTATGAAAGTTTTTTATACGAAATTTGTTAACCTAATGGAGTCGATACAACTAATAAAATTGACTAGAAATATCAGTATAACTGAAAAGCCCAAAAACTGACAATTATACAACTACTTGTTATTTATATAACTATGTACAACTATAATGTGAACGCTCTAGTGTGAACAAGTGTGAACGCAGAATATTTTCTATTTTTTAATTGAACAGTAGTGTGAACACGCGGGTGGGGCCTGCTGGTGATAGTGTGAACACGCGGGTGGGGCCAGCTGGCCATAGTGTGAACACGCGGGTGGGGCAACACAAGTTGTATACAGTTGTGTGCAGTTATGTTCAATTGTATTATAAAATTGTAGTTGTATGCAGTTATGTTCAGTTGTATTATAAAAAAGTAGTTGTGTTATCAAAACAACAAGAACATCATAATAGAGTTTAATACCTAAAATAACACAATAGAGTTTAAAACCACAAAACAACAACAACAACAAAGTTTAAAACCACATAACAACAACAACAAAGTCTAAAACCACAAAACAACAACAACAAAGTCTAAAACCACAAAACAACAAGTACATAAACAACACATAAGAGTTCAAGCATTAACAAAAGGGCTTTGCCGAAATTTAGAAGGACATTTTTTCCTTTTCAGCCTCTTAGATGGACTAGGGCTGTCCTCATCACTATCGCCACTACCACCATCACCACCATCTACATCACCACCACCCAAATCGCCACTACCACCATCACCACCTACATCTCCACCACCATCACCACCTACATCTCCACCACCATCACCACCATCATCTCCATCACCACCATCACCGCCTACATCTCCACCACCACCAACACCATAACCACTATAACCAATCTTCTTCTCCAATAAATCAATCCTTACCTCTAGCGCATCAAACCTCTTGTTGATGTTGTCAAAACCTTCTTCCATCATCTTCATAAGTCTTTCATAACCCTCCACCACTTCCTCAGTTTCAGCGCCAGCTTTCTCCACTTCAATTGTTTCTGGGAGTTTCTCCTCTCTCCTCACAGTCAATGCTCGACCAGCTTTGTCTAACTCGAAGATGTCTTTCCAGAAAATCTTCTTACCATCAACCAACCACTGGTTCCAGCTCAGAGATAAGAAAGAATCTCCTTCATCATCAAAGTTATCTTCAAAAATGTGTGACATGAGGTCTTGCTCGTATACATCAGGTTCCAAGATGCTTACGATCCTCTGTGCATCAGTCTGCAAAACCAATAGTCAGTCCACACATTATTAATACAAATACGTACTACTAAATACAACTAAGTACCTCTGTTGATCCAAGTGCTTCATTAATCTCTTATAACGGAAATCCTTTGAGATAATTCCCACGTCTTTTTTTCCGCCACCTTCGTTTACACATCCTCGGACATCCACGGTCAGCTGTGGGGTTATCTTCGCGAAACTTCAGTCCCAAGTCTGGAATGGCTTCACAAGCCAAAAGCTGCAAATCACTTCCATTAAGCCAACAGTGAAATTTCTACAAATACAATAAACTATACGAAGAAGTTTATCTCTAACAGAATGATGAATCCCGGAAAGCACCATGTGGGTTTAGCAACTCCTTTGAAATGATCCATCATATGGAAAATCTCTTCAATACAATCATCAAAGGTGTATCGCCCCCATGGAAATGTGCTACATGCTTCGAGATCGTCCACAATTCGAAGAAGGAAAGGATCAATAAATCCATACCTTTTTGATCCTTTGATGATGGTACACAGGAACAATAGAACCGCCATTTTAAGTCGCTCTCTATCGGGTGCCATTGTCTTCAGTTTTGCTCTCACTTCAGAAACAGTTATTTTCTCAGTCTTCTTAAAGTGTCGCTTCACAAACCTCAAGCTCCCAAGTGATTCATACGCTGGAGGATAGGAGCGACAGTCTAATCCACTGATCAACGCATGTTCTCTCAGCGAATACCGCACTGGGACACCACTAACTGCAAACCAGCACATCTTAGGGTTCTCCATTGGGACTGTGCGTAAGAGTAGCATCCACATTCCCATTAACTTGTGGTTATTGCTTCTCTCCTTATGCCAAATGTGCTGGAACTGATGATGATTTGCAAACCATCCCGGTTCTAGTGCCACTTGTCGTCCATTCTTAAGACCCGCAATCTCGTTCAGCGTGTTATAATCCTCACACTTAGACGCAATCTTGGAGATTGTAACATAATCTGTGTTTTTAAAGAAGAGTGTTCCGGGACCAGGCGGCTCAGGAACCTGCAATCCAAACACATTTTCATTTAGTAGTCATATATGTTGATACTCAATTACATAAATACATGTAGTTGTACAAATTGATACACAGTTATATAAACGCATGTAGTTATACCGATTGATACACAGTTATATAAACGCATGTAGTTGTACCGATTGATACACAGTTATATAAACGCATGTAGTTGTACCGATTGATACTTAGTTGTAAATAAACATCTAGTTGTATAAATCGATACTCAGTTGTATTACGGTTACTATCATACAATACCAAATTTCTTTAAATCAACTACTAACCTATGGTATAATTCCGCCTAATTTTATCTAAAATAAGCTACATTGATTAGGGTTTACCTCGTATCCACCGATGTGTCAGAGGCCGCCGGTTGCGCTGTCGACGGTTCTGCTGCCGCCGGTTCCGCTGTCGACGGTTCTGCTGCCGCCGGTTCCGCTGTCGACGGTTCTGCTGCCGCCGGTTCCGCTGCCGCACTTGTTGGAGTGGAGTCTATTGTTGGAGACGGCGGATTTGGAGATGGCGGAGGAGATGGGGGATTTGGATATGGCGGATTTGGAGATGACCGATTTGGAGGAGACATCGGAATTGTAGGAGATGGAGGGTTTGGACAAGATGGAGAACTTGGAGAAGATGTGCGAGTTGGAGGAGACCGTGGATTTGGAGGTGGAGGGCTTGGAGAAGATGGGAGGCTCGGAGAAGATGGAGGAGTCGGTGGAGATGGAGGACGAGGCGACCAAACAACCATCCGAAGTTCTCTCGGCGGATATGGAGTTCGTTCTCTCGCCGGAGGAGGATTTTTTCTCCTCCGCTTCGCAGTTGGCTTCTTCGCCGGTGCCTTCTTCCTCTTCGCGGGTTGCTTCTCCGTACTCGTTTTCTTCCCACTTCGCGGAGGAACCATTTTTAGGTGTAGGATTTCACTCCAATTTAAGAAGGAGAAGCTTAATTTAAGCTTTCGTGCGGATTTGCCGGAGAAAACGGAGGGGGAGAGGGAGAGAGGGACGACGGAGATTCCGGAGGAGGAGTGGGGTGAGAGGGGGAGATAATCGACGAGTGGTGGGTCCCATGGGCCGAAATTTAATTTTTTAAAATTTAAAATTTTTGGGTCGGGTCGGGTAAGCGGATAATCCGTTGGGTTATGGTATGGATTGTAATTATTTTAAATTGCAAAGGTTATCTAGTAATTTTGTTATTTTTCAATATTAAAAAAATTCAAAAATAAAACAAAAATAGGAGATGAGTGTTGTAGAACACTTTTTTAAACGGGGGGAGTGTTTTAGAATTTGTCTCCAACAAGATCAAGTTTTCTTGATTTTTTTTTTTAATATCATAATCAAATTCAGTAGGGTCGGAGTCTATAATATTACTATTTGATATTTTATTGTTGTTTTAGAAACTCAATTGGAGACTATCATTGTGAATGTTTTTGGGGGATAAATGTATTTGAAATGTACACTATTTTATGAAGACTGCATGCTTAGCAAATGATCCAATCAAACTTTACTGATTTTAAAGTCTTTAAAGTTGTACAACTTCTCCCAAAAACACTCGATGCCGTTTTCATTAGGCTTTCTTTCCATAGATTGATAAATTTTTCAATAGCTTTCAAAATTTAGTTTTTTTAAGTCATATCATTTTTATATAGTTTTAAGTTTTTAAAATAATAAATAAATTAAAAGTCTACAACCTTAAGTCTATACACAACACACTTTATCCACTAAAAAAATTAATTAGTCATATTTATAAATGGGGAAAAAATAAAAACAATTCTAAATATTTTTTTTGGATTAAAAAAATAAATCCTTATAAACATGAAATCATTTATCTTCAAAATATAATCTAGTAAAACTGTTAGAGATGTGATTAGGAAAAATTCGATATATTTAAAAGTACTAAAAAAAAAGATTGAGACCAAATTTATCACCACCACTTTGTGATATTGTGCATGAACGATGCGTGCAAATTACCAATTTGGTTTCTCCAAGTTTTGATGATATGACTTAGCAATCCGCAAAATTAAGGAGATATTAAAAATCACTAGACTAAATTGACAAAAAAACAATCTAGAATATCAAAACTTTGTCCTAATGGCTTTGGGCCTTGCTGCTGGGCCTGATCTTGATCGTAACATTCAGATTTGTGAAATATATTGAATTTTAAAATATATTGAATTTTTACCATCTCTGCTGCCTCTCTACGCACGCAACCGTCTTTGTTTCTGGTGATTTTACGATAAGCCTCCACGACAATGTTTTTACCGTTGGTGACTCATCCAAAATGATTAGGTGATTTGCTAGGTTTGACTCGATAACTTGCTGGCTGAACTGATATGATCAGCTTACTGTTCACTTTTGACCTATTGATCTATTATCTGTTTTTCTTTGTTCGATAATTTTTCTGATTTGATTTTTTTGTGCTGATTTTAGATTTAGCATCCGTTTGAGCATTAAGATTTTAGAATCTGCAGTTGTCCAATTACTAAAGTGAGGGCTATTCTGCAAAGCTTTGTACTTTGTTTAAAATTTCTTCTAAATAAATGTGATATGTTTCCTCTGATCGCTCTAAGGTAATTTTTCAATTAAATCAGACTTAGAAATATAGATGACTCAATCTATTGATTGTATATGTTAAATTGATAAGTGTTTGATATAAGTATATATAATTATATAAGTAGTCGAGTATGTTAAGATCGATAAAGCGTTTGTGGACGGTGCATTTAAATAATATTCCATCTTTGTGAAGCCTCCTTAGGGGATGTAGGCGTTCACTTTATCATCTCGTAGGACCATTATTTTGTTATGTTTGTTGTTTTAGGTGTCGGAGTTGCTTATGTTTAATCATTCCATTGTATTTGGAATGTTAGGATCAAAACCGTGGTTTGTGTGTTTTAGCATCTCAATCTCATTGAGTGACTTACTTATCCACTCATCTTTTTTTATATATTTTCAGTTGAGATTGACGAGTAGTTGGACGACTAGATGAATCAGGTGCTTTTGATTGTGTTTTATGATTTTTCCATATTTTGTTTTAACATTTATTTAATTATTCTATTCTAATATTTTCAGTCAGATAGATTTAATAGTTTATTAGTTAATAAAGTGAAAGTTTTATTAGTTAAGGTTGTTTGAGATAGAAGTTAGAGTTGGTGGCACGACGTTCTCAGAGTGAAGAGGAAACTGATGTTACACTGAGATTCTTTTTATTTATTTGGTATTAAAAAGACAGTTTATTTTTTTATGTAAGATATTTTATTTGGCTATGTCAGATATTTTAAAGAATCCTATAAACAGTATTTTAAAATATTTTACAATAATATTTATTAACCCTTTTAAATTAATAAAATAATAACTAAATTGCGATTTTTGTTAGTTATATACTTTATATGGTTTGGTAAAGTATCTTTTTAAAGTCGTTTTTGCAAAATTACTTTTAACATCATATAAATTTTGTATTATAACTCTTAGAAAGGAACATATAAAAAATCGAATATATGATTCTTCATAGTTGTATATTTTATTTGGTTTGTAAGTTATCTTTAAAGAAAAATGATTTTTATATAGTTTTATAAAAATGGTTGGCATTTTACGAAAAATGGGAAATACACGATAAATTCGAGATACATGGTAGAAACTATATACCCAGATAAGGTAGTGATTCAATCTATTTCGGACCGACGGTTACAACACTTCAAGCATCTGTATGGAAGCTTAAGTTGTGATTCCGTCTCAACAAATCTGAGGTCTATAGGAATTTCAACAGAAATCCACAAGATATTTTAATACTGGCAAAGACAAAATGAAAAGTATTGGTGGAAGCTCAAGAAGTAGATGATAAGCATAAGACAACAATAATACATAATTTTGAGTCTATTCAACAGGATATGTGGTGGTGTCAAGTGGACGGATCTTGGAAGGAATCAAATAGTTTTTCAGATTAAGGATGGGTATGTACAAAGAATGGAACAGAAGAACTATTATTGGGAGCCAAGAACATTCGATGCTGTCAATCTCCAGTACATGCGGAGCTAAAAGCGCTTATTTGGACAATGGAATGCTTGCAAGCACTGCAGAGACGAGAGGTGGTTATAAATTATTATTCTATTATAAATTTTGGTAACTATTACATCTACAATTCTACTATTTTATGAGAATCTACTTTGACGGTTTTATATACATCACACTGAACTGTCTTATGAAGGTCAATGTATGACGGTTCTATTTGCACCATGCTGAAGATCTACTATAAAATTATCTCTATTAATCTGCATAAATGCTAATAAATCATATTCTATGGATTTTGGTTTCTAAGCTAGTTTTTACATGCTATTTGGGTGCACATCTGCTATACAAAAATAAAAAAAATACATTAAAGTCATTCGTAAGAAAAAAATGTTATCCTCTCAAAATTTATCTAATGTCATAATCCGGTGGTTGAATGTGGTTTATTATAAGGATTTTCGTCCTTAGAACAGAGTCATTATCTGTTTTCGAATGTTATAAACAAATTCAAACTCTCCTTCTGAAGTTTTCTTATGCTAAGAATGTGATCTTACCTTCTCTCTTTCTCCGGCCTTCTCCTTTTATAGGCGAGGTAGCGTGGTATGATGGTTCCCCTCCCCCTCCAACACGTCAACTCCTGTCAACTCAGGGTTGTGTGGCAGCAATACTCGAGCAGATAGTGGGCTCGTCATGACTTTAACATGATGGTGTGTCTACCTATACCGAATTGATAGATTTGTTGGGTCCTCTCACCACATATCAATTACGAAGTTGTGGTGATAAATTTGGTCTCAATATTTTTTTGACTATTTTTAAATATATAGAATTTTTTCCTAATCATATAATAATATTTTTTTGCAAAATTTAATCCAATCTCAATTATTCTCAAATTCTCTATATATCCAAATAATTATTCCAATATGTTCCCCTATTAAAATGATATTTTTTTACTTATGATTTACACTTGGAGCAGTTTGTAATATTTATTTGTGTTAACTCGAATTTTATAAAATAATAATCATTTCATTAGTAGACATTTGATAGTAATTGTCATGTTTTGGAAAAATCCAATTAACTATCGAATATCTTAAAACAATTATGTAATTGTGATAATATTTTAAATGCGTTTATAATTTTAAATTGGTTTATTTTACTGAAGATTTGCCATTATGAAAATGAATCTCCTTATGTAAAAAAACAAAAACTGATAATTTTTTAATTGATTTTGATTCCACTTCAATCTGGTTTGGGTTTACTTTCCAAATCATGAAATCATACATGTATATAGTTCACTGTTTCTGAAATTACATTTTTTCAGTTTAACCACTTATAACGATCTAATTCATATACTTAAGAAAATCAACCAGTGTATAATACTTTATCACAAAATAAGAAGACAAGTGAAAAATATTGAGTTAACTTTCTACGTTTAATCATATTATATGCAATTGAAAACATTGGAAACTTTAAAACTTAAGTTGGCAAATATAAGAAAATGTAGAGTATAGTTTTGATAAATTTAATGATTTTATATTCTATATTAAATGTTATTTTGAAAAAAAAGACATTCAAAATTCAACTGTTAAACTATTAAACTATAATAAAGTTAAACATATATTATAATTTTTAAATAAATAAAAACACAGTATAATATGACAACAAAAGGATTTTGGTTTTATTTATATTACATACATTTTTTATTATATTATGAAACAATAATTTTTTTTAAAGAAAAAAACCGAAACTCTCTTTAATTTTTGTTGAAATCTGGTGGTCCAATTGATGTTGTTAATATTGAGTCACCTTCATAGAAATTGTTCTCTAATTTCATATCTTGACATCTTTTCTAGAACATATGAATATTTCCTTCACCATGTTGCAAAATTCGCTACACAACATAAGAAAAATTTCATCAAGTTTTTATCCAAAATTTAAGAGAGAAAGAAAGAGAAAACTTACAGCCATGGATAGTCTCCAACAAGCATCCTTTCTCCTTCATTGTCCTTGAAGACTATATTCCATTGATTGTGCATATGCAGCTTGTCTTTTATATCAAAAAGATTTTCTAATTCTCCGATCATTTGATTATATCCATCAAAAACAGTTAAATCGATGGTTTTTTCTATAGCAACACCTTCCATAGTAACCTGGTCAATAACCATAACAAGAGCATGTGAACTAAACATAACTGCCTCAATCTGCTTAATTTTTTTTAAATATTAATATTATATCCAATTATTAAAAAATAAAAACTATGGGTGCTAGCATATATAAAAGTTATCTTCTTATAATAATTTTTTTTTAATAAAACCCAAAAAATTGATACATAATAAATAATTTTAGAATTAACTAATAAGTAAAAAATAAGAAGACGATGATCTTTATTATACCTTAGTATGACTTTTAGTAGAACCGATTTGCTTGACTTGGATGTCTGTTTGTGATGTCAAAGTATAGATTTGGTCAAGATTTTTTGCTTCAAAGGTTTTGAGGATTTTAGATTTTTGGTATGAGTCAATGGGTTCCATGAAATCTTTTTCTGTGGGAGCCGTTAGATCAACTCCAAACAATCTGTAACTAGCAGTTGCATTGGTGGTTATTTTTTCTTTCGTTGATTGAATCATTTGGTTATTGTAGTTCGGTTTGGACATGGTAGGGTCTGAGTACCTCACTAGCCCACTAGATGGAGTTTTATAATCATTAGTTTTGTAATGGTAACTAAGATGAGCAACACTCCTTGAAGATTGTATGCTCGACTGTCCAATTTCTTGGCCTTGGGTCAATGTAGGATTCCACATAGCTGAACCTAAATAAAAACAAAATGAGAACTAATTGAGTAAGAAGCTTTAACTTATTAAAAAGGGTTTCCTTACCAAACTCATGTACTTTGCACTGACGTTTGTCTTTTAGAAAAGTTGTCTCTAGAATGTTTGATGAAGGTGTTAAAGGCTCGATCTCCCATGGAGAGACCTTATCAAGTCTAGGAATTGTTGCACCTTCATCCCATTTCACCTATAAAATAAAGTAAGTAGATTTTACTTATTATTCTTTTGAAAATATATTCTTAAAATGATAAAATAACAATTGAGTTAAGAATAATCTTACTTTTAGGCTTTGCCATTCTGAATTCTTCCAGTGAGTAGAGAAATCTTCAATTCCTACTATTGTCCCAGAATATCTATTGCAGTGAAAACAAAATTTGTAAGTAATCATAATTTGAAAACAAAATAAAACAAAATAGGTGTTCAAGATTTACCTTATTTCATTAAAATCAAGTCTTTCAAACTTCATTGTAAATCTCAAACCTACATTGAACTTCTTGTTCACTGCATCTATGAATTGGTCGAAGTGGACAATGTATTGGCTCAACCTAATATCATGAAATAAAAAACAAATAAAAGCAATTTTATTTAATAAAAAATATTTCCATAATGTTTAAGTAAAGTAACAATGTTTTTTTTCCTTACCTTGGCCTACAAAACACAACAAACATACATTTTGTTGTAATAGCATTCAATGCAGTAGCAATTACACTATGGTGCATACTTCTTTAGAAATTATTGATGATGGTATGTTTCCTTGTTGATGAGCTGATTTTCTGATTCCAACTAGTGAGTCCCCATTCTCTCCTCTAGAATATAAATAAGTTAAAATCTTTATTTAAAGAAACAAAATAGATATAAAATAGAGAAATATATATACCGAAGAAATACAAAAGAGTCTCCAGCAACCAATTCTTTTTCTTTTGCAAACACATTCCAACCTGATGTGAAAAGATGTCTTTGTGGGGTACCTAGTTGATTGTTTGCAGACAAATAAATGTTAGTCATCACTATTCACAAATTTTGATATGAAATAAAACTAGTTACCTCTAAAACTGTGTTTAAATTTCCATTCATGACCCTGAAGATCTTTAGCAACTATCTCTTGACTTGGTATTGGCTGAGACATATCCTAAAAAAAATTCAATACAAAATGTTATATACAACCTTACAATTCAAATCAATTGTGAGTTTATTTTGGTGTATAAATTAAATTTAAATACCAGTGGAGGGAGACATTCATTGGCATGTCTTTTGATTAAAGATAATCCACCATTTTTGCTGGTATCAGAAGCACTTAACACATTTGTGAAATAATTAATGTTTTGTATGTTGTTGTAACTAGGAATAGAGATTTCAACTTCCTAAAGAAATAAAAATTCATCAAATTATCTAAATAAGTTTAGAAGATCGACTACAAATTTATAAAATAAAATCATAAATTTGCCACTCACAGATGTTTCTGGCATCAAATAAACTTTTGCATAAACTTCATTTGTATTGGTTTCTACCTAAGATGATTATAAAAAAAAATATACCAAGAAACAATATTATTTACGGTGTAAGTGAGTACATATGTATATTCTAAATAAACAAAAAAACCAAATGACATACCTTAAGTTTGATACTAATAACTTTGCATAGAATTTTTGAAGGAATATCAAAAATTGGTTTGAGTTGACATAATTCATCGTTTATTGATGTCACAAACTGTTAATGTCGTCAAAATATAGAATAAGTTTCACAAATAAAATCATATAAAACAAATAAAAGTATAAATAGAAAGAAAAAAAACTTGCCTGCTCTATGTGCCCTTGAGGGAAATAATAAAAATTTTCTCCAATTTTTGGAATCTCAAACAAAGGCCCCGCACATAATTTTCATAGTTGATCATACAAATAATTAGTAGTGATTTCATCAGTTGCTACACGAAAAAAATAAATATTATTATTAACAATCATTTTTCATAAATTAAAAATGAAACTTTAATCTAAAAATTTCTGACTTATACCTAAGAATTCAGGTTGTGCATTCATAATGTGGTTACTCACCATCGGCTCTTATGCAAACACTGATCTCGGACTGCCACTTAAAAAAAAATAATCAAATCATGAATGATTTTTATTAACATGGTATTGTATCTTAACCAAAAGAATAATACCTTTGTATAATGAAATGATGAAAAATTTGTTTCTTTCTTTATTTTTGTTTAAACGATTTTTTTTTCTTTACACGATCTTTATTTATTTTTAGTTTGTGATAAATTTGATACGTATAAAGTATTTATAGATGAAACAATAATGAAATCCTATAATAATAGTTATTTAGATATGATTTTGACTAATAATTTTGGAAAATCACGAAAAACAAACATCGGGTCAAAGATGTATCGTTTAAAAATATGAGAACTTCCTTAATACCAATTTAAATATGTTTCTAAAATATATACATATTTAAATGAACAGTCAAACCCAAAACATTTATTAGTGGATTATCTCCTAAACGTTTTTTATAGTCATTTAGCTCAATTTATTTAGTATTTTTAAGCTTTGAAGTTGAGGTTCAAGTTTACTTTTTCTACTTGATGTGATCATATAATAACACAAACCTGAGGACGAGCTTGAACCTAAGTTTTCACCAGAGCTTGTTGCCAAAAGAGTGAACAGAGAAGAGGATGCATTGCAAGTCCCTGCTGGAGCTATTACAAGATCACGGTCCAAAAAGTTCTCATCAACACTAAGTCTTCTACTTAGCTCAGTTTCTAGTCACATGGACCTAGTAGAGAAAAAAAAGTGAAGAGAAAACCCTTAACCTTGTTACAAAAGCCATATGAAAGCCAATCTTCAACTCAAACACAAACAAGTCGATCAAGACTCAACAAAACATGTCAAACCTAAATTGAAGAGTCAAGAATGCATCAAGCCCATTTGCAAGCCACAAACACACAGCAAAATGGGATTCAAATGTCATTCAAAGTAGTCAAAGAGTTATATTATGTTTTCTATCAAGTTTCTTTGATGTTGTTGCCACAAAAACTCGTCTATAAGAGACTAAACACTAAACTATAGAATAAGTTAACTAGCAAGAGACATGCCTATTAAAAGAAAATAATACAACTTGTGTAGTAAACATGTATGTACTTATATTGCCAGGACTTGAGCAACAAATGCTGCAGCTATGAGACTATACTACAAGAAAGGTTGAAATTGTTAACTGTAATGTTAGTTGCTCGATCACGTAAGCTGTGTCAAACAAATGTTATTCGTGAGGAAGTGGAAGAAGCGTAGTAATTGGCAGAAACAAAAATAAGAGGGCCAAAATAATTGGGCAGCCAAGTGACAAAACTAGCCGCTAGTTAGAAAAAACATTCTTCTATGTATTTGCAATTTGCATTTACTAGGAACAGAAATTCAGATTTTTTAGTAATATATTAATATTTTATAATATATTAGTATAACTTTTGAAACGGAAACATTTAATGATTTTTTTTTTTTGTCTGCGGTTACTGTTTATCGCGACTGTTCACCGCGATACAATTCATTGTGGTTACTGTTCACTTTATCGCGGTTACTGTTCACCATGATATTGTTTGTCTCAACTATTCATCTTGATTACTGTTCACTGTGACATTGTTCATGACGGTTATTGGTCATCACGATTATTGTTTATCGCGGTTATTGTTCACTAATAAAATCTAGATATTTTTTGAAAAATTCATAACTTTTTATCTACTAAATGGATTTTAACATATAATATACGGTTGAAAAGATATTCTCAGCCTCTACACATTGATATAAGTTTTTAACACATTTCTATTTATCAATTTTTTGATGAGATTAAATTAAAACTCAATTTTCTCAACAAAAATTCATCACCAATCCTTAATGGGAGATTAATGGGTTCTATATGGCTCTGATATCACATGTCACTTATCTTTTATGATTTCAATTATGAAATCTATCCCAAAACCGTATAGACCATTTAAAATTCACAAAACCTTTTATTTATGATGAAAACCTTAAATCTAAAACAATGGAGAATATAGAACTTAAGATTATCAATTGGTCTTGAATTGTTGTATGAAATCCTTTGAAGATCACTTGTTGATCTTCTCCTCTATACCTTCTTCTTTTCTAAATTCATTTGATGGAGAAGAATTTATTTTCAGGTTTTTCTTATTGTTTTCTGCTTTTCATTTCTATAAGATTTTTTCTTAATGATCAACCACTCTTTCTCTCACTCCCTCTTATGTTCTTTTATTTCTGTCGAATAGATACGAGGAGAATTGTATTGTCTTTTAAATTTTCTTTATTTATTTATTAAGACATCCTTATACTCTTACTTTATTTCATATATATACATCACATAATTAAAACCATATTATAAGTGTATATACATATCTTTATGAAAACAAATATAATGTTTATGGTTAGAGGAGAGGGTCTCAATCCAATCTAATACTCTTTTATCGAGACCGGTCCATCATGGTTTCGTTTCTAATGTATTAGATACTGTAGACTTTACGAAGAGATCAAACTTTAATAATCGGACTGTCAATATATCGACCACTCTACGAGAAATATTCTTACAGTTTGTTTATTAAATTGGACTATCAAATATAGATGACTCAATCCATTGATTTTGCATGTTAAAATGATAGGTGTTTGCTGTAAGTATATATATAATTATATAAGTATCGAGTATGTTAGACGTTAGAGATTGTGGGGTAAAAAAACGGAGTTATGTACTATCGACGCATTGTGTGAGGGAATGCGGCCAGCCT
The DNA here is from genome assembly GCA_039880935.1 of Streptanthus diversifolius. Classification (NCBI taxonomy): domain Eukaryota; kingdom Viridiplantae; phylum Streptophyta; class Magnoliopsida; order Brassicales; family Brassicaceae; genus Streptanthus; species Streptanthus diversifolius. The sequence goes on along the minus strand of JAXGFM010000003.1, from coordinate 7,057,194 downwards.
AGTCGATCTGCTTTATGGTGCCTTAAGATCGATAAACCTTTTGTGGACGCTGCATTTAAATACTATTCCATCTTGGTGAAGCCTCGTCAGAGGATGTAGGCGATCACTCTCTCATCTCTTAGGACCACTGTTTTGTGGTGCTTGGCTGTTTTAGGTGTTGGAGTTGCTCATGTTTAATCATTTCACTGTATTTGGAATGTTGGGACCAAAACCGTGGTTTGTGTGTTTTGTATTCCAACCTCATTGAGTGACTTCCGTACTCATCTTTCTATATTTTCAGGTGAGATTGACGAGTAGTTGGACGATTAGATGGATGAGATGCTTTTGGAAGTACAACTTTTTCATATTTTGTTTTAATATTTATTTAATTATTTTATTCAAATAATGTTAGTCATTTTGATAGATTTATGGGTTTATTAGTTAATAAAGTGAAAATTGTATTAGTTAAAGTTGTTTGAGATAGAAGTTAGAGTTGGTGGCACGACGTTCTCGAGTGAGAAAAAAATTCTTTTTATTTATTTGGTATTAAACTGATAGTTTATTTTGTTATGTAATATATTTTATTTGGTTATTTCAGATATTTTAAAAAATCATATAAATATTATTTTAAAATATTTTACAATAAGATTTATTAACCCATATAAATTAATAAAAATAATAACTAAATATGTGATTTTTATTAGTTATATACTTCATATAGTTTGGTAAAGTATCTTTTTAAAGTCATATAATGTTTTTGCAAAATTATTCTTAACATCATATAAATTGTGTATTATAAATCTTAGAAATGAACATATAAAAAACGAAATATATGATTTTTCATAATTGTATATGTTATATGGTTTTTAAGTCATAAATAATTTTTATATGGTTTTATAAGATACATTTTAATTTTTTATAACATATATACAATGAAAAAAAAAATTGAATCTGAGATTTATGTTAACCATATATTTTATATTTTTGTATAATACTTTTTAAAATTGTATAAAGGATTTCTTTCAAAAAATACTAACATTTATAAACTCTTATGAAGAACCAGATCTGAGAATATATTAGTTATATGATTCATATAGTTTTGTAAGCCTAAATTTTAAATTCATATCAATTCTTTATAAGGTTTATAAGGTACCTTTTAATATCTTATAAATTGTATATTTATAAATTCTTAAGTGAACACGTAAAAAGTCGAATATAAAATTTTTATTGATTCTATACTATGTATAGTTTTGTGAACACATTTCTAAAACTGTATAAACAGTTTCTTTACAAAAATATATTTTAAATGGTTTTATACTAATAATATTAATAAACTATTATAAAATGAGTAAGTTAAATCATCTATTTTGATATTTATTTTAATAATATATATTTTTAACACTGATTTATAATTCTATTACACCTACAATTTTACGAGAGAGATTTCTACTATTTTATGAGAATCCATGTTTCACACTTTTACTTACATCACATTGAACTGTCTTACGAAGATCAATGTATGACGGTTCTATTTGCACCACACTGAAGATCTACTATAACATTATCTCTATTAATCTACATAAATGCTAATAAATCATATTATATGGATTTTGGTTTCTAAGCTAGTCTTTACATGCTATTTTGGGTGCACATCTGCTCTACAGACATAAGAAATTACATTAAAGTCATTTTTGAGGAAAAAATATTATCCTCTCAAAATTTATCTAATTTCATAATTCGACAGTTGAATGTGGTCTATTATAAGGATTTTCTTCCTTAGAACATACTCTTTTATCTGTTTTCGAATGTTATAAACAAATTCAAACTCTCCTTTTGAATTTTTCTTATGCTAAAAATGTGATATTACCTTCTCTGTTTCTCTAGCCTTCTCCTTTTATAGGCAAGGTAGCGTGGTATGATGGTTCCCCTCCCCCTCCACCACGTCAACTCCTGTCAACTCAGGGTTGTGTGGCAGCAATACTCGAGCAGCTAGTGGGATCATCGTGACTTTAACATGATGGTGTGTCTACCTATACCAAATTGATAGATTTGTTGGGTCCTCTCACCATGTATCCATCACGAAGTTGTGGTGATAAATTTGGTCTCATTATTTTTTTGAGTATTTTTAAATATATTGAAAATTTTCCTAATCATATAATAATAAATTTTGCAAAAATTATTCCAATATGTTCCCCTATTAAAATGATATTTTTTACTTATGATTTACACTTGGAGCAGTTTGTAATATTTATTTGTGTTAACTCGAATTTTATAAAATAATAATCATTTCATTAGTAGACATTTGATAGTAATTGTCAGAATCAAATTAACTATCGAATATCTTGAAACAATTATGTAATTGTGATAATATTTTTAATGCGTTTATAATTTTAATTTAGTTTATTTTACTGAAGATTCTGCCATTATGAAAATGAATCTCCTTATGTAAAAAAAAAACAAAAACTGATAATTTTTTTAATTGATTTTGATTCCACTTCAATCTGGTTTGGGTTTACTTTCCGAATCATGAAATCATACATGTATATAGTTCGCTGTTTCTGAAAAATTACATTTTTCAGTTTAACCACTTATAACGATCTAATTTATATACTTAAGAAAATCAACCAGTGTATAATACTTTATCACAAAATAAGAAGACAATTGAATAATATTGAGTTAACTTTCTACTTTTAATCATATTATATGCAATTGAAACATTGGAAACTTTAAAACTTAAGTTGGTAAATATTAGAGAACGTAGAGTATAGTTTTAATAAATTTAATGATTTTATATTCTATATTAAATGTTATTTTGAAGAAAAAGACATTCAAAGTTCAACTGTTAAACTATTAAACGATAATAAAGTTAAACATATATTATAATTTGTAAATAAATAAAAACACAGTATAATATGACAACAAAAGGATTTTGGTTTTATTTATGTTACATACATTTTTTATTATAAATGAAACAATAATTTTTTTTTTTTTAAAAAAAAACCAAAACTCTCTTTAATTTTTGTTGAAATCTGGTGGTCCAATTGATGTTGTTAATGTTGAGTCACCTTCATAGAAATTGTTCTCTAATTTCATATCTTGACATCTTTTCTTGAACATATGAATATTTCCTTCACCATGTTGCAAAACTCGCTACACAACATAATAAAAATTTCATCAAAATTTTATCCAAAATTTAAGAGATAAAGAAAGAGAAAACCTACAGCCATGGATAGTCTCCAACAAGCATCATTTCTCCTTCATTGTCCTTGAAGACTATATTCCATTGATTGTGCATATGCAGCTTGTCTTTTATATCAAAAAGATTTTCTAATTCCCCGATCATTTGATTATATCCATCAAAAACAGTTAAATCGATGGTTTTTTCTATAGCAACACCTTCCATAGTAACCTGGTCAATAACCATAACAAGAGCATGTGAACTAAACAAAACTGTCTCAATCTGCTTAATTTTTTTTTTTAAATATTAATATTATATCAAATCTATTAAAAAATAAAAACTATGGGTGCTAGAATATATAAAACTTATCTTCTTATAAATAATTTGTTCTTTAATAAAACCCAAAAAATTTTGATACATAATAAATAATTTTAGAATTAACTAATAAGTAAAAAAATAAGAAGATGATGATCTTTATTATACCTTAGTATGGCTTTTAGTAGAACCGATTTGCTTGACTGTGATGTCAAAGTATAGATTTGGTCAAGATTTTTTTCTTCAAAGGTTTTGAGGGTTTTAGATTTTTGGTATGAGTCAATGGGTTCCATGAAATCTTTTTCTGTGGGAGCCGTTAGATCAACTCCAAACAATCTGTAACTAGCAGTTGCATTGGTGGTTATTTTTTCTTTCGTTGATTGCATCATTTGGTTATTGTAGTTGGGTTTGGACATGGTAGGGTCTGAGTACCTCACTAGCCCACTAGATGGAGTTTTATAATCATTAGTTTTGTAATGGTAACTAAGATGAGCAACATTCCTTGAAAATTGTATGCTCGACTGTCCAATTTCTTGGCCTTGGGTCAATGTAGGATTCCAAATAGCTGAACCTATAAATAAAAACAAAATGAGAACTAATTGAGTAAGAAGCTTTAACTTATTAAAAAGGGTTTCCTTACCAAACTCATGTACTTTGCACTGACGTTTGTCTTTAAGAAAAGAGTTCTCTAGAATGTTTGATGAAGGTGTTAAAGGTTTGATCTCCCATGGAGAGACTTATCAGGTCTAAGAATTGTTGCACCTTCATCCCATTTCACCTATAAAATAAAGTAAGTAGATTTTACTTATTATTCTTTTGAAAATATATTCTTAAAATGATAAAATAAAAATTAAGTTAAGAATAATCTTACTTTTAGGCTTTGCCATTCTGAATTCTTCCAGTGAGTAGAGAAATCTTCAATTCCTACTATTGTCCCAGAATATCTATTGCAGTGAAAACAAAATTTGTAAGTAATCATAATTTGAAAACAAAATAAAACAAAATAGGTGTTCAAGATTTACCTTATTTCATTAAAATCATGTTTTTAAACTTCATTGTAAATCTCAAACCTACATTGAACTTCTTGTTCACTGCATCTATGAATTTGTCGAAGTGGACAATGTATTGGCTCAACCTAATATCATGAAATAAAAAACAAATAAAAGCAATTTTATTGAATAAAAAATATTTCCATAATGTTAAAGTAACAATGTTTTTTTTCCTTACCTTGGCCTACAAAACACAACAAACATACATTTTGTTGTAATAGCTTTCAATGCAGTAGCAATTACACTATGGCGCATACTTTCTTTAGAAATTATTGATGATGGTATGTTTCCTTGTTGATGAGCTGATTTTTCTGATTCCAACTAGTGAGTCCCCATTCTCTCCTCTAGAATATAAATAAGTTAAAATCTATATTTAAAGAAACAAAATAGATATAAAATAGAGAAATATATATACCGAAGAAATACAAAAGAGTCTCCAGCAACCAATTCTTTTTCTTTTGCAAACACATTCCAACAGATGTGAAAAGATGTCTTTGTGGGGTACCTAGTATTAAACTACACACGACAGCAAGGAGAAGGCCTAACTAACTTAGGCTTGGATCTGGAATACTTAAAGAAATACCAAGCCCAACCAGAAGACTTCTAGAAGAAAGGTACAGGCGGCTGGGAGACTTTAATGGTCTTGGATGTCGATTAATCAAGTTTGGAAAGGAAGTTAATTGCTTCCCCTTTTAGATTTAGGCAACAAATAGTTTATGAAAAGTAAATATGTGAGCCTAATTAATGTAATTAATGTATTTATTGTAACTTAGGCTATAAATACTCTAACTTATGTAACTAATCTGTCAAGGAAATACAATAATCCTTCTCTATTCTCTAAAAGCAGCAGCCAGCTCTCTCTCTCTCTCTCTCTCTTGTCACGAAATTCTCTTAGTCTTCCATACTTGTGTTCTTCATCTTACTCAGAAACTCTCTATTCTTCCACATATTAATCTGCATATTCTTACATGGTATCAGAGCCTTGGCTCTTATAATCTCAAAATCTCTGTGCACTCTTGAAATAAATCCTCCTAATCTCCTCACTCTGAGATTGAACAATCCTCAAATCCTTGTGGTGCTGAGTTGTGAGAGGTTACAATTATTTATTTCTTGAAAACACTTCATCCTACTCTTTCATCACCTAAATCGCTTGTAATCATCATGGAATGCACAAGAGTTGTTGTTCCAGTAACTTTGAAAGGGGTTAATTACCTCGTATGGGCTAGAACCACCAAGACAGTGCTATGTAGCCGTGGGTTATGGAGTCACATCCTTAGGAGTGAAGCACATAATGCCACGGTTGAAGGAACTGGTCAGGAAGTGGCTATCACCAATGAAGACAGGTGGTGTCAAGAATACCAACTAGTCCTATCTGTGACTCAAAACTCACTTGAATCAACTATCCTTGAAGCATACTCCTACTGTGAGACAGCCAAAGAGCTGTGGGAGACCCTTCAAAACGTCTATGGCAACACCTCCAATCTCAGCCGTGTGTTTGAAGTTAAGAAAGCCATCAATGAGTTAACTCAAGAAGACATGGAGTTCACTCAACACTTTGGTAAATTCAGATCCTTATGGGCTGAACTTGAAATGCTTAGACCAAGCACAGTGGATCCCATGGTTCTGAATGAGAGGTGTGAGCAAGATAAAGTCTTTGGACTTCTCTTGACTTTAAATTCCTCCTACAATGATCTCATCAAACACCTCCTAAGGTCAGACACTCTTCCAAACCTTGAAGAAGTGTGCAATAAGATTCAGAAGGAACAAGCTCCACTTGGTATCTTTGGAGGCAAAGGAGAACTCATCTCAGCCAACAAAGCAGCTGTGTACCATAAGGGAGGCTTAAATCGTGGAGAAAGGATGACATACTGTGACCACTGCAAGAAGGAAGGGCATACCAAGGACAAGTGTTGGATCCTCCATCCACACTTAAAGCCAAAAGTGGGAAACCAACCAAGAGCCAACCTCACTCAAGAAGTAACTCTTGAACCAAGGAACAAGGCAAGCCCAAGCTCATTCACGCCAATCACTGAAGGAGATGGGAAAGCACTTGAAACATTCCAACAAGAGTTTGTGAGGAAATCCGACCTTGATGCACTGGTCAAGGCACTCAAAGAATCAAACCTCTCTGGTAACTCATTCCAATCTTTAAATACCTCTAAACCACTTATTGTAGACTCAGGAGCCTCTCATCATATGATTAGTGATAAAAATCTAATGAGCAATATAGAACCAGCTTTAGGAGATGTATTAATAGCTAATGGAGATAAGATACCAATTAGAGGAATTGGGAACCTTAAGTTGTTTGATAAAGAATCAACTGCCTTCTATATGCCTACATTCACCTACAACTTACTAAGTGTTAAGAAGACAACCTCTGATCTTAATTGCTATGCACTCTTTGGTCCTAATGATGTTTATTTTCAGGATATTAAGACCAATAAAGTCCTTGGAAAAGGAGTGTCCAAGAATGATTTGTATGTACTTGAAGACATACAACCAGACTCAACTCTATCTATTGCTTTTAATTCTATTTTAAATAAAGCTAATAGTGCTATTTGGCATTCTAGACTAGGACATCCCCATTATAGGGCCTTAGAACTATTGTTGCCAAGCATGTCTTTTAAAAATAATGAATGTGAAGCTTGTATACTTGGAAAACATTGTAGATCAGTGTTTCCCAAGTCTTCAACTATTTATGAAAATTGTTTTGATCTTATTCACTCTGATGTTTGGACTTCACCATGCATGTCTAGGGATAATCATAAGTAATTTGTCACATTTATAGATCAAAAATCAAAATATACCTGGATAACACTCTTACCTACAAAAGATAGGGTCATAGAAGCATTCACTAAGTTTCATGCATATGCGACTAACCATTACAATGCCAAGATCAAAATCTTTAGATCAGATAATGGAGGGGAATACACAAGTCTAGCATTCAAGCAATACTTGGAAAAAAATGGAATCATCCACCAAACTAGCTGTCCATACACACCACAACAGAATGGAGTGGCTGAAAGGAAGAACCGGCATCTCATGGAGGTGGCAAGGTCCATCATGTTCCAAAACAATGTTCCAAAGAAATTTTGGGGAGATGCCCTTGTCACAGCTTGCTATCTCATCAATCGCCTACCTACAAAAGTCTTGGAGGACCTAACTCCATTTGAGGTACTTAATAAAAGTAAACCATCTATCTCACACTTACGAATCTTTGGGTGTGTGTGTTATGTACTTGTTCCAGGAGAACAAAGAAATAAATTGGAAGCCAAAAGTGTTAAAGCCATGTTTATTGGCTATTCAACTACTCAAAAGGGATACAAGTGCTACAATCCAGAGTCTAGGAAGGTACTTGTATCCAGGGATGTGCAATTTGTAGAATCAAAAGGATTCTATGAAGAAAAGAATTGGGATGATCTCAAAGATCTCTCCCAATCTACCTCGGACCGAGCCACCAACCTCAGACACCTTATAGAGAATCTTGGAATAAAATTACCAAAACCACCAAAGCCAACTCTCCAAGAACCGCCAACAACTTCTCCATCTAGTACTCCTTCGGCTAGCTCGCTTGATCATGAGGGAGGCATAGAAGGTGATGAGCTTGAACTTGGACAGAGCAACCAAGAAACAAGCCCACACATCCATGATCAATCTGAACCTGAGGAGGAACAACAAGAACAAGAAGAAGAACAGACAGAACAGGCGGCCCAACAAGACAATCCAGTGGTTCTTAGAATGAGTCAAAGAGTGAGGCAACCAGCTTCAAATTGGATGAACACAAGAGTATACTACAATGCCCAAGCAGTAGCTCATCCAACTCAAGCAGTTTGCTCCCTAGCTCATATTCCCTTAGAACATCAAGCATTTGAAGCAGTCCTCAACCAAGAACATATACCAAGAAACTATGAGGAAGCAAAGGAGCTTAAGGTGTGGAGAGATGCAGTTAAGGCTGAATGCAATGCCATGGACATCAACCACACTTGGGATGAGGCCGACTTACCTAAGGACAAGAGGACAGTGAGCTCCAGATGGATCTTTACCATCAAATACAAAAGCAATGGAGAGATAGAAATATACAAGGCAAGACTAGTTGCAAGAGGTTTCACTCAGACCTATGGAGAAGACTACAATGACACCTTTGCACCAGTAGCCAAATTACACACTGTAAGGGTTCTTCTCTCTTTAGCTACTAACCTTGATTGAGAGTTGTGGCAGATGGATGTCAAGAATGCCTTCCTACAAGGAGAACTAGAAGATGAAGTATATATGACACCTCCACCAGGCCTTGAAGATACGGTGACTCCAGGAAAGGTTCTAAGGCTGAGAAAAGCTATCTATGGCCTTAAACAGTCACCAAGAGCTTGGTACCATAAGCTAAGTATCACACTTAGAGATAGGGACTTTAGGAAGTCTGAGGCAGATCATACCCTCTTCACACTCCAAAGTCAAACAGCTATTGTAGTCATTCTCATTTATGTAGATGATATAATCATCTCAGGGAATGACAAGGTAGGAATTCAATCCACAAAGGTTTATCTTAAATCTATGTTTGATATAAAAGACTTGGGTGAACTAAAGTACTTCCTAGGGATAGAAGTATGCCGAACACAAGAAGGCCTCTTCTTATCACAAAGGAAGTACACACTTGATCTTCTAGTTGATGCAGGAAGATTAGAAGCTAAACCAGCGAAGACTCCCCTAGAAGAAGGGTACAAGGTGGAACGTGAGGGGGAGCTTGGAGATGAGATGTTTGGAGACATCAAACTCTATAGGAAGATGGTTGGTAAGCTAATTTATCTAACCATTACTAGACCTGACTTGTGTTATGCTGTGAATCAGGTCAGTCAACATATGCAAGCCCCAAAGGTGCATCACTGGAACATGGTGGACCGGATCTTAAGATACCTAAAAGGGACACACGACCAAGGCATCTGGATGGGGCGCAACAGAAGCTCTGAAATCGTGGGCTACTGTGATGCTGATTGGGCTGGAGACCGGAATGATAGGAGATCAACTACCGGTTATTGCACATTCATTGGAGGCAACCTAGTTACATGGAAAACAAAGAAGCAGAAGGTGGTCTCTTATTCAAGTGCTGAAGCTGAATACCGAGCCATGAGGAAGCTCACCACAGAACTTACCTGGCTCAAGAATCTGCTCAAGGATCTAAACATAGAAGTCACAACACCAATCACCATGCATTGTGACAACCAAACTGCTATACATATAGCATCCAACAATGTGTTTCATGAGAGAACCAAGAACATTGAAGTAGACTGCCGCAAAGTGAGACAAGTAGTGGAGCAAGGAATTGTTCTACCATGTTACACAAGGAGCTCGGATCAACTTGCAGATATATTCACCAAATCCGCAAGTTTAAAGGTATGTGAGTCCATATTTCCAAAACTTGGACTCATAAACCTTCCCAACCAGGGAATCCTCTAGCCAAAAGATCCATACTCTTTTTTCCTTAAGATGTTTTTGTCCCAAAGGATATTGTATCTTAAGGTTTTTAATGAGGTGAGTCTTTATGGTTCCAAGCTTAACCATTCATCATGGTTGAGCTTGAGGGGGAGTATTAAACTACACACGACAGCAAGGAGAAGGCCTAACTAACTTAGGCTTGGAGCTGGAATATTTAAGGAAGCACCAAGCCCAACCAGAAGACTTCTAGAAGAAAGGTACAGGCGGCTGGGAGACTTTAATGGTCTTGGATGTCGATTAATCAAGTTTGGAAAGGAAGTTAATTGCTTCCCCTTTTAGATTTAGGCAACAAATAGTTTATGGAAAGTAAATATGTGAGCCTAATTAATGTAATTAATGTATTTATTGTAACTTAGGCTATAAATACTCTAACCTATGTAACTAATCTGTCAAGGAAATACAATAATCCTTCTATATTCTCTAAAAGCAGCCGCCAGCTCTCTCTCTCTCTCTCTTGTCACGAAATTCTCTTAGTCTTCAATACTTGTGTTCTTCATCTTACTCAGAAACTCTCTATTCTTCCACATATTCTTACACCTAGTTGATTGTTTGCAGACAAATAAATATCAGTCATCACTATTCACAAATTTTGATATGAAATAAAACTAGTTACCTCTAAAACTGTGTTTAAATTTTCATTCATGGCCCTGAAGATCTTTAGCAACTATCTCTAAATTAACAATCGTTTTTCATAAATTAAAAAGCAAACTTTAATCTAAAAATTTCTGACTTATACCTAAGAATTCAGGTTGTGCAATTATCATGTGGTTACTCTCCATCGGCTCTTATGCAAACACTGATCTAGAACTGCCAATTACTTACAAAAATAATAATCAAAACATGAATGATTTTTATTAACATGGTATTGTGTCTTAAACAAAAGCATAATACCTTTGTATAATGAAATGATGAAAAATTTGTGATCTTTCTTTATTTTTGTTTAAACGATTTTATTTTTTTCTTTATACGATCTTTATTTATTTTTAACTTGTGATAAACTTGATATGTATCAAGTATTTATAGATGAAAAAAATACTGAAATCCTATATTAATAGTTATTTAGATATGATTTTGACTAATAATTTTGGAAAATTACGAAAAACAAACATAGGGTCAAAGATGTATCGTTTAGAAATATCAGAACTTCCTTAATACCAATTCAAAAATGTTTCTAAAATATATACATATATAAATGAACTGTCAAACCCAAAACATTTATTAGTGGATTATCTCCTAAACACTTTTTTATAGTCGTTTAGCTCAATTTATTTAGTATTTTTAAGCTTTGAAGTTGAGGTTCAAGTTGACTTTTTCTACTTATTGATGTGATCATATAATAACATGAACCTGAGGACGAGCTTGAACCTAAGTTTTCACCAGAGCTTGTTGCCACAAGAGTGAACAGAGAAGAGGATGCATTGCAAGTCCCTGCTGGAGCTATGATAAGATCACGGTTCAAAAAGTTCTCATCTAACACTAAGTCTTCTACTTAGCTCAGTTTCTAGTCACATGGACCTAATAGAGAACAAAAAAGTGAAGAGAAAACCCTTAACCTTGTTGCAAAAGCCATACGAAAGCCAATCTTCAACTCAAACACAAACAACTCCATCAAAACTCAACAAAACATGTCGAACCTAAATTGAAGAGTCAAGAATGCATCAAGCCCATTTGCAAGCCACAAAAACACGGCAAAATGGGATTCAAATGTCATTCAAAGTAGTCAAAGAGTTATATTATGTTTTCTATCAACTTTCTTTGATGTTGTTGCCACAAAATTTCGTCTATAAGAGACTAAACACTAAACTATAGAATAAGTTAACTAGCAAGAGAGATGCCTATTAAAAGAAAATAATACAACTTGTGTAGTAAACATGTATGTACTTATATTGCCATGACTTGAGCAACAAATGCTGCCGCTATGAGACTATACTACAAGAAAGGTTGAAATTGTTAACTGTAATGTTAGTTGCTCGATCACATATGTTGTGTCGAACAAAAGTTATTCGTGAGGAAGTAGAAGAAGCGTAGTAATTGGCAGAAACAAAAATAAGAGGGCCAAAATAATTGGGCAGCCAAGTGAAAAATCTAGCCACTAGTTAGAAAAAACATTCTTCTATTTATTTGCAATTTGCATTTTCTAGGAACAGAAATTCAGATTTTTTAGTAATATATTAATATTTTATAATATATTAATAACTTTTGAAACAGAAATATTTGATGAATTTTTTTTTGTCTGCGGTTACTGTTTATTGCGACTGTTCACCGCAATAATGTTCACCGCGATACTGTTCATTGTGGTTATTGTTTACCGTGATACTGTTTATCGCGGTTACTGTTCACCATGACACTGTTCGTCTCAACTATTCATCTTGATTACTGTTTACCGTGACATTGTTCATGACAGTTATTGTTTATCACGATTATTGTTTATCGCTGTTATTGTTCACTATTAAAATCCATATATTTTTTTGAAAAATTCATAACTTTTTATCTACTAAATGGATTTTAACATATAATATACGGTTTAAAAAATAATCTCAGCCTCTACACATTGATATAATTTTTTAACACATTTCAATTTATCAATGTTTTGATGAGATTAAATTAAAACTCAATTTTCTCAACAAAAATTCATCACCAATCCTTAATGGGAGATTAATGGGTTCTATATGGCTCTGATATCACATGTCAATTATCTTTTATGATTTCAATTATGAAATCTATCCCACAACCGTATAGACTATTTAAAATTCACAAAACCTTTTATCGATGATGAAAACCTTAAATCTAAAACAATGGAAAATATATAAGTTAAGATTATCAATTGCTCTTGAATTGTTGTATGGAATCCTTTGAAGATCACTTGTTGATATTCTCCTCTACACCTTCTTCCTTTCTCAATTCATTTGATGGAGAGGAATTTATTTTTTCTTATTGTTTTCTGCTTTTCATTTCTATAAGATTTTGTCTTAATGATCAACCACTCTTTCTCTCACTCCCTCTTATGTTCTTTTATTTCTGTCGAATAGATACGAGGAGAAATGCAGTGTCTTTTAACTTTTCTTTATTTATTTATTAAGACATCCTTATACTCTTACTTTATTTCATATATATACATCACATAATTAAAACCATATTACAAGTGTATATACATATATTTATGAAAACAAATATAATGTTTATGGTTAGAGGAGAGGGTCTCAACATACCACATCTAATACTCTTTTATCGAGACCGGTCCATCATGGTTTCGTTTCTAACGTATTAGATACTGTAGACTTTAAGAAGATATCAAACTTTAATAATCGGACTGTCAATACATCAACCACTCTATGAGAAATATTCTTACAGTTTGTTTATTAAATCGGACTATCAAATATAGATGACTCAATCCATTGATTTTGCATGTTAAAATGATAGGTGTTTGCTATAAGTATATATATTTATATAAGTATCGAGTATGTTAGACGTTAGAGATTGTGGGGTACAAAACAGACTTATATACTATCGATGCATTGTGTTAGGGTATGCGGCCAGCCTAGCGATCTGCTTTATGGTGCCTTAAGATCGATAAACCTTTTGTGGACGGCGCATTTAAATACTATTCCATCTTGGTGAAGCCTCGTCAAAGGATGTAGGTGATCACTCTATCATCTCTTAGGACCACTGTTTTGTTGTGCTTGGCTGTTTTAGGTGTTGGAGTTGCTCAAGTTTAATCATTTCACTGTAGTTGGAATGTTGGGACCAAAACCGTGGTTTGTGTGTTTTAGTATTCCAACCTCATTGAGTGACTTCCTTACTCATCTTTTTATATTTTCAGGTGAGATTGACGAGTAGTTGGACGATTGGGTGAAATTCTAAAATGTTCTCCATCTATAGAGTGTGTCAACCACACTCTTCCTCTTTCTAATACACTCTTCATGTGGGTCCCATAAAATTTTCCACCACTTCTTCCATCTCTTACCCTTTCTTTTTTTCTTTTAAATTTATTTAATTAAAAATAATTTTCTCTTTCTTTCCCCTAATTAAATACAAAAATAATTATTCTAGTAGGATCCACACAAAATTAATTTTCTTCTTCCTTGGCCATTGACGTGGACCTGACTTACCTCAAATTTTTTTTTTTCATTTTGTTCTTCTCTCTTCTTCTTCTCTTGAATTTATATTTGCACACTTGTGTACTCGTCCGCCAAAGCATTTTTGTCTGTTCTCCACCTCTGCAAACTCCTTTCCACCATTAACGTGGAATTCCAAGTTGGCTGATTTGTGATTTTGGCGTTTGAAGAGGATTTGAACGAGATTTGAGCTTTGGTTCTTCATTTCAGGCTGTGTGCGTAATTTATGTCTGTTTCAAGGTTTAGTGATAGTTTAGTCATATGATTTGAAATGTATATCGTTTTATTTATTACAGAAAAAGTATAAATGATAATTATAAAAATACAACTATGTTGGAGTAGTATAATTGAGTACGAATTAGTACAATTATGTTTAGTCAATACAACTGAATACAATCGTTAGATAATACAACTTAATATAATTATGACAAACTAATACAACTGATTACAACTATGATAAACGTATACAACTGAAAACACCGAGTATAATTAGTGTTGAATTTTATTGTTTTGAGGGTATAATGAATCAAAAGAAGCGCACTCTCGTACACATTGACTATGCGGGATATTATGTAAATAAGAGAATTGATGTTGTATGAGTTTCAAGAAAAGATGTTCATCACGCTCTTATGATGAAAAAAATGAGTGATGAGATGGCGTTGATATTGGTTAAAGATATATGCAAAAAGATAAAAGTGGATGAAGTTAGGACTGTGCTGAAAATGAGTTACATCTCAATTCTAGTGGATCATAAGAAGTCAATTTATATCTTGGGCAATAAAGATATCATGCGGCAAGGTATTATCTTGATAAAATAGAGTTTCAAGGATTGAAATAACTCGATATTACTCGTATAACTATATACTAGAAAATATAAATGTGTATTACTGATAATATTACGTTGTAACGTTTAGGGTTTAGGGTTTAGGGATTAGGGTTTGGGGGTTTGGGTTTTATGGGTTATAATCATCTATTTGGGATATTAAAACCAACATTTACCCTATTAATTATGATATCCAATTATTAATCTAGAAAAAGTGAAAAATAACATGTTTTAATCTTACAAACCCTAAACATATATATGAGTTGTTAACTTGTTTGATCATTAGTATACAAATTTCTTAAAATTTGTAATTTGAAAAATTTATTGCTATGAATTTTTTTTAATTCTAATTTAATAACCTAATGTAGTCGAAACAACTAAAAAAATGACTACAATTACCGATATAACTGAAAAAACCATAAAATGACATTTATATAACTATGTGTTATTTATACTACTATGTACAAATATAGTGTGAACACTTCTAGTGTGAACAAGTGTGAACGCAGAATATTTATTATTATTTTATTGAACACTAGTGTGAATGCGCAGGAGGGCGCATGTGATTTAGCACCAGTCGTACTCAGTTGTATTCTTACTACTCAGTTGTATTCTCAAAACTGAGTTATATTCAGTTGTATTCTCCAAACTCAGTTGTATTGGTTATTTACATAGTTGTGTTCAGTTTATAAGAACATGCTTTCTTTTTCAGACTCTTAGATGAATTTGGACTGTGTTCATCACTTTTTCAACTCCAATCGCTGCTGTGAGTTTCTCCTATTTTTCTCACTGTCAATTCTCGACCAGTTTTGTCTAAATCGAAGATGTCTTGCAATAAAAAAATTTTCTTCCCATCGACCAACCACTGGTCCAGCATAGAGATAAGAAGGTGTGAACGTGTAAGCTTGTATATCCTTAAGTGCGAGATTCTCAGACAATTTGCTGAAATTTGTACACTTTGATGTTAGCTACCAGATTTAGCACACTTGTTGGTTTTAAAGAATAATTGTCTCGGTGCAAGTGGCTCAGTATCCTGCAATTCATGCAATCCAAACATAATTTTTGTTAGTAGTTGTATCAATTAATACTCGGTTGTACAATAACATGTATTAGTATCGATTAATACTCAGTTGTACAGTAACATGTAGTTATATCTACAGATACTCAGTTGTATTATAACTTGTAATTGTATTTATTTATACTTAGTTATATCATAACATGTAGTTGGCCATTGAGCATGTGCTATTGAAGATGTCGACATTGTTGGAGATGTGGCCATTGTTGGATTTGGTGCCATTTTTGGAGATTCTGCCATTGTTGAATATGGATGATTTGGATGAGATCGAAGATTTAGAGAAAATGGAGGATTTGGAAGAGATAGAAGAAGAGACATCCATATATATTATCTAATATAAGTATAATTTAATTATAATTTAAATAATTTAATTTTAATAATTTAATTATAATATAAATATTAACTTTAATTATAAACATAAGTATCTAATTATTAACCAAATGAGTTAATAAATATTAATATGCTTGTAATACTTGCAAGCAAACACATAAGATCAATTGGTTAACTCTCAACTTCTTAGACTTAAAGTAACATGTTCAATTCTCTTATATGTTAAATTTCAATAAATCTATATAATATATATTAAATATGTGATGAATAGACAAAACATTTATTTGGTCATTCTTGTTATTGGTTTTCATATATGAGAACAAGAGTTCGAGTGTACTTTATATTTTTTTAAAAAAGGAATGGTGGACCCCACCTTAAACTGGCACCAAATTGGGAATGAAGAAAGAGATTGGTGCATCCCACCATCAGTTTTTTTTAATTTATTATGTTTGACCCGGTTTGAATTTGGATCTACCTGGATTATCCGATGGATCGTGGTATGAGTCATAAATAAAGTAAAATTTGTTGGGTTTTTAGTAATTATATAAATTTTAACTAAAGAAAATCAAAAATAAAATTACAAAAAGGAAGATTATTTTAGAAACGATTTCAACTTTTAAACCTATTTTAGAAATTGATTCTTGGACGATTAGATGGATCAGATGCTTTTGGAAGTACAACTTTTTCATATTTTGTTTTAATATTTATTTAATTATTTAATTCAAATAATGTTAGTCATTTTGATAGATTTATTGGTTTATTAGTTAATAAAGTGAAAATTTTATCAATTAAGGTTGTTTGAGATTGAAGTTAGAGTTGGTGACACGACGTTCGAGTGAGAAAAAAATTCTTTTATTTATTTGGTATTAAACTGATAGTTTATTTTGTTATGTAATATATTTTATTTGGTTATGTAAGATATTTTAAAAAATCATATAAATATTATTTTAAAATATTTTACAATAATATTTATTAACCCATATAAATTAATAAAAATAATAACTAAATATGTGATTTTTATTAGTTATATTATACTTCATATGGTTTGGTAAAGTATCTTTTTTAAGTCATATAATGTTTTTGCAAAATTATTCTTAACATCATATAAATTGTGTATTATAAATCTTAGAAATGAACATATAAAAAACGAAATGTATGGTTTTTAAGTCATAAATAATTTTTATATGGTTTTATAAGATACATTTTAATTTTTTTATAACATATATACAATGAAAAAAAAATGAATCAGAGATTTATGTTAAGCGTATATTTTATATGTTTGTACAATGCTTTTAAAAATTGTATAAAGGATTTCTTTCAAAAAATACTAACATTTATAAACTCTTATGAAGAACCAGATCTGAGATTATATTAGTTATATGATTCATATAGTTTTGTAAGCTAAATTTTAAATTCATATCAATTTTTTATAAGGTATCTTTTAATATCTTATAAATTGTATATTTATAAATTCTTAAGTGAACACGTAAAAAGTCGAATATAATTTTTTTATTGATTCTATGCTATGTATAGTTTTGTGAACACATTTCTAAAACTGTATAAACAGTTTCTTTACAAAACTATATTTTAAATGGTTTTATAATAATAATATTAATAAACTATTATAAAATGAGTAAGTTAAATCATCTATTTTGATATTTATTTTAATAATATATATTTTTAACACTGATTTATAATTCTATTATAAATTTTGGGAACTATTACACCTACAATTTTATGACAGAGAATTCTACTATATTATGAGAATCCATGTTTCACGCTTTTACTTACATCACATTGAACTGTCTTATGAAGATCAATGTATGACGGTTCTATTTGCACCACGCTGAAGATCTACTATAAAATTATCTCTATTAATCTACATAAATGCTAATAAATCATATTCTATGGATTTTGGGTTCTAAGCTAGTCTTTACATGCTATTTTGGGTGCACATCTGCTCTACAGACATAAGAAATTACATTAAAAGTCATTTGTGAGGAAAAAATGTTATCCTCTTAAAATTTATCTAATTTCATAATTCGACGGTTGAATGTGGTCTATTATAAGGATTTTTGTCCTTAAAACATAGTCTTTATCTGTTTTCGAATGTTATAAACAAATTCAAACTCTCCTTTTGAATTTTTCTTATGCTAAGAATGTGTTCTTACCTTCTCTCTTTCTCTGGCCTTCTCCTTTTATAGACGAGGTAGCGTGGTATGATGGTTCCCCTCCCCCTCCACCACGTCAATTCCTGTCAACTCAGGGTTGTGTGGCAGCAATACTCGAGCAGCTAGTGGGCTCATCGTGACTTTAACATGATGGTGTGTCTACCTATACTGAATTGATAGATTTTTTGGGTTCTCTCACCACGTATCCATCACGAAGTTGTGGTGATAAATGTGGTCTCAATATTTTTTGAGTATTTTTAAATATATTGAATTTTTCCTAATCATATAATAATAATTTTTTTGTAAAATGTAATCCAATCTCAATTTTTTTTAAATTCTCCTAAATTTTGTATATTTTCAAATAATTATTCTAATATGTTCCCCTATTAAAATGATATTTTTTTACTTATGATTTACACTTGGAGCTGTTTGTAATATTTATTTGTGTTAACTCGAATTTTATAAAATAATAATCATTTCATTAGTAGACATTTGACAGTAATTGTCATGTTTTGGAAAAATCTAATTAACTATCGAATATATTGAAACAATTAAGTAATTGTGACAATATTTTTAATGCGTTTATAATTTTAATTTGGTTTATTTTACTGATGATTTTGCCATTATGAAAATGAATCTCCTTATGTAGAAAAAAAAACTGATAATGTTTTTTTAATTGATTTTGATTCCACTTCAATCTGGTTTGAGTTTACTTTCCAAATCATGAAATCATACATGTATATAGTTCACTGTTTCTGAAAAATTACATTTTTTCAGTTTAACCACTTATAACGATCTAATTCATATACTTAAGAAAATCAACCAGTGTATAATACTTTATCACAAAATAAGAAGACAATTGAATAATATTGAGTTAAATTTCTACTTTTAATCATATTATATGCAATTGAAACACTGGAAACTTTAAAACTTAAGTTGGCAAATATTAGAGAACGTAGAGTATAGTTTTAATAAATTTAATGATTTTATATTCTATATTAAATGTTATTTTGAAGAAAAAGACATTCAAAGTTCAACTGTAAACTATTAAACTATAATAAAGTTAAACATATATTATAATTTGTAAATAAATAAAAACACAGTATAATATGACAAAAAAAGGATTTTGGTTTTATTTATGTTACATACATTTTTTATTATATTATGAAACAATAATTTTTTAAAGAAAAAAAACCGAAACTCTCTTTAATTTTTGTTGAAATCTGGTGGTCCAATTGATGTTGTTAATGTTGAGTCACCTTCATAGAAATTGTTCTCTAATTTCATATCTTGACATCTTTTCTTGAACATATGAATATTTCTTTCACCATGTTGCAAAACTCGCTACACAACATAAGAAAAATTTCATCAAGTTTTTATCCAAAATTTAAGAGAAAAAGAAAGAGAAAGCTTACAGCCATGGATAGTCTCCAACAAGCATCCTTTCTCCTTCATTGTCCTTGAAGACTATATTCCATTGATTGTGCATATGCAGCTTGTCTTTTATATCAAAAAGATTTTCTAATTCCCCGATCATTTGATTATATCCATCAAAATCAGTTAAATCGATGGTTTTTTCTATAGCAACACCTTCCATAGTAACCTGGTAAATAACCATAAAAAGAGCATGTGAACTAAACATAACTGTCTCATTCTGCTTAATTTTTTTTAAAAAAAATATTAATATTATATCCAATGTATTAAAAATAAAAACTATGGCTGCTAGCATATATAAAAGTTATCTTCTTATAAATAATTTTTTCTTTCATAAAATCCAAAAAAAATTTGATACATAATAAATAATTTTAGAATTAACTAATAAGTAAAAAAATAAGAAGATGATGATCTTTATTATACCTTAGTATGGCTTTTAGTAGAACCGATTTGCTTGACTTGAATGGCTGTTTGTGATGTCAAAGTATAGATTTGGTCAAGATTTTTTTCTTCAAAGGTTTTGAGGATTTTAGATTTTTGGTATGAGTCAATGGGTTCCATGAAATATTTTTCTGTGGGAGCCGTTAGATTAACTCCAAACAATCTGTAACTAGCAGTTGCATTGGTGGTTATTTTTTCTTTTGTTGATTGCATCATTTGGTTATTGTAGTTGGGTTTGGACATGGTAGGGTCTGAGTACCTCACTAGCCCACTAGATGGAGTTTTATAATCATTAGTTTTGTAATGGTAACTAAGATGAGCAACATTCCTTGAAGATTGTATGCTCGACTGTCCAATTTCTTGGCCTTGGGTCAATGTAGGATTCCACATAGCTGAACCTATAAATAAAAACAAAATGAGAACTAATTGAGTAAGAAGCTTTAACTTATTAAAAAGGGTTTCCTTACCAAACTCATGTACTTTGCACTGACGTTTGTCTTTAAGAAAAGTTGTCTCTAGAATGTTTGATGAAGGTGTTAAAGGCTCGATCTCCCATGGAGAGACCTTATCAGGTCTAGGAGTTGTTGCACCTTCATCCCATTTCACCTATAAAATAAAGTAAGTAGATTTTACTTATTATTCTTTTGAAAATATATTCTTAAAATACAAAAATAATTATTCTAGTAGGATCCACACAAAATTAATTTTCTTCTTCCTTGGCCATTGACGTGGACCTGACTTACCTCAAATTTTTTTTTTTCATTTTGTTCTTCTCTCTTCTTCTTCTCTTGAATTTATATTTGCACACTTGTGTACTCGTCCGCCAAAGCATTTTTGTCTGTTCTCCACCTCTGCAAACTCCTTTCCACCATTAACGTGGAATTCCAAGTTGGCTGATTTGTGATTTTGGCGTTTGAAGAGGATTTGAACGAGATTTGAGCTTTGGTTCTTCATTTCAGGCTGTGTGCGTAATTTATGTCTGTTTCAAGGTTTAGTGATAGTTTAGTCATATGATTTGAAATGTATATCGTTTTATTTATTACAGAAAAAGTATAAATGATAATTATAAAAATACAACTATGTTGGAGTAGTATAATTGAGTACGAATTAGTACAATTATGTTTAGTCAATACAACTGAATACAATCGTTAGATAATACAACTTAATATAATTATGACAAACTAATACAACTGATTACAACTATGATAAACGTATACAACTGAAAACACCGAGTATAATTAGTGTTGAATTTTATTGTTTTGAGGGTATAATGAATCAAAAGAAGCGCACTCTCGTACACATTGACTATGCGGGATATTATGTAAATAAGAGAATTGATGTTGTATGAGTTTCAAGAAAAGATGTTCATCACGCTCTTATGATGAAAAAAATGAGTGATGAGATGGCGTTGATATTGGTTAAAGATATATGCAAAAAGATAAAAGTGGATGAAGTTAGGACTGTGCTGAAAATGAGTTACATCTCAATTCTAGTGGATCATAAGAAGTCAATTTATATCTTGGGCAATAAAGATATCATGCGGCAAGGTATTATCTTGATAAAACAGAGTTTCAAGGATTGAAATAACTCGATATTACTCGTATAACTATATACTAGAAAATATAAATGTGTATTACTGATAATATTACGTTGTAACGTTTAGGGTTTAGGGTTTAGGGATTAGGGTTTGGGGGTTTGGGTTTTATGGGTTATAATCATCTATTTGGGATATTAAAACCAACATTTACCCTATTAATTATGATATCCAATTATTAATCTAGAAAAAGTGAAAAATAACATGTTTTAATCTTACAAACCCTAAACATATATATGAGTTGTTAACTTGTTTGATCATTAGTATACAAATTTCTTAAAATTTGTAATTTGAAAAATTTATTGCTATGAATTTTTTTTAATTCTAATTTAATAACCTAATGTAGTCGAAACAACTAAAAAAATGACTACAATTACCGATATAACTGAAAAAACCATAAAATGACATTTATATAACTATGTGTTATTTATACTACTATGTACAAATATAGTGTGAACACTTCTAGTGTGAACAAGTGTGAACGCAGAATATTTATTATTATTTTATTGAACACTAGTGTGAATGCGCAGGAGGGCGCATGTGATTTAGCACCAGTCGTACTCAGTTGTATTCTTACTACTCAGTTGTATTCTCAAAACTGAGTTATATTCAGTTGTATTCTCCAAACTCAGTTGTATTGGTTATTTACATAGTTGTGTTCAGTTTATAAGAACATGCTTTCTTTTTCAGACTCTTAGATGAATTTGGACTGTGTTCATCACTTTTTCAACTCCAATCGCTGCTGTGAGTTTCTCCTATTTTTCTCACTGTCAATTCTCGACCAGTTTTGTCTAAATCGAAGATGTCTTGCAATAAAAAAATTTTCTTCCCATCGACCAACCACTGGTCCAGCATAGAGATAAGAAGGTGTGAACGTGTAAGCTTGTATATCCTTAAGTGCGAGATTCTCAGACAATTTGCTGAAATTTGTACACTTTGATGTTAGCTACCAGATTTAGCACACTTGTTGGTTTTAAAGAATAATTGTCTCGGTGCAAGTGGCTCAGTATCCTGCAATTCATGCAACCCAAACATAATTTTTGTTAGTAGTTGTATCAATTAATACTCGGTTGTACAATAACATGTATTAGTATCGATTAATACTCAGTTGTACAGTAACATGTAGTTATATCTACAGATACTCAGTTGTATTATAACTTGTAATTGTATTTATTTATACTTAGTTATATCATAACATGTAGTTGGCCATTGAGCATGTGCTATTGAAGATGTCGACATTGTTGGAGATGTGGCCATTGTTGGATTTGGTGCCATTTTTGGAGATTCTGCCATTGTTGAATATGGATGATTTGGATGAGATCGAAGATTTAGAGAAAATGGAGGATTTGGAAGAGATAGAAGAAGAGACATCCATATATATTATCTAATATAAGTATAATTTAATTATAATTTAAATAATTTAATTTTAATAATTTAATTATAATATAAATATTAACTTTAATTATAAACATAAGTATCTAATTATTAACCAAATGAGTTAATAAATATTAATATGCTTGTAATACTTGCAAGCAAACACATAAGATCAATTGGTTAACTCTCAACTTCTTAGACTTAAAGTAACATGTTCAATTCTCTTATATGTTAAATTTCAATAAATCTATATAATATATATTAAATATGTGATGAATAGACAAAACATTTATTTGGTCATTCTTGTTATTGGTTTTCATATATGAGAACAAGAGTTCGAGTGTACTTTATATTTTTTTAAAAAAGGAATGGTGGACCCCACCTTAAACTGGCACCAAATTGGGAATGAAGAAAGAGATTGGTGCATCCCACCATCAGTTTTTTTTAATTTATTATGTTTGACCCGGTTTGAATTTGGATCTACCTGGATTATCCGATGGATCGTGGTATGAGTCATAAATAAAGTAAAATTTGTTGGGTTTTTAGTAATTATATAAATTTTAACTAAAGAAAATCAAAAATAAAATTACAAAAAGGAAGATTATTTTAGAAACGATTTCAACTTTTAAACCTATTTTAGAAATTGATTCTTGGACGATTAGATGGATCAGATGCTTTTGGAAGTACAACTTTTTCATATTTTGTTTTAATATTTATTTAATTATTTAATTCAAATAATGTTAGTCATTTTGATAGATTTATTGGTTTATTAGTTAATAAAGTGAAAATTTTATCAATTAAGGTTGTTTGAGATTGAAGTTAGAGTTGGTGACACGACGTTCGAGTGAGAAAAAAATTCTTTTATTTATTTGGTATTAAACTGATAGTTTATTTTGTTATGTAATATATTTTATTTGGTTATGTAAGATATTTTAAAAAATCATATAAATATTATTTTAAAATATTTTACAATAATATTTATTAACCCATATAAATTAATAAAAATAATAACTAAATATGTGATTTTTATTAGTTATATTATACTTCATATGGTTTGGTAAAGTATCTTTTTTAAGTCATATAATGTTTTTGCAAAATTATTCTTAACATCATATAAATTGTGTATTATAAATCTTAGAAATGAACATATAAAAAACGAAATGTATGGTTTTTAAGTCATAAATAATTTTTATATGGTTTTATAAGATACATTTTAATTTTTTTATAACATATATACAATGAAAAAAAAATGAATCAGAGATTTATGTTAAGCGTATATTTTATATGTTTGTACAATGCTTTTAAAAATTGTATAAAGGATTTCTTTCAAAAAATACTAACATTTATAAACTCTTATGAAGAACCAGATCTGAGATTATATTAGTTATATGATTCATATAGTTTTGTAAGCTAAATTTTAAATTCATATCAATTTTTTATAAGGTATCTTTTAATATCTTATAAATTGTATATTTATAAATTCTTAAGTGAACACGTAAAAAGTCGAATATAATTTTTTTATTGATTCTATGCTATGTATAGTTTTGTGAACACATTTCTAAAACTGTATAAACAGTTTCTTTACAAAACTATATTTTAAATGGTTTTATAATAATAATATTAATAAACTATTATAAAATGAGTAAGTTAAATCATCTATTTTGATATTTATTTTAATAATATATATTTTTAACACTGATTTATAATTCTATTATAAATTTTGGGAACTATTACACCTACAATTTTATGACAGAGAATTCTACTATATTATGAGAATCCATGTTTCACGCTTTTACTTACATCACATTGAACTGTCTTATGAAGATCAATGTATGACGGTTCTATTTGCACCACGCTGAAGATCTACTATAAAATTATCTCTATTAATCTACATAAATGCTAATAAATCATATTCTATGGATTTTGGGTTCTAAGCTAGTCTTTACATGCTATTTTGGGTGCACATCTGCTCTACAGACATAAGAAATTACATTAAAAGTCATTTGTGAGGAAAAAATGTTATCCTCTTAAAATTTATCTAATTTCATAATTCGACGGTTGAATGTGGTCTATTATAAGGATTTTTGTCCTTAAAACATAGTCTTTATCTGTTTTCGAATGTTATAAACAAATTCAAACTCTCCTTTTGAATTTTTCTTATGCTAAGAATGTGTTCTTACCTTCTCTCTTTCTCTGGCCTTCTCCTTTTATAGACGAGGTAGCGTGGTATGATGGTTCCCCTCCCCCTCCACCACGTCAATTCCTGTCAACTCAGGGTTGTGTGGCAGCAATACTCGAGCAGCTAGTGGGCTCATCGTGACTTTAACATGATGGTGTGTCTACCTATACTGAATTGATAGATTTTTTGGGTTCTCTCACCACGTATCCATCACGAAGTTGTGGTGATAAATGTGGTCTCAATATTTTTTGAGTATTTTTAAATATATTGAATTTTTCCTAATCATATAATAATAATTTTTTTGTAAAATGTAATCCAATCTCAATTTTTTTTAAATTCTCCTAAATTTTGTATATTTTCAAATAATTATTCTAATATGTTCCCCTATTAAAATGATATTTTTTTACTTATGATTTACACTTGGAGCTGTTTGTAATATTTATTTGTGTTAACTCGAATTTTATAAAATAATAATCATTTCATTAGTAGACATTTGACAGTAATTGTCATGTTTTGGAAAAATCTAATTAACTATCGAATATATTGAAACAATTAAGTAATTGTGACAATATTTTTAATGCGTTTATAATTTTAATTTGGTTTATTTTACTGATGATTTTGCCATTATGAAAATGAATCTCCTTATGTAGAAAAAAAAACTGATAATGTTTTTTTAATTGATTTTGATTCCACTTCAATCTGGTTTGAGTTTACTTTCCAAATCATGAAATCATACATGTATATAGTTCACTGTTTCTGAAAAATTACATTTTTTCAGTTTAACCACTTATAACGATCTAATTCATATACTTAAGAAAATCAACCAGTGTATAATACTTTATCACAAAATAAGAAGACAATTGAATAATATTGAGTTAAATTTCTACTTTTAATCATATTATATGCAATTGAAACACTGGAAACTTTAAAACTTAAGTTGGCAAATATTAGAGAACGTAGAGTATAGTTTTAATAAATTTAATGATTTTATATTCTATATTAAATGTTATTTTGAAGAAAAAGACATTCAAAGTTCAACTGTAAACTATTAAACTATAATAAAGTTAAACATATATTATAATTTGTAAATAAATAAAAACACAGTATAATATGACAAAAAAAGGATTTTGGTTTTATTTATGTTACATACATTTTTTATTATATTATGAAACAATAATTTTTTAAAGAAAAAAAACCGAAACTCTCTTTAATTTTTGTTGAAATCTGGTGGTCCAATTGATGTTGTTAATGTTGAGTCACCTTCATAGAAATTGTTCTCTAATTTCATATCTTGACATCTTTTCTTGAACATATGAATATTTCTTTCACCATGTTGCAAAACTCGCTACACAACATAAGAAAAATTTCATCAAGTTTTTATCCAAAATTTAAGAGAAAAAGAAAGAGAAAGCTTACAGCCATGGATAGTCTCCAACAAGCATCCTTTCTCCTTCATTGTCCTTGAAGACTATATTCCATTGATTGTGCATATGCAGCTTGTCTTTTATATCAAAAAGATTTTCTAATTCCCCGATCATTTGATTATATCCATCAAAATCAGTTAAATCGATGGTTTTTTCTATAGCAACACCTTCCATAGTAACCTGGTAAATAACCATAAAAAGAGCATGTGAACTAAACATAACTGTCTCATTCTGCTTAATTTTTTTTAAAAAAAATATTAATATTATATCCAATGTATTAAAAATAAAAACTATGGCTGCTAGCATATATAAAAGTTATCTTCTTATAAATAATTTTTTCTTTCATAAAATCCAAAAAAAATTTGATACATAATAAATAATTTTAGAATTAACTAATAAGTAAAAAAATAAGAAGATGATGATCTTTATTATACCTTAGTATGGCTTTTAGTAGAACCGATTTGCTTGACTTGAATGGCTGTTTGTGATGTCAAAGTATAGATTTGGTCAAGATTTTTTTCTTCAAAGGTTTTGAGGATTTTAGATTTTTGGTATGAGTCAATGGGTTCCATGAAATATTTTTCTGTGGGAGCCGTTAGATTAACTCCAAACAATCTGTAACTAGCAGTTGCATTGGTGGTTATTTTTTCTTTTGTTGATTGCATCATTTGGTTATTGTAGTTGGGTTTGGACATGGTAGGGTCTGAGTACCTCACTAGCCCACTAGATGGAGTTTTATAATCATTAGTTTTGTAATGGTAACTAAGATGAGCAACATTCCTTGAAGATTGTATGCTCGACTGTCCAATTTCTTGGCCTTGGGTCAATGTAGGATTCCACATAGCTGAACCTATAAATAAAAACAAAATGAGAACTAATTGAGTAAGAAGCTTTAACTTATTAAAAAGGGTTTCCTTACCAAACTCATGTACTTTGCACTGACGTTTGTCTTTAAGAAAAGTTGTCTCTAGAATGTTTGATGAAGGTGTTAAAGGCTCGATCTCCCATGGAGAGACCTTATCAGGTCTAGGAGTTGTTGCACCTTCATCCCATTTCACCTATAAAATAAAGTAAGTAGATTTTACTTATTATTCTTTTGAAAATATATTCTTAAAATGATAAAATAAAAATTGAGTTAAGAATAATCTTACTTTTAGGCTTCGCCATTCTGAATTCTTCCAGTGAGTAGAGAAATCTTCAATTCCTACTATTGTGCCAGAATATCTATTGCAGTGAAAACAAAATTTGTAAGTAATCATAATTTGAAAACAAAATAAAACAAAATAGGTGTTCAAGATTTACCTTATTTCATTAAAATCATGTCCTTCAAACTTCATTGTAAATCTCAAACCTACATTGAACTTCTTGTTCACTGCATCTATGAATTTGTCGAAGTGGACAATGTATTGGCTCAACCTGATATCATGATATTAAAAACAAAGAAAAGCATAATAATTGAATAAAAATATTTCCATAATGTTTAAGTAGAGTAACAATGTTTTTTTCCTTACCTTGGCTTACAGAACACAACAAACATACATTTTGTTGTAATAGCATTCAGTGCAGTAGCAATTACACTATGGTGCATACTTTCTTTAGAAATTATTGATGATGGTATGTTTCCTTGTTGATGAGCTGATTTTCTGATTCCAACTAGTGTTTCCCCATTCTCTCCTCTAGAATAGAAATAAGTTAAAATCTACATTTAAAGAAACAAAATAGATATAAAATAGAGAAATATATATACCGAAGAAATACAAAAGAGTCTCCAGCAACCAATTCTTTCTCTTTTGCAAACACATTCCAACCAGATGTGAAAAGATGTCTTTGTGGGGTACCTAGTTGATTGTTTGCAGACAAATAAAGATCAGTCATCATTATTCACAAATTTTGATATGAAATAAAAATTAGTTACCTCTAAAAGTGTGTTTAAATTTCCATTCATGACCCTGAAGATCTTTAGCAACTATCTCTTGACTTGGTATTGGCTGAGATATATCCTAAAAAAATTCCAATACAAAATGTTATATACAACCTTACAATTCAAATCAATTGTGAATTTATTTTGGTGTATAAATTAAATGTAAATACCAGTGGAGGGAGACATTCAATGGCATGTCTTTTGATTAAAGATAATCCACCATTTTTGCTGGTATCAGAAGCACTTAACACCTTTGTGAAATATTTAATGTTTTGTATGTTGTTGTAACTAGGAATAGAGATTTCAACTTCCTAAAGAAATAAAAATTCATCAAATTATCTAAATAAGTTTAGAAGATCGACTACAAATTTATACAATAAAATCATAAATTTGCCACTCACAGATGTTTCTGGCATCAAATAAACTTTTGCATAAACTTCATTGGTATTGGTTTCTACCTAAGATGATTATAAAAAAAACATACCAAGAAAAAATATTATTTACGGTGTAAGTGAGTACATATGTATATTCTAAATAAACAAAAAAATCAAAACGACATACCTTAAGTTTGATACTAATAACTTTGCACAGAATTTTCGAAGGAATATGGAAAATTGGTTTGAGTTGGCATAATTCATCGTTTATTGATGTCACAAACTGTTAATGTCATCAAACTATATAATAAGTTTCACAAATAAAATCATACAAAACAAATAAAAGTATAAATAGAAAAAAAAACTCGCCTGCTCTATGTGCCCTTGAGGGAAATAATAAAATTTTTCTCCAATTTTTGGAATCTCAAACAAAGGCCCCGCACATAATTTCCATAGTTGATCATACAAATAATTAGTAGTGATTCCATCAGTTGCTACACGAACAAAATTTATATTATTATTAACAATCATTTTTCATAATTAAAAAGGAAACTTTAATCTAAAAATTTCTGACTTATACCTAAGAATTCAGGTTGTGCAATTATCATGTGGTTACTCTCCATCGGCTCTTATGCAAACACTGATCTCGAACTGCCAATTACTTATAAAAATAATAATCAAATCATGAATGATTTTTATTAACATGGTATTTTGTCTTAAAAAAATCATAATACCTTTGTATAATGAAATGATGAAAAAATTGTGATCTTTCTTTATTTTTGTTTCAACGATTTTTTTTTTCTTTATACGATCTTTATTTTTTTAGCTTGTGATAAACTTGATACGTATCAAGTATTTATAGATGAAACAATAATGAAATCCTATATTAATAGTTATTTAGATATGATTTTGACTAATAATTTTGGAAATTACGAAAAACAAACATCGGGTCAAAGATGTATCGTTTAGAAATATCAGAACTTCCTTAATACCAATTTAAATATGTTTCTAAAATATATACATATATAAATGAACAGTCCAACCCAAAACATTTATTACTGGATTATCTCTTAAATGCTTTTTTATAGTTGTTTAGCTCAATTTATTTAGTATTTTTAACCTTTGAAGTTGAGGTTCAAGTCGACTTTTTCTCCTTATTGATGTGGTCATAGAAGAACACAAACATGAGGAGGAGCTTGAATCTAAGTTTGCACCAGAGCTTGTTGCCGCAAGAGTGAACAGAGAAGAAGATGCATTGCAAGTCTCTACTAGAGCTATGACAAGATCACGGTCCAAAATGTTCTCATCAACACTAATTCTTCTACTTAGCTCAGTTTCTAGTCACATGGGCCTAATAGAGAAAAAAAGTGAAGAGCAAACCCTTAACCTTGTTGCAAGCGCCAGATGAAACCCAATCTTCAACTCAAACATAAACAAGCCCATCAAGACTCAACAAAATATGTCAAACCTAAACTGAATAGTCAAAAATGCATCAATTCCATTTGCAAGCCACAAAAACACACCAAAATGGGATTGAAATGTCATTCAAAGTAGTCAAAGAGTTACATTATGTTTTCTGTCAAGTTTCTTTAATGTTGTTGCCACAAAAACTCGTCAATAAGAGACTAAACACTAAACTATAGAATAAGTTAACTAGCAAGAGAGATGCCTATTAAAAGAAAATAATACAACTTGTGTAGTAAACATGTATGTACTTATATTGCCATGACTTGAGCAACAAATGCTGCCGCTATGAGACTATACTACAAGAAAGGTTGAAATTGTTAACTATAATATTAGTTGCTCGATCACGTATGCTGTGTCGAACAAAATTTATTCGTGAGGAAGTAGAACAAGCGTAGTAATTGGCAGAAACAAAAATAAGAGGGGCAAAATAATAGGGCAGCCAAGTGAAAAATCTAGCCACTAGTTAGAAAAAACATTCTTCTATTTATTTGCAATTTGCATTTTTTAGGAACAGAAATTCAGATTTTTTAGTAATATATTAATATTTTATAATATATTAATAACTTTTGAAACGGAAACATTTAATGAATTTTTTTTGTCTGCGGTTACTGTTTATTGCGACTGTTCACCGCAATACTGTTCACCGCAATACTGTTCACCGCGATATTGTTCATTGTGGTTATTGTTTACCGTGATACTGTTTATCGCGGTTATTGTTCACCATGACACTGTTCGTCTCAACAATTCATCTTGATTACTGTTCACCGTGACATTGTTCATGACGGTTATTGTTTATCACGATTATTGTTTATCACGATTATTGTTTATCGCTGTTATTGTTCACTATTAAAATCCAGATATTTTTTTGAAAAAATCATAACTTTTTATCTACTAAATGGATTTTAACATATAATATACGGTTGAGAAAATAATCTCAGCCTCTACACATTGATATAAGTTTTTAACACATTTCAATTTATCAATGTTTTGATGAGATTAAATTAAAACTCAATTTTCTCAACAAAAATTCATCACCAATCCTTTATGGGAGATTAATGGGTTCTATATGGCTCTGATATCACATGTCAATTATCTTTTATGATTTCAATTATGAAATTTATCCCAAAACCGTATAGACCATTTAAAATTCACAAAACCTTTTATCGATGATGAAAATCTTAAATCTAAAACAATGGAAAATATATAAGTTAAGATTATCAATTGCTCTTGAATTTTTCTATAGAATCCTTTGAAGATCACTTGTTGATATTCTCCTCTACACCTTCTTCCTTTCTCAATTCATTTGATGGAGAGGAATTTAATTTCAGGTTTTTCTTATTGTTTTCTGCTTTTCATTTCTATAAGATTTTGTCTTAATGATCAACCACTCTTTCTCTCACTCCCTCTTATGTTCTTTTATTTCTGTCGAATAGATACGAGGAGAAATGTAGTGTTTTTTAACTTTTCTTTATTTATTTATTAAGACATCCTTATACTCTTACTTTGTTTCATATATATACATCATATAATTAAAACCATATTATAAGTGTATATACATATCTTTATGAAAACAAATATAATGTTTATGGTTAGAGGAGAGGGTCTCAACGTACCCAATCTAATGCTCTTTTATCGAGACCGGTCCATCATGGTTTTGTTTCTAACGTATTAGATACTGTAGACTTTAAGAAGATATCAAACTTTAATAATCGGACTGTCAATACATCGACCACTCTACGAGAAATATTCTTACAGTTTGTTTATTAAATCGGTTTATCAAATATAGATGTTTCAATCCATTGATTTTGCATGTTAAAATGATAGGTGTTTGCTATAAGTATATATATTTATATAAGTATCGAGTATGTTAGACGTTAGAGATTGTGGGGTACAAAAACGGACTTATATACTATCGATCAATTGTGTTAGGGAATGCGGCCAGCCTAGTCGATCTGCTTTATGGTGCCTTAAGATCGATAAACCTTTTGTGGACGGCGCATTTAAATACTATTCCATCTTGGTGAAGCCTCGTCAAAGGATGTAGGTGATCACTCTATCATCTCTTAGGACCACTGTTTTGTTGTGCTTGGCTGTTTTAGGTGTTGGAGTTGCTCAAGTTTAATCATTTCACTGTAGTTGGAATGTTGGGACCAAAACCGTGGTTTGTGTGTTTTAGTATTCCAACCTCATTGAGTGACTTCCTTACTCATCTTTTTATATTTTCGGGTGAGATTGACGAGTAGTTGGACGATTGGGTGAAATTCTAAAATGTTCTCCATCTATAGAGTGTGTCAACCACACTCTTCCTCTTTCTAATACACTCTTCATGTGGGTCCCATAAAATTTTCCACAACTTCTTCCATCTCTTACCCTTTCTTTTTTTCTTTTAAATTTATTTAATTAAAAATAATTTTCTTTTCTTTCCCCTAATTAAATATAAAAATAATTATTCTAGTAGGATTCACACAAAATTAATTTTCTTCTTCCTTGGCCATTAACGTGGACCTGACTTACCTCAAAAAATTTTTTTTTCATTTTGTTCTTCTTCTCTCTTCTTCTTCTCTTGAATTTATATTTGCACACTTGTGTACTCGTCCGCCAAAGCATTTTTGTCTGTTCTCCACCTCTGCAAACTCCTTTCCACCATTAACGTGGAATTCCAAGTTGGCTGATTTGTGATTTTGGCATTTGAAGAGGATTTGAACGAGATTTGAGCTTTGGTTCTTCATTTCAGGCTGTGTGCGTAATTTATGTATGTTTCAAGGTTTAGTGATAGTTTAGTCATATGATTTGAAATGTATATCGTTTTATTTATTACAGAAAAAGTATAAATGATAATTATAAAAATGCAACTATGTTGGAGTAGTATAATTGAGTACGAATTAGTACAATTATGTTTAGTCAATACAACTGAATACAATCGTTAGATAATACAACTTAATATAATTATGACAAACTAATACAACTGATTACAACTATGATAAACGTATACAACTGAAAACACCGAGTATAATTAGTGTTGAATTTTATTGTTTTGAGGGTATAATGAATCAAAAGAAGCGCACTCTCGTACACATTGACTATGCGGGATATTATGTAAATAAGAGAATTGATGTTGTATGAGTTTCAAGAAAAGATGTTCATCACGCTCTTATGATGAAAAAAATGAGTGATGAGATGGCGTATGATATTGGTTGAAGATATATGCAAAAAGATAAAAGTGGATGAAGTTAGGACTGTGCTGAAAATGAGTTACATCTCAATTCTAGTGGATCATAAGAAGTCAATTTATATCTTGGGCAATAAAGATATCATGCGGCAAGGTATTATCTTGATAAAACAGAGTTTCAAGGATTGAAATAACTCGATATTACTCGTATAACTATATACTAGAAAATATAAATGTGTATTACTGATAATATTACGTTGTAACGTTTAGGGTTTAGGGTTTAGGGATTAGGGTTTGGGGGTTTGGGTTTTATGGGTTATAATCATCTATTTGAGATATTAAAACCAACATTTACCCTATTAATTATGATATCCAATTATTAATCTAGAAAAAGTGAAAAATAACATGTTTTAATCTTACAAACCCTAAACATATATATGAGTTGTTAACTTGTTTGATCATTAGTATACAAATTTCTTAAAATTTGTAATTTGAAAAATTTATTGCTATGAATTTTTTTTAATTCTAATTTAATAACGTAATGTAGTCGATACAACTAAAAAAAATGACTACAATTATCGATATAACTGAAAAAAAACCATAAAATGACATTTATATAACTATGTGTTATTTATATTACTATGTACAAATATAGTGTGAACGCTTCTAGTGTGAACGCAGAATATTTATTATTATTTTATTGAATAGTAGTGTGAACGCGCAGGAGCGCGCATGTGATTTAGCACCAGTCGTACTCAGTTGTATTCTTACTACTCAGTTGTATTCTCAAAACTGAGTTATATTCAGTTGTATTCTCAAAACTCAGTTGTATTGGTTACTTACATAGTTGTGTTCAGTTTATAAGAACATGCTTTCTTTTTCAGACTCTTAGATGGATTTGGACTGTGCTCATCACTTTTTCAACTCCAATCACTGCTGTGATTTTCTCCTATTTTCTCACTGTCAATTCTTGACCAGCTTTGTCTAAATCGAAGATGTCTTGCAATAAAAAAAATTTCTTCCCATCGACCAACCACTGGTCCAGCGTAGAGATAAGAAGGTGTGAACTTGTAATTGTCACATTGTTGGTTTTTAAGAATAATTGTCTCGGTGCAAGTGGCTCAGTATCCTGCAACTCATGCAATCCAAATACAATTTTTGTTAGTAGTTGTATCAATTAATACTCGGTTGTACAATAACATGTATTAGTATCGATTAATACTCAGTTGTACAATAACATGTAGTTATATCTACAGATACTCAGTTGTATTATAACTTGTAATTGTATTTATTTATACTTAGTTGTATCATAACATGTAGTTGGCCATTGAGCATGTGGCTATTGAAGATGTCGACATTGTTGGAGATGTGGCCATTGTTGGAGATGGTGCCATTGTTGGAGATTCTGCCATTGTTGAATATGGATGATTTGGATGAGATCGAAGATTTAGAGAAAATGGAGGATTTGGAAGAGATAGAAGAAGAGACGTCCATATATATTATCTAATATAAGTATAATTTAATTATAATTTAAATAATTTAATTTAAATAATTTAATTATAATCTAAATATTAACTTTAATTATAAACATAATTATCTAATTATTAACCAAATGAGTTAATAAATATTAATATGCTTGTAATACTTGCAAGAAAACACATAAGATCAATTGGTTAACTCTCAACTTTTTAGACTTAAAGTAACATGTTCAATTCTCTTATATGTTAAATTTCGATAAATCTATATAATATATAATAAATATGTGATGAATACACAAAACATTTATTTGGTCAAGTGGTTCTTGTTATTGGTTTTCATATATGAGAACAAGAGTTCGAGTGCACTTATGTACATTTTTAAAAAAGAGGAGTGGTGGACCCCACCTTAAACTGGCGCCAAATTGGGAATGAAGAAAGAGATTGGTGCATCTCACCATTAGTTTTTTTTAATTTATTATATTTGACTCAGTTTGAATTTGGATCTAGTTGGATTATCCGATGGATCGTGGTATGGGTCATAAATAAATTAAAATTTGTTGGGTTTTTAGTAATTATATAAATTTTAACTAAAAAAATCAAAAATAAAATTACAAAAAGGAAGAGTGTTTTAGAAACGATTTCAACTTTTAAACCTATTTTAGAAATTGATTCTTGGACGATTAGATGGATCAGATGCTTTTGGAAGTACAACTTTTTCATATTTTGTTTTAATATTTATTTAATTATTTAATTCAAATAATGTTAGTCATTTTGATAGATTTATTGGTTTATTAGTTAATAAAGTGAAAATTTTATTAATTAAGGTTGTTTGAGATAGAAGTAAGAGTTGGTGACACGACGTTCTCGAGTGAGAAAAAAATTCTTTTATTTATTTGGTATTAAACTGATAGTTCATTTTGTTATGTAATATATTTTATTTGGTTATGTCAGATATTTTAAAAAATTATATAAATATTATTTTAAAATATTTTACAATAATATTTATTAACCCATATAAATTAATAAAAATAATAACTAAATATGTGATTTTTATTAGTTATATACTTCATATGGTTTGGTAAAGTATCTTTTTAAATTCATATAATGTTTTTGCAAAATTGTTCTTAACATCATATAAATTGTGTATTATAAATCTTAGAAATGAACATATAAAAAACGAAATATATGGTTTTTTAAGTCATAAATAATTTTTATATGGTTTTATAAGATAAATTTTAATTTTTTATAACATATATACAATGAAAAAAAAATGAATCAGAGATTTATGTTAACCGTATATTTTATATGTTTGTATAATACTTTTAAAAATTGTATAAAGGATTTCTTTCAAAAAATACTAACATTTATAAATTCTTATGAAGAACCAGATCTGAGATTATATTAGTTGTATGATTCATATAGTTTTGTAAGCTAAATTTTAAATTCATATCAATTTTTTATAAGGTACCTTGTAATATCTTATAAATTGTATATTTATAAATTCTTAAGTGAACACGTAAAAAGTCGAATATAATTTTTTTATTGATTCTATGCTATGTATAGTTTTGTGAACACATTTCTAAAACTGTATAAACAGTTACTTTACAAAAGTATATTTTAAATGGTTTTATAATAATAATATTAATAAACTATTATAAAATGAGTAAGTTAAATCATCTATTTTGATATTTACAATTTTATGACAGAGAATTCTACTATTTTATGAGAATCCACGTTTCACGCTTTTACTTACATCACATTGAACTGTCTTATGAAGATCAATGTATGACGGTTCTATTTGCACCACGCTGAAGATCTACTATAAAATTATCTCTATTAATCTACATAAATGCTAATAATACATATTCTATGGATTTTGGTTTCTAAGCTAGTCTTTACATGCTATTTTGGGTGCACATCTGCTCTACAGACATAAGAAATTACATTAAAAGTCATTTGTGAGGAAAAAATGTTATCCTCTTAAAATTTATCTAATTTCATAATTCGACGGTTGAATGTGGTCTATTATAAGGATTTTTGTCCTTAAAACATAGTCTTTATCTGTTTTCGAATGTTATAAACAAATTCAAACTCTCCTTTTGAATTTTTCTTATGCTAAGAATGTGTTCTTACCTTCTCTCTTTCTCTGGCCTTCTCCTTTTATAGACGAGGTAGCGTGGTATGATGGTTCCCCTCCCCCTCCACCACGTCAATTCCTGTCAACTCAGGGTTGTGTGGCAGCAATACTCGAGCAGCTAGTGGGCTCATCGTGACTTTAACATGATGGTGTGTCTACCTATACTGAATTGATAGATTTTTTGGGTTCTCTCACCACGTATCCATCACGAAGTTGTGGTGATAAATGTGGTCTCAATATTTTTTGAGTATTTTTAAATATATTGAATTTATTCCTAATCATATAATAATAATTTTTTTGTAAAATGTAATCCAATCTCAATTATTTTTAAATTCTCCTAAATTTAGTATATTTCCAAATAATTATTCTAATATGTTCCCCTATTAAAATGATATTTTTTTACTTATGATTTACACTTGGAGCTGTTTGTAATATTTATTTGTGTTAACTCGAATTTTATAAAATAATAATCATTTCATTAGTAGACATTTGACAGTAATTGTCATGTTTTGGAAAAATCTAATTAACTATCGAATATATTGAAACAATTAAGTAATTGTGACAATATTTTTAATGCGTTTATAATTTTAATTTGGTTTATTTTACTGATGATTTTGCCATTATGAAAATGAATCTCCTTATGTAGAAAAAAAAACTGATAATGTTTTTTTAATTGATTTTGATTCCACTTCAATCTGGTTTGAGTTTACTTTCCAAATCATGAAATCATACATGTATATAGTTCACTGTTTCTGAAAAATTACATTTTTTCAGTTTAACCACTTATAAAGATCTAATTCATATACTTAAGAAAATCAACCAGTGTATAATACTTTATCACAAAATAAGAAGACAATTGAATAATATTGAGTTAAATTTCTAATTTTAATCATATTATATGCAATTGAAACACTGGAAACTTTAAAACTTAAGTTGGCAAATATTAGAGAACGTAGAGTATAGTTTTAATAAATTTAATGATTTTATATTCTATATTAAATGTTATTTTGAAGAAAAAGACATTCAAAGTTCAACTGTAAACTATTAAACTATAATAAAGTTAAACATATATTATAATTTGGAAATAAATAAAAACACAGTATAATATGACAACAAAAGGATTTTGGTTTTATTTATGTTACATACATTTTTTGTTATATTATGAAACAATAATTTTTTAAAGAAAAAAAACTGAAACTCTCTTTAATTTTTGTTGAAATCTGGTGGTCCAATTGATGTTGTTAATGTTGAGTCACCTTCATAGAAATTGTTCTCTAATTTCATATCTTGACATCTTTTCTTGAACATATGAATATTTCTTTCACCATGTTGCAAAACTCGCTACACAACATAAGAAAAATTTCATCAAGTTTTTATCCAAAATTTAAGAGAAAAAGAAAGAGAAAGCTTACAGCCATGGATAGTCTCCAACAAGCATCCTTTCTCCTTCATTGTCCTTGAAGACTATATTCCATTGATTGTGCATATGCAGCTTGTCTTTTATATCAAAAAGATTTTCTAATTCCCCGATCATTTGATTATATCCATCAAAATCAGTTAAATCGATGGTTTTTTCTATAGCAACACCTTCCATAGTAACCTGGTAAATAACCATAAAAAGAGCATGTGAACTAAACATAACTGTCTCATTCTGCTTAATTTTTTTTAAAAAAAATATTAATATTATATCCAATGTATTAAAAATAAAAACTATGGGTGCTAGCATATATAAAAGTTATCTTCTTATAAATAATTTTTTCTTTCATAAAACCCAAAAAAAATTTGATACATAATAAATAATTTTAGAATTAACTAATAAGTAAAAAAATAAGAAGATGATGATCTTTATTATACCTTAGTATGGCTTTTAGTAGAACCGATTTGCTTGACTTGAATGGCTGTTTGTGATGTCAAAGTATAGATTTGGTCAAGATTTGTTTCTTCAAAGGTTTTGAGGATTTTAGATTTTTGGTATGAGTCAATGGGTTCCATGAAATATTTTTCTGTGGGAGCCGTTAGATTAACTCCAAACAATCTGTAACTAGCAGTTGCATTGGTGGTTATTTTTTCTTTTGTTGATTGCATCATTTGGTTATTGTAGTTGGGTTTGGACATGGTAGGGTCTGAGTACCTCACTAGCCCACTAGATGGAGTTTTATAATCATTAGTTTTGTAATGGTAACTAAGATGAGCAACATTCCTTGAAGATTGTATGCTCGACTGTCCAATTTCTTGGCCTTGGGTCAATGTAGGATTCCACATAGCTGAACCTATAAATAAAAACAAAATGAGAACTAATTGAGTAAGAAGCTTTAACTTATTAAAAAGGGTTTCCTTACCAAACTCATGTACTTTGCACTGACGTTTGTCTTTAAGAAAAGTTGTCTCTAGAATGTTTGATGAAGGTGTTAAAGGCTCGATCTCCCATGGAGAGACCTTATCAGGTCTAGGAATTGTTGCACCTTCATCCCATTTCACCTATAAAATAAAGTAAGTAGATTTTACTTATTATTCTTTTGAAAATATATTCTTAAAATGATAAAATAAAAATTGAGTTAAGAATAATCTTACTTTTAGGCTTCGCCATTCTGAATTCTTCCAGTGAGTAGAGAAATCTTCAATTCCTACTATTGTGCCAGAATATCTATTGCAGTGAAAACAAAATTTGTAAGTAAT
The DNA here is from genome assembly GCA_039880935.1 of Streptanthus diversifolius. NCBI lineage: Eukaryota > Viridiplantae > Streptophyta > Magnoliopsida > Brassicales > Brassicaceae > Streptanthus > Streptanthus diversifolius. The sequence continues at coordinate 7,017,004 of JAXGFM010000003.1, read as the reverse complement.
CATAATTTGAAAACAAAATAAAACAAAATAGGTGTTCAAGATTTACCTTATTTCATTAAAATCATGTCCTTCAAACTTCATTGTAAATCTCAAACCTACATTGAACTTCTTGTTCACTGCATCTATGAATTTGTCGAAGTGGACAATGTATTGGCTCAACCTGATATCATGATATTAAAAACAAAGAAAAGCATAATAATTGAATAAAAAATATTTCCATAATGTTTAAGTAGAGTAACAATGTTTTTTTCCTTACCTTGGCTTACAGAACACAACAAACATACATTTTGTTGTAATAGCATTCAGTGCAGTAGCAATTACACTATGGTGCATACTTTCTTTAGAAATTATTGATGATGGTATGTTTCCTTGTTGATGAGCTGATTTTCTGATTCCAACTAGTGTTTCCCCATTCTCTCCTCTAGAATAGAAATAAGTTAAAATCTACATTTAAAGAAACAAAATAGATATAAAATAGAGAAATATATATACCGAAGAAATACAAAAGAGTCTCCAGCAACCAATTCTTTCTCTTTTGCAAACACATTCCAACCAGATGTGAAAAGATGTCTTTGTGGGGTACCTAGTTGATTGTTTGCAGACAAATAAAGATCAGTCATCATTATTCACAAATTTTGATATGAAATAAAAATTAGTTACCTCTAAAAGTGTGTTTAAATTTCCATTCATGACCCTGAAGATCTTTAGCAACTATCTCTTGACTTGGTATTGGCTGAGATATATCCTAAAAAAATTCCAATACAAAATGTTATATACAACCTTACAATTCAAATCAATTGTGAATTTATTTTGGTGTATAAATTAAATGTAAATACCAGTGGAGGGAGACATTCAATGGCATGTCTTTTGATTAAAGATAATCCACCATTTTTGCTGGTATCAGAAGCACTTAACACCTTTGTGAAATATTTAATGTTTTGTATGTTGTTGTAACTAGGAATAGAGATTTCAACTTCCTAAAGAAATAAAAATTCATCAAATTATCTAAATAAGTTTAGAAGATCGACTACAAATTTATACAATAAAATCATAAATTTGCCACTCACAGATGTTTCTGGCATCAAATAAACTTTTGCATAAACTTCATTGGTATTGGTTTCTACCTAAGATGATTATAAAAAAAACATACCAAGAAAAAATATTATTTACGGTGTAAGTGAGTACATATGTATATTCTAAATAAACAAAAAAATCAAAACGACATACCTTAAGTTTGATACTAATAACTTTGCACAGAATTTTCGAAGGAATATGGAAAATTGGTTTGAGTTGGCATAATTCATCGTTTATTGATGTCACAAACTGTTAATGTCATCAAACTATATAATAAGTTTCACAAATAAAATCATACAAAACAAATAAAAGTATAAATAGAAAAAAAAACTCGCCTGCTCTATGTGCCCTTGAGGGAAATAATAAAATTTTTCTCCAATTTTTGGAATCTCAAACAAAGGCCCCGCACATAATTTCCATAGTTGATCATACAAATAATTAGTAGTGATTCCATCAGTTGCTACACGAACAAAATTTATATTATTATTAACAATCATTTTTCATAATTAAAAAGGAAACTTTAATCTAAAAATTTCTGACTTATACCTAAGAATTCAGGTTGTGCAATTATCATGTGGTTACTCTCCATCGGCTCTTATGCAAACACTGATCTCGAACTGCCAATTACTTATAAAAATAATAATCAAATCATGAATGATTTTTATTAACATGGTATTTTGTCTTAAAAAAATCATAATACCTTTGTATAATGAAATGATGAAAAAATTGTGATCTTTCTTTATTTTTGTTTCAACGATTTTTTTTTTCTTTATACGATCTTTATTTTTTTAGCTTGTGATAAACTTGATACGTATCAAGTATTTATAGATGAAACAATAATGAAATCCTATATTAATAGTTATTTAGATATGATTTTGACTAATAATTTTGGAAATTACGAAAAACAAACATCGGGTCAAAGATGTATCGTTTAGAAATATCAGAACTTCCTTAATACCAATTTAAATATGTTTCTAAAATATATACATATATAAATGAACAGGCCAACCCAAAACATTTATTACTGGATTATCTCTTAAATGCTTTTTTATAGTTGTTTAGCTCAATTTATTTAGTATTTTTAACCTTTGAAGTTGAGGTTCAAGTCGACTTTTTCTCCTTATTGATGTGGTCATAGAAGAACACAAACATGAGGAGGAGCTTGAATCTAAGTTTGCACCAGAGCTTGTTGCCGCAAGAGTGAACAGAGAAGAAGATGCATTGCAAGTCTCTACTAGAGCTATGACAAGATCACGGTCCAAAATGTTCTCATCAACACTAAGTCTTCTACTTAGCTCAGTTTCTAGTCACATGGGCCTAATAGAGAAAAAAAGTGAAGAGCAAACCCTTAACCTTGTTGCAAGCGCCAGATGAAACCCAATCTTCAACTCAAACATAAACAAGCCCATCAAGACTCAACAAAATATGTCAAACCTAAACTGAATAGTCAAAAATGCATCAATTCCATTTGCAAGCCACAAAAACACACCAAAATGGGATTGAAATGTCATTCAAAGTAGTCAAAGAGTTACATTATGTTTTCTGTCAAGTTTCTTTAATGTTGTTGCCACAAAAACTCGTCAATAAGAGACTAAACATTTAGAAAACTAAAAAAAAAAATTTGTCGATTTGACCTTTCAGAAAGTGATGCTTTTCTATTGTTTTTGAACAAACCTAATTTTTTGGTGAGTAATATCCAAAAAACACTCTCATTCAATCGTCTAAGTATGTCATGTTTTGGACTGTTTGGGTTTGAATATCAGGGGCATTCCACAACCTTTGTATGACTTTTCAATCCACTTCTTGGTTATGTGAAACTAGTAGCTTCCTGATCATTTTTATCAAATCCATCAACTTAAGAGTATCAATCTTGAGAGTTCATATCACTTATGCCCATCCTCTGTTTGCTATAAAGGTTTTGGTAAGATCATAATTATGTATGTTTTCAGACGACTCTTCTGATTATTCATGTAGGGACCAACATTAGGAACCGGAGAGATGAGTTGGAGGAATATCCAATGGCCACTGAACCATCATCCTTTGCCTGAAGAAGGGATATGCATCAATGGGGTTCACCAGTAAGAACGATTAGTGCTTAGAATACTATTTTATCTTCATCTATTCAGGTTGGTGCTAACCAACAATGTTTTTGAATGTGACTCTTCTTATCTTCTTATATATTCCAAATATTTGGACGTAAGGGCAATTAGATGCTCTAAGGTAGTCTTGAATGTGACTCTGGTAGTTCTTTTAAATGGAAAAGAGTTGATTTTTGTAAAAAAAAAGTGAACATTGCAAGAAAAGTAAGTATTGCAAGAGAAAACAGCAAGAAAGCAACTGCTAGGTTTAATTAGCTTAGGACAGCGTCGAAACTAGAAACACTAGCGAGACACATGCTTATTAAAAGAAAATAATACAACTTGTGTAGTAAACATGTATATACTTATATTGCAAGGACTTGAGCAACCAATTTCTAGGAACCGAAATTCAGATTTTTTAATATTTAAAACGGTAAAAAGTTTTTAACACTTAATTTGATTGAAATTCATATAGAACCAATTACATTATAGAAGAAATTCAACAAACGAAATATAAAGAGAAAGCTAATGTTCTTTCCACACTAGAAAGAAAATGAAAACAACATCATTTGATGATACATTAGCGATACAACGACCTGAAACTTAGACGTTCATATACCCATAACTAGACATAACAATTACTTATGACAATAAATTTAATAATTTAGATAGATGTTCTTCTTTTATTTCACCATAACTAGAAACTTAAAAACAAAAAAAAAAAACTTCAGAAGAACTTAATTTAAAAATAAAATAAGAATTCAGCAACTGAAAAGTGAAACCCTCTCACGATTAACCTGTTGTTGTGACGCATCAAATCCGCCGATACCAAAAGACCTACATCTTGACTTTTCTAGGGGCCACCACTGCACCTTCCACTGCACCTTCCTAAAAGAAAGATTTGTAAACCGATATATGACAAGAAAAAAAAACACCCAAGTCATCACAGATACAGTCGGAACTCGTGAAACACCATCATTTCAAATCCACCAAAATCAGAACCAAAATCTATAACTCCAAATTGAAATCTTTGAATAACAAAAATTTAAAGAAAAAACACAACGCCAAATAAACTACTAAACATTAGTATAGACTAATCTAAGAACAGAAGCCACGTAGCATTTCTAGTAAAAGGTTTATTTAATGAGACTTCGAAGTCAACTCTATTTACATTGATTGTTCATAGGAGAAAGAAAAGGATGCACATGATTTCCAAACTGCATATAGTCATTTATACAAATGTTTTTCAATCCTTTGCGAGCATCTTTGTTGACAAGAAAGCAAAGAATGTGGACATGACAATCACTTAAATCAAAAGGAAAACTCAAATGCCTTGTCCGTCGTATGACTTCCATCTTTCTATCACTACTTTAAACTCTTCATCTCTTTTCCTAACCTGAAAAATGAAACCACAAGGTATAAATTAATCTATACAAGTCAAATCAAATACCTATATAACATCATAACTTACCTCAACCATGGGGTTCCTTCCCCTAAGCAACATATCAACACTCTTTTCAGTCTGCACAAGAGCAAGCAGAATAAGATGTTGAAGGTGGACAAGATCGTGTCCGCAGATGCAAGAACAGAGATTTTATGAAAATTAAGTAGGAAGCGTACCTGATGTGCAATCCAATAATCTCTATCTCTCATCTCGATCAAGAAATAAAAAGTCGGGGGAGCTTTTCTCTCCAGAATGCTTTTCTGGCTCCTTCTCGCCCTCGCTTCTTCATCTCCAAGAGTGACAGTCTCAATACCACCAATCTACAAACCAACAATGTGAAAAGCATTGTGGAAACCAGAAGCAAAGGACGACATAAAATTCCAGATAAGTGATTGATTACCAAGTCCGAAAGAGTAGGGTTCTTTATGATGTTCTGGAGCTGCTCTCCATGAGCAGTACCAATCAGCATCACTCCCCTTTCGGCAATGGAACGACAGGCAAGCGCTTCAGCTTCTGTGCCGATCTCATCAACGATGATCACCTGAGGCATATGGTTCTCTACTGCCTCAATCATCACTTTATGCTGCAAAGATGGCTTCGGTACTTGCATTCTACGCGCACCTCCTATAGCTGAGTGTGGAATGTCGCCATCTCCTCCTATTTCGTTGCTCGTATCAATTATCACCTAAACACACATTGCAAATTACTAAATCACTTTACAAGACAAAACCTTTGAGGGCTAGCAAATATATATCAGGGATAAGCAACAAGACCCACCACTCTTTTCTGGAATTCATCAGACAAGACACGAGCCATCTCTCGCAAAACAGTTGTCTTTCCAACACCAGGCCTATTAATTAATCCGATCAAATCACCATCAAATATGAGAGAAAATAAAGCAAAAAATAGTAGTTGCGTAAGAGAAGCGACAAGTACCGCCCAACAAACAAGATGCTTTTGCCATAGTGAAGAAGATCATAGAGCATGTCAATGTGACCACTCACAGCTCTCCCAACCCGACAAGTTAAACCAACGATGAAGCCTTTCCTATTGCGAATGGCTGATATCCTGTGCAATGTACCTTCTATTCCAGCTCTATTATCAGCCCCAAATTCACCTACCAGCTCTTGAGCATCCTCTAACTCTTCCACGGATACCTAAGCTAGTGTTTTCATGGATAACGAAATCAACTTTAAAGACCAGCAAACACACATATACACACAATAGACGAAATGAAGACACAACATCAAAATTTAAAGATCCGCAAACACACACACGCACACACACAACAGTCGAATGAAGACACAACATCAAATTTAAAGATTAGCAAACATACACACACACACACACACACAACAGACGAAATGAAGACACAACATCAAAAGATTGGTTTACCTCGATGTTCCGAAGATACTGCCCTCCGAGTTCTCCGAGATAACGAGCTTCAGGTGGTCTCCCCAAGTCCATTATCACCTAATCGAGAATACAATATCATCACTTCTCTCTAACCCTTTGACAAGAAGTAAAGAGAAACAAACCTCTACGAGCTGGTTTCTGCGGGAATCTTTCAGAATACGGTGACGCAGATCTCGGGGAAGAATCTACAAAGACCAAAAGGGTTTAGAAAAAATAATCAGATTGAAGTGTAGAACAGAGGTGATTTTACAGCAAGGTTAGAGACCTCGAGGAATGCGCCGAGATTGTCGTCGACGATCATAGATGAGGACTTCGGAAGAGCGAAGAATACAGGAAGTTTCCGGCGGATTGGGAAAAGAAGGCGACAAGATTCCCCGCCCCATGGGACGCACATCCCGGCCATGTTTTACTGCAACCACCGAGCGGATAAGGAAGATTCCAGTCAACAGATTCCCCACAAAAACCATTATCGAATTCTGTTGGGCCTTTGGGCTGTTGGGAACTCTTATGAAATCGGGCTTTCCTTCAAATAAAAGCCGTTTTATTTTATTTTTAAAATCATATCTGTTTTACCTATGATTTATACAAACTTTTTGTTTTTGTCAACCTAAATTTAATAAATTGTATAAGGATTGTACGTATAAATATATAGTAAAAATAAAAAATTAATAATTTTTGGATTGTGATATTTATTAATTTATAGAATTATTATTTTATGAAAATACCGGAAAATATCATTAAAACAAGTTTTTAACCAATAAATTTATTATAAAATATAATTCAATCAACCAATAATAAAATTTAAAAATATAAATGGTGTAATTAAGTTTTCATTACAAGTTAATAAAATAATATAAATTGGAAAAAAATTCTATTATTTTATTATTTTATCAAATTGTGTTGTAGTATAAACCAGTTTAACTTAAAACTAAAAAAGAAATTATTTATCGTATTTTCAATTTATAGAATTTTTATTATACATAGAATTTTTTTAAAAATACCAAATGATATCACTAAATAAGAGAAAACAACAACAGATTAATATTTAAATGAAGCAAATTATATATTTATATATTTTGTTTTCTTTATTAACAAGAATATTTAATTTCTGTACGAACTTCAAATCTGTATTGCATCATCAAACCAGTTTTCTTTGTTGTATTACATTGGCCATATCCAGATTTTAGATATATAGATATTCTTTGGTTCATAATCTAATGTATTGATTCAACCATGAAACCCTATGATTCTTATAACCTTCATCAGTGAAGCAATTTGCTGTCAGTCATGGAATGAAATAAATTGATACATGTAATCAAATAAATAAAAACACACATGGAGATGTATAGTATTAAGTGTATAACATAACTAGAATCTCTTTAGAATAACCCGAGAAATCCATTTTCCCCGCGCAGAGAAAGTAGATTCGAAGGTGGCTGGACCGAGGAAGAATTGTTGTTCCTTTCGTCTTCAAACCTCATAGCTCGAGATGAATCCTCATGATTCCCCATGTGACAAGTCACCATTCCCCATTCACCTACTGACTTGCATGTGCTAACCTCAACTCCTGATGGCTCGCACGCTTGCTGGTATTGGATCCCCTCATTCTCGCTTTCCCTTGGAAGAAGTGCCAAGGAGTAGTCATAGCCAACTAAGAGAGGCTTATTGTGATGAGAGGAAGTCAATATAGCTTGAGACTGAAACATTGGTGCTTGGTATTGATGAAGACCAATCTCTCCAGGCTTGTTAAGCTCAAAGGCTGTGATTCCGTTGCAAGGGCTTTCTCTACGGACGAAGCTATGAGCTTCAAACCTATTGTTGTTCAAGTTTGAGCCAGCATCATTCCCTACTTTGAATAGATTTTTCTTCTTGAATACTCTACAAACAACCCATCCATCTTCCTGCATAAGTATAAGATTTTTTCTCACATGATAAACAAAAAGTGTTAAAAGTGTCTATAATTCTTCTCATTAATAAATTTATGAGTTTACTCCTCCAATTCATAAGCTGAAAGAATAAATGTAAAAGTGGAATCGTACTAAAGGATCTACATTGAAACGACATTTTTGTGAAATAAAAATAAAGTCATATAAACACAAAATAAGAAATACGTACACTAGGTTCATCGTTAGAGTCTTCAATACGGTATTCGTGCATGATCCAATCGGTCTTTTGGCCATGAGGAGCTCGTCCTTTATAGAAGACAAGAGTCTTCCTCATGCCCATCTTCCTGTAACAGTTTCTTATGCACTTGTCACGTCCCGTAGCCTTCCAGAAACCTGAGTTAGTCGCACGGTTCGTCCTTGAACCTGTTGGATATTTCTTACCCTTGTGGCTGAAGAGGTACCACTCGCTTTGCGGCGTTGATCCTATTCTGCATTTATCTGCAAAAACAAAACAAAAAAACACATATGCTACTGATTAATTAGAAAAAATGTATCATGATTCGTAATAGGAGTTTTAATAATCAAAGTAAGTACCTTGTAAATCCCACGGCTCAATCTTGTTCAAATCAACCTCCCTTATGACTTCCACCTCGAACTTTTCATAAGAAATCTTCTTCTTCAAGTAGTAATGAAGAAGTTCTACTTCTGTAGGGTGAAATCGGAAACCTGGCGGTACACCTCCATTCAAGGAACTCATTTTCCGGTTTACAGTGATCTTTCTTTGCTTGTTTGAGTCCAAATATATACAAAATATATCTTAATTAGTAATTACAATGATCTGCCTTCTTTCTCAAGTACTCTTCTTGTTCTTGGTTTATATATATAGGACTATAGCTAGAGAGATACACACACATAATGGTCAAACTATGTTACGAAATTAATAAACTAATCAAAGATTCTTATTATGATGATGATGAAGTTGACGTCCGGTGACAGCGCCGCCGGAGAAGCTCAAAAAGCTATCGTGAAAATCAAGATTCGCCGTTCGGATGCATTTAAGCCGTATCCACGCGCCTTGTGTTACACCGCGTGTGTTTATTCATTTATAAACGATTTGTCCCGATAAATTTGGAAATATAACTATAATTAATATTATATTATTAATTACTAATCCGTGTTGATTTGAATTTGATTGCTCCGTAAGAAAGGGTTTTTGCCAAAGAAAGAATATCCATTATTTCATATGGGGAACTCCAATTCTGATCATCCGGACATATTTGTGTTCATATGGAAAGTTCGGTTAGCAATTATTTCTTCTGTGTTTGATGTGTTTCAAAAAAATTTGCTTGTTTTTAAAAGATGAATTTTAGGTTATAATTAATGCATTATTTCAAAATTAAAACGTATAATAAAATTTGAAGTATTAGTGGTGAAATATTAGTTATTGGGAAAAAATAAATATTAAATGAACTAAAAATATAAAAAAGTAACACAAAAAAAAAGTATTAATTGTTTCTTAATAAATGTGGAAAATCCAAAATGTTGATATTTCAAAAAAGAAGAAACACTATGTATATTTAATTAATGACTGTAAGTATTCATAATTATTGTTTTTTTCTTTCAAAATGCATGCATGAAGGTCGACATTAATGCAAAGCAGTGGACAATAACAAAGCCGCAAGGGCCAATTGTATATGTGACATTACCATATTTACTGGTTTAGTTGGTTTATCTAACTTTCAAGCATTCTATCTGTAATCTGTTTAATTCCTTTGGTTCATTGACTCAAGCAAGCAATATTTAAATGGATTTATGAACTCAAAAGGGATTTGAGAGAACGAGAAGGTCAACCCCATGCATGAATTGCACGTGGGAGACTAACGGTGATGCCATACGACTATTGTACATCTGATCAATGACGCTCGTGAACTAGTACGGTAAATTTTGAGATTTGAGCGTAATTAGTTTGGTAATCTAATTATATCTGTGAAAATTTTCAATTTATAAGTTTTAAGGTGTTAAAACATAAGATGGGAATAGTCCAATGAATATACATTGTTGTTTTGAACGATTTTTCGATATATATACTAGACGGCAGATAATCACCTATGAATTATTATAGTAAAAATAACACATGAAATTATCGAAACGTGCAAAAAAAAAAGATAGAAATAACTGGCAAAAAAACCTATTCTAAGGTTTAACCTAGTATTTGATGGATTATGGTTCATAAACAACGAAAACTGATAGCAGGATTTTGATTGATACATACAGATCTAGTTGTTATAACAATCAACAAAAGTTTGAGTAATCTTAAATATAATATTGGCAATCACCAGTCAAACTCGTTGCATCATAGTTGTCTTTGATCTCATTAATTACAACTTTTCGAGAGAAAATAAATTAATATCGATACACTCAGGAGTTCTGAAATTCATAAAAAAAATATCATTACTGTACTAAATAAAGGTTTTTCGAAGCTAACAACTCCAAGTGTTTTTGAGCAAAGATTACAAATGGTTTCTTGTTGCTCTCATTCCATCTTTTGCGCAGGGTTTCTGACACGGGCTGTCTCGCCACTATGTACTGAGAGATTGAGTGGGTAATCAAAACCACATATATTAGTGAGTTCATGTTAACATTTGGGATTATTAGTGAACTTATTCTTCTACCTGAACATGTAGGAAAACCATGTCCATAGATTATTAGTGAGGAGTTTATTTACAATTTAATAATAATATCATCATTGTAATAAGTGTTTTAGCATGTAGAAAATTTGGGTGTTGAAAATGGTTACCAAAAAAGTCGGTGCATTTGTCGACCATATCAGTAAATACTTGGAATTTACGAAACTAAACTTCTAAGCATCTATTTTATGTTGGCCTTCTTTCTCCGTTAGGACCGTTGTTTGGTCAGCAAAGGTAATCTCCTACTGGTGGGGGATACTCTGTAGACAGCTTTGGAAGGCCTGATGATGAATTTCTTGACTTTGTAAACTGTGTTGAGCTTCAGTGCATCCTTGAAGCGATATAGACGGTTCACCAATATGAACGCATGCATTGTTGTTTACCGTAGAGTTTTCATTAGGTAAGAGTTAGGGAGGCTTAATATGTTTTTGAGGATTTTAGTAAATTGTATGCGTACATTTGTGTCAATGAGAAGCAACTTTACACCCATGAGTATATTACCCTTACTGAAATTGCGGGCCTCCCAGAAATGAATCAGTCTCACCAAAACTTCTTCTTTGCAGAACTCTCCTTGGACCTCATCAAATGTCTTAGGAGAAGCCATTGCAGGTCGTGGGACCTCATCAAATGTACAAGTATGTTATCGTGCTGTTCTTCTTCTTGTTCTGATGGGCCCACCGGAAACAAGCATGTTTCTTCGAATCCAGAGAAGAGATCTTTCGCTGTTGAAATTTTTATGTGTTTGATATATAATGAATCAAGAAAAGGTTCAAACTTTTGTTTTGTTTGATTCAGCAAATTACTCCTTTGATAGGAGCTTCTGCTGGTGCTATTGTCTGCGCTGTGATAACCTCCTCTATGCGAGAAGCCCTTGAAGCTACCAAGGTTCTCGCTGGTGATTGTCGACGAAATGGGACTGCTTTTCGTCTTGGGGTAATTAACTTTCGTCTTGGGCTCTTAAATCATGGCTTTGTAAGCTCCTTGGTGCTTTTCTTCTTGAATATCATCAATCAATTCATTACATTGCTTTAGATTGTTCTATTTCAAACAGTTTCTCTCTTGGTGTTGTGACATTTTTATTCCAGTGTAAATACAACTCGCTTGCTTTTGAAACTTATAGTTTCTCTAGAAAACAATTTTTTAACTTATAATTTTTAAGAACAAATGCTGATATCTTGCACCAAGGCCTGCAACGATGTTCCGTAATCGATTTTGTGTTGATGGAGGCTTGACATTGTTTATGCCACCAACAGCCGCTGCTAAAACAGTATGTACATGAAGATGCTTCTTGCTTTCTTCTCCTTATCTCTATCTTCTGTGTCTGTCACTTTCGCTGTTCATTTCATATCTTTGCGGTCACCTAGAAGAGTGTGTGGCCTTGACAATATTTTGGACGCCCTTTCACATGTTCATCTATCTGACTTGTGAAGATGTTACACGGAGCTTAATGAACTTTCTGTATCAAATAGGTTCGGGTTTGTGCGTTTTCCGCGAGTAGCTTCAAACTAAATGGTACTGAAATCAGCCCAGATTGCAACCCTCTAAACAGGGCAACCTCAAGACAAGTAAGTGCTCAGTTTCTTGTAGTGAGATCATTCTCCTTTGCGAGTAAAGTGTGCTAATCTTGGTTTTGCTGATACTTAGCTATTGAATTGGGCACTGGAGCCAACAGAGGACGTAGTGTTGGAGAAATTGTTTGAGCTAGGATACGCGGATGCAGCTACGTGGTCTGAGATGAATCCAGTTGAGGAACTGGTCTATGATGATAGTCCTTCAGCACAAGAGATTCAAGCTAGTTAGGACACACAAAATCTCAAATACTTTTCTTTTTAACATAAATAGTCTGTTTATTGCGCTATAATAGATTCTAATAGATCTCTCGAGTTCCATATAGATGTCCATCAAAAAGAATTTTGTAAACCGAAAGAATTGTTCACATAATTATTCAACGTTCTCGTATTCAGCATGGATCAGTCAAGATAAAAAAGCTACAAATTTTCTTCTTAAACGGAGATGTATCTGTGTTTGATTTAGCAACAACCCACAAACAAACATTATTCACTCCACATTAGCCTCACAAAGCTTTGCTACTTATTGGTGTGAGGGCAAAAGCAAAACTGTTCTTTGATTCATACATTAGAGAACTTTTCTATCTTAGTTATAAGCCCATGCTCTCATCTACGCTAAGGTAGAGGTAAAGCATCAGGTACGGATACAGCCGCAGGTAAACTGTCGTGCATATACGTCATTACAAAGAAGGACAACATGCCGATGGAAAGTAGTAGTAGCGGGCCTGCTGGGACCGGTTTCCGGGAAGACGCCAAACGAAATCCTGCGAGAAAATTGTGAACATAAAATCCCGTGCAATGAGAAGAGATTCGTCACGCATTTGACATATATATGAAAAGACAAAGCACATCTTCCTCTCAAGAGGAACTTACCGAAGACAGAAGAGAAGAGGAAGGCAGAGCCAAGTCCTATGGTATCGCCGAGGACTCTAGTCTCTGGTGATTTAGTAAGGAAGTAGGCCTGTATAGATATTCAAACATTGGAATGCTCACTGAGTCTATAATGATTTCTAAACAAAGATGATATGGGTGCTTAACTTTGCTCAAAAGGAAGCACAAAGAGAAACAAAGGTTTTGTACAACACAAACTTTAGAGGAACAGAATCAAGAAGATACAAAACACCAGCTAACATAGAAAACAAAAACAAAAACAAAAAAAGGGTATATGTAGCTGCAATCAGACAGGCTTCTGAACACATTAGTAAGTAGGGTTGATCAGACCTTAAAATCTAACACTGACCAAGAGGGTATCTCATTTCACAACGAAAGAGTGCATAGGAGAGAATCAAACGATCGCATTTAAAATTCTAACCATATCATTTGACGGAACTGGACTATGCCACAGTAGCAAAAGATTCTAGCAGATCAGATGTTAAGATAGTGCACTTAGTTCCTCAAAGGACAAGTTCAGATTTAAAAGGCTATACAGAAACTATAAACTAACGAATGATAAGAGACAGAGAGAGAGAGAGAGAGGAAGAGTTTACAGATGCCATAAGGAGAGAGCCAGTCAAACCCCCAAAGAGAGAACCTTTGCTTCCAGATTTGCTATCTTTAATTTTAAAGGAGAAAAAGGATCAAACTTTCAGTGCAGTAAGTTCAAATAAAACGTCTGTATCATGTTGAGATCAGTAACTTACAGGCGAAGAGACCACCTCCAAGAAGAAGAACACCATAACCAGCAGAGACGACTGGAGCTAGCTCCGACAGCTCCGCCTTACAACAGAGACCATTATCTCTTCTGGTCTTCTTCGATTTCTCCGCCAACTTAGTGAGTCCCGACCAATTCCGGCCGCAATCACTGACACTCCGTCCGAGTTTAGTATTCCTCACCGACACCACCGAAGGAATATGTAACGTTAGCGCAAATGACGACATTGCTACGCCGAATGTTTTCGTCAGAGAAGAGAAAGGGATCAAAATTATACTATGACAGAACAAGAATTGGGTTTCAAAGGCTCATTCGTTATTTACGTATCTAATGGGTTTGAATGAGATCTTTTAGTTGTTCCTCTCCTCCAAGGCCCTACCCACTTATTAGCAAGTTAACTTCAGTCTAAAGATTCTGACTTGTTCGATTTTTAATCTTGAACAATGTACATTGAATACACTTTAGCTCAATGCTCTTCATTCAATTGAATCGTGATCGGTAAATTGAATCGGTTTAATGTCTGGTTCGGTTTTAGAATCCCATCTGTGGAGTCAACGGATAAATTGTTTATCCTGAAGCCGAGAAAAAAACAAAAGGGAACACGTCACTTTATCACAAGTACGAACTCGTCTGTTTGTTTTTTGAAAAAGTAAATTGAATGATTGATGACGACGAGTAACATGCAAATCTCGCTGTCTTTTCAAATTCTGATGGGAACTTTGCTTAACAGGAAGCACACAGAGAAACAAATAATGGTTTTGAAGATTGAATCGTGATTTCGGTACCCAAAAAAAGATTGAGTCGGTTTAATGTCTGGTTTGGTTTTTAGAATTCCCAACTCTAGAGTCAACGGATAATTTGTTTATACAAAATGCTAAAAAAAAAGGGACACGAACTCGTGTTTATTTTTTTTTTAAATAACTTGAATGATGACGACAAGGAATCTACCAATCTCGCTGTCTCTTTCAGGTTTTGGTTTCTCTCTTTTAAGTCAAAACATCTTGGAACCCAAAAGAAAAAGACAAAACTGTTCTTGTAGAAAGCGGCGAGTTTTCAGCAAGAAGAAGCTCTCTGTCTTTTTTTTTTCTTTTTTTCTGAGATGGGGGGGGTTATGAGGTTAATGCCTCTTCCGATAATTGCACTAACACAAACTCATATTTTCAACAGGTTACTCTTCGATTATCACTCTTTTGTTATAGACATAAAAACAAAAACTTGATTTGAGCATGCGAAGACAGATTTGGTTACAATTATTACGATGCGAATTTGTGTTCAGTTTCATGACTCCTATTTTCTTCTTAAAGTTACGATATTTGTAATTGTTCTCAGTGATTCTTATGTGATGGTGTTCTACTTATGGAAGGAATATGAAGTGATTCTAGAAGCACCACTATACGACAAAGATTGTGTTTTGGGCAACATTTTAGCTGCTCATTAACTTTCCCCATCTGATCCTTCCAAAGTTAGTTCCTACGTTGAAGCTGCAACATCCAATCTTGTGAGTCTTTCACTGATTTGTAGTTGTGATTCTACTTTTGAGTTTGGAGGAAAGTTCTTAGTCTAAAACGTTTTCTTCAGGAACACGCTACACCTTACGAGAAAGCGGTTTTCGAGACTGTTAGTTACTTGATCTCCGAGGACAGGGATGACGACTTGGCTTTTGAAATGCACACCGAGGTTGACTTCTCACTTCCATTGTTATTTTACCTAAAAATATTATTCTAGAATCTTGTTTTCTCTTTGTGAATCCATCCAGCACCAACACACCGGTCGTAAGTACATATGCATATTCTTTGAAACTGGCAACAGTTAATTTGTTATGTCATCAAGTTTTGAGTCTCTTCTTTGGATCTCAATTTTGGTTTGCAGCTACTTAAAATATTCCCAAAGGATTCGGTCTCTCTGAAGAGAGCTCAGGTTTTAAGTTTCTACATGGCTCAGCCTGTTCCCTTTTTGGAGCTTGTTCAGCAGGTACTTTATCTCTCAACGACTTGAGGGTCACTGAATGATTTACTCACTGTCTAAGGCTATTGTTGTATTTGCTTAAAACTGTAGGTTCTACCTGAGAATCAAGAAGAAAGTTATATACACGGTATGCTTGCGTTCCCATTGATGGAACTTGGTCGAATGGAAGAAGCTGCGGTTGCTTCCAGAAAAGGCTATGAGAACAACAAAGAAAACGCCTTGGCACATCACTGCGTGAGCTTCTCAAACAACTTTACTTGTCACTGAGCATTTTCATCCTTTATTCTCAGTTTTTTCCTTGTAAGACTTAACCTTTTTTGTTGCAGTTGTGTCATGTTCTTCAACATAAATGTCAGTTTAAAGAAGCAGAGGAGTTCATGGAAGAACTTGCAGAATATTGGCTTTCTTGCACATCTTTCTTGTAATGCATTTCCTAGTTTCCTTATGGCTCTCACATGTTAATTATCAAGCTCTTCTCTTATTAGTTAGATAGATACCTTGATATTAACGAAGAAAACTTTTAACCATGTCTGATATTGTCAGGTACACACACAATTGGTGGCATGTTGCTCTCTGTTACTTGGAAGGAGGGTCACCAATGAGTAAAGTCGAGGAGATTTATGATAATCATATCTGGAAAGAACTGGAGAAAGAAGATGCCGTTCCTCCCGAGGTAATTCTCTTTTGCTTTCACTTCCTCTATCCAATATTCAACTCTCTACAAATCTTTAGGTTTATCTCAATGCTCTCGGTTTGTTGTTGCGTTTGGATATAAGAGATGTTCTTTGATGGTTTTAAAGACCGTCTCAAACTCCTTGCAGCTCATTTGACTGATGAGATAAGCCATGCACTAGTAGTATGATATATGTTTCTGTTCAATATGTTTTTGTTCAATGATCAGTTGGCTTCTCGGGCACTTGTGTGCTTTAACCTTTCAGGCAAACTGGTATTTGGATTGGCACATTGATATATTGATAATTTGGGCATTGGCAAAGGTTGGAGACACTTCAAGAGCTCAGGAATTACTCGAGGGTCTGAAGTTCCGGTTAGTGTGAATTTCTTTTCTTCTACAGTTTCTAATTGATACCGGATTTTTTATGATCTATGCTGTCATAGAAGTGATCAGAAAGAGGATAAAGGTCAGAGAAGGTTCTCCTTTCACGTGACGTTTGCGTTTGCTGGCAGTGCCGGTCTAATGATTTTTGATGCCCTAAACAAAAATATTTTGATGCCTTTATATTTTTATAATATTATAAATAAAATAATAGTCGGAATCATGTGGCACAATGGTGGCCACCTCTGAAATTCATGACACAGGTCTGGGGTTCGAACCCAGCACCCCTCAGTATTATGAGGGATATTAAAGCCACTAGGCTATGTTGACAAAAAAAAAAAAATAATAATAATAATAAATAATTAATTTTTTAAAAAAAAAAACTAATTTGATAAAAGATTTATTACAAAAAAAATTATAGTATTGGAATATAGTATTTCTTGCATTTTTTATCGTAAAATCATTCATCAAACTCATATTGTCGAGATCTTTAACTATATTTGTCTCGATTGATAGTAAAACTAATTCGTTCAATCTCTCTTGTGACATAGTATATCGCAAATAGTTCTTTATAATTTTTAGTTTTGAAAAACTTCTTTTTGTGATAGCAACTGAAACTGGAATGGTCAACAATATCCGATAAGCAATTTCTGTATTTGGATAACAACTTTCCAATCTTTTCAAAAATTCAATTGTTACCCATTTCATTCGGTAAAACATTTGGAACATTGAAAAAAATTAATCTTTAAAGTTTTTTTTCTATTAACTAATCTATTTTTTCTTAATTATTAATTATAAATATAAAAGTAATTAAAAAACATTTCTAAACAAAAATATGTGCTATTAGAAAAGAAAGACAGATTTTTTTTTTTTGATTAATATTTTTTCAAATAAATTTATTTAAAGTTCGTTGATGCCCCTAAAAAAATGATTTTTTTGTGATGTCTTAGGCCCAAACTTTGGTTGTTTGGGCCCTGGGCCGGGCCTGTTTGCTGGTAAACATAATATGCATTCTTCAAGCAGTATCTCACTTAGTTTTTTCATGTGTCAGTTGGTTTTGGTAATGAGAAAACCATGTCGTATTTCTGGTGGCAGGAGAAGAGCTATGCCATGGAAGGCAATGCAGCAGAGGCTGGGAGTGCAGGAGAGAGAGCTAAGATGCTGGAATCTCTTTAAAGATTTTAAAGATTTGGAATTGATATTATTTCAAAGAATTTATGTGTGCCGATTCTAAAATTTATGAAATGTATTTAATAATTTATTCTTAAAACTTCAATTGGATTTATTTCAAATGATATAAAAAGGTTTTTTAAAAAAAATATTTAATTTTGAATAACAAAAAAATTAAAGCATTTGATATTTTAATTGAATAATATCAAAGTTTAAAATTTCTTAAACATGATTTACAAAGTAACACTAGATTTTAAGACTTAATTTACAATCATTAATTGGAAAACATGGTTGGAATTGAATCCTGTTAAAACATGTTGAGGATCTATAACAAAGAAAATGAAATCTCGTATACGTTTGATGTTGAATATATGTGGAACAAATGCCTAATACTTTCTGTTTTGTAATAGAATTGTAATTTATATATATATATATTTTGGTCGTCTAGTTTAGTTGTGATACACCTATATTATTTTCCTACATAAAAATGCTTACCAATACAAACAGTAACATTTTTTTCTACCTATCACTAATGTTCTTTCTTGTCTAAAGCAAATCGTAGTTGGATTCGGGGATACAACATATAATTTCTGTAATCGTCTCCAATTATTCAAGAACAACAGATTTTCAATCATTTGTATTATACACCACACAATAATGTTTACAAAATACATTTTTTCACACGAATTGTTGTTTGTTGTTTACTATACACATCACTAAGCAGAAGAAGAATTTGAATCTTCCTTCTTTCTTTTTGTTTTTGCAGAATCTCCTATACAACGAAACTCAATCTTCTCAGCAACGTTCAGAAACTTTCTGCGTCATATAAACCTACTAGACTGCAACACAGTCACTACCTAAACCTCATCGTCTTATGTATCATTCTTCTTTTCCACAACCGAGGAAAGACAGAGACGGGATCCTCTGGACAAGATTTTGGAGTACTTGAGAAGCCGAGGGTCTGAGAGATGGCGGGCTGCGAAGACAGAAAGCAGCCACACCGAGCATTGTCTTAACCTCTTCTATATCAAGACTATTGTCCCTGGACAACCTCGGATCCAAGAACTGTCTCACTTTCTCTTCTGCAACATCTGAATTCGAATCAAGAATGTCATGAATCAATGGAGCTGATGTGTGCACCAGCATCTCACCTCTCTCAGCGCTAACCGCTTCTTTACCAGAAACCAACTCAAGAACCACCACTCCAAAACCATACATGTCCATCTTCTTCGAAGCAATTCCGGTTCTCAAGTAATGAGGATCAGTGTACCCTGGAGACCCGATCATCCTCACTTGCTTGGAACGAGGTGACGACATCGTTGTAGAAGGCTGAACCATAGATGAGAACCCGACTTTGGCTGATCCGAAGTCGCAAAGCTTGCAGTTGAAATTTTTGTCAAGAAGGATGTTGGAGGATTTGATGTCACCGTGAACAATCTGAGGGCTACATTTCTCATGAATGTGTTCGATCGCTTGCGCAACCTGAAACGCTATGGCGGTGCGGTTTCTCCATGGCAACACTTGTTTGCTGTTACTGCTGAGCTTCTCTTGGAGGTTACCTTGAGGAAGGTACTCTAGTAGAAGTGCACCAGTTTCTTCTGAAAGATCAGAGACAAAGAACATTAACAATCCACTTTATTTTACAAAAAAATAAAAAAAAGGATTACCAATTTGGATATAATTTGCAAAAAAGAAAAGCAAATTGTTTGCAAACCAATTAGGGGTAGAAGTGGAAAAAACACTATTTGGATACAGAAATGAAATAACAGAAAGAAATTTAATTAGGACAAGACAAGAATAAAGAACAAGAAGTTGCATTTATAAAATCTCATAGCTTTTGTTCTTTAAAGTATTTGACTTTTTCTATGTGTCTGAATGTGATGTGAGTAATTCAAAAGGACCATTGTCTCACACAAAGACGAATAATCAAATATTTGATGATGATTAAGCAAAATTGTGAACCTGAATCGTCAAAGTAACCGAGAAGCTTGACAATGTGAGGATGATGAAGACGAAGCAAGATTTCAAGCTCAGATCTAAACACCTGATAAAGACGATGGCTACCGACATGAACCTTGAGAACCGCTTTGTTAGAGCCAGACAAACGAGCCAGGTAGATACTACTGTAGCCACCGGAACCGATGAGCCTAGAGAAATTGGAGGTGAGAGACTCGACATCGTCCCAGGTATAACAGGTTACACCGGAGGCAGAGACAGATCCTGTAACCGTGGGTTTGTTGTCGGTGGTCGTGATCGAGTCATCGAAACGGACGCATGTTAATAAACAAGACATTTTGGGAAGAAAGAGAGAGAAGAAAAAGAAGTTGTGAAATTTGAATGAGGCCTGTCTGATTTAAGAAGGAGATAATGGGAAAGCCAGAGGGTTTGTAACTGCCGACAAAGAAGGAACAGGAGAATCGGAGAATGGAGATCTGATTAGGAACGTGTTTATGTTTGGTGGATTATAAAATAACGAAGAAGAAGAGGAGAGAGTAAAAGGGTTTGGCTTTTTTTCTGGGGATTAAGAAGAGAGGCAGAATTTGACCATATGTGAGGAATGAAGAAGAAGAAGAAGAAGAAGAAGAAGAAGCCTTCCTCAGAAGCTGCACTGACGTTATAACTACTCCGACTTACTCATTTCCTTCTCTAAATACCTTTTTCTTTTTTTGCCCATATCTTTCTAAACTATTAATTATCGTTATTAATACTTTAATACCCATAAGATTATGGGTTTTATTTAAGGGGTATACAAAACTCCAATTTTCATCTTGTTTCATCCCATTTCTAATCCCAAATTTCCTTTCTACTTTTGAATTCCTTTTCATATGGCGTAATCTTGTGATTCCTGTTTGGAAATGAGTTGGACATAGAATTTGTTAACTCTCATTCAAAACAAATTAATACTTAATAAATATATATATTCAAAAGGTTTTGGCTTGGTTGTTCCAGGTAGTTTATTTTTACCGGCATTGATTTTGGAGAGTCTTATAGAATATATTTCGAACAGGGTCGGAAGTTGTCTGATGAGGATAATGAGAAGTTGAGTTCAGAACAGAGGGATCAAGATGAGTCTTCACAATGTTTCTCCATCTTTCTCTTGAAAAAAGTAAACACAACAGAACTACCGAATTAAGATGTCCAAGCATGCCTTCGTAACTTGGCTTGCTGTTCATGACAGACTCGTTACGAGAAACCGCATACGGCGATATTCCCCCACATCACCATCGACATGCCTGCTATGCAACTCGCATGATGAGACCAGGGACCATCTTTTCTTCCACTGCTCTTATTCTTATTCACTCTTGCAGCTTGTCTTGCACATGATTCTTACTCATAGCACTCTTCCTTTGCTTTTGCAGTGGCTTTCGCGATCCTCGCCCAGCAACCACCTCAAGCTTATCGCCCACCTCCTCATTCATGCGACGGTGTATTCCCTTTGGCGTGAGCGCAATTCAAGACTGCACACATCTTCATTCAGACCGGTGGTGCAACTTGCCCATGATATTCAGATTACCATCAAGGCCAAGCTGATTGACCTCACCACTACTACCACTCACGACGATCCCACTCTCCTAGAGACTTTGTTCGGGCTTCAGACCCTCACGCATCCCTTTCGATTCCGACCCTAGCTCTATCTTATTCACCTCCTTTCGACTGTACTCTTTTACTTTACTTGGGTTTTCCCCCATGAGTTTTTTCCAAGTAAATGTTTTAATGAGTCAGTCTTTCTTTTTTTCTTTTTTCTTTTCTCTTTTCTCTATTCTCTTTCTCTCTTCCTCCTTTTAGCTGCACTCTTTTTCTTAATTCGGGTTTTTCCCATATCTATGGGTTTTCCCGAATAAGGTTTTAATGAGGCATCTTTTCATTTTTTCTTCCTTTTAGTCCCTTAGATTATTCCTTAACATTTCTTTGTTTGTCTACATTCTCTTGTATTGTTGTCTTTTGGTTTTTAATAAAATTTACCTTTAAAACCAAAAAAAAATGTAAAGTAGACGAAATTTTTGCTACATAAACTATGACGTTTTGCGTTATGAAAAACATGATAAAAATAGACCCAACAATTTTATAATAATTACAAATGTAAAAGTATAGTATATTATACATAAACCTATTTTAAATTTTTCATGTAACCAAATTATTATTTAATATTTCATCTTATACATATAGATGTAATATGGATAAACATATAACGTCAAAAACATTGTGTGAATTCTAGTCGATAACCTGCTGTAATCTCTCTCCAAAATTATATTTAATATTCTTGCAAATTGATTCAAGAACTTCTTGAACAATAGAACTTAAGCAGAATATGTTTCTCCAAGACCATCTACTATGGGAAGTCGTCTTATAACCATTGATTTTGTTAAAAGTTATCATAGTTAAACTTTTATAAAATGTTAATAGATAAATTTATACATATATATCTAATTACATCTTCATCATTGCAGATTATTATTGTTATATATATATATATATATCATTTTTACATGGATACTTAATCGTATGTTAGTAAAATCTATTTTACTGCAATAAAATTTTTATCTTCATCAATTTAAGTTTTGTATATGCTAGTTTTATCTTCATAAATCTAACATCATCTGAAAGAATTTTTAAAAATTAATTATAGATTAAAAATATCTTTATAAATTAATAAATATTAATTTATCCATTAATTAATATATTTATAAATTGATAAATTTTTTAAGTCTTAACATTATTAATGTATAGAGATTTTACTGTATAAATATTTTATCATTATATGGTCTTAGATCCTTTTAATAAAATCTCAGTATTTTCTTTTAAATTTGTTTATGTTTACTGGATAAAAAATATTGGTTCGATTATTACGTAGAATTTTCTAATAATTTTAAATTTGACAAAAAAAAAAAATTCCCCGAAATGTCATAAAATGCAACATATCAAAGCGTTTGATGCAGTGTAGCGGTCGTTTATAGTGGATATGTTTTGAGCTATGGATTTGTCGGAATTTATATCTCTGTATTTCAACATTTTTACCATTTTCGGTTAACTGAGATTATTTTTAAATGCTATGGGGATCCGTCAGAGTTTTTGGCTTTCTCTTTATATGTATGTCATAGTTATCAATGATCTCTCAAAGTTATAACTTGAACGCTACAGGTTTTAAAGATATGTTTGGTATCATATTTTATGTAAAGAGGTGGAGTTAATTCATCTCAATTTTGCAGATTACACTCTAATTTTTACTGATGGCTAGCAGTCTTCCTTACAAGGAGTGCTTGGTGTTTTTTTATAAAGTTTTCATAATTCATCAATTCAAAGTTTGTACATATAGAATAGAAGGAATATCATTTCTTCATAATTCATAAATTCAAAATTTTAAAAATAAATAAATAATAAGGAAGCGAAATATCTTCTTTTTCTTTACAAATTTCTATTTCGTATAAGTCCCATCCCAAACTCTTCAATCATTCCTTGCATTATATATTTGTTGTATGTTTGCTAAGTTAAAGAAAATGTTGAGATTTATTATATGGTCGTGACTAGTGAATGCACCTCGGTCTCTGGTTAGTATTCCACGTCACCATCGCCACCGCCAAATACGAAAGGGTTTTTTTTTTTATAAAAAAAAAAAACAAAATTAATTGGGAAGTTTCAAGATGGGACCATAATATATGTGCAGACCATATTGAATGTAAATCATCTCTCACATGTTATTATAAGTATAACCAACATTACGTTGTTCTTACAAAGTTTTCTAGTTAATCACTACACTACACGTTGTTCTTGATTCGTCATAAAGTACCAACGAAATTCTGTCGTGAAATATTCGCATGCAAACATATCTTATATTTAGCAACAAGATCTGGTCAACAAATTCGGTAAAATTACCCACGATTTGGAAATATTTTAGCTGCAAATTAGAGAGTTTTTCAGTCTGTCGGTAAGTAACTAATGAGTAATGACTTATTGCACTTTAGCAACCAAAAAAACACTAATGACTAATTGCTGACAAAAAAAACTTTGATTGCTTTATCTTTTTTTTTTAACAAAATACATAACTTTGTTTTTGTAGATCCAATCATAACTAAAGCTACTTTTTTCTCATGATTTTCAAAGATAAAAACCACACATGCTTTCTCCAAGATTGTAAACAGGCATTAGGCACCACCAACCTGACTGACATAAGATTGCACGAGTACATGCATGATCATTCTAGTATACGAGCATATCATATTCTTCACTCTCTTAACTCTTGAAATTTAATAATACAAACAATATAATAATGAACAATGTATATACATGAATTCAACGGCAAGGAAACGGTGGGAGAATCATTGTCCCATGTATATTCAAATAAACCTCGTTTTTCTATGATTAATTAATATTGAATCCAAAAGATGTCGTCAAGTATAGATGTTAGATGCAATGTCGTTTTCTTTCATTTTCTACAAGCAGAAACGTGGAAGATGCTCTTCTTTTACACCTGCGTATTGTATATGTACATATTCGAATTGACCCCAATACACCAAACCACTCACCGACACATCTCTCTTACTATCTTTTAATTTAATGCCACCTTTAACTATTCAATGGTGCTATTATCATTTCTATTTTATCATTCAACACATACATTTCTCCTCGTGATTCGTGTTTGGTGATGATCGTATCTACGAGCTGCGACAAACAAATCATGGGGCAACAACGAGCAATTAAAGTTACTTTTTTTTCTCCCCCGGAAATACTGATGTTTGTTAATATGAGTTAATTCATTATAGTATAAATAAATTTCTAGATAACCAAAACCATTAGTCTGAGAAGAAAATTGGTTTTCCGATTGACTTGGATTTCAATGCACCAAAGGATTGTAGGTATAACATGTTAGAATATAGTGTTAGATCAAATTTATTAGCTTTCGATAGGACAGGGTCACTTAGAGAATCCACAAACAAGGGCCACATAAATACGAGAATGGGTAGAATTGGATTTGAGGTTTAGTTTTCATACTTGTATTGAAAAATGAATGAAGATAATTCATGAATATTAGCGGATCCTAATTGTTTCATGAATCCGAATAGTTTTTTTTTTTTTTTTTGTTGGAATCCAACTTTAGAGATTTGAGAATTTTTGTTTGTTTTAGATAGTTTAAACTATCTGTTGTTGATTCATTCCTGTATGTGTTTCAAAACTAAAAAATAAAGAGTTTAAAAACGTAAAAACACATAAAATTTACGAATTCGTTTTTTTGGAGAAATCCAACGTTTTATCAGAGAAGATCTTGAAAAATTCACTAAGAACTTAGTTCATACCAAGCTCTCAATCTCTACACTACTCTCTCTCTCTCTATTTTTCTTATCATGCACTTGTCTTAACCACATACATACATGTATATTCTGTATTTATAGAAGCATAACCAGTTTAGGAATCAAGCTAAAATTAACTCTAGTCATGAGTTTAACTCCCTTTTGTCCAATTTGACTTATTAACACCAAGAGCAAACGGCTAATTGCAGCCTGCATTCTTTGTCTCCTCTTTGGTGCATCAACTCAGTGTACTGTTCCGTTACAATTGCAGAGAAATCACATGACCTGTTTGTGGAGTACTTATTAAACCTTATCTTCAGAACCTTTTTTCTTAACAGGAGAGTTCCGATTTTCTTCTTTTGTTGAAACCTTCTTTATGAGTCTAAGTCTTCACTCTCGTTTTAAATTCCGAGCAAAGTTTCAGAAAATCTCATATTTTCTTCTTCTGTAAAAAGACGAGCTTGTTAAGCATAGAGCTTAGGATTAAAACTAACCTCCACACCGACAAGTATATTTTAATATTTTATAAAAAAAACTTAGGATATTTGATATGTGCATACCCCTATACTATATAATGTAGTTAAACATTTTGTTAATAGATACTAAAATGATGAAAATATTACATACTTAATAATTAGATAGGTTTGCAGAATAGTTTTGTAAAATTCATCCTCATTCTAACATCTTGGAAGTTAGAAAAATATTCATTGTTGTTTTTTTAATAAAAGGCTTTCTAAATTCATTTTTGTTGTTGAAAGAAGAACAAGACTGTAAACAAAAACATTCAATAATAACTTTTATTTCAACAATAAAATAATTGATAGAAGCAAACAATAATATAATAATGTCCATTGCATATTATTTTCATAAAAAAAAAAACAAATATAGGAAGACCATGCGTGTAATGCAGATTCAAAATATAGAAAAAAAAAACTTTATACATTAATACAGTGTCAGTTACCGAAGCTTACTTAAAAATGGTTTGCTATTTACACATCTGAAACCGTTAAGTTTACTTTGGTCAAGTAGGAACTAATTAAATACAATCCCCAATTGAGATGGATTAGTTTTCAAACAATTTTATGGCAATTTTGGAAGAAAATAAACCTGTTCAAAGAGTATTAAACCAAACTTTGAACAGCATTGAAATATACTTTTGAATATGAATAAATTCCAAATTTGCCATAAAAATTCTTTGAAAAAATGAAACCGTATAGATTTCGGATCGAACTAATAAACCAAATTAAACCTAACAGAGTTTCAGTTTCAGATACGTAATTCGAAACAAAATTCTCAAACTTTTTCACATCTCCGCCGACAAATCACATTCACAGGAGTGGAGAAGAAAGAAGTACATAGAATCGCATTTCGCCGGGAAACTCCACGGCGATTTTATCTCTCCCGATCTCGCAATTTCGTAGGTACACAGCTCTCTCATTAGATTATCTCAAAATGTCTTTAAAACTATTAAGGATTCATCTCAGATTCGTCGATTGTTAGGCAGAGAAAATGGAAGAAAACGAAGAGAAACGTGTTTGTCCAAAACAACGGAGTTTTAGAAATGAGGAAGTAGATAGGTTAAGTAACTTGCCAGATTCTTTGCTACTTGAGATTCTCTCGAATCTTCCCACAAAAGATGTGGTAAAGTCTAGTGCTCTATCCAGCCGATGGAGAAATCTCTGGAAACACGTATCTTGTTTGGACTTGCAGTGTCGTGATTTCATTGTCTCTGTTGATGACGATGATGATGATGGTTGTGACTGTGATGATGAAATCTGTTCTTGTGAGGATTTAGGCTTCAACGCCTTTGTGGGTTTTGTAGATAAGTTTCTTGGTTTCAACACCGAGTCTTCGTGTATACAAAAGTTTAAGTTATACGTTAACTGGTATGACGATGTTCAGCTTGACATTACTCATTTCACTCGGTGGATCAACACTGTTGTTGATCGGAAAGTGAAACATCTCCATGTTTTGGACAAAACTTTGGGGCGTGATGAAGTGGAGATACCTTCAACGGTTTACACTTGTGACAGCTTGGTGTCTTTGAAGCTACGTGACGTGTACTTGCCTAACCCTGACCTTGTGTATTTACCTTGTGTCAAAGTTCTCGTTCTCGATGGGATTATGTTTGAGTACGAGGACGATAGGGCTTTGGAGATGATGATCTCAGGGTGTCCTGTTCTCGAAAGCTTGACTATAAGCTTGGACTCTGACAACATTGTGAAAACATTTCGTGTTTGTTCTCAGTCTCTTTTGAGGTTCACTCATGCTGCTAACAATGTCAATCGTTTGGTGGAAGATATTGCTGTTGTAATTGATGCTCCAAAGCTTGAATATCTGAAGATCAGTGATCATCAAACTGCAAATTTCGTAATTAATAATCCTAGTTCACTTGTTGAAGTTGATATTGATATTATATTTAACTTGCATTCTGAGAAGCAGCTCAACGCAAATGATCTACCAAAGAGAAATATGATTCGTGATTTTCTTGTTGGGATCTCTTGTGTCAAAGATATGAAAATCTCTTCAAGTACGCTTCAGGTAACCTATGTTGACTTAGCTATTAAATAGTTTAACTCTATCTTCTACGTTCTAAGTTTTTCACTAATCTTTTTCTTTTTTTTTTCCTTTCAGGCCATATATGATTACTCAAGATGTGAACCACTACCCTTATTCCCTAACCTATCTTTCTTGCATGTTGAATTCTCCGACTACATATGGGAAGTGATGCCAATTTTTCTTGAGAGCTGCCCGAATCTTAAATCTCTTACCTTGGTTAGGATTCTTTACGGAAGCCATAAACTTTCTTTCTTACTAACGCAAATGATGGAAGTGTCACATACTCAACTTGTTTCGTCTTATTTGCAGGGATTTAAACCTCCAAGAAAGCAGGGAGTTAGTATTTTACCAAGACCTCGTAAGTTTCTAACATCTCTCGAACATGTGAAGATTGTAAAACCCATGGCAGAGGAGGCGATAGAGACAAAACTGAAACTAGTGAGTTACTTTCTAGAGAACTCAACAATACTCAAGAAACTCACATTATGCTTAGGTAATTTCAGACCGATAGAAGAATCTGTCCTCGTCAAGAATCTCCTGACCATTCCTAGAGTCTCTAGCTCATGCGGAGTTCACGTTCTGTGATCCTTCTAGTCTTCAGTGATGAACATACAAGGTTGTGTTTTGTTTACTAAGTTATAGTGAACTCTATGTGCCTACTTCGTTTGTCATGAATCATGATTGTAACTTCTTTTAAGCTATTATAACTTGTAAGAGAACCTCATATGTTTGGTATTTTGTCAAGAATGAATGTTAATGCTTTCTCCTCTTTTGTCTTGCGACTTGCTTTATATTAGTTAGTTGGAGTATAAACAACCAATAAATAGTTTGAAGAAGGTTATCTCGGTGCAAACTTAGCTACAGGCTACAGCCCAATGCTAACGATGAGTTATTTCATGTGACTGACATTATCGTTTGACAAAGAAACGCTCGTTGCCATATATGGGCCATTAGTGAGGCCCATTGGTATACGCCTATATTGGTTCTGGTCCATTTTAATATAACGAGTCGAACCTTTTTTTATACCAAAATCCGCCCCCTAATTTTTAAAAATCAAAATCCAACCCTCACAGGTCAAAGCGCGACGGAGAGAAGAAAAAAAAAGAAACAAAGAGAGAGAGACGGCGACATCTCCCCCATCCTACCTTCGTGGCGATCGAAACCCTGTGCCCTAATTCCCAAAAACCTAAAGTAACCTTTGTTTCGCCGCCGTTCAGCGTCGCCCGGCGGCGGAAATGTGCGCTTGGGGCAATGCGTTTAATCCTCACCGTCATGCTATCTTTCATTCCTTACCTTTATTCTTCTTCTTCTTCTCCTAACCGTCCCTGCTATTCCCCCATCGCTCGTCCTCGAATCCATCGTTGCCGTCTCTCTCGTTTCGCTACAGCATTGGTCGCTACATCCGCTCTTCTCCTCGCTTCCGTCGCTTGGCTCTCCCTCGTCTTTTCACCTGCCACTTCTCGTTGCTGGCATCTCCTTAAAGACTGGGAAGACACCCATATCTGGAACCATCCTCATATCCCTCAAGAAACATCTCCACCGTCAATTCCATCTCTCCCTTTCTTCGATCATGACAACGACAAGGACAAGATTCTCCAACCAAGAAACCGAAGTCTCTGGGAAGAAGAGACAAATCTTCTTGATCTGTCTCTTCATCACTTGATGTTCGGTATCGCTGGATCTTCACAGCTTTGGGATCGGCGTAAAGAACTCGTCAGGCTTTGGTGGAAACCTTCTAAGATGCGTGGTCACGTTTGGCTCGAAGAGCAGGTTTCACCACAGGAAGGTGATGATTCTCTTCCTCCAATCATCGTCTCTGAAGACTCTTCTCGTTTCCGTTACACTAATCCCACTGGCCATCCTTCTGGACTTCGAATCTCACGCATCGCGATGGAATCTTTCCGCCTCTCTCTCCCTGATGTAAGGTGGTTTATCCTCGGAGACGACGACACTATCTTCAATGTCCGCAATCTTCTTGTCGTTTTGAGAAAGTATGATCCTTCCGAGATGGTTTATGTCGGAAACCCTTCGGAGAGTCACTCTGCTAACTCTTACTTTAGTCATAATATGGCGTTTGGAGGCGGTGGCATTGCTATTAGCTACCCTTTAGCGGAAGCTCTCTCTCGTATCCACGACGATTGTCTCGATAGATACCCAAAGCTATACGGTAGTGATGATCGTCTCCACGCCTGCATTACAGAACTCGGTGTTCCTTTGTCTAAAGAGCCTGGCTTTCACCAGGTACTGTCTCATCATTATCTCTTGTCTCTTTAGTCTGATCATTGCTAATTTCACCGGTTTTGTGGCAGTGGGATATTAAGGGAGATGCTCAAGGGATCTTGTCTTCTCATCCCATCGCACCTTTTGTCTCAATTCATCACGTTGAAGCTGTGAATCCTCTCTATCCGGGCTTATCGACATTAGATAGTTTGAAACTCTTCACAAAAGCTATGGATTTGAACCCCAGGAGTGTTTTGCAGCGATCGATCTGTTACGATCATACTCAAAAGCTGACATTTTTGATCTCCCTTGGTTATGTTGTGCAAGTTTTCCCGAATATCCTCTTACCACGGGATCTTGAGAGAGCTGAGCTTACTTTCTCTGCCTGGAACGGGATAAGACATCCGAGTGAGTTTGATCTTGACATGAAGTTTCCAGTTTCATCTCTCTGTAAGAAGCCGATACTCTTCTTCTTGAAAGAGGTAGGACGTGAAGGGAACGCAACACTTGGAACGTACTCGAGATCCTCGGTAAAGGATGATTTGAAGAGGAAGCTTCTGTGTTTTCCTCTCTCTCCTCCTCTGCATAACGTGGAAAAGATCCAGGTCCTAGGGCTTCCTCTGAGCAAAAATTGGCACTTGGTGAGGTTTTCTTGTTTGTCGTTTGATCACTTAATGTTTCTGTCCTTTTTTTTATAATTTGCAATTGATAATAATGATTCTTTCACTCTCATTTTTACTATTATGATCAGGCGCCGAGACGGTTGTGTTGCACAGCAACCCCAACTACTAATGAGCCTCTCAGATTAACAGTTGGGCAGTGTGGAAAGATCATTTTGGGTTCCATGATTAGTTCCCAATGAACACTTTATGGTGGTGGATACTGGATCTAAGCATATGTTGTTTCAGCAATATCCTGTGGCTTGTACATGAGGACCTTAACTGTTGTCTGACCTAGAATGTTAATGCTCAAATTTGAATTGTTTTTTCATCCTTTGTCACTCTTTTGTTTATTCTTTTTTACTTTCTTTTGTACATCTGAAATTTTCAAGAACTCAACATTTCCCGTTGAGGACGAGTGCATTGTGTACAACAACATTTGAGTTTGGCACATCATCAAAACTTCTTATCTATCTCTGTAGATTGTTTTATTTTTATGATACTCTTGTGTGAAAAATGGGTCTTTTTTATCTTCTCCTATCTACTACATTGTCAATCTTAATAGCCACATAATATTTGTGGGTTAAAGTTTGTTTTATATCTTTTATAAAAAGTTATATATCCACTAGTAGAGTGGTCCATGGGTTGTGGATTTAGTGCGGATTTAAGGAAATGTCTTTGGTTGGATAGATTTTTAAGATGTCTGTGTGTGTTCTAAAACTGTGTGTTTAATCAGAGTGTTGTGGTCTGAGTTGACTTGTCATGAACTCTCTGACACACTGGCAAGTGAGCCCAGGTTGGCTACTTGTTTGTCGTAAACCCTGAAATTGACATTATGAAGAGAGACTAGTTGCATCATTGTGTCTGTTTAAGGGGTCAAATAGTTAATGCAGTGATCATACAAAGTTAAGCCCCTAAATTTGTTTCTTTTTTAAGACTTGGTGTAAGTAAAATTGTTTGGCTTTCTGACTTTGTTGAGGTATTTATTGGCTGCCACTCAGAACGTAGAAGAAAGGATTTTGAGAGGAATCTTGATTTTTAGTGGGTGTGGATTTCTCAATTCTCATCCAACAATTACAATATTTCCGGACCATTTTTTAAACTAGTTTCTGATAGCTTGTCAAAATTGATGTTGACTTGTTTTCTATTGGTGCAGAGAGAGACTTTGTTTTGGATTTACTTTGTTGGTTTTAAGATTAAGAGAGAAAAATGATTAAACGTTAAATCAAACGCACTAAGATCTAGATCTCTTACGAGAGGGAGATGAAATTGCATCAACAAAAAAAAGGAAAGAAGATGGTTAGCTAAGAGAGATTCAGAAATCAAGGAACTCACTCCGCGAGCATGTTCTTACCACCTCTTTTGATTATGCATTATTCTTGTCTTTCGTTTTAATTAAGTTAAAAAAAAATTAAAAGAGAACAAGACATCACATGTAAGAAGTAATAAATAAGTGTGCAAAAAGGGGTTAAGGAGAGAGAGAGAGAGGCATGTGAAAGTGGGGAAGAAGAAGAGAATACAGCTGTTTCCGCCGTTCTCTCTTTCTTTCCTCTTCAAGAATGTTCTCCACTTCCACCGCCCACCTTCTCTCTTCATACCTTCTTCTTGTTTATCTCTCTCTTTTTATTTATTTATCTATTCTTTTCTTCCTCTCAATTATTATTATTAACATATTCTTCCAGTTACGTTTTATATATTTATTTTGTGTATAACCCAATTGTTTTCTACTCTTTAAGCAGGGTTGAGTAAAATAACTAGATCGAAAATCCAAACTGAATTTGACCTAAAAAAATTATCTAAAAGTTTTGAGTTATTTTAAAATTTTTATTTTTTTATTTTTTTATTTATTTTTTTAAATTTTTTTTAAAAAAAATATATTATGAATACATGGATTCAACCCAAACCCGATGGAACGGAAACAAACCCGATTCGAATATAAAAAAAATATCCGGTTCCTATTTTCTAAACCTGAAAACTAGAATTACTTAAACGGAACCCGAACTTCCAAACCTATCCTCACCATTCACGATTTTTTTTTAGTAAGATATTTTTCCTTTTTTTAGATGGCTATCAAACCAGCGGTGTATATATGTGTAGCGTGAGTGATTTGGTAAATGAAAATGAAATGTTGTAACAAACAGTTATAATATTATGTAGGTGAGGCTATTTATTAAGAGTGTATAATGTCGACAGTGTGAGTGTCTGCATCGACGTCTTCAGTTGGCAGCTAAATTTTAGATATGATGCTATTTAATTCCTGCTCATTAAAACTTCGTCACTCCTATCTTTCTTCACCACAACTTTTTTAGTAATCTCAAAATGTACTTGTTCCATTATCTTTACTAATTCTTCTAAGCTCTCTTTATTAGATTGTGTAATGTATTGTATTTTCATGTCCTAAATTTTTTAATTTATCATATATCCTGAAGTTTCTTCTAATTACCTTCAATTTTGTAACAATAATTTGTAAAAATCTTCTCAAATCTTAAATATGTTTCATATTCTCTTAAATTTAGTTTTTAAAAATCTTAAATATGTTTCATATTTTCTACTCAAATCTTAAATATATCCAAATAAATCCAAATTTTTGATCCAATATGTGTTTTTTCAAAAATGCTAAACTAGAAATGAAAAAACATTGTTATGTTACAATTTAATTAAACAATAGATTATTCAAGATCTTAAAAATAAATAAATAAATTGTTTGATATCACTAGATAAATAATATTTTTTAAACATCACCAATATTCACTTTTAGATATAACATCCAAAGTTTTAAAATTTTTTTGATAAATTGTTTGATATTGCACTCAAGTTTTTTTTTTTTTTTTTAAATTGATATCTCAAGATCTACTAAATGTTTGTAAACTTGTGGGGTATAAAAAAATTTTCGTTACTCTAATATCCCAAAAACATATTTTGTGTAATTTTCTAATCTAAGATTTCTAAACTTGCTCAAAATTCAACAGAAAAAAGGGAAGCCAAATCTACAATGGCACTAGCGGTGTAAAAATGC
The DNA here is from genome assembly GCA_039880935.1 of Streptanthus diversifolius. Lineage (NCBI taxonomy): Eukaryota > Viridiplantae > Streptophyta > Magnoliopsida > Brassicales > Brassicaceae > Streptanthus > Streptanthus diversifolius. The sequence continues at coordinate 6,983,274 of JAXGFM010000003.1, read as the reverse complement.
AAATATACTCATTTTATTAAGAGTTTTTTATTTCTTCTTTTTTTATTTAATATTGTTTAATAAAATAATCTAGAGAGTATTATAGTCATAACAACATCCATTCTAAGGTTTTAGATTAGAATATAATAGTTAAATTTTAATTAAATTTTTATAATGTAACTTTTATCAAGTTAATATATTTATTATAATATTCTCTGTAGTGTAATAATAATATTTAACTAAAAAGTTTGACAGAACCAATAAAGTTTTGAAATTTGAATGCTAATTAAGTCAAATTTTCTACTTTTATAAATTAAAATAGGATAATTTGTTAATTGTACCCATTGTAATGTCTATTTTCACTTTACATATTTTTTACAATCAAATTTGATTAATCCATCTTTTTAATATGTTTTATAGTGGTGTAAATTATTTAATATATATTTATAGAACAATCGGCTGAAGATTACAATCATAAAAACACTAACTATAATCTGTTCCATCATATCATTGAATAATATAAGTATTGATCAATATTTAATATTATATATTTTTAATAAGTTAAAATATTTATTAATATTATATCATATAATATATTATGAGATTCAACTAAAAATAATTAATTAAATTAATATAATTCTTGTGAATTCTCATTAATTATGTTTATTTAAAAAATGAATCATATTTCATACAAAAATATTTTTTTATAAAAATCTGATGAAACAAAAATATGATAAATAATATGATAACTAATGTAATACAAAATTAATGAATGAATAATCATATATAATTAGACATACTATGCTCTATATTTATTTTCAATTATTTATAGTCTAAAATATCCTTATACAATAACTAATTATTTTAAAATTTGAATGATATTTTCAATAATATAACACTACAGTAACATATGATTATATATTATTTCTATATAATAATTCTAAGTTAATATATTAGATGTTCTATCTAAGTTCTAACCATTTTTAAAAATATTATTTTAGGTTAGCAATCGGGTCCTATTTTATCAAAAAATTCACGCCTATATACAACATGAGGTATGGTTTATAATCAAACAAATTCATTGACATTATAGATTTACTATTTTTTGGACTGTTATTTATTACATCACTATTGTTTAGCCTGTTTTTATTTCACAACACTATTGTTTGGTCCGTTTCTATTCTATATTACACAACAAAAATTAAAATTAAAAAGGAGAGAGAGACTGTTGAATTGGAGAGGAAAGAGAGTGGGGGAAAGATGTCAAGGCTGGTCCAGCTCAAATCGGGTAAAATATGAAAATTCCAACTTTGTCCTTCCCTCTCCCAAAAATCTGATTGTCACATACCCTACCAATTAGACAATGCCACGTGGGCACCATATACATGATGGTGGGAGAGGACAACAACATGGGATGCACATGATTTTGTGTTTATTATATATTTTTTTTCAATTTTTAACCCAAAATAAATAAAAAAAAAATTAATCGGATCAATGGCAATGAGATGTTTGCGGATCCAAATTTAACTTTCAAAGCCCTCCTTCCTTATAATAATAATAATAATACAAATAAAATTTAATGTTAATAAAAATATGTGGACCCTTTTTTCAAAATTAAAAAAAAAAAAGAAAAGAAAAAGAGAGGTGAAGAAAAGTGGGTTTAACAATTATTTGCTGCAAAGTTAGAAGAGGCTCAGCTTTATTAACTTCTCTTTGCTTTCATTCTCTCTATCTATCTATCATCATCATCCTCGTAATCCTCATCTCTCCTTTCTAACACCTAGTTGCAGTAAAAAAAAGGCTGCTTCTTTCTCTTCCTCCATCGTCAATGGTTTTATGAAGAAACCGTGAGCTTATAGAGAGAGAGAGTGTAGAATAAAAGAGTGGTGGATTCTTGAAATTAAGATTGGTGAATCTAGAGATGGAGCAAGTAGGAGGAGCTGGTGGTGGTGGTAATGAAGTTGTGGAGGAGGCTTCACCGATCAGCTCAAGACCTCCGGCTAACTTGGAAGAGCTTATGAGATTCTCAGCGGCGGCAGATGACGGTGGAGGATTAGGAGGAGGAGGAGGGGGAGGAAGCTCGTCTTCTTCATCGGGAAACAGATGGCCGAGAGAAGAAACGCTTGCTCTTCTCAGGATCCGATCTGATATGGATTCTACTTTCCGTGACGCCACTCTCAAAGCTCCTCTTTGGGAACACGTTTCCAGGTTACTCTTTCTCTCTCTCTCTCCTCCATTACAATCCTTCTTCTTCTTCTTCTTCTTGAATTCTCATCTTCAATGGTGTTTCTCAAATCCAAAAGATAGCATATAGAGATCCATTTGCATGTGTTTCCGACGCTTACTTTTTATTTTATTTTATTTTATTTTCTGTTATATGTATAAAAATATATAATATATTCGGGATTAATAAGCATCTTCACCATCCCCAAGAAAATGAAAAAAGAACTGTTTGTTTATACAGAGTGGCTCATGAGTTTCTGGGACGTTTTCGATTTTGTAAATCCCAAGACTCTTTTTTTTTTTTTTTTTTAAGTAAAAATTCCGATCGAACAGTACCCATTAATTTTTTAGCTAACAGTAACAAGAAAAGAGAGAGGACAGAATCTGAGTTTTGATGTTTGAATGGCTCACACACAGGAAGCTGTTGGAGCTTGGTTACAAACGCAGTGCTAAGAAATGCAAAGAGAAATTCGAAAACGTTCAGAAATACTACAAACGCACTAAAGAAACGCGCGGTGGTCGTCATGACGGTAAAGCTTATAAGTTCTTCTCTCAGCTCGAAGCTCTCAACACTACTCCTCCTCCTCTTCATCCTCCTTCTTCCTCTTCCCTCGACGTCACTCCTCTCTCCGTCGCTAATCCCATCCAACAACAGCCTCCTTCTTCTTCGCAATTCCCAGTCTTCCCTCTACCGCAAACGCAAACTCCACAACCGCTTCAACCGCACATTGTCTCCTTTACACCCATTCCAGCTCCTCCTCCAACGGGTCTCACATTTCCCGGAGTCACCTTCTCGTCTCACAGCTCATCGACGGCTTCAGGAATGGGGTCTGATAATGATGACGAAGATATGGGCGTGGATCAAGCGGGTCCCAGCAACCGCAAACGCAAACGTGGGAACCGTGGCACGGGAGGAGGCGCCAAGATGATGGAATTATTCGAAGGTTTGGTGAGACAAGTGATGCAGAAGCAAGCGGCTATGCAAAGGAGTTTTCTTGAAGCGCTTGAGAAAAGAGAACAAGAACGCCTCAATCGAGAAGAAGCATGGAAACGACAAGAGATGTCTCGACTAGCTCGAGAACACGAGATCATGTCTCAAGAACGAGCTGCTTCTGCTTCTCGTGACGCCGCAATCATTTCATTGATCCAGAAAATCACTGGTCACACCATTCAGTTACCTCCTTCTTTCTCATCACATCCGCCTCAACCGTCTCCGCCGCCGCATCAACCTCCACCCGCTGCTAAACGTCCTTCATCACAAGCTGTAGAACCACCTCAATTACAACCTATAATGGCGATTCCACAACAACAGGTTTTTCCTCCTCCTCCTCCACCTCATCAACCAGATCATAAACAACAACAACAGCAGCAGCAGCAGCAACAACAACAGCCACAACAAGATATGATCATGAGCTCGGATCAATCGTTACCGTCATCATCGCGATGGCCAAAGGCCGAGATTCTTGCGCTTATAAACCTTAGAAGCGGAATGGAACCAAGGTATCAAGATAATGTCCCTAAAGGACTTTTATGGGAAGAGATCTCAACATCAATGAAGAGAATGGGATACAACAGAAACGCAAAGAGATGCAAAGAGAAATGGGAAAACATAAACAAATACTACAAGAAAGTTAAAGAAAGCAACAAGCAACGTCCTCAAGATGCTAAGACCTGTCCTTACTTTCATCGCCTTGATCTTCTTTACCGCAACAAAGTACTTGGTAGTGGTGGCGGCTCTAGCGCTTCTGGTCTACCTCAAGACCAAACATTAACAGTACAAAAGCAGAGTCCAGTCTCTGCAATGAAGCCGCCACAAGAAGGAGTTGTGTTTAACGTTCATCAACCTCACCGGTCAGCTTCAAGTGAGGAAGAAGAACCTAGAGAGGAAAGTCCACAAGGAACAGAAAAGGTACAAACCCTTCTTTTCATTTTCAAAATATGAATTGGTTTTATTTCTTAATAACTAAAATCTTGATTTGTTGGAATTGAAGCCAGAAGACCTTGTGATGAGAGAGCTGGTGCAACACCAACACCAACAACAAGAACAACAACAACAAGATTCAATGATAGGTGAGTATGAAAAGATTGAAGAGTCGCACAATTATAATAACATGGAAGAAGAGGAAGAAGAGATGGATGAAGAAGAACTAGACGAGGATGAGAAATCCGCGGCTTATGAGATTGCATTTCAAAGCCCTGCAAACAGAGGAGGCAATGGCCACACCGAGCCACCATTCTTGACAATGGTTCAGTAAAATCAAAATCACTGTTTCCTAATTGCCCTCGTCCCAACCAAATGTACTTATGTGTGCATAGTTTCTAAACAACAACCAAAAAAAATTCAAAATACCAAACACACACATCTGACACCAAAAACTGAAAATCAAGGTCTCATCAATCTTGATTTCCAGTGAATACAATTCTTTTTTTTTTTCACATTCTTTCCCTTTGTTCCTTTTCTATCTCACTGTCTCTTGTTTGTTTCTCTGTTCATTGTTTTCTTCTCCAACACACACACCTCCCCACCCACATGAACAAAAACTCTAGCTAAAGGTCTTTTAGTTTACTTGGAGTTGTAATTCATCAGCAAGTCTCACAGTTTTTTTTTTCTTTTTCTTCTTAAAACATTTGTTGATTGGTTAATTGGGGAATAAAAGAGTTGTTTTTTTCTTCTCCTTGAGGTAGACTTAAGAAACAATAGATAATGTAAATCTTTATTTCTTTATCGGGTTTTTAAGCATTTTACTTTATTTCTGCTGCTTCTACTTTGAATTGATAGATGAAAAAGATAGTTTTATTCATATTCACTTTGCTTCTGATATTTTTGACTGAGAATAGACTCACTCAAAGCCCATAGAAGAGAAGAAAGAATCTGTGTTTTATGTTTTATCCTTTTTGCGGCGCCCACAAAGACATAATCCGATAAGCCATTATTCATTTGTGTCACGATCAATTAAATAGGGTCACTCAAAGTTTTGTTCTTTTGTTTCAACTTTCTCCTTTTTTATTTATTTTCCTTATAATCAAAAGCATGTGCAGCTTTTGTACTTACAACGACAAGACTCGTGCCACTGTCATTGTTCATCTTCTGTCTCTTTTTTTTTGCTTTTGAATACCTTCAAAAACTGTTTCAGAATATATTTGATTTTAACTGCAAAACCAATCATATATAGAAAACAAAATCACTACAAACACACAGAAAATATAAGAAAGCTGGTAATTTGAATGGAGAGAATATACAAACATGGACTGATACAGAATGATCAGACCATAAAAAAAAGAAAGAAAGAAAGAAAGAAAAGATTCTGTATCTTTTTGATAGAGAGAGTAATAATGGAGGAAATGGGTACAGGTAAGAAAGAGTAAGTACCACTTTGATTGCCAACTTGCTTTCACCTCTTTGTGTCTTACACAGCTGCCCCAACGTGCAATCATTTATATATATATATTTATATTTATATTTATTAAAATGTATGTATGTATGTATCTAATTATACATATATTACTACGTAATGCTTGTGTATAAAATACACCAACGACTAGTCTGTCCTACTCTTACCCATGTGCATTTGTTGTTTTCTTTATTAATTACACTTTATACTCTCTCTTTTTTTGTTTTTGTTTTTGTTTAATTACGTATATTTAAGGTAACCCCAAAACAACTCAACATGTAATCAACAAGTTCACATGTTGATCCCACCATAAACTCAAAAGTTTAAGATCTGTTTTTAAGCCACTCACATGTAGTTTCCTTTTTGATTAGGCTTTGCCTCACTTTTCTTGTCTACAAAACCGTAATGTTCTCTTTGTTTGTAACTTTTATTTCTTATGAAGAATCTAACTATATCTCTAAAACCGACTAAATCATTCTGGCGTGATCAGTATTTAAAGGTTGTACTAGTTGAGCATTAAACAAACAAAAAAAAAGAGTTTTCAAGATCATGAGTTCGAGTACCGTTTACGTAAAGAAAACTAAAATAACCACTTCACATACTGTAGCCTTCCCGTTCGAAGATATTAAGAGCTAGGTCGGGAACTTTTTGGTGAACTTAAAAGTTATTAATAGAATGTATTGAGGTTATTGATTGGAAAACTTAACGAGGAAGCTACCCTTTTTAAACTAGTGTCAAGTTCAAAGCACAGACATACAAAACGACCAACTTTTGAAAATCTGATAATTAGGAACCAAACAAGTGTTAGTTGAAAGATTCACAAAACACAATCCAATCCATCAACTATCAATTCCCACTTCCATTTACACAAAGAAAAGGGCATTTCCTATTTTTCTTCACTTTTTCAAAACATTAGGTCACTTTTGCCCCAAGTAAACAAAATTTCTAAATAAAGGGGAGAAAGATCCGAAGTTGGGAACTATGAAGCTGTAGTCAATATAAGTTAGGTAGTTTAATAGAGCTCTGCTCTGCTTTTACTCCTCTTCATCTTAGCCTTGAACCTCGACTTTACCATCAGTGTTTCTACTGTGTTAATGAAGTTCCCAATGGCCATCACAACCAGAAGAATGCCACAAATCAATACCTGCCACAACCATTCGCGTTATCATCAGGAAATCATTGTAATAAACCATTTCCTCGCATTTTTAAGATAAGTTACTTGCTTGGAAATGAGAAACAAGATCAGCTAGAGACTGAGTCTTCAATATTCACACTTTTCAATATTATATCTACAAATTTTAACTATTGTCTAGATCAAGATTTTATATTTTTTCGACACTGGTTCGTGACCAGTGGGGATAATGAACAAATGCTGCCAGAAGAGCGAGTTTAAAATACCTGCCATTCGCCAACTACCCCAGTTAATGCTGTCCTGAGCAACTGCAGTCCAACATATGCTTCAAAGCCCTGAGCTTGCCAACGTATAGTTTAAAAATGTTACAATCGATACAATAAACAACCTTATAGATTTAGTATATATCTGAAGTTTCCTGTGGAATTGTCGTGAGTGAGAAAAAATCTTTCATTCTTTAGACCATCTTACAAGTCTGAGACGACATTTTAAAGTTTTGTTTACTTAATAAGATATCTTCGAAGAGATATTTGCGTTCAAATTATATCCTCATGGAAGCCATGAAAACGAATAATAGCTACAAATCACTAGCTAACCACACAAGCCTTGTCTGGTTAACTGTTAATAATAACCACACATATCACGGATAATAAAGTGCATGCTTTAGCATTAACTGTTAAAACTGATGCGCAACAAAAGTAAAACTGTTACCTGTAGAGTGAACAAAATGGGACATAATAGCAATAATTGCCCATCTACTCCAGCTGTTTCTCCCCATACAACGTCCATCCTCTTAGCCTGAAAATGATCACAATGCACATTTTTACAGCCATCTTCATAGAGAGTACTGATAGGATTTGGACCAGATAAAAGATGTAAATAGTATGGCACCTTTCCCAGTGCAATGCGAGTGTATAATCTTTGGCGCTGATATCTATTTTGCAGAAGCATTGCAACACCTTGCATCATAGCCCATTGGAGGAAAAGACGGACTCCTTTCTACAAAATATTTAGAACGATCCATAACATTTTACTTGGTAGAATTTACTCTGGATATATGATAATGATAATAACCAATACCTGCTTCTGAACACAGTTTGGTTGGCCTTTGATTTCCCAAGTGAGACTAACAAGGGCCATAGCCATGGCACAATAATGATGATAAAGCCACCTGCAAAAAGCATATCAGCCGAAAAGTTTAAGTCATCTCCAACCCACAGGAGGGTATATATGTTGATCAGATCACGAGAGTCACATGCAACAAAACAGCCAAAATGAACGATTCACTTCAGCTAAAAATCATCAACCAACTGAAATTACATTTCCTATAGAAATTCCTACCACCACTCAATCCTAATGCCCCTCATTCAGCAGCGCGATCAATATAGGCTTGTGGCGGTACCAAAAACAGAGGCAAAACACTGAACAGCGACAAAGGATTCGATGCTTGCAGTCTAAGTTTACACCCTAAACTTAATAATCACAAACAAGGAGTGTTTGCAGCACACAGAATTTAACTAACGGAAAGAGAGACTAGCACCAGAAGATAAATAAACCCTGCTTTCAAAGGACAGAACATCAAATTGAATGTAGAACCTAAGATCAACATCTAGCATAACAGATCACTCCAAAGATAATGTAATTTACCTAACGTTATATCATGTAATTAATAGCATAGAATAATCCAAATTTGAAACACTGGATAACAATAGCCAAGTAATTAATTAAGGGATCAAAACAAATCATAATGAACTTACCATGAACGGATGTCACTCCCGTTGGCTCTCAATATGTTCTCTCGCATAGCCAAACCAGCATAAAGGAATAAAAGCCAAGCCTGATAAAAGGGACTTCACAAGTTAATACAAGAATCTAAAACGCATAACGGTATCAAAAAGTAAACTCAAATCAACACGACCTCAACGCTAATATACCTCGTAGAGCTGAACAGGGAATGCAGGCAAACATCCTTCCCAGACATAAGATCTTAGTGTCAAAAGTATTGCTGGGAAAACAAGAAAAAGAAGAGCTGTCCTATCCTATTTCCATGAAAAGTTAAGAGATTTCACGTTATTTAACACTTAAATTCTAAATTGAAGACATATCAATGGGGGCAAAAAGCAATGACTAACTCTGTAGCTATTGTATTCTTCTTTGACTTTCAGTTGTATATCTTTTCGTGAGGCTCGAACATTCACTGGTCCCAAAAACATTCTTACAAAGCGCCCTGATAAAAAAACGTTAACGCATTCAAACAGTGATTCCAAGTCTAATCATTTACAATAGGATCAAATCAAAAATGAATCTTGAGATTTGAATTAGTGGTCTTGAAGGAGAGAAACCTTGAGGTTTGGAGGGAAGGAAAGAGGAAGTGTCCCCATCGGCAAGCATGCATCTAGCTCGTTGCAGATCCTCCTCAAGCTGCACCAAAAGATGAAACTTTTATCCTAAGATTCGAGAGATCGAATAAGAGAGGGAGAGAGAGATGAGGGATGAAGAAATAATGCCTTCTCGAACAGCTTAGGATCGAGATGTTTATCGGAGACGAGAGTGGAGTGTAGGCGACGGATTGATGCGTCAACGGCGGAGGATCTCTGACGGAGAGAAAGCTCTTCTTGGGAAGAAGAAGAGACGAAGGAGGTGGCAGAGTCGTGGAGCTCTTTAACCTGTTCGACGATTTGTCTAACTTCTTCTTCAACCTCCATGGTGTCGGATTCAGAAAGATGCGATCGGACTTTGTATTGTCCGAATGAGGGAGGGGGGATTGGAGAAACCCACGATGAAAAGGTTGGATTTTTAGAGACGAGAGGGAGAAGAAGAAGAAGAGGTTGGAGTTTGTTTTGGTGTTTTCTCAAATGATGAGGTCCTTAATCGTAAATACGGATCAATCGCACGCATCTTTCGATTCTTTTCTCATGATCTTTTTTTTTCCCACTTAGCCTAATCTAAATTAGCAAAATATGATTAAAAAAATTAAATAAATTAAACTAGAATGTATTACAATTTCATGTCGGCATGATGGCAATATCGTATCATAGATAATACATAAATTTCCAATTTTTTTGTGAAATGTGTTTTTATGTGTATCATTCGTAGAAACTGGAAAGCCAACATTCATTAATACAAATATTATAAAATCTAAAACAATCTAAACTTATTACTATGATACAATTTCATGCTCTTCCAAATCCCCACATTTTTTTAAATTATCAAAATATTTTGGGTTGAAAACTAAATTTTCAAACCCAAAACCAGAGCATATAATATTAATCTCATTCCAAAACATTATTATATTCTACAATCTTTAGTATAATGTTACGTATCGATTCATAACCACTGGATGCCCTACTTCAGATTCAAAAATGGATCTTTTATTAATGTTATTAAAACCAGATTAGAAAAAATATTAAAATTTTGTTTTTTAAGCTAAAAAGAAACCCACACAACGTTTGGTATATAAGTAATCAATTACCCCGATTATCCTATTTAAACCATGGACGGGACCTTATAAAATCTTAATAATGAAAGAAAACTGATTTTCAACAATCTATTTTTAAATTCAGTTTTTCTAATAAAAATTTCATGAACTCCAAAAATCCCACAACTTTCACAGAATCAAATTCCACCAACATCCCATATTTTTGTCTTGCTTTTTTCATATTGATCAAAAACTTTTTTTATAAAAATCTAAGATTACTTTAAATGAAAACAAAGTATTCAGCAAGGTATTGATTCCATTTGTTCATCCTAAGTGAGTGAATAAATGAGTAAATACTTCTGTTGATTGTCTAAACAACTTAAGAGCCAATGTTTATAGGAAAAGAGTATGAACACCAAAGTTAGCGCACCACCTCTTAAATTCCATAGTATACATTATTGAAATACATATTAACCTTAAAAAGACTATTTTGTAGAGAATAATGCAAACTAATCCGTAACTTTAATGTGATCATTAGTACTCAAAAAATATTCGAAGCCGCTTCATTTTCTTACATGAGATTTTTGCATCCTTACGTGGACTAATTTTTGTGGGATCCTCATTTAGTTATGCATCTGTATATAATCTACAATACAATAAAAGGTTATAAATATGTGGCAAGGAAACAAAAAGAAAGATAAATTATATATGTGGCAGTGAAATAAAAAGAAATAATAAATCATATAACTTATATCTTGGATTTAATGAGTGAGTTAGATAATTTAAGACATTTTTTTTGTCAAACGATCCTCTAAAATTTGATAAAAAAAACATAGTTAGACACTTGACATTTTTTACTAAGTTTGCTTAAGCACTTACTCACCAAGTCTTCTAATTTTACCCTCATCCATCGCTCTCCATACTAAAGTTAAAGTCCACATTTGTGGTTCTATTTTATTTTCATTTTTAATTTTTTTTTGGAAAAAAGGAAATGGGGTTAAGCAGCTATGTATTAGTGGTTCTGCAACTAAAATATAAGCAAAAAGTTGTTTTCTTATTTACTTTCATAAAGTATTGTGGAACCCAATTTTATAAGCTTTTTTGGCTCAATAAAACTTGAATAATTGTGAAGAGAAATTTGGTAAGTTGGAATGGATAATTTATTGAGTTAAGAAAAAAAATCAAATATTGACTCCATGTTTCATCTTTTGAAAATCATTTTTTTTTGACAAAAAAAAATCATTTTAATACGATTTCTTTAATTTATATTTTATTCAATTGATTTTATTTTGTAATTTTCAATCAGAATTGTTGCGATTCTTACAAATATATACATAAAAATAGTATGTAATAATCTACTAAAGCTACATAGACAAGATCATGAAACAATGGTATGGACATATATTTGACACAAATATCCTGAACTATTTGATGTGTTAGTCGTGTATGCTAAGAACAATGTTAGAATGTCACTACACAAGTTATTCTTTAATGTATGAAGTAATGATCATATACATTCATCTATTTCAACATAATGGTGTTTATCAGTGGATTTTTGATGAGGTATGGCTATGCTATATTTTTTTTTTTACTTGGCCAAATATAACCAAGATTCTGAAATTGGCAAATTCGTCCAATAGGCATCAAAACTTGTCTCATGCAATATATTTTCATATGGTATGCTGTTTGTTGGGCATTTCTTGTACGTCAGTACAACTTTTAAGTTTTTTGCTTTTGTTTTTAAGCATTCAATGTTATGAAGAAAAATGAAAGATGAGCACTTAAAATTATATACCTTGGATTTAATGAATAAGCTAGATGATGCAAATAAATGTTATTTTTTGTCCAACAATTCACTAAGATCTGATAAAACATCGTAGAATGAACTATATTCAAACACTTGATGCTTTTTTCTCTTATAGATCTCAAATTTTACATTCTAAATCACATAATCACACATCTTATATACAAAGTGAAAGCATGGCTTGTCAACGTTAAAAAACCAAATCATCTCATATATAGCCATAGTGAAATCAAAGTGAAAGCATGGCTTGTCGTATAATTCCTTCTTATTATTCATGTTTTTCTTTGGATAGGCAATAGCCATGAATCACTAAAAATATAAATATCAATAATAAGAAGTCATAAATAACATGATCAAGATACCTAGAGAATATAAAGTAAACTATAACTAAGACAATTAATATTAACATTTCAGCACACGTGTATCAAATGTTCCTCCTCTGCAACTCTACAAATAAAGCACAACACCACCATTTTCTTACTGCGGTTTCAAGAACGAGGTTTAGTCATTCTATTCTCCACCTAGAGAATTGGTACCACTCCACCATTCGGTTTAAAGACCTTCTGATTTAGACTAAGTCTCATCTGTTTTGCTGAAATATCTCTCTCACCATCTAAATTTTGCTTCAGGCTTTGATTTACGATACTTGGAATGAATGAAATGCTATGTTCCATCAAGCCGAAACACGGCTTGCGATTACTGTCACCAACCTTAATCATCAAGCTTACTCGAGCTTGCCATTACTCTCCCGTATTTATAGAAAACATGGTTTTGGATCTTCCACCGAACCACACCTTCAAATTAAATTGCTCTTTTCTAATTTACAGTAATAACCTATGAAACTCTTCAACTCCGTCTGTAGCATATATTTTCTCTCAACATTATTAACCAAAAGGGGGAAAAAATATAACATATGAGCAACAATGTTAATGTCTAAGTAATTTTCCAGCAAGATCCTCAACAATATATCACTCACACAATAAAAACCAATCATGAATCAATCTTTGTTCTAATTTGAAACCTCCGACTCAAATATAATATATATCTATAGATACTAAAGAATCGAAACTATGAAATCCAAATAAAATATCAATCACAAATGTCACATCATCTAAATAGAGAATGAAAAACTATGGAACAAAATAATATCTAAAAAGCATATTTCTTCTCTTACCACAATGACTTGACCTTTATTATCTGGCATTTCCGCCAATCTAATCGTTTATACAGTGTTAGCCCTCGATGATATTCAATCTACAAGTTATGTTTCAGTAGTTAAGATCAGAAACAAACAAGCACCAAAAATCAGTTATCTCATTTGTCTCCAAAACACTTAATATGAGACCTTCTTTTTAAATGTAAAAGCCATCATTATAGTATCCATATACAAACTTGTTCCTTTCGTTTACATATTCTCAAAATTCATAAGCTTTATTCATTACCTCAAGAACTTTCTCTGTAACATCCATATACAATTTCACTGCTTCAAACCAAAACCCATTAATTTTATATACCTTGAAATAGCATGTGGACCTAGTCAAAACTAAAAGAATAAGATTTTTCATTATTTTATACCACAATATATCAACATTTTCAAAGTATATATTTCCAAATCTCAGGATTAGTCAGATCATACTGAGTCTGCATCAATATTCCAAGCATAATCTCCAAAATCAAATGTTAGATACAAAATGTGAAAGAGACATAAAGTACATGAATGTTTGCTGAAGTAGCAAATTGTTACAACAGAAAAGTATCATGAGTATTCTCAAAGAGGTCATAAGGTTTCTTACCGGTTCCACCCATTCTTTTAGTTGGATTAGTGAGGTTAAGCTTTGCACCAAATGATCTCATTCACTCTCCTCTTTAATATTGCCTGCAAAATAAGCATCAATTTAATGGGTTAGAAACTCAAGAGACAATAAAATATATATAAAAAAAATTCATTTATGATTTCTTTCAATTACGATTAAAAAGTATCAAATTAGTTACATGTGATATTTTATTTTAAAACTAAAATTTTTACATTCACCTGTCTTTGGTGCTATAAATGGACTGCATATGTTCTTGCGTGCACTACAAGAAAACATACCAATTTACAACGGAATTTCCGACGGAAATAAATCCGTCAGAAATTTCTAAAGGATTTTTAACGGATTTCTAACAGAAAAAAATTAAAAAAACGTTTTTTTACGTCGGAAATCCCTCGGAAATTTTCGAAGGATTTTTGACGGAAATTTAATTTTGAATTTTTTTTAATATTTATTTTAAATACCGTCGAAAATCTCTCATTAATTTTCGAGAGATTTCCAACGGAATAAATTTTTTATTTTTATTTTTATTTCCGTTAGAAATCCCTCGGAAATTTCCGAAGGATTTCCGACGGATATTAAAATTAATATAAAAAGATTTAAATTTTAATTTCCGTCAGAAATCCCTCAGAATTTACTGAGGGAGTTCCGACGAAAATAAATTTTTCGATTTTTTTAAAAAACATTTCCGTCAGAAATCCATCAGAAATTTCCGAGAGATTTCCGACGGAAAATAAAATTAAATTCGAAATTCAAATTCCGTCGGAAATCCATTGGAAATAAAAATAAAAAATTCGAAAGTTTCAATTTCCCTCCCATATTTTCCCTACTTTCCTCTACTACAATTTTTTTTTCTTTTTCTCATCTCCCACCATTTTTCTCCCTTCACTTCTTTTTTTTCTCTCCTTATTCTCCTCATTATCCTCTCCCTCTTCTTTCTTCTTCTTCTTCCTCCTCTTTCTCTTCTTTCTTTCCTTCTCACTTTCTTCTTCCTCTTCCTCTCTTTCATTCTCTCTCTTTCTCTCTCTTTTTCTTTTCCTTTTTTTTCTCTCCTCCCCATTTTTTTTTCTTTCTTCTCATTCTTCTCCTCCTCCTCTCCTTCTTCTACCTTCTTCTTCTTCTTCTTCTTCTTCTTCTTCTTCTCCCTCTTCTTCCTCTTTTTCTTATTTTCTTCTACCATTTCTTCTCTATCCTCCTCTCTTTCTCTCACATTTTTCAATTTTTTCAAAAAATTATAAAAATCTATAATCATAAAAAAATTTTAAAAAGTTAAAAAATTTATAGTTTTATAATTTTTAAAATTTTATATTTTAAAATTTATATTTTCTAAAATACGTTTTTTATAAAAAATAATTTATAATTTTTTATAATTTTAATTATAATATTTACGTTTTGTATGAAAAAAAAATAATTTCATTCAATTATAAATAATATTATTTTTTATATAAATAATTTCTTCTTTATAAATTAAAAATATTTTATATAATTAACATATTTTATAAATAGTTTTATATGTAAAGTATTAATAATTTACTAATTTTAACTAATTTTCATCATAAAATGTTTTTGTTTTTAAATAATTTTATTTTTTTTATTTCTGTCAGAAATCCGTTAATAATGTTTTTTAATTTTTTTAACTTTTTTTATTTCCGTCGGAAATCCCTCGGAACCTTGACCGTTAGAAATCCCTCGGAACTGGTTGACGTCAAAAATCCCTCAGTTTTTTCTAACCACCCTAATCCGTTGGAAATCCCTCAGAAATTTCCGAAGGATTTCTGACGGATTTAAGTTTTCCGACGCTGTAGAACTGACGGCAAAAATCCGTCGGAACACCGTCAAAAAAGGCTATTTCTGATGATTTTCTAATGGATTTTTCCGTTGGAAAAACAATTGTTTTCTTGTAGTGGTGGCTGCAATATAATCCTTCAGTTACTTTGTTGTGAACCATGAGATATATTTTTCCGATGAGTTAGAACATGGATGAATTTGGTTAACATCGGAAAAAGAAGCAAAATGTTTTCTTAAACTCAGATCGAGTTTTTAAGGCATCCCACACAAATTTCTCTTTATTTTTTGCCATATATAGAAGCATGGTGATTGGATAAGAAAAAACTTTGATACTTTTAAAATTTTATAGACAATTTGCGAATGGAGTTGTTGATTGGTTTCATTTTTTTTTGTTAATTTAACTTATTATTTTTAATATTGTGAGGTATTGTATTCGCCAGACATAGATAATAAATTTCAAAAATAACTATTATTTTACCACATTATTTACATTTTCATACATATAGATAACAGATTTAAGAACTAGAAAATAAATTGAAATATATCGACCTCAAAAAGCTGAAAAAAATATCGTCTATTTATCAATTTAGTTTTTATATAAACTTTATTAATTTATTTTTATGGATATGTGCTACTCATTCAGTACTGACATAGTGACATGATATGATATGATATGGAGCTGGAGAGGATTGTTCATCTAAGACTATGCGTAGCTATTTTTCAGAAAAAAATAGCTTTAAAAAAGTTCAAAATTTAAAATTTAAAAGTTATATCGATAAAGGGGGGACAAAATTGTTTGGGTCTGAGACCCATGTAGATACAGAACGCCCTTTCCACGTTTCAATATAAAAATGACATTTTGGGATGCAAAGTTTATTTCAATACACATAAATTTTAGACCTCTATTTAAATCCACAATTCATAAAGTTTAATGTTTCAATTCATACAATTAAAAATTTTAAACCTATTTAAACACAAAAATGAAATTTAATATCTCAGAAAACATAACCGGATGGTTTAAAATAAACCAAATTTAATTAAACTATTATTTAAACCATAAACACTAAATTTAATAAACAAACCGTGATTAAACCCCGATAACAACCCGAATTGACAACCCACACCTAGTTAATTAAAGAGATGGATCCTCCTAATCTTCGAAGAAAAACCCAGAAAAGTCAAATTCATTCTCAAATCCATACAATTGTAAAACATACCCTACAAATCACAAAATCTCAATATCTTGAAATCGATATACTTGAAATCGATAAAATCAGATGGATTGGACGCTTGTAATTCATAGAGATGAAAAAAGAAAGAAGAAGATGAACTAAAATCGGGTTTTGGATGTGTAATTGGGTCTTTTAAGAAGTCTGGTTTAATCTATTTTTGGTTCACACTGATTTTGATATGGTTAACTAAGAAAACTGTTTAAAATCGGAATTGTGTGTAAATAAGTTTAAAATTTTTAATTATGTGTGTTGAAACATTGAACTTTTTAAAATGTGGATTTAAATAGAGGCCCAAAGTTTAGGTGTATTTGAATCGAAAAGTTTCTGGTGTGTGAAAATAGGTCGTGCACCCGACATTTTCCTTGTAAATAATAAAAAAAGAACTTTTTGAAATGGTGTTTCTCTTTGTATTTTCCCAAATAATCATATAAATTTTCTTCAAACAAACTTGAGAAGAATAATTCTTTTAACAAACAAACAAACAAAAAACAAGGATGAGAAACACAGAGAGGATGAAGAAAAGAGTCTAAAAAGATGAATCTAGCTTAAGAAGAAGGACCGGTCCAGTAGGATTTTACAGCGAGAAGGATCTTCTCAGGTATAAAAGGACCTTTCTCATGATCCAAGATACGACTCGTCCACTTCATTCCATTGGTTATGCTTTGTATCTTCGTTAGCATTTCCACAGTGTCCCTAAACACCACTGTTCCTTCTGGTCTCAGTATTCTATCCATCTCAAGTAGTATCAACGTCACGTCACACCTTTCATCATCAACAAGAACATTACCATTCACGTTTAACGCGTACGCATATACTAATGCAAATGCTTACTATTACTTTGGGAAATATACACTAAAATTTAAACGTAAACTAAAGTCTAGTAATAGGTGTTTGTTTGTTTACCTGTTCTCGTAAATGCTGAACAAACCACCAGCGTGAATAAGATCATAAGTTCTTGGATACGTAGAGAATCCTTCACACCAATCTTGGTACGTTCCTATAAATCCCCTCTCGTAAATCACACCTAACGTTTGCTTCTCCGCATCCACAGGAACCACATTCATGACCCAAGATGGATATTTCATAATTGCTGCTGCAAATCCACCGAGGTATGCATTCATGTCCATAATGTTCCTGAATCTTCCACGTGGAAGCTCTGGCATTATCTGTTTGTAATATGCTATTCTTTCCTTCCACACCTCATTGTCTTCTCTGAATTTCTCAGCATCCATCTCCGGTATTGTTCTCCGGATGATCCTAGGTGGGACTGCAAAAGCTCGGTCCGGCCAATCCTCCAACGCACCTCCTGCGAATTCATCAGGACTGTTTGCTTCTGGCAATGGTGTTATACAAGATTCCAATTCTTTGTACCTGTCGAAGATTGTCCACACTGTTAATCAAGTTGTATCTCTTATGGAAAATTGCCTCTTTACTCGTTGGCTTTGAGTTGTAAGCTCATGATTACTAAAATTTAACGAAAAAATATTATATACACACATGAGAAGGTTGAGATTGTGTACCAAGCGAAATCTTGTTGAACTGATTTGCTGCAAATGGGAGGAGATTTATGAGCTCGTTTGAGTTTCTTACACTCAATGTGATTACTTGGCTTTTGCCAAATTGAAAAGTCACCCTTCTCTGTAACTTTTTTCCAACAAAGACTCCTTGCTGCATCTTCTATTGAATCTTGTTCTTGTTTCAAATCCTCTTGTGATCTTTCCCAGCCTTTCCAATGTTTCTTCCAGTTAATCGGTGGACCGGAGAGGATCCAATAACCGCCCGGTCTTAAAACTCGGTCCACTTCGGTCAAGTACAAACCATCTACACACATCTAACTTTTTGTTGGTTAAGGTACCACAACAATCAAGAAACGTAAGGGAAAAATAATTTGAAGAAATTTTTCTTACCGTTCTGAAACCAAGGAATCAAACAACGAGAGCAGTGAGCGAGATCAAAAGCTCTAGCTGGATAAGGAAGTCTTATTGATCCCATAATACCTATAATCGCAGGAACTCCACGTTCCAACGCAAACTGGACCTGAGCTTCATGAGTGTCTCTTGGAGCAAAAGACATCGCCACAATATCCCTCTTCAACAAGTAAGCACCAAAACTTGCAACCTATATAACCAACATAACCAAACCAAATCAATAATAGAAATTAAAGATACATGTATTGAAGATGCCTTAAATGACAAGAATACTAGGTTTTTTTCGCAAGTCCCGGGAGATAATCTGGATTTCGGTCCAAGATCCCTTAGCTTATCAAAAAAAAAAAAGATCGATGCTCTAACAAAGATACTAGAAATCGAAACTTACACCACATCCTGTGTCAATAGCTGTTCTAATGGCTCCGGCAGTAAGAGGAATGAGTTTAGAAATGTCATCAATGTAAGCATCAGCTCCACGTGGAAATCCGGTGCCACCACCAGGGAATCTGAATCGTTCTCCTTCTACTTGAATCCAATTCTGGATTGCTTTCTCAATACTTAGCTCTTTGTGTGGAATGTTGTCGTACCAAGCATAGTCTCTGCTCTGAGGCCATTTGAATGGAATCTTGTAATTCGGTGGAGGAGGAATTAGACAATATAGAAGCTCATCTTTTGAAGGACAATGCCTCTCTCTGTATTTCATCATGTTCCTATCGAATCTTCTTCCTCTCTCTCGATCTTCACATGGAGTGTACTCGCTGAGAGACATGTCACATGGCTCGAAATACTTTGTGGTTTGGTTCTTTTGCTTGAGCTCGAGTTTGTGATGGCTTTCGAAATCTAAATCAACTGGTTCTGAAGATGAAGAGGAGGACAAGGAAGAGGATGACGAGGTACTCTCATCATCAGTAGAAGACGAAGAAGAAAGTTTTGTCTGAGCCTTGGTTTCATCACATCCTATTCTTGAGTAAACCTCAGAGGAAGAAGACGGGACTGTGTTGTTTTGCCAAGCGCCAAGAACGTAAGACAATATGCAGAATCCACTTACACAGAGAATCCAAATGAGTCTTTTTCTCTTTGCTTCTGCGTGGTGATGACTACTATTCTCTTTCGCCATTTCTTGAGTCTTTTTTTTTGGGTATAGAGATGAGCAAGAGACTTGCAACTTTTACCTGATTTTAGTAAAACTAAAAGCTAAATCCTTTGTAAGCATCAACGTAAAAAGTTGGAAAATGTACGAGAGGTTATAGTGGAGAGCTCGAAGCACGAGGATAAGGGATCCACCATTACAGAAAAATAGTGATAAAGAAACAAATTTTGTCTGAATTTTTTTGTATAAAAAGGACAATCGGTCTCTATTCTTTAGCAAAAAGCCAAGAACCACACTTATTAGATGTGGCCTAAAGAGAGGGAAATAAAATTAAAATTTGAGATAAAGTTGGAGGCTGACTAGCCTCATTTTTCGTTCTGCCATGAATATATAACGTACACACACTGCTTGTAGTTGTAGTTGAAGAACAAATATAATTAAATTATGCAAATGTATTCGACAGCAAGAAATGTGAAATCTTTACAGGTAAAAAAAAAAAGGGTCCAAAATAAGAAAAACTACAGAACAAATTCACGTGGCACCCATAACTTTGGACAATCGGAAATAATTATTGGGCTCCTGTCCTATTCCATATTGTGATTGATACTTTATGAAAAGGGGGCATAGTATTCTAGACAAGTCAAGCACAATGTCAGAATTTTCTTGCCCTACAATACCAATGCTAGATTTGTCGGCTGTGCGCAAGAATTCTTCGCACGTGACATACATATATGCTTATATATAGAGATTTTTATATACACACATAAACATGTGAACACATCGAGATTCGTTTCGTTGGTGTTTAATAAGCAAACTATAAGTTAGAGGCACGAGGATGTGAATTGTGAAGTGTGACCTAATTACCATCATTTTAATATTTTTCTTCTTTTTCAAAAATAAGCTTATAAAAACAGTATCATTTTTTAAAATAATTTTTAATATACTTCCGTTTCCAAAGAGAGATATGTTTTGTTTTTTTCCGCTGTATTCAATCAATTATAACTATATTTGATTAAACCTAATTTGGACAAAACCGAAATGACCAATACATATTAGTTCTATAACGAGTACATTTATATAACAAATATCACTTCACATGTTCTCTCAATAATAATGCTATAATCTGCAAACCATTATAAATGTTTAGCATAAGTCACCTAAAGCCATGATTTGGGCACATGGCACAATGGACAATATGGTAGTGATTATGGGTACATCGAATTGGCTCCACCATCTTTTGAGCTCTAATGACAGCAAAGTCATTATATTCACCTCATAGTTTTAGAAGTCCGTCTTTTTTTATTTCTTTCTATGATTACTTTGTTTATTTGTTTAGACCGGAATTAGAGATTTCTTTCGTAGTAAATAAAAACAATTCACGATGAAATTAGAAAAAAATATTGAGAAAAGAAAGTAAAAAGTTTGAGGCTTTGGTTTATTCCTTTTTATGTTAATGTAAACAATATTTTCAACATCAACTACCTTTTCACCATTGATGACATCTTTACTTAAAGCCGAAATTCAAAATGGTTTTGCTATATTTTTGTGGTTCGATAAGTGGTTAAGCTCTGATCCGCTAATGAAAGTAGTGGGCGAGGAGAGAATAAGTAAGGGCGAAGTCGAAGTATAAACATACATGACAAGGTACAGCAAATAAAGCAAACCTTAGCTATACCAAGTGAAGATGAAGTATCGGATCAACCTCTATGGAAGCAATGACCTTAAACTTACGAGAACAAGTTTACATCAAAGAAAACTTGGCACATGATAAAGGTCAACTCGACAAAAAGGTTCCATGGTATAAAATTGTATGGATTGGACGATTACACTAAACTCCCTCATGCGTAATAGACTATCCAAGCTTGATGAAACGCTGGCTCGTATGGCTTTCCAAGCAAAACTGGCTTCACAAAGATTCACATAACTGACACATATTCCTTTAGTTAGAACCCAACGGAGGGGGAAACTTAGGAACTGAGAGATGGAACGAATTTTCCTGCATCACTCTGATTTTTATATCGAATGCTCTGTTTTCCATCAAGTTTGCAATCCAAAGATAGCGTTGGTTTAGCTTAACCAGCTAGAACCAAATTTGTAGACCGATTTCCTTTTTCTTGTTTAATAAATAAACTATACATTTCAAAAAAAAAATCATTTCAACAGTCTTCTTTTTCTTTACAACACAATTATTTTTCTGATCATAAGACTTATTGGTAATGTTATAGGTTTTTAGTCTTTTTTCTGATCAGACTTATTGGTAATGCCATAGTTTTTAGTCTTTTTCTGATCATAAGACTTATTGGTAATGCCATAGCTTTTAGTCTTTTTCTGATCATAAGACTTATTGGTAATGCCATAGTTTTTTAGTCTTTTTTCTGATCATAAGACTTATTGGTAATGCCATAGTTTTTAGTCTTTTTCTGATCATAAGACTTATTGGTAATACCATAGTTTTTAGTCTTTTCTGATCATAAGGCTTTTAGGTAATGCCATAGTTATTTTAATATTTTTCTGATCATATGACTTATTGGTAATGCCATAGTTTTCTATATCCAACAATACTAAAATTTCAACATCTGCATACTCTTTTGGGATAAGCTTGAAAGAAATTAAAAAATAAGAACAAGAAACAATTAGGAGTTATCTAGTTGGTTTATGAGTTATCTAAACTAAACAAGTTGTGTTTATCTCTTTGTTAGTAGTTGTTGAGCTCCGAGATTTAAGGGAAATCAAATGTGTATAAATAGAGATCTTAAGCTAAGGTTTCTAGTGTGAGAGTTAGAAGAGATTAAGGCTTAAGTTTTTGAGAGATTTTTCTTAAGCAAGTTTAATAAGAAAAGGTGTTTCTTAGAGTTTTCTGTGTTTTCTACAAATCAGTGTTCCAACAATTGGTATCAGAGCTGATTTGTTGGAGCTTCGACATCACAAGGTAATTTGTAAAGGTGAAGATACGACTTCTGTTTTCTTCGTGAAACCAGAGACAAGGGAACGAAACCGTAAACAAATTACCTTCTCGTGATTACGACAACGATAGAAAACATCATGGAAGAGAAGGCCATAGTAACGACAAAAGCAAAGGAAGGAGGGTCAACATCAATACAATGTCCAATGCTAAACTCATCCAATTTTACGGTGTGGGCAATAAGAATGAAGACCACCCTCAGAGTTCATGAAGTATGGGAAGTGATTGAGCCAGGATCACCAAACGAGAAGAAAAATGACTTAGCTATAGTGTTGATATTTCAATTTATACCTGAGACGTTGATTCTTCAAGTGGGAGAACTCGTCTCAGCAAAAGCAATTTGGGAGACGATCCAATCAAGACATGTAGGTGCTGAGAGAGTTAAAGAAGCAAGACTGAAGACACTAATGACAGCTTTTGACAAGCTAAAGATGAAAGAATCAGATACAATTGATGATTTTGTGGGAAAACTTTCAGAGCTCACGTCAAAAACTGCAGCCTTGGGAGAAGTTTTAGAAGAATCAAAAGTAGTAAAGAAGTTTTTGAAGTGCTTACCACGACAAAAATTCATACATATTGTTGCAACGCTTGAACAAGTGTTTAATTTAAACACAACAAGCTTTGAGGACATCGTGGAAAGATTAAAGGCGTATGAATAAAGAATAAATGAAGAAAACGAAGAAAACGAAGAAAACGAAGATCAAAGCAGCCTCATGTACGCAAATATGGAAACAAATGCTTTTAACGGAACTAGAGGAAGAGGAGGCAGATTCAGTTTTCGGAGTAGAGGACGTGGAAGAAGCTTCCATGATCAAAATAGGCAGAGAAAAGATAAATCAAAGATAACATGACAAGAATGGTCATTACGCATCCGAATGTCCTGATCGTTTGCTGAAACTTCAAGAGGTTCTTAATCTCAACGATGCATGAAGTGGTTTATCTCAACGAAAAACATGTTATTCCAAGCAAGCTAGAAGAACAGACTACTAATGAAGATGTTTGGTACTTGGATAACGGTGCGAGCAATCATATGACGGGTAACAAGAAATATTTCTCAAAGATTGATGAAACAATCATGGGAAAGGTCAGGTTTGGGGATGACGCTCGTATTGATATCAAAGGGAAGGGAGTCATTCTTTTTACTGATAAGAATGGAGATCAGAAGAACGTGAGGGATGTTTACTACATACCAGATTTAAGAAGTAACATCATAAGTCTTGGATAGGCAACAGAAGCAGGATGTGACGTAAGGATGAAAGGGAACTACCTTACCCTGCACGATTATCAAGGAAGGTTGTTGGTGAAAGCGTTAAGATCATCAAACAGACTATATAAAGTCCGCATGGGACTAAACAACAGAACCTGCAACACAGTTAGTATGCAAAGAGAAACCTGCAACATTTCATGTCTGCACTTGAGCTCAGACGATAAGCAGAAACAAGGAGAAACCATTTGATGGCACGCAAGATTGGGTCACATTGGCTATAAGAAGATAAGATCGATGATTCAAGAGGAGATAGTCATAGGGATCCCTAAACTCAAGTTTGATAAAGAATT
Organism: Streptanthus diversifolius; assembly: GCA_039880935.1. NCBI lineage: Eukaryota > Viridiplantae > Streptophyta > Magnoliopsida > Brassicales > Brassicaceae > Streptanthus > Streptanthus diversifolius. The sequence goes on along the minus strand of JAXGFM010000003.1, from coordinate 6,958,958 downwards.
TTGCGGCTCATGTCTACTCGGTAAGCATGCAAACAGTCTTTCCTGAAAGAGTCTACATATCGAGCAAAACAAATACTTGAGTTGGTACATAGTGATCTCTGTGGACCAATCACACTAAGTACAACCGTCGGAAATCGATATGTGTTTGTTCTTATTGATGATCACTCTAGATACATGTGGAGTATACTGCTAAAGGAGAAAAGTGATACACTGCTTAAGTTCAAGAAATTTAAAGCTTTGATCGAGCAAGAAACAGGGGAAATGATCAAATCATTCAAAACTGATCGAGGTGGTGAGTTCGTATCACAAGAATTTAAAAACTTCTGTGAGAATTCTGGGATTCAAAGGTTATACACAGCAACTTATACTCCTCAACAGAATGGAGTTGTCGAGCGCAGGAATCGGACTTTGATGGAAATGACTCGAAGTATTCTCAAGCATATGCATATTCCAAATTGGTTTTGGGATGAGGCGGTGAGGCATGCTACGTACTTAATTAACCGTGTTGCTACAAAGACATTAAATCACAAGACACCGTATGAATCATTTAAGAAGAAGAAGCCAAATATCGAACATGTACGGATATTTGGTTGTATTGGTTATACAAAAACAGAAGGAACTCACTTGAGAAAGCTGGACGATCGATCAAAGATATTGGTGCACCTTGGAACAGAACCAGGGTCAAAAGCATATCGGCTTCTTGATCCAGTAACGATGAAGGTCACAGTTAGCAGGAATGTGATTTTCGATGAAACAAAAGGATGGAACGGGAGTTCGAATGAGAAAAATGCAGAAAAACCAGGATTCTTCACGTTTACTTCAAGTGATTATGACAATCATGGTTTAATGAAACAAGAAAGTGATGAAGAAAATGAGTATTCACAACAACAAATGATGGAGAAACACTTGGATACAGAGAATGCATTACCTTCACAGTATAGTCTGGAGAACTCAGAAGAATCTCAGGAAGAGGATGACACAACCAGACAAACACTACGAATGAGCACTAGAGAAAGAAAAATGCCGAGCTACTTGGAGGATTTCGTTATGCTTCTTGAGACCGAAGAAGAAGAGCAAATTCTGTGTATAATAAACAATGAACCCAGAACTTATGACGAAGCAAAGAGATCCAAAGCGTGGATCATAGCGTGTGAAGACGAGATTGCATCTATCAATCTACACAAGACATGGGATATGTGTGATCTACCAAAGGGGGTAAAACCGATTGGACTTAAATGGGTGTTTAAACTCAAGAGAAACGCAGATGGGAGCATCAACAAACATAAAGCTAGATTGGTGGCTAAGGGTTATGTACAAAAACATGGGATTGATTTCAATGAAGTGTTTGCACCAGTAGCAAGAATTTAAACCATAAGATATCTTGTTGGTTTGGCAGCATCAAACGGATGGGAAATACATCATCTTGATATAAAGACCGCTTTCCTCCATGGAGAGCTGCAAGAAACTGTCTATGTTACACAGCCTGATGGTTTTGTCTCTCCAAGGAACGAGGAGAAGGTCTATAAGCTTAACAAAGCTTTGTATGGTCTCAAGCAGGGACCTAGAGCATGGAACAACAAACTGAATGAGATTCTTCTTGATCTAAAATTTGAAAGATGCTCCAAAGAACCATCGGTGTATCGGAGACTAACGAAAGATGAGTCACTTGTGGTTGCTGTGTATGTGGACGATTTGTTTGTCACAGGAACACATCTTAAGGTGATTATGAGCTTTAAGGAGGAGATGGCTTTGAATTTTGAGAAGAGTGATCTCGGGTGTTTAACTTACTATCTAGGAATCGAAGTAAAACAGAGCTCAACTGGCATAACTCTGAGACGAGAACGTTATGCCTTAAAGATTCTATCTGAAGCTGGATTTCGAGACTGCAATTCTGTTCATACACCTATGGAAGCAGGACTGAAGCTATCAAAGTCTTCGCATGAACAGGGCATTGATGAGATAATGTATAGACGTAATGTAGGATGTCTTCGGTATCTCTTACACACCAGACCTGATCTAGCGTATAGCGTTGGAGTAATAAGTCGTTATATGCAAGAGCCAAAAACATCGCATGGAGCTGCACTAAAACAAATCCTACGCTATTTGAAGGCAACTACATCTTATGGTTTAGAGTTTAAACGATCAGAGAATCTTTCTTTGACAGGTTATAGTGACAGTAGTCACAATGTTGATCAGGATGATGGGAGAAGCACGACTGGTCACATTTTTTTATCTTGGAGAAAGTCCTATTACATGGTGTTCTCAGAAACAGAATATCGTTGCATTATCGTCATGTGAAGCTGAATTTATGGCAGCTACGGAGGCAGCTAGACAAGCAATTTGGCTACAGAATCTGAACTGTGAGATTACAGGAGTGCAGAGTGCGAAAGTGATGATTCAGATAGATAATAAATCTGCCATAGCATTGACAAGAAATCCAGTGTTTCATGGTCGCAGCAAACACATTCACACACGATTTCATTTTATCCGTGAATGTGTTGAGAAAGGACAAGTAGAGGTAGAGCACATACCCAGGACAGAATAAAGAGCAGATATTCTAACAAAGGCACTAGGAAGAACTAAGTTCAAGGAGATGCGTGAGCTACTAAGAGTTCAAGATGTGTCAAAAAAAGAGTTCAAGCTTAAGGAGGAGAATGTTGGGATAAGCTTGAAAGAGATTAAGCCAAGAGAAGAACAAGAAACACTTAGGAGTTATCTAGTTGGTTTAGGAGTTATCTAAACTAAACAAGTTGTGTTTATCTCTTTGTTAGTAGTTGTTGAGCTCCAAGATTTAAGGGAGATCAAATGTGTATAAATAGAGATCTTAAGCTAAGGTTTCTAGTGTGAGAGTTAGAAGAGATTAAGGCTTAAGTTTTTGAGAGATTTTTTTTAAACAAGTTTAATAAGAAAATGTGTTTCTTAGAGTTCTCTGTGTTTTCTACAAATCAGTGTTCCAACATACTCTTCCTCGACCATTTTGTTATTATCCAATTTCATCTTATTTTTTTTCATCATCACCTCCTTCTCATTCATCTTGATCGGAGTGTCAACTTGCTCTTGCAATATGCTTTTCGATACACATCTGGTAGTTGTACGATCAAATCAAGATATATATTGCAGTTTTGATTTCTCGAGAGATTAATTAGAATAACATTGTATGCATCTTCTACTAGTGTAGAAATAGTTTGAGACTTGCCGAAACCGGATATGAACATGATATTCGCTGGAACATTTTTAATGTCCATGATACCACTTCCATCAAAATCATTAGGTCAGTCCTATAGTTCATTACGAAAACTATGAAAACCTGTGTATCTACTATTTATTTTGATAGTTGTTTCGTTATCTTAGGTTTAAGAGGCTAAAAGTAAGTATTTATAAGTATTTAGTTGGCTAAGTTAAGTTTGGATGAAAACTACACATGAAAGGAGAAACCTCAGATCAAGAACGTGGGCCAAAGGACTAGGCTGAGGGATCGATCTATCTCGGGTTTATGAGGATACGGTTTGGCCTGAGGGGTTTTGATCCGAGGGAAGCCTCTTTTCTACACCAACTTTTCTTCAGAAACTATGCGGACATGTCCTTAGTAAATCGAGTATATCTCCTCAACTGTGAGTCCAAATGACTCCAAACAAGTTTATCACGAGTCTTACCAGAAAAAAAAAGCTAAATTGTAACCAATAATCATCCAAAAACAAGACTCAATCAAAGAGAAAACTTTTGATGCTTTGGTCGATCAGGTTTCTTGATCTTGAAGGGAGATGAATTTTCAGCTTCTTCCTCTTCCCTACGTACAGGTTAACACATTTGGGATATGACCAAAGGAAGATGTTTTTTTCCATGAAGATGCAGGTTAGTACCTTCTAGACTAAGACTAGGGTTTGAGAATATTTTGAGTTTTCTTCTTGTATCTTTGAAGCTCAGTAAGAGATGTTTATCTGAGAGAGTTGAAAGATTTGAGTTAGAAGCCGAGGTCACACTCACTTTAGGAGCCAGATCTTGGTTTTGGGGGATATTTGTCAACTCTTGAATCACTTCGCCACTAATTATGTCGGGAGCCAGATCTGTAATAGGAAGTATATTCAAACTCTGAATTTTCTTTTGAATGGATAGTGATGGGGTAGTAGTTCTTTTCTCATGCTCTTCCAAAACCCTCACCACATTCCTACAAAACCTTCACTTTGATTTCCTTTTCTTTTTTTTTTCATTATTTTTCAAGATTCTCAATTACGAAAAAAAAAAAAAAAAACTATTTTCAACTCGGTTTTGATTTAAACTCTAACTACTTATTTCCAGGGTGTAAGAAAAATCATCATGTTAAAGTTTATGAAACGTTTTCTTAAAATCTTTGATGGATTAAGAACAATGTTACCATACAAGTCCTTTCTGATGTCAACATCACATTTCATGATAGAGTTATAAGTTGTCTCATGAATCCCCGGTGCTTCCATTCCGACAAACGACGGCTGAAAGAGGACTTCCGGGCAGCGGAACCGTTCTGCACCAATCGTTATCACCTGACCATCAGGAAGCTCATATGTCTTCTCGATCGCAGAGCTTGATTTCGCTGTCTCAACCTCCTGCTCATAATCCAACGCAACATAAGCAAGCTTCTCCTTGATGTCTCTGACGATTTCTCTCTCAGCGCTTGTGGTGAATGTGTACCCTCTCTCTGTCAAGATCTTCATCAAAGCATCAGTAAGATCTCTTCCAGCTAAGTCAAGCCTAAGAATAGCATGAGGAAGTGCATAGCCTTCATATATAGGAACCGTGTGACTAACTCCATCACCAGAATCCAACACAATACCTGCAAGTAAACCAAATCAACAAGAGGGAATTAAGTTTCAGAGCAACCAAACTAAAGACTCTGTTGCAATACACAGGGTGTTCCTCAGGAGCTTTAGGGTTAAGAGGAGCTTCAGTGAGAAGCACAGGGTGTTCCTCAGGAGCAACACGAAGCTCATTGTAGAAAGTGTGATGCCAAATCTTTTCCATATCATCCCAGTTACTAACTATACCATGTTCAATGGGATATTTCAGGGTAAGTATACCTCTTTTTGATTGAGCCTCATCGCCAACATAAGCATCTTTCTGGCCCATTCCAACCATAACACCAGCATGCCTAGGACGACTTATGATGCTAGGGAAGACTGCTCTCGGAGCATCATCACCAGCAAACCCAGCCTAATAAAACGGTCAAAGATTGAAACAGGTTTGGATAGACTTGATCAACAAGTTATGAGTAAAGAATTAATCTTTAAGAGAGAATTAGACAAAAGATGCTCACTTTGACCACTCCGGTTCCATTGTCGACAACAAGTGGTTGAATCTCCTCAGCTTCTGCCATAATCTTAGGTTATAAAACCCTAAACCAGAGAAACAGAATCAGATTTCGAGAAGGCGAGCCATTAAAACGAATCATCACAGAAATAAAAGACATGCAAATAGTATCGACTAAAAGATATTCCACTGAGTTAGGTAGAAATCCATTTCGATGATCGGAGAAAACGGAAACGAAAGATCAGTTGGATCAATCATAGATTAGATGTATAAAGCAAATGATCATCTACAAGAAGAGAGTGATCATCTCCAAGAAGAGAGTGATCATCATAAAGTCAAAACAGATAGCAAAGACGAGACTGAAGTTAAAAGTTCAACGAGCTGAAAAAAAAAGGAAGAACAAGAGGAAAGAAACTTACGGTGGCTACCGCAGAGAACAGAATCGCAATGACGGAGAGAGAGAGAGAACTTGAGAAGTCTGTCTAGTGAAGGAATCTAAAAGGACGGAGAAAAAGAAAGAGAACAAGTGTGTACTGTGCGACACCATTAGTGCTTCGTGGCCCCTCTCTCTAATTCTCTTTGCTTTTCTTTTTTCTTTGCTTTTTTTTTTCTTTGCTTTTTCTCTAAATCAAATCAAAACACTAAGAGTTTGTGTAGAAGTGTGAGTTTGACAAGACTCGAGTATTGTTAATTCGATACTAAATTCATTGTTACAAATTTAAAATCGATTTTCTAGACTTGAATGTGAAGGGCAAAAACAGGACAAAATATTGTCTCCAAAACTTGTGGACAAGTAAATAAAATTCTCGAACAAAAAGAGAACAAGGGATAAGCCGAGTTTTGCAACACCGGTAGGACTTTGGTCAGACCAAAACTAAACATTCAAAATACGAAAACAAGAGTGAAGAAATGAGAAATATTAGTCTATTCCTCTTCAACGATCTTGCTCTTCTCGCTAACATAGATACCGTCAAGGAACTTCCTGATATCCTTCTTCTTCACGTGACATTTCTGCACATTGACAGAAAAATCCACAGTGATTACGAAAAGGCAATCAGTGGTTAACCAAATATGGTTTATCTATGCAAAATGCAACCCCAAATCCAAACATCCACCAAATACCTCCTATGCTAACCTCAAGGTTCGGTCTAAAACAAACAAGATGCAAACTAGACCAAAAGTACTTTTTGTAGTCAATACTGTAGAAGTCTGCGCACAATGTTTTACCAAAGTTCAAACAAAAACCAAGAAACCTTCTAAACACAACATCAAGAACGCACAACAAGTTTCAGAGCATTGAACACATGGTCCATCACAAGATGAATCAAGGGAACTCTGACTATACAAAATGTTATTACCAAATTCATCTAACAGCCAAAAAACAAACTGAAAAACAAACATGAATCTAAATTGGTGTATGCTTGCTTGTAAAAGAGTATACCTGGTTGATAAGAGCGCATGACCTTGAGACAAGCTCAACGTCGTTACCATCAAGAACAATCTCATCCTTAACCTTCTCAGACCGAACAATGGTTACACCATCCAACATATCTACCTTCCTCACCTGTTTGTTCCAATTACCACATTTACATGTAAGAAAGACCAAACATTGAAGGGACTAAGTCGAATCTAGTGTAATTCCGAGAGAAAAGAAAACAAACCTTCTTCTCGCCAAGGAAATTACGGATCTCAATGGACTTGCTGTCACCGCCAATGGAAGCGTTAATGGGAAAATGAGCGTACACAAACCTCATCTTGTATCGGAAACCTCTGGTGACACCGGTGATGAGGTTGTTGACGTGGCTAAGAGCGGTTCTGATGGAGGCGCTTGATTTGCGAGATCCAAACCACGAGTCGATCTTAAGCTTCCTTTTGCCAGTCTCGGGGTCCTTGGTAAGCTGGAAATCGAGGTTCAGATGCTTGAAATCGCGAACTAGCTTGCCGCGTGGTCCTTCAACTTCGATCACCTTAGCGTGAACTTTAATGCTCACGCCGTCGGGGATGTCCATCGTCTCCGAAGAAAGAATCGTCTTCATCTTCTCCTTACCTTTTTTTTCTCCCTCTTTTTTTTTTAAGGTTCGAGAAGAATTTCACAACCCTAACGCGGCGAGAGGAAGGTAAACACAAACCCTACTAGGTTTTTATAGATGTCTTTAAGGAACGTATATTAATGGGCCGGCCCGATCTATTTGGATTCAGGCCAATTTTTTATAAGTTCTAAAACACTATTATTAAGAGCACAATCATTTCATTGAGGGTATATAACAAAGTTTAAAATTTCTGGTATATGGTACATGGAGAGGTTTAAAAAATTGATTTAGTTATCTATTTGATCAGATACATTTAATTTTTGGTCACTTATCCAAGAAATCTCTAAAGTTAAACGTGTTTAACCTGAAATAATATTCGAAAAAACACGAAAAAACATCACATGGTAATTACTTGATCAATAAATAAAATTTTCAAACATCTCAAAAATAATACACCAACTGTCAGACCAGAATAGACTCTTGGACCGAGATTGGATATGGAAGACCACATGTGGTGGCCGTCAAAGCGTTAGAATTTCATTAAATTGGAGTGTCTTATATGTTTTAGAGTAATTTAGAAAACATAATTTCTCAATAACTAAACACAAATATTAATTTATAATCTAATTATAAAAATAATAATTATATGTGTTATTGAATTTAAAGTATATATGTATTTTTTGTGTATCAAGTGAATTCTAATTTAAGTAATTGATATTTTATTTTACTTTAAACTGGGGTGTTTTGTATGCTTTAGTTGCTGTTTACAAAACACGATTTCCATATAACTAAACACAGATTTTAATTTATAATATAATATATATATATATATATAATAATAATTATATGGTTTATTGAATTTAAATTCTAAATATCTTTATTTTCTCTCTGTATCTAGTGAATTCTAATTTAGCAATTGATATTCTAATTATTATTATTTTTTATGGAATTCAATTTCGTTGTTAATACCCCTTAGATGATCTTCTGAATAAATCATAACTACAAGTAACACTACTGTTAACCAAAAAGTTAAGATACGTTACAAGTTGCCACGAGACATCAAATTGAATAATAATTGTCACATTCTTGTCTTTAGACACTTTACAGCCTTAAAAAGTTGCCTTGATTTTTATGTGACTTCTTAAGTGAATTTACAGAATCCAAATTATTATTCCTCTGATGGAGTTTTGTTTACCGCACTAGATTCTGGTACATCCCACCGGTTTAAACGTCTCAACGATGTAGAGACCTAAAAAGGTTTGGCAACAAACAGTATAAGCTCCAAAAACAGAACTTGTTTGGAAAACTTTTTAACCTATTTTTTTTTTAATTGGTGCAGGTAAAGATTATATACTAATCCATTTCTAACCTGTTGATCCCAATCCGTTCTTAGAGTCATTATGGTAAGCACGCAAGTTTGAACCAATACTCCAAAGAGCATTCCGATCCATACACCCTAAAATTTAGAGAATATAAACTTATATGATATTTCCAAGAGGATCAATGACATATGAGAAAATAGAGTAATTTTTATAAGAAACGTACTTTGACTTGCAAACCGACTACGTAACCAAGGATAACACCAAAAGGAATTCCGACAAGGTAATAGCAAGCAAGGTTAACGTAAGTAACATATCCTTGCCATCCTGCTCCAACAGCAACTCCTGTTCCGGTTTAAAACGGTTCAAAACACTTTATTAGTACAAAGATCGGGTTGATATTACTAACCATCACACGTCAAATAGCCAAAAACACATACCTGAGAGAACAGGCTGAACACTGTTCATGAGGATGGAAAAGGCTAAAAGTGGAGAAAGATCGGCAACTTCAGCTGCTACAGCTTCACTTGTAGTGAAAATGTAGGAAACTCTTCCTCTTAGAAACAAGAAGACGAAGAACAGAACTATTCCTATAGAGAGTGACGTGAAAACCGCTATCAATGTTGCAAACTTGGCTTCTTTCGGGTTTCCCCTACCGAGCTCGTTCGACACTCTTACACTATTTTTATACATAATTGAAGACTAAGTTAACAATATAGAAATAGCAACAATGATGTTAAGTCTGTACGTATCATGTATACGCACCTTGCTGCTGCCAAAAAACCAAGTGCTATCATCATCTCCAGTCCATTTATGTTGATGCTACAGAAAATTTGGAAAAGAAAAAAATATCGATATTTGTTATGGAAAGGATCAGAGAAGAGAGAAGATTAATTGTTGTTAGTATACCAGATTGCAAGTGCATCTAGAGCCACCTCTGCGTTTTTCAAATTTCCAGTAAGCAGTACCAAGATCGAGTTATACCATAACTCCAAGCTGTCCAAAATAACCACATAGTAATAAACAATATTATAATCTTTTGTATTGCGTAAATGTAACTCTAGTTTAAAGATAAGTCTACTATATACGACTTGATTTCTTTTTATAAGTTATTAATCTTTGACAACGTCATTCCTCATAAAAGAGCCTGCGGGTTTTGACTTTACCTTTTACTATTTCGAACCTTCGTCTCACTTACCTATATTGCTATTTTAAATGAACTCTCTTTTTAAACCAAATTTTTAGGATCAAATCCTACATTAACTAAGACCATTAGTATCAGTGAAACGGAAAAAAGTTTCATAATTAATTTTTTATTAATATTATATTAAATGAGTAATGAGATGGGAGAGAAATGAATAAATAGTGATGAAAAATCTAAAAATTATCTCATAGTTAATGATTTATTGAGACGATTCATTTTAGTCTCAATTACTTTTCTATTTTTTCATTTTTTTATTGAAATGAGACAATAATCATATGGGTTCCAGCTTCCAGCCACAAAGCTAATACATTGACCATGTAAATGAGTCAAGTAGAAACCAGTTCTCTCTTGTTTTAACCAACAAAATAGGAAAAGCTAAATTATATGACAAAATGGTATAAATAATAAGAATTTTTTATGCAAATATTTGGTTGCTGAGACATTTCTTATATATATATATATATATATATATATATATATATATTTGTAAAATAACGAGAGCTTACCAAAGCATTCCTCCGGAAGACATGGATAGTTTGAAGACGGGCCATAAATCTTTGAAAGCCAACATAGAGAATCCTCTCCAAGTGTCCCTACACCCACCGCAAATGACGAACAAGAGCTGCGCAATATTAGGCAACCAGAACGCAACTAGCGTCGAGGTCATAGCACCGGTGATTCCAAAATTGAAATGAACCATTAGGAGCCATGACAAGAACACGTGGACTGCTAACGAGACTGCAGCCACGTAGGCAATGATTTTGTTCTTGCTCTGAGCTTGGAGAAACATTTGGCAAGTGAATGATGGTACGAAGGAGAAGTTGATGCCTATGACCCATAGGGCTATGATCCGAGCCACACGGACAATGCGTTCCTCTTGACCTAAGGCTAAGAGGATAGGGCCCGAGAAGATGTAAACGGGCATGAGGCAAATGGTACAAACTGTGAGGACGATCCATGACCTTTGGAGATAGATTCCGAGCATATGGTTTTGTTTTGCTCCGTAAGCTTGACCACATAGTGTTTCTAGTGCACTGGCCATGCCTAACTGCATTACAATTCGTCGTTTACACAATAATTAATTTATGGCGAGTTATAAAACAATAGGTATAACCAAAAGTTGAGACATCCGCATAGTTACATGAACAAGTGTTATCCGAAATAACATATCCTGAAAAATACTCCAAAACCATATAAACTGAGCCTAATTTTCTACATAGTGTGTTAAACGTTTTTAGACAGAAGATTTAATTCCTAAAAATGTGTTGGTTATAATCTAATTAGGTTCAAATTTGGTTCTCTGCGTAGCCTCATAAGATTAGCCGGTTTAATTTCTCCTAAAGCCAACTAGTTTATCACAGCAAAATAGAACAAATTAAATATATAGGTTTAACAAAAGGAAGCAAGACTAAAACCAATAAAGATGTTAATGGACTCCTTCCAGCATACGGCTAAAAGGCTTGCCGAAATTTGGTTTTATACTTTTAGATAGGACTGGGCAAAATACTCGAACCCGAAGATCCGAACCAAACCCAAACCGAAAAAATAGAACCGAACCGAATCTGAAATTGACAAAATATCTGAACGGATCCTAAACTTTTATAATCAAATAACCGAACCCGAACCAAAAATCGAATGGGTACCCGAAATATCCGAACTACAATTATATTTAAGTTTATAATAATTCAAATATCCAAATTTACAATTATAAATCTGAAATTATCAGTTATTTAAAAATTGAAATAATCAAAACATTAAAAATATATATATTTAAAGATTTTGAGTTATAAATTAGGAATAGGTAAAAAATTCTAAAGAAAAAGTCAAAGAACCGAAGTTAGAACCGAACCCGAACCGAACCCGAATGGTATTTGGATACAAAATGGGACTTAAAAACCGAACTGAATCCGATGAGAACCGAACCGAACCTAAACCGAACTAAAAAAATATTCGAATGGAACTTAGATTTCTCACCCCGAAAACCCGAAAAACCCGAACCGAACCCGAACCGAACCCGAACGGAACCCCGAACGCCCATCCCTACTTTTGGATCGATCTCAATAAAACACAGAAAAAACCAAACACAAAACGATGAGCAACAAAAAAAAGTGCTATCGCAAAGTAAGATCGATCAGAATGCAAAGTGTAAAGTAGCTCATGTCACAACATCTGATTTTTAGGCCGGGCAGTGACAGGACATTCGACCATATTGGTGGCCTCCGAATTGAATTTCCAGTGAATGTGGTCAAACTTGTCGACAATACTTTTTCTAGACTCTTTTTTTTTTTGAAGTGATAAAAAGTATAAACTGTCTCCGTAAATGAAAAGAAAAATTATGTACAACTTTTATTTATATATTTTTCACAAACGTAATTTCTATTTTTATCCATCAGCCGTTAGCGATTTACCTTTTCATTAGTGTTTCAAATTTGTAATATGTGTCATTCTATAAAATAATTTAGATTAATAATATATAGATGCCTTTGATAAAAAAAAATTCACGTAATTATCCAATTTCCACATGAATATCTTAAACTTTTGCAAACAAAATTTGGCCTTATATTCACTATATCAAGAAACTGTTTTGTTTTTCTGTTTGCTTTAAGAAATTTGTACCGTTATAAAAAGAGAATACATTTTAGTCAATAGAACCCTTCTAATATATTATAATATACTACAAATTTGGAATTTAGTTTAGCATAAAGATATTTGTAGTTATCAATTCAAGGACTCGTAAAAAAAGAAACCACAACATTGTATGACAAGTAATCTAACAATCACATATAACACGAAATGGTTTCTCTTATTTCAAAGTTTCCCGCCAGAGAGGAAATCATTATCAGTAGTTTACAAGAAATTATTGTTTCAAAACAAACGTTTTTACTTTTGAGAAAAATATTTTTAAAATCTCCAATTTTTTAGTGTTAGCCATTTAAATTTTCAATTTAAAAAATATAATTTTAATGCTTCATTTTTGTTGATTTTGCTGTAAAATAGCAAATTTGTGTTGATTTTTTCATTACAAACATGTCATTAAGTCAACAGGTAGTAATAACATAAAATATCTATTAACAATTTTCGTTTATTTAAACGATATCGGTTCTCATATAAGCAATTTTTGTTTATTAAGTTGTCGAAACAAAATTGAACAAAACGATACTGGTTATCATATAAGCAATTTTTGTTAATTAAGTTGTCGAAACAAAATTGAACAAAACGATATCGTTTTGTTCAATGTACGGACACACTGGCGGAAGATGGGAAACAAAACTGTCAGAGGAATTTCTCCCGCACCCAAACCTCCGAATGTTACTGAAAAGCCTCGAGCGAAGCAAAAACAAAAGATGATAGATGACGGAGATCACTATGAGGTTGAAAGAGTCTAATATGTGGCTTTTCCTCAATTGAATCAAAAACCAAGAGGGAAAAAGAGTTTTTAGATTTGAGCACTTCCATCTATTATCTACGGACCTTTGTTTTTCTATCGACTGATAATGTATAAGAATCGACAATAGCTTGTCGCATTACGGATAATGTATAAGAGGAATTTTTCAAATAAAAAAACTCATCGAAAAGAAGGAAACATAGTTCTCGAAAGAATCTCCAACGTCGTTTTGTTATATTTTAAAATTTTCAACAAAAACTTGAAAGAAAAGGAAATGGAAAAAAGAGGAAAGGATATATGATGAAATACTAATATAAATGCAAAAAATTAAATTTATAGTGCTTTTGACTTAGATGATAAATGATGTACATAAATTGTTAATAAATATGTAACCCGCCATCAAATTTTATTTGTCGACTTAATAATATGTTCCTAATAGAAAAGTTAACACAATTTTGTTATTTTACGGTAAAATCAACAAAAATAAAATATTAAGTATATTTTTAAAAAAATTAAAAATTTAAATGGCGAGAAAAGTCGGAAACTTAAAAAAAAAAAAATTCCTTTTACTTTATTAGTGAATGAATGATTAGTATTCAACACCAGTAGGTGAGAATTTGCATTGACGGAAGACTTTATCTCTAATAGTCTTCTCATATGGTAATCCATAATAGTTATTTATTTTCACCGATGATAATAATATACTACCCCACTTATCATCATGTATTTGTGTGGAAGAGAGTCAAGTGGGCCGACATCACTGCTTACCGTTGTGGGTTTAAATGATCTGTCAAGTAAGACCCGACTTCATTTATAAATAAAAAAACATTTTTTTGTCAAAATAAAAACACATTTTGTCCTGAAAAGCAACAAAATCTTTTTCTGTTTTTTTTTTCTTCTGTGAAACGTTTTAAAGCATCTCAATTTATTAAAATAGTACCACAATTATTAACATAGTACCACAGAACGACGAAAACCAAAAACCAAAAACAAAAAGAGTACCACATTGCCTAGACTAGTGGAGAAAGTAGAAACATACATGATTCTAAATCGTTAATTGTGAATCAAAATCTTACCAAAATACCATTACTGAAACGGAGCAGAACGGTGAAGGTGATTGAGTAAGCGGCTAACTCGATGGGTCCAAGATGGCCGATGAAAGCTTGACTTATCATTGAAACTCCGAACGTTGAGAATCTCGTGAATATCGCCGGCGCTGCCACAACCCACAGCTTCTTTGATTCGTTCCAAACGTTTTCCGTCATCCCCAACTCATCCTCTTCCTCTCTGTTCGCCGCCGTCCTCTTCAACATAGCGACCGTGAGCTCTTCTCCTCCTCCGGCCATCGTGGAATCTCTGTTGTTTCTAAGGAAAATAACAGAGCAGGGAGAGAGAGTGACAGGCAAAGATAGACAAAGAGATATGAGAGAATTTGTCTGATGGATATATTAGTTTGGTTTTATGACACAATGTGTTCTCTCTTTATAATTTGTGTTTCTTTTTTTCATGGTTCTCTTCTTTCTTTCCCACAAATACTATAGTAGGTAGTATGATTGATGATCACATAAGATCATTTTTGTCTAATTTTTGTCCATTTATTGACCATTTTGTCTGATTTTTAATTAATAATATCTTTAGATTTCTTGCACATATGGGGTACCTCGTGTTTGATTTTAATGAAGGGGTAACTCTACTAACACCAAAAACAAAGAATGGGCCAAGTTACGAGCACATGATTCATGAAACTTATGACGATTTGACTACTCTATTTCATGTCATTGGTGAGATATTTATGGAATTATTTTTATCAATACTGTATTATATTAGTATCTTTAGTGTAGCTTAATTTATAAACTTGATTGTGGAACGACAAAAAAAAAAAAAAAACTTGATTGTGGGATTTAATGCAAAATGATTATTACCTCTGAAATTCATCACTTATGTCTGGAATTTGAATCTAACATTATACTTGTTATAGTAAATATTAAAACCATTAGATTATATATTTAAGTTTTTCATCAAAATATAATGTTAATACACTTTATTGTTTTTTATATTCTCTTAAACTAGATGAACTTTTATTGATTTATTTTATAAATATCAAATTATATCTATATTCATGTGTATTACTTAATTACATTAATTTATATTCTTTAAAATTTAAATTTATAATTAAATACAATATATAATGATATAATTACTAAAAATCTTGGAAAGTTGCTAAATTAGTAAAAATGTTTAAAAATATAATACTAAGTTTGATGCATGTTGCAAAAGCTTATTTTTTTTTTTTTTCAAGGTTTCTGATAGTCTCGTTTGAATTCCTAATGATGAACCAATGGTTTGTACGGGTCATACCAATATGTTTTAGACTTTTCCACATTAATTGTTTTTTACCTTTTGAACCAGATCTCATAACAAATGATATAAAGACATTTTACCATGAGCTCTGTGAATCTCCAGAGCTTGGAGAATCCATGTTATTCCATAAAATTTCATTGATGTAGGTAGAGAAGGTAGATTAGTTCAAATCTAAAAATAAATAAAATGAAGGAGTGTTATGACATTTCTTTTCACAAATATTATTGAAAAAGATGTTAGATTTTCTTATCTAACTTATGCAACTTCTATTCAGCAATAAATTAAGTGCTATTACAAAAAAAATATATATATATATTCTTAGTGAATAAAATTATCATATTCATTATGATAATTTTCACAACCAACAACCAAATATTCAATTATTTTTTTTGTAGAACTTCTTTACATTCTGGCTCAACCCAATAATTTAAATATTCCAATAGTTTAAATATTCTAACGATAAATGTACCTAAAATGTTTCATCAATAACAATGAAAATTCCTAAATAAGTTGAAATTATATAGTTATAACAAAAGATTTATAGATAGATATCCTTTTATATAAAAAAATAGGGCAATCAGTAAAAAGTAAGGATATATTTTGCTAAAATGTACGAAATCCTTCCTCTAAGAAACAAGAAGACGAAGAAGAATATAACTCCTATGGAAAGTGACGTTATAATTGCAAATTTTGGCTTCCTTCGAATTTCCACTTCAGATCTCGTTTGTGTGTGTGTGTTTATATATGTAATTGCATATATGCACCTTACTGCTGCCATGAAGCCGAAGGCTACCATCATCTCTAGTCCACTTATGTTGACGCTGAGTCAATTGATCAAACAGATAAAATTGAATGTCAAAATATGAATTCAAGTGACTTTTTAACCAATTTTTTTTGTAGAAAGGTTACAGCATGCAAAAGTACAAAATAATATTCTAGAATCTAAAGCTAAGCAGTAAAGCTAAAAATTGAAAGAGATAAAGATACTAAAAGTATATAACAAGTGATTTCATTTTCGCTAGAATCTTTTATGTTAATGCGTGTATTTAAAAACAGGGGAATCTGACTAGAACACATAATAGTATAAATCTAGGTTTATATAAAATTGAAGTTTAGCAAAATAACTGTTGAACAATAAAAAGGAAAATAACTGAAACAATTAGGTGATTAATTAGTTTAACATACTTCGTGGACTGACCGAAAGACATTCAGTTAAAATAGTTATACTTAGAATTTCAGAATTTGTAAGAATGTTAACAATATTCACGATAATATATACATATATATATATACACACTTATCTCAACCAACAAGATAAAACCAAGATCGTGTTGTACCACAGCTCCAATCATGCAAATTTTGCTCTTTATCTCAACCAACAAGATAAAACTAATAGATGTTACTACCACATGATTCCAAGATGACTTTCTGCAAGATGGTTTTCTTCTTTCGACTTCTATCACTCATCATTAGTGGAGAGTTGGTAGCTGGGCTTGAGAGCATTTTGGGTCCTTTCATGCTTATATTCACGACACTCTGGTGGTCTTGCATGGTGTGGTGGATTCTTTCATGTCAACCCTTGCGTGTGATCTTCTCTCTACGGATTAGGTGACTCGTAATGACATATCATCACATGATTGTCCCACATAAAATTGGTTCTAACATCAGTTATAATGGTCCCAACTAATTTAGGGGATGATTAATTTTCTCGCTAATACATACAAATACATTATTTATTGGTGGTAGGGATGGTTAGTGTTTGACAGTAATTATGGAAAATACTTTCTATTGTTTTATATCGTATGAAAATCTTATCAAAAATTATTTTTCTGAAGCATTTGTGATTGCACGCGGTTGTATATTTATAATTAAAAAATTAAAATTAAAAGAAAAAAATATTCATTTCAAATCATGGCATGTGAGATAAGTTTAAAAATTATTTTAATATTTTATAATTATAATTTAGTTTTTATATTTTCTAATTATATAATATATTTATATTATTAATTTATTATTTATTTGTTACTGCATCAGCTAAATTAGTGATAAATATCCTGCAAAACACTCATTTTTAACTGTTGTGACAATTTTATAAATCACTTAATCATATATGAAAGTAAAACCATTAACATTTGTACACTCTCTCGCTCACATCCACATACACTGCATTTAAATCAGTCAGACTTTTGATAAAAACTTGTATGTCATTGTGAAAAAACTTCACTTAAATTCTCAACGATTATTGTTTTTTCAATAGTTTTAAAATTTCATATATATTAATTTAAACATGAATATGATCATTTTAATTTTATGATGTATACATCTAAATAGTTATAGCAATTAACATGTCCTTTAATTCAAATTACGAAAAAATATATAATTTTTATCATTCGACTAAAAATCACATTATACAGTGTAGATGTTAACCAAGATGGATGAAATATAGCTTAAGTAAAACTAATTAGACCTTGTTTTACTAGACAATATCCTCATCAACTGAAATGTGAATGAAATTCTACCAAACTTTGAAACCCACGTAATGATGTCTTTGCAAAGATTCTCGACTTTATAAAATTGGCTTAATACCATTGATACCGTCAATCGGTAACATACAATCTCCTTCAAGGATATCAAACTAAAACCTATGAAATACACCATAGAAATCGCTATTAACAAAGTTTTCCCTTCTGCTTCTTAGGTGGATGAGGCATAAACCAAAGATGCCAAACCACGTTTCTAGACAAAAAAAATTATACACTACATAAATATTGCATTTCATCCAATCACTCAGAGTTTCTGAGTGTATCTTGCGATAATATTTGAGATAATTTGAAGAAAAAAAATGTGTATCTTGCAGACCAAGAATTATAAAGCCCATAATACTCATGAAGTTTAAAAAGAAAAACTTAAAACAAGATAGATCTTGATATATTCTTAACATATTTTTATGAGATTAGGAAGGTTTACATTACGTAGGTGTTAGTACAATATAAAGTGGATGTTAATACTATATATATGTATATTATTCTTATATGTTCATTCCAAAAAAAAATGGAAACGCTATTAAAATTCTAAACACCACTGATGGCAAATTGCAGCAGAAATGATAAACAAACTTACCTACTTCACTTGTATCACTACTGGATTGTACCATAGATTCCCAAAAAAAAAAAAATAACACAGGATGATAAGACAAAAGATACATCTTGATATCGTATTATCCATATATATGACCAAAACGTACATTTTCGAATAATAATTTCAAGTTTTCAACTTAAAACTCATGTCAACAAATAGAGGAGCAATGTCCCTATTATGTTGAATATGAATAAGAGGCAGCCTCAAAGTTGAAAAAAAGGTCTTGAACCGACTCACTTCCTTGGGCTCCGTCGTGAGTTCATCAACCAAGCATCGGTCACGTGTTCGCCGTTATAACGGTCATCATCTTCGTTGCTAGCATGGATGAATAAGCGAAAAGATTCAAATAATGCACACACTCCAAACGTTGGAGTGATTACTCTTTTGTGTCTGTATATTATGCTCTTGATACTGTGAGAGTAAATTTATAGGTTTCTGAGACTTAAATAGAGAAGAATACGTGAAATTTATAGAAAACACGATTTGAAAACTTTAGTCATTTGAGGTTGTTTCTAAAATTTGTTTATTAATGAAAATATATATTATCACGTGTCAAATTATAGAGTGTTGATATGTTCAATTTTGGAAAGATTCAACTTTCATATAGTAAATTTGGAGTTGTTTAAGTTTTAATTTTTTTCCAAAATAAAATAATATTTGAGTTTTGATGGATTTCGATAGTTGATTGTTGGAATTTTTCGAAATTGATTGGGTGAAGCATAAGGGTGGTAACATAGTTAATAGTGTTTTTTACCTATAACTCTTGGCAGAAATAACACATGTTTGATATCAAACTCACCATTATCTTAGTTTTCAGTGTTTGGTTTCTTTTATTTACTAATTTGTTGTTTTGAGTTCCAAAACTTCTCCGAAATGAAATACTCAAATACATATTGGGTTTTAATGAAATATAGTCGAAAAAATTAGAATAAAAACAATCGTTATTTACCGAAAACATTTGTCGGTAGGTTGAGTTTATTAGGTCTAATTTGGCCCATTTGTTGAAATATCATAAGATTACAAATTTAATGAACTAAAATATAATACAAAAGCCCTTAAAAAAAGGAGCAATAATTGGAGATGGGAGTTACGGACGAATCAATTTCTAAAAGTCTTAAAAAGGTAAGAGTGTTTCTCTCCATTTTCTTATTTTTGTTTTGATTTTTTTTAAATATTTAAAATTTATATAATTATTAAAAAACTAATAATCTTAAATTTATTTACGACTTCTACCATGATTCATCGGGTAACCCATAATGATCTAAATTCAAATCGGGTCAAAATAAATTTAAAATTAAAATTAGTGGTGGGGCCCACAACACTATTTTTTCTAAAAAATGCACATGGGTTCATTCAAACTCGGTTTCGTATAAGAATACCAACAACATGAACCACTTTACCAAATTGATGTTTAATATTTCAATTACATATTTAATATATATCATGTAGAATTATTGAAATTAAGCAAATAGAAGAGTTGAACTTGTTACCATTGAGTCCAAAGAGTTTAGAGTTAACTAATGGAACTAATGTATTTTATTACAAGTATTACATATTAATATTTATAAATTCAATTGGTTAATAATTTATATAAATAATTTTAAAATTATAATTGCTTATAATTATATTTATAAATTATCTTTAAATTAAATTATTTAGATTATAATTAAATTATACTTATATTAGATAATATAGATAAACGTCTCTTCTTCCATCTCCTCAAAATCCTCAATTTTTTTCAAATCATTCATCTCTTCCAAATCTTCCATCTCTAACAATGGTGAAATCTCTAACAATGGTGGCATCTCCAACAATTGCCGCATTTCCAACAATGGTGATATTCTTAATATCCACATGCTCAATGGTCATATAGTAGTAGTTGATTTGAAAGAAATTTGAATTATATGTTAGATAAAACTATTTAGTTGGGTATAGATGAATATTAATTAACCAGTAGTCAAATTACAACTAAGTATCAATAAATATAAGTATATGTTATGATACAACTGAGTATCAATAGATATAATTATATGTTACTGTACAACTAAGTATCAATCGATACTACTACATGTTATTGTACAACCGAGTATCAATTGATACAACTACTAACAAAAAATGTGCTTGGATTGCATGCATTGCAGGATAATGAGCCACTTGCACTGAGACATGTATTCTTTAAAACCACTGAGTATGCTAAAATCTGCAAGCTAACATCAAAGTATACAAATTTCAGCAAATTAACTGAGATTGTCGCACTTAAGGAAATCATGTCCTTTAAATTTAGGTAAAGTCATTTTGTTAATGCTTGAACTCTTTTATGTGGTTTTGTATTGTTTTATTTGTTTTTGTGGTTTTAAACTCTATTGTGTTGTTTTCGTGGTTTAAACTTTAATGATTAAACTCTATTGAGAATATAATTAAATACAACTGATTTTTGAAAATACAAATGAATACAACTGAATTTGAGAATACAACTTAATAAAACTGAGTAGTACGAATACAACTGATTACGACTGGTGCTAAATCACACGCGTTCTCCCGCGCGTTCACACTACTGATCAATAAAAAACAATAAATATTTTACGTTCACACTAGAAGCGTTCACATTATAGTTGTACATAGTAGTATAAATAACATGTAGTTATATAAATGTCATTTTATAGTTTTTTCAGTTATATCGATATTTGTAGTTAATTTTCTAAGTTGTATCGACTACATTAGATTACTAAATTAAGATTAAAAAACTTTCATAATAATAGATTTTCGAAATTACAAAATTTCAGCAACTCTCATATTAATGATCAAACAAGGTAACAACACATATATATGTTTAGGGTTGTAAGATTAAAACATGTTATTTTTCATTTTTTCATGATTAATAGATATCATAATTAATAAAGTAAACGCTGGTTTTAGTATCTCAAATACATGATTATAACCCAAAAATCTCAAATCCTTAACCCAAACCCTAATCCCTAAACCCTAAATCATAAACCTTAAACCCTACAATGTAGTTGTACCAGTAGTACACAGTTGTATTTTCTAATACATAGTTATACGAGTAATATCCAGTTATCAGATTACTCATAGTTGTATAATTGCTACTTTCAGATTTTTTTTTTGTTATGTCAGTATTTTTATCACTTTTCCTAGTTGTACCGAGTACAATAAGTCAATAAATTAAGATTAGTAAACTTTCATAATAATTTTTTTTTCAAAATTACAAAATTTTTAAAATTCGCATCATAATTGCTATAGTAGTTAACAATACACATACATGTTTAAGATACTATAAGATTTTAACAAAAATTTATATTTTTGAATGAACTTGAAAGACATAATAAGTAATAGCACTAATTGTGGTTTCAATAACGCATATGCATGATTATTATCCATAAATATAAACTATAATCCTAAATCCTAAACCCTAACCATTTCCCATTAGATATAATAATTATTTCAAGAACAATTGTTCCAGTAACCAATATATATGAGTTTAAACCGATTTTTATTCTTAATACATAGTGTCACTACTACACTTTATTTGACTACTACTACTAGACTCAAACCAAGAATACAAACCTCCTATGGAAGAACTTCTTCTCCTTCATCAATGTTCTTCAACTAAAATAAACTTTATTACTTGGAATCTTCATCTTTTGGTGTCATAATCCGGAGGAAGGACAACCATATCGCATATATGGTCAAGAACTGTCCACTTACACATATGAAAAACTGGATATATCGTTATTAATAAGCTAATAAGACATATAAGAAACTGATATATGTCTTTAACCAACAGTCTTTAAGTGACATCCTAACTTGATTATTTTATCACAAGAGCATTGTAAACATCTTCTTTAGAAATCCATACAACATCAACTTCATTCCTTACATAATGTCCCGTATAATCAAAGTCTACAAGAGTCTATTGCTTTTAATTCATTATACCTAGAAAATAATAAAATCTAACATTACATATTTTCTTAGTTGTACACTGTTGTATTTGAATACACAGTTGTATTTTTTTGTAATATAAAAAATTCAGCTATATTTCACCATTCATGTCACAATACCCAGAAACAAACATTTAAATTATGTACATTAACTGAAATGCAGAACAGGAGCTCAAATCTTGTTTTTAATAATCTTCAAACGCCAAACTAAAATAGAACCATCTTGAAACTCTATTTTAATGGCGTAAACGAGTCTTCAACGGTGGACAACGAATAAAAGCTTCTTGACAGACGAGTGCAGACCAGAGCATGAATCCTGTGAGATTGTTTTTTTGTCAAATCTGTGAGATTATTTAAGAAAGAAGAAAAAATGGAAAAAAAAAAAGTTGAAAAGGTGGATGGTTCACACAAAGAACAGAAGAAAAAAAATTGTGTGGGACCCAACATTATTTGTTTAATGAGGAGAAGAGAGAGAATGAATATTTTAAAATTATTGTTTTATTTAAATATATGAAATAAAGAAAGAAGGGTAAATGGTAGAAAGAAATATATGTAGGACTCATAGAAAGTGTTTTAGAAATAGTAAGAGTATTTAGAAACACTCTTTAAAAATGAGAGTATATAAGAAATTGACTCAGTTACGGACACATAACTTTTAACACGAAGGCTTTATCGGGCCAAAACTTTTTTTGTCCACATATCTTAATAACTTTAATATCCTTTTTAAAATTATACAATATTGAGTTTTTTTTTGTCAACATAACTTAGTGGTTTTAATATCCCCAATAACATGTGGGGTGCTGGATTCGAACCCAAAACCTGGTGTAATGAATGCAGAAGTGGCTACCATTATGCAGCATGATTCCTACACAATATTGAGTTTAAATCTCTTTTTTTATTATGTAATAAAAAAAGAGGTTTCTTTTTAAAAAATAAGAATACCTCTTTTTTTTAGAAATCCATTAGAAATCCATTCTAAGTTATATGTAATAAAAAAGCGGTTTCTTTTTTATTATGTAATAAATTGTAATAAAATTATACAATAAAAAAATTGTTAAAATATGTAATTGTTTTTCTCTTTCTTTTTTTATTTTTTATTTTAAAAATTGGTACACCGTAACACAACTCTTTGTAAATTCTTCCAAACAGTTGTCAAAAAAAAATCTTTCAAACTAAAACGCTTACTAGATACCATCAATAAATTACTTGTCGTCATTCTATAGCTACAGTACAGATATACTCACTATGTTTATTTCTCTACTATGTATTGATTGATTACGACAAAACACAAACAACAATGTAATCATGCTTGATGTTGAACATATATGTTCCAGATGTTATTGTTCATACCATACATAAAAACATCCCAGAATGGGAAAAAGTTAAATACATAATATCATTTAAAATCTATTATTAGTAAGGAACCTTTTTAACTCTTTTTATTTTAACTTTATAGTACCACGTGAAGGAATCTAATGAGTAGACGAATGGCCCCTGCCCCGTACGTAGCCTTAGGGATCTGTTTGAGTCAAAAGCAGAGCAACGCCGCGTAAAAAGCTTTTGACCGCCGTGTGAACAAGCGATTGAGCCACGGCGAGAGTTTCCGTAATAACATCGATAACTCGAGGGTAAAATAGGAAATACGAAGACTATTACGTCACGTGCGAGTCGGAACATGGCACAATTGGCAGACCACAGCGACCAAGTGGTCAGCTTCAGGTTTTATGTCCGAACAAAAAAAAAGAGCTTTCAACAACAACAAAAGAGTGACCGGAGATATTTACGATGACGACGGAGACGCAAGCGACGTTGTCGATGGAGTCTTTACCTCTCGGTTTCAGATTTAGACCAACTGATGAAGAACTCATCAATCATTACCTAAGATTGAAAATAAACGGCCGTGATTTGGAGGTTAGAGTCATCCCGGAGATCGATGTTTGCAAGTGGGAGCCATGGGACTTACCTGGTTAGTTTAATATCTCTTCCTTTTTCTTCTTCTTCACGAGTTATTAGGAATTGAGTTGAGAAATGAATGTTGGAGCTGTGGAATTTTGCTTATATGGGGTTTTTAGGGTTTGTTTTAAAATTGATTGATTGTAGGGCTTTCGGTGATAAAGACGGATGATCAAGAATGGTTCTTTTTTTGTCCTCGTGACCGGAAGTATCCGAGTGGCCACCGCTCCAATAGAGCTACTGACATTGGATACTGGAAAGCTACTGGGAAAGATCGAACTATCAAGTCGAAGAAGATGATTATTGGTATGAAGAAGACTCTTGTCTTTTATCGTGGTCGAGCTCCTCGAGGAGAACGAACCAACTGGATTATGCACGAGTATCGTGCCACTGGCAAAGACCTTGACGGCACTGGACCTGGTCAGGTCTGTTTTTTTTTTTTCATCTACTTAAAGTCAAATTTTGATTCTCGTCTGATTCAAGCTAATACGTATGTTTAGGTCAATTCTAAGTTCTAGGTTCTAGGTTCCAGGTTTTAGGTTCTTGTCTGATTCAAGCTAATCCGTATGTTTTTTTCATCTACTTAGGTCAATTCCAGGTTCTAGGTTCTTGTCTTGTTCAAGCTAATCCGTATGTTTTTTTCATCTACTTAGGTCAATTCTAGGTTCTAGGTTCTTGTCTGATTCAAGCTTCTTAACTCAACTATCTGGTTTTAACCCATGAAATCAATTTTATTAATGGTTGTGAAGTCTTTAGGTGCTTCACATAGTAAGGATTTGTTTGTAGAAATGGCTATAATCAAGTTTGTGTTGCGCATCTTTGATAGCACTGACCTTTTTGTTTTTTGGCATGTGATTTGTTTTGCGTTTTTGGAACAGAATCCGTTTGTTTTGTGTCGCTTGTTTCACAAGCCTAGTGATAGCTGTGATGTTGCAAACTGTGACGAAGTAGAGAATGTTAATTCCACTCCCACCACAACTAGATGCTCACGTGATGAGACATCTTCTGAAATGGTCCAAGAAACAGCTACATCTCATGTACATGCTGTAAATAGATCGGATAACACTGAGACGTGTCCAAGCGACAAGAGTAGTGTTGTGAAGCCTGATGGTCCATTGATTAAAACAGAGAAATCTGTCGATCACGCTGAAACTTCTCGCGCCAAAGACCGTGTTTCAGGCAAAAGCCTAGTTGAGGTAATTTATCGTGTTCTTTTTTATTTCTCTGTTTTCAACTAAGTATAGCATTCTGTATCACAATTTGTGGACCCTGTCCCGTCCTAAACCAGCTTGTGCTTTCTTTGTGTTATAGGAAAATCCATGCGCAAGGGACTTTTCAATTCTTTACGGACCAAACTATACTCAAATCAGTGACAAAGAATATTATCCGGCGCAGTCAAGCATCGATTTTGCTGCATCGCACATGGATTCAATGTATTCCAGCGACTTCGGAAACTGTGACTATGGGCTACATTTTGAGGATGGTGCCGCCATACAAGATGAATCCTTGAGAGATGTATTGGATGAAGTATTGCATAACCATAACCAATCCTCTGGTGAAGGGAAAGACTTTGAGCTTCCGAATATGATGCATTGGTCTACAGAGTATCCGTTTCCCAAAGACACTGGTGGTTTTGTTAACGGGGGTGCAGAAGCTGCTTGCCCACAGGTAATAATGATCTTTAAGGTGATGATAATCACTTGCTCTTGGAACTGATCGTAGTGTTTCTTCATGTACTGCAGTTTGTTCCTGACATTGGAGCTTCAAGTTTCGTCAGAAATCACCACGTTGATAGCAAGGAGGCAGTAGAGATACAGTCTTCATCCGGGTCCTCTAGGACCTTGACGCCACTTCATAGCAACGTTCTAGGACAGTATGCTCCAGCGTCTTACGCAACTATGGATCCATTTAACTCTAATGTCAATCACCGCGAGCAATTGTCATTTGAGCAAAGACGTAGCATTAGTCCCAGTGACATTTCTGGATTCGACGCAAGGTCTCGGGACAATCAGACGGAGCTGGACTTTGTGGTGAACCAAGGCACTGCTCCTAGAAGAATACGGCTGCACATCGAGCAGCCGTTCAAGCCAGTTAAAGTTAAAAACAAGAAAGAGAGAGATGCAAAGAGCTATGAAGAAGATGAAGTACAATCTGCCATGACCAAGGTAGGATTCACTCGTCTAGCAGATATTGAGATCCACTTTTTTCCTTCTCAAATGACAATTGATGAAATGTGCAGGTCATAGAGGGGAACGAAAAATGCTTCCTCCTTGACAAGGATAAGAATAGAGGACAAGGGCATGAAAGTGTATCGGAATCAGCTAATTTAAGGACTCAGGGAACTGCTCAGAGGAGAATCCGCCTGCAGACTAGAATGCGGAAAGTTCCCATTACCTTAAGGGACTCAAACCTCAGTGAAGAAGCAGCAAGCCATAGCAAGGTAATAAGTTTCTTTGCAGATTACATCAAACATAATCTCTAGAAAGCTACGCATTAACAAGCATGGTTTTTCACAATACAAGATGCAGGAAAGGGAAGAACATGAATCATCATCATCATCATCGTGGCAGAAACAGAAGAAGCTAATGAGGAGGAGCTTGGTGCAGTGTAGTAGTATGGTGATAATAATGGCGGCGATAGTTGTTTTAGTAGGAATGTGGAAAGAGTCAAGAGATGCCAAATGTAGCTTCTTGTTTCATCAATTGGATTCCTTCAAAGGCATGTTTACATGATGATATATAGTGCCATTCTCAACGTTTTCTGTGTTTGTCTTAATCATGTTTAGCCTGTTTTTTGTTGTTGTTCTTTTCAGTGTTGAGTGATGAAGCCAAATTCTCTACTCTAGATCCATTAACAAAGTAGTTCTCCTTCTTTTTTTTTTGCAGTTTGGCACAAGAAAAAACTACCTATGTACCCGAAAATAAAATATAAATCAATGTCGTTTATTATGTCAGGTATGGATTCCATAGTTGGTCCCAAGTTTCAAACAAACTTCATTCTTGCTTTGGAAAGCCACTAGTGAGAAGGATTGTGCCATGAGAGTTGATGAGTTCAAGAAAATTGTGGCGTCTGAACACTGCTAAAAGTTTGATGCTAAATCCCTGAACACTAGTTTATTGTTCCTTAAACATATGGTAATTGTATTACTTATTCACTTCTATGATCATGTTCTCGTAGTATAGTTCTGTCAAACGGGTCTGTTTGCGCTTACAAGAGTTTTGTTTGAACAAACTAGAGAATAAATGGATATTTTTTGAAGTATAGAATATGACTGTATTGTTTATATCATAATTTCAAAGAGAGCGCACAAACGTATATATACAGAATTGAAGAGAATCGTAAGTTTACAAGACATAATAGAGTAATAATAATATGAGAGGTCATAGGGATTCATGGGAGAAATTGTAGGGATTTATGTTGAATGATTCTCTTTCTCTATACATGTCCCCTCAAGATGGAACTGCTTTAAAAACTCCAATCTTGGATGATAACTGAGAGAAAGTGTTCTAGATAGTAGTTTCGTCATGCTTCTGCCAATTGATCTTTGGCTGAGACATGTGCCACTCTTAAAGTGCTTGGAGTAATTGACTTCTAATGAAGTGATAATCAAGAGCTAAGTGTTTCGAATGTGCATGAAACATTGAATTGGCACAAACATATGTGACTCTTACACTGCTGCAATAAATCAAAAGGATGGAAGAGATGTTGACATCAAGTTCTGTGAGAAGAGAAGAAATTCAGCAGAGTTCAACGGAGGTATTCACTACTGACATATACTCTACATGAACGAGCAATTCTTTTTGCTTTTTGAAGGACCAAAATATCAGATTTTTGCCAAAATAAACGACATATGCGCATATGAGGACCGAACTCATGACCTCTAAGCTATGTTGACATGTATATTTTTATGACAAATGAACTCTCCTCTATTGTCAGAATAAAGCATTCCAATCTTTGTTAGAAATCTGTTCCATGTGTATATTGTTTAATGATCAACATATACAAGCTAATATTTGTAGTTATCAATAGATAAATAAGGGAAAAAGGAGAAATCTACACATCATTCAAAATATACTCAAGAAGATGAGATTGAAGTTTTTGAAAAAGGACGTTTTTGAAAAAGGACGTTTTTGACTCTTATTGAGATGACAATCAAGACAAGAAATCTTATCATATGTAAGCTATTTGGATATGTGGATGAAACAAATAAAGTGGTGAAAAAGAAAATATGGTGAGCTCCTTGAAGTAATGAAGTACATAAGGTGAGATCTTTTACCTAGAAGTGAGTAGAAATGAATTTAGCATAATCGATAAAAGGATGTGAGATTTTGTGAATGTTAGAAGAGTATGAATATCTATAAAGATATGTGTGTTTAATTTTATTTAAAAAAACAATGTGTCATTTTAAAGTAAATTATTATACTATTATTTACAATTTTATGATTTTTTTTTTTTTTTACTTTACTCTTTTCAAAAAAAAATTAGTATTCGATATAATATTATTAGATCATTTTATATAACTTTCTAGGATATAGTAATTATTAGATCGTTTTAAAAAGGTTTGCTAATTTTGGAGAGAAAAAAATGATTAGGCCCTAATCTAGTATTCTTCTTAAACCTAAACCAGCACTAATGGAGTAATGGTAGACTATACGCCCTACTTAGACCGTTTTTGTTTGGATTTATATAATTTTGTCTTTGTCGGCGTTCGTGCATATGTTAGTAAAACCAAACCTAATTTTCGATCCAAATGGACTCACCTACCTTCGTATTCTTCTAACTTTGGTTAGGTATTAAAGTTTCGCAAAACTAAAAAATCAACCTAAACCATGTATATGTAAAGAGAATATTACATAATTAGATGTTTATTTTGTTAGTTTCAACGACTAACATGATTGCGGTTAAAGCTAAAATGTAGTGGGTCCCATTATAAATGAAACGCTCCATATGCATTTTAAAACCCTCTAAAAATTAAAGGGTTTATAATCAATCGGTGTCTTTATCTTCATTGATCAAATCCAAACAATTATAATCGATATTTTAATTTAATATTTTTTTTCATTGTTGTAAGTTGTACTTTATTAATTAAAAATAGGAACCAAGATAGAGATCGAGCGGATAAACATCATCCGGATTCCGAGTGGGTGCCACACAATAAATAGGTGACCAGGTGCATATCCAATACAATGTGCGATTCCTTTTTCCCAAAAGACACTTGTGTGTTTTCTATTGCTCAAACTTGACCAATTTTTTGTCACAACTTTTTATACTCTAATCGAATTATTTTCAGTTCTTATCGGAAAAAACTATACTATTAAAAGTTCAAATATTTTCTCTATTTTATTGGTTGTTATTAATAAGTTTTTTTTAAAAAATACCCTTTAATTTAAATTAATAAATTTCAGTTAAAAAACTTGTAGTATTGAACAAAAAAAGGAGAGCAAAAATTTGTAGTGATAATTTGAAGGGACATTGTTTATTTTTGACAGCTGATTTAAAATCATTAAGTATCAGACAATTTATTGTCGGAAAGAAACTGCAAAAACATATATTTTCATCTATTTTTAATGCTTGTTATCAAGTAAAAACCAATTAATATTAAATGCTTTTTTTTTTACAAAATTTATTAATAAATGTTATGAGTCAAGACTACCAAAAAAATCAATGATAGTCAAATATGAAACTTTTCTTTCATAAATATAATCAAAACTGATAGATTAAGAAAGTAGAAAACCAAGAGCGGAGACTGTACAAGACACCCCTAGATTTTACTTCCCTTCTCCAACTATATAAATACAAATTGTTTAACCCAAAACAAAACAAAACTAAATACAATTGTGTGTAAGAAAATACTAGAGAAACACAAGAAACAAGAAGAAGCTAGAAGATTCGATTGAGTGGATAAAGAAATCAAGAATGTTGCTGGTGACGGTATTGGCCGAGATGTTGAAAGAGTACACGGTGGTACTCGCCGGAGTATTGGAGCATCTCTTTTCTGAGGCGCCTTTTCCGAGGAGAATACGACTTCATATTTTATACTCTCTTCCTTACCATAACTCCAATCCCTCTCTCCCTCTTCTCCTTCCTTCTCCTCCTCCTTACACTCGTACTTTATAACCTCACGATCTTTATGTTTTTCTTTTCTTTGCTTACTTTTGTGATTTTTCTTTGAGTTGTGAGATGTGTAATATCCAGAGCTTTTGTTTTAATTAAGATCTTTTCATGTGTTTGTTGAAAAATACAAAACAAACAAGTTTTGTTGACTTTGCTTATCAACCTTACACAGAAGGAGAACTCGGCTAAATGGAGTACCACTACACTATATAGCTTTGTTGACTTTATTGGTAAAAGAAAGTTGGTCAGATCAAAAGTGCTTAATGCCAGATTTTTCTTCGAGGATGTTCCAAAATTTTATGATTGCTCTTCTTTTAAAACTTGTATGTAGGGTATAAAATCGTATCCTTAATATGTTATTTAAAGATGCATAATCTGATCGTATTTGCGAAGTTGATTCATGTGTTCAAAAGCGATCACATGAATTGAAAAGGAAAAGACAGGCCACTCTTGTTATTATTATGAGAAGATTTTCGGAATCACCATAGTTCTTCATTATTGGGAAACAAACTATTGGTGATCTGTCCTTTGGATCCTCTGTTTATCTCCCTTTCAGCTTTGTATATTCTCATATATCGTTTCTTCAAAAAAAAAAATAATAATGGAAATACTCAAACCTCTCATACGAGCGACGAGACATGACAAGTTAAGACCTTCCACGTCATACGAGAAAAAGGCTTATGTGGATCTCTGTGTCAAACTAACAAAGAACGGTATATAACAGATGGCTTCTCATGGTAGAGGGATTTTTCTGTCAAAAAGCAAAGATGAATGTAGTAGAAAAGTTGTTGGTGCTTTTGGATTTTTTGATGCTCAGACTTGGATCACAAATATCTAATGAAAACAAAAATCTCCGAGGACTATCAAGGTGTATTATACTCCATGAATAATAAAGTCATCCAGACCCAAAAGATTATACAAGAGAATTTCTTAAAGCAACATAGTCTATCTTCTTTATAAACCAATATTCATAACCAAGCTTGACCGAGGATGAGGATGATTCAATCTAGATTCCAACGAAAACCAGAGCAGGAACTACGAGCTTAAGGGGAGGAAGTTCAACAAATCAACAGAGAGTTTGATCACAATTATAGAGCATGAAGAACTCAAACAGAAGTTGTTCAAGACAGAAATCTCTTAAGAAGTAACAATCAGACCAAAGGAGAATCAGTACCAACTGAAGCTTATCCAAGCACCCAAAGATAATCACACATCCATATCACCCAAAGATAAACACCACTAAAAGATCAAGGAGAATTCAGAGATTGGACCTATGCCACTAGGAGGTTCAACATTAACACCATTGCCAAGAAGACCTTACTTAGAGAACAAATTAATCCATTTGAGAAACTCAACACTTGGAAACAAACAAAAGAGATCAACCATAGGAAACTTGAGATACATTTGGGAGCCAACACTTTGAAAAACCTATGGAAACCGAATACTTGCACAAGAAGTCTATTACCAATACCGTTTTTGTTGGGTTTACAAGGAAACCAAGAAGCTGCTTTAATCATCATATCCAAGAACACTTATTATGGAGGGCCAGAGAATTTAAAATATCATCAAGAGTTTCTCTAAAAAATCCCAGTTATTCTTTGTCAGAAAATCAACATACCATAAGAGGAACACACTGAGACCAAATCAATCACACCAACGGCTAATTTATCATCTTTGCACCATTTTAGTTTAATCACTTGATTCTCATTGTCTATACATTATATAGAACAAGCCTATTTATTTTAGCATATAATGCCACAAATATTATACTAGCAAGGAACGAAATCCCAGCATTCACATCATATTTCTATCACGATTTAGTTCCTAATGTACTTAGTAATACCTTCACTTGTGATTACTTTGGGTCCTTTAGTATAAGCATGTTTATTGGGATAAAAGAAAGAAAGAAAGAAAAACCAAATGGTATAAAAGGAAGATCTAAAAGAGACGAAGAGTATAGGGAAACATATCATTTCTATATAGAAATTAGTTTGAAGATTAAGAAAAAAAATATTAGATGGTATAAAACGGAAGATCTAAATACATTCGAGATATAAACTTAAAAAAAAATATTCTGGTGCGAATATTCGTAAGAAAAGAGGAGTATAGGGACACATATCAAAATATGAACGAACTATAAGGTGTAAAATGTCTGAAACTTTCGTCCTCATCCGAATTTTTGGACGACGAGTCAGTAAACAGAGAACGACGTGTTTTTTTTTAATTTATACTTTATATTTGTTTTCTTTAATCGACTCTTGACCTGAAGAAAAAGCTTCGTCTTTTCGCGAAGCAAGAAAAAAAAAAGGGAAGGGGAAGGTGAAAAAACCTTCTTCAAGAATCCCTTCCCTTCTTCTTCTTGTTTAATAAGATTCATTGCTTCCCTTCTCCTCCATAACCACATCAACAGAGAGAGGAGATGAAGCAGTGTAGTCACGGAATTGCTGGTCTTTCTCCTTCCGCTCAACCGTTCGCCATCGATTCATCTTCTTTAACTCTCACTGCTTCCAAATCCGAACACGAAGATTCTATCTGGGGTGATTACACTTTAGACCTCTCCTTCTTGTCCTCAGATGACCATAGAAGCTGCCTCCACGACGACGAATATCTATCTAACTTGTCTCGTGATATGGACGCAACCAAAGGTAACACAAAATTTTATATCTTTTCATCTCTTTCATGTTAGGCTAGTGTTTGTGAATTTATGCTTAGTGTTTGGATTAGCTGATAATTGGGTATAGAGATTTTGGTGTAAAGAAGCTACCTTTGTGTTTTCTTTTCTGACAATTGGGAATATATGCTATGTGTTTTGATTTGCTGATAATTGGGTTTAGTGATTTTGGTGTAAAGAAGCTACCTTTGTGTTTTTCTATTCTGACACTTGTGATTTTTTTTTTTTTTTGCAGAAGGACAGCTTTTAGAGGACAAAAGAGTCTTGCTAAACCGTAATCCACTTGTCTCGAAATTGCCTGAGCTGCTGATTGATTATTCCACTGTTGCTGGTGATGATGAGAAGTTGGAATTGTCATTTTCCATCACACCTGTCATGTCTGAGAAATCGTCTACAGACTCTGTTCAAGATGACTCTGAGGAAGATTCTCCTTGCTGGATAGGAATAAATTCTCGCAAGACTGTAGCCTCAGGTGTTAAATCTGTGGCATGCAGGCGTTCTACTGATGATCTTAGTGGATTTCGTAGATTAAATCCATTGGCGCCACAGTTTGTTCCATCCAATGCTAAGAAAATTCTTGAAAAGGATGGGAAAACATGTGAAGAGCATAGTTCTTCGTCTTTCAAGAAGTCTCTGTCTTCAAATTTTTCGTCGTCTTCAGGAGAATTCAACTTAACCGATCCTCTTGAAGATGGAAGAGACGATGCAGCAAAAAAGACAAGCATCTTGTTGACCCACAATGCAGATGAAAATTTGGGTTTTGCATCTGATGATATTGTTTCCAAGTCGGATTCTAGAGATGAGTTCCAACCATCTAAAAGGTTGGATCCTTTAGCTCCAGTTTTTGTTCCCTCTGGTGCAAAACGAAGTCCTTCTGTTCATGAGAAGCAATCATCTTTTGAGACAAATGCACATTCAACTTCTGCTCTAGCTTATTCAGATAATAAGTCGCTAGGTAAGGTGAAGGTAGATACATCTTCTGGAGAGGCTGCTCGCAGTATTAAGATTCAATATTCTGATGGCGTTCATAAATTAGGTTCGACATCTTCATACAATCCTTGCCTTGAATCCAAAGTTGGGATTACTGAGTCTGCAAAAATAGGAAGCTCCAGCGACAAGTATCTTGGTCAGCGGAGATTGAATCCATTGGCCCCTCATTTCTCTCTTGCACAGTCTAAACCGAAAACATATAGCTATGAGAAATACCAAGCTGCAGATGATTTATCGCTAGGGGTAAATACTACCGGTTTATCCCCTCTAAATCGTTATAAGGAGCATAATGTAGTGGATGCAAACTTAGCACAATCCTCAGTATATGTGGAACGTTTTCTTCCCAACATGTCACATGGAAGTTCTTCACTTGTATCTCCAACGGCGGACAGTAACTTTGGGTCCACTAAGTGGTTTGAAGCGGAGCCAAACACTCAACTTTCAGTAAACGGCTATCAATTTTTTCAGCATCCTCTTCCATTTCACGTCGTAGAACCTGCAGCGAGTTCTTCTCCAAGAAATGTGAAAGCTTTATCTGGTCCATCTCCAAACATGGATGTGAAGAAACTACTTACAACGATTCATGGCCTGTCAGAGTTACTAACACTTCCACGTGGTTCAAAATCTTCAGATTCACCGGATGCGGATGAGGTTGATCTCATTAACAGTACTGTACAGAATCTTGACTTGTACATCAAAAACAGCATTCATGAACAGGCTGGAAATGAAATCTTGGCACGACACAATTCATATGATCTAAATTTTTTACCTAACAAGAGTAAGGTATGTTGTTCCACCTGTTTCTATGTATATATTTTGGTAGCTTAAGCCCCATGAGATTTCATTACACTTGGAAAGCACATTACGTTCTCGTAGAATATAGGAATTATAGCTTCCTCTCTTGTAGAATTTACAAAATGATAGTGTTAATGTGTCACCATGATTCCAAATCTTCTCCTAATAGCTATCGGTGAGAGACCTCCAGCTTCCAAGGGCAAACAATATGACTGTCGACCATGATGTTAAAAGGAAGGAGGCATACTCTGTGGTCTCTGGGGAGATGGTCCCAGATTCTCGTTTGTATCAATATGGTGTGACCAAAGATAACGGCTTCGGTCAGGTACGGTTTTTAATTCTTCATACTATGAGATGTGAGATTTGGTGTTTGTCGGGAGGTAGACCTTTTGTTTGGTTAAACATGCAGGTTGTGGCTAAAAGTGGTTACCAACAGAATTATCAAGGCCAGGAGCAGATCAACCAACATGCATTGTTCTATAAAAGCCTATGGCTGAAGGCTGAAGCAGACAGGTGTTTGATGGTATACAAGACTTCTCTTTCGAATCCAACTTCTTGAGGATATTAGAAAGGTGACATCAAATCATCCATAATACTTTCATCCTTGAAATTTGGTTGAGAGTTAAGTTTGAAGGGCGTTTACATATCAGATTGGTAAGGCTTGCACAAGGGTCCTCTAGAGCATTTGCTTTCGATTTTGCAGGTAGGCATGTAAATTTCAAAGATCAGCTACGTGATCTCCAGTTTCCGGATGGAGACTATAAGGCATATAAATCTTTTCTTTAGATGTTGCTGACATGTGACGTGACTAAATGGGCAGAAGGATGAAGTTGGTGCTCTCTTTTTACCCGTTCCCTTTCTTTTATTTAGTGTCATTTTGACTCACGAGAATGAGTTTGGTTCTAGTTTCAGTGCTTACTTTACCTGCTTAATCCCTTGCTGATCAAACTTGTCTTTCTTTTGCCAGAACCTGGGGGTACTGTTTGGACGTGAAGCCTTTTGGTTACTTAAGATTTTATAATATTCTCTCGTTATGTGGTCCTGATTTTGGATTATCAGATGTATAAACACGTTATTTGTTACTCTTATCTTAACTATGCCACCCCTGGTTTTGTAATATAGCGCTTCCCTCTGACAAACTTGCCTTTAAAATTAAGACAGACTTGAGTCACTTAAGTCTTCGATTTGATCAGAGTAACGGAAGAGAAAATGACATCAAAGTTAGGAAAACAGTTAAGAATTCATTAATGTTCCAAAAAACGGTAGCTAAAATGTAACAGGACAAGAAACAATGAAAAACAAGCGAAAGGAGCATGGCTCTGCAACTCTATGTCGTGAGTTCCATGATGGCTGAAACAATATCTCCATCACTAGCCTTAAGAGCCTTCACGGCCTTAGCTTTAGAGCACCTGCTTGAGTCATGACAATATCAATGTCTCTGGCTTCAACGCCTGTGTCATCAACATCTTCATCTTCTTCCTCTGCCTGTGGACCGGTTGCGCCTTTAGAAGCATCATTAGGGAGCATGGGCGCCATGTCAGGCATCTTGAACCTTTGAGCAGCCTGAGTCTGTAGCTGAGAGCTAAGATCATCGATCTTGGCCTCTCCAAATATGGCATAAATCTCGGAATTGGGATTCTTGAACACATCCGGCTTCGAATTGACTAATAACACCTGACGGATACAAAGTTTTCCAGAATCAGACATTGTTTTTTTACTAGAAAAATGAGGAATGAGAGTTTATTGTTAAAGAGGGTTTCTTGGATCTTTTAATGGTCACTCTGCTGACATATGAGACAGGTTTCATGCCAAGCTTCAGAACAGCTTTGCGACTTTTCTTCTCGCTTCTACTTTTCTTGGAACTCTCATTTCCACCGTCTCCTTCACCTACACAACCAAACACATTAAAAGAAAAACTCAACACAAAAAAATAACAAAAGTTTCTCTTTCAATAAGTGTAAACATAGAAAACCAAAAGTCCAAACGCAATATCGACATCACTATATATAACTGCACAACACTATCAAAGTTTTCTACAATAGAGAAACAAAGCACATTCACATTTAGGTGGAAACAAAATAGCCATAAGTTGTGTTAACTCAAGATTGATATAGAGTAAACTCAAAAAAGACTGCGAAAATGTGGGTTACAGGATATGTACAGTCCTCATTTTCATAAACATACAATCCTAACCGTATCCAAAAATTACGACTTTCAGGAACATTAACGCATTCCGGTTATTGTTGAATCATATGGAACGCATGCATTCCGGTTAAAATCAATTAAATCAAACCGGAGAGAAATGAAAAGAGAGAAAATTTACCTTCAGCGTCGTCGTCCTCGTCGTCGTCGTCATTCACATTATCGTCTTCTTCCTCTCCATCTGTCAAGTCCTCCACGACAACAACATCTTCCTTCTATCTCCACCACAAACTATTATCATAATCGACGACAACAAATCGAGCATCTTTGTTTATCATTAGAAAAAAAAAAATCGAACAGAGGAGAAAAGAAAGCAAATTTCGAGTTTCTGATGCTCTTCGATGGATTCAATCAGATATTCCTGCGATTTCTCTTCCTCCACGATTGCTCCTGGCATTTTTCTTCCTTCTCTTTCTTCTTTAACAACGATTACACACAGAAAATAGCGCAGCAAGAAGAACCAAAAATCTTTACAGCTTTCTTCTATCCCACTGACGATGAAGACATTAAAGAGTTCATCCTATCAAAACCCAGTCAATGAATAGCTTTGAGTTTTGCTTTTACTCCTTGTCAATTATAGAAATTACAAGAAAATTCTTTACACTATGTCCTTTCTCGTACTAGTGTTGTTGAATCATTACTTGAGCTTCTGCTCAAAGAACATGTGCACATCACAAAAACATGTGCACCATATGTTTTGTTATGTTTGACATTTGCTTGAGTTGTGGAAATAGGTGTTGACAAGGGATCGAAAGATCCAAAGCAAGATAAAGTTCGGGTGATAACAATAGACCAGCTGCGCACAATCGCAGCAGAAAAGCTGCCCAATCTGAACTGCACGACCATTGAATCCGCTATGAGAATCATTGCAGGAACTGCAGCTAACATGGAGATCTACATCGACCCTCCGGTTCTTGAACCCAAAAAGAAAGCAGTTTTGTTGTAAAAGCCTGCATTTTAATTTCTGTTTTGATATCGTCTGATTCGTTTCCAAATGTAATTTCGAACAAGACACGTGAGAGAGTTCCATATGAACAGTATTTTTTTGTACAATAAGTGTCCACAACATGTTTGTGTATATATTTTTATCAAAAATGAAAATTCACAAGTGTAACAATTGAACCACATGAATGATTAGTATACTGAAAACATCAATAATGTTCGAACATTTTGCAAGTTTTAATTAAAAGCAAAGTGGTCTTTAAGTCAGACCTACCTAATTCTGTAATCTTAGTTTTAATTCTGATTATGATGAGGAAAAAACCCTTAATCCTTCCAGCATTTTTATTGAGGCTTATGAGATACTGAAAGTAAAACAAAAAGAAAGCAAAAATGATAGAGCAAACCCATTAGTTTACTATTTATATCACAATGATCTAAGTGGTTTGAAGTGATTTGTCTGAAGACTACAACTTGGAAACATACCTAGGCTAGCTTCTCTTGCCGGCAAAACTTGATCCGGAAGACGAAGAAAAAGCTTTTAATACACTTCTTCATCTATTGGCAAAAAAACGAAGATAGTAAGAATTATTTCTAAGTTTGGAAGTATATAATCGTCGTAAAGAAACAGAGAGTAAAGATGATGCTTACTATCACCATCATCCGCCTGGTTATAATCGTCATCATCATCATCAAAGTCTTCATTCTACATAACATAAAAGAACAATAAATTTTAAGTAACTTCATGAGAAGAATCACAGGTTTCGTTTTCCCCAGAATTGAAAAATAAGCAGAACCTGATCATAATCTCCATTATCAGACTCTTCTCCCTCAGATTCCTCAACTTCATCATCATCTTCTGCTTCTTCATTCTCGTCCTTGCCGTCAGCCTAACCAAACAAAATAATTATCTCTTGTTGTGGGCTCCTTTTGCTGGTTTAATATGAGCAGACAAAAAAAACACCATCGAACTGTAAAATTTTTTCGTTATACCTTGGCTTCAAGCTTCTCTAAGAAGTCCAATTTCTGCAGACCTACAGAACGGAACATAAAATTTGAGTTTCTTATGTAAACATTGTTGAAAAAAACAGGAACTAATAAAATACAATGTACCTGCGTCTTGAGCCCATCTTGCTCTCTTCACAGGCCGTTCTCTTCGAGTATCTGAGATTGCATATGATCCAAAAATCGCAGTAACATACAAGATAAATCTAACTAAAGAGAGAGAGAAAAAAACAAAAGGTGTTTGAGATAATTATTCCACACCTCCAAGAAGTTCTTTAGGGAAGTTATCAGTTCTAAGAACAAGATAGTCATAAAAAGATCCACTCTTATTGTACTTCTTCTTTGGCTTCATCGCGTCTGAAAACCTCTCAATGTCTAAACTCTCGTTCACTGATGATTGTAAAGATAAAAAATTTATGAGATAAACCAAAGCTTTAATATTAAAAACTGATTTGTTTTGTAGTTGCAGTTACCTTTCTTTGATACACCATCGCCTAAATGGTAAGGCGAATTTCTCCAAAACTCCTGGAAACCATTGTAGCTCCAACGTAATTGCTTGTCGTCTGGGATTGATTTCGGGTCAGGTAACGTAATATCCTTCACAATAGAAGACAGAATCTGCTATTGAAGAGGATCATCATAGCATAAGATGAAACAAAGACAAATCGAAATTTAACTTACAGGGAAAATCACAAAAGGCTCTGCCTTCGCATACTCAACGCCACCACCTCCAAACCCTCCTCTTCCTCGTCCTCTTCCTCTTCCTCCTCTATAAGCCATCTACGAATACTGTGGGCAACGAATGAATCAAGAAAACTCACTTGCGGTATAGGATTAGCATGTAACATCATGAATTCAGATGAAGATTCTAGTTAGGAAATGTACTCGAACCCACATGAGAAATCTACTCGAATTTAAACTTGAAGCAATCTCTAGTTTTGAAGAAGAAAACTAATTCGTCGAGAATGTCAAAATCAGAAGCTTACCTTCGTCACTCGAAGGGCCTTACAGGATAATGGCAAATCGATTTAGTAGAAAAACAAAAACCTAAATGACAACGACGTCGTTTCTACATAACTAACAAAAAAAACTAAGGGATTTATTGGATTAAAGAATTTAATGGAACTCAATGTAATTGTATTTATATATATTTTAATAGATTTAACTGAATATTTTAAAATATGTAATGGATTTTAATGAATATTTATAATATATTTTTATTTATGATATGAATTTCAATACTTTTTTTTGTAATTTCAAATGTATAATAAAAATAAAGAATATTAAAAGAAAACATAGTAAACCTAATCCATAAATAGAATGTTGAACGTTGACCATAGATATGTGATTTTGGTTAACCGAAATCGAACCAAATTGGTTTTTGATTAACTAAAGTTTTCAAAAATATTTATGAAATTAACCGAATTTAATTTTGGTTCAGTTCGGCTCGGTTATCGATTAGTTTCGGTTTTGAGTTCAAAACTAAAACTAAAAAAATATATTATTTTTAAAAAATTGATAATTCGGTTTAAAACAGTTAAATTCAGGTATTTTCGGTTAAATTTGGTTATTTTGGTTTGGTTAAATTAATATATTGGTTAAAATCGGTCTAATTTTGGTATACTCCAGTTTAATTTTGGTATAAATCGGTTTGATTTGGTGTAGTTTAATTTAAAAATAATAATATAAAAATCGATTACCGATATGTTTGGACAACCAAACCAAACCGATAACCGAATTGATTTTTTTAATATGCCGAGTTAAACTGAACTCCTAACTGAACATAAACCAAAAACTAAAAATTTTAGTTTGGTTCGGTTCAAATTTATAGTCATGGTTGACCATATTCATTCTTCTATTTTTTTCTCTCTTGTCGATTTGAGCATGAATTCCTAATCCTAAAAAAACATAGTTAACATCATCATGTTTTTCATCTTTTTCATCTCTTTAGTCAAAAGTTTCAGTTTTCACCAATATTTGATGATGTTAGTTTATAAATTTCTATTGTTAAGAAAAAATATATATATATACGAAGGATTTCAAAATCCAGATGAAAAATCTAATATTTTTTTATGGACGACTGCATCAAACCATCCCTACTCATATAACCCTACATATTTCCTCCAAAATTATATAATTCATTATAAAACCACATAAACATATATTTTTTCTTCTTAAAACCCCATAATCATTATAAAACCACCTAAATATTATATTTTTTCTTCTTAAAACCCCCTAATCATTATAAAACCACACAAGCATATAATTTCTATTCATAAAATCTCATATTCTTTCATAAATATGAAATTTTATTCATTTAAACTAACATCAATTTTTGTATAAAATAAAATGCTAGAATATTTAATATTTTAAAACTAAAAATACAGATATATATATATTAAAATCTATAATGATATCAGTTATTAAATTTTTGAACATTAAAACAGTATCCCTTGTCGGAATCATGTGGCATAATGGTAGTCACCTCTGAAATTCATGACACATGTCTGGGGTTCGAACCCAGCACCCCTCAGATGTTATGAGGGATAGCCACTAGGCTATGTTGACAAAAAAAACAGTATCTCTTAAATTAAACTGTTATAATGTATTAAAATAATATAATATAATTACTAGAATATCATAAACTAATAATTATAAATTTTTCTAGTCTAGTGAAATTATTCTAATTAATTATAAGTTTATGATATTGTAGTGATTATATTAAATTATTTTTAAAACATTATAAAAAGACACTGTTTAAATGTTCCAAAATTTAATAAAAGATATCATTATAGATTTTAATATATATATATATATATATCTATATTTTTAGTTTTCAAATATTAAATGTTGTATTATTTTATTTTATAAAAAAATTGATGTTAGTTTAAATAAATAAATATCATATATATGAAAGATTAGGAAATTTTAGGAATATAAATTATATGTTTATGTGGTTTTATAATGATAAGAGAGTTTTAGGAAGAGAAATTATAATGTTTAGGTGGTTTTATAATGATTATGAGGTATTAGAAAGAGAAATTATATGTTTATGTGGTTTTATAATGAGTTATGTAGTTTATGGGGAAATATGTAGGGTTGTATGAGTATGGGTGGTTTGATACAGTCATCCATTTATTTTATTCTTGTTTTGTATAAAAAGTACATTAAAATCTATTATAATTGAAATCT
Source organism: Streptanthus diversifolius (assembly GCA_039880935.1). Classification (NCBI taxonomy): domain Eukaryota; kingdom Viridiplantae; phylum Streptophyta; class Magnoliopsida; order Brassicales; family Brassicaceae; genus Streptanthus; species Streptanthus diversifolius. The sequence goes on along the minus strand of JAXGFM010000003.1, from coordinate 6,916,424 downwards.
AATAAAATTCAAAGGATAATGAATAACCGAATATTTTAATTCCTTTTGAATTCTATCCAACAAATGCTTAATTTAATAACACTGAATTTTAATTTATTTTCATTAAATCCACAATTGAATAATAATGAATTTCAATTTGAATCTAAAAATAAATTTAATTCCATTAAATTTCTCTATCCAATAACACCATCTAAACCATTTTTGGTATGAATTCATCAAGAGGTCGGAATCATGTGGCACAATGGTGGTCATCTCTGAAATTAATGACACATATCTAGGATTTGAATATAACACCGCACAATGTTAAAGGGGATATTAAAACCAATAAGCTAAGTTGACAAAAAAAAAATTCATCAAGAGAGAGATTATATAAAACTATATAATTTGGATTGTGGTATCATTTCTATCTACAGAATCAATTAATACTTTCAATTTCAAAAGTATGTATGATTAATAAAATATGGTGAACAAATATCAAGACAAGCCAAAAATTATAAGAACCGTTTCAGATTTAGTATAAATAGATTAAAAGCATAAAAAGTCATATAGGTTACAATCGACTGTAACCAGAGAACCAAAAGCGACAAAATCCGGCGGTGAAGGGTTGTTTTTGTTACAATGATAGGGGATGAAACGCTTTAAATAGTGGTGAAAGATTGAAAAAGTAAAAACTTAATTTCAGTATTTTTTTTACTTGAAATTACTTTGGTTCTTGCATTTTACCCAAACCAAACCTAAACCAAAATAACATGTTTCATTACCCATTCAGATTTTTAAAAGGAATCAGAACCAATCCGAACCGGCTATATCAGATCAGATTTGGATTTGGATCCATATTTTTTGCCCAGATCTAATGTTAACTAAAGATTGATATATAGTAAACTCAATAAAGACTGCGAAAATGTTGGTTATGTACAATCCTCATTTTTATAAACATATAATACTAACCATATCCAAATATTATGACTTCAGGAACATTAACACATTCCGGTTATTGTTGAATCATATGGAACACATGCATTCCGGTTAAAATCAATTAAATCAAACCGGAGAGAAATGAAAAGAGAGAGAATTTACCTTCAGCATCGTCGTCATTCACATTATCGTCTTCTTCCTCTCCATCTTTCACGTCTTCCACAACAACAACGTCTTTCTTCTATCTCCACCATAAACTATTATCATAATCGACGACAACAAATCGAGCATCTTCGTTTATCATTAAAAAAAAAATCGAACAGAGGAGAAAAGAAAGAAAACCTCGGGTTTTAGTTGCTCTTTGATGGATTTAATCAGATATTCCTGCGATTTCTCTTCCTCCACGCATTTTTCTTCCTTCTCTTTCTTCTTTAACAACTATTACACACAGAAAATAGCGCAGTAAGAAGAACCATAGCTCTTTACAACTTTCTTCTATCCTACCACTAAAAGAAAACACATTCGACGGAATTTCTGATATAAATAAATCCGTTAGAAATTTTTGAGAAACTTTTGATAGAAAAAAAATTAAAAAAAAAATAATTTTTCCGTCAGAAATCATTCATAAATTTATAAGAGATTATCGACGGAAATTAAAATTTCAATTTTTTATTTTTTATTTTAATTTACGTCGGAAACCCTTCAGAAATTTTTGAAAGATTTCTGAATCCTTCAAAAATTTCAGAGGGATTTCTGACGGAAATTAAAATTTTAATTTTTTTTAAAAAAATTATGTCGAAAATATTTATTTCTAAGAGATTTCTGACGGATATACAATAAAATTTTTATAAAAAAAATCGAAATTTTAATTTCCGTCAGAAATCCCTCAAATATTTCTCATTTCCCATGATTTTTCCCCTTATCTCCACCATTTTTCCGTCTTCCCCACCATTTTTTGTCTTCTCCCCACCATTTTTTTTTTCCATTTTCTCTTTTCTCTTTTTCTTTTTTTCTTTTTTTTTCTTTTTTTTTTCTTTCTTTCACTCCTTCCCAAATTTCTCACTCTCACTCTCACTCTCACTCTCACTCTCACTCTCACTCTCACTCTCACTCTCTCTCTCACTCTCTCTCTCACTCTCACTCTCACTCTCACTCTCACTCTCACTCTCACTCTCACTCTCACTCTCACTCTCACTCTCACTCTCACTCTCACTCTCACTCTCACTCTCTCACTCTCACTCTCACTCTCACTCTCACTCTCACTCTCACTCTCACTCTCACTCTCACTCTCTCTCTCTCTCTCTCTCTCTCTCTCTCTCTCTCTCTCTCTCTCTCTCTCTCTCTCTCTCTCTCTCTCTCTCTCTCTCTCTCTCTCTCTCTTGCATTTTTTTTCCTGGTACTAATTTCTCTTTCTTTCCTCTTTCTCTTCCTTCTAATTTCTCCTTCTCCTTTTTCTCCTCTTCTTATTCTCTTCTTTTTCTCTCTTCTTTTCTCTCTTCTCTATCTCATTTTCTATTTTTTTAAAATATTAAAATTATAAAAACTTTATAATTTGTAAAAAACTTTTAAAACATTAAATTTTTTATAATTTTTTTTAAATTTTTTTTTAATGTTTCTACTTTCTAAAATTTTTGTTTTTATATTAATAATTACATAATATTAATTATTAATAATTTTTGTTTTATATTAATAAAAAATGATTTTTATAAAAGTTAACGTTTTTAACTAAAATTATTTATAATTTTAATTAATATTCATTATACATTATTTTTGACTAATTTTCTTATTCATATGGAAATAATTTGTAATTTTATAATTTGATTATAAATCATTTAATTTTTCTGTTTTATATGAAAATATTATTTTTATTTTTATTATTCATTTTTGTGTTTTAGAAATTAATTTTTAGTTTTTATATTTCCTTTGAAAATCCGTTAGAAAATATTTTTAATTTTTTTTAATTTTCGACGTAAATTTATTAGAAAATGTTTTTAATTATTTTTTTTAATTTTTATTAGCAATTCATCAAAAAATATTTTTAATTTTTAAAATTCGTTAGAAATCTGTCATAAAACTTTTTTTTAAAAAAACTTAAATATATTTTCTAAGCAATTTGCGACGTAAATCTCATTTCCGACATTATCCAGTGGAATAAATATATCGAAACAGTGATTTTGGACCAATTTCCGAAATATTTTCGTCAGAAATTAGTTGTTTTATTGTAATGCACTGACGATGAAGTCATTGAAGAGTTCATTCTATCAAAGCCCAGTCAACCCCAATAGTCTCAGTTTATCGAAGATGACTCTGGCTCTCTGATTCTTTCAATCATTGTTGGCGAATCAAAATACTTTCTCGGAGAATATTCAAACCGATTGTCTCAGTGTTTTGGTCAAAATTGTCAAATCAGAAGCTATTACTTCTTCTTTATAGCCAACAGAAATGAGGCATTCACAATTTTAACTAGAATTCTCAAAAAGACTTTTCTTGTTTCAGATTTCAAGAATCAAAAGAATCGGAGAATGGACGAACAAAACCTATCTTTGTACGCCACGATCCTATCAAGCTCCTCTGTACTTCCCATGGTTCTAAAGACAGCCATAGATCTTGGCATCTTCGACATATTAGCGGAATCTGGTCTTTCTTCCCTCTCTGCTTCTCAAATCATGTCACTCTTGTCTGCTCAAACACAACAACATCATGATTCAACCTTACTCAATCGACTTCTTCGATGTCTTGCAAGCTATTCCATAGTCACTTGCTCTGTTTCCACTGACCAAGGTGAGCCACGTGAGGTCTATGGCTTAGCTCCTGTTGCCAAGTATTTCACCAAGAACGAAGGTGGAGGTGACTCGTTGGCTCCTTTGGTGAATTTTTTTCAGGACAAGGACGTGATTGGTATCTGGTAAATTCATTAACAACATCCTTTACTCTTTTGTCTGAAACATGATGCTCTCTGTCTTGTCATGTTATCTCGAAGTGCTCTGATTGATTGTGATTTTTTTATTTATTTAAGGTACAACCTTAAGGATTCTGTTCTCGAAGGAGGACTTCCATTCAACAAGGCTCATGGTTCAAGCGCGGCTGAATTGGTGGGAAGAGATTCAAGATTCAGAGAAGTATTCCAAAGCTCCATGAAAGGTTTCAATGAAGTTTTCATGGAAGAAGTTTTGAATAAGTACAAGGGTTTCGATGGTATGGAGTCATTGGTGGATGTTGGTGGTGGAGATGGCTCTATTCTCCGTAAAATAATCTCCAAGCATCCTCACATCATCAAAGCTACTAACTTTGACTTACCCAATGTTATCAACACTTCATCAGCTTCTTCAGGTATATATAATACAAGTTCTTGCAAAGATTCTGTTATATTGTAGAATTATTTGAAATAGTCATTATTTTGTGGTTCTAGGCATTGACAATGTTTCTGGAGACATGTTTACAAGCATTCCTAAAGGAGAAGCCATTTTCATGAAGGTTAAATTTTGTTAATGTTCCTGTAACTCTTGAGGCTTAACAGAACATAATTTAAAAGCTAACAATGGTTTTTTTTTTAATTTTTTTTGTTACAACTACAAAAGTGGATGCTCCATGGCTGGGATGATGAGCATTGCGTGAAGATACTTAGAAACTGTCATCAATCGCTACCGTCAAATGGTAAAGTGATAGTGATCGATATGGTAATCCCGGATTTTCCAGGAGATACACTCTTAGACAGAAGCTTGTTTCAGTTTGAGCTGTTCATGATGAACATGAACCCATCAGGGAAAGAAAGAACAAAGAAAGAATTCGAGATCTTGGCTCGTCAAGCTGGATTTTCTAGTGTCCAAGTTCCGTTTACAGCTCTCTGTTTCTCAGTTGTTGAATTCCACAAGAATTATGTTTTGAGAACTACATTGAAATAATTATTATGACGAAAGTTAATATTTGTATTTAAAAGAAAGATCTGACAATATATACATAGTTAGTTGAACTATCAACGTAAAGAAGATGAATGTTTCACAATATCGAATTCCTAATTAGGCATTGACATTCATCACACATAGTTTGATAATCTTGGTGTGACACGAGAAGATGGATATATAACGAGCATACATTATCGGTCTCGGTGGCTGTGCGCGTCCACATAACATCTGCGCATAAAAAGCTCATGTTCTCACTTTCTCTTCGTGTCCCGTGATAAAGTGAGAATTAAGTTGGTGAATACGGGAGCCGTCAGTTGGCTGTCGGAGCCAGCGTGATGTGCTTCTCCGACACGTCTGATACGAAGCTTGTCGGCTAATCTTTGCAACCTAAAACGGTTGGTCAGTCCTTTGCAGTGTCCCGCAAGTTTCCTTACATCAAACGTTAACCCTAAAAATCTCTGAACCGTTTCTTTAAACCCTTGTGAAGTCTGGGGAAGGGATTTTCTTTGTCCGGTTATGCTTTGAATGATATAACCCAAGTCGTATGATCCATCAAAAGTAACCCAAGTCATCTTTTTATCTTCCTCCTTGATAATCTGCGTAAACTCTGTGAATAAATCATTGATAGTAACTCCTTGCTCTCTGATTCTCTTCAAATCCAAACCATTACGCCTAAGGAAGGCGACGGATTTCTCGTTACATGGATCCTTTGTCTCGTCAAAATCGGAAAAATTAACCTCCTAGGTTCCGCTAATTTTTTCCATCATTCTCAAATAACGAGAACCCTAATTGAATTGGTTTCGTACTGTCCACGTTAAACCTCAAATTTTGATAACGAATTTCATTGCTCGCTTCCATGGCCGTCTCTTTCAGACAACCGGGAAATTCGGTGTCTAACGCTACGAAACTATAATTTCTAAGCGATTCTCGTATCAAAAGCATCTCTTCTCTCTTGTTCCAAGACCAAATCTCGCGGATCTTCGTCATATCTTTCTCTCTGATTTTTTTTTTTTTTTGTTCGGAAACAAGAAGAACAATGTATATCTGCGAATTATTTTTTATTTTAATTTTTATTCAGAAAAGTTAACAGTGTATCTCAATTGTGTTGTGGGTGGTATTATATAGACGCGAGGTCTTGAGGATAAAGTTAAATTCCATGAAACCCTTCCATGTGACTCGAGACATAATTACTATTCAAATTATGGACCGAAACCAAAACACACAAAACATTTAACAACACTTGGCAAAAAGTCAGCTTTTGATTACAAAATCACCACAACGTTTACTCTTCTCTAGCTTAATCAAACCGGAAATCAAGATTGGTACTGGCTGAATCAAACGAAGTGAAAAACTCACATCCAAGACTGAGATTTCGACAGGAATGATATAACCGGCTTTATCAGCGGTTCTAGCATTGTAATCCTTGCAGAAAGCCATAATGTTGACTCCTTTTGAAACAAGCGCAGGTCCCACCGGAGGCGCCGGAGTTGCTTTCCCGGCCTCAAGAGCCAGTTTTATATGCCCCACAACTGCGAAAGTCTTCAACTTTTATAAGACAATCGAGTCAAAAGTAAGAAGGAAATGGGTAGTGCAAAGATGGAACCTTTTGGGATGAGCCATGGCGATAACGGTGAGAAATCTTGGGGATGAGGAGAGAAGTGGGGACTGTCTCTTTCCCTGAACAACATTATCTGTTTTCTTCTCTTGATTTTGGACAAGGAATTTTGTTTTCACCTCTTTTTTTTTTCTTTTCCACTCATTGTTCTAGTTGATTACCAGTCAGACCAGAAACTTTTGACGTAATAAAAGTAGTTTTTCAAAAAAAAAAATATATATATTTATTAGGACGATCTTTACATATATTATCCACATTTCTCTGTACTTTTATTTCGGTATATACAATTTCAAACGATTATTGCTTACTCAGAAAATAAGAGTAAAAGTTATGTTGTATTTTTCTTAAATGTTAAAAATATAAATATAGTTGATAAAGAAGTATCGTATCCATAAGTAAATATCATATTCATCTTTTTTTTTTTTTTTTTTTTGAAGAAGAAGAAGAAGAAATAAAGGCGAAGTATCATATTCATATTAGAGTTAAACAAAAGAAAAAAGTATCGCATTCATGAAAACATCAGCCAGAGTGATTAGCTACGTATGTTGTAATTCTTGACGCATGTACACCTTTTGTTTTTGGCTCGACCAACACTGAATTATTTTTGCATATCAAAATTGAACCAATCGTATTCTACAAAATAAGATAAAAATTCAAAGATGGCTTCTTTTATCCGTGAAATGCGCAGATAGTCACAGAGAAATGACAATCTCTAATCATTTTCCTTTTTAAAATAACAACAAAATTAAAAAGAAAAGGTCAACTAAATGGTTCTTGACTCAGAGATCGGAATGGAGGGACTTTCTTATGTGTTTCCTCTCCATTAAAAGAAAGAAAAGAGTCTACGAGGCTGCCTTTTCAACCAATAATAATAATAAAATGTAGGAATAAACATATGTATATGAATACTTTATCATATTCATATAATAACAAACAAGTTTCCATAATCAGAGCAACCCAATAATGATTTAGTATTTCAAAGTTCAAACAATGTGAGCCTAAAGGAACTCACCTTTATATGTACACATATGTAATCTTATAATCTATATATACCCTTCTTCTTCCACATGAGTATCCTCAAGTAAATTACATTACACTACATCTCTCTAATGGAACCAAAAATGACGAAAACACCGATTCTTGTGGCTATATGTCTAATGCTTACTCTGAACATTGCTGCTGAGACTAAGGTACTATTTTTATTTTTGCTTCTGCCCAGATCTGAATCTCTACTTAAATCCTTTTCCTTTTAGTCTTTGAATCAATTCCTCTACGAGTTTAGTTCTTGCAAGAAGCTAAACTTGGTATTATTTGTTTGGTGATTTTATAGGTTCACATAGTGTATCTAGGTGAGAGGCAACACGATGATCCTGACTCAGTCACTGAGTCTCACCATCAGATGCTTTGGTCAATCCTCGGAAGGTAATAGTTACTTAAAATATCCAATTTTGACCAAAACTATATCGTCAAGTTTCATGGACAATGAATAGATTGATATTTGTGTCTTATATAGTAATTATTTCAGGCATCTTCTGATTAACATCCAAACTGTTAACACTCGTTTTGCTTGTCATATCACAGTAAAGAGGCTGCACGTGAGTCAATGGTATATAGTTATCGCCATGGCTTCTCCGCTTTCGCAGCAAAACTGATCGATTCCCAAGTGAATCAACTCTCAGGTACTTACAAGAACAACGACTGATCGATTTGGGATTTGGGACAGTTCATGTTTGATCTTTTGTAGTGGCTAAATGCAATTCTTGTTTTGTGAAAACAGAGTTACCTGAAGTTGTTCATGTCATACGAGATAGATTCTACGAACTGCAGACAACTAGGACTTGGGATTACTTAAAACATACTTCAAAACATCCAAAGAATCTACTAAACCAAACTAACATGGGAGACAAAGTCATCATTGGCGTCGTTGACTCCGGTACATTATCTAAGCCGAATTCTTCCCTCTTTAACCAATTCGGTTTCAAATTTGTTAAACCGGTTTTGTTTCATAGGAATATGGCCAGAGTCTGAATCATTCAATGACAATGGTATTGGACCAATACCAAAACGTTGGAAAGGAAGCTGTGAGTCAAAACAGAGTTTCAACGGCTCGACCGTTTGTAACAGAAAACTTATTGGCGCCAAATACTTCGTCAGTGGTTTACTCGGCGGCGCTGACGATAGCAACTGGAACACCACCGAGAATCCAGAATACGTTTCACCAAGAGACTTTAACGGTCACGGGACTCACGTGGCTGCAACTGCTGCTGGCTCATTTGTCTCAGACGCGAGCTACTTAGCTCTCGGGAGAGGAATCGCTAGAGGCGGAGCGCCAAGAGCACGCATAGCTATGTACAAGGCTTGTTGGCACGTAGCCTCTATAGGAACAGCGACTTGTTCAGCTGCTGATATGTTGAAAGCAATAGACGAAGCGATACACGATGGCGTAGACGTTTTGTCAATCTCTACAGCGTTCCCGATTCCTCTGTTTCCAGAAGTGGACGCTCGAGACGCTATGGCCGTTGGAGCGTTTCACGCGGTTGCGAAGGGAATTCCCGTCGTGTGTTCAGGTGGTAACGCGGGTCCTGCTTCTCAAACCGTTACGAACACAGCTCCTTGGATTATTACCGTTGCTGCAACCACTCAAGATCGGTCTTTTCCAACACTTATTACACTTGGCAACAATGTTACAATTGTGGTAAGCTTTACAATAGTCCAGAAACAGATCGACAAAACAAGACAAAACATCATTCCTATCACAATCTTTATTTAACATTTCAACTTCTTTAAAATTATAGGGTCAAGCATTGTATCAAGGTCCAGATATGGATTTTACCGGTCTGGTTTACCCTGAAGGTCTAGAAGCAAGCAACGAGACATTTTCTGGGTAATTTTCAAGAACCTTCTCTATGGTTTCCCATTTCCTTTAAAGCGAGTGCATTTGTACCTAATGAGACCAAATCATTTTCTTACAAAAACTTGCAGAGTCTGTGAAGATCTTTCAAAAAACCCAGCTCGTATAATAAGAGAAAAAATTGTCTTGTGTTTCACGAAATCGACGGATTATGGTACCGTAATCCAGGCTGCGTCAGATGTATTCAACCTTGATGGCTATGGCGTGATCGTTGCAAGAAATCCAGGATACCAGATTAATCCATGTGATGGTTTCCCTTGTCTCGCTGTAGATTATGAACTAGGAACCGATATACTCTTCTACATACGTTCCACAAGGTACATTATATACTTACATATCTTCTTCATCAGCGTGTAAGTTGTAACCCAACCTTGACATTATTTATGTACATATTAAATTGTGTAGATCACCTGTCGCCAAGATTCAACCTACAAGAACTTTGGTTGGACTTCCCGTGGCTACAAAGGTTGCGACTTTCTCATCGAGAGGACCTAGTTCGATCTCTCCAGCAATTCTCAAGGTAACTTCTGACCCACTCAGTTGCTTTTCTGTTTCTAAATAAACCCTAAAATCTAATAGATTCTTTGTTTTCTTTGGTTTCTCTTTGATAAACCTTAAACTCTACTAGATATTCTGTATTTTATCAATCATAACCTCTACTAGAATTTGTACCACAGTTGATTGTTTTATAAGTTACATTATATATTCTCAAGATAAATGTAAACAAGAACTATGTTCAAGAAAACAATCAATAAAATGTGTATTCTTGGGATTTCTGAGTTTCGTGTAGTTACTTTTGATTGGCAATCAATAAAGAGAATTGAACTGATTCTTATTCTGATACAGCCTGATATTGCAGCACCTGGAGTGAACATACTCGCAGCTACTTCTCCAAACGATACATTCTACGACAGAGGATTCTCTATGAAGTCAGGAACATCGATGTCGACTCCTGTTGTTGCAGGAATTGTAGCACTCCTTAAGTCTTTGCACCCTCACTGGTCTCCTGCCGCCATTAGATCCGCCATTGTCACTACTGCTTGGAGAACAGATCCATCCGGTGAGCCCATTTTCGCAGACGGGTCAAACCGTAAGTTAGCTGATCCATTTGACTATGGAGGAGGCGTTGTGAATTCAGAGAAAGCCGCGAAACCCGGCCTTGTTTACGACATGGGGGTTAAAGATTACGTTCTCTATTTGTGTTCCGTTGGTTACACGGATGCATCCATTACTAGACTCGTTCGCAAGAAGACGGTTTGTGCAAACCCTAAACCTTCTGTTCTTGATCTCAACTTACCTTCAATCACAATTCCAAACCTTGCAAAAGAAGTTACTAGCACTAGAACCGTTACCAACGTTGGACCAATAGGATCGGTTTATAAGGTTGTGATCGAGGCTCCGATGGGTGTTAACGTGACCGTGACACCTAAGACATTAGTGTTCAACGCTAAGACCAAGAAGCTCTCGTTCAAGGTCCGCGTGTTGACAAACCACAGAGTGAACACTGGATACTATTTTGGAAGCTTGACTTGGACTGACTCTGTGCACAATGTGGTCATCCCTGTGTCTGTCAGGACTCAGATCTTGCAGCATTATTACGACGAGAACTGATTTTTACTTAGTCCTTAATATTCTGCAATTCTGATTGTTCGATTTCTTTATTCTGCATTCCTTTATTTGTTGTCTAAGTGTATCAATTTGTTGATGATTGATTAATAATACGATTAACGTGCTATCGAATAGTCATCCCACGCTTCTGATGCTAGATCTGAAGGTAGGTGCTCGCTACTATCACTAAACTCAGAAGAACATTCATCCGTATTAGAACAGAAAAAATAACTCATACCACAATTTATAGAGGTTGAGGACGAAGCTGCATCCACATAGCATGAATAGCTGGGATGATACTCTGTTTCAGGCATCACTTGTCGAACACTCATTCTAAGTTTTTAAAGACAATCTTGTGCTAACAACCAAGCTTTAGCCCCACTGATTGCCTTAACTATCGTTTTCTCTTCAAAGAAGATTCTGTTTTCAAACACAATCTGATTTCTAACTATGAAGATCAATGGATAACAATGCTGCAGAGCCCTAAGAAAATCGGTATTTTTTAGAACTCTAGGAACACTGCCATGAAAAGTTACTTTTCTTATGCTTTAATTAATGTTTAATCAATGGAGAATATGAGTTATGGATAGATCATGAATTCTTTTTCTTCTTAAATTTGCCAATTTGAGAGCAACTTTAGTGCATCTCCATCCATGAAAACTATACATAACTTTTTAAACAAAAGAAAATATTAATATTTTATTTCATCCATGAAAACTTGAAAGAACTTTTTAAAGATAAGAAAATATTAATATTTTAATAAAATTTAAGTTTAGAATAAGAATTGAACTAATCTACAAGCTCAATTGAGAAAACATTTTCTTCTCTTTTTTCCTTTTTATTACTCGCTCTGTTTTTTTATTAGTTGTTTTGAAAGTATTTTTTTGTTCCACATTATAAATTGTTTTCAAAACCCAATTCAAAATTAAATATTTAATTGAAAATTAAAACACGTGTGACCTTTAATATTTCTTTTTTAAAAATAGAGAATTTCGGTCTCTGGAAGAAGACATAAATCTATTATCTATAACACAGAATCTTTTGGTCCTTGAATATGTGATTAGATCAAGAACGAAATCAAGAAGAAAAATCTAGATCTTTTGGTCCTTGAATATGTTCTAAAGACGTGTGTGTCTTGTTAAGTGATATAGAATAGTTGGTGTTGAACTATGGGTCCGGGTGTCTTAGTGTCAAGTAATTCAATTACATAAAGTCTTTGTAAAATTGTCTATTTAAAGATGTAGGCATGTTATATAATTGTGTGTGCGCGCGCGCTCATGTTCTAGTTCTTTCAATTTTAATATTGACGGAAAAAAGAACACTAGAAGAGACCTTTCTGTGAAATTAGAGTGTGTAGCCTAATTTGTGGACCTAGAGTGTGTAGCATGCATGTTATTTGTGGAAGAAGCCTTAATTAGCTGACCTTACGATTAAGAATGTATGATTTGAACATAGAGAGGCCAATGGTTTGTGATCCTTGATTTAAGGAAAAGATTAATAGAGATATCAATCCAAAACCCCACATCAAAAATCTTACAATTGGTGGAGTTTACGTGGGCTTGCAGAACCCAACAAGTTAGGTTTAGGGTTGCAGATAAAATGCAGATTAAGATTTTCATTTCATATTACGAATTGGATTCAGTTTGGAGTTATTGGGGGGGGAAAACAATGATAAGGTTATCCTATTATCATCTGGGATTACGAAAATTGTGACTTGCGAGTCAAAACAGAGCTTATAGGGCCAAACTGTTCGTACAACAGAAATTGCCGCCAAATACTTCGTTAGTTAGTGGCTTACTCGGCGGCGCTAATGACAGCAACTGGAACACCACGGAGAATCCAGATTATCTACGGTGTTTTCACTGTGTTGATAATTGATTTATAATATGATTAATGTTGCTAATGAATATTCATAGCATCTACGTAAGGCTACTAGTAAATTTCTTGGTGATGAAGAAATCAAAATATAAGCAAATTAATTTTGTTTACATGGGGGAAACGAATAGAGGAGGAACAATAAGAGACCAAAGTAATATCCCCATAACAACTTTGATGCAAAAACTCTTTTACCCTAGTGGGCCTTTGGGCCCAGTTCTTCAGTGTAGTTTTTCTCTTTTCTGTTTTGTTTTCTTAGATCCAGCTCCATTAGTTGTTGCCCGTTTCGAATTGTTTTGCTTTTTTTTGTAACCCGAAACCGATTTCACATGGGTTAATTAATAAATAATTTTCACAAAAAAAAAAAAATTTGATTATTAGTCCTTTCTTTCGCACAAACACATAAAATCCTTAAATCATCAGTTCTCATCGTAGTAGTTTTGCAGAATCTGCGTTCTCACAGACACACAGGAATAGTCACGTTATGCACATAGTCAGTCCAAATCAAGCTTCCAAAATAGTACCCAGTGTTGATTTTGTGTGTGGTCGAGATTCGAACCCTGAAGGAGACGCTTTTTATTTTGGAGTCGAACATTAGCTTCTCCGGCGTCACAACCACTCGAACCCCAAGTGGAGGCTTGACCACGACTTTGTAGACCGAATCAAATGGTCCAACATTAGTGATAGTTCTTGTGAGAATGACTTCATCTTTGAGATCTGGAATGGTGATTGAAGGCAAGTTGTGATTGAAGGCAAGTTCATATCCAGAACAGAAGGTCTTGCGTTTGTACAGACTGTTCTTTTACCGACAAGCTGAGAGATAGATGAATCGTTGTAACTAGCGGAACACAAATAGAGAATGTAGTCTTGTGGGCCCATGTCATATATGAGACCAGGTTTTGCAGCTTTCTCTGGGTTCACGAGGCCTCCACCGTAATCAAACGGGTCAGCTACTTTACGAGATGACCCTTCAGCAGCTAACTGCTCTCCAAACGGATCTGTTCTCCAAGCTGCAATGTAAAGACGATTATTGAGTTAAAGAGGGATTCAAGTTTCTGTTTTGATCGGTTGTTTCTATAGTTGCAAGAAGATAAGAACCTGTAGTGACAATAGCTGATCTAAACGCAGCAGGAGACCAATCAGGATGCAACGCTTTGAGAAGTGCAATAACTCCTGAAATTGTTGGGGCCGCCATCGATGTTCCTGAAAGCATAACAAATCCTCCAGCATTGAAGGTGTTATTGGGAGATGTAGCAGCTAATATGCTCACTCCTGGTGCTGCTATGTCGGGCTGCATTGTGAAACAAGTAGTGTTTCTTACAATTTAACACAGTTAGGTACTAACAGGGTAAAAATATAAGGATTCGGACATACTCTTAGAATAGCCGGGGAAATGGAGTTAGGTCATATTGATGAGAAAGTTGCCACCTTTGTCCCCACAGGTTGTCCAACGACGGTTCTAGAAGGTTGTATCTTTACAACAGGTGATCTGCAAACTAAGTTTTTTTTTTTTTTTTTTTGTCAACATAGCCTAGTGGTTTTAATATCGGGTGCTGGGTTCGAACCCCAGACCTGTGTCATGAATTTCAGAGGTGGCCACCATTGTGCCACATGATTCCGACGATCTGCAAACTAAGTTATGTTAAAGTTTCTATAGTTTCGTTTTTTATTATTATTTTTTCTATTTTTAAAACGAAGAAACGCTTTATATCTTAGGGATGCACTTTTAAACTATCTTAATTAATTTTTTATTATTAAAAAAATATATGTAATATTGAGATATATTTTTCTCTTTCTCTCAAACGGAGTTGTATCAATTTGGGTGAGTGAAACACACATAATAGTCCAATCAGGTTTCTACATGTGTCTATGAGACGTTTCTATCTCATTTGGTAGAGACATAATAAAGAGTTTCAACAAAAAAAAAAATTATTTATTTTTAATTGGTTTTGTTGAGATGATACTCTATAAAAACTCGGGGTTGCGGATGATCTAAGATTCCAGCAAGTGAAAGTGTTTCTTGTAAGGAATGAAACAACTGAGATGTGTCACTGTGTGTAAGAAGTAAAGATCAAAATCAATAGTTTCATACCTAGTGGAAGGTAGGTAGAAAAGCATATCGGTCCCGAGCTCGTAGTCAACGGCTACGCAGGGGAAATCATCATTACATGGATTGAGAGTGTAACCTGGATTTCTTGCGATGATCACGCCAAGCAGCGGCTGCCTTCACAGAAGAGGCAGTTCTCGATACAGCATAGAAATCTGTTGTTGTTGTGAAACACAACACAACGTTCCCTGCCACTGTACGTTTTGGGTTGCGATTAAGACGCTCACAGAAACTGCAAAATGTTGGTGACATATTCAGTAGGATGTCATTGAAGTAACAAGAAGCTTGAAATTTGATATTACCCGCTAAAGGTCTCATTGCTGTTCCCTGGACCCTCTGGGTAAACCAAACTAGTGAAGCCAAGTTCTGGACCTGTGTACAACGCTTGATCCTGTATTAACAATTGAAAAGAAACTCATCATCAGATTGTTCCAAGATTTAGAATTTAGATTGTGTCTTGTTGATTAAAGAAAAACAGAGGAAAACACATCTACTCTGCTTTACCAGTATCACATTGTTGTTCCCAAGTGTAATAGGTGTGGCATATGACCGGTCCAGAGTGGTTGCGGCAACTGTTATTATCCAAGGAGCCGTGTTTCCCCTGGTATAAGCTGCTGCTCCAGCGTTACCACCCGAACAAGCAACTGGAATTCCCTTTGCAACTGCATGGAATGCTCCGATAGCAATCCCGTTACGCGAATTCAGAGGAATTTGACCGCCGAGAGAGATTGACAAAACATCAACGCCATCATGAATAGCTTCGTCAACTGCTTTCAGGATATCGGAACTAAAACAAGTCACTCTGCCTAGCTCTGACAGATACAAACAAGCCTTGTACATTGCTATGTGAGCACGAGGTGCACTACCTCTCAAGGTTCCTTCAGAGAGGCCTTTGTAGCTTACGTTAGGAACAAATGAACCACCTGCAGTAGATGCGACGTGCGTGCCATGGCCGTCAAAGTCTCTAGCAGAAATATAGTCAGGTGATTCTGTGGAGTTGAATCTTTTGTTTTCAGCAAGAAACCCATTTATAAAGTACTTGGCTCCTATGAGCTTTCTGTTGCAATTTGTTGATGTGAAGTTTTCTCCTGGTTCACACCTTCCTTTCCAATGGTTCAGTATTGGTCCAATCCCATTGTCATTAAGTGAATTAGACTCTGGCCACACTCCTACAACCACACAAAACAGCAAGTCACTACAACTAAGGAATCAAAAGCAAAATAAATCTGAATTGTGATGAGAACTACAGTTGTATACCTGTGTCAATAACGCCAATGATAACTTGATGACCCATGTTCGTATCATTTAGGAGATTCTTGGGATTAGCAGCAGAAAGGCCTAAGTAGTCCCATGTCCGAGTTGTCGCAAGTTCATAGTAACCATCCGGTATGACATGAACAACTTCAGGAGAATCTGTTTTCAGAATAAAGTGCATAAGCAATAAACAAATTAAGCTGGTCTTTCTGAGACAGTTATTAATCATCAGTGTTTGAAAGCTAAGAAGCCAAGACATGGTGTGACAAAGACATCAATGAGTACCGGCGAGTTTCTTGGCTTGTGACTCGGTAAGCCTGGCGGCAAAGCCGGAAAAACCGTGTCGGTAACTACACACCATTGAATCATGTGCATCCACTTCACTGTGACAACAAGATATAAAAAAAAAAAAAAATTGGTAACAGCTTGAGACATTTAGCGGGGTTGAACAACTAATCAAGTAAGCTTGTTACCTTCCAAGAAGTGACGACAACATCTGGTGTCATATTTGAACCTATTTGATTATCATCAAAATATTACCAAAAGTTGGTCATAACCTATTATTGGTTTCTCTTTTTATTTTTTGCTATCTAAAGAAGACCAATTGACCTTGCTCCATGAACCAGCTTGTGCCACACTCAAACCTATTAGCAGGCATAGCACCAATGGTCTGTAATTTCTCATTCCAAAGCAGAAAAAGAAAGTGTTTCATTAATTTTCAATCTACTTAAAAAATTACATGAGGAAGCAACGAGCATTTTATACAGAAATGTACAGCTTCTGTAGATTGAGACGAAAAATCAAGAAATGGAAACTTCTTAGTCAAAGCCATTGATTCTTAATAATGTTTCGCTTCCTTTGAAATTTTCAAAAATATGTGAATAAGATACCAATGTTTGGTTTGGACCAAAAGCGATCAATCACGACGCTGTGTAGGTTTAATAACTTCTAAAAATTTAGTTGCAGAGATCATATAAAACCATATGTTAGGTTTGGTTTTGTTTTTTTTTTTGGTTTTGTCGTCTGTAAGAGTTTTTTTTCCTCCCAAAAACATTTTGTTGCATAAGAGATATTTTCGAAAGACGAGGTTTATTATATTACTATTAACCGAAAAAGGTATTGTTTTATTAACGATAAATTCGGCAGGAAAGACAAGGTTTCGTATACATATATTCAGCAAAAACAAGAATCACTAATTCTCATCATAGTAGTTTTGTAGAATCTGTGTTCTCACAGACACAGGAATAGTCACGTCATGCATAGAATCTGTCCAAATCAAGCTTCCAAAGTAGTATCCAGTGTTGATTTTGTGTGTGGTCGAGACTCGAACCGTGAAGGAGACACTTTTGGTTTTGGAGCTGAACATTAGCCTCTCAGGCGTCACAACCATCCGAACCCCAAGTGGTGGCTCGACCACGACTTTGTAGACAGAGTTAACCGGTCCAACATTAGTGACGGTTCTGGTGAGATTGACTTCCTCTTTGAGGTTTGGAATTGTGATTGAAGGCAAGTTGACATCAAGAATAGAAGGTTTGGGGTTGGAACAGACTGTTACTTTTCCGACAAGCTGAGAGATAGATGAGTCGTTGTAACCGGCCGAGCATAAGTAGAGAATGTAGTCTTCTGGGCCCATGTCGTATATGAGACCTGGTTCTGCTGCTTTCTCTGGGTTCACGAGGCCTCCACCGTAATCAAACGGATCAGCTACTTTGCGAGATGATCCTTCTGCAAAAATCTGCTCTCCAAATGGATCTGTTCTCCAAGCTGCAAACCAATTGAAGAACACTTATTGAGATCACTGTATTGAAGGTTTGTCTTTTGATCGTTTGTTATGTTATTGGATGAAAATAAGAACCTGTAGTGACAATAGCTGATCTAAAGGCAGCAGGAGACCAATCAGGATGCAAAGCTTTAAGAAGTGCAATAACTCCTGAGATAACTGGAGCCGCCATCGATGTTCCTGAAAGCATTGCAATCCCTCTAGCACTAGAACTAGAATCAGGAGATGTAGCAGCTAATATGCTCACTCCTGGTGCCCCTATGTCAGGCTGCATTGCCAAATAAAATGATTCAGAACTTCGGATACAAAAAAAATCTGATGGGTTAAAAAAAAAAAGGATTCAGGCATACCTTTAAAATCGCAGGAGAAATCGAGTTAGGTCCTCTTGAAGAGAAAGTTGCCACCTTTGTCCCTACAGGTTGTCCTACGATTGTTCGAGAAGGTTGTATCTTCACAACAGGTGATCTGCAAATTCCAGCCCAAAGATATTTACAGATTCATAAAGTTTGTCTATATTTCTTGGAGGAAGTGCTACTAATTCATAGTTTCATACCCAGTGGAGCGTATGTAGAAGAGTACATCCGTCCCGAGCTCATAATCAATGGCTACACAGGGGAAATCATCTCTACATGGAGTGAGATTGTAACCTGGATTTCTTGCGATGATCAGGCCAAGACCACCGGCTGCCTTCACATAAGAGGCAGCTCTTGATACAGCAGTGAAGAGTGTTGTTGTTGTGAAACACAACACAACTTTCCCTGCCATAGTAAGGTTTGGGTTGAGATTAAGACGCTCACAGACACTGCAAAATATGTTTACGTATATATTCAGCATTATGTTAATTCATTGAACATAATGCTACAAATTATTGACAAAATGCTAAAAAATTGGTAATAATTACCCGGTAAAGGTCGCATTGCTGTTAACTAGACCCTCTGGATAAACCAAACTAGTGAATCCAAGTTCTGGACCTGTGTACAGTGCCTGACCCTGGATTAACAGACAGGTCCAAGATTTGAATTCTTCTTGATTGATTACGGAAAAATAGCTGAAAAACAAGAAACGTTTGCAGAGGGGGAAAAAAAAACATCTGATCTGCTTACCAGTATCACTTTGTTGTTCCCAAGCGTAATAGGGGTGGTAAAGGACCGGTCCAGAGTGGTTGCAGCAACTGTTAAGACAAAAGGAGCTGTGTTTAACACGGTGTGAGCCGCTGGGCCAGAGTTCCCACCTGCACAAACAACTATGATCCCCTTTGCTACTGCATGAAACGCTCCAGTTGCAATCCTATCACGCAGATCAGTTTCAGGATATAGAGGAACTTGAGCACCAAGAGAGAGTGACAAAATATCAACACCGTCGTGCATAGCTTCATCCATTGCTTTCAAGATGTCAGAAGATGAACAAGCCACCGCACCTAACTGATCCAGATACCAACAAGCCTTGTATATTGCTATGCGAGCACGTGGTGCGCCACCTCTCAAGTTTCCTCCAGCGAGTCCCTTATAGCTTATGTTGGGAACAAACGAACCACCTGCAATAGAGGCGACGTGCGTTCCATGGCCAATAATGTCTCTAGCAGATATATAGTCACGTGATTCTGTAGAGTTGAATACTTCGTTTTCAGCAAGAAACCCGTTGATAAAGTACTTAGCACCTATGAGCTTTCTATTGCAATTTGTTGATGTGAAGTTTTCTCCTGGCTCACACCCTCCTTTCCAATGGCTCGGTATTGGTCCAACCCCATTGTCATTAAAGGATTCAGACTCTGGCCACACTCCTACCAGCACACAAAACCTCAAGTTATTGGGGCGCGCAAAAGTAAAAGAATCAAAAGAAAAAAAAGAAACTAAGATCAAGTTACGATAAAATGAAAACTACTTATACCTGAGTCAATAAAGCCAATGATAACTTGGTCACCCATGTTTGTATCATTTAGGAGATTCGTAGGATTGGCAACAGAAAGACCTAAGTAGTCCCAAGTCCTAGTTGTCGCAAGTTCGTAGAAACTATCCGGTATGACATGAACAACTTCAGGGGAATCTGTTTTCAGAATAAAGTGCATTAGCAATTAAAATATTTAGCTGGTCATGAAGACTTAAAGATAGAAGCGAGCCTGTGAGTACCAGCAATTTTCTTGGCTTGTGACTCGGTAAGCTTAGCAGCGAAGCCTGAAAATCCATGTCGGTAACTGTGCACCATTGAATCATGTGCTTCCATTTTACTGTGACACAAAGATAAAAATAATTGGTAATAGCTCGCAGACTTATACTAGAGTTAAATACTAACTAAGTAAGTTTGTTTTGTACCTTCCAAGAAGTGACGACAACATTTGATGATGAGATTCTGTGACAAGCTTGGGATCATCATGCTGCTTCTCACCCAAATACACTATATGAACCTATTTGATTATCATCACAACGCAGCCAAAACTTAGTCAGAACCTGTTATTTGGGTCCTCCTTTTTGCTGTCTGATAAAGAAGATTAACTTACCTTGCTCTCAGCACCAGTTCGTGCGACATTCAAAACTATTACCAGATTTGAAACCACAAAAACTAATAAACTAAAATTCATCATGCCAAGTAAAGAAGAGTGTTTCATTAATTATTTTAAATCTACTTGGAAATTATTTGAGGAAGAAGCACCAGCGTTTATATTAGAGTAGATATCTTCTCCTCCAAGAATGATTACATTTTGTTACTTGTATTGAAAGTACATAAGTCACGCAGAAAACAGTGTTTCATATTTTTTCTTCATTTTACTTGAAAGACTTTTGAGAAAGTAAACGCATTAATTTATAAAGAAACGTGATTTAGTTTTCTTCGGACTAAATACAATTTTGCGGAGAGTAGAGACGAAAAATCAAGAAACTGAAACGTCTCGGTCAACTCAAATATTATTCTTTGTGTGGCCAATATTGCTTCGTTTTAATGGAATATTCAATATTTTAATGTGAAGACGATTGCAAGGTTTAGATTAAAACAAAAGAGATCGGTCAACCAAAGGAAATAAGATAGTGACCGAACCTCAATAAGTAATGATATCAAAGTATCTCTTTCGCACCAGGAGCCGTCACGACTGTGTCTAGGCGGCGACTAAGTTTAATAACTTGTGAGAGATGAGATTCTTGTTCTCTTAGTTGCAGAGCTTTACTTAACTTCTACGAAATCATTTTCCGATAACCAAAACTCAATGGATTTCCCGAGGAAGAGTACGCCAGAGTATCAGTGAGGAAGATCATTCGAAGCGGGGCAGAACAATTTATTAGGCTTATGAGTTAAATTTTAAGGCCCATTAGTGAGCCTAATTAATACTATTCGCCTTTGATTATTTTTCGAATAAGTGCTATTATTATCTGAAAATTATTCAATAAAATATAAAATAAAATTTTGGATAACGATTTTAGAAAAAATATAATAGCTAAAATCATTAGAAAATATTGAAAAACATTAGATAATTTTCAATAGTTTTTAAAATTATAATTATTCAAATGTAATTTTAGTAATCCAAACCCATTTTTACCTATTGAAATGTAATATTTAGTCTAAGAGAAAATTTCATTTCTTAATTATTGAAAATTTTAAAAATTAGAGATGGGACATATTTTTTTTGGGAAAAACTTTATTTTAAAGAAGATTTAATTTAGGCTGTTTTAAAAATTATCCATCTTTGATTGCTATGATAAAACATGAAAGCAAAAAGATCAAGAAAATAAATTTTCATGATAAAATGACAGTAAATTTGAAACGAGGTTCAAATGCATTAATATAAATTACAGTAAAAATAGAATGTAAAAATTTAGTTACTTTAAGATGTGATGCTAGAAACCCCCTTATTTTTTTTCTTTCCCCCCACCCCAATTACTTCAATAAAAATAAGGTATGGTTGAATGATTCTCTCTCCATGAAGGTAAGATGTTAATTAATATCCCTCTTCAAAAAGAAAAGGTGAAAATAGAAGAGATAGAAATGATATCTCCCCAAATAGGGAAAACGATCCATATCCCCATAAAGTATGGGACATCGTATCATATTCAGTCTATTTAAACTTTTCATGTACTTACCCACCATTAGATAGTTAAAGATCTATATGTACATAAATTGTGTTTTATCATTCTATTTCCCCAAAATTTGATTTTTTCTTGGTTTTGTCGATGTATCGTTTGGTTCAGCTTTCGAATCGGATATTGTTTTTTAAATCCGGTTAACAAAGAATTAAAAAAAATTTTAAACCAGGCGAAATACCAATTAAATCCGGTTATATAAAAAATTGAAATTCATAAAAAATCATTTGCCCCCTTTTATCTGCAAAACACGAAGAACCCTAACATTTTGGGTTCAAATTTCCGTCTGCAAATATGTCTGATTCTTCTGCAGCATCGATCGGGTCTTCTGGAGGGCGATATAGGTGCGATAGGATACCCGAGAGATGTTGGTGCGAGAATGGAACTGTGACGAGGATGTCAAAGTCGGAAACAAATCCGTGCCGTCGGTACTTCCGATGTGATCTCGCAAATGCTAAAAAGGTAATTTGTGATTGATTTTCTTTGTGTTTGTGATGTAATGTCGGCAATTCAATAATCGGCTTGTTGATGTGTTTGTTGATGGTGAATGATAACCACTTGTTTAAGTGGGTCGATGAAGCAATGTTGTTTGAGATTAAGAAACTGAAAAGCGATGTTGATGCTTTGAAGGAAGATATAAAAGAGAATCAAGTGGTAATGGAAGCTATGTATGAGAAGATTGAGTGTGTTCTTTTGGAAGCCAAAATCGACCGAGACAATAGGATAAAAAAGATGGTGTTTGGGTTTGGGGGTGTTTTGGTTGTATTTGGTGTTTGTTTCTTGTATTGTGTTCGTAAGATGGCTTAGTTATCGGTTGTTGTGGTTAGGTTTGATTGTGTTTACTATGTATCGGTTATGGGATCCATGATGTGAAGTGTTGTTTAGTGTGTTTGCTTGGACGGATTTGAATGGAATGGAAAGTGCACATGGTTGCAACTTATTTCTTGACAGCTTTATTAGTCTGTTTGCTCATGTTTAGCACTTGAGAGTTTGAATCAAAAGATCATCTTTAGCAAGACAAAAGATCAACTTCATTAGTCCCATTAAACAATCGTTATTTCGATTTCATTCAAAATAAGCACTTAATCAGATAAAGCAAGACAAATGAATAATAAAAGATCATCTTTAGCAAGACAAAACACAGCTGTTTGAATTACAAAAAACATCATCAAAAGTAGCACAAGTTGGACCACATCACATGCTCTACAAAACCTACTATTAAAACAAAAACTTACAACTCCAAATCCGCACTCCATAAGACCTAATCCAACTTCAGCTTATTCCATCAAACCGCCTCCATCAAGTTTGAGATTCTTGTTTCTGAGAAATACTAGCTTCTGAAGCCTACAATAAGTGAGTTGGTTATGAGAAATCAACAAAAATGTCAAAGAAATCTCAAGAATAGACAAAAATCTTAGGCTTATTACCTGAGTTCCTTGCTTCTTATGGAACCTGCAATTGTGTTGATCCGATCCACAGTGACCACAATGCATAATCCTGTTTTTTGATTTCTTTGACTTTTTTGTTGGTGACTCACAAACACCTCTCTTTCTCTTCTTATCACCCTTGTTTACCTTATTCTTCTTTCTTGAATTTTTTTCTTCTTCAGGTTGTGGTGGTGGGTGAATATTATTACCCATAGAAGAAGGCCAGAACGCAGGGCCTCTCTGTGGAACAAGACCTTTTTCATAGTTCCTCTTCCACGTCGAAGTTCTAAACCAATGGCATACAAAGTCTTCAGCCTGTAAACGCTTTGCAATGATAACACTGTATGCGTGTTCACACGGTATGCCGGTAATCTGATACTTTTTGCAGGTAAACATGTATCTGGTCAAGCTTACCCTGAAGTGTTGTCCGATAGTGAGACTTCGTACATCACGTTGGTACTGCTACTTACCTTACAAGCCGAGGCAAGCTCATGTTGTTTTGCAAGGAATTTGCTCACATATGGAGTACACAAACCTGGAAAAACAAGAAAATGTAAACATTTAGATAAAAACTACAAGTAAAATCCAAAACTACATGTACTAAAAACAAATAATACATGTGTGAGAATGCGATAATACTGATCGCTTGGCAATCCTTATCATTGCCAAACGCCTTACCATCTCCAACATGGCAACAATGGGCTTCTCCCGAGCCTTGTTGATTGTCTTGTTAAATGACTCGGTTGAGTTATTCTCCACATCCTCGCAGCAAGATCTAATCTTGTAGAATGCTCTGCACCATGTCTCGAGCTTCGCCTTTACCACATCTTCATAAAACTTTGAGTTGTACGCATTGATCATGTCCAACCTCTGCTTGTATTGAGCTTCATTGTAGCTCCAAGCCAATGACCAAAGGAGTGGCTTCAGCTGTAATTTAGATGCATGATTCTTTTTAAGATTTCCGTAAATGTGCCTTACACATTTGCGGTGCTCAATCTTAGGTAACTCTAACTCCACAGCCTTGATCAATCCCTATTAAAAAGTATAACAACCGGTTAGTAAAATGAAAGCAAGACAAAATCCAACATTACAAAAAGTACTACAAACGTTAAACAAACCTTCTGTCTGTCGGAAACCATCACGTAACCATCCCCATCTTCACTTAAACCTAAATCATCCTTCAAATGCTTGATAAACCAACGCCAATTTTCAGTATTCTCAACCTGAACTACACTCCAAGCTATAGGGTATATTGCATTGTCAGCATCTCGACCGATTGCTACCAATAACTGACCTTTAAGCTTTGCTTTTAAAAATCACCCATCCACACCAATTAAAGGTCTACAAGACTCTTTCCAAGTCGTCCTAAGGACATTAAAACAGACATAAAATCTGTTGAAAACATCTTCCCCATCCTCATTAAGAATCGTATCAACCTCAACAACAGAATCTCTATTAGACAGTAAGATTTCTGCTGCATAGTCTCTTAGCCTACCAAATTGCTCATCGTATTCAGCCTCTACCCACCTCAAAGCTTTGTTACGAGCTGCTTGACACTGTGGACGAGTAACAGAAAGCTTCCACTTCTCTTTTATAATTTCTTCTATCTTCTGAGGCATGTAATAGTCTGGATCATCTTTAAGTTTATCCAAAAATATCCTAGCTATGACCGGGACCTTAAACAATTCACAATGGCCGTTTGGAATGCACCTATGCTCTGTCTTATACTTTCTAATCGTCCAAATCGGATCCTTAGGTAACGAAGATGCATATACTTGCCATTCACAACCCCCATTCTCACCACCTACGCATTTATACCCGATCTTATCCATATCATACCTGTATTGTTTGATATTGTATCTCGTGTGCAGAGCATAGTCAATCACGGCTTCTTTGAAGGCGACTCCGTTGAAAAACGTCTGCCCTTTATACAGAATCCCGTTTCCCCGACCAACCATGAATTCCTCTCTTACATGTGTTGGTTCTCCCTCGTCGTTGTTGTCTGGTAACACATCATGCCGGATTGGAGATTCTGACTCCATAAACTCCCGAGCTAATCGGTCGCAATGGAACTCATCTCTTTCGCCTGCTTCTTCGTCGAAATTGGGAGTTGAGTCGTCGAAATTGAAAGTTGAGTCTTCGCAATTGGGAGGAGCATCATCAAAGAAAAGAGGAGGAGGAGCTGTATCGAAAATCGGAGGCGCTTCGTCGAAGTGAGGCGGATTATCTTTCCACAAAGTCATCTCCATTGATCGATCGAATTGGGGATTTTTTGATTTTAGAGTTTTTAGAATTCTAGGGATTTCTGAGTTTCGATTTTAGGGATTTAATTAAGGGGTTCGTCGATTTTGTTACAAATTAATGTTAAGTTGGTTTATTTTGGTTCAATAAGGGTTTAATTTGGGTTTAATATAAATTAAAGGTTAAGTTGGTTTACTGTTTACATTATATTAACCGTATACGAAATTTGGGTTAACGATTCATTAAACCGTGTCATTAACCAACAATATGGCTAATTAAGTCTGAAACTTTGAAATGGTGGGTAAATAAATATTAAACTTTCAAACTATGTACATATAGATCTTTAACTATCTAATGGTGGGTAAGTACATGAGAAATTTAAATGGGTCGCATCTGATACGATGTCTCATATTTTGTGGGGATCTGGATCTTTTTCTCCCCCAAATAAGAAAAAAATATTAGGTTAACCATCCCTAACACAAAATTCATGAATTGTGAAAGGTCGAGAGCTGCGCAGATGAGTGGCATGGATGCTCGGATGATGCACGGTGGAACTGACGTTATCGTTAGATGATCTGGCAGATTTGCTCTACTCACTCTTATCAGCATGACTAGTAGTACTAGGTAACACTCTAAACTCCTATCTATGCAAAAACCGTATATAACATCTCGTTGTTAATTATTTCCAAAACTAAAATGCTTTTTTTATTATCACATTAACATTAAGGACAGTTAATTTCACCTTGTTCACGGGAGATCTCTCTATTTGAAATGAATTAATTGCATGAGTTTGTTATATTCCTTTTCTTTTTTTTCATTTTTTAGTTGTACATCCACTCACGAACTTTCTTTATATTGTGATTTCATGTTTAATTTTATAATGTTTTTTTTCCAATCTTTTTTTCTCTCACTTGTTCTTGTACATTTTCACAATTTCGAAATATAATAACATCACTTTTGAGGCAAAAGAACCAAATCTAAAATTCAAAGGTGAAAATGTTCAGGGACTATAGATTTAGCTGAACCGGTAAATCAGAAGGATTTTAATTTATTTTAAAAAAAAAAAAAAAAAAGAGACTCTAGCAAAACTCGAATGAGTCTTTTATGTTCCCATTATTGAATTTTTCTTTCGGTTACCAAATTGGTCCAATTTTGTCATCAATCGACCGTCGCCGGTTCACGAACATGCAACCCACTTTTTTGAATTTCGAATTGTGATTGCCCACTCTTTCGTTCTAATTACGAAATTGACTATAATACACTGCCTCCCCGTACAAAAACCCATTATTTTACGAAAATCCCATGATGAAATTGATATTATTAACGCAATTCTGGTCTTATCTCGTATCCATTGACATCCTTCGTGATTTTATGTTCCCTCTTTGATATGACAAAAATTATTAAAATGCCACTGTTTGTACTTAACTTATCATTCTTAACATTAAAACAACAATAACTTACATTGATTGAATATTTTTTCTTGCATTTATAAAATGATGTCTGTTGAGTACTAATAAACCTACCACTACGAATGTGTGCAATCAGCTTAACATCTTTTTGTTGTTGTAACTTGTAAGGTTAAGGTGGAAAATAAAGAATACATGCCAAAGTAACCATATTGTGGTTGTCCTTCAAAATAAATGTTGAGAAACAATACAAATCCACAATAGAAAATTTGATTTCAAGACAATGCCCATGCCATGTCCATGATTAATATAGATTATTATGTTTAACAGAATTTAAAATCAACCGTCTTTCTTACGTGTTTCTTTGGTTCAAAGTTATATGTATCTTAGCCGAAATGAGAATGAAACATTATAATATAGTATTAATGTGTTTATCTGTAGATTCAACCCATAATCCCGTTAAACCGATTGGTAATGGTACTAATCATGATAAATTATTAATTAAATCATGTTTGGTGGAACCCTCGGGTCTAAAGTTATTGATTTAATAGTCGAGATACATAATTTATTATATTAGTCTTTGTATCAAGACCTTGATCTATTATCTGAAGACTAATAACGTCGAACCCCTTAAACTTCACGCTCAGTTTTTGTCTCATAGTACAATTTAATTTAGCTAAGAAAAAAAAGTGGTTAAGATCCACAACATTAAGCAAAGTATAGACATATTATCTTCATTTGTATACGCAAACATAAAGAATGTAGTATGGTTATGCGAATATAAAGACGAAGCAGAAATGAAGATTAGTCACATAGATGAGAAAAAATAAGACAATTGCCACCTAACTAGAGGCTCGAAAGGCGCTACGTTTGAGATTGTAATTTGTTTTGTAATTTAATAGAAACTTATACTACTATATATTTTCTGACATTTAATCGGAATTTGAACATTGAGCGCCGAGAAATTTAGTTTTGTTGAACTCGTAATGATACCCAATTGGGTAAGTATGGTCATAAGTTAGAACAAAAATCATCATTTAATAATTTTCTATCTAATCTATCATTAAGTTCACAAAGGTAAAAAAATATGAAAAATAATAATGTATACATATTAGATTTATTTAAGGTAATTTCGTGAAGATAAGTTGAAGAGAATCGAGAAACCAGAAAGAAAACAATTGGTGTTTGTAGATTAAAGGGGGCAAATTTGGAAGTTAGTATTTTGTCTTTGGACAGAACAGCGAAGCTAAGATTCACGCGACATATTTCGCCACTAAAAAGCACAGATTTGAAAAGAAAAGAAAGCATTTTATTGGTAGAGACAAAAAAAAAAACTCTCCTTTTCTTGTTTTTTTTTTTTTTTAAAAAATCGGACTACTGCAAAATAGGGAGTGTGGTGGAAAAGATAAAAAAGAAAAGAAAAGCTACAGAATCAATTACAGACATTATTGGGTTTATCTTTTTTTTTTTTTTCTCTTCTGAGAGAAGACGATGATGTCGTTGATGAGTTCACCTGTTGTTTTCTCTCGACAACCTTAAAAAGAAGATCTCTTGAGAGTTTTTTTTGCTCTGAGAAGAAAACGTTTTTATTTATATTAAAATAAAGAAAAATGGGAATGGGAAGGCATCAGAAATCTGGAACTTTGGGAGTTTCAACGAAATGGGTTTTTGTTCTCTGCATTTCTAGCTTCGTCCTCGGTGTTCTTGTCGCTAACAGGTTCTTTAATTCTCTATCTCTCTCCATCTTGTCGATGTTACAATGCTAATGCTGTGGAATCTTGTCTTGTTTCCGTGGTAACCAGCTTTTCAGTTCAGATTTTACTGTTAATGAAATTTAGTGGATCTCTTTAGATGTAGCAACAAACTTCCGCAACTTTTTCTATATGTTATGTCTTCACATTGGTGAATCTGGAACATTTTGATGTAGAATTTTGCATAAAGTTCGTTTTGTAATGAAACGATGATGGTTTTTCTTGTTTCGGTTCTTCTTTTGAGTTGGTTCTGTAACTAGAAGCTTGATCCTTTGTCAGAATTAAGCAATTTCAGAAGATAAAGTAAGCTCAATTGTTAATTAGCTTTAGCGATCCAACTGTTTCTATTCTATATAGAACTTTTAAGCCCTTTAGTTACATTTGTTGTGTTGTCTTATAAACTAACACCTTTTCTTTCATTAGGCTTTTGGCTACTTCTGAAACCATAGATGACAATGAGAGAGCTTCATCTGAGCAGAATGATCAAGCTAGATCACTTCATCCTCTTGTTGATTGTGAGAGCAAGGCAATTGACAGTTAGACAACCTTGTGTGTGTTACGTCAACTGATTTTGTACCAATTTTAATCTGAATTTGGTAATAATTCTTCTGTCCAGGAAGGAGACATTCTATCTCGAGTTTCACATACTCATGACGTTATCAAGTAAAGTGCCTTTTGTCTCACTGAAACATGTTTTGTGATAGTAGAAATTGCTTTTATACAGTACATTAATTGATTATGCCATTTTCGTGCACAGGACATTAGACAAGACAATTTCGTCTCTTGAAGTAGAACTAGCCGCAGCTCGAGCAGCAAGATCTGATGGTGGAGATGGATCTCCAGCTGTTTCAAAATCAGGAGCGGATCAATTAAAGGAACGGCCTCGGATGTTCTTTGTGATAGGAATCATGACTGCGTTTAGTAGCAGAAAACGAAGAGACTCAATAAGAGGCACTTGGCTTCCTAAAGGTTCCAAAAGAACAAAAAAAACAGCTCTTCTTTCTCCATAGCAATTGTAACATAAGTGTTAATAGATTGTTGCTTTGTTCATTCCTTTTGCAGGAGATGAATTGAAAAAATTAGAGACAGAGAAGGGAATCATTATGCGATTTGTCATAGGTCACAGGTATAATTGAAACGGTCTTTGTTTCAGACATTGACTTAAATTGACTATTATTTGATTTATTAAATCCTTCCTTAAAAGTTCTTCTCCTGGTGGAGTCTTGGACCACAACATTGAAGCCGAAGAAGAACAACACAAAGATTTCTTTCGTCTGGTAAAATCTCGTCGTCCACGTGCTAATGTTTCTCTCTTCTTTTGCCTTTGTTAACCAAAAAATAAAATAAATCTTGCAGAATCACATAGAAGGTTATCATGAATTATCATCTAAAACACAAATATACTTCTCATCTGCTGTTGCAAAATGGGATGCAGACTTCTACATCAAAGTGGATGATGATGTTCACGTAAATCTCGGTCAGTTACAAAAACCATTCATGTCCTTTTAAACCATATTAAATACTGCTCCAGTAAAAGCTTGATCAAAGTTTAGTTGTCATTCAGGAATGCTTGGTTCAACATTGGCTCGCCACAGATCTAAACCACGAGTGTACATTGGTTGCATGAAGTCTGGACCTGTCCTAGCTCAAAAGTAAGCAACAAAATCTGTCACAAGCTCATGTTTTTACACATAAATCTCTAATTTTTTTTTTCTTTTGAAATATTGTGTTTCAGAGGAGTCAAATACCATGAGCCAGAATATTGGAAGTTTGGTGAAGAAGGAAACAAGTACTTTAGACATGCGACTGGACAAATCTATGCTATCTCCAAAGATTTAGCAACTTATATCTCAGTAAACCGGTGAGCTCTCTCACCTCGGATTCTTTACAATCATCCTCTCCTAGTCTCAGATCCCGAACCTGTTGACTCACCCAAATTTCTTTTCTCAGGCATCTACTTCACAAATACGCAAATGAAGATGTCTCTTTAGGATCTTGGTTCATTGGTCTTGATGTTGAACACATCGATGATAGAAGCCTCTGCTGCGGAACACCCTTAGGTAAAAGATAAAAATCTAAACAACACATTGAACAAGCAATGAAGATTCAAGAATCACGTTTAAATGATGTGTGTGTGCAGATTGTGAGTGGAAGGGTCAAGCAGGAAACCCTTGTGCAGCATCGTTCGACTGGAGCTGTAGTGGAATCTGCAAATCTGTAGATAGAATGCTTGAAATACACCAACGATGCGGAGAAGGCGAAGGAGCAATATGGCACACCAGTTTCTAAACTAATAAAATGCTCTTTGACCAAAGTTAATGTATAGCTTCAGCTTCTTATTATGGATGATGATTATTGATTAGTGTAGGTTATGATTATGATGTTTCATGTTAAACATTAAAGGCATCATCTAAAGCCCCAATTTTTGCCTCCTAAATCAATCCTAAACCCTAAATTGATAATGAAGATTCTTCCAAAATTTGGTTCTTTCGTGTTTATGATATGAGAGAAACACACACACAAATTCAAGAATTAGAAAAAGAAACAGGAGCAATTAGAAAACTGCAAAACAGAATGAATCAATCACAAAGGGATGATTCTAATTACGAAATTGAATTTTTCCCAAAATTGTATTTACATAAAAGGAATTCGAAAAGAAAAACAAAGACTCAGCAAATTCTGTTATCTTGGTCGGGATCAAGAACGAACAATGGTCTCGAAGCAATGAATACCGTCGAGCTCCAGAGCAAACCTTGGTTGCTTCGTCGCCAAGTTGGTAGCCTTTTCGTCTTTCTTCAGCGAAGACGCGGTTTGACCGCCGCCGCCGGAAGAAGCAGCGTTACGTTCAGAGCGGTTGCAGACGTAAGAAGCAGCCGTGACTTTCTTCCCCATAATCTCTGCGCACATGGCGTCGAAGGCACTGAACATCGAATTCATTATCTCAAGATTTGGTAGAGAGATTTGATAAATCTTGGAAGAAAATCTTTGTTGCGTTCTTTTTTTTTTAACGTTTTATGAAGGGACAAAAAAAAAAGGTTTGGTTTGGTTTTATTTATATAATACTCCCTCTGTTTTTATTTAATTGTCGTTTTACAACTTTTTTCTTGTTTCTAATTAACTGTCATTCTCATTCAATACAATTTTAGTTAAAAAAATCCAAAAATAACCTCATTTAATATAACCCTATTTATAGTAAATAAAAATCAGAAACCAATTATACCCCAAAGTCATTATACTAATAATTATTTATGATAAGGTTATAATAGTCAATTAACAAGATTTCTTAATCTACGAGAATTTTTCTAAAACGACAATTAAAAGAATACGGAGGGAGTAAGAGTTTATAAAGACGCGACAAAACTTGGCCGTGTTGGATAAGGAAAGCGAAGAATCCGAGTTGGATCCGAGTTCGTCCAAAGTTGAAATTTTCCATCCTTTTCATGTAAGCGCGTGTCCCACGCGCGTTGACCTGTTTTCTTAGTAATTGGTTTTGCGTGATATGTGGCAATTTGACAAAGACGACCTTTATAATTTTTTAGGTTGGACTTTGATGATGAACTTAATTTATCATTCCAATTAACGAATGGTTACCCTTACAATCTTATTATAGAAGGGAACAGGTTTGTGTTTTATGTTAATTAATACGTCTTTTCTGATTCTCTCAGGGTCAAAATATCATTCCAGTGTTTTGGGTTAGATACATGTGGTTCATGTAAACTATAATCTATATAGGAATTAGTGTTTGTTTTATGAGTAATTGCACTACCTTTGGAATATTATTCGACTAAAAAATAAGTCTTCTGACAACTGTTTTTTATAGACAATTATTTTTCAATCCCAATTTTTATTATTATTATAAGTTTTATCATTTACTTCTCAAACAAAGAAAATCTGTGAGAGAGAAAGAGAAAAAGAGAGAAAAAAAAACAGAAGAAGTTTTCGCCGATTTATCTCTTGATCAGATAGTCAGATCTATCCTGAAAAAGTGTACAAGTTATAATGTTTGTTTTTTTTTTCAACTAAAAAATAAAGAAAACAATTAAAAATAATCGTCCATCTAAGTTGGTGTTTTTGGGCTAATGTGCTCTATTATTAATCTATTATTAATGTGTATATTTGGACGTCTCGAACAAGCTTATCCGCTATGGTATTTTGAGATCTTAGAATTATAGTAACTCGTATATTCTCGAATAGATCTTTACAATGTCTAAACTTCTCTAGATGGATTCCAAATGCTGGTCATTCATCTGGGGTGTTGACCATTTTTACCACATCGTGACAATCTGTTACAAAGGTAATCGTTAGTATGCGATATTCGATCATACACTTCATTGCCCATATAAGCGTCCAAATAATTTCTTTTCTCCTCCAATCTTTTTACAAAATCAACTTTATCCTGAAAATTTTTCTGTTTCTTTCCATGATCCATCTATCTGGCAGTACCAAATCCCATGCATGAGTTGATATTCTGAGTATAATATTTGTTATCATGTTAATTTTTGTTGATATAGATTTTGTTGTATTTAATTGATTTAGTATGCTAGTTGTTTTTGATATATAATTTTATATATTTTTATAAATGCTAGCATATTAACACAATAACTTCATATTTTTATCAGATAACAAAATAACTTATTTAACATGATATTTTTATGATATATTAACATGTTCAATATGATTTTTTCATGTTAGTATATTATAATTTTTGAACATTATTGTTAGCATATAATAAATATCAAATATTAATGTTAGCACATCACAAATACAAAATATTAATGTTAACATGTTGCAACTATCAGATAATAATGTTAGTATGTTAACAATTTATATAACACGTTATCATGATAATTGTATCCGATATGATAACTAATATAACACGATAATATAGTTAACACATCACAAGTGTCAAAACACATCACAAGTGTCAATAATGTTTTTAGCACATAACATTTGATCGATATTATTGTTTTTGGTCAAATATTATATGTATTTTTCTTATTTTTTCATGAATATAAATATTATTTGGATATTAATTATGTTAGCATGTTACGATCATCAGATAATAATGTTAACACATAAAAAATATCAGATATTTTTATTAACATGTTAACATTTCATAAAATATATACTTAATATTTTAATTTTAATTTTGTATATTTTATGATATGATAACTTAACACTATTATATTTTAGTATTATTCAATTTTTATTATATTAGCATGTTACAAATATCATATATTAATGTTAGTATATTACAAGTATTATATATCATTATTAGCATGTTAACATACTATATTTTTATATAAAATAAGACGAGAACTGAATTTACATGTTAATATGTTAGCACCGAATATAGTTTCTTTTAGAAAAATCTATTGATGAATAGTGTTTTAGATCAATGGCATTTTATAAACTTAATTTTTGAATTATTTATTGATACATATCTGAGATATAATAGTAGAAATTATGTGACATAATGGTAGCTATTTATAAAATTCATCTCATGTATAAAATGTAAACTCAAAACCCATGATATTAAAAAAATACTAAAAGTCATTAAATTGACAAAAAATCATCTGATATTAATTAAAATGACTCTTCCTTTTTTTGGTTCTATTTAAAACAAATATTTGGTTGTTTTTTTATGTTGATTAGGTCCTTGAATGTTCAGGTAGCCATAAACAAAAACCGAATTTGGTAATTTGTTTGGTTTGAAGAAATATTTTTAATAAAATATTACTTGGGGACAAGTTCTGCCAATTTATTTAGACCCAGATACAAAATGGTGAAATTTAAACATGCTTCGTAATAAGATTTGACCTATCCAATAACCTATCCAATATCTTTTTAATTACAGGGTTATGAAATAATAGTGTTTACAAAACAATTCAATGTATTGACATTTCACATAAGCTGAAATATTTACAGTTAAATTCGGTTATTGAACCAAAATTAAACATTTTGTTCGGCGATTTTTGCTTCATTATTTGGCGGCAACAAATAATATAAGTTACTGGAGGATGCAGTTTGATGTTTATTTTCTAGATATGAAGATAGAAACCAAAATATCAATCATGTACATTTTAAACAGCCAACAATTTTGTAAGTATTATAACTTTATCTCGACTCCAAGTTGCTTTCCTGCGGAGTTAGGATTGATGTTATCCAATTTTCCTTGGACATGAGGAGATGTTTCCTTCGTTAGTATTGGTGGAAACGTCTAAATTTTAGGTCTACATTCAAATCGCATACATTAAATTCGGATGATAATATAGTTAGCAGTAATGAAAATCAACAGCCTATGGACCTCGCAATAATGGTTTAATAGTTTTTTTTCTTTTGCTTGTGGATTGGATAACGGGTTTCTAGTGCAGTCATAACTTTATCGCGTTATAATTAATTATACATCACTCGTAGTCCTAATGGATTTTGTTTGAATAATTTCATGGTTTATTTGTCAAGAATCTTTTCATGTTCATAATACCATACACCCAACCACCAACCCCATGGCAAGGTTGAACTTTGTTTGTGCGACGATTTACTCTTTTTTAGTGTTTGTATTTCTACTTTTTTGAAAATAATTATTTTGTTTGTATCCATATGCCTAAATATCCAATATCACTTATCTTTATCCTGATACTATTGTTGACTTTTTATTTCTAAAAGTATTGTTAAATTAGGCAAAAAGAAAAAAAATAACAAATTATATAACCATACTTGGAATGAAAAGGAATAATTTTATAATATTTGGTCAATAACCTCAATAATTTTGAAGGAATGAAAGATAAAATTTCTGATTTTGGATTTTAATATCATTTGGAATGAGAAAATTTACTTTGGTCTCGTTCCATTTGCTTTAGAATGCCAATTTATTAAATTATGTTACCAACACCAAAAAAACATAAAAGAAAAAGTAAATAACTATGAAACTACATTTTATCAAGTAAGGTATACCTAATCTCGCTTTTTTGTTTGGTCTCAACTTATGTGTTGCAGGTTCTTAAATATTAAACTAGTTTTATATAGTTTTGTTGACTCTGGTGCTGTTTGTTTGGATATTTGAACACAATATCAAGATGCAACATTCAAACATAATATCCAGACGGAATAATGTTTATTTGTTATTTTAACTCATGCTTGTAGATGTTATGTTTATGTAGACGTGTTTAGTGTAGAATGACCAAAAATATAATTTTGTAGTTTTGACAAAAAAATACAATTTTGTGTTTTAGGAGGAAAAACATTTTTGCGATTTGTGAAAAGTTCAATTTGGCGACTTTGGTAAGAAAATGCAATTTTGCGATTTTAAATGTAATTTTACGGTTTTAGTAAAAGAATGCAATTTTACGATTTTGACAGAAAATGTAAACTTTCGGTATTGATGGGAAAATGTAATTTTACATTTTTGGCGAATTTTTACAATTTTGCAGTTTTGGCATAAAAATGTAATTTTGAATTTTTTGGTGAAAAAATGTTATTTTGCGATTTTGGTGGAAAAATGCAATTTTGCAGTTTTTGCGAAAAAATGTATTTTTGCTGTTTTCGCAGAAATTTGCAATTTTATAGTTTTAGCGTGAAAATACAATTTGTAGTTTTGACGAGAAAACGCAATTTTGCAATTTTAGCTGTAAAATGAAATTTTGCAGTTTTTACATAAACTGTGATTTTATAGTTTTGACGGGAAATACAATTTTGTGGTTTTGGCGAAAAATATGATTTTATGATTTTGGCGGGAAAATGGAATTTTGCAGTTTTGGCGATAATACAATTTTGCGATTTTACGATTTTACATTTTTTGCAAATATGATTTTATGATTTTGACGCACTTTTTTGACAAAAAAATATGATTTTGGGATGTTTGGCGAAAAATGTAATTTTGCGGTCTTGATGAAATTATATAATTTTGCAGTTTTTATGAAAAATGTAATTTTAAATTTTTAAATTTTGGAAACAGTTTTGTGCATCTAAAAGCTGATTTGAAACTCATACAAAATATCTAATTATTTTAGATAAATTTCATTTTACATTTAGTTTTTACATCGAGACGTATTTTTTAGTTTAACAAAATCCAACATCTAATACTGCATCTTGACGTTGCGTCTGGATAATGAAACGAACACCACCTCTATTGTTTAATTTTAAGAATAAAGACTTATCCGATCGATTTGATGTGTTTCCAAGAATCTGAAGCTTGAGGAAACTCAAGAAATACCAAAACTGAAATTTATTGTTACTTGTAGTTCGATTTCAACTGAATTGAGAATTAAGACGAGTAAATAGATAATATATGTATATATAATCCGATCGAATCAATCATATTCCAAAACGTATTCATAATCAGATGTCATAAAATGAATAAATCCAATAAAAAAATAACTAACAAACTCGGAAAATATGTTTCTGATCTTGAGGTCAAGCAACAAGAACGGATCAATAAGAAACAAAATCAATAACGGACTATCGTCTCGAAGCAGTGAAGACCGTCGAGCTCCAGAGCATACCTCGGAGTCTTCTGCATCAAACTCATCTTATTGCTACTTGCGTTTTCCTTCTTCTGCGTTTCCTCTTGCGGTGCGGCAGATTTGGCGGTGGCCGTGGCGGTGGCGGTAGCATTAAAGGAAGAAGCCATAAGGTTCTTTCCCATGACCTCAGCGAGGAGAGCGTCGAAGACACTGAACATCGAATTCATGATGAAAAGTAAAAATCAAAGATAAGAAACAAAAGAAGAAGAGGCTTTGAAGTTTTTTTGGAGAGAGATGTTTGGAATTTTAGAAAGATCTTTGTGAGATTTTTATGTTATAAAATAACTAAGAGGTATTGGTTTATATAAAAGAGAGACCGTGTTGAAAGGAGAAAGCGTGAAGAATTTGGTTGGCTTTCCACGACGACTATCCATTTTCCAAGTTGTTTCTTCGACGCGTGAGAAGCCACGCGCTGCGCGTTACGTAAGACTATTTCTTCTTTTTATTATGTTTCTATCTTTTCGTGCGCGTGAAAATCATGACAATTTGCAAAAAATCTTTTTGAGTCATGTCAGATACTCAAATGATAAAGTCATTGGCAAGTGATCCACTTTTTATTTTCCGTATTTAACGGTAACTTCTTGTAAATAAAAAAAAAAAACCGTAACTTATAAATATCAACAAAATCAGCCGAATCTTGCGGTCTAAGTTGGGTTGAATGTAGATAGATGAATCTTAACTGGTTGCGTTCTGTTTGAAAGTGGGTCCCATTCACATGGCTTTTTCCCCTCGTCTTTAGGCATGTCGTAACACTCAAAATTCTATTTCCACCACCTCGAAACCAAAATAAATATGTAAAAATAGCTTAAGGAAACACTTAAAGATTTAGTAAATAGAAAACGATATAGAGAGAAAAATAAAAAAAGTAAAATGAAAGTTAAAAAAAATAGAATAAATAACAGAAAATATTTATTTTTTATAATAAGTTTTTTGAGTCCAAATAAAATATTAAAAAATTTATTTTCAAAGAAAATAGTTTAGATTTTGATTAAATATTACAAATAACGAAAATATTTTAGCGAGAAAACTATTACTCTCATTTTAGCGAGAAAATTATTACTCTCATTTTAACTGATATTTTTATTTTTTAAATGAAAACGCTAATTTTTATTTTATTTTTTACTCTGGTTAATGTTTAATAAAAGATAGAATAAATTATTTTTCTCTCTCGTAATATTTAGTAGAACTATTTATCTGTGTGTTATAAATAAAACTGGTCATCCGTGAATTTGTTTAAATGGTTAAAACTGTCTGTCTGTAGTAATCTTGTTAGACAGAGATATTAACACATATATTGTGGTTGTTTTCTATCATATATTTCAAATATATGGTATATATATACATATATTGATTTGAATATTCTAGATACTTTAGCAGTTTTGATTTGGTTGTTGCATTCTTCATATATATTTTGTAACGGAGAGATGTTAATTAATCATCAAAATATTTACTACTTATTTACATGATATCAGAATCAAACTAAAACATGTCTTGTAATTAAAAAACTTTACCTGAAATAACAAATGCATACAAATTTTAAGATACCAAGTGACCACTAATGAAAATCCAGAATGCATGATTGCACAAGTGCAATATGGTGACAATTATGATGATAGATACAAACCGTAAAACAACTATATAAAGAAAAATATATATATTTACCAATGTAAGTGTCATCAAACCTGCAGAGGATGACACCATATGAAATTTTGGTGTCTGCAAACTCTATGATGGCGTTGTGGATTCTCAATAATATGGACGCACATGTGAAAAGAACTTTGGTGAATAAGGAAGATCCATAAATCTGTAGAAAAAAATATCAAAGATTGGTATACCACATATTTAAAAGATAAGTGTCTTATACAAAGAAATGCGAATAGATAAATTATTTTCAGAAATTTATGAAATTGAGATTTTTTTGAAGAATTATGATAAGATGGGTGATGTGCAAGTGTGGTAATTATGCTTATAATCTAGGAGTAGAATTAGAGAACAAAAATGATGACAAGTTTCATCAGCTCCTTTTAGGAAACAATGATGATGTGTCTTCTATCGTTAGCACATACATATCACTGTTGGTGATAAACCAAGTTTGGTAAAAATAATCAATACGGTGATGCAAGACAGAGATAAGCAAAAAATCAAAAATGTATTTTTGATGAAAATTTTAAATTTAACAGATAACAGAGGACAAGAGTGAGATGGTGTGCACAATATGCAAGAAAAAAATGAATATATAGCTGATATATGTTTTATGGTGATATGATATATTGAATGGTTAGGAGAACAATCGTGCCAAACCAATTAAGAAAGAAAAAACATAAATAAACAAGGAACCAAAAATGTATTTTCTATGAAAACTATATATTTAACTGAGAACAAACGATATAAAGTGAGATGATATACAATTATACACAATATGCAAGAAGAATGGATGTGTAACTGATATAGATTTTTCGGTGATATGATATATTGAGGGCATGTTTGTTTATTCATTCAAATAGTTCAAATGGATGATTCTGAGAATTGATATTCGTCTAATACCAAAAGTGGGCATCATGTAGACAACATTCAGATAAATAATTTGAATGGACCATTTAGATGAAATGTCACATGAGCAAACGAACAGTCCATGAATGGTTTGGAAAACAATCCTACCAAACCATTTAAAGAAGAAAAAGAGATAGAAGAAGAAGGTGAGGTCACAGAATTGTAAGAGCTAAAGCGACAACAAAACTTGGTATAGGTATAATGGAGCCTAGCATTAAGGTAGATTTGACATCTATTGATGTATCTTCCAAATTTTTTGGACTACTAATGAAATTATTAGTCTAATAGTTTCAAGATAAATAATAAGAGCAATAACTCATCATAGTTGATTTCAGTTCTTTGAATATAGCTTTTTGCCACCTATCTTACCTTATATCTTTCAACTTCTCTTTTATAGTTCTTCTTTGTTTTGTACACTCACTTCTAACCAATTTTCTTATGTCTATCAGGAAGTAAAGATAACTCTCATGTCTCATTTTTCTTAATTGCTTTGATTTATTGATTCATTGCATTTCTAAATGTCTTTTTCTCCATAGCTTCTTAAAGATTTATGGGCTCGCAATCCACAAATAGATAAAATAGAGTGAGATTATCTTGATTTTCAGAAACCTCATAAATCTTTTTTAGACTAATAAAATGTGGAGTCTTTTCATTTAAACTTTCATCTCCTTAATAAAGTGTTGGTGAAGTTGGTAGGATATTTGGTTCTTCTTTTGGTTGCTCCAAGTCATCTTCTTCAATATGTGACAAGAAGTTATAATCTTCATCATTTGATCTCCAATTCCACCCTCCTTCTTCATCAAAGATGATATTCCGACTGATGATTGTCTTCTTTGTTTTAGGATTGTAGAGCTTTTATCCTTTGGAGTTGGCGTCATACCCAATAAAGATGTACTTCTCGATTTTATCATCTATTTTGCTCTGCTTCTCGTCTAGAACATGAACATGAGCAAGACTTCCAAAGACTCTTAGATGTGAGACACTAGACTTCTCTCACTCCATGTTTATTATGGTGTCTTCTCCAAAACACTTCTTGTTAGTGATCGTTTTGATAAATATACTACACATTCAACTGCCTCTGCTTAAAACTCTTTTGGAAACTTCTTATTTTTGAGCATACTTCTTGCCATTCCAAGGATTATCCTATTCTTCATTTCCGCTATTACATTTTGTTGAAATGATCTTGGCACCGTCAATTGTCTTCTAATGTCGTTATCTTCACAATATTTTGAAAACTTTTTGGACATGAATTCTTCTCCACGGTCATATCTCATGGCTTTGATCATAAGACCACTTTCCTTCTCAACATAGTTTTTAAACTTTATGAAGTTTTAAAATACTTCTGATTTTTCTTTCAAAAAATAAACCCATGTTTTTTTTTGAGAAGTCATTAATAAAGGTCTCTTAGAGCTACTTGGTTGGTTTGATCGGACCACATACATATGTATGTATGAGTTCTAACAGCATTCATGATCTTGTCTTTGACTCATTTGGTAAACTCATTGTGAATTGATTTCCTAGTAAACACCCTTCACAAACTTGATTTGGATGGTTGATGCAAGGCAGTTCTCTCATAATATCTTTATTGGAAAGTAGCTCTAAGCATCTAAATTTATGATGTCCGAACCAAAGATGCTACAGCTAGGATTCTTCCTTGTAACATATCTTAAGACATTGTGGGATCTAATTTGAATGTTTAGGCAAAAAATTCTATTTTTTGTCATCGGCACCTTGGTGGTGAGGTTGTGTTTATGATCTCTTATAAAAAAGTTATTATCCTTTAATTGAATATCATAACCTTTTTCTAAGAGTTGTCTTAGACTCAATACGCATCTTGAATACTTGTTTTGCAATGTCTTCTTCTTCTTCTTTTTCTTTCCTTCACAGACTTGTAGTGATCCAAGAAGTTGCTCCATCTTCATAGTCTTAAAGTTTTTTTATATCTTCAATCACAATGACAATATGCTTGTTTTTTGGATCCAACGATCTAAGAACTTTCTCCATGATTCTCTCATTTTCTAACTTCTCACCATTTTATTTAAGGTTATTAGTAACCGTCAAGACTCATGAGAAGCAATCAGAGATGAGTTAACATTCCTTCATTTACAACGCTTCAAATTATCTTCTTAGAGTTTAAATGCATACCTTCTTAATTTGCTTTGCTCCAAGAGGTTCAAAGCTTTTCTCATGTTTCTTTGGATGATTTTGCTCCTGCAATCTTCTCGAACATATCTTCATCTAATCCTTAATTTTCTTGTCTCTCTTACTTGAGTTTCTCGAACAATTTTTTTAAGTTTGAGATAAATCACCATCATCCTCCAGTTCAAGAAAATCTTTCTTGACTATCATCCACACGTCATGTGCTCTTAGGGATAGACGCCAACCTTACACTCCAGTTTTTATAGTTCTTTTTAACATTAGAACTTGGAAAGGAACACTATTACTTGCCATTTTTAAAAAAATATTCTAACTATGATACCAATTTTTTAGAATAAAAAACTTATATTAGAATGATGGAGAAAGTGTTAAACAATTTAGAAGACAAAAAAGTACGAAATAGTACGAAAAAAATTGTTATGTTTCTTAGATGGTCACTTATAATAAGTTAACAATTTTTAAACTTAATTATAAATGAAAGGGATGAAGATATTTATAACTTTCATAGTACAAAACATCTTACATATTACAGATTATCTTATATATTTTAATCTTAAATCTAGAAATTTGTACCATAATTTCTAAATTTTTATAGTACAATTATCTTGATTTGTATGAAATATCTAACTTTATCTTAGAGAACTAAAACATAATTTAAGAAAATTTATAATACTTGAATGTGAATAAAAAATGTGCATAAAATTAAGACCCATCAAAATTATTGGAAGTTTTGATTTTATTTTAAATTAAAGATCGAATCAAATAAAATCTCAGATATTATTAAATTGCGTGCAAATTTTACGCAATTTTTTATGTCACAATCAAATCAAATAAAATCTGGAGATCTCAGGTTCTATCTGATCGCTGCGTATTTTATGATCAAGAGCGTGATCTCCAAATCGATCATATCTCCCTTCAACTCCCCAAATAATCAAGACGAGGCGAACAATTTTAATCATCCGATAAAAAACATATCGCTCTCATAAATTTACATCAAAAAATAATTCAACTTTCTCTTGCTTTTGTTTTCTCTCTTCAGAAATGAATCTTATTTCCTAAATATATCATAGTTACTAGTTCGCAGATTCCGGATTCGAGTGTAGCAAATTGACTTATAAAAAATTGTATCTTGTAACTTAAAAAGCGTATAGAAACCGTCGCACTAGGCCTTCATTAAATTAAATAAAAATATCAAATTTCGCATGCGTTTTTTCTTCTATATCATTTTTTTTTCGAGTCGTGTTTTTACAAATTGATTACATATATTCATTTTTTTATAGTTGTATTATATCGAATCGTATTTTTTATCAAAATTTTCAGGTCCTAAACCATTAACAGAGTTTTTATGACGTTCGTCTCAGGAATGGGTCATATATAACTACGCTTGTTACTGACTTCCTCCCGTTGCGGCGGAGCTGGGAATCTCGAAGGCTTTCTGCAGCATCTTCAACGCCGCAACTCTCTGCATATTTGGTCCAACACAGACTTTTCTATAAAGTCTAGATCTTCTGCAAAGTCTTTCATCCTCAGCACAATCAGAGAAAGTCTTGATCCTTTGCAAAACTCTTTTCTATACACAAATATGGACGTAGTAGCTTTGTAGTAGTTATACAGATTTTTTTAAAGAAATGTATTAGTTCAAGCAATTTAAGATCATAAATCAAACATCAAATCTAACATAATAAAACAGAGCTTTCTCATGAAAGAAAACACATTTGATAGTTTTCCATTGATAACGGGGTTCACAGTCATAGAAGAATGACTTTGTTGGTGACATCTTCTATAATGTCACTCAAAATCCTAGCTGGAACTTCCAGCCTGGAATAATCGATTTTACAAAAACTACAATACGAGACATTCTTGGGACAATCTACTATGCATGTTCAAGAACAAGTTCTCTGGAGACGGTTTCACAAGAAAGTACCCCTCATGAGGGGTCAAATTCTTAAACACTCTCCATGTAGAGAGACTGTGTCAAAAGTACTCCTCTTATGTCTTAAACACTCTTCTTGTGGGTCCCTTCTCATTTTTTACTTCTTCTTCCATCGATTACCCCTTTTTCATTTTTTATATTTTTCTATTTAATTATAAATTCAATCATCATTCTCTCTCCTCCTTTTATTTAATATAAATATTTAATTTTGTAGGACCCACAAAATCATATTTCTTATTATTCCTTGGCCATTAACGTGCAACCACCTAACTCAACCTCATTTTTTTCAATTTTTTTTTCTTCTCTCTTTTTCTTCTCTTAAATTTAAACATGCACACTTGTATACACTCGTCCGACAAAGCTTTTTCGTCCGTTCTGTAGCTCTGAAGACTCCTTTCTGCCATTAACGTGGAGCTCCACTTCGATGATTTTTGGTTTTGGCGGTTGAAGACGATTTGAACGGAATTTGAGCTCTGATTCTTCATTTCAGGTTTTGTGCATTATTTAGATATCCGTTTCAGGGTTTAGATGAAGTTTAGTGATTTTATTTGAAATGTATATCGTTTTATTTATTACAGAGAAAGTACAACTGGGTGTTACAAAAAGTACAACTCAATACAACTATGTTGAAAAAG
Organism: Streptanthus diversifolius; assembly: GCA_039880935.1. Classification (NCBI taxonomy): domain Eukaryota; kingdom Viridiplantae; phylum Streptophyta; class Magnoliopsida; order Brassicales; family Brassicaceae; genus Streptanthus; species Streptanthus diversifolius. The sequence goes on along the minus strand of JAXGFM010000003.1, from coordinate 6,871,771 downwards.
TATAACTAAATACAAATGAATATAACTACGGTTAGAATATCAGTAATCAAAGCCAATTCGTTGCAAGTAATTCAGACATGATTTCTAGTGCAAGGGAAGATTATGACAATACAAATCAAGCTGCAAGTGAGCCATCGGAACATAATGCTATTGTTGTGCACGATGAAAAAGGAAGAGACATGAATACCTTGTTATGAATGAAGTCATTGAGGTCACACCTTCGGTACAAAGAGATGAGCCTACAAATCTCGAATGGTAAGATAGTATGAATGTGGAAATTGGTCAACAATTTGAAAGCAATGCACACGTGCAAGAATTAGTAGAGAGAGCTGAACATTTAAATTGTTTTTAGTATGTTGTTGTTAATACCGATAAAAAGCAGTATGCAGTCAAATGTTGTGAAGCAGAAAGATGTTGCAAGTGATATTTGCGGGCTACGAGATATGTTGATTCTACTTTCTTCTGATCAGAAGGTACAACAACATTCATACGTGTTCGCGTACATCTTCTAGTACAAGTACAAGGAGAAGATGTGGCACAACACAGTTAGTTAAAAGTATTGTGTATTAGAGGGTATTACATGGTTTCAGGAATTGAAATATATGGGTATTACTCGTATAACTATGTACTATAAAATACAGCTGTGTATTAATAGTACAACTACGTTGTAGGGTTTAGGGATTAGGGTTTAGGTTTAGGGTTTGAGTTTTATGGGTTATAATCACGTATTTGAGATACTAAAACCAACTTTTACCCTATTAATTATGATATCCAATTATTAATCTAGAAAAAATGAAAAATAACATGTTTTAACCTTACAAACCCTAAACATATATGTGTGTTGTTAACTTGTTTGATCATTAGTATGCAAATTGCTGAAAATTTGTAATTTCAAAAATTTATTACTATGAAAGTTTTCTAATCCTAATTTAGTAACTTAATGTAGTCGATACAACTCAGAAAATTAACTACAAATATCGATATAACTGAAAAATTTATAAATTAACATTTATATAACTATGTGATATTTATACTACTATGTACAACTATAGTGTGGAAGCTTCCAGTGTGAACACGTGTGAACGCATAATATTTATATTCTTTTATTGAGCAGTAGTGTGATCACAAAATATTTATTATTTTTTATTGAACAGTAGTGTGAACACGCGGGAGGGCGCGTATGACTTAGCCTCATTCGTACTCAGTTGTATTCAATTATATTCTCAAAACTCAGTTGTATTCAGTTGTATTATCAAAACTTAGTTGTATCTCCGTAAAACTAAAATAGAGCCAAAAGTATGTAAATACATAACCAAAATTATGTAAAAATTCACATAAAGCTAGAAAAACAAAAAATACATAAAAATAATTATAAATTTATTATAATTTAATTATCTTAAGATAATTAGCTAAAAATAATTATAAATATATTATAGTAAGATAATTACAAATATTGTATTATCTAATATTATCTAATATAAATATACTTTAATTATAATTTATGTAGCTAATTATAAATATATTCAATTGTATCATAAAGTATAATTATATCTATTGATCTTTTAAATAAACTATTATTATGCGGTTTAATTCCGTCTAATTTGTTTAGAATTACTAAAATCAACTATTAATCAAATTTCATTCAAATCAACTATCAATCAACAATAAGAGTAAAACAAAATGTATTATACTCTTATTTTGTATAAAAATTACAGTAAAATCCATTATAATAAAAATGTGACAAAATTAAAAAGATATTGAATAACAAAATATTTCAATGCATTTTAAATTATATCCAACAAATATTTAATCCAATAATACTAGATTGCAGATTTAGCTACTCAGTAGTTTTGAAGAATAAAGGTCCCGGTTCAAGTGGCTCAGTATCCTGCAATCTATGCAATCCAAACACATTTTATGTTAGTAATTGTATCAATTGATATTCAGTTTTACAATAACATATAGTAGTGTCTATTGATACTCAGTTGTACACAACCACATAGTTTTATCTAATATACAATTCACATTTCCTACAAATCAACTATTAATCAACTAATAATATATGGTTATTGAGCATGTGGTCATTGAGGATGTCACAATTGTTGGAGATGCGGCCATTGTTGGAGATTCCGCCATTGTTGGAGATGAAAGATTTGGAAGAGATGTAGAGCTAGGAGAAGATGGAGGAAGAAGCGTTCATCTATATTATCTAATATAAATATAATTTAATTATAATTTATATAATTTAATTATAATTTATATATAATTGTAATTATAAATAATTATAATTATAAATTATTAACTAAATGAGTTTGTTAATACTAATGTGTTTATAATATTTACAAAAAAAAATATTAGCTCAATTGGTTAATTTTCTACTGTTTCAAATCAGGTAACGAGTTCAACTCTCTTATTTGCTAATTTTCAATAATTTTACATTACTTTTTTTTAGCAACATAATTTTACATTACATATATTAAATATATGATATATACAGAAAACATTAATTTGGTCTAGTGGTTCATGCTACTTGTTGTATTTTGTGGAAACCTGAGTTCAAATGTAGGTGTGTGCATTGAAGAAAAAATTGGTGGACCCCACCTTTAATAAAGAAAAGGAGTATGTAAAAAAAAAAAGATTGGTGGGCCCACCACAACTTTTTTTAAAAAAATTTAGTTTGACCAGGTTTGAATAGGGTTGATTTCTAATATACTCTCATTTGTGGAGAGTTTTTCTAACCTACTCTCCTTATTTCTCAAATACTCCTCAATTTTTTGGGAAGACAAAAACACCCCTACGTGTGTGAAACTAAACCCTAAATACCTAGGGGTGTCACGCGCATTACCCGGAACCCACGCACCATCATCTCACGCACATATTTAAGTAATAATTCTGCACATACTGGGTTTCGAACCCGCATCCTCGAGGTCATATTAAGAATACGCTACCATCTATGCTAACATGTTTTTGTTGAAATATATTACATATATTAATATAAAACCCGTAAAAAGGATAAAATCGTAATTTTCTACATTATAATTTAAAGAGGAGTATTTCAGAACATCATCTGAGATTTAAGAGTATATTAGAAATTGATTCGTTTGAATATGGATCATGATGGATTATCCAATGAATCGTGGTATGGGTCGTAAATAAATTTAAATTTAATAGTTTTTTAGTAATTGTATAAATTTTAAATATAAAAGAAAATCAAAAATAAAATGATAAAAAAGGGGAGTGTTTGAGAAACAGAGTTAAGTTTAAGGAACTTTCAAGAAATTGTTCCCTCATGAGTGCCATTTTTTTTCTCTTAAATAATCAATCGAGTTAATACTATATCAAACGGTCTCGGTCCATTCTCTATCCCATGAGTGTCAAATTTTTAAAAAGTAATTATATTGGTTTACTACGAATATAATTTTTTGAAAAGTAAACGGTCCGGTTCGGCTACTCAATCTCCGAGTGCGACGCGGTTTTCGTCCACAGCTCCCCGGAATTTGAACCAGAGTATCTTGGTTTACTACGAGATTTGTATCAAAAATTCGACCGGGTTTCTTCCTACGAGTACTGAAGACGAAGTCGAAGGAGATACAACATGGGTTAGTATAAAGAACTGGCTTGACAAGCAGCCAGTCAGCTCAGTGGTCTACGTGGCATTAGGTACGGAGGCGAGCCTTCGTCCAGCGGATCTTGCGGAGCTGGCTCATGGGTTGGAGAAATCAAATCTGCCTTTCTTTTGGGTTATAAGAAACGATTCAAAGGTTCCGGACGGGGTCAAGAAACGAGTAGACGGACGTGGCATGGCTCATGTTGGGTGGGTTCCTCAGGTCAAAATACTGAGTCACGACTCGGTGGGCGGGTTCTTGACTTACTGTGGCTAGAACTCACTTGTGGAAGTGCTAGGGCTCGGGCGAGTTCCGATCTTATTCCCAGTGTTGAATGAGCAAGGCCTTAACACGAGGCTGTTAGAGGGAAAAGGACTTGGTGTTGAGATCCCAAGAGATGGGAAAAAGGTTCATTTCATTCTGACTCGGTGGCTCACTCGGTTCGATTGGCTATTGTTGATGATGCAGGCGAGTCGATTGGGGCAAAAGCAAAGCTCATGGAAGGTTTGTTTGGGAACATGGATGAGAATTCGCGCTATGTCGACGAACTTTTGGGTTATATGACAAGTAAATAGTAGAACACCGTTTCATTGCTAAGTCGCAATGACTAATAGTACTATTAACTTATTAAGCATGTAGTTCCATCTAGTTTTCTGTTATTTAATATTTTGCATTTGTTTTATAATAAAAACTATATGAAGTTCTTACTACGCTACGTGTGTTTAATTAAATATCATATAATATTTTTATAGCGTAGATAAATAACTTGAAAAAAAGGAAATGATTGTCGGTTATACAAAATAGACACCATTACATAGCTACACATTTTAATAATACTAATATATACAATACTATATAAAACTATATATATAATTCATATAACAACATATGGAAATTAATTGGTGTTATAGTGCTAACATTACTATTAAATTTTCGATGATTGAATAGTGTAACCACACTGTTGGATTTATAATGATCATGTGATCACTATTACGTAGCTGGATATGAATCTAAAGTAGCCCAATAACAATGCGATTTTATCGCATTAGGATAATCATGATCAAAGATAAACCGATTTCATAATGATGTGATTTTTCACCTATTAGCATGCAATTGAATAGTTTTTTTAAAAAAATGTATGCATTAAATCGTATTTGAAAGCTACTTTTCGAATCGGACTAAGTTCCTTTATTTTATAGTTTAATCAGTGCTTATTAAACAAAAATATATGTATATTTTTATGTAAAATTGTAGAAAAAAATCTAAAATAAAGCTCACAAGAGCCTAATGATATAAAAATTGAAAACAGAAAGTGAAATAGTTTATGAAAGTTATCAAAAGTGTGGTATAAAGTAGGTTGATTCTCTTTGTGTTATGGGTTCAAATCTCCATTGATACGAAATGTTATTTTTTAAATAGAATTTTTAAAAGCTGATTTTGAGACATATAAGAGATTATAGGTCTAAAGCTTGAAACTTTCATGGTCATAAGAAGATGCTTTTTGAGAGTTTTATTATAATGTGCAAAATATGTAAAAAAAAGAAAAGAAAAAGGAAATAGCTAAATAGATGTAGTCATGTAGAAGAAGTCGAAATCAAAGAATTAGAACTGCGAACTAGCAATATCTTCAACTCTAAATAAAACTAGTGACATATTTCCAACTAGACGGAACGTTTCAAAGATATTTATTTGGACAAATTTAAAATGGACCAAAGGCTATGTTTGTCGTGGCTGTGTGAAGATGTCTTGGAAACATCACAACATCACAAGCTTCTCCTACGATGCGACAAATAACTCCTAGCCGTTAAAAAAAAAAAAAAATCATGACATTAATGTCATCACTATTATATCGTAAATAAATTTTTAAAAATTGGCTTTTGGGTTGAATATATAAATAAATAGCTACCACAAGCTATTATATTCATTTTTGTTGACCAAAAATGAATATAAATAAATAGCTACCACAAGCTATGTAATTTCTTTAACGTTGAATGAAGAAACAATATTTTGGTTTGTTTGCAGAGTGTAACGCTCCAAGCACAAACATGCGAGGTTTTGATCAACTTTGTCGGAGAAACTTTGCTTTGCTGGTTATTCTTGAATCTTGATCATCGTTCTTTCTGGATCGTCTAACCATCATCTACATATTAAAAGAACGTGAACTAATGAGATGTGTTAAATATTTTATATATCAGCTATTTGTGCAGTTTCCACTTCCCGTAATGATACAATATCTACCAATTTGGAAAAAAAAAACAATTCCCACCATATTTCGAGTTTTTGAAGAGGCAGAGTTTCTGTGAAATCTAACTCTAATTATAATAATTTTTTCTGTTGTGATAATAAGTATAGTTTTCTTAATAATAACTATAAATAAACACAAAATTTTATATCTGCAGAAACTAAAGAAACTGCAAATATAAAAAGGTGGGAAAGAGAGATTATGTTATTTTGTTAATTATGTTACTTTTAACAATTAAAAATATGAATTTGTTTCTATAGACACATAAGTTATTGTGTTTGCCTAGTTACATGGGTTCCACATAAGTTATTCATTTGTTTTCTTTGACATTTAGTCATATCACATATTTGAATTTTGTAACATTTTTTCTTGGAGAGCAGTGTTATTATTGGCTTGTTTGACATTTATACTGCCTCTGTAAATATATTTCTAAAAAAGAAACTCAATAAAAATCATAATAAAATAAAAGAGTATGTTTGGAGTTGATAGCATAAATAATAAGATTTATTCACTTTAGTAGACATTAAAATATAGAGTCGGGAATTTAAATTTTAGTCTCTATATAATTGTTAGAATTATTAGACTATTGAATTATGTGATATGAAAAAAGATAAAAGAATAAAATCACAAAAATTATCCTTATAATAATCATGATATTATCAAGAGATTGGATGTATTATCACAAGATCTATCATATTTTACTTCAAACTATTTCTTTTCTTTTTCGAATTTTTGAATGTATAAAATAAACATGAAAATTATATGTTTAATTTTATTAGTTTTGATTTATTTTAGGCAATATATATATATATATATCATTGTTTTCATATAAAATAGTTAACTCCATACTTACATAAATTTTATTTTTTGATCGGATGTGATCGTCATCGACTTCATATATACAAGTTCCTTATTCATTTCATAAAGTGCTATGATTTTAGCATAATTCAAAAGAAAAATGCTAACATGTATATGCTCCTTATAATGGCAATATATAGTAGTATATCCAACCGTAAAGCCATTATGTTTGTGATCAAAGTTTATGTGGACGTGATATATATCTATATCATAAATCTATAAACCAATCATTTTGAACTTTATAGAAAGTGATTTGTAACAGAGCGTGCTCGCTGTGTTAACCAAATTTCTCTCGGAATCGCGAAGCCCCTCCAACGTTGGTTCTAGTTTAAAACAGACAGACTAGCCAATGAAATCTGTCATTGCCAAAACTTATTTTTAAATGTTTTTTCATTCTATACATACGTATTTCTTAATAATAAATTTAATATTTCAAAACCTAATAAAAAACAACAAAATATAACCAAAGATCACTACATCTAGTTAATTTATTTCTTAAATGATATATCACTATAAACATGCAGTGCCATATTCTTTAAGAACTTGGTCAAAGTAAAACGAAAACTTTTTTTATCGTGAGAAACGGCTTCTCTTATTTGAAAAACCAAAAAATTGATACCATATATATGGGATTTTTGTTGAACCTTATAAAACCGGATTTGAGAAATATCAATTTGCAATACAATTAATTTTTGAATTGAAATAAATTATTAAACTCACATATAAATATATATATTTTAATATATATGTATATATGTATAAACATTAATATTGACATTTATGTAATCATAATTTATTTCAGCAAAATAATTATTGCATTTACATAATTCAACAATATTAATTATATAATTAAATAGCAAGATCATATTAAATACTATTTAATATTATTCTTTGACCAAGAATTAATCTAATGAACATGATTATTAGTATAATATTATCAAAGCATGAATTCAAGATAATCATTTTGATATTAACAACTTAATAAGAACATAAACATGAATTTTAATTTAGAATCATAAGAACAAAAAACCATTTGGAGGCAGGATGATCCCTTTCCTTAACTCAATAAAATGCCCGCAATGAGACGGTTTATATGCATTTTTTGAATCCCAGGATACAACCAAACATATAAGACTAACATGCTTCATTCATGTTAGAATCTACGAGCTAATATTCTACCATAAACTCAAGAACATAAAATCTACTTTTGAAAGAGAAAAGTAGAATATGGAGGAAGTTAGAACCTGTTAAACCTTGTGAATTCCTTAGCTATTAGCACCTAACACCAACAACCAAGAAGATATTTCAAGAGAGCTTCAACACTTAGAAACTTCTCAAAGAATATCTACAATGTGTCTAATGGTGTTTTTCTTTGCTTTAGAATGAAAGGATGATTTTTTTCTTCTAGGTAGCTTGCTATTTATAGGAGAAGAATAGCTTGGTGGTCAAGTAGATTTAATGGCCAAATTTATTTGGTTTTTAATACCAAAATTTGTAAGTTACAAAAAATCTTTGACCTCCCCTAAGCAAATTCTCATTCACATTTTAACTATATATTATAAGTCCACATGCTTATTAATATATTGTTCCAACAATCCCCCACATGAATAGAATTGACTCTAAAACACTGAGGATGTTTTTGAAAACCTTTTTAGGATAGATTTAAGCTGAAAGAAGACTTTCTTGAGTATATACGAAAAATAACTGTATATGAAAAGGTTGCATTTTTCAGCGTTGAACCAATCACTGTTATAATCTATCGAGTTTACAAGCCCAGTTGGTGAACACGATGTCTTGAACCATCCAGATTTCTAGTGTAAACTGAAACAATAGATATAACACAGTTATATTTTCTAGTAGAACTTTTGCTCTCTCGTTATGTTCATTTTGGCCTTGAACATGCCTGGTATTTCTTGAGTGAATTTGGAGAATACAGCCTTCTCTTATTCTCCTAGAAACGGCCTTATTTCACACTCAACAGGTGATTCTCGTATTCTATTTCGAAGTATTCTGCTTTACTTCCTTGAAATAAATATGATGAAATCATTAAAAGCTTACGCTTATCCTTAATTTTGCAGACAACACTGTTTATCATTATTAGGAACTGGGTAGAAACATAAGTTTCACAGTGTTTTCTTAGACTCAATTTGACTTAGTTGTCCCTTTGAACCTAGAAAGTATAGGTAGGGTTACCGCCAAATTTCATCGTTAAATCATAGGCTTTAAACCCATTCCTATTGATGATTTCAATACTTGATCTCGGGTCAGACCTTCGTAAAAGGATCTGCTAAATTATCAGCTGATTTGATGTAATCTAGCGAAATTACACCACTTGAGATCAGTTGTCTAATGGTCTTATGTCGTCTACGTATGTGACGTGACTTGCCATTGTACAAGCTATTGTTAGCACGAGCTATAGCCGATTGGTTATCGCAGTGTATCCGAATCGATGACACAAGTTTTTCTCACATCGAAATATCTTCCAAAAAATTTCGAAGATGCTCTGCTTCTTCTGCTGCTTTGTCCAACGCAATGAACTCAGATTCCATTGTTGACCTAGCCAGCACTGTTTGTTTCGAAGTCATTAAAGCTTCCCCCCACATGTTCTGGGTTACGCATGATTCTTGCATCATTGCATTCATCATTTCTTTTAAAGTTCGGTTTTGCGTTCTGCAATTTCATTTGATTCTGGTGAGTAAGGAGCAATTGTTTGATAAATGACGTCATCGACAAAATGCATCGAACTGTCATTCCACCTCTATCACTCCGAACTATTTTTATAGTTTTGCCGAGTTGATTTTCAACTTCCAGCTTATATTTCTTGAATCTATCCAAAACCTCATTTTTGCTTTGTAACAAGTAAATATAATAATATTTTGTACTATCATCAATGAAAATCACAAAATACTTTTTACCTCCTCTAATGGGTAAACAAATCACACAAATAAGTGTGAATTAAACCCAGAGGTTTATTATTTAGTATTCTCAAGAGAAAGCATATGTTATCCTCCTTGAATTACATCTCTAATTTCAGCATGATCAATGATATATAAATCTTCTCATGTCATATAATGAATTGAGCTCCATCGATTTTGTCAATCATTAGTCTTATGCTTATAGCACTAGACACTCACATGAAACTCTAATATGCATCACAATTTGGCACAGTCATATGTGGCAGACCACTATCAAACTGAATTTGATGTGTCGACTCACTAGACTCGTAACCAATAACACCTCCATAATAATTAAATTTTAATTTCTAGAATTATTAAATTCAGAAAGTAACAATTTAATTTAATACAAGGGCAAGATGAAGCAATTTAAATTATTCAGATAACTTGCATAATCATCCAATTATTTTCTAGAATATTATTAAATTTCTGAAATATTAAACTCCATCACAAAAGTCAAAGCGTGACTTTTGCTAACATTTTAAACATATTTTGTCCATGCTTATAATGAAACAGAAATCATATTAATGAGTACAACAATAAATCATAGAAAAATAAATTAATTACTACTGAAATTTTGTTGAAAAATTCAACAAGTATCAGACCAGGTAAAAAATATTTTCTAGATTAAAAATGCATAATAACAAAATAATATCACCAATTACTCTTTGAATTAATGTTGAATTGAGCAAATCATATTTATATGATTAAATCATATAAAATCAAAAAGATCATTACCATGATTTGTCTTATTTCTGTTTTCATAACAAAAATACTAACATAAATTTATTAACGTATATGTTATTATATGCGTTTTAAATAACGATCGCTAATTATTTTTAGCGATTTAAGCGTTTGTTCTAAAACCGAATCGTAAACTCGATTAAAACGTCGGGATAAATTTATTAATAATTAATAACCCTATACAAAAAATTAATCTGTTCTTAAAACATTTTTCCAATTAATTGCAAAAAATTAATTGGTTTTAAATAACGTTTTACAAAAATTGATTGGTATTAAATAACGTCTTACCAAAATTTATTAATTTAATGACGTTTTACCAATATTATTTCAATATTTTATGTATAGAAATAAATAACGTTTGACCAATAAATTAAATGGTATTAGACCACTAATATTTGGTTTTAAAAAAACTTTTGCCAAAAAAAAAAATTAATTGGTCTTTAATTGGTTTATATATATATATATGTATATATATATATATATTTCTCGGTTAACAGCATCGATCTTACGAGATCGATCGATCGGCTGGCCATCGATCGGTCGCTTGACCCGCGGTACCGATTTCGGTGTTCAATATGTATGATTTCTCTCAATCGACCGATAAGGATCGATCGATCTGAGACCCGGATCGATCGATCCGGTCACGAAAACTTGAAACCGACTTTTTTTTTTTTTATCAACAATCAAAAACAAGACTTTGATTTTTACAAATTTGATTTTTCATACAACAAATCCGTTTAAAAAGCGAATTTTATTGAGTTAAGATTGTTGAACCTTATAAAACCGGATTTGAAAAATATCAATTTGCAATACAATTAATTTTTGAATTGAAATAAATTATTAAACTCACATATAAATATATATATTTTAATATATATGTATATATGTATAAACATTAATATTGACATTTATGTAATCATAATTTATTTCAGCAAAATAATTATTGCATTTACATAATTCAACAATATTAATTATATAATTAAATAGCAAGATCATATTAAATACTATTTAATATTATTCTTTGACCAAGAATTAATCTAATGAACATGATTGTTAGTATAATATTATCAAAGCATGAATTCAAGATAATCATTTTGATATTAACAACTTAATAAGAACATAAACATGAATTTTAATTTAGAATCATAAGAACAAAAAACCATTTGGAGGCGGGATGATCCCTTTCCTTAACTCAATAAAATGCCCGCAATGAGACGGTTTATATGCATTTTTTGAATCCCAGGATACAACCAAACATATAAGACTAACATGTTTCATTCATGTTAGAATCTACGAGCTAATATCTACCATAAACTCAAGAACATAAAATCTACTTTTGAAAGAGAAAAGTAGAATATGGAGGAAGTTAGAACCTGTTAAACCTTGTGAATTCCTTAGCTATTAGCACCTAACACCAACAACCAAGAAGATATTTCAAGAGAGCTTCAACACTTAGAAACTTCTCAAAGAATATCTACAATGTGTCTAATGGTGTTTTTCTTTGCTTTAGAATGAAAGGATGATTTTTTTTCTTCTAGGTAGCTTGCTATTTATAGGAGAAGAATAGCTTGGTGGTCAAGTAGATTTAATGGCCAAATTTATTTGGTTTTTAATACCAAAATTTGTAAGTTACAAAAAATCTTTGACCTCCCCTAAGCAAATTCTCATTCACATTTTAACTATATATTATAAGTCCACATGCTTATTAATATATTGTTCCAACAATTTTATCCTAGTTGTCGGTGTTGACTGTGTTCGTATCATCGGATTCATGGGTTTGATTGTTCTTCATCTATATCTTTTACAGAATTTTGCATTACAAAAAGTGTAGTTACCCTTGTCGTTAGCCTTGAATATTAAGAGCATTAGCATCAGTGTCTCAATAATATCATTTGAGTCTCTAAAAAATTAATATTTTAATAATTTTTATTTAGTTTTATTAAATTTTTAAATATTATATTATTAAATACATCATTAACCATTAATATTAAAATACATAACATAAAGTCTTTTGATACATTTTTTAAAGTTTATTCTTATTAAAACGTTTTAAACCAAAAATTTCTTAAATTTTAATTTTTTTAAAGTAGATTATACTCTTACAATATCATCAATGCAAATGCCTTAAAGGTTTTTGTTACATTTCAATTGCTTTTGAAAACTTTGTTTATAAATATTGATGGTTTGTTGTGCTTTTTGGATTGGATATTTTCTTAAAACAATTTGTTAATTATTTTGTTAAACTTTATGTTGATGAATTTTGTTTAAACATTTATGTTTTAGTTATATTTTGCATAGTTTTGTTTTGTTTCATTTTTCATATTTTTAATTATCTGTATATTGTCTGTCTTTCGAATTTTTTTAAAAAAAAATTTAAGTTTTTTAAAAATATTTATTTACCAAATCATCTTTTGTAATTTTATCTAACAAAATATAAGGTTATTTAAGTTAAAGTTGATTAACAAAATTAAAAAAATCTAATTTTAAATTTAAAGATAAAGTTAAACTTAATTTTAAAGTAAAATTAAAAGTTTATTTCTTTGTAGTTTTAAACTAAAAATACAAAATTATTGAATTTAAAATTTAAAATTTAAGTAAATTAATTTGTAATTAAATTTAAAATTCAACTTACACTTTAAATTATATTTGGAATTTGAATTAAACACTTAAAATAAATTTAAAAATAATTTTAAAATGTAATTTAATTAAAACAAAATAAAATTATTCTTAATTTTTTTTTTATGTTTCAGTTATAGTTTGTACACTTTTAAAATATTATAAATGAAACTTATATTTAAAATTTATTTTACGTTTCAGTTATTGTTTGTATACTTACATAATATTATAAAATAAAATTATAATTATTATTATAAAATAAAATAAAGTTTTTATTTAATGTTTCAGCTAAAATATTATAGAATAAAATATACTTAAATTTTATTTTATGTTTCATTTATAGTTTGTATAGTGTAATTTAATACTTTTCTTTTCTAATTTTGTATTCCTGTATTTTTTGTCTGTCGAAATTTTAAAATTGATGATTAATTCTAAGTATTATGAAAAAATAATATAGATAAAGTAAGAATAATTTATTAGCTTACAGAAATAAATTAAGAAGAAAAAAAAACATGATAAAAATTTTCGACCGTCAATTTAACAAATGGGCTAAGAAGAGATGTCGTCCAAAGGTAGGTTCAATTTAACAAAGGGACACGACGACAAACAAAACACTTGTATAAGCGGGAGGACCTACTTAGTGGGCCGTGTTTCAGAAAGCCAGAGGCAAATCTCAGCCGTCGATTCGTAGCCACTGGATCAAACGTACGAACCAAAAATATCGTTCTTCCCAGTTCAGAGTTTTAGCCTCAGGATTCAAGAATATTCTCGGAGAATGCCATTGCCCACTCTCGTGTGATGGAAATCGGATCTATAGGTCACTCAACTACTGTAATAACGCCACGTGTCAACTCTTGTCAGTTCAGCTTCCACTCCTCTTTACATTAACGGACCTTCTTCTTCATTTTCTCCTCACCTTTCTCTGATCACATTCTCGTATCTCAAAACCATTATTAGCTTCGGAGCTCTGCTCTCTAACAGTTGCCACAAAATTTGTGAGTTTTCTCTTCTGTCTAACTACTGAAACTGTTTGGTTTTCTTCTCTTTTGTGGTTAAATGTTTGATTTTTTTTTTCCTAATCACTGAAAATGTTTGGTTTTCTTCACTCTCTAATACATGGAAATGTTTGGTTTTCTCTATACGTCGCAAAGATTGTATCTTTCTACTGAAAGCATCGATTTTTATTCCGTCCTGTTTTGTTTCCAGGTGAAAGGCTCTGTCTCACGATGGCAACTGTGAATGCTTCCCACTTTGTGTCAAGAACCTCACTTATCAACAACCATGGAGGAGCTTCAGGCTCTGAGGCCAACGCTAATATGTCTCAGATCAACTTAAAGTGTCAATCCATGACTTATTGTGGGCTAAGGTCTTTCAACATGGTGGATATGCTTCAGAGGAGATCTCAAGCTAAAGCTGTTTCTGCTAAAATCTCAAAGGGATTGCAGCAGAACGCTGCTAAAGCTAAACCTTCGGGTAAGATTGTGTGTGAGAAAGGGATGTCACTGGTCTTTATTGGAGCTGAGGTTGGTCCATGGAGCAAAACCGGTGGCCTTGGTGACGTTTTAGGTGGTCTGCCTCCAGCTCTTGCCGTAAGTTCATATATAAATTAGCTTCATTTGATGTCTTGACGACATCTTTATATCGTTTTAATGAACCAAAATGTTATGGTTTTGTATAGGCAAGAGGCCACCGCGTGATGACAATATGCCCTCGCTATGACCAATACAAAGATGCTTGGGATACTTGTGTCGTGGTTCAGGTAAAACTCTCTCCTTGTTGAATAATTAAGCTTCATAAAGTGTTCTTCAGATGACGAAGTTAGGATGCTTAGTTAAGTCATTTATCTTATGAAATCATTCAGATCAAAGTTGGGGATAAAGTTGAGAACGTCCGTTTCTTTCACTGCTACAAACGAGGAGTTGATCGTGTCTTTGTTGACCATCCAATCTTCCTTGCAAAGGTTTGTTTACTTGCTTAGCTTATCACAAGGTTAATTCTGGTATTTTGTACTATGAGCTTATGGGGAACAATGATGTAGGTTGTGGGCAAAACTGGATCCAAAATCTATGGCCCTATAACTGGAGTAGACTACACTGACAACCAACTCCGGTTCAGTTTGTTGTGTCAGGTAACATTCTTTTCCATTTACTTCTATAATTGAACTCTGACAATTGTGATGAGCTTCTTGTCTCCGAATCTTGGTTTGTTTTCTCTGTCAAAACATGAACCTCAAACAAATCATTTTCTTGGAGAGAGTTACTGCAAAATCTATGCTGAACAACATATATGCTAACATTGCAGCATTAGCAATAACGGGATTTACTTTTGATTGTTGGTAGGCTGCTCTTGAGGTACCACGGGTTCTAAATCTGAACAGCAGCAAGTATTTCTCTGGACCATATGGTGAGACTGGTTTCCGAATTCGTGAAATAGGTCTTTCAACTCTACATTCTGAAAAGCTTCTAATCCAATCTCTGATGTTATCGTAGGGGAAGATGTAGTCTTTGTTGCCAATGACTGGCACACTGCTCTGCTTCCTTGTTACCTCAAATCTATGTATCAATCTCGCGGAATCTACATGAATGCGAAGGTAAATTAACTTATAAATACTTCGTCATGCTATTAAGAAACTGTCTTAAACAATGCAATATTTACCTTATCTTAGACAAAATCTTCAGCATTTATACTTATATACTCTATTGATGGATGAATTACAGGTTGTCTTCTGCATTCACAACATAGCCTACCAAGGAAGATTTCCCTTTGACGACTATACTTTTCTCAATTTGCCCAACAGCTTTAAGAGCTCCTTCGACTTCATGGACGGGTACAAATTTTTATGAAATGTTCTCAGAAGAACACATTATTAGTACACTCTCTGTATCATGTTTAAATACTTAGTTTGATATGTCTGCTTGTTCCATATTCAGGTATGAAAAGCCAGTAAAAGGAAGGAAGATCAACTGGATGAAGGCTGCAATTCTGGAAGCAGACCGTGTCTTAACAGTAAGTCCATACTATGCTCAAGAACTCATCTCTGGCATCGATAGAGGCGTGGAATTGCATTCACACCTTCGAATGAAAACGGTTTCTGGAATTATCAACGGTATGGACGTTCAAGAATGGAACCCGGCTACTGACAAGTACATCGATATCAAATACGATATTACCACTGTAAGTTTACCTCAAAATGCATTAAGAAGAATAATTTATGGGAAATCATTTTAATAATCTCTTTTGCAGGTTACGGATGCTAAGCCATTGATCAAAGAAGCTCTTCAGGCAGCTGTTGGACTTCCCGTGGACAGGGAAGTCCCTGTTATCGGTTTCATTGGGAGATTGGAGGAGCAGAAGGGGTCTGATATTCTAGTGGAAGCTATTGCCAAATTCATGGGGCTGAATGTTCAGATGGTTATCCTTGTAAGTACTCAAAGCAATGGACTTGAGATCACAACGTCTCTATTAACCTTTATGCTCACAAACTTACTGAAACTTCTCTGATATATATTTTTTTTTTCACAGGGAACCGGTAAGAAGAAGATGGAGGCTCAGATTCTTGAACTGGAAGAGAAGTTCCCAGGGAAAGCAGTTGGAGTGGCGAAATTCAACGTGCCATTGGCTCATATGATCACAGCAGGAGCTGACTTCATCATTGTCCCGAGCAGGTTTGAGCCGTGTGGTCTCATTCAGCTGCACGCAATGAGATATGGAACAGTCCCTATTGTGGCATCTACTGGTGGACTTGTGGACACTGTTAAAGATGGGTATACAGGTTTCCACATTGGAAGATTCAACGTCAAGGTAACATAGATAGGTTCTTTCTACAATAGTTGAATCCGACATTACAACAGTTTGATCTAAAAGAATAACAATTTTGTTTTGTTTTTGTAGTGTGAAGTTGTGGATCCAGATGATGTGATTGCAACAGCAAAGGCAGTGGCTAGAGCCGTTGCAGTGTACGGAACATCCGCCATGAAAGAGATGGTCAAGAACTGCATGGACCAAGACTTCTCCTGGAAGGTCAGTGATTTAAATTCATTCTGAAGTTTTAATCTTTTGTTAGGATTGTTTAAAGTTCGCGTTAATGGAAAACGATTTTGATTCTTATGCAGGGACCAGCGAGATTATGGGAGAAGGTACTATTGTCACTAGACGTCGCCGGAAGTGAAGCCGGAATCGAAGGTGAAGAGATAGCTCCTCTGGCAAAGGAGAACGTAGCGACGCCATGAGAATGTGATTTTGTGGGTTTTGTTGTGTCAAAGAGGTTGTGGAAACCATGTTTGATGGAGGAAAGTTAGGAGCAGGGAAGGTTGAGTAATAGTAGTGTTATGTGTGGTAATGTATATATAAGGGAAATGTTACAGTCTGATATCATAAGAATATGTTCGTTTCATCATCCGGATAGTAACATTTAGATGGTTGTTTGTTTTTTTAAGTCAAGTATCAAAAAATCGGATGTAAAATTAGTTGAATTTATCAACTAAATGTATAGTTGGTGCTAGTTTTGAAAGAAAAGATATGCGACAAAACTTTCCGTTATAAAAAGCATATATTATGATGAAGTTTTTGAGTTGAACCTAACGTAGAAGCTGTAAAAGCGTAAAGACAATAACTAGCTACATCAAAAGAAGGCTAATGGAAGAATATGTTCCTTGCCCAATAGACCAACATCTATTATCCGAATGTAATACATACAATTTATCAACTAAGATTATTTCTTTTATTAAATTAAATATCGTATTTTCTGGTAGAAAAATTAAATTATAAACATGAGCCGACCTTTGCCGGTGAGAAGAAAGATAAGAGAAGAGCAGAGCAGACCAGATCAGATCAGAGCCGTTGAGTTTTATAGACTATGGACATTCTCATTAACCTTTGTCAGTTTCCCCCAAAAGTAATAAAAAAATAAAAATGTCTTTTTAGGGTTTTTTTCAATCAGTCTCGTCCATGTGAAGCTTGTTTTCTTGCTTTTTTCATTTTCTTTTTCTTTGCTTCTCTCCAGATTCGCTTTTGAACATGTAAATTGTCTTGTAATCAAAGCAAGTTAATTACAAACTAGAAAATTAAAAATTTGGAATTTGAGAATAGATTTTACAGAGACACTTGAAAATTGAAACATAATAATAGCTCCCTTTTTCATAATTTGTATTTTCTACATTAATTTCAGATTGTACTCCTTGTCTTTAACATATCTTCTTTTTAGTTCACTTATTGTTTTAAAACTATTAAAATACACGCAATCCTACATCGAGATTCCCTCCTTAAATCGCCAACTCAAAAAAAAATATATGAAATCAACAATTTTAATAATAAAAAGTAATAATACCTCCTCAGCTTCCGACCACTGTTAATAAACTCAAAACTCAAACTCTGCAATTTGTCCCCGTCGTGTCGATTCAACTCCATCACCACTTCTCTCTCCTCTCCACCGACCACCACCACCGGCATTCCCGGATTCCGCCACATCAAAATGGAGCTTCACAGTTTCCACCGCTCTTCCTCCCTCTTATTCCTCCTCTCAGGTTAAAAATCTTAACACAGCTTCTGTCTTTCTTTATCATCTTATAGTGTATGTTTTGTCACAGTTTATTAACACGACGACGTTTGTAAACTTCAATGAATGTGATACAACACAGTAATGATTATTTCTCCGGCGATGGTGATTTCAATCGGAGTAAACTACGGTCAAATCGGAGATAACCTCCCATCACCGGAAGAAGTAGTTCCACTAGTGAAATCAATCGGAGCAACAAAAGTAAAACTCTACGATGCAAACCCAAAGATCCTCAAAGCATTCTCCGGCACCGGCGTAGAGTTCATCGTCGGACTTGGCAACGAGTACCTCTCCAAAATGAAAGATCCTTCCAAAGCCTTAACATGGATCAAACAGAACGTAACTCCATTTTTACCGGCGACGAACATCACATGCATCACTATCGGAAACGAAATCTTAGCTCTCAACGACTCTTCTCTCACCGATAGTCTCCTCCCGGCGATGCAAGGAGTCCACTCCGCTTTAGTAACCGCCGGACTCTCTGATAAAATCGCCGTAACCACCGCACATTCTCTCGCCATCCTCCAAACTTCATTCCCTCCTTCAGCCGGAGAGTTTCAACCAGATCTCATCAAGTGCCTCAAACCAATCCTAGAGTTTCACCGGAAAACAGATTCTCCGTTCTTGATCAACGCGTACCCTTTCTTTGCTTACAAAGGAAACCCTAAAGAGATCCCTCTCGACTTCGTCCTCTTCCAACAGAACCAAGGAGTCGTGGACCCGGCCACCGGTTTCCACTATGACAACATGCTGTTCGCGCAAATCGACGCCGTTTACTCTGCTTTAGCGGCGGCGGGATACAAATCTCTTGAAGTTCAGATATCGGAGACGGGATGGCCGTCGAAAGGAGACGACGACGAGTTTGGAGCCACGCCGGATAATGCGAAGAGGTATAACGGAAACTTGATTAAGCTTATGAAAGGTGAAAAGACCAATACGCCCTTACGACCAAACAACGAACTTATCATCTACGTGTTTGCGCTGTTCAACGAGAACATGAAACCTGGTCCCACGTCCGAGAGGAACTACGGTCTGTTTAAACCTGACGGGACTCAGGCTTACTCGCTTGGTTTCACTCTAAACGACGTCGTAAGAGGTGGTGGTAATAGTAGTAATAGTAGCAGCGGAGGAAGAGGAGGAGGGAAAACGCCGGTTTTTCCGATGACGCCAGTAGCGCCGGATAGTGCATCGACCGGTTATTTGGCAATTTCGTCTGCTCCGGTAAGATTCTTTCACATTTTCTGTTTCGTTAAAGGTTCAATCTTTTTTTTTTTTGGTTGAGTAAAGCGAAAGATTCGATCTTTTACAACCTTAAGTTACAAACTTTCTTATGCACTCAAAATTATTTCATTATGAGATTTGTTTAAATAAAAATGTTTAGTACCAATTTTAGGAGTGAGATTTATTAAAGCAAATATTTGCGAACTTTAAAGTCAAAATATGATTCTCTTTTTTTTTCATGTCATTTTCCAAAAATGAGACTCTAAAATTGACAAAAGTAATGATACCCATATTATAGATGTTACTCTCTTTTTGTTATTTTGTTGAATTATGCCAAATTTACCTTTGCGTGTTTAGTGATAAAAGGCTTAATGCGAAACTGCTTGTTTTGTTGCAGGGGAAAAGAAAAGGGAAAGAGGCAATATTGTCAATGGTGGTGACCATGTTATTGGCGAGACACTTACTTTGATTACACGAAACAGAGTTAACTATGTAAGAGTTCAATTAAAGAGAGCAAAATTTTTTTTTTTTTGTTTGCATTCTTCGAAATTCCACATTGAATTGGAGCTATTTTTCACGGCTATTTTTTTTCTTCTTTTTCTATATAAAATTATGCTTGAAATTCATTTTGGCACCTTTTTTAGTAGATCACACTCAATTCACTTTTTATATTCCCAATCAATAATACTCTTATTATATTAGTGAGGGATAACATTCGGTTTTTCTACTAGTGTCTATTAGATTATCATATTCAATAAACGCATTGGTTTCTGAGCTTTAATTGGTAACATTCCGGAATTATGGAACTGTGGAAAAAATCAATTCTGCAAGAAAACTATTCAACACTCACTTTTTTTTGGTTTAATAGATTTTTTCTTTGTATTTTTTCAACAAAAATTATGTCTGTGTTTTTGTGATTTATTTTCTGTTCCATGATTTTATTTTATTGAAAAAATATTTGCATATAATTGTGTTTAAAAACATAATTCCACCATTCCCTGATTAGCAAAAATATGTTGAAGTATTATCTACACTTCGAGTGGGATTGTTTATGTTGTGGACATGCCCCTAATATTATCAAAATTTAGTTCTTTCGGGAGATTACAAAATTTCTTGGTCATATAGGAGATATGCATCTACATAGTCAAAATAGCAATTATCAAAGCTTGGAAATTTCAAATTAGCTTACAAAGTCAACGACTTCAAAAGCATTTTTATTTTATTTTTGTAATCATAGTAGCATTGTTAGTTGTAAATAATGGTACCACTTACATTTATCAAGGTTTTTTTCTTTCTTTCTCATGTCTCAAATCAGTAACATTAAGCATTCAGACCAAATAATCTTGTAAAATAAGTTGTAATTAGTCAACTACTGTAACTGGAATATCTTAACACAGGAAAGAACAACGATATGCATTTTGTCCCGCCTAGACACTCTATAATCTGTTTGCCCAAAAAAATCAAAAACCTCTTTAGAATCTTTTTTTTTTTTTTTTTTTTTTTGTCAATCGGATTCTCATGTATCCTAAATAATAAGGGGACTTTCGAATTAATCTTGTTTCATATTCGATGTCTCTGATTCACTTCTCACCCTTCGATAGAACAAAACATATGCAGCCGAAGTCTTTATCTCAGATTCATTTACGGCTGAAAGACGACTGTCATCAAAACTGTACCACTTGTTCTCATCCACCAACTGCATAAAGAACCATCCCACAACTTAGTTTCCATGACTTTGACATATATTAGGAACGAAAAAAAATTAAAAAAATAGCAAAAGACTAATTAAGATGGCACAAAACAAACCTTAGCGTCGGCAGTGTAGTGACCACCTCCCATGCCACCATAATGATTGCTAATGGCATATAGTTCGTAGAGATATGACTGACCATCTTTGTTCTTCACGTACTTGCTTAAATCCAGATCATGAATCGGGAAATCCACAAATGCATCAATCTTATCCTTGAAGTATCTGTTATAAGTGAACCGTTTGAGGTGGAACACAAGAATATCTGGCAACTTCCACAGGTCTAGCTTCTTGTTCGCTTGTCTGTGTTCTTTGCAAGCAGGACAGTACCACATATCATCTGGTCCGAGAGGCTCTTCTGCTAGAAAGGTTTCCAAGCAGGAAAACAAAGAAATTTCCTCTTGGCTTGAGTTCTTGGCTGAAAAATCTTTTTTATAAACCGCAGGTAGATCATCCTTCATATGACTGGAATCATATTTTTCATGCTCCTTCTTGTTCCATTTGACTATAATCCTTGTAACATTCTGAGGATTCACAACTAAATCGGACTCAACTGGCTTGAGATTAAAAGAATGGTAATCTGTCAAGACGAGGCCCATGGATAACTCTGTATCACCAACAACTGCATTATCTTTTGTATCAGAAACATCTGGAATGCAGCCGTTTTCCTCTCCAACATGAACTGTAGATGATGGATGAGAACGTTGTAGAGGTGACAGCAATTCACAAATAATTGCATTAATGTCAGTTCCACTAAGTGGTTCTGTGTTAATATAAGTAACAAGGGGAGTTCCAAAATATCTTGGGAAGTAAGAATCTCTGTAAAATTTGAAAGTCATAATCCATTAGAAGCAGAAACTCGAAAAATTATTGAATGACAAGAGTATAAAGTAAGTTTACATTTCCTGCTCCGCAAGAACAACTTCAAGTTTGGCTTTCCCTGCTCCTCTTTGTATCTGCTTGAACCGATACGCCACAATAACGTCACTGTCTTTTATCGTATCTACTGACTCCATGGGATTTTCAAGAAATTTATAGACCTTGTGATGAAAAATCTGAGAGGAAAAATCATACTGTTAATCTTTTTTTTTGTTACAAGAAGTCAAGGACAATGGAAAAATATGAGAAAAGGGCTGGACAGAATTATTACTTCTGCGAGTAAAAGGCCTTCATCATCGTTCAAGCCGCAAGCAGCTCCTACTGCATTACTTAGATCTCCCAGTGAACCATCTTTAGGAACTGTTACTGTGTATAGCGTCGAAAGACGGTTACTTTCGCCGTAAAACACTGAAACTGTCATTGATCGAGTGAGAATTGTTGGAAACGGCAAAGTTAAGTACATGAAGGGATCAAAAGTGATTGAGATTTTTCTACAATCTGGACAGACCAGTGTTGACTTGTATTGTCCCTGAAGTGTAAACACATACAGAATATAAGTAACGGTCAGAACAGACAAAGAAGGGGTTGAAACCTCAAACACTTGTAAGAGAAATAACACATTTCAGAGGAAAAGAGGTTACAAAAGAGGCAAGTAAGGATTGCTTACTTGGCAGACATCAACAATCACGGAATCATTACGAGCCTTGTGATATTTCCACATTTCTTCGGCTACTTCATCATCAGGACGACCATCTGAATCTTTAGATTCTATGTAAGGTTTTTTTTTAACCTTGTTCAAATCTTCATGAAGACCATCCAAGAGGAAAGAAAGCATTTCCTGGAAACAAAAGAGTTTAACATTAGTAAGACATTTGTTTCCAAGCACATTTTCTCTTAGTTGTCAATTTGCGAGCACATGACTTACTTGAGAATCATGCTGATTATAACCACTAAATTGTGGTGCAAATCTAGCCAGTTTTGACTTGAAAGAGCGTGGCGCAACTGTATTTTGTCCGGATGACCACAGTTTCCTCAAAAGTTCACCAAACTCATTCGCAAGCTCCCCCTGCATTAGATATACAGATCCGGTTTTAGAATAAATTTTCACATGGCAAAAAAAATAAACAGAGAGACCAATGCAAGTCACTTACTCGCATTCCCAAAGGATTATCTTCATTTATGTCATCGCTGTAATCTTTCAAGAAATAATCAACAATAGGAGGCGTATGGGCCAAACACTGAAGAGTGCTATTCATGAAACACGTGTTTCCCAAATTCTGCAATCCTCCTAAGCCTCTCTTCTCTCTTTTCCCAAAACCACTAGAGGAATCACAAGCATCATCTCTGAAATGGTCTTTCCAAAAGAGGCTAAACATGGAACCGTTGGAGTGACCATTAGATAAGGTTCCCTCACCACTAGATAAGGCCTTCTCAACAAGCATAGTATTCGTGACATCTGATCGCGTAGGCTCTACAGGTACAATAGCTAACTCGTTTCCCGCCGAGCTCATGTCATATTGAGAAGACGCAGACTCATCAACTTCAAGAAGAATCTGCATGATAACACACATCAATGCCAAACACAAAATTATTAAGAAAAATTCTTCACAGTGACCTTTAACCATCAAAAGCTGTCATGAACCGAGATATATTTCAAATCACTTACATCCTGGTCTATTTGAAGGAAAGACCCCTCCAAGGTTTTTTCAGATGAAGGATCCAAAAGTACGTCTTTCTTCTTCTCGAAGTAATCCCAGATGCGAGCCTGCTTATACATATCATAGATCAACCATTACATCTTATACTCAAACAGTTGAATATATCATCACCCAATACAAAGAGGAAGAGAAAAAGGTTTAGAGCAGACACCTTTTCTTTTGATACCCCTCTTGTAGCACAAACCATCTCATAAAGTTGACGTACAGAAGCCTGGAACATCAACCCAAATCTATATCAGAAGAGAACACAGAGTCTTTCACTTTCCATAAACACTTTCACAGCCTAAAACACAGTTGTAAGAGTAGTACAATACCTGTTTGCTCAACCTTATGATGACACTGGTTTCGTCTCTACTATCTGTCAACTTGAGGCAGAGTGGGTAAACCTCCACACTAAAGCTCTTACTGTGAAAACCTTGACAGATCAACTTCCTCTGTATTGGAGGACCTCCTTTATACCTGAAGTATGATAAAAAAACTAGTGGTTTATAATATGAAGTTTCTTATTCTGCAACTATGTAGGACAGAGGAAACAATTCACACACCATTCCACGAGTTTTTTCCAGACTTTTTCAGGAACTAGAACGTAGTTGACACCTTCCTCCAGATTCTTAAGGAGCTGTGGATCACTAGCGTCACTTTCGCTATCAATTATATCACTATTGTCAATTGGTCCAGGACTAGTAACTTCTGAAGGCTCTCCACTAGGTACTTCTTCTTTGAGTATACTAACATATCTCTTCCAGCTTGTATACCACCTGTATTGACCAGAGCAACGTCAAAATACATTCAAAACAGGGCAAAGGCTTGGATCTCGAAGCCAATCGACAAACAAACAAAAATTATGAAACCAAACACATTGTCTAGTTTTTGAACAAGTATAATATATACAAACGTGAATCATCAATCTAATATTGTCCGTAAATTTAAATTTTACAAGAAGCGTAAGAAATTCAAAAAAAATCTTCTGACAAGAAACAGAGACTATAAAGAGCAAGCACGATGCTGTCCGAAAGTGCTAAAGTAAAAATTTCCTACAAGTAGTAAGCAATGCATAAGAGATGATTACGAAGGAAAGACAAAAGTAACGAGACCTGTCAGAGATGACGAAGTAAAAGTTCCCTTCTTTCAAATTATCTTCAGCTTCGTTAATCAACTCCGTTACAATACGTCTCTCTTCCTCTCGAGTGCAAGGGAAATCACAAAATAGGGTTTCCATCGTGGATTCGGAATCAGGGATTGTCATCTTAATCGAATCACACTACAACAGAGTCAAATATAGATTAAGAAGATGACATTTAATAGTTGAAATTTGGGATTCAAAAAAAAAAGTTTTTTTTTTTACTGTCAAACGTACAGTGGAATCAGAAGAAAAGGAGAAGATTCGAGAAATGGAAGGAAACCCAAATCCAGAGAAACCAAGAGAACACTTTCTCCTCTGTTAAAAAAAAAGTTGACGAAAAAGAAGGATTTTTTAAAAAGGAAAGAGATTATGAGAGGAACCCTAGATTGAAGGAAGAAGAAGAAGAAGAAGAAGAAGAAGAAGAGAAAGAAACAGACCGCCTTGGAGAGAAACCGGGAGAGATAAGGAGAAGAAGAAGAAGAAGAAGAAGTCTGGTTAGAATCACGATCCCTTTTATGCCTTTTCCTCTTCTCCAGTAAACAACGGCCAATCCCAAGCGCCATTTTTTTTATATATTATTATTATAATAATACAATGTATATTCATAAGGTAGTAATCTTATATTTCTATTTCTAACAACTGTTCAAATCTCTTAAAATTTATTTATATTGCAGTATTTATCTTGGAGTTTTTACTAGTTTTGGTTGGATTTATAAACAGTTTTGGAATTGTATTCCTTTTTCAGTTTTGTTTCTTTTCAACAGTTAAACATTTGTGAAGGAATTGAGATATATGACAAAGAGAGCAAAGTATATTATTATTTTATTTACCCTTTCCTCTAAACTTTTCCTAACTTTTCTTTATCCTGTAGAAAATTGGCAAACCTTTTTTTGTAAATATAAAACTATTATTTTGTAATATGAAAGATAAAGATTACCTTATGAGAAAATTGCAATTTAGATTAGTTGCTTTAGTAAGTTTACGGAAGTCCAAATAAGAGAAGCAAAAGCCCAAATATGAGAAGGAAAAAAATAAAAAAATAATAATCGGTGACATGGAATAATGAAAATGACTTAAGATTCAAGGAAAAGAAACCTTGATCTCTAAATGGAAAAACGCCAAAGAAGCTCAACAACTCTTACACGCAGACACTCGTAAACCAAAATCTGTCATCTACAGACAAAAGAAAGGTCACCTCCTCGCAAGAGAGCGAAACCACTGCATTGTCTTCAAACCAACCTCCAAACTCAAAAGAACTTCATGGGAAGGATAGTAGATGCCTCCGCAGCGAAGTACCATCATAATGACGAAACCAAAACGAGACCTAACTCACCTCAAAACACCGAACCCTAGTAGAAACCAATTACAAATCCCAACCAGAAAGCTGAAAGAGCAAAAGACACAAAAAAACACAACTAGCTAAAGACTAAAACGAGCGTCAAGATTCAACAAGACGAAAATGAAACCAATCCTAAACGACGAGCCACAAGGCCACAAACCGGCACAGAGAACAAATCCACCACAACATCTAGAACTGAAACTCCTGCAGCGTTTGCGGGAGATCCGCACCGAAGATCAAACAGATCCGGCACCACCATCTTCACCTCAGCCTAAACTACAAGTTATATCTGCAAACTTCAACCGCTCCAGCGTTGGACTCAGCCTCCACCACACCACTTCTTACTTCGCAACCAGACTAAAGACCGCCAAAATCTTGGCAACGGAAACAAATACGACTCCCAGATCTTCAACGGCAACAACACAACCGTCGAAAAGTTTTTTATTTTATTTTAAATTACGGATCCACCACACTTTCAGCTTTTTAAATTAATTATTTTTTTCTCTTAGAAAGTGCAATATTATTTTAATTACTTTGAAAATATTCCTTCTCTTGCTATATAAGCATGCACTAAGATCTCAAAAGCCTTTATTTTCTAAATAACAATTTATAAACAATTACACTAAAATCTTTATAAATTAAAATAATAATAATAATAAAATTAAATGTACGACTGAATTTTTTTATCAAATATTAATTTAAAGAAGTTATACTATGATAAGAAAAGCACAGATCAATTTAGATTTCTTTCCTAAGTTATATATACTTCTATGATACATAGAGAGACCTAACATGACAGCTCAGAAAGAACCATCTATTCTCAAATATCCCCTTCTAAGAAACGCATAAATTTATTTTTTTGTCTATTGAGATATGAGAGGTGCTCTGAGTTTTCTACAAACATCCCCACAAGAGACGCTTCTTGGTAAATACACAAAACTATATAATGCATACATATATATACTTCTATGATACATAGAGAGAAGAGTCATGGAGTGGCTGGAGCTTCCTCAGAGCTACTAGCAGAGACTTCTCTAGGAGTAGCAGTAGTAGTTGGGGCCTCTTCTTCTTCTTCTTCTTCTTCGCAGAACACACTCTCTTCACTTGTGTCCGAGAACGCACCTTCCTCGTCTTCTTCGCTCACTTCTTCATTTCGCTTCTTTCTCAACACTTTTATGCCTTTTCCTTGAAGAGAGAGCCTTCTCCGTTTTCTTGCTTTCCTTTTCCCTTTCGGAAACTCTTCTCCTTGAGACCGATTTTGATGATGATGCAGTTGCTTCCTTCCTCCCTTGCTGTTTTCGTTCTCATCTGATTCGTCCTCTGCTACATCAAGCTTCCGTTTCTTTTTCCCTGAGTTAGTCTGAAACAACCACATAAAAAACAACATGATTATTTGAGGTTATTATTACATGTTGAAGACTACAGAAAAGAGTGAGAGGTTAAGCCCAAAACCTTGGGCCCACGATCAACCAAACGAGCCCATTCATGCCTATTCCTTAGGCAATCGAGAACAGCCTGTGAATGGCTTGAATATGCATATCTTTCTCCATTGTGTTTTCTCAAGTGAGGCCAGTGCTGCAAAAAAGAAACCAACAACATATTATAACAGCTACTCTGTGACCAAAAGAGACTAGAGGATGATATGTCTGAGATCAGATATATATGGTAAGTAGGCACTATACCGGCAAGACTGCGTTACAGAGCTCTTCATATGTCATCCTCTTGCCTTTGCTCATGATTTCATTGATTAAGCCTGGCAAAGTTCGATGCACTGGAGTACCATTATTCCTTGGGGAACTGTGTGGAGAAGGCTTATTATGCTCATTCAACTCGTTGGATGAAGATGGTCCGCTGCTTGTGCTTGTAGTCGAGTTTGGCTGGAGAAGTACTCTCCGAGACGAGTAAGAGGTTTTTGGAGTTTCATTTTCTTCCCCTTTGGTACCAAAACTCCTTCCTCTTCTTCCATTGTCATGTTGTGTTCTCCAATCAGGAGAGCGACGCGTTTTGGTACTCCTCGTACTACATCTATCATCATCACGATAATTGCGTAAACCTTCTTTGGATGCGTCCTTGTTTTTCCTTCTGGAAAACTAGCCAAACAGATACATAATCAGCCAACGAGGTTGGGTCTAAAGAAAACATCGAATTTTAAAGAAAATGGTGGAAATTATATCATACCGTTGAGTGATCCTTGCTATTCGAACTAGAAGTGCGCTTAAAACTCGTAGCGGTTGGAGACAGGGGCAAGCTACCAGGCTGTCTCATGCGCGGGACACGAGGAACTCGAGGAGAACTGTTGAGTTGGTGGTGCAATCTTAACGCAAGCTGGTCATTAATGAAAGAAACAACATATGTCAAATCGTAGAATTTAGGGGGTAGATAAAAGAAAAAGAGAGTGAATAAAATCCCACGCACCTCTTCATCGCTTATGTTTGGGGTAAGGGATGTTATAGACTGCATAGGGTTCTTAGTTGATTGCCCAGGCTTTTCATTTTTCTGGAAGGTCCCTGAAAGCGTATGTTTACCAGAAGCCTCGGAAGAACCACTATTAAGCCGAGCTGCTGAAGATGCCTTTGAAGAAGAGGAAGACTCTCTTGTCTTGGAAACTGAAGAATGGGAAGTACGGTTTTGCTGAGTCGATTTCGTAGAGGTAATAGAGAATTTATGATGTTCTTTTAGAGCTTCCTCTGGAGGTTCATCATCCCCTTCTCTTGATCCGATCACATCACTGGAAACACAGTCCTCATCATTAGT
Source organism: Streptanthus diversifolius (assembly GCA_039880935.1). NCBI lineage: Eukaryota > Viridiplantae > Streptophyta > Magnoliopsida > Brassicales > Brassicaceae > Streptanthus > Streptanthus diversifolius. The sequence goes on along the minus strand of JAXGFM010000003.1, from coordinate 6,842,417 downwards.
ATTAGCATTAGCATCACCACCACTTGGTTGTTGCTTTGAGCCCGGAATAGAGTTCCTGGAAGTTGAGGGCTTAGGGTTGTCGTCGCACCTAGAAGACTTTTCTGTGGCTGAACAAGACGATGATTTTCCAATGCAGACTACCATCTTTGGCCTGCTATATACTGAAAACGTGTGCGGAACAGGTCTGCAAGGCTTTGACGGCTCTTGAGGTACACCAGATCCAGGCTTTGTTTCCAGACCATCTTTTTGTACTTCTGAAACCACCACTTCTCGTTTTAATTCAATAGGTATGTCTCTATTGCCACTACTTATTCCTTCTGATACCATATCAACAGGATGAGACTTCTGATCATCAGGAGGTGAACGGCTTTGTGTCATTTTATTAAATTCAGAAGCTCCAGAAATTTGAGATGTCAAGGTCTCTGAAACTATAGAATCAATAGGGTCCAGAGTCTGCTGGCCTACAGCTTCACCGGTACCAATATCCGCAATTTCATTTTGAAATTTGTTCTTCCTTGAGCTGATTTTCCCGCTAACATCATCACAATTTCTCTCTTCATCTTCTTGTGTGGAACCGGAAAAAGGCTTCTGAAAACTTTCAGGAGAATCAGGTGCATTATCTTCTGGAGCATCAGCTACCGTACCCTTAATCTGTAAAAATAAGTAAATCGTCATTGCTAATTAAGAGTAAAATCCTTTCAGCAAAAGTTCAAAAACCAGCCAAATTGTTATCAATTCAAAGAGTTGTTACAGTCTACAAGACATCAAATCCTTTTTCTTTCATAAAATCAAGGCGCTTCTGGCTTCTTAAGCTTCTTTATTACCAACACAAAGTATTCATCAAATAACTCATTAAAGCTCCTATTTAGGCTTTTCTAGGAGGGCATGTATATTCAAGCGTCCAAATTGCTTTGAACTAAACCACCTAAATAATAATCAACTGAAACAACTTCCTAGGATATACTGTTACTGATCTAGTCAAGTATAACTCAAAGGTAAGTTTCATATTTGGATAAGTGTAAGCCAATCAAAGACGTACCTCCTCCTCTTTATTAGCGTCGTTGTGCGGAACATCTTTTCCTCCCACGACAGAAGGATCGTTAGTTGCAGAGCTCTTAAGCACAATTCGGAAAAGATGACCAGCTTTCTCTTCCTGTTTTCCAGCACCATTAGCATGAACGTCAGAAAGATTCTGTTCTCTGGAGCATCCAATACCAATTTCTCTATTACCAGATTCATCACCGCCAGCTTTCAGAAGACCACCATCAATAGATTCTTCAAAAGCAGCTTTCTTGGACTTCTCAACCTTTGTGATCCCACCGTCTCTAGTAAAAACTTCTGGTTCTGTGTCCTTGCGAGACTCTGATGTTTTAAAACCACTGGTAGGTCGAATTGCTAGTCATTTAAAAAAAAAGAACCAAAAAGAGATCTATTAAAGAACAATGGTTATAAGACTCCACATGTGAGGACTCCAACATGTAAGGGAACCACTGACCTGTTTTACCGACAAGACCTTTCTTATCATCCTCCTTGTCAGCAACTTCGACCTTCTTCTTCATCCGCTCTTTTGAAGCTCCAAACAATTCTTTCCTTCGTTTATTCGTATTCAAGGGACGAAGCAACCTCTTATCCTTCTTCATATCACTCTGAGAATGTTTCATCTCCGCTTCACCAGAGTCGTCCCTACTATTACTGTCTTTTGCACAACCAAGCTTCAAGTCATTGGTTCCCTTACCATCAAGGCTCCTCATTGCAACCAAAGCACTAGCGGGAGCAGCGATCACATTCTCCTTCGACATAGAAAACAAAACTCCTGCACCATTCTCCTCCTGATACCCATTGTCAAGCTCATCCTTTTCTTGCTCATCCCAGCAAGGAAACTCTCTATACTTGAAGTTAAACTTCTTCGGCACATAACCTGTACACTTCCACAGCTCCCTGGAGAAAACCGACGACAATCCTCTAAACAGAGACGTGTCCCCGCCGGGGATTCCTTGCACATGAACCTTTTCCTCCGTCGGGATCTCAGTCCATAACCTAACAGGACGCTTCAGAGGCACATTACGAGTACAAGAATTCTCCATCCTCAAAGTCTTTGTAGGCAATTCAACTAATAACTGAGCAACCTCAGTCTCTTCCATGTCGTTAACGTTGTTCTTCCTCTTACACTTGTCACAAGTGAAAAGCTCTTCTCCTTTAACGTAACGAGAGCATCGAGTATGAACCCAAACCCCGCAATCATCACAATTCACCATCTCTTCTCCATCATCGAAATTCACACCACAAACACAATCCACAGTCCAAGATCCATCAACCCAATCCTCATGATGAGATCTTCCTTTCATTCTCGCAAACTCTAATCTAACAAACCCTAATTCTCTAAATTCTTTTGCCTAACTACAGAGAACAAGAAGCCATAAAAAACCCTAATCCTCAATTCTCTAATTTATGACTATTGTAACAAACCCTAGGAATCAAAAGAAGCAAATTTCGAAAATTCGGGCTCGATGATTTCGAAGAACGAAAGCCGTATCACCTGATATTTAATAGACTCAAGATTCTGACGGCAACTCAAACTCCGGTTTCGGGTTCCGACTGGTGCAGTAAGAAGCGAAGCTGAAACAGTGAAGGCGGCGAAGAGTTTCCAGAATCCAAAGGATATAGGGGAAGTAGTTATTGATTGTCAGAAGCGGAACTGAACAAGAAAAGCTACAAAATTTTCCGTTTGAAGTCCGTCGCCTGGCAATTAACAAATTTAATTTACCGTCTGAAGTCCGTCCAACTCTTCTGGGCTTTTGACGTAATTATGGGCCGGTCTTGAGCCCATTTATCAGCTTCTCTTTTTATATACAACCCAATACTTAGGTGGGGTTATTCAACCTTTCTCTTTTTATATACAACCCAATACTTAGGTGGGGTTATTCAACCTAATCTAAATGAATTAGAAAAAATTACAGATTGTATGAAATTTAGTGTTATTCAATAAATAATTTATAAATTTTAGTGCTATACAATTTATTTATTTCTCATTTTTATTAAATTTTTATGTCATTGAATATTATATAATATTACTAAGATAACCCACATCTATTTTATTTTAATTTATGAATATTTGATATATTTTCTATTTTGATCATCAATATTTTTTAGCAATGCTCACAAAAACTTCCAGTTTTCAAGTATCATTTTTAAAAAATACATAAAAATTCATTTAAAAATATATTTTCTTTAAAAAGCAAAAGATAAATGTATACTTGTATAAAAACACACTAAAAACAACTTCATCTTTTTTTTCTCAACACTGGGTGACTAAAAAAAGATAAGTTAAGACGAGACTTCTCTTTGTTTTAATTGAATCCTAAACATTCGATTTCATAAAAAAAAAAAACTGATGTTAAAATCGTGCATGAGTTCGGATATATTTCTGATGGATTTGTAGATCCTAAACTTGTGTCTATGAAACTTCGTCACTTGAATCTGATATCCAAAATTCAAGGGTTCATGTTATGAGTTTATGATATGGGTAATGAAGACTTCAGATTTCACTCGTATCTACTCTGTGATTTCAAACCATATTGCATGCAAAGAAGAACAAAAGGAACAGGTTCGGTTTTGTGCCCTTCAACGACCTTAATGTCATGCTTTCGTATGATTTCCACAACCTTCATCTGCAAGAACGTTAACTTCTTGCCCAAGCAACTTCTTGGGCCAGCGTTAAACGCCAAGAATTTATACGAAGTTCATTTCTAAACATTCCACTGTCTGAAATCCATCTCTCTGGTCTGAAATCTTCTGCATCATCTCCCCAAACAGATTTCATCCTTCCCAATAAATAGGGATTACTATCTTTTAATTCTTATCGACTATATACCCAGTTGGTAGCACGTGGATTTGCTGGTGATTTGTGGTTAAATGGGATTTATTGGTATAGCCTTAGCGTCTAACACACGGCACATTCTAGATACACGAGCTTGTTGAAATCTTCGGGATCAAACTTTGGCATCTTGTTGTTAATCTCTTGTCGTATCTTGGTCACTGCTTCAGGGTTCTTGGAGAGAAGCCAAAAAAAACAAGTGAGAGCTGAGCTTGTTGTATCTTTTGCCGCTATCAAAATCCCCAAAATAGTGTCTCTGATGAATTTATCGTTACTTGGCTTCAAGTGTTTATACTTGGTCGTGTCGATAGTCATGTAATACGTTAAAACGTCCATGGCCTCTCCTTCTGAGTTACGAATTCCATGAATTTTGATCTCCTCTCGTTTAGCCGATATGACCTTCTCGAGTATATAATTGATCGAAAACCGCGAGACCTTTTCTCATGTTCTTCTCTACTCCAACTCCAATCCAATATTGGAGCTTCCAAAACAGAACCGGCTTGGCATGTCTATAGAAAAGCCCATCAGCAACACCGTCCACCGCGCCACTGAACTCAACCTCTGGCATATCGATGGAGAGACATCTTGGATCATACCCGGTCATCAAAATCGAAGATGTGTCGAACAAGAATCTGTGGAACAAATCTTGCAAGTCGACGAGGATGCTTTTCTCAACAGCATTTTCCAGAATAGGAACAAGCCCTTGATTCAACTTCTTACGCTTGTACTCACCCAAAATCTTTGGAAATTCTTGATGGCCTAAAATGGCATGAGCCAAGTTCCTCATGTCCTCCCACAGCTCCAAGTCAACGTTGAAAATCGAATCGCCCAGGACTTCGAAGATCTTCTTAAACTCCATCGCTTTGGGGTAATTATCGACATTTGAACTTAGAGTGGCGGATATTTGCCGGATCAACAGTGAACAATATGTCAGTTTCTGATGCTATCACGAGTAGTTTAGAAACTAAATAGAAGATATGAAGATTAAGATAAATAGTTTTTTTAGTTGATTTTATTGTTAAGATAAAAAAATATTTTTATTTTATTTTATCGATTAGATTGTGTTATGATTATTTTTAAATTTTTATATAAATTCAACAAAAATTTAGAAAAAAACAAACCTTTTACCAAGAAAATCTAGCTTATTTCATGTAGTGATGATTCATAAGAATACAAACAAAAGCAGATAAAAAGAAATGATGTTATGTACCATATATATACATAGTACTTTGCTGTCTTGTTTTAAGGAGATCATCTCCTGGAGATGAGTCGATTACTTATGTCCTTTTGAATCATGTATGCTTAGGTGTGTAGGAAATCGAAATGGTTATTGCCCTTTCTCACTCTTAAATCATCCAGGCTGTGCTTCCAAAGAACAATGTCGGATACCCAGTTTTTTGGTATACTTAATACTTGCCATGACAGCCATGTTCTTGATGGCTATTTTTTTTTATCCGTACTTGAAATTGCAAATATTTGGTTTCATGTTCATATTTAAAATTTTAACAAAATCAAACAATCAATACATCAAACAAACATCAAATATTTGTTAAATCATCCATATGCAACCTTTAAACCTAATTATATTTCAAAACCCTCAAATCCAAAAATTGAAAATCCTAATTAGTTTTGGTGATTCGTATTTACTGACAATCAATCTTATGCAGATGATGAAATTAAATCAAATCGAGATGATTTGATGATGAATGTTTCAAATCGAGAAGTGTAAACGTCAACAAGATCGACATATCGAGATCGTCGATTGAAAATGTTTTTATGTCTGAGAAATTGTCGACGAAATAAAATGAATTAATGAAAAATAGAAGAAGAAGATCGAGGAATTAGTGGTTAGTGGTTAACTCATAACTGGTTTGGTTACAAACTGATTTTAAATTAAAATCAACTAACCAAGTATAGATTAATAGAAATAGTTTGATTAAAAATCGACTGGTTAACTGATTATAGAGTGGTTAATTTAACTGGTTAAGTAGTTATATACTGATTAAAACCAAGTATCAGGTAATAATGGGTCAAATATTGAATTTTTTATTTTTTTAAAAATTGATATTTGGTTCATACTTGCAAGTTTTTTTTAAGAAAAAAAAGCTTGTTACCCAACTTTTGATTAACAAATACTAAAAAAAAACATGCCTGGTACAGAATGGGGTAATGGATACAAAACCGGTAACAGATACATGTGTCCAGGACTAGAGTTTGGCAATGGTGCATAATAAAAATCTCGTACTATTTTCTGCATAAGTAGACCATGACATCGTAGAAAAGACCAGCCATGTGGAGAACCTACCTCTAAAACCTTTGCTACTCTTTTAACTCCCAAATTTTGACTTAACATATCACACGTGATGGAAATAAAATACCGAAACTTAAACAGTGATCAAGACAAGTGGAACCCTCGCAGACTTCCAATCTAATAAACTATGCTGTGGTCGAAGCTTTAGGAGTTTTTTTCACATCCAAAAGACTTTTGTCGAGTTGTTTGGAATATCTCAAAAGAAGGCTTGACGGAGGAGATACTGCTCAGTCGTAGGGAGAAAACCTCTTCGGTTCAAGACTTCTTCTCCGTTTTCGTTTGCTTCATCGGTTTAGAATGATGGATCTCGTACTCTTTAATCCAATAGATTCTCTGCCGGTAAATTGTTGATCAATCTATGTTCTTGAAGATCATATCCTTAAAATTATGTTCATGCTTCCTCGTCTTGAGGTATGGAACAAATTTTATTCTCATTGTTTAGCTACGTACTAATATTATATGATTTGAAAGCGAATAACTATGTGTAAAGTTACACAGAAAATAAAATATGGATTGGTTAGTTACATAATGACTTATAAGTCATAACACAGTTTGCTAAAATCACTAATCAGCGTTGAAATTAAATAATATGGTATAAACAATATAGTAAATATTTAGCGGTACAAAACTTACACCCCCATCAATTGAGTCAACAAAAAATCATAATTTATTCTATATTTTTACTAAAATTTTATTGATGAAATAATCTACAAATAGATATTTTGATATTGTTGTAGTAGAAACTACAATTACCAAAATTTGTAAATAAAAATAATTTCAGAACTGTACTTGTGTAGAGACAAAAAGATAATCAAATGGCTTTTTAGACAGTTATTCAAATATTTATCTTAAACAAAAAAAAAAAAGGCAATATGAAGTCAAAAAACAAGAAATGGCTTAGTATGGATTATTTTGTAGGTTTTTATAAAAATTACACAGAAGAATTGTGTCCAATGAGTGTGTAGAAAATATTTCCTTCTTATCTTATATCTCGAAATCATGTAATATTTGATTTATCATTTATCCATTTTTACTTCAACTGCTTTATTATGAGTCAAAACCTGATGATGTTCTTTTAAACAAATTATCGTTTTACTTTGGAATTGGCACCTACTCTAATCATATAGGTTTGACCGTTTATTCATTTTATATAAATCTAAGTTCATGCTCGATTTCACTTCTTACATTTTTTTACTTTGGCAAAGCCTTTTTCTTTGTTTTGAATCTCTTTGATCATGACTTTTTTGTCCTAATTAAATTATTCTTTATACTATCATTTTTTTACGGCCAAAATATTTTATGTATTTGATCATCAGTCAGACTATTATATTTTTTGAGTCCTCAAAACTTTTTTTCAATAGCCTAATTTTTTTTTTTTTTTTGTCAACATAGCCTAGTGGCTTTAATATCCCCAATAACATGCGGGGTGCTGGGTTCGAACTCCAGATCTGGTGTAATGAATGCAGAGGTGGCTACCATTATGCCACATGATTCCTACTTCAATAGCCTAATTAGTGATCAAAATAAAAACGTTTTCTTTACAGAAGTAAAAAAAACAATAATTTGCGGGAATTTATTCTCTCAGTCATTTAATGTACATAGGTTTAGAGGTTCCTTCGATCTAGCTAGATGGGTCTGAAAATTGACTAAAAAAGCGAGCAGACTAGTTAATATTGTTATATATTTATTTGCTGGTGATAGTAGTTTTTGGATTCTTGGTGAATTTGAGTTTTTTTGAAGAGTCGTTTTTTATTTTGTTTTGTATAAAATGTAATTGAGTCATTTGAATTAAGTCTAAATTATTTTTAAATGAAGTTTAAATAGATAATTTTTAAGTAAGTTGATAATTTTATTGACTATGAATCCATTTGAATCATTATTTTGACGGTGTAATGCCTATAAATAATGAAAATGGTATTGGTGTTAAAAATGATAAAGCGAGCAGCGTGATCTTCTCACTCCGGGTACGGTCGTAATTTACGTTATCCAGTCACCTGCTTTTTTCACCACAGTAAAACAAAAACAAGTTAGTAAAAAAAAATCGTTTCCGGTTTATCAACAAATCCTTAATCACTCTGATCAAATCCCATTTATTAGCAACGATCCTTTGATAATAACTCTCTTAATCCTCTTTTCTTCTTTCTTTCTTTCTTTCTTCTTTTTCTCCTCCTTGGAGCACCTTATGCTGATTCCTCTCCTTTTCTTCCTCAAATCGTGAACCGATCGCCAATTCCTTGAAAATCTCCGATTTTGATTTCTGGGTACTTAACCTTTTTTCTTCTTTGCTCTCTGATCATGGCGGTTGTTGAGAGTGGAGTTGCTGCTGCTGCTGATTCAGGAGGACTCGTAATCCAGCCTCCATCTTCTCCCACAAGTCAAGATTCCGGTGTATCCTCCGATGATCAGAGTCATCACTCATCAAGGATCGAGCTTGGCGATCAGATTCTCCGACACGATCAAGGTGATCTCTACAGCAAGATCGGGTCCCACGTGGCGAGATCCGACGGCGTAGATGGTGGTGAGAGCTACAAGCGTGATATGAGGGAGCTCCAGGAGCTTTTCTCTAAGCTCAATCCCATGGCTGAAGAGTTTGTTCCTCCCTCGCTGACTAAACAAGGTGGTGCTAACGGAGGACTTAGCGGTGCTAACGGTGGTTTCTTCACCTCTGCTGGCTCCTTTCTCGGCAACAATGCCCCCGTCAACGGTTACGGTAACGAGAACGGCGGTTTCCGACGGGTAAGAAAATCAATTTGTTTCTCTTGAACTTTGCGATCTTTGGAGTGTATTGAGGTTCAATTCCATCGAATTGTCTTAGGTTATTGTTGTCTGATGGGTGTTCTGTCAAAGATGTGTGGATCTTCAAAAAAAAAGATATCTTTTTGGTTTCCTGAAACTATCATATATCCATAGCATTCGTTTTGACTGTGTGTGTGTGTCTGTGTGTGTGATGAAGAAGAAGAGCTTTGGTCAAGGGAAACGGAGGATGAACGCTCGGACAAGCATGGCTCAGCGAGAAGATGTCATCCGGAGAACTGTCTATGTCTCTGATCTCGATCAACAGGTTGGAAAAATTAAACCTTTTCTCTCATCTATGATTGTCCTCGATTTTTCTCATCTTTAACTTTTTCTGTTTTGTTTGTTTGTTTTTGGGTGTTATTAGGTCACTGAAGAGCAGCTTGCTGGTTTGTTTGTGAGCTGTGGACAGGTTTTTTTAAACATATCTTCTTAAAACTCTCATTTTTAAACTGCCATCTTTGTGTGTGTTTACTGTTTACTGTGTTTTGGTTGTACGCAGGTTGTTGATTGCCGCATATGTGGTGACCCAAACTCAGTACTTCGGTTTGCTTTTATCGAGTTCACTGACGAAGGTATTAATTTCATTGATTGTTGGAGTGTACCTGTATGCTATAAAGTAGTCTTTCTGGTTTTAAGTTTTCTGGTATTTGTTTTTAATAGAGGGTGCGATGACTGCTCTGAATTTGTCGGGGACTATGTTGGGATTCTATCCTGTGAAAGTCATGCCATCTAAAACAGCTATTGCACCGGTTAACCCGACTTTCTTGCCCAGGGTGAGATTTTCTTGAACTATGCAAAGTCTCTGACGTTTTAAGGCTCGGGAAATGATTTGTTATTGTCTTTTTGTTGTTGTTGTTGCAGACTGAAGATGAGCGTGAGATGTGTGCAAGAACTATCTACTGCACTAACATAGACAAGAAGGTTACTCCTTCGACTTGTGTCGCTTCACACATGAGCTTAATTAGTGAAAGTATCTACCTTTCACACATGTGCTTGCTTCTTATACAGGTGACTCAATCGGACGTGAAGATCTTCTTCGAGTCGTTCTGTGGAGAGGTGATTAAATCTTGTATTTACAATTGTGTAAGAAGAAGTTGTTTGGTTGTTGCAAACAGTGAAACTAATTAGATGTTTTGAATTAACAGGTTTACCGTCTGAGGCTGCTTGGAGATTATCAACACTCAACTCGTATTGCTTTTGTAGAGTTTGTGATGGTAAGCATATTATACTTTCTTTACTAAACTCTTTCAATGCTTTAGTGCGGAATCCTTGAACGCGACTCTCGTTTCTTGTTTCTTGTTTCTTGTTTCAGCTTTTGAGTAATCTATTTTTATTTCTTAAACAGGCAGAAAGCGCGATAGCAGCTCTCAACTGCAGTGGAGTTGTTTTAGGTTCTTTACCGATAAGGTCAGAGAAACAACAAAACCAATCTCTTACTCATCTCGAGGCTTTTGTTTCGTTGTTGGTGATGGTTGTTTTTTTTCCTCAGGGTGAGTCCTTCAAAGACGCCTGTTCGTCCAAGATCACCGAGGCATCCAATGCATTGATCTTAGCTTTACAGGTTTCTCCATATATGTCTTTCTATATATATTTAATATATATATATATATGTGTCTCGCTCTCTCTTGCGAAACAGCATACACAGACATGTAAAGATGTTTGTCTGCATCTCTCTGGTCTCTTGTTTTCGGAATGTAACTCTGGGATCTGATGATGCCTCTTCCGTTTACCTTTTTTCTTGCCTGAGAAATCATTTTGGGTGAAAAAACCTCAATAGAGAGTTTTCGAAGTCACTCTTCTAAAGTGAAAGAGCTTTAATCATGGCAAATAACACTCTTTCCTCTCAAGTTAGTTATTTACTTTTCTTACCGTTAATTATTTCGATGAAGTAAAAGAAATGGTCTTAATGACAAATGTTTGAATCGAATTTGATGGTGTTTTTTGTTTGAACATGAGCGGTTGTTGAGTTGAATAATAATGGAGATCAATCAAACCGGTTAATTTAACCGGTTTTGTCCAGGTTACTTTGTCAGTTGTTAAATTCTAAAAGTCAACTTTGAGAAAGTCCAAGAAAAAAATAAATAAATAAACGCTTACCTATGTTTGTACATTTCGAGATTACTCTGTCCGGTGATTTTGTTTTTTGTTTGGGGGAAATTGACTTAAGTAAGAATTTATCTAATTTTTTTGAGATTTTTTTTTTTCAAGAATCCATCCAAATGTATTATTGATACACAGATACAACAAGTGTTTTTAAAATGTGATAGGATTCTGACCCACCTACTCAGGTCGATTCGGTCATGTAAAAAAATCCAAATTGAATTCCTTTGTTCCTAATGTTTAAATTAATTTTTCCCTAATGTTTTCTTATATATTGTTGAAATCAATATTAAAATCATCCGGTCATTTGACATGAAAAAAGTTCCATCCGGTCCTAGTTAAAATTTCCTAATTTATTAACAATTATTATTTAAAATAAGATACTAAAATCATTCTGTCATTCCAATTTGATTTATTAAATATTGATTTCAGTTACATCTTTTATATATTATTTAAAAAATACATTTATATATATATATATATATGTTTAAACAAAGTATATTATTGCGATTCATTCATGTTTTTTTTGTCAACAAAAAACTAATAAATATTATATAGATTCTTTCATCTAATTCGGTAACATCGGACTGATGTGCTCCATGATAGTTGCGTAGCTCCGAGCTCCACGTGCGAGTTTGTCTGCTATGGTATTTTGTTTCCGTGGGATGACAGTTATCTTAAGCTCTTCAAAACAAACTTTGCAGTGCATGTATTCCTCCAAGTGAATTGCAAATGCTGGCCACTCTTCCGATGAGTTTATCATCTTCACCACATCATGACAATCTGTTGCAAAAACAACTTTGACCCTTTGATATTCAATCATACACTTCATCGCCCAAATAAGTGTCTCCATCTCACTATGTGAAGAGGATAAACTAGGGATGATATTCCGAATTCCAAATAATTTTCCTTCCATGTTATTCTTTTTACAGAACCAACATTGGCCTGAATATTTATCAGACTCCTTCCATGATCCATCAACTTGACAATACCACATATCCTGCGGCAATAGCTCATCTCCACCAAACTGTGGTTCCGATGTTTGGATCTCCGTAAATTGTGTACCAATTTCCACTAATTGGGCTTCTAGCCATAACTTTCCTTCGGTTTCTGCTTGCCTAAGTATTTCTCGCGGATCCCTGTCACTGTTTGTGAAAATCTTCTCATTTCTGCTTTTCCATAGGTACCATATTATCCATGGATAGTAATCGTCTAGATTATCCAGAGGTTTCTTTGAGAATAAATATTCGAAATTCGAGTAAATCGAATTTGATGGAAATATACCAGGATTAGAGGGAACATTTGATAAAGCCCATGTTTGAAGTGCTGGTGGGCATTCAAACATGACATGATTTATTGTTTCTTCCTCTATACCACATTTGACACACTGAAGGTCGCAATTGATTTTTCCTGCATTCAGCTTCTGTGCCACTGCAACACAGTCTGATATCGCTTGCCAAATGAAATGTTGTAATTTCGGGGGACATCTCGTGTGCCACACCCGAGCTTGAAGAGATGTGATGGTTGGACCATATTTAACCTCATGGTCATCCTTATCAGAGAATTGTTGTTGGATCTTATAACATGATTTAACCGAGTATTTACCATTTTTTGTGAAGTGCCAACCCATGTTTTCCGGTCTATCAAACCTACTAATTGCCATTGAAAGTATTAAAGTCACATCCTGTGGAATAATAACTGCATGTAGCAAAGGAATATTCCAAGTCTTTGTCTGCTGATCAATTAAATCTGTAACCCTAAGAGATTGGGGATATGACCCTAGTTTGCAAGTTGCTGGTCTCGGGCGGGGGGCTGGGATCCATGGATCATTCCATACAGAAATGCATGAACCAGATCCAACCCGTTTGATTAGTCCTTTTCTAACCAGAGATCTAGCTGAGATGATACTCTGCCATCCAAATGACGGCGAATACGATTTTATTGGATCTAGCGGATCCGTGTTGCGATAATACCTACTCTTGAAAACCTGTGAGAATAATGATTCTGGTGTTTCTAGTAATCTCCATAACTGTTTTGCTAACATTGCTGTATTGAAATCCTCAATTTTCCTAAAACCGAGGCCTCCCTCTTTCTTGTGTCTACACATCTGATTCCATGCCATCCAATGCATTCCATTATTATTTCCGTTCGAACTCCACCAGAAATTAGCAATTGCTCATGTGAGTTTTTTTGTGACTGTTTTAGGCAATCTATAACAAGACATTACATGGATAGGTATAACTGTTAATACTGATTTTATCAAAACCTCTTTCCCTCCTTTTGATAGGAATTTTAAACTCCAACCATTTATTCTATTGTGCAACCTTTCGTTAATAAATCCGAATACCTGTGCTTTGGGACCCCCTAGGCTTTCCAGAATTCCTAAATATGTCCCCTTACCGCCAATTGTATTTATACCCAATATTTTCTTTAATTCATCCTTCTGCCCTTCGTTAACCTTATGTCCAAATTGTATAGATGATTTTAAAAGAATTATTTGTTGTCCCGAAGCCAGTTCATAATTTTTAAGAACTCCAAGAATGACCTGACACTCCTCCTTGTTAGCCCGACAGAAAAATAAATTGTCATCCGCAAATAGTAGATGCGTGATAGATGGACTATTCCTTGCCATTTTAATCCCAGTTAAATATTGATCCTTTTCTGCCTTTTTAATGTTTGCAATCAAAGCTTCAGTACACAAAATGAAAAGATACGGGGATAATGGGTCCCCTTGGCGCAAACCCCGCTTTGGAGTGATACTTCCCATTGGTTGACCATTAATCAATACCTTATACTGAACAGTTGTAATACAACTCATCATCCATGATATCCATTTGTCCGAGAAACCCATTTTTTGAAGGAGTTTCCTAATAAAAGACCATTCCACCCTGTCATAAGCCTTACTCATATATGTTTTTATGGCCATATATTTTTCTTTACAGCTCTTATTTGTCCTTAAGCCATGAAACATTTTTTGTGCAATAAGGATATTATCTGAGATTAACCGTCCCGAAACAAACGCTGATTGTGTTTCAGAGATTAAATCTGGTAGATACCGTTTTAAACGTTGACACAAAACCTTTGAGATTATCTTATAACCCACATTGCATAGGCTAATTGGTTTCAGTTCCGTCATTCTGGTTGGGCGGGGCTTTTTTGGGATCAAACCATTCATGTTAATATATTAAAAATATTTGATAACAAATATAATATTATATAAAAAATATAAATATTCATTTAAATTGAATCGGAAATCAAATCTAACTATAAAATTTATTATAATATGGTATGTGTTTGATAAAATTCGTTTGAGTTATCTATTTTGTATCTGTTTAAAATTTTAAAATATTATTAAAAAAATAAACAAAAAAACAAAAACAAATTATATACATTATAATTTAAATAAAAGAATTATAAAAAAATTACTCCACGCAAACATAGATTAAATTCTAGTTGTAAAACAATCCAGCTTCTTTTCCAATGTAAATTTTAGGAACATTTGTTAGAATTTGTTTGATATTTTCAAGTAATTAACAATCTGAAAATACAAAAAAAAAAAAAAAATCTTGAGGAATTAATAATATCGCCTTTTAAACGTTTAAGATAAAAACACAGTCTTCAGAATTCCACAAGCCCTAGCTTCCTGATCTTCTTACCGAAGCTCATATTACTTTCGTTACCCTTACAGTTAGCTAGAAGCAGCACGACAAATGCATTGTTTCACACATAGACCTCTTCTTTTTAATTTTTTATTCACCAATTTTCATTTATTTATTATTCCTTGGTTTCAGACAGCAAATTATGTAAAAAGAAATTTATCAAATGAGCTTTTTAATTATTTTTCAGATGAAAATTTTATGTTATTCGGCACAAACACACATCATGACCATTAATTTTAGTCACTTCTATCACAAGAATTGTATCCATTGTGTGATTGCTATACCATTAAAAGCCATTTAATATCAACCAAAGCAGTCCCAGGCAAACCTACCACTTATTTTCCCCATCATACATTAATACCCCAATTTTCACGTTTAATTTTTGACAGATATATACAGTTTCATTTACGTTTGACACACACAATTTATTACAGCAATGTAAATTACTTTTGACGTGACGCTGATTAAGAGGCGTACCAAATCGGTATTCAATGTTTGGATGTACATTTACAAATCTTATGTGAAGATAAAATTGTTTGATATTTTGTGCATGATATATAAAAGTTAGTTGGAACACATAAATTTAAGACAACATCAGCCAATTCGGTCCTTAATCACCCGGATATGAGACTATCATTATGATGGTTTATGTATTCAGATTGGCAGGTGATATCATTCTTATCAAACCCATTTTTCTCGGGATTATTGACTCGGTTTGAATATTCATACATGTAACGCAACATCCTCATTCCAAAGTATGTATGTATATATATAGAGTGAGAGCTACATTACTAGAAAGACATATAATAACCAAAAAAAAAAGAAAAAACAAGAACATGGCAGAGACTCAAGGAAAGGTCATCACTTGCAGAGGTAAGTAAATTACTCACCAATGTGATTGTTTCTTATATCATTTTGATGATTATGCTAATATATAATGATACATGTAGCTGCTGTTGCATGGGGTCCAAAAGAGCCGCTTGTAATACAAGAAATATGTGTAGATCCTCCTCAGAAAATGGAAGTCCGGGTTAAAATCCTTTACTCCTCCGTTTGCCATACCGATCTCGGAGCTTGGACCGGCGTGGTAATTAATGAATGCACCCATATATATTCAAATCATACGAAAACAATGCTTCTTGATTAACATTACAATGAATGTCATTTCTGTATAAAAGAACGAAGCTGAACGAGCATTTCCAAGGATTCTTGGCCACGAAGCTGTCGGGTATAAATGCCAATTTAAATCGCGATATATCCACCATCTAAGACCTACCCGTGACGCTAATTTTCTTTTGTTTCGGATATAATAGGATAGTGGAAGGTGTAGGAGAAGGAGTAAAAGATGTGAAAGAAGGAGACTATGTGATTCCGGCATTCAATGGAGAATGTGGTGAATGTAGAGTGTGTAAGAAAGAAGTAAGTAATCTTTGTGAGAGATATAAAGTGGATCCAATGAAAAGACTAATGGTTAATGATGGAGGGACGAGATTCTCAACAACCACCAACAAGTATGGTGGTTCGAGCCAGAGCCAACGCATTTATCACTTTCTTAACACTTCCACGTTCACTGAATACACCGTCCTGGACTCGGCTTGCGTCGTTAAAATCGATCCTAATGCTCCTCTCAAGCAAATGAGCCTCTTGAGCTGTGGTGTCTCCACCGGTTAGTTGTATCTCTTTATATAACAATTGAAATCATGGATTTAGGGAAAACAACAAAATCATGGATTTGGGTCCATATATTCTTTAACATTGACGATTTTTTTTTGTCTTCTTTTTGGGATTTGAATAGAAATGTTATTATTATCTCCTTATTGGGTGCAAATCTAGTGAGCTTTGGGGTAGCTAAGGAACAAATGAGGAGATAGGACATTGGTTTTATAAACATCATTTATTTCTCTTATACCAAACGCAGTTAATTCTCGTTGTCTCTTTCAAACATGGGTTTTTAAATAAATCACATGCTACATATCAATTGGAGTAGAAGTCTACAATTGTAGAAAATATGGTTTTCAATATTATTTTTGTAAAGTGAATTATTATAATGCTATTAATTGTCGTGGTCCGTTGACCACCTCAAGTTTTATATGTTTCAAATGGTAATATACAATTAATTTAAATAATAGCTAGTGATATATGTGTTGGAAAAAATAAATAAACAATATAAAAAAAAATAATCTTAAAATACTTTCGTTTATTTTCCAAAATCATATCTTATTTGATTATAAAAAATTAAAACATTTCTATATGGATAATACATGTATCCATGATTTTTATGGAAATTAGATGGCAATCACTAATCAAATAATTAGAACTGAGAGGTTTAAAATCTTTTTCAACTAAATCTTTTTTATGTCTCCAAGAGATCTTTATGATTTTTTCTTTATGGGTAGGTAGAAAAATCTTTGATTTAATATCTTTGGACATAACTAGGTGTCTCCTTATCTAGTAAAAAAAATGGGAATAGCATAAGTCTCATATTTTAGACTATTAATATTTCATTTATTCAGTCAAAATGTAACTTAATTAGTTTAGTTTCATAGAATAAATTAGTCCATATAAATTAATTATTTTCAGTTTCATAAAATAAATTAGTCCACTAAAAAATAATATAATTACATTAAATATGATGATAACTAAAAATAAATTGGACAAAAAATTTCCAACAATCTCCCACTTAGACATCATATTCATCCTTAAGCAATTATATTATAATACTTTATTCGCGCATCTATATGCTATTTATAATGAACTTGTTTTTTAAACAATCTTGTCTATCAGATTTACAAATAATGGAACGAACGCTATTTTTGACCATTTAAATATCATGATCAAACCATCATATAAGTATATGTAATGACATCGATCAAAATGGATAAATGACATGTCAAATATCTTTATACATGTATCCTTATTGGTCATACTTCAATTTTGATGAGGCCATAAACATGAATATTGTTATTATTTGAGTTTAAAAATAAGAATATCATTATTTCTTATGCATAATTAAATATTTTAATTATATATATATAGAACATACACATAACTCCCACTAACCAAAATACTATAAGAAATAATACTCATATGAGCAACATGCTCCTTAAAGACAGTGGATATCAATCATTTGGTTAATGAATCCGCTAGCATATACTTTGTCTCAATATGTTTTATAGAGATTCGTTTCTCTTGGACTCTCTCCATAACAACCAAATACTTGATGTCGATAAATTTTGATTTAGTCGAACCCTTATTGTTGTTGGAGCAAAGTATGGCTGAACTATTGTCACAGTAAATCTTTAATGGTCTGTCCATACCATCTATCATCCGAAGACCCATGACAAAATTTTGAAATCATATATCATGATGTAATACATATAATCAATTTTGATCAAATAATAGTTCATCTTTAGACAGACTATTATTTACATGAAAAATAAACTTTAAGATTATCTTGTATTTATCATTATTATTATTTGATCAAACATTATCTTCCTTTGAGATGACTAATAAATACAAAAATAATAATTACATAATTGATATATTATTTTGCCAAAACATTATATTCCTTTGTGATGAGCAATGATTTGCATAAATAATAATCAACAAACATGTTTTTATTTTATTCGGCCAAACACTATCATCATTTGGGATGAATAGTATCTGCATAAATAAATTTTCACCGTAAATGATCATCATATATTTTATTGTTATCTTTATAATTATTTGATCAAATACTATCATAATTTGGAATAATAAATGTTCACATAAATAATTTTAACAATATAAGATGATTAAAATTATATGATAATCATGCTTTTGTATTATTATTATCTTAAGAACATAATTATTTAACCAAAACATACCATCCTTTGGGAACAGTAAATCTTGCTTAAATAATTAATACTTGAAACCTTAATTTATATATATATATATGTCATATAAAAATTTATATATGTATAAATATATACATATAATTCTTTAAGTATATATATCATAAACAGTTATATATATATATATATATATATTCATTACATGACTATTAAGATATATATCATATAAATTATTAGTATCATATATATAAATAGGTTCAGGTTTCTTTTCAAAAAATGCATACAATTTAATATATGTTTATCTTAAAATATTACTCCAATGAATAACTGTTTTAAAAGTACGATAAAAATATTGAATAAAATTATGATCCATAAAACATCAAATCATGTAAAATATTTTTAAACATGATATGTGCAAATCTTAATAATCAAATAAAATATTATGGCTCTGATACCACTTGTTGGAAAAAATAAATAAACAATACCATGAAAAACAATTTAAAGTACTTTCATGTATGTCCTAAAATCATATCTTATTTGATTATCGAAGATTAAAACATTACTATATAGATAATACATGAATCAATGACTTTTTCAGAATTTTGATGGTGATCACTAATCAAATTATTAGGAACGAGAGGTTTGAGATCTTCTTTAACTAAATCTTTTTTATGTCTCCAAGAGATCTTAATGTTTTTCTTATGGGTAGATAGAAAACTTTTTGATTTAATATCTTATGGACATTAACCATGTGTCTCCTTTTTTTGTCAATATAGTCTAATGGCTTTAATATCCCTCATAACATCGAGGGGTGTTGGGTTCGAATCTCAGACATGTGTCATGAATTTCAAGGGTGGTTACCATCGTGACACATGATTCCGACAACCTTGTGTCTCCTTATATAGTAAAAAAATGGGAATCATTAAGTCTCACATTTTAGACTATTAATATTTCATTTGTTCAGTCAAAATGTAACATAATTAATTTCAGTTTCATGGAATAAATTAGTCCATACAAATTAATTATTTTCAATTTTATGGAATAATTTCAATAAATAATTAATATAATTACATTAAATATAATTTAATGATGACCACTAAATAAAAATTAGGAAAAAAATTATGAGATGTATGTATATAAATGTTAAAGTTATAACGTCGTTTCGAGATATATAGGTGTGGGAGCAGCTTGGAACACTGCCAAAGTGAAAGAAGGAACAACCACTGCTGTCTTTGGATTGGGTTCGGTTGGACTCGCTGTAAGATTAAATTTAACTAATGCATTCACGCCTCCTTAATAATTATCAGTTTAATTTAAATATATATATATATATATATATACGAACTCAAAATAATATCTTTATATATTTTATAAATGGGAACTGAAGGTTGCTGATGGTGCAAGAGTAAGAGGAGCTTCTAGGATCATTGGTGTTGATGCTAATGCTTCCAAATTTGAGAAAGGTATATACTTTCTCTTGCAATCCTTTTTAATCAGCTTTCATTTGTTTTTTTTTTCTTGGTTTAGAAACTAAATAAATCAGTATAAAATGTCATTTATTTTAGTTTGTTAAATAAATGGTGTTTCAGGTAAAGTGATGGGAGTAACAGACTTCGTAAACCCTAAAGACTCAACAAAGCCAGTACATGAGGTACTATCATCAAAAAAAAAAAAAAAAATCAATTTAGTATTAATTGATTTTAACCATTGTAATGGATTAATATACCCAAAAATAAAAAAAAGAGGATACGAGAGCTAACCAGAGGAGGCGTGGACTACAGCTTTGAATGCACAGGAAACGTCGATGTTCTTCGCGAAGCCTTTTTATCCACTCACGCCGTAAGTCCTTACTAATGATATCAACTGAGATCAACGAGTTCATTTGTTTATCTGATCAACAAGTGAATTTAGTTACTTAAGCAACAAGTAAGTGTGAAAATTAATTGGATGATAGGGTTGGGGATCGACGGTGCTAGTAGGAATATATATGACGCCAAGAACATTGCCTCTTCATCCGATGGAGCTTTTCGACGGCCGTACAATCACCGGTTCAGTATTCGGCGGTTTCAAGCCCAAATCTCAGCTTCCAAATTTCGCTCAACAATGCATGAAAGGGGTCGAATTTTATTCTACATACAATTTTCTTAACTCGACTTAATTTTTCGTTTTTGGTGAGATTAATTGGATTTTTTTTAAATTTGTAGGTTGTGAAATTGGAACCTTTTATTACCAATGAGCTTCCATTTGAGAAGATAAACGATGCCTTTCAGCTGCTTCACGATGGAAAATCGCTTCGCTGTCTTCTCCAAATCTCTAAATTTCTTAAAAAATGATTCTACACATTCCCAAAGTTTACTATGTACACTACTCTTTTAATCACCCAGAAAACACTTTTATTGTGTCATCTATTTTTATCTTTATTACGCAGAATTATATGTATATCATCAATAGTGCGATGATCAACCATTATTTGTGCTCAGCAATGATTGTTTAATTTAAATTAAATTCAAATGATCTTGCAATGTCATATAATATTTTCTTATTTTTCAGTCAATAACGTTATACTAACCACAAAAAATACTGATATCCAATCGTTATAAGTCTAAGAATTAGATTACTCATAAGCCATACGTTGCAACTAAATGTGGATGTCTCTTTCTATTCAAATAGAAAACGCAAAATCAATGTAACTGATATGTGTCAAAAATGCAATTGTTATATGTGGCTTGTAGTGTGCATGATATGTTTTTGAAGCCATTCGAATAAATAGGTAAATCAAAATAAATCAGAAAATGGAACATTACGTCAGTATGACTGTATGAGCATGGGTTTACACGACAACAGACTCTTGTCGGACCTCTGCTTCACCAAATCAACAAATGCAGTTTCACTTATTAACTATTGACTATGGCTAATTAGTTATTCATTATAAAAACTTATATAATGGAATAGTATAAAACTCACTTTTTGTCTCACCACTCACATCAAATGCAACTATAACCATAAGATCATCGCATTCAAATGTATCAATTAACTATCTTATTCTTTGGTGCGGTTGATAATAATAATTCATGTACGTGGAACTACAGAAGAGCCGATTATTCTTGTCACTTAAGGTATTCACATACCAAAGTGATCGTACATGATTGAAATCATATTCGCGTGTGAACCTTTTTGTTTACTGAGCAACTTTATATATTCTCTTCCAACTCAGACCAATACGACCACTTGAACCAAAACAGTTAACCGAGAACCAGAACCAACAATAATTTCTTCTTTTGTTCAGTCTCAATATTAATGTAAAACTATAATATTAAGTTGAATATTTGATTTGTTTCTCTTTATTGTGATTTAATGACCATGTGAATTATCTTTAGTCTATAAAACTAATTTTCAATTAATAATATACATGTGAACATGGGAAGTGATTTAACTAATAAAAATGACTAAATAAAAGGTCAGTATTAAATGTTCGAAAAGAATAATAAATAACAGGTCAGTATTAGTATGGGAACAAATTACGAGGTGAAACTTCACATTCAACTCAAACAAAATTAGAATAAAGAAATGAAAAAAGTGAAAGATCGAGAGGTCAAATGTGGTTAATCATTATGTGATATTAGTTAATCCATCAATTTTCTACCCAAAAGCATGATTAAGCATAGAATTTAGAGAAATAAAACATCATTATTAATGTTGAAACACAAAGATCCCATCAACAGACAAATGATAAGAACAGTGCTTGTAGGGTAACAACTTTAACACAAAATAATATAATATAATTTATAATACGAAAACGATTACAATGCCCAGCCTTTATCATATTATTTCTGTATAATTAATTTCCATGATTAACTCTGTTGATCATATGCATTTGTTTTTGTTAAACTATAGAACATATACCTATATTTGCGTAAATATACGTTGTTAATTCAAATATGTGGGTACATATATAATCCAACCATCGCCTTTTTTAGCTGGGAGTGGATATTCCAACCTGTCACTCCCACTTTCCTACTCTCTATCTTCTTTTCTTTTTTTCCTTTTTTTAGCTATTTCAATATCTAAACGCATAATTCGTGTTCAAATATATATCAGGGAACAAAATGGGAGTACAGAGAACAAATTGTAAGTATAGTAATTAACGGACGTAATTGCCCGTCATTAGGGTATACATGGCAGACGATAATGGTCTGCGCAATGACCATTAAGTTCATTCCTGACATTGTAATTAATCCTTAATTGGAGGATCTTGGGTTTTAATATTGATCCATAAGTTTTCAAGTGATCAATTTGATTGTCTGAAGAGTTTACCATCTTTAAACAACAACAACAAAAAGTTTTTAACTATTTCTGATTTTAGGAGAATAGTTATGAAATAGACATGCATTGGGGACTGGGCAGATCCGTGAATATGATGCAATGAAGGTGAAGTGTCACACTTTGTGAAAAAGCATGTTCCCTGCTCTCATCCCCTTTTCTTCCATTGACTTCATCACATTTGGATCACTTAACTACACCTGAAAGATACCATGAATTTTAACATGTGTAAAAAGTATAATGATTTATATATTAGCTTATAAATTTTTTTAATTATTAAATTGTCTTTTGTTTATTTCAAAAATCCGATCGTATCCCTATTAAAACGTTGTAGTAAAAACTTAATTACAATAATGCTGCCATATTTATGTTACCACAGATTTTGTCTCCGCAGAGTTAATTCAAGTTACACAGATTTGTTTAGGCAGATTTGTTCTGACATTCTGGCAGATTTATTGTTTTATGTTATCACATATTTACTTTTCCACATATTTATTGTAATTATCGCATATTTATTTTTTCAGACTTATTTTTTATGTCAATGCAAATTTATTTTTACTACAGATTATTTTTAGTTATTATGGAATTTTTTATAGGCTTTTTGACATTACACATATTTATTATCATGCAAATTTATTTTAGTTGTCACATAATTATTTTGCAGATTTATTTTTACTCATACTTATTTTTTGGCGAATTTATTTCAGTGATAGCATATTTTTTTGCAAACTTATACTAATGTTGCCGAAAATTTATTATATTTATCGCAGATTTATTTTTTCATAATTATTTTTATGTTATCGCAAACTTATAAATTCGTTGCAACTTATAAATCTGCAAAAAAATAAATTTGTGGAAGATAAAAATAAGTATGCCACAACATAAATAAAACCGTGGCATACTTGTTTTCCCCGGCTAATTTAAGCCATTCGATACAAAGTTTCCATTACTCACCATTGACACCGTCAGACCATGGATTATATCCAGATTTATTTACAGATTTTGTTCAAATTTAATTTCCAGATTTTATTCAGATTTAGTTTTCAAATTTAATTTCTAGATTTTGTTTGGATTTAGTTTCTAGATTTAGTTTACAAATTTATTTTTCATGTTTAGTTTTCAGATTTAATCGCAAACTTATATTATTTTTGCTGCAAACTTATAAATGTGGCAATTAATATAAGTCCGCAAAAAACAAATATGTGGAAGCTAAAAATAAGTCTGTTATAACAATAAATAAATCCAGGGTAGACTTGGTTTTTATGACTAATATGAGACGTCTGATATAGGGTTTCCATTAGTCACTACCGACGCCGTCATACCATGAATTTTATCCAGATTTAGTGTCAGATTTTGTTCAGATTTAGTTTCCAGATTTCATTTCTAGTTTTCAGATTTCGATCAGATTTAGTTTCAATTTTTAGTTTCAGACTATCAGTGATCAATTGTTTTTTACAACAACATAATCGATTTTTTTTGTTTCTGTGGAAGTAAATTTTTTTTAAAAATGACAAATTAATAATTATAACAACAATGCATGTTTTATATTTTTTACCAAAAAAAAAATTACAAACTAATAAGAAGTGAATCAGTTTTGTAATAAATATTAAAATATAGATCATTCTAGGCAAATATCTATTTTAACATACTCCAAAGTTCTTTTGCCTATTACACATTTTTTTATTAGGCTGCTAGGTGACTATCTAACCCAAGATCCTGTAATTTGTGATGTATCTTTGATTCAGCAATAACTTACCAACTAAATATTATTATCATCTGTTTTTTATCACATAGTTTAGTGGTTTAACCCCAACAACTATGTGGAGATTAAGGATTAAACTCCAACCATGGATTCTAATGTCCATTAAAATGAACAACTATCTAAAATTATATTAGTTCAGTTGATGGTTTTTATAGTGAAATTGCCTGTTTATGTCTAAGATTATATTAGTTCAGTTGATGATTTTTATAGTGAAATTGAGAGTTTCTCTCTTTATTTTTATTATTCATTTCTACTCCAACCATTCAAAGATCCAAAATTAAGATGATTTTGCGGTTTCAAAAAAAAATAAGATTTGAACATTAAAAGAATATACAAGGAAGTTTTCGGTTGCCAGTGTATGTGAAGATGATCGTAGTTGTCAATCTGATCGATTTTACATTCAGTAATTAAGGATGTTTTCAAAGAAGATTGTTGGACTACACATGCTATAGAAGATTTAATTTTTTTTGTGTGGCTAGTTCTTTAGCAGTTAATCATTGATTATAATACTTCCCATTCGGTTTAAAAAACTCTTCGATGTTATTCTATAAAAACATTCAACAATATGAATTTTTATAATGAAACAAAGATTTATGAAATTTAGGGTTGGTAATCAAAAGAGTTATTAGAAAAAGAATGTATCTTACTTTTTGTAGATGGAAAAACGGAAAAACGATCCAGATCCCCACGAACTATGAGACATCGTATCAGATACGACCCATTTTTACATCTCAATCTATATATCCATCATTCTAAATTTGAAGATCTAATTGCATACAAATTGATTAATTTCATTATAGTTCCCCATAATTTCGGGTTTGTTTGGTTTTGTTACCAAACCCGATACCATACCAAATAAAACTGGTTTTAAATCAAAATTAAAATCAATTTTGCATACCAAAATATCAATAAACAAACCAAAAATCTATTAAACCAACACCCGGTTTAACCCTTTCTCTCTCTCCTTTCACCTCTTTCTCCTGGTCGGAGAAACTCGGTCGTGTAGCTGAGTTTAATCACAATCTCTCAAACTCATCCGCTTGTCCTCATACCAGATCCAAATTCGATTCATCTGCAGTCTTCGATTTCTCTTCATTCGCCATCGACGAAGGATTCAGCGGTGGAAACTCCAACAAAGACGCAGCTTTTTGTTTTGTCGACAGTAAGCCTCCGCCTTGTCTTAGATTCAGAAAGAAATGGCTATTTAATCTTCACCACAATTGGAACCAGCTTCCTCAGTGTCGAAGGGAAGAAGCGTGATACGGAGAAGGAATGGTCTCGACGCAATGGTCTGTACAATCTCAACTGAAGCAACAACCACCACACCCACTAGTGACGTGAAGCTGCTGCGTCCAAATCTTCCATCGATATCCAGCCGGAGTGGAACATGCTCGAGCAGATCCCTTTCTCTTCATTCTCAGAGCTCTCATTCTTAGTTAAAGATCTAGAAGATCTTCTTCTCTGCGATGGAAGCGACAGAGTCAATCTCGGAAGAAAAATAGAGAAGGCAAAGGAATAATGGACGCGGAAGGAGCAACCTCTGTGGAGATAGAGAGACATTAAGAGAAAAATCAAAGGATTCTCACGGGAAAGAGGCAAGGAGGAGCAGTGGCCAGTGGGCAATCTGGTTTTCCTTGGAACCAACAATTCAGGCGAGACGATGGTGAGATACACCATAGAAGATCTGTTTAAAACTTCAGCAGAGACGTTGGGTAAAAGAACATAATACAATAATGGTTTGCTATGATTTTTGGTTTAATCAGTATAATAACGGTTTACTATTTTATAATTTAAGATTTTTGGTTTAATTAATACAATTACGGTTTATTGTTTTGTAATTTGGGTTACAAAATTTTAAACCGTAAGTGAACCAAGTTTGTAGAAAATTAAGTCTAAAATTTTATTTTCGGGTGTAAATAATTCTATAACTTTTATACAATGGATATATAGATCTTCAAATTTGGAATGATGAATATAGTTCATGGGGATCGGGATCGTTTTCACTGGAAAAACTGATCCAGTGTGATACTTCTACTATTTATAGTCTCTTTATTATATGTTTTAAATAATATTTTTATATTTTTGTAAGGTTTAAGAAATTTTGAATTTATTATAGATAAACTGTTTAAGTTTAAAAGTATATTCACTTTATATATCAATTGAAACATTTTTTAAAAAATATTTGTATTCCTGATTTTCAACACCAATTTTAAAGATTCAAAGATTTCTTGTTTTGATATATGATTTTAATCCAACAACTTTAGAACTAACTTCTTAAATACTCGAAGAATTACCAACAAAAAGTTAACATTGTTCCATTTCTGCTGCATTAATCTTTATGTAGACTCTTTGTCTGTAAAATGAAATTCAAATTTTGTAATAAGTAATTACAAGAAAACAAAAAGATTAATCCCCACTAAACCCGTTTACGTACGTTAGTATTTCCCCCTTTATACATACTGACATACACATGACAAAACACGTCAAAAGAAATATTATGAACTTACGTCAGAACCTACAAATTAAATGATTAACTTCGATTTAAACACTGAACATAAGTTTAATAAATTATTTAATTCCATAAAGACACTTTAATGCGTGATAATTTTCTACATCTTTATTTAAATAACAATTTCTCCCTTTTCCGGGGCTATGTGTCATCGAGTCCACCACCATTATAAATGATCGTCGCCTGCTTTCTCATCTAAGTTGTAACCATTTCCACTTGTAATCATAAAACTTCGCTACTCTGCTAGAGCAAAAAAACAACAACAAAAGATATCTCATCATCAATGGCGGAGAATAAGGTAAATCTGTCGATTAATGGACAATCAAAAGTCCCTCCAGGTTTCAGATTCCATCCCACCGAAGAAGAACTTCTCCATTACTATCTCCGCAAGAAAGTTCACTCACAAAAAATAGATCTTGATGTCATTCGTGAAGTGGATCTCAACAAGCTTGAGCCTTGGGATATTCAAGGTTCTTCTAATACTAAACCATAATATATAAAAAAACTCTAGCTGCCAAAAAAAAAAAAAAAAACTCTTTTCGTTTCTATCAAGTCTCTATTTTTGAACCATTTTGGTAAGCAAATGCAGAGGAGTGTAGAATCGGCTCGACCCCACAGAACGACTGGTACTTCTTTAGTCACAAGGACAAGAAGTATCCAACCGGGACCAGGACAAACCGGGCAACAATTGCCGGATTCTGGAAGGCTACCGGACGTGATAAGATCATCTACAGTTGTGTCCGGAGGATTGGATTGAGGAAGACGCTTGTGTTTTACAAAGGAAGAGCTCCCCATGGTCAGAAATCTGATTGGATCATGCATGAGTATCGCCTCGACGAGACTCCAACAACTAATGTAAGTATAGCTATCATCAATAAACAGAGAGTCCAGTGTAAGCAATTTATTCGTTTCACTAAGAAAAGGATGAGAAACGTTATAAAGGCGGTTTAAAAGGCAATATCCACACAAAAAGGAAGATATACAAACAATGTTTTTTGTAAATTATATAAACAATTTTTCGTATAATTTTTCAAAATATCTTACTTTAAACATTGTTTCGAATTTTCATTCTTATCATTATATACTTCCTAACATTGAAATAAACCAAATAATTTTTGCTAGGATTTCAAGAAAAAAAAAAAACTTCATTAAGCTTCTAAAATGGAAATGGTTCCCAAAAGCTACAAAATTAAATGAAATCCATATTTCATCGCTTGGAAAGTTGGACGTATAGGCCAAATGTTTATAAATTTACTTATAGGTACGGCATGTTCATTTTTTCGCTGTGTATTATGCACCCAATAGCTTGAGCACGTTGTTTACGACGTCAAATTCTTCATAAATCTCTTATTGCATTTTAATCTCTGATCAGTTTGTTTCATCCATTGTCAGGGATATTCTGAAGATCCAATGAGCTACAACGAAGAAGGTTGGGTGGTATGTCGAGTGTTCAGGAAGAAAAATTATCAAAAGATCGATGATTCTCCTAAAATCATTATAGCTTCTTCACCTGATGACACGGTGGAAAAAGAGAAGGTCCACCACCTTTCACAACACTCACAACGGCACCGTTTTAGACCACGTTCTCCTATACATGGACCGTTCCTGTCCCAACATTTGCATGCCAGAGATCCAAACGACGACTAAAACTCAACATAATCAAGACGATCTTTTATTCATGCAACTCCCAAGTCTTGAGACACCCAAATCCGAAAACCTGGTCGGCCAAAGTTTAATGATTCCAAACCAACTCGATTCCTCTCTGGTTCTAGAGAAGAAAACCGGCAGACCGGTTTGCAGTAATTGGGCTAGTCTTGATCGGCTAGTGGCATGGCAATTGAACAATGGTCATCATACGTGTAATCGTACGAGTTTTGATGAAGAAGAGGAAGATGGTGATACCATGATGCAGCGATGGGATCTTCACTGGAATAATGATGATAATGTCGATCTTCGGAGTAGTTTCACTGAATCTTCTTCATCTCCTTCGTCTTTAGACCCTCTTCTTCATTTATCTGTATGATTGTATATACACGTAAATATATATACAGAGCCGTGCTTATTCAAGAAAAAAATAAACAATGACTTAGGACATGTATTGATTTCATATAAAACTTTGGGGCAGTTTTACAAATATTTTCTCTTTTGTATGCTGTAAGCTTTTTATCCCTTACAAATATAAACCAAAAACTCAAGTTTAAACTATGTAATTTCTTTCAAAATTTAATCATTCTTTTCTTATTTTTTCTCACATATTTATGTATCACTTAATTTTTTTTTGTTAGTGAAATTTTATTTCAGTTATCTTTGTTTATATTTAATTTACAATCTACAAAAAAAAAATTAATTTAAAATATGGTATTTGGTAAATCATAATTTTTTCGGTTAATTGTAGATAAATTTTATAATTTTTCGTTTTGTAGCATATTTTTAACAATTTATTTATAAATCATTTTCCAAATTTTTTTATATGTTACTTATTAATAATTTAAAATAATAAACTATATTGTTTTGCTTATAGCATTAGAAACTTTAGAGGCTCTGCATACATATACACAAGAAAATAAAACATACTATAGTTGTATTACTTGCATAAATAAAAAAAAAAAAATTAAGTTTGTTAACAAATGTCTCGCAAACTATGATATCACGTCTAGATTTTGGGGTTTGATAACTATAATAAATGATTAAGAATACTGATAAAGTATCATTGTCGTTTTTGGACGATGGACATGTATAATAAATGAAGTGATATTTGTTTTGACTTAAATAAAACTAAGTGTACCAAATAATGACAGGGTAATAAGATTCTCGCTTCGTTATAATTAATTCAACTTTTGGTGCGACCGTCTTATCTTTTCTTTTTCGTTGGAGATTCCTCGTGCAAAATACGACAATCTACTTTATCTTACGTAAACAAACTCTTATTTGTTTCGCTAGACAAATAAGAAATTTAAGTTAGATCGAATCATTTATTTTTGTTTTGGCTGTTATAGTAGACGTCTTGTTTCAAGATTTATTGATTGTTATCTTATTTTCAATATATATATATATATATATATACTAATGTAATTGCAGGATTCATCATAGCATGAGCTTATTGCTCAGGGCTGATAGAATCCAGTTCTTTTATAATAACATTAAACAGCCCATGTGAGAGTTATTATAGATATCTTTCTGAACATTCTTCAATATCTCGTCTATTCTTTTTTTTTTTTTTTGAAACATGCAAAGTTGTATTTCTTTGGTTAAATATGATTCAATTATATTCAAATAACATCTTGTTGCATTAAAACATACAAATGTTCACTTGCCTGGCTAACATAGAACTTGGGTAAAAAAGAAATGGTTGAATATTATAAAAGAAATGATAGAGACTATAATTATGGTTCCCGGAAATTTGATAGAATGGGACCAGAACAGAACAGATGGTAAGTCATATATCATAATTTTATTTTTGTTTCTATTTGATTAATTTAACAAAAAGAGTTGTAAAATAGTTTTCAAACTTTTCTGATCATGACTACTGGTAATCTAGTAGTACTAGAAGAAGACTTATGTTACATATCTATAAAAGCAATGTCAAATTTTGGGATATACCGACAGAGATTCCATCACATATCATCAATGTATGTCTTATATATTAAATCAGAAGACAAGTAAATATTTTTGCTGTTAAATTATATATGTTATTAGTCTGATCCTTTGTAAGAACTATCAACAATAACTCGAAAAGGTGTAGTAAGAAGAATCATCAATTTATAGGGATTTACTAAAGTTAATATACCATATTGATATATAAGAGATATGGGTACTTGTTTTTGTCGATTGTATTTGAATTGCCCCCATCAATATAAAACTTGGGGAGACAGAAGACAGTCTTCGATAATGATCCCATCTCGAGATGCCTAGTACGTAAACCTTTCATGACAATCTAATAATCTCTTGAAATCATTATGAGTATTTCGTCTCTATCTCAGAGTTCATAAATATATTAATCGCTTGTTTATATATTCTGTAGACCAGTCGCATTTAAAGTCAAATCCAAACTTTTCCCTATGTATCTCTCTTTCACAAAGTTTTTCAAAATATAATAAAGTAAAGATAATATAAATTATTATTATGGGTATCTCAAAATCATTGAGAAATCCATACCAAAAATGTCTTTATTTTTGAAATGTTCATAATTAAATATACATATTTTTGTGTGTTTATATTTAGATTCGGTTTGAGAAACTTATGTTCAACCTTTTCCATTAAAGATTCTTTCGAATTTTCTAATAATATATTAAACTGAGATTTCTATTCACATTGGATATGCATAACATCAAGTGAGTGCATCTAAAAGCGAGAGGAGAAAAAGATTTCACCTTGCAACTTTCTGGTTGTAGCTTTCTAAGCTTTCATAATTAAAAAAAAAAGTACCTCATAGTATCTCACCCAATAACAGTCTAGATATAACATTTTGCATTTTCCGAATTCTTCTCCTAAAAATATACAATTTCCGTAGGATATATTTCGTTATCATCTTTTCTTCATGCAAAATCAAATTTTACATATTTTTGAGAAAAATGGACTTCCAAAGTTTAAGAATGATCATGAACTAGGCCAATGCTAGATAATAAGGATGGGTTATAGAATAGTTAAGCTGTAATCGGATAACCTGCAACCACATTGCTACATTTTAACACTTTAGAAATGCAAATAAAAGGTAGGGAAATAAGCAACTAGGATATTTTATTTTTCTAATTTGTTAAATAACACTCTTTGCATATAAAAAAAAGAATAATCGCCTCATATTTTGCAAAAATTATTAAAAATATTATTAAAAATTTGCTAAAAACTATATTTAAAAAATGGAAGCTTATACAAATGTTTGGAATAAAAAAAACATTCTATCACAAGTTTTCATTTTCATAAATTTTTAAAAATGTTTATTAATGCTACTCAATTACTTTTCCATGGACTGGTGGTGACTATAAGTGTATTGCTATTTTGAAAAGCCCATTAATACTACTGAAGCCCAAATATCAACCCATGATTGTAAACATGCCCAAACTAGACTTGGTTTACTCGTTGTACCAAAAAAAAAAAAAAACATTCTCTCATTTTCGGTTACTTATTTGCAACCCTAAGTGGGAAAGACAAAAAATGTTGAAAATAGAGTTCAAAATTCTAACCCTCATTTAATATATCTGCTCATTCTTGATTAATTGTTTTCTTATTACTAATTTTGTTTTTGGATGATAACATAGTAGAAAAAGCGTAAAAGGACTAAGGTTATATCAAAGGTATAGCAATTCTAACCACATGAAATAGATACATAATACTATTGAACACGAATGTTTTGTTTTGCCCTAACTTAAACGATGTAATCAAATCACTTATAGGTAATTTTGTTTCATTTCTATTAAGAGTAATGATCATTGTTTTGGCTAATGGGTTCCTAGACCAGAGAGTAGAGCGTGATCCCAATCTCAATCCAACTATTACTTCCCTAGCGAGCATGTGTCGATTTGATGATCGATGCATCGCAGTTCCTGACACCTCATCTCAAAATGAAACCACGATAAATAAATAAAAAAAAACAATTACGAATTGAACTTGCATTTCCATTATCGTTTACACATTTATAATTTTTTGCAAAAAAAAAACTCTTTAACTGTTCTGTCACACCAATGGGAAACAAAGAAGACAAAGGCTTTGTATTGATTTTTATAGTAACCATCTAACAAGAAAGTAGCTCTACCAGAGCAAGATCTTTGCCTTAAGATTCAGCAAAATCTTGAACACAGAGAGAAAAATTAGAAAGTTTTTCTTACAGTAATTAGATAATGATTCCAAGAAATTGAGAGATTATTACTATATTTTTTTAACTGCAACTCGGACAAAGAACAAGACCATTTTCGTTACACTTGGGACATCTCACCACTACGACGTCGCTTCCCCATCCTTTAACCACTTTGCAGCTTCCATTACAATCACCACACGGCAAGAAAGATAAACCGCCGCATCCATCGCATTCGCCACCGCCACCGCGATCTTTCTTCCTCGGAATCCCTATAAGCAAATCTCCGAGCATTCCATCTTCCACTAATCTCATCACCTCCTCTGCTCCGCCGATGTACTTCCCTTTAACAAAAACCCTAGGCGGCAACACAGGCTCTCCGGCCATAAGACTCGTCAGCTCTTCCCTGAATCCTCTATCCATCGAGACGTCTCTCTCGCATATCATTACACCGAAGCTCTCGATCGCAGCTCTCACAGCGTTACACGCCTCGAATGTCTTCCTCACGCCGCGCAATGACGTCGTGTAGATCACAACACGACTCTCTCCTCCTCCGCCGCCGCCTGGAGGACAGAGCTGGTTCTCCGATATCTCCGCGGATTTCGGATCTAGCGTTTGGTTTCTAGGGTTTTTACAAATAGGATTAGAGTTCTCTTTGTTTAATCCGCCGGCGGAGGAGACATTGCTTTTCACCGGAAGAGGAGAGAATCGACCAGAATCGGTTTCGAGAGCTGACATTAGCTCCCAGAAGTTAATAACCTCCTGCTCGGGTTTGAGCGGCGTTGGATCCTTGACGAAAATGGTGAATCTCTCGGGAGGAGTCATTGGTGTTGGTGCAGGTGCGGCGGAGGCAAAGGTGGAAGAAGGAGGAAGAGGGTGGAGGTTGAGAAGGTCGTAAGTAGTTGAGGTTAGTGTGAAGAAGTGGTGGTGGCAGCCGGCGAGCTGAGAGAAGTCGTCGTTTTGATTCAGGAGGTTGGAGGAGACGCAACCCATCGTCGGAGAGATTTGAGTGAAAGAGACGGTCGAGTCAGATTAAAGAGATAATCACACAAAAAAAAACTCATTATAAGAAAACACCAAAACAAAAATCAAAACTCGGAAAGGCACAATGCACGTTGAATGAACAACTTATTATATATAAATTTATATAAATAAATATTCGATAAATAAATTATCATCATAAATAAATAATTTCAATTGGACTAAATAAATAATTTTTCGATTAATGTATTAACGAATAATTTTTTAAAGATCTTTAAAAATCCTACGTAAATATAAATAAATAATTATATTTCAGATATATGTATATATATTAAAAATATTTTTTTTTCAATCAACAATATTCGTACAATAAGTCATTATTTTACAAAAAATATTCTATAGTTTTTTGTTTTTTCTCACCAAAACTTATTTCATCCTTTTTTTTCATATCGGAAACAAAATTTTATGAGTATCTTGCTCGTATGGTAAAAAATAGTTCTGTAAAGTGATTACTGTTTAATATGTTTTTTATGACTTGTTTAATGTGAAACTATTATCATCTGGTTTTTGATCATTTTCATAATTTAGTACACTCAATAATTTTATTATCGGTAGGCAATTCCATAACGACATCATTTTCGTTATCTCTTTCTTAGGTAATACAATTCAT
Organism: Streptanthus diversifolius; assembly: GCA_039880935.1. Taxonomy (NCBI): domain Eukaryota; kingdom Viridiplantae; phylum Streptophyta; class Magnoliopsida; order Brassicales; family Brassicaceae; genus Streptanthus; species Streptanthus diversifolius. Next base: position 6,807,814 of record JAXGFM010000003.1, on the reverse strand, counting down.
CACCAAGACTTGTGTTTATATATGTTATATTGAATCTCAAAAAAAAAATTCATAATTCTACATCAAATCTAGAAAAATTTATTTTTATAGTTTTAGAAACTTCATTTTTCTAGTCATTGAAAACTTTGTTTTTCTAATTTTTATTATTCTTCAAACTTCTAGACGTCTAAATATACTGTCAAAATGAATAAAAATTCATTTATTGATAAATGTATATATTATTTTTATATCAATAAATGAATAATTTTATTAAACAAATATTTTTTTATAGTTCCAAAAGTATTTATTTATAAAGGTTTAACTATTTATAGAGGTTTAATTAACTGTAGCTTTTTGTTTACTTTCTCATATATATTAACTTACTATTGTATTAACCACAGTTTTATTTTATTTTATGTTTACAAATATGAAACCACAACTTGGTTGGAGTAAAACTTTGGCTCTAGTTTAATACTTTGAAGAAATTTAAACAACTCTTATATAAATCCAACAAGGCAAAACCTCTTAATATGATCTTATCCAACCACAGTAACTATTTCGGGTTTATAGTTTAGACCCGGAATTAACTTTATTCGGGTCGGGTCGGGTCATAAACTTTTATAAAAATGCCCTCATAATCCGTCTTGGTCCCTTCGCAATTCCTTTTTTTCCTCCGACTTGAGCGTTTGCTACCACCCAACCTTCTCTCCGATATCTCACCGTCTCGTTCATTTGAGCTGGTTCACCTTCTCCGGCGGAAGGTTGCTTATACCCTCAATTAGGGTTTCAAAGAAAGACCCCAACCCCACCCCAAATCACGTTCAGTGAATGGTATCGTGTTCCCAATTTTCCCCGTTCTGATTGCACAACTCAGCTTACTCGAAGGTTAAATCAATGAGGGTTTTCATTTGGCTTCTCTCAAAGAAAATTTAGAGGCTTTTGATGAAGTTGTTGTTGGGTATCTGTCAGATTAGCTCTTGTTCCTAAGGTTCGTTAGGTTGATTTGTAATTTTCTAAATGTTCTGTTTTCTCTTCAAGGTTTTCATCAATTGATTCATGATACGGTTTTAAAGGTTCGGGATCTTCGAAGGAAGCTTGTCTCGATTTTCCTTTAAAGGTTCGGGATCTTCGAAGGAAGCTTGTCTCGATTTTCCACAATTTGCAATTGAAGAAGCTTTGATATGGCTGAACCTAACGGCAACGGTTCCCATAACGAGACTTCCTCAGGTAATGTATATGCTTTTTCTTTATCAAATTTTGTTTCTTACTTGTGTAAATTATCTGAAACTAGAGTCATTTCTCAATATTAACATGGAAGTTCGGTGCTTTTAGGTTAGCTGATGTTAGTTTTTACGGTTTTGAATTTCGGATTTGAGTTTTGTTAAGTAGAAAAGGAGTATAATTTGAGTGATCCTGGACATGTTTTAGGGTTTTTGGGATTGTAATTATGAAGTGGGAATTGGTAGTTTCATTAGATAGAGGCTAAGAACTGCAGCTTGATTAGATGATAGAGAGAAGAATCGAAATGATAAGGTGACCTTCGAAACAAGGAGTGTCTATATGCACTCATAAATTAAGTAATGATAAGGTGGCCTTGGAAAAAAGGAGTGTCCTCGTGATTCCTAAATTTGCATGATGTGATTATCACGTGCATTCCGACATTGGTAGCCAAGATTTTTGTTTGGTGAACATCAAAATCTATGTGTTGTCCTTTGCAGATGAGGATGAGGAATATGAGGACAACAACAGGGGTTTTAACCTGGGCTTTATCTTTGGAAATGTTGATAACTCTGGGGACTTGGATGCTGATTACCTTGATGAGGTAATCTACTTTACTCTTTAAGTTGAAGATATAGTTTTCACGGAAAAATTGGTCTCACCTTTGCTCTTTTGCTTTCTGGAAATGGATATCTGTTATTGAGTTGTAAAATTCCACCACCTGTACCAATGGTAACATTTCATTACAGGACGCCAAAGAACATCTTTCTGCATTGGTAGATAAGCTGGGTTCATCGCTACCAGATATAAATGTAACATTCTATGCACTCTTTAATACTTTGTTTCTTAAAAGTTTATAAGTGAGCTAAACGTGAGTCTTTTATGTGATTTTTAATCCTGTTTTTCTTGTACTGGGATGCCAAAAATGGTGTTTCTAAACTCAACAGTTGTTGGCAAAATCAGATCGTACAACAAGTGATCCAGCTGAGCAAGGTAATGTTGGCGGCCAGGGTCGTCTATCTCATGCAGTTTATATATCAATTTCTAGTGTGCATTCTACCGTTTCTTAAAACCCTTACTGGAGGAGTTACTAGGAATCGTGCTAGAAACTTTCTATCTCGCAGTGGACTATCCCATCACACGGGTCTTGCATTATTTCTACTTCGTTGTAGTCATAATCTATTTATGCACATTGTCCTGCGTAAATCGTATAGAGCATTTTAACAGCTTATGTTTGAGTTCTTTAAATATGCAACGAGCCCTACACATAGTAGTTACACACTAAGACTATTAACACTACCAAATCCTGGTCATCAGCTTCACTGACTGTGATGGTATGTCGTGTAGATTATGATAGAAAAGCTGAGGATGCTGTTGATTATGAGGATATTGATGAACAGTATGATGGGCCCGAAGTTCAAGTAGTTAGTGAGGAAGATCATCTACTGCCCAAAAAGGAATATTTTTCGACTGCAGTTGCTTTGGGTAGTCTAAATTCTAGAGCTTCTGTGTTTGACGATGACGATTATGATGAGGAAGAAGAACAAGAGGAGGAGCATGCGCCAGTTGAAAAAGCTATTGAGACTGAAGTGAGGGGACCAGGTTTGCGTTTAGAAATCTTTTTCTTGAACAAAACACATTCTACAGGGTACTTTTGTTGTGTCATTTCATAACTCTCAAATCGGTTTAGCAGAGTTATTCTCCCGAAAAGAATTTGTTAAGCTCAGGCAAATGATGACGCACAAAATTATAATCATTTGCGTCTATAAGTTCTTGAGATCAGAATTGTTGAATTTTTCTTAGATGCCTCTTGTGCTACTGTTTATGACATAAAAAGTGTCGCTTTGCAGTTGTCGTAAAGGAAGACAATGCCTTGGAGTATGAAAATGAGCCTAGAATCCTGGAAAATGAGGATCATATGGACACAGAAAGTGCCCAGGAGGTCAGTCCCCCCGACACCCCAAAAAAGGGAAACTGTGTCTCAAACAACATATCTATTATCTGCTGTGGGATGATTTTGTTCTGTTAGTGATCTCATCAAAACATTCAGGAGGAGGTTGATGAGTTATTGGATAAGAAAGGCGCCACCCCATTGCCTACATTGTATGTGGAAGATGGTATGGTCATATTACAGTTCTCTGAGATATTTGCTATCCATGAGCCACCACAGAAACGGGACAAGAGAGAAAATAGATATGTCACTAATAAAGGTATGTGATCTGGAATGTTCTTCCTGTTTAATTTCTTCTGAAACCTTATTGGGTGTGTTAAAATTTGCAGCATCAAATAATAATTCTCCAGATTGATAGTATTTTCCTTTCAATATAAAGGCCATTAGGTGTTGACAGCAAGAAAATTTTTCCTCTTATGTCGCTCAGTCTCGTATTGCCAAGGATATACTAGATTTGTGTAGTTGCTGCCTCTACAAATGATGTGCTACATTCTTTTTCTTTTTCCAGGCAACTTCATGTTTTTTTCTTTTTCATCTCTCCCTCTGTCTTGTCGTTTATGTTGTCTCTGCATTCCTCTTTTCATCTTTTTGTTCGTAATTCATTTCTTCATGTGGAACTCGTACATCATAGCCTTCTTTCGTACAGACAAATACAAATCTATGGATATTTCTGAGCTTGTTGAAGATGATGAGGAGGTACTTCTGAAGAGTCATGGTATGATCGATATTCATGCAAAACAAGCTGATTTGATTCAGCTGGATGCTCCCTTTCCAATTAGAGACGGTTTACAGCTGGTAAAAGCTGGCTCAATTGGAGGCATCACACCAGAATCAAGAGAATTTACAAAGCTAGGAAGGGATTCATGTATCATGGGTGAGCTGTTGAAGCAAGACTTAATTGAAGATAACTCATCTTTGTGCCAGTCTCAATTATCAATGGAAGTTTTTCCTCTTGACCAACATGAGTGGGAACATCAAATTCTTTGGGAAAAATCTCCTGAAATTAGGGGTAATTCTGGTGATAATTTCGAATCTGGACTTGAGTCACTAGGTATGCTGGTTCAGGGAACAAATTCAGAGACGGAACAAGAAAGCTTGAATGTGATGAACTCGAGAGAGCAAACTCAAGCTGACAAGAATTTGCTTGTGTCTTTTTCTGGCAATCTCTTGGAGTCTTTTGGTTCAAGAGGTTCCCAGTCTACAAACGAGTCCACTAACAAACGTAGACATCATCCACAACTCCTAAGGTTAGAATCTCAGTGGGATGAGGATCATCGTAGTGAAAGTGACGTTACTGGAGTGGAGAATATAAAGCGACTTGAAAGCGATGCTCTTGGGCGCTTTAGCAAACTTGCATTGCAAGAGAGAGATATGGGGGATGAGGCATGGTTAGATAGTATAATATGGGAATCTGATAAAGCGTGCAGCAGGCCTAAACTAATCTTTGATCTTCAAGATGAGCAAATGGTCTTTGAAATTTTGGATAATGAGGAAACCAAAAATCTTCAACTTCATGCTGGAGCTATGATTGTATCCCGGTCTTCACAATCCAAGGATGAGAGCTTTCAGGAAGGCTGTGAATCAAATTCTGGGTGGCAATTCAATATTTCTAATGACAAGTTCTATATGAATGGAAAAAGCTCTCAGCAACTGCAAGCAAACACTAATAAATCCGGTGTTAATAGTTTTAGAATTTATCATTCAGCACCAGCAATTAAATTGCAGACGATGAAGAATAAGTTGAGCAAGTAAGTGGACATTCTTTTATTGAATTTATTTTGTATGTGTACTCTAAAAGTTTCCACACTGGATGTTTCTTTTACATCCATTTTTTACTAGTGTCTGCTAAAATGTTTTGAGTTAACTCATTGCAGTAAAGACATAGCAAATTTTCACCGGCCCAAAGCTGTATGGTATCCACATGACAATGAGCTGGCCATCAAGCAGCAAGGAAAGTTACCCACCCGAGGATCCATGAAAATTGTGATTAAAAGCCTGGGGGGTAAAGGAAGCAAGCTACACGTTGGCATAGAGGAATCTCTCTCTTCTTTAAAAGCCAAGGCCTCGAGAAAGCTAGGTTATTTCCCGTCTACTTTGTCTGCCGCATTTTGGCATGGATTCACTGACAAATCTTGGTGCTCACTTGCTGCAATTTTTTGCAGATTTTAAGGAGACAGAAGCAGTAAAAATGTTTTATATGGGAAAGGAACTTGAGGATGAAAAGTCTCTTGCTGTACAAAATGTTCAACCAAATTCCTTGGTCCATCTTGTACGTACTAAAGTACATCTGTGGCCATGGGCACAAAAGCTGCCTGGCGAAAATAAATCTTTGAGACCTCCTGGGGCATTCAAGAGGAAATCTGACCTATCTACTAAAGATGGCCATGTTTTCTTGTTGGAGTAAGAAAAATTTCTATATGAGACTTACCCTATCAATTTGGGAACCTTTGTTTTGTTCTTTTTGGCATGCGACTTTGTGGTTATTTTCATCTATGACTAACCAGGAAAGACTCTTATTGGAATTCCCCACTTCTTTCATGGATTTGTGTAGGTATTGCGAGGAGAGGCCGTTGATGCTCAGCAATCCAGGAATGGGTGCAAATTTGTGTACATATTATCAGAAGTCATCTTCAGAGGATCAACGTGGGAACTTGTTGTGCAATCAAAGTGACACCTTAGGGAATCTGATTATTCTAGAACCTGGAGACAAATCTCCTTTCCTTGGGGAGATTCACGCTGGTAGCAGTCAGTCATCTGTTGAAACAAACATGTATAAAGCACCTATTTTTCCGCATAGATTGCAATCAACAGATTATTTGTTGGTCCGGTCGCCCAAAGGAAAGCTCTCTCTAAGGCGTATTGACAAGATAGCTGTTGTCGGACAACAGGTTTGCCTTTCGCAAGATTATCTTATAAAATTTGTGTCCTAGGTGTTACTGCAATATCTATGTTATATACACAATAAAAATGAATCTGTATGTTCCATGCTTGTGATTTAGTAGAGTAATAATGGAGCTTAGTAGTCTGAGCGTATTGAATTCTATTATCTTTTACGTTACTACTTTTAACGTTTTACCTTTGCAACTTCCGCGTCGATGTCCTAGCAAAATTTAAGGATAGGTGATTGAAGGGTATAGTAAAAGGGTTAACAGATCTAAAATAAATAGATATTTTGGGGAAGGTACTCTAGTGACCAGACAAATGTGAGATACTCATTTCATTTTTGTTTAAGTCGCATGAATCTGGTTATAAGTTTAACCTGCAGTATTCTTAATTGTGGCAGTCTGCAGCTTATTTTGCTTTAGTTTCAAAATGTCGGCATGCTCAGATTAATTTTTTTTCCAGGAACCTCGCATGGAAGTAATGTCTCCTGGATCAAAGAATCTACAAACTTATTTGGTGAACAGGATGTTGGTTTATGTGTACCGGGAATTTATGAAGCGTGATTTGCCCCAACCAATTGCTGCAGATGAGCTGTCTTTCTTATTTTCTAACCTAACAGATGCAGTTGTCAGAAAGAACATGAAACTTTGTGCTGGTTTGAAGGTATCTCATCAAATTCTGACTTCTGCATAAACAGCATCTAGAGTTACATGCTTACGCTTTTTTTTTGGCGTCATCATGCTTTTATTTCATATTATCATACTGACCCCTTACATAAACGTACAAATGCAGAGAGATAAAAATGGCCAGCCTTGTTGGTACAAGAGACCTGATTTTCAAATTCCACCGGAGAATGAGCTGAAAAAGCTGGTGGCACCAGAGCATGTTAGTTTTTCCTTTTGAGTTCATTTCATGGTTGAAATACACGCTGTCTGCTCTCTACTGTTCAGAGTTGCAGTTGCAGTTAATGAGCTTTTGATTGCTGTTACCGGAATTATACTCTTTAAGAAGCATGGTTTTCTATATTTTGTTGACCTAGGTGTGTTCCTACGAGAGTATGCTGGCTGGGCTGTACCGGCTCAAACATTTAGGGATCACCCGGTTTACATTACCTGCCAGCATATCAGCTGCATTGACTCAGCTCCCAGACGAAGCTATTGCTCTTGCCGCTGCATCACATATCGAGAGGGAGTTGCAGATAACTCCATGGAATCTGAGCAGTAATTTTGTTGGTTGTACGAATCAGGTGAGCATCACTTATCTATATTGGGGAGTTACATAGCCAGTGACTTCTTATGTTAGGAACTTAGGATCAAGTCACCTATAAGAATCCAAGAAAGGTGTGGTCATTATAGATACGCCAGGGGGAGACATTATTTGTACTTTTCTGCCTAGACTAGAATCTATTTCAGCTCCATTTACACTAGTTTTGTTAAGAGTCTTTCCGAATCTTGTCAGTTGAAGTGGATTTGATGCTTCTGATAAGTCATCGCTCATGCTTTAGTTACCTGGCCGGTTGGATGCTTACATACCTGATTTTCATTTGTGGTTTTAGGATAGAGCAAACATAGAGCGTTTGGAAATTACTGGGGTTGGCGATCCGTCTGGACGGGGTCTAGGATTCAGCTATGTCAAAGCTGCACCAAAAGCACCAGCTGCAGCCGGGCATATGAAGAAAAAGGCAGCTGCTGGTCGTGGAGCCCCAACTGTCACTGGTACAGATGCTGATCTTCGCAGATTAAGCATGGAAGCAGCTCGAGAGGTACACTTCTTTATTTTATGTCTAGGAACCTAAACGGACATCTTTCTTACAACCCATTTCTTCTTCTAGACTTCTTCTACGGTAAGATTCTAATTAAGATAATGGTTTGGCTGATCTCTTTACAGGTTCTTATCAAATTCAATGTTCCTGATGAGATAATTGCCAAGCAAACTCGATGGCACCGTATAGCTATGATACGTAAGCTATCAAGTGAGCAGGCGGCATCTGGTGTGAAGGTTGACCCTACAACCATAGGCAAGTATGCCCGTGGCCAGAGAATGTCTTTCCTGCAGATGCAACAGCAGGCCCGAGAAAAGTGTCAGGAAATTTGGGATAGGCAACTTTCGTCCCTTTCAGCTTTTGATGGTGATGAAAATGAAAGTGAAAATGAGGCAAACAGTGATTTGGACTCCTTTGCCGGAGATCTGGAAAATCTACTTGATGCTGAGGAAGGTGGTGAGGGGGAAGAATCTAACATGTCTAAGAATGACAAGTTGGACGGAGTTAAGGGTCTCAAGATGAGACGGCGGCCATCTCAAGTTGAGACTGACGAAGAAATTGAAGATGAAGCTACTGAATATGCAGAGTTATGCCGACTGCTGATGCAAGGTATGCGCGTTGATCTAAGCATTTGTGCGATTAGCTAAAGAAATTTTTGTCAACGTATCACTGACTGGTGATGTTTATTTAGATGAGGACCAGAAGAAGAAAAAGAAGAAAATCAAAGCTGTGGGAGAAGGAATGGGGTCCTTTCCTCCTCCACGGCCAAATATAGGTTTTCAAATTGCCGAACCTGTAAGAAAGGCCACTTTCATTGACAAGAAGCCTATTGCCACCCAACCTGATGCATATTTCATAGTAAATGAGAGCACCTTCAAAGACACTAGAAATGTCAGTACATGTTTGCCTCTTTCCGATTATTCATGAAGGCTTGCATGTGTTGACAAACTTGTATCTTGTATTGCCCTCCATTGGCAGGTTGATAGCCCTATTATTAAGACCCCCAAAGGTAAACAGGTGAAAGAGATCGGCAGTTCTTTGGGTTCGCTTAAGAAAGTCAAAATACTGAACGAAAACCTAAAGGTACAATTGAATCAGTACAATATAGTTAATTTATTCTAGTACTCTTATGGTCATTCTGAGGCGGTGTCTTTTCTCACGGTCTAAACCAGGTATTCAAGGAAAAAAAATCGGCGAGAGAGAACTTTGTTTGTGGAGCCTGTGGTCAGGTATAACTGCTTTTTAGACTATTATGAATCTAAACTTGCTTCTCTGAGAAAAGCGTTTGATTATTATCTTCATGGCCAGCATGGACACATGAGAACCAATAAACACTGCCCAAGATATAGAGAAAATACAGAAACACAGTCCGAAGGTATAGATATGGATAAGTCTGCGGGAAAACCGAGTTCTTCAGAAATATCAGGCCAGGTCAAGCTGAAACCTATCAAGAACAGCAAGGCTCCGCCAAAGAGTGCAATAAAAGTTTCTGTAGATGAAGCTCCGAAGGGAGATACTTCAACTTCCAAAACTGGGGGTCTCCCTCTGAAGTTTAGATACGGTATCCCTGCTGGAACGATGTCAGATAAACCTGGTACAGAAGGTCCAGGAAGTTTCGAGCAGGCAGCGGTGTCTGACACTGGGACTAAGACCAAATCTAAGATCAGCAAACTCAAAATATCAAGTAAGGCAAAACCTAAAGAATCAAAGGTTGAATCTGACAGACCTGCGCATTCATTGATGCCCACATATAGTAGAGAGAGAGGGGAGAGCGAATCTCACAAGCCTTCTATTTCTGGACAACCCTTATCTAGTACAGAGAGAAATCAAGCTGCCTCAAGCAGGCACACTATCTCTATTCTGCAGCCATCATTAAGCATGGATAGAGATCAAGCTGAATCTCGTAGGCCTCATCTCGTGATACGACCGCCTACTGAAAGAGAACAGCCTCAAAAGAAACTTATTATAAAACGTTCGAAAGAGATAACTGATCCTGACATGAGTAGTCTTGAAGAGAGTCCGCGGTTTGAGTCCCGGAAAACAAAAAGAATGGCAGAGCTGGCGGGTTTTCAGAGGCAGCAGAGCTTCAGATTGCCAGAGATCTCTATAGAGCGGAGACCAAAAGAAGACAGAGGATGGTGGGAAGAAGAGGAAATAAGTACGGGAGGGCACAGGGAAGCAAGGAGAAGGAGAGATTATGATGATATGAATGTATCAGAAGAACCGAACGAGATAGCTGAGATCAGAAGATACGAAGAGGTAATACGGAGTGAGAGGGAGGAAGAAGAACGACAAAAAGCCAAGAAAAAGAAGAAGAAAAAGAAGCTGCAACCCGAATTAATAGAAGGGTATCTAGAAGATTATCGTCCTCGAAAAAATGATAGAAGATTGTCAGAAAGAGGCCGGAATGTTAGAAGCCGGTATGTGTCTGACTTTGAAGTAAATGGTGCGGACTATGCTCCTCAACCAAAACGACACAAAAAAGGAGAGGTAAACTTCTCTTTGCTTGCTTCCATATTTATTACTTTATGTTATCGTTCTATGGGCAACGTAGCATACTTTCATGTGTGTTTACATATCCTCACCATTGCTATAATTGCTATAATTGTCTATAACATAGGTTTTATTTAAATCTGAGAGATCTTGAAATTTAAATCTGAAAATGAAAAAAAAAAGTCAATTGATTATACGATTCTGTTTCCTCTATTCATTTACCAACAGGTTGGCCTAGCAAACATCTTGGAAACCATAGTGGACACACTAAGACTTAAAGAAGAAGTGTCACGCCTCTTCTTGAAACCTGTTTCAAAGAAGGAAGCTCCGGACTATCTTGATGTTGTGAAACGCCCGATGGATCTCTCGACAATACGGGATAAGGTACGGAAGATACAGTACAGAAACCGCGAAGAGTTCAGACACGACGTGTGGCAGATACAGCTCAATGCTCATCTTTATAACGACGGGCGGAACCCAGGAATACCGCCTTTGGCAGATCAGTTGCTGGAGCTTTGTGATTACTTGATAGATGATTATGATGATCAGTTAACAGAAGCAGAGAATGGTATAGGTCCCAATGACTGAGAGAGAGAGAGAGAGAAAGACAGTGTTTTAAGATAGAATCTGTGATCATTCCTCTTTAGGCCAAAAAAATGGGGATTTTAGCTTAGCTAATGATTTGTACGAAAAAAAGAGAGAGAAGTATTACCATGTCTGTGTAAAGGTAAAGTGATGGAAAGAAATGAAATTTTTTTTTTTGTTAACTTTTGAGGGTTTCACTAATGTGATGATTCGAGTGGCGTTTATCTCCGGTTCCGATATCTGAAATATACTTGTTGAGTTTGGTGTGTTCTATTTGATGCCCTATGAGACGTTTTTTCAAGTAAATTTGCTTACTACCAAATTGATATTCAGATAAAATTTTGTGGATTATGGTAGTAACTGTGAATTAGATTTGTTGATTATTTGTACTGAATCAATAACAAAAGTGAAGGTTATTTTTGTAATTGTGACTTGTGAGAGGGAAACTGTGGTACTAAATGGAATTTCATGTTTATTTTTTTTTAACCAAAATACCATTTTTTTTTTTAACGCAAATACCATTTTTCATTAATGATATCAGAACCTATAAATAGGTTATTACAACCTAACATTAGGCTAATTCAACCTTACAAAAGTTAATACAACTTAAAAAAATAGGCTAAAAAACAACCCAAAAATAGACTCAAGCAACGCCAGAACCACTGCCCGAAAGCATAAAATCGTGGACTGAATGTATAATAAAGTCAACTCTCCTAGGAATTAGACCGTCTAAACTTCCCGATGAAAATTTAGACTTAACCTAGATGACTCTATTACGCTACAAGATTATCCAAAATAAATACAAATAAAACGACCCTCCAAAAAACGATGGTCAGATCCACGAGAAATCCGATGATACAGCCAACAATCATCAGCCAGCCGGTAACAATAAACCAATAGAATCTACTTCGGTTACGCTTGAAGTATCTTCAAATCTTGTCTTCTTTAGATTTGAAACTACTATACGCAACCATCGTAGATACGTCGAGGTCTCGGATATCTCCTAAAAAACCACCGACCTCCCTTAAACGGCGAAGATGACAGCTAGACAAAAGGCCAGTGATAAGTTGAATCGTGGCACGACGGACTTAGACAATCCACAAATCCGGAAAACCAACATCGAAGCTCCGTCCTCAAGAACTACATAAACGTGATTACCCAGATTGTTGATAATGTCATAATGCCCAATCGCCAAATCCTGAACACGAAACACTGAAAGCCAAATGCCAATCGCAGACGCTGAACGTCATCATAGAATGCAAACGCAAAAATGCAATCGCATTCACCAAACACAAAAATGCATTCGCATTCGCCAAACGCTGCAATCGCTAAACGTAACGCCGTGAACGCCGAACGCCGTAAAACGCCAAAACGCCACAAACGCCAAAAGCTTCAAACGCCAAACGCCACAACGCAGAAGGCCGCAAACGCCAAACGCGCTAAACGCCAAACGCCGCAAACGCCAAACGCCGCAAACGCCAAACGCCCCAAACACCAAACGCCTCGAACGCTAAAACGCCGCAAACGCCAAACGCTCAAACGCCGCAAACGCTCAAGCCGATACGTCCAACGCCATACACCGGGAACACCAAGGTCTCTAACCACCGAGAGATGATGAATCCCATAGACCACCGCAAGCTCAGGTTCACCCAAGGCTAGGTTCACCCAAAAGCCACCGCAGCCGAGATGCATCCCCCTGAACGCCACCGTCCTGAAACACAGAGACGCCTAACCGGTAACATAGGGACCAAGGAGAGCTCGAGCCACCATCCGCACAGAAGAGAGAGAAGAGCCGCACAAGAGCAAAAGAAAACGAAAACGAGCCCTCCCGGCGTCTTCGCCGACCACCAGGGAAGCACAGATCTTGTTAACGGCTGGGTAGAAGAAGAAGGTAAGTTACCAAAATACCATTTTTCATATCGAGTTTCAGCCAAAAAGGCATAAATCGATTAATTAAAATACAAGTTAGTCAAATTCTTATAACGCCGGAATAGCCCGGACTCAGAGAGACGAATAAATCTGGTGATAGCTGCTCTAAAAGAGAAAAAAGAAGGAACCAAACAAGATGGTTAACTTTGTGTATCTATAAAACAACCTTTTATGATACTTTTGAGAATGGGCCTTTTGATAATTAATAAATAAAAATGAATTTTTATTTTTGATTAATACAAAATTAGGAAATCATGCGACACATCTCTCTAATTTATATACTTTTAAATTTATCATATATTTTTAGGATTCCAACCCTAAACCCAGCATCACCACCACATAATAAAACCATTACATTAAGTTAATAAAAAAATAAAAATTGAGACAAAATTCAATCCATCGTTGTGTTTGGTCGGAAGAAAATCCATGGCTTCTCTGATGAGGCAAACGCCTCCGGTACCTTCTAAGCTCGGTCTGTCTCTTCTTCTTCTTCTTCAACAACATCATCCTCCTCTCACCTCTATCATCTCCTTGGCGACTCAGAGAAGAAACCCAAGTAATCTTACTCTCAATCTGTGTCGTTGCTCGTCGTCATCCATGACTGTGCCGAGCAGCCCAAAAAGGAAGAGAACAAAGTACAGGAAACAGTACCCTGGAGAGAGCGTTGGTATAACCGAGGAAATGAGGTTCGTCGCCATGAGATTACGCAACGTTAATGGAAAGAAAGTGGATCCTGAAAGAGACAATGAAGACGAAAGAGACGATGATGATGATGATGATGAATTAGAGGGAGCGACTTGGAGTCCGAGCAAAGAAGGCCTTCTTAACTACTTGGTTGATAGCAAGCTTGTCTTCGATACTATCGAACGAATTGTAGATGAATCTGAGGATGTGTCCTGTAAGATATCCCCTTTTTTTTGGTTCTTGATTTTGAAACTTTTTTCATTTTAATTCTCTGTATTTTGTTTAAGGACTTTTGGGTTTATGGGGTGCAATTGTACAGATGCTTACTTTAGGAGAACAGGGTTAGAGCGATGTAAAAGTCTTGAGAGAGATCTAGAATGGTTTAGAACAGCACAAGATTTAGCGATACCGGAACCAAGTCAGATAGGAGTTTCGTATGCAAAGTACTTGGAGGAACAAGCAAAAAAAAACGCAGCTTTGTTTCTTTCTCATTTCTACAGTATCTACTTCTCACACATTGCTGGTGGTCAGGTTATCGTAAGGCAGGTAAGTTTCTTGATGATGATTAGTGATCTGATAAGTAAAGTTTAAGATTGGTATAGATATGAGTAAATTCAGGAAAGGTTGAGGTTTATCGAGATTTTTAATGGTATGAATGAGAACGAGAATGGTAGATTGTGATAAGATATTTCTTTCTTCTTCACTGAGACTTGACTAACAAATTGTAAAATTAGATCCCAAGACCAAGCTTGATTCTTTGTCTTGAGTTTTGAAAATGTATCATGAACCTAGCTTCTTTTGGTTCTATTGAATAAATGAAGGCAAACATGTTCTGGTTCTAACTTGTATCAAATATCCCATGATTTAGACTCTCATAATTGCTTGTTTCCTCTTTCTATATACGTGGTTTTCAAAATGTAACTGAGCAAATTGATTTCGTTTAAGGTGTCAGAGAAGCTTCTAGAAGGGAAAGAGCTAGAGTTTAATAGGTGGGAAGGGGATGCACAGGACTTGCTTAAAGGCGTTCGTGAGAAGCTCAACGTGCTCGGAGAGGTGAGACAATGTCAAATCCTATTCTTAATAAACTCTTCTCATTCCTTCTCCAGTTGCCAAAACTAAATAAGTTTTCTCTCAATGCTTTTGGTAAATGATGAAGCATTGGACTCGGAACGAGAAAAACAAATGCTTGAAGGAAACCGCAAAGGCATTTAAGTATATGGGGCAGATAATTCGCTTGATCGTCTTGTAAAAAAGCATCTTGGTGTCAAAGTTATCATTTCCTCCATACAAGACCCTCACTATGCTTAAAGACTTTCATGTTGTCGAAAATGAATTTGCATTCCTTCATCTGGCATTTGTGATCTTGCTTATTCATGGCAGCGCTGGAATTGTACCTTATGAGGGCCAAAAGCTTCCATAGCTACAAAGAGCAACCTAGTGTAGCTAGGATTTATATAAGTATAATGCAACACCATGGAATTATGTTTTTTTGTACGATTGACAAACTAATGGGCATGAATTGGGCCCATTCAAGAAAGGATAGCTTCAACACTTGAGTTCCGCAGCGTCAGACACACCGGGCAGGCTAGAGCTGTACGGTCACATTCCGGGCAGATACTCAGATGCCGACATGGCAATACCACCACCGTCGCTTCCCTTGTCCGGCAACTTTTACATCTCGGCCGCCTCATCCTCTCTGGATCCACGTAGGATGATTCGGCGTCATCCAATACGCTGCACAGTAACCCTTCCTCCGCCGCTCCACTATCTTGCGCTACCACACAGCCACCGCCGCGTATGTCAACCGCCTGCTGCAGCTGCGCCTGCAGCGAAGCGGCGGCGGCTTCCTGAGCATTGGCTCTCGCTCGCCAAGCTTGAGCCTCCGCTCTAAGCTGCGCGTCACGCGCCTCAAGCTTATTGTGAAGGCGAGTAGCTCTCTCTATCTCTGCCTCTTTCTCCCTCAGCTTACGAACAAACGTCTCCTCCAAGGCACCAATAAGCGCATTATAGTGCATCTTCCTCTTCTCCGCTAACGTACGCCGTAGCTCCTCCGCCTAAAAAATGGGAGACTTTACATTCCGACGAGAACAAAAATCAAAATTTTTCGAAAACCCAAATTGTCTCAGATAAAAATTAAAACCTGAGCATGAAGAAATTGGTCGAGCTCTTCGCTTTGCCGATTGATATATGCAGTGACAACATCTTCATACGAAATGGAGACAAGATTCCGCTGGTGCTGAAACAAAGTACTAATCTTTTGTGTCTGTTCTTCACCGGAAAATAACCGGAGTCCTGTGTAGACCATATTCGACGGCGGATGGTTATAGTTGTGTAACAGAGATAAGTCTATAACTTGAGGAAACTGAGATTGCAGAGGTAATTGATAATTGTTTGTTTCTCTTCCTCTTTTGATATCATTACAACCTATAGAGAAGACGCACACATTCTCAGAAAAAAATCGGAGGTTTTTTTGAAGTTTTCATGAAAAAAAAAAAAAACAGAACTTTATGAAACCTTCAGTGTTGAACAACATATGGGTTTGATCGATAATCTCTTCTTTCCCGTTTCTACTCACACACACAACATAAAACCGTAATCAATAATAACAGAGGAAAAACAAAAACATATATAAAAAATTTACAGAGAAAAACGGACCTTTTGTTGAAGAAGATGAAATTGGCCGAATGACTATGTTGAGCTTGAACAGCCATTTTCTGATAACAAATAAATTTAATGGTTAATCATCTTGACGTATTTGAACTCTGCCTCTGTTTTTTGTATCCACCTTTTACTCTCTCTCTTTACAAAAAATTGAGGTGCGATTATAGAGAGAGACAATGAGGAAGAAAGAGTCTTTCTTTTTGGGTTTTGGTTTGTTAACTTATTTTGCATCATTTCTTTGCTCTTAGGCGCTTTGGCTTTTTATTCAGGATTCTCTCTTGTGTCTTCAACCACGCCATTACTTTCGCATATTCCCAGTAAAAAAACAAAAATAAAATTATACTATTAAAAAAGGAAACGGAAACCAAAATTTTGTAACTATTTGAGTTGGATACCGGTTTGTATTCGACCTCAACTAATATCGTAAATATGTATTGGGATATTTTGTACATTTTTTTTATTGGAGTGTTAAATTTACTACGCAACACAAAACAAATAAAAGAAGAATTTTACAAGAGTGGAATATTGTTGACTAAAAGCAAAATTGTAATTTTTTACTGTACAAAAACAGAGGAAACATTAGTTTAAAATACCATATACTAAATTTGTGAATATCTCTAATACTATGATAAAAATGAAATATAAATTTTATTATTAATTTTTAGTTTTAAAAATTGGGATATTTTTTATATGTATAATTTCTAAAAAACATCAACATATATTTAAGTTTCGAATGAAAAGATTGTGATGTATAACAAAAAATAAAAATTAAGGCAAATTTCGTTATTATTCGATCTGCTATGCATTATTCTCATCCTCTTTCACATCGTCTCATTTTAAGCTTTTCAGTACTCATTTTAATCTTACCTTTTTATATAATTTTTTATAATGTAAGTATATATACATATGCATTTATATATATATATATTGTTTCTTCCAAATAACAAGTATATACGCAACCTAGATGTCATTACTGATTTCAGAAATAAGTACTTTTACCATATGCCAACTTTTTAATTACTATAGAATGAAAATATTTCTATAATGTATAGGTTTAAGATTCCAGTAATTTTTGTGCGAATATAATAAAAACAGAATTTAAATTCTTTTTCATATTATAACAAAGGTTTTTAATCACTAATCTCTTAATCAACATGAAAATATTCATGAAGTGCACTGCACTAACCTTAACATGTGGAAAGTTGCTTGACATAATTATAATAACTTAATTTGATCAACAGACGGCAACTTCTTCTCAGCTTTTTTGTTTGTTGATATTTTGGTTACATTAATTATTCTTGGATATATAAGTGGTTATATATCTTTCATTCCTTTTGTTTTTCAAATATCGTATAAGTAACACATTAGATGAAAAGAACGAAAATTACATGATTGATAAATCATATAGATGAAAAAAACAAAAACTTCTCTCTGCAAATTAAAGGTGAAATACTATTTTATTACTATATAATTATCAGTTTCAAAAAAAAAAAATCATTAAATACATGTGATATTATAGATATAATAGATATAAATAATATTCAGCACATTTGTCCAAACCATTAATGTAGAAATTAGGTGGTAACAACAATAATTATTGTAAACTTAAATTGAAATGAGCACATTTGAGTTGTTTCGTCTCAAGTCGACCAACAACCCATTCAACATGTTTCCAGTTGGTTTGCACTTTGCAAGATGAATGATCTCATCAACGTATATTTATATGCATATGTATTACACACACGAACAAAAATGCATATGTATAAGATATGGTTAAAACTAGAAACAAAATGAACGGTTATTTTAATTCCCAATAAATTTTGGATGTATGTTTGATCGGTAGTGGAATTGGGGCTACAAAACATAATGAGAATCTAAAAGTTTGGTTTTAGTCATTTTCAAAGATAACTCATTATACACACAAAACACTGTATACGTGTTGAATATGAAATATGCTGGTTGGATTTTATTCCAAGAAAGGTCGGTTTAATTAGACGGACCGGTTATCAAAACCAAACCAACTTCTTATTAGTGTCAGTGATTTGATTTTTGAAATAGTCTGACATAATAGACTCAACTCGAGTGTAATAATTCAATACTACAGAAATAATCTTCATTATGAGTGAGTTTCAATGAGAACAATTTAAAATCTAACAACATATAGTGAAAGATCAATAAAAATCCAAAGAGATACAATTAACAAGCTTTCTCCACTCCCGAGTTCCCATTAGCTAATTTATGCTCATCACTACTTTACACAAAAATCTTCAAACATTCCGATTCACCGACAGGACGTTCTTAATGTATGCTTTTGTCTTCACAAAGTTTCAACCTCGTCAAAAGATAGGAGCTGCTCGCCCATTTTTTCATGTGTTTCTTCGCTGATCTCAACATTTTGGAGACTAACCGGGAAAATCCTGTTTATGTCGCATGTTGAAATGGAAGAATCTTGACCACATAGCTTTGATTTCATCTCTATGCAAGATTTGAGATCCTCTTCGGTTCTTGCTTTGTTCAGTTTGTCTACTATTTCATTCATAGCTGAAGTTTTCTCTTGCAATATACGTCTTTTGATCCGTCTTTTGATTTCATCTTGATCATCTGATTTACCACCCGGTTTCTGAACCTTTACCAAACCGGCTTTGACAGTCTCTTTGATCCTCTTCTTGAAGCCTTCTGTTCTTGCGGAGTCCGATCTCAGCCTCAGTTTAAGCTCCGAGACAGTCCTTTCCTCGTTGTTTAGCTCAGAAGCAGCTGCTCCGGAATCCCCTTCAGGAACAGATGCCAATGAAAAGGCTTCTTCGAGTAAATTCACATTATTCATGTACCGATCAAAAGCTTCATTTTCCACTTCAATGTTTCTGTCTCTGTACTCCTTTAGCTTCGTAAACCGCCACTCGTTTAACGCTTCAGCATCCTAGAGAATGTAGACAGAACACAAATACTGATACGAGGAAAAACTACAAGTAGAAGATTTTTCGAAGAGTAACGTCAACAAAATACGTCTTCATTGGTACCTTTATCGTCAAAGGCTTTCTCTGGCGAGAAGCAGCATTCAAGTTATTAAACTGAGCAAAGTTGCTAGAAAGTTGTCGGATTGATGAAACTCTAGTTGTACTCCTGAAGCAGTTAACAATACAAGAAACATATCAAAGGAACCATCTTTTAGTTCCATAAGAACATATATATATATATATATATATATATATATATATATATATATAAGCAACTATCACATGGGATTCACTTGCTTGCAAAAGCACAATGGAAGTAAAAGATAAGAAAAATGGTTTGTTTATATGTACCCGGGAGTGCCTTCGGATGCTTTCTGCTCTGATGATGGAGTACTTGACGGCGTCTTCTCAGCAGACGTTGCAACTCCTTTAAGAACTGCATCGATAAGAACACATAAGCCGAATATTCAACAACAGTCCATGATAACATCTCAATATCTCTAAGCTAATCACAAACAACTCTAAAAAAACCAGTCTTATGATACTCTTATCTCTATTGGTTTGATTGTTCCTCAATGACCATTCTTTGCATGCATAAGTTACCAAGTGAAAGAAACTATCACAACAATTCCCCTAAAGAGTGATACTTCGACAGTCATGAACATTAAAAACTCTAAAACTGATTTCTGTAACTGATTATCATCTCAAATTGGATAGATTTGGAGGAGAAAAAACCATACCGTGAATCGGGCAGGGGTTTTCAGCTCTTGAGCAACAACCCTTGCAAGATTGGAAAGGGCATCTGCATTTGTCACATCCAAGCAATAAAATTAATAAACCAATATCATTTATTCCAATTATATAAAGAAACTGATCATCTGACGATAAACCGAACCTTGAAGTTGGAAACACTAAAGCTCAAACCTTAAAACAAGCTCAAGAAAAGAAAAAGAGATTCATCATCAGGTCATGGAGAAGACACAAACCCCGAAACTTATACACCCTAGATTAAACCGAAACTGTAGTATACAGGATTAATTCGATTCCTTTCAGATTTATATACAAACTAAGCGTCCGAAATCGAAAACCCAGATATAAGAAACCTAAACGAAACAATTCGTAAAAGTGAGCGAGAGAGAAAGAGAGGTTGCCTGGAGCGAGCGACGTTGCCGCATTGGATACACTTTGGTTTGTTGAGACCACGGAGAGTTTTGGGAGGCGTGACGGCGGCGGAGAGACCATTGTTACTCAAAGACGGAGACAAAGCCGCCATCTTTCTTCACCGGGGGAGAGATATGTGAAACGATACTTAACGGTCAAAATTTAAAACCGTTATTCACGAGAGAGAGAGAGAGAGAGAGAGAAAGAAAGCCAACGACCCAAAAATCGTCAAGTAATTGGAATCGAAAGGGTTTTTATTTGTCGCTCTGATTTTGGAGAACTTCTCTCTCTTCTCCTCTACGATTTTTGATTTAGCGGTGGTTCTAGGGCTCCGGTTAATTAAATTGCCACATGGCACGTGACTCGCTTTTATGGCCTTGATTTAAAGCCCATTACCTTTTTTTTCTTTGAATCGATCCCGATTTAACCAAACCAGATTATTCATCATAAATCAATCGGTTTTTTTTTTTGTAAACAAATCAATCGGTTTATATCAGGAAAATTTTGACACAAAATAGAGATATTAAGAAAATAAAAATATTTGAATAAAGTTATTTTTTGGTTTGCGTCAATTTTATGATCGATTTTGTCAAAAAAAAAATTATGATCGATTAATTATATTTATAAGTATTACTTCCTCCGCTTTTATTTAATTATTGTTTCAGGTTTTTAATGGTCAATTTCAGTTTTCAATATAAAATTTATTAATTTTTAATATTTATGACTATCTATATTCTGCAATCTATTTTATTACTGGGTAGATTGTGTTTAGATAGCAACTAATAATGTTTTTGTTTTAAAAAAAATAAAAAAAAATAAAGCTTTCTTAATCTGTGTGTTAAACCTAAAACGATATTTATAAAAAATAGAGGGAGTAGTTAAGTTTGCTTTGGTTGAATTGGTTCGATTCATATAAATTTTGGGAGATTTTGTAAAATTAGGACATATATACTTGTTCTAATATATCTTTTTACTTTGTTTTATATTTTTGGTTTGAATTACCCTCATATATAATTAATTTTAAAAAAAAATATTCTAAAAACGCAAAAAAATATATATTCATATTCATATGTATAATTTTTTTGGTGTAAAATCAATCTTAAAAAATATTTATTAACTTCTTTTAATACTAGTAGAATACACATTTTATTTATATGAGACAGTAAAATTTGATTTAAAAGGATTATTCTTTCTTCTACTTTTTTTTTGCTAGAATTCATTTTCTAAACTTTGCTATGAGTTCTATCATGTATTGAGTATACATTCTACGGTTTTTTATATCTTCTACTATTTTTTGAATATGCATTCTACAACTTTCTATATTTTTTCTACCGTTTGTAAAATATATATTCTATCATTTTTTCTTTATCTACCAGTAGTAGAATCTCAGTTCTAAAAGATTTTTGCAAATATTTTCTCAAATCTAGTGAATACTCTCCATATATTTTATTTCTTTTTTCTATTCTATACGTATATTAAAAAAAGTTTCATCTTTTATTCTTCTTTTACGCTAATATTTTTTTATTCTTTCAAGTTTTTGTAAAAAAAAAAATTTCACTTCTTCCTTCTATATTAATTCTTCGTTCTTTTCAAAAGATATATTGCAAATCTATATAACTTCTAATAAGATTTTTCACTATCGGAAGATAAAGAGAGAAGGAGGCAGAGTTACAGAATAAGGAGGCGGAACAAAAAAAAGAAAAAAGATTTCTAGGAAATCATCTTTTAAAAAATTAGATTTTGAAAAATAAAATAAAAATTATCAAGGAATCACACATGGGTTAAGCCTATTAATCAATTTTTTCGTAGCGGAATCATATCACTGCACTAAATCTTTTTTGAAAATATATAAACAAACAATAATTATAGAATAATCTGGTAAAGCAAAAAATTAAAAAAATGAATTTAATTAATATTGCAAAGTACAATCGAATTATCATTAAATAAAATGAAATTAGGACAAGTTTTGATGATGAATATATATATTAGGATATTGTAGGCTTTTATTTGTCCATTTTAGCAAAAATTTCTTAAATTTTTTATCATCTCTTGATTATATAGCCTTGATTGTTTGATTTGCGTTGACATTTGTCTATCTTTTTCTAATAAATTCATAATCTCGAGCATTTTAAAACAGAAGTTATTTATTGCTTGAAAAAGCAAATGCCAAACATAAATGAAAGATTCTCGTTTATGTTTAAGTGTATTGTGACCATCTAAGAATTAAATGAAATGATGGAATAAAAGGTTAATCTTGGTTTAATCATATCAGTAGTTTTATATTTATTTCTAGTAAGAATCGGTCTTTGTCAAAAAAAAAAAAAAAAATCGGTCCTTATCAAGTATGAATAGATTTTGTGAAAAAAACATATCTTTTAATTCCCTTTTTGTAGGATCTTTGTGTGGATCCAGTTGCAACTTTCTTGTGTATATAAGAATGTTAAAATTAATTAACAAAACAATAACTCATTCTGCCAATTGACTTCTACCTTGAAACTTTTATCTCGACCTAACATTTGGTATCAAAGTTTCAATCATGACACCATAGATTAAAGCTCTGATACCAATTGTTAAGCTTAGATTTAAGCTTTAATGTAGAAGGGTATTGGCACAAAAAGATTTTGAAAACATAAAAAGAAATGCATTTATATTAACGTCTTGCATTCGATTCCACAATGTTTTCGTTCTGATAGGAATCTTTTTAGGTTCCAATTAAATTCCTTCTTAACTTATATAGTTGGAATTTAAGAGATATTATAGTGTTTGTACGCAAATGTGAGTTTCTTGTTATTATCTTATGCAAATCGTATGTTTACTTTTTCTTGATATCCATGTTAAAGTCTCTGTTATTTGACTTTGCCAAATGTAAACTCTGAGCTGCTTATTGGTGACCGAGAGGTGAAAGCTGACATGAAGACTATCGAAGAAGAAGGAGGCAATCTCTTGATTGGCACGCCTGGAACGTTTTCAGACATAATGGAACGAATGGAGATTCGTGATTTCCGAAATCTTGAGGTAGTTTTCTTTTATCATGGTGAATATATTTGAAGATGGATGGATGTTGTTAAATCTAATGTCTAAACAAGTTAAAGAAAGTTTAGGTGATTGGTTAAAAAAATCTGTAATTTTGATAACCGGTGAATCTTTCTGCAAATGTAGATTCTTGTTTTAGATGATGCAGATAGGCTTTTGGATATGGGGTTCCAGAAACAGGTCAATGACATTATATCTCGCTTGCCAAAGCAACATTGAGCTGGCCTCTTTTCAGCTACACAAACAGAAGGTGTAGAATAGCTGGCCAAGGATGGGCTTAGGAACCCTGTGAGAGTTGAAGTTCGAGCTGAGTCAAAGTCATCGTGATAGAGGACATAAAATTCAAGCATTTTGTATCTACAATAATTCATGAACACTTGTGATATTTGGAAACTGTTCTTCGTTTTTATTTGTTAATGTTCATGCCCACTCTATCCATCTTCTCTTAGTTTTCATAGTGGTACCAAAAAAAAACTAGAACTCGATACATTTGTTTAAGTGAGGGTCTTTTACATATCTCTCTCTGGTTTGTGTCTGGCGCCAGTTGGTGTCGGATTAGTCAAGAGAAACTCGGTATTAAATGTAAAGATTTCGAGTGGTTGTAAGCTTTAGACTAAAAGAATGAATATGATCATCGAGATATCTAGATAGTTTTGTCTAGTTTAAGAATGAATAAACCGGCTGGTTCAATCAACGAAACCAAAATCCTAGATACATGTTGTAAGTGTGTTTTGATAGTAAAGTAGCAAGAACAGAACCACGACAAACTCTCGAAGAAGCCTTGAGCGTAAACCAAAGCCCATCATCAATGTCTCATCTAAATAAAGCCCCGCAAACCAAACAGTTTGACAAACTCTGTAGATACGTTAATGAAAAGATCAGAGAGTTTTCAGAGCCTTAACGGAATTTTAGTGCGCACAGTTTCATAGAGCTTTCGTTCCTTTGTCTTTTGGTAGTTTGATGAGAAAGAAATGTTGGAGTGATGTACGGAACATGTGAGTTTCTTGTGGTCGAAACCTTACACCAAAAAGTATATATATTTTGATTATTCGATCATCAATACACTTCTTTGCCTGCTAGCATATTTCTGGTGCTAAAGAAAAAACATTTGCGTAATTTTAAGCTAATTTAAATTAATAGTAATTTGATTTATCATTGGTTTAAGTACTATCGACATGACTCATGAGTCCAAACAAAGAGCAAACTAAAACATCTCTGGTCATATCAAAGTCTCTTCTTATGTGGGTAAATCTACTCTTCATATTGACGATGGCAACGTCCCAGACTTTCCCTGTTCATCCCATTTCTCAACCTTTCATAAGAAAAGGAACAAAAACAAAAAGAATAAAAAATTAGATTTTTAATCAGAGTAATAATAATCATAATTCTTCTTCAATCCTTAATTAAGAAACAATTTATGTTAAGAAAGATTTGCTCACCAAAGTTTCGGGGCAAATCGAACGTACATAATCTCTCAAGTTGTTGCAATAATTCGCATCTCTTCCTTTATTCTCAACACACCTATGTATTTTATAACATTAAATACTTTAAAAAAATACTAATCACGCAACCTTAATCACTTATTTAGGTGATAAAACTTACTTATGGTATTGCCTATACCGATTGAAGCAATGTCGCGTTTCATTAGTCACTGGAAACTGTTTATCCGCGGCCGAATCAGTCTCTCCTCCATCTCCTCCTCTCTTAGCTCGAAACGTCGCTTCGTTTTCCGGTGGCGGCGATACCGTGCCGGGAGCGTGAGCTGGTCTTGGCGCTTGCTCGCCTCTCGCGACTTTACTTAGATCGCGTGATCTCATCTTGTCGTGTGGATCCATTTGCGCTGACGACATCTCCGATCAACTTCTCGATTTTTGTGGATTTTCCTTTTTAATTTTGTTTGCCTTCCAAAGCAAAGTTTTTAAGACAGAGGATCCATGCCACGTCATAGCGGTTAAGATACACGTGGCATGTTCGACAGACCTGTACGTGTGTTTCTCTTGTACAGTACGGTCAAAAACATGGGACTGGTCTTGGTAACCTTCATTGTGATACAATGGGCCTAAATTTAGCATATTTATATACTGTTAATCGTACAACTTGGACCCGACGTATAGTTACCTGTCCGGCTGTCTCTTAGATCATTTTGTAGTATAAAAACCTAAATTCTAAAATCTTAAATCATTTTGTATCAGTGTCTCAGCCATGGAAGCATGTGCAGAAGAAGAAGGTTACAAAGTGACGTGTAAGCCTCTCAAGCTTGCTTTCGATTGATATCATGATGCAGATACTCAAACGATTGCCGGTTTAGACCAAAGAAAAAAAAACGATTGCCGCTTAAAACCCTAATAAGATTCATCTCCATATCTAAGCTCTTGGCTTCCATCATCCGCAAATGATAATTTATGAAATTATTCTTAAGTGAGCCACGGAGATGTCTCCTCCTCATGTTCATACACGGACATAAGGATTCAGGCTTCTCATCGGAACACCCAAGATTTGATACACATGAAACATCATCATCTTGTATTGATACTTTAACCACCTATTATGAGACTTGATACATACGGAAGGACACGTAGACGACCATTTGTGATCTGAGGAAACATAGCGTGAGAAGAGTTTACATACAAGCAATTCTGAGGAGTGTAAAAGTCTATGTTTCCTCTGGTCAGGTTGAGAATCTCATGTTTTTGTAAGAGTTTTTTCTTCATTAGTTGATAAATCAGAAGAAAGTATCATCATGTTCGTCTCCAGACCATCTTTTGTTCTGATCAGTTACCTAATTGAGCTTTATCTAGTTTCCTTGGGAAGTTTTCATGATTTAGTAAAATATAAATTTTAAATTTATCCTTGTAAACTCAAAATTGTTTTAGTAAAAATTTTTTTGGGTAAATCGTATATATATATAAAAATTTTAAAAATTACAAACTTGAATGTGTGTAATTTTTTAAAAAACGGTACATATAGTGAAAATATATATTAATTAGGTTGTATGATGAACAGGATTCTATTTCCATGATCTATGTTATAAGTTTCGTGGTCCATAAATCTCTACCATTTTTTTCATAAGAGCACTCGCACCTATCCTTCAATAAATTAGATAGATTAAAGCACTATCATGCGGATTTGTAATATGAGTGATTAAGTTTAATATTTAGTAATCAAGCGACTCTATGAAAAGGTTAGGTGAATGTTGTTCACCAGTTCATAAATCAAAACAAACTGTTTCTTTTTTGTTTGTGGATTTAAATCACATCTCAGATACCCACTTTGGCTTAGGATGATCACTATAAGCTAAAAATCGATTAAACTATATCACATTTTTTAATATTTAATTACATTTAAATATTGTTAGACAATCGGACGAAACAATTTACGTGGTGTGAGTGGGGTTGGCAGCATCATGACACATGCTTGTTCCAGAATAGTTTCTTTTTTATTTTATAGTACTTCATATAGAATTAAAAAAAAAAAGACAAAAATAATATAATTAATATAGAGTGGAGTTTAAAGTTTGTGTCACGTTTTCTAACAAGTTGGGGAGAATCAACGGCCGAGAGATGACATCATCGGCAACATAAATGCCGTTTGAGGGATCGGATGGGCAAAAAAAAAAGAAGAAGATGACGATAATGGGCCCACCTGAATAATAAATAAAATAACCCATTTAAAGCGTTAAAAAGCCCACTCTCAGTACAGAGAGATGCCGTTTCGACTCTCTCAGGCCTCTGCCATTCTCTTTCTTTATTCCCGAAAAAGCAGCATCTCGACCCATTCTCTTCTGCCTATAACAGCACAACACGTGACATATAAGTCACCGCACGTGCAAAACTCAACACTCATGCTACAATCCTGAAACCATGATTTTTTTTTATATTTACATTTTCCTTTTAACTATTTTTATCAACGTAATTATTTATTATTTCATCTAAAAGTTCTGTTTAGATTAACAAGTGTTCTTAAAATAAGTCGCTGAGTAGACAATCATTCATTTCAGAAGTGTCTTTAGATTCAGTTTTTGTTATTGATTCACATAAACATTCTTATCGATTTGAATCGCAGTAACTTATGATTCAACTATCATGTGTTTAATAGGAACTTGACTTGCAAAACAAATGTTATGGGAAAGTCAAGCAAGTCATAAAAATATATTGGAATCAGCACTATCTTCCAAATGTCAAATAATCAGATATTTTTTCTAAGAAAGAAACAAAAAATCAGATATTATAGTAATTGCAAAAGTAGGGCAAACTTTAGATAATCAAGTGAAATAACTTTCTTCTTCTCCCTATTCTCGGGTCTATGCATAATTTACAGACAATATTTGTTGATATCATATTTTAAGAAACTAATAAATGAGATAGTATAAACAAAAAAAAACAAGAAACAAGTACATCGAAAGCAAAAAAATGCCTTTATTTCATTCACATTTGCATTGCATCACATTCTTTTTTTTTATTACTATATTTGTCTTTTTCACAACACTATTATATATTTACATATATACCCTTTGATCCCAAAATATACAGGCACATGTACTCCTTTCATACTATTATTTTCCCCACTTTTTAACCCCTTTTCATATCTACTCGACACTATGATGTTAAAGCTTCTCTTTTTACATTGCTTTAGACCATTATAAATATATATACACATAATACATATACCCCACAAACTAGTAGTGACTTGTTATTAGCATAAGACTATATATACATTACTATTTTCTTTAGTATTCTATGATTAGTCCTCCAAATGGAGCACGGTGCGGGACTCCCTTCCTTCGTTTAGCAATTCGACGATTCACTGCCGATAGAGGCGGTGTTGATGGCGTGAAGCTATTATGAATCATGTCATCGTTCTTCTTGAGCCTCCCTATACTAGTACTACTGCTATACGACTCATCAGAATCTGATAGATTATTTGTCCGATCCTTTCTTTTCTTGTCTAAGTTCTTAGATATTCCAGAGATCTAGTAACAAAGACAATACAGTAAGTATTAGGGTTATCTTAGTAATTATTCTCCAATAATCACAAGAAAGCCATGAAAATGAAAAGACCTTTGAAATGAGAGATTGCTTTAAGACGAAGTCTTTAATTGACTTTGATTTTTCTCCCCTATTTTCTCGTCAACCCAATTGCTAAGTATTAGTATATATTTTTTTCAATGGAGTTACTATCATTGTCCCCACATTTTCTCAATTCCCATCAAACAAGGATTAAAGAATAATAGACGGTCTAAATACAAAATCAATATAAATAAAGAAGTGATTGAACAGTTGTTAGCCTACCTAAATCAGCCTTTGATTATGATCTCCCAAAAAGCTAAGTTAATTTTCTCTTTTACAGACCCAAAACACTAGAGGTTACAACTTGATTTTCCCGCATTTTCTCAACCAAAACAAAGAATCTCTTATGACTCTCTCAGATTCCATCAACCAAACAACCCCTTCAAGCATTTAAGATCAAAGACATATAACTCTTTTGACTGTGTTTTTCACTGTAATTTCTTTTCTCCCAAGCATATTATTTATTTCTAGAGAAAATAAACAAGAAAACTTTTTTTTTTTATTTTCTCGTTACCTTGCAACCAAGAGAGCAGAATCTGAAGGAATCGACGAGGCTCCGATAACAGACTTCGCAGGTATTAACAACACCTTTGCCTGGTCGAGGTTGAGGTCTCTCGTTCAAAAAGACAACCTTAGCACTGTTAATCACATACGTCTGAACTCCTGTTATGTCCAGAAATTTCTGAATCTCCGACACCCTTATCACATCGTGATACGATGATCTCCTTATCTGTAATTTTTGATCAACATACAAAGGTCAAAATCACCAAGATAAAATGAATGAAAACAAAAAGTAGATTTACCAACCAAACTAACAAAAACCAACAATATGCTGCTTTTCACCCTCTTTATCTCTCTCAGTAAAAAAATATATCAGACCTTTTTGGTTTTTAAGTAAATCTGAAATTGGAAAGAATCTAATATTATGAGTCAGAGAATAAAAATACAAACCTGAATGGCGTGATGATCCTTGTGGAAAGAGAGGCAGAGAGCACAGAGAGGACCATTGGTACAGTCTAAACAGTACATGTTACACTCACTCTTGTGTGAATCTGCGTGTTGTTTGCATTGTACGAAGAATTTTTCTCGAAGCAGAGGTTTAAGCCATAGAGGCCACCTTTTGTTGTTTTCTTCGTCAGCTCCCTATAATAACAAAACAAATCTCAAGAGGATCAGAATTAAGAAAGAAAAAACAAAGCAGAAAAATGGGACATACTCGATTGATAACTGTTCTTATTTGGAACAGAGTATAATTTTTTTTTAACAGAATCAATTTGGGTGAAAAAAGATTCGAATTTTGAAAGAACCCATTTGGGGAAAAAAAGAAGATTGATCATAAAAGGAGAGGTCTCTGTGGTACTTGAATCGATCACTGAAGTAAAGATAAAACAGAGCATTTATAACCAAATTGAAGAGAATTCATTTGAGAAAATATAAATCAGATATTTTACAAGCTGAAACCTCTCTTCTATTGGTGGATTATTATTACCATGATGATTCTTTTGCTGATGGGTTTGGTTTCTCTGACAGTAGCTTGTTAAATCTCTTCGATTGCCAGTTTTTAGTGAGAGAAAGATGAGAGAGAGAGAGAGAGAGAGAGAGAGACGTGTATAAAACAAGAAGGAAGAGGCGTTCTTATCCGCACAAAAGTCGACTTACTCACGAACCTAAAACCGAACCTGAAACCCGAAGCTGAGATATTTGCTTTTGCTACGGAGGGTTCAATGAACCGAACCCACCCTCCCACTTTCCTTATTTCTTCTTCTTCTTCTCACATTTATTATTGTTAAATTCTCCCCAAAAATAAATATAAATTCTTTGTTCATTACCTTTCTAATGTGATGGGATATAATCAAAATATGCTCTTCACTTCAAGACTTTGTTAGAGAGGAACATAAAAACCCACTAGGATCAAGATTGTTTTAAAAACAATTGATTTAGATCGTCATTAGTGAACAGTAACGTATTCTTAAGGGCAATTATCTTTTGATACTATCTAAGGTTATTTCTCTATTGTTAAATCTTATTATTAATTTTACACGTGTGACACGAAGTTATCCTTTTCATAATATGATTTGTTTTGAAAATATATTTTAAAAAAATATTATTATACTTCTTGAAAAATGCACTGACATTTTTTTGGTTTTTCAAATTAACTGGTTTTTGATATTAGAAAACGTTTAATTTAAGAGAAATATCTTTCCATGGATCAGATTCAAATTTTTGTCACTAAAACGGACGCAGCTGAAAAAATGGATATAAATAGATTTTACTAAATGGGTAAAAATACTTTTACCCTTTTTCCACAGCTGGTTAAAATATAAAAAAATGAAATATTAAAATGAATTTCAAAATATTTATATTAAAAAACTTTCAAAATTTTATTTCTAAATTTTTTATCAAAAACAATTCGAAGTTTTTTTCAAATTCTTTTCTTAAAAAATTTCTTAAAAATTTAGGAAATATATACTTGTTTTTAGAAATGGGTTACATACTTTTAGAAAAGGTTCATAAACCTTTTCTAAATATTTAAAAATAGTTTTAACATGTATAAATTGATTTTAAACAGTTATAAAATGATTATAAATATGTTAAAATGATACTATAAAATGTTTGAAAGACAAAAATGATGCTTTTAAAATTTTAGGAAGGATAAACATATTCTTAGGAAGAGTAATATATTTTTAGGAAGGGTATACTACTATTAGGAATGATTTACATATTTTTAGGAAAATGTTCATAAGGCTTAATAAAAAATCAAAAATTTAACATACATAAAAATATGTTTTAAAACTTTTAGAAAGGATATAATAATATTTAGGAATGGTTTACATATTTTTAGGAAAATATTCATAAGACTTTAATAAACAATTAAAAACGGGTTTAACATACATAAAAATATTCTTAGAATTTTTTAAGAAGGATATACTAATATTTATAAATGATTTACATATTTTAAAGAAATAATTGCTAAAACTTTAATAAGCATTTAAAAATAGATTTAACATACATAAAAATATGTTCTTAATATTTTAGAAAATATATACTAATATTTAGTAATGATTTACATATTTTTAGGAAAAAGTTCCTAAAACTTTAATAAGCATTAAAAACATACATAAACTATGTTTTAAAAATTTTAGAAAATGTATATTAATATTTAGGAATGATTTACATATTTTTAGAAAATGGTTCCTAAGACTTAATTAATAATTAAAAATAGTTTTAACATACATAAAATATGTTCTTAAAATTTTAGAAAGGTACAATAATATTTAGGAATGATTTACATATTTTTAGAAAAGAGTTTCTAAAACTTTAATACATAAAAATAGGTTCTTCTTATGAATAGAAAAAAGAGAACATAAGATTTATGTGTATCTAATTCCAACAGTAATGATTACCTTATAGGGGTCTACTACAAAGTTTAGGATTATCTTAGAGACCTAGATATACTTGGAGAATAGATACAAATAAATATATAAGTATATCGGGAATATCTTTGATGGACACATATAATATTTATAACACTTCTCCTTGGATGTCCATTATGAAAAATAGTTTGTAATGTGCTTTTAAGATGCTGTTTTATTAAAAATCTTACCATAAAAATTCAATGGAAAAAACCACAGTTAAAGGAAAAAAATGCAGTACGCATTACTTCCCTTCATAAGGAAATAATTCAAAATCTTCGAGATTATGTAATTCAATATGATAAAATGACTTCTTCAAAACGCCTTGGTGAATTTATTTGCCAAGTCTTCACTAAAATGAATTTATAGAAATTGCATCGTCATTCTTCTATATTGCATATGTCTTGTTGGTGATATATTTTTGATCATTATCTTTGATTATTTTAATATCATAATATATATGAAAAAGAATTTGAAAAAATGATATGACTTTCATTATTTATAATATGAACACTCCTTTTTGGGAGTTTCTATTTTACCTATTCTTTGTTGTCTCGTTAAAACTTTAGTATATAAAAATCTAGTGGGATAAAAACCATGAAAAAAAATACAGCCACATATCATTATATTTCTCCTTTTAGAGGAGTAACATTTGCATGGTATGCATTCTACTCATATATATCATCTTTTGATAATTAAGCATAGCCTTTGTGAATAGTCGTTCAATTTTCATCTAATATACATGGTCATTGATTTCTAATCCATAATATCATTTTGACATAGATGATAATTTTTTGGTCTATTTGGACTTTACCAAATCTTTTTACATATAGTCTCTTAACATTTTATTGTGCATATAGGTATTTTTCTCATGAAAGTTACTCTTATAACATTTTTTCATATCATACAGAATTACATCTTTCAATCATGAAAAGATCAATAACTTTCTCAAATAATATATTAAGTATGGTAGTTCAAGACCAAATAATTTTAAGACAGTTCATGGTTCTTGGTCCCTATTATATCTCATCTGCCAATAGTCATGTTACCTTCTTCCTCAAAGGTCTCAGATTAACCTTCAATATAAAAGTCAAAGATTGATTATGCTGCTGTGATTGTTTCATTGATGGAATTGAGTATCCCTTCGCTGCAAATCTTGCTTAGTCCATGTCTCCAGCCCCTCAATAAAGTGAAACATCCCTTCTCGACATATCATGGTTCTCGGTCCTTCATATATCTCATCTACCAATAGTCACGTCACCTTCTTTCTCCAAGGTCTCAGATTGACCTTCAATATAAAAGTGCTGTGATTGCTTCATTTATGGAACGAGTACATTTTCTTTAGAAATCTTGCTTAGTCCATTTCTCAAGTCCATCAATAATGCGAAACATGAAATCCTCCCCTATCGTACTTGGGATTTGTAACATCAAAGCCCTCTTAGCTTCTTGCGAGATTTGTAGACCCCGTTGTGCAGATAAAATTACTGTTTAAGCTCCTTCTTAAACAGTAATTTCACCAATGTTTTCCCACGGTCGAGGTCAATGTTCAAACTCATCTTGAACCTTACTCTTTTCATATCTATGTTTGGAAATATTGGTGGGCAGGGTATCTCTACCCGTAGTCTCGCCCAAGTTGGATCCATCCCTGTCATTATTTCTCGCCAGTTTTCTAAATAAAAAGGATAAGTAAGCTTCACAAAATTAGAACCCTAACTTTAAAAGAGAAAACAAAATATTAATAGAAGAAATGAAAGTAATACTTATATTATTTAGAATTGGTGGATGATTATAATGAGGAATTTTACTTCTATTTATACAAATAAAAATTAAATTGGATGGTGGTGATAAAAAATCTAACGGTTTTAGATTAAATGATAAGAAATATCAAAAAATACAATAAGTAGTAATTGATTATATATTGAACTGAAATTGATGTAATTTGATTAAAGATGATTTTTTAAAATATAGTCTTTGAAAAATATCCTAGAAATCTTTCATGATAATTTAGAATCAGCTAGTCATTCTCTACTTATCCAAATCCACAAAATAAATAAGAAATAATATAAAAATAATTAAATAAAAATGATAAATTTTTGGACCCCGCCAGATTATTTGGTTGAAAATCCTCGCTGCAGGGGATCATCTACATGAAAAGGGACTAATATGATGGTCTGCCACACGACCTCCTAGCAAAGACCAAGGTAATTCATAAACATAAATGGATATCATTTTAATTTTCAATATCATTTTTCTAGCTATTAAAAAATCAGAAATAAATAGGTCTCAGAAGAAAGAGGTTTTTTTTTAAAAAAAAATTACATTTATGCAAACAGAAAATGAATTTATAAGCTTTTTCTACAAGTTTCTAGCCCAAAATTTCTATTGATTTGCATTGTTAACCTTCTGAAGAAAAATACCAGTTCAACTCAATTTGTTCATTTTGATCAATGTTTATATGAAATATCATAAATTTAATAAATTAAGGTTTTGTTTTTGAATTGTTGCTTACCTGGTCTGGTATATAAGCTGAATATTTTTTCGCGGGCCATAAACATCGCTAAAATAAACCTCTAAAAAAATTAAATTAGAAATACGTAATTTACATACAATTTGTATTAACTTGTTAATTTTTATATTGTTCGCACATAAAATAACAAGATAAAATATTAACAATTTCTTTAGGATTCCTCCAAATATAGATCACTTTTCTGATGTAAACATTATATTCAATGCATGGTGAAAGACTTTTTGTAAATTCTTACCACACATTAATAATTCTTCTACGCTTCATGAAAGTAATACTAGCTCAGATCTAAAATTAATTATCAATCTCCTTCCAGGAACCATATATATATGAAATAAATATCCTGCATAACCTGATATTAATAAGGAGGACGCAATAAATTGTGATTTCTTGTTGTGGTCATTAGTTTTGAGTTCCAAATTATTTTCTAAGTTATGAAGATGGTTTAGCTACTAACTGAAATTTCTATAAACTATCAAATTATTAAAATTTTTAAAAGATTATGTGATCAAAACAAAACGAAATTATGTATTTTAGATTTTATTTTTTTAAATAACATTTAATTGACAATAAAGTTTATAAATAAAATATTGAAAACTGTTTTTTTCTCTTAAGCAATGAAAATAAAAAGTGTGATTACGCTACTTCATATTGGAGACTGAATTTCACTGATTATTCGTGGTTTCTACAAAAAAGATAAGCAAGTATAATCTCTCAAGAACCGACTTGTGATGGCAACATTTGGTTTTATTTATCGATAATCCTTGATCAATTTCTTTAATTTTTCTTTAAGTTTTATCTTGATGCCGGTGTGGGACACTTCTTCGGCGTCCTTGATCAAGCATTTGCCATTTCTATTGTGGTAAAAAAAATCGATTTTCTCTGCAGTTACAGAGGTTTTCTTCACTTATGAGAGATAAATACTCCCTTGTAATCATCAGTAATTGTTATTGGGTAGTTTCCGTTGGTTCTAGTTCGGTGTTCGGTAATTTATTATCGGTACAGTTTCTACTAATCCTTTAATGTCTTTATGGTTTCCAATTGAAATTGCATTCTTAATATTGTATGATTTGTAAAATCGTTAAAAAAATTCCTGCCTTAGATTCTATTTTTATAGGAAATATCTATAGATTAGATTTTAAACCGATTCTAAATCTAAATTATGAGTTAGCTAATGTAATACAACATATATATTTGCTCCAAAAAAAAAAGAAATTGAAACGTGTATATTGTGAATTTTAGATTCTAAAAATTTATTTTATGGATGATATCCAAATATGAATATCACATTAAATCGAAGGAAAATATGAAATAAAAAATTAATAAAAATTATATTAGTGAGTAAATTTTTCAGAAAGGCGTTATCAACATTTTTATTTTATGTTATCATCTTTTCAAAATTTTA
The DNA here is from genome assembly GCA_039880935.1 of Streptanthus diversifolius. Classification (NCBI taxonomy): domain Eukaryota; kingdom Viridiplantae; phylum Streptophyta; class Magnoliopsida; order Brassicales; family Brassicaceae; genus Streptanthus; species Streptanthus diversifolius. The sequence goes on along the minus strand of JAXGFM010000003.1, from coordinate 6,772,113 downwards.
ATTATTTAAATTGGTTATATTTTTATTATTATATATATTTTCTGTATAATATTAAATGTATATCTTATGTAACCAAACAAAAATATTCGGAACCAGATTATTTTTCTATCTGACTGAAATAAGTGTTAATAATAACAATAACGTACTTTTACTGGATAAACATGGCTATATATACCTCACTGATTTATATATATATATATTATGAAAATAACATTAAGTTTGTTGTATGTGTATGAATGGCACTAGTTGGCATTAATTTTATGGAATGGGATGATGCCATTCATGTTACTATTATATGAAGATTAACTTTCTTTAATTTAGTGGATGTCAATGTACAATGAGAAAAGACAGATATCGACAGGCTTAATCAATGGACGCTATTATTTATGTTATGTCCTAATCCTTAACCTCATTCTTGTTTGCCTATTTTTTTTTTTTTTTGTCCTAATACTATTCATATAAGTTTTCTATTTTTATTTTTACATCAACCTCCTTTATTTAATAGTGACAAAACCTATTCTTCTTTTATTCTTAGATATTAAAAACCCAGCATTAATTTCCGTAATACGAAATATATCAATTTTAGTCATTAATCTAAAATAAACTTTGAGTGAGATTAAAAAGTATATATATGGGGTGCGGGGTTGCCCTTTTTAAGGCAAATTTTTTAAAATTTGAAAAAAAATACTTGAAAGCAGAAAACATGATAGAAGAATATTTTCGGATATCTTGTCAACGCTCAGATCAACAAATAAAAGAAAGAAAGACCACAGAAAGGGATAAAGAAACCAGAAAGATAGAAGCAAAAGAAGGTTTATGATCATCCCAATTAAATATTGAATCTGAGAAACATTGAATTTTAAAGAGGAAGAGTTTGAACGACGAATGAGCTGTAAGTTGGCCAGAGATCATGATAGAATCTCGAAATCGAAAGTGAGAGAACTAAAAAAAAAAAACTAGTGTAAAGAAAATATAATGCAAGACTGAAAAATTAGATCGCTTCCTTAGTGCAGGAAGGATCTTATTTATAAATTTTTTATTTCAATAATGGTTGAATGTCAAGTGTTATCCGCATCGGATGCAAATTTTTGTGGATTATCCTGGTACAAAGCACTTGTGTCCATTTCACCTATTTCCTTTGTCATGTTCGTCCTGACAAGTTCTTCCTGATGTTCATAATGTTACATGAATATATTGGTAGCAGCGGCTTTGGTGCAACAGAGTCTGGTAGGAGTTTTCCATACCTTCCATCTCCTTTTGCCTATTGACAAATCTCTTTCAGCTATCACATGTTGAAGATAACTTATTATTGATTGTTCAACTCCTGGAATAGAATTCCACATGCATACTAAGATAGAGAACTTTTGAAAGCATGGATGCAAAATATATTCTTCCAGTGACATAATTTTCCTAAATGAAAATGTCATACATGGACCAGGTCCTTGATACTTAGACTTGGGTTTGTGTTCAGTCGGTCTCAATGTCTCCGGATAGTTGCTCAATTTATTTCATGTATGAGCAGTCATCCCCTAATATTTCTCATTTTATATAACATGGCATATAAAAGTTTCTGGTAAAAAGACTTCTCTGATTTAGCCATTGGATCGTATGACCATTCAGTGTCTTCTTGATTTTTATTCTAACAGTGTGGCCACAACCGAAATATGAGGGATCAAAGTCAAGTGGACTTAATAATCATATTATGTGAGTCATTGTCGCACAAACTAAAAAATTCATAAAATAGCCTAATAAATCATATTTGCATGTTTCCAAATATTGAGTTATTTTTTTAAAATTAAAATTTATCATATGTTTCTAAATATTTAGTTTTTCATATTCCTATTTTATTTAGGTTTATTTTCATATTTCCTCTTTCAGAAGTTTTTCTTTTTCTAATCGCAATATATTAGTTTTAATTTTATACTTTAATTTATATGTTTTTATCTTAATATATGTCAAATTCTAATTAAAATAAAATTTACGTGTGTCAAACTGATTGATTAAAAATTACATGTCGTAATTATGTTAATTAGTAATTTAAAATATCAAGCTTATTATAATAAAAATTTTAATATTTTTTCTTATACCAAAATTTCCTTTTTATTCAAAATATTTCGTTTAGCTATATGTTTTGACATATGTTATTTATTATTATGTAACAAATTTTTTATATATTGAAATTTGATCGATAAATTTAACATATTTTGTAATTATGTTAATTACTAATTTTCAAAAATTAATTTTATATACTAAAATAATATATAATTCATTAATCATTATTATGGCCAACCTAGAAATGGCATAACTGTAGAAATTACAAAAACAACAAAATTAACGATTAATAAAAAAATGTTGAATCACGCAGTTTTTTACCATCATGAAAGTTACTAATTATAATTACAGTAAATAAATGTGCGGGATTAGTATTGGATGAAGAAACAGATAAATTATTATTAACTGGTTGGGTATATTTTCAACTAATCCTTTAGATAATAATGAATTTTAGCGTAGACTAGCTCCATTGTTTACATTATATTCTCTCAGTCCAATTATTTGAGGGTCAATCATTATAATAGTATATAATATATTTTTATATATAATAGGATCTTTATCTTATTTTAGTCGATCGCCGGAAATAGACGATAAATACCTAACCAGAACATTAGAAGTTTAATGTATTCTATGTCTCTTATCGACTGGTACAGTAATTTGTGGTAATTTATATTTTATCAGCAAAGAGATACATAATATTATGGATGCATACCCTATATTTTATAAACATAATAAGCAATATAGTTCACATTTGTTTTTTAGAATATATTGCCAAGCTTTGTTGCTGATTAAAAAAGTTCTGGATTGAGATCCGAACATCTTTAAAAAAAATATATCAAAACATATAATATGGTTTGTTTTAAAGTGTCACTCAATCTTTACTATTTTTAAATTTTATATTTAATATTCTTTTAAGTCCAGATAGCGATATTTGGATGCTCAAATAATTATATACTTCTAAAATGTATCGATTAATATATTATTATAATTGTCACTGAAGTTTTATACTATTAATTGGGGCCGCAACTTTGCTTTGGAAATAATTTGCTAGCAAATTATTAGTAGTAAAATAGTTTTGGGAAATATTTTAAAATATTACTTTTGGAATGTCAGTTTTCAAAAATACCATTTTTACTGTTTATTTTTAAAAAACTAATTTTATAAAAAAATTATATTTAATTTTTTATAAACTCTTATATTAATCCTATAAACATTTATAATATTCCTTATAAAATTTTATTAAACTTGTTTTATAAGTTAGTTGATAACCATTATAATTTATTTTTTGTAAATAATTTTATAAAAATTATGAAAATAAAAATTGAAAATGGACAATAAACAATAACAGTTTTGAAAAGTAATATTATAAAAGTGTTATTCTCAAAATTCTCAATAATTTTCTAGATAAAAGACTTAAACATTAATTGTGTCATCAAAAATAAGAAATAGCAAGAGATTTGGAATAATAGAAATATAAGATATTATTTCTCAAATGAAATTACATATTTAAATTCTTCAATCTCAAATTGAAATAGATGGAAAACAAATAAAGAAAAAAAAGTATTATGTGTTTAATCATATGTCGAATAGTGAAGATGATATGGAATTTGGACGATTTCAATGTATATTGTTATATTTTTGTCGCGAAGCGTTGAGCATGGAAAAAAGATTCAGCGTCAACTTGTGTGGAATGTGGATTGTGGACGTGGAAGGTATTATGACTTTTAAATGACACGTGGCATATAACCCACTTGTCACATCATATGTTTGCCCTACACTTTATATTTTGGTAAATACAATCATTCTCGAACTTTAAAATATTTAGCATGGACAAACAAAAATATTTGGATTTGTTTGTAACCCTCTTGACCAATGCGAAAAGGAGTGTACATTCAAATATGTTATCAATCATCAATAATTTTTTTTTTATATAAAATAGCTTTATATTACAAATCATAAGATATGGCAGCTACCAATAGATGTAAGTTGATCACTAACGGTTTGTATTTCTTGAAGATAGGCAGACATGGATTTGTCTTCCTTTAAGACCGCATGAATCTTGTGCTGCAGTTCAAAAATGCGAGGGCTGGAAAAACGATTGAAGTGACGGTCAAGCGTGTGCCAAATCTCATAGAAGTGTTACACTAAGTAAATATAATAATACATTGTAATATCAAATTACTTCAAATTGTTAAATTGTGATCGAGTTTTAGGATCGATCGATCCTAACGCGATCGATCGATCCTACGCGGGATCGACCAATCCTGCACATGCAGTCGATCCCAAATTATTACGCAAATATGGATCGACCGATCAGAATGTGGATCGATCGATCCCGTAGTCGAAAAACTGTTATTTTCATGAAACATTGTGTTGTTTGGTGAAGAGTTATGTTTCTTCACTTAATGTCGTTTGTAAAACTATTTATACATGCCTTTGGGCAACATGAATAACACAAGTGTGTATTTTTCTACACAAAAACAAATTTCTTTCTTTCATTCCAAAAGTTCTACATGGTATCAGAGCTTTTCGATTGAGTGAACCAAAGAGATAAGTGTAAAAGTGAAGAGACAATGCAAAACTCTTCACACCAAGTGATTCCCATATTTGATGGGGAGAAGTATGACTTCTGGAGCATAAAGATGGCAACAATCTTCAGGACAAGAAAAATCTGGGAGGTTGTGGAAGGAGGTCTTCCAGACCGTCTTGCCCAAGATGATTACAGTCCTGAAGCAGTGCTATCAAGAAGACAGTGGGAAGAAGCATACATAAATGATATGACGGCTTTGCAAATCTTGCAAACTGCTGTTACTGATCAAATTTTCTCACGCATTGCATCTGCAACAACATCAAAAGAGGCATGGGATGCATTGAAGGCTGAGTATGAAGGTTCCCCTCAAGTCAGATTGGTTAAACTCCAATCATTAAGAAGGGAGTACGAAAATCTAAAGATGGTTGATAATGAAGACATCAAGACATTCACTGATAAGTTAATTGTGTTGGAAAACCAATTAACTTATCATGGTGAGAAGAAGACTGATTATCAACTCATACAAAAGATACTCATCTCTCTCCCAGCAAAGTTCGATAGCGTTGTAAGCGTCATGGAGCAAACTCGCGACTTGACTTCAATGACGATGACAGAGCTAATCGGCATTTTAAAAGCCCATGAAGCACGAGTGAGTGCAAGAGAAGAAAGAACAAATGAAGGAGCATTCAATGTTCAAGCAAGAAGAAAGAATTCCGGTTTCAAGACAAACAACACCAAGAACAGTGCTTATCAAAGCAAGAAGTGGTGTGAGTTTTGCAAGCGTAACAACCACACACTGAGTGAGTGTTGGAGGAAACCGAAGAAAGACGATCATGGCAAGAATCAAAGGAGTAACAAGGAGTGTTACAAATGTGGTAAGATCGGCCACTATGCAAATTCGTGTCGCTCAAAACAAAAGGAAAGAGCACACGTAAGTCTCGAAGATGAAGACTGGGGAGAAGAAGACCACATGTTGTTTAGTGCAACTGAAGAAGCATTAACAACATTGAAAGAGGACATTTGGTTAGTAGATAGTGGATGCACTAACCATATGACCAAAGAAGAAAGATACTTTTCAAAGATTGATAAAAGTATCAAAGTTCCAATCAAAGTTGGAAATGGTGAAATTGTCATGACAGCCGGTAAAGGAGATATTACCGTCATGACAAAATTTGGCAAGAAAATAATCAGAGATGTTTTCCTGGTGCCGAGTTTAGAGAAAAATTTGTTGAGTGTTCCAAAAATTATCTCAAGTGGCTATAGAGTACTGTTTGAAGAGAAGACATGCATCATACTAGATGCAAAAGGCAAAAAGATAATGGAAATTCCTATGACTCACAAGAGCTTCAGAATCAAGATGAGTTCGGTTCAAGAGGAAGCCATGCATACAAGTGAGCTAAAGGAAAATGAGACATGGCACAAGAGATTTGGCCATGTAAGCAACGCTCGGTTGAAACAAATGCAAGACAAAGATTTGGTAGAAGGACTACCAAAGTTTACTGTCAACAAGGAAGCATGTGGAGCATGTAATCTTGGAAAGCAATCAAGGAAAAATTTTCCAAAAGAATCTCAAACCAAGACAAAGGAGAAATTGGAGATTGTGCATACAGATGTATGTGGGCCTATGCAACACAAATCTCTTGATGGAAGTCGTTACTTTCTTTTGTTTCTGGATGACTATACTCACATGTGTTGGGTATACTTCCTAAAGCAAAAGTCTGAAACATTTTCTATGTTTAAGAAGTTCAAAGCCATGGTGGAGAAGCAGTCAGATTCTACTATCAAGACAATAAGATCTGATGGAGGTGGTGAATTCACTTCACAAGAATTCAATCATTATTGTGAAGAAGAAGGAATCAAAAGGCAAATCACTTTGCCTTATTCACCACAACAGAATGGTGCTGCAGAACGCAAGAACAGATCTCTGGTGGAAATGGCAAGAACACTACTTGCAGACAAGGGTTTGCCATTAAAGTTTTGGGCTGAAGCAGTATATACATCGGTTTATCTTCAAAACCGACTACCATCAAAGGCAATAGAAGATGATGTAACACCTATGGAGAAGTGGTGTGGATACAAGCCAAATGTGTCACATCTAAAAGTCTTTGGGAGCATATGTTATGTGCATATTGCAGACCAGAAGAGGAGGAAGCTAGATGTTAAGGCAAAACAAGGAATCTTCATCGGTTATAGCAATCAATCAAAAGGCTATAGAGTGTTCATCTTGGAAGATGAGAAGATTGAAGTATCAAGGGATGTTAAAGTTGAAGAAGATAAGAAGTGGGATTGGGAAAGGAAAGAAAAAGTCAAGAAGACTCTGGTATTACCCACAAATGATCATCAATCACAAGAAGAGGAGGAGAATGTCACTAGCCCTGTTTCTACTCAAGGCAGTGGTCAAGTTATTACTGAACAAGAAGAAAACTCTGAATCACCAAGAAGATTCAGATCCATGACTGAGATTATGTCAACAGCACCAAGAGTAGAAGTTGAAGAAGCAGCACAAATAATAGAAGCATGTCTTTTGGCACATGAAGAACCACAAAACTTCAATGAAGCTTATGGCATAAAAGAATGGAGAGAAGCAATGAATGAAGAGATAGAGATGATTGAGAAGAACAGGACATGGAAGCTAGTAGACAAGCCTGAGAAGAAAAACGTGATAAGTGTTAAATGGATCTATAAGATCAAAACAGATGCAACCGGCAATACTATCAAACACAAGGCAAGACTTGTTGCAAGGGGTTTCTCTCAGGAATATGGAGTTGACTACCTTGAGACATTTGCCCCAGTTTCAAGACATGATACAATAAGAGCTTTACTTGCATATGCGGCTCAAATGAAGTGGAAGTTGTATCAAATGGATGTTAAGTCAGCTTTTCTCAATGGTGATCTAAACGAAGAGGTTTATGTCACACAACCACCTGGGTTTGTGATTAAAGGAAAGGAAGAGAAGGTGTTAAGGCTATACAAAGCCTTGTATGGTCTAAAGCAAGCCCCACGGGCATGGTATGGAAGGATAGACTCATACTTCATACAAAATGGGTTTAAAAGAAGTATGAATGATGCAGCATTATACATCAAAAGGAATGACAGGGATGTGTTGATCATAAGCTTATACGTTGATGATATTATCATCACAGGCAACAACACTCATCAGATCAACACATTCAAGGAGAACATGAAGAAGGAATTCGAGATGACAGATCTCGGGTTGTTGAGTTACTTTCTTGGAATGGAGATAGTACAAGATGAAAAAGGCATATTTCTTTCACAAGAAAAGTATGCTAACAAACTTATTGATAAGTTTGGAATGAAGGGAAGCAAGAGTGTAAGTACTCCACTTACACCACAAAAGAAAGGAGAAGAAGATGACAGAGTTTATGGAGATCCAACAAGGTACAGAAGCATTGTTGGAGGGCTTCTGTATTTGTGTGCATCAAGACCTGATGTGATGTATGCAAGCTCTTATCTTGCAAGATATATGTCATCACCTTGTATGAAGCACTATCAAGAAGCAAAAAGAGTTTTAAGGTATGTCAAAGGAACATCTGACTATGGAGTATTATTTAACAAAGTGGAAACACCAAGACTAATAGGCTATTCAGATAGCGATTGGGGAGGTTCTATTGAAGACAAGAAAAGCACTTCAGGTTATGCCTTTACTCTTGGAACAACCATGTTTTGTTGGCAATCATGTAAGCAGCAAACAATGGCTCAATCAACTGCAGAGGCAGAGTACATTGCTGTGTGTGCAGCCACAAATCAAGCAGTATGGCTGAAGAGACTCTTGAAGGAGTTTGGTTTAAGTTTTGAAGAAGGTGTTCCCATCTACTGTGACAATAAGTCAGCAATAGCAATTGGAAAGAATCCGGTGCAACATAGGAGAACTAAACACATAGAGATCAAGTATCACTATGTGCGTGAGGCTGAACAGAAGGGACTCATTCATTTGGAATATTGCAAAGGAGAAGATCAACTTGCTGATGCCTTCACTAAGGCATTAATTGTTTCAAGGTTTGAAGATCTCAGAAGAAAACTTGGAGTAAGGAAGAAACTCAATCAAGGGGGAGTGTTAAATTGTGATCGAGTTTTAGGATCGATCGATCCTAACGCGATCGATCGATCCTACGCGGGATCGACCAATCCTGCACATGCAGTCGATCCCAAATTATTACGCAAATATGGATCGACCGATCAGAATGTGGATCGATCGATCCCGTAGTCGAAAAACTGTTATTTTCATGAAACATTGTGTTGTTTGGTGAAGAGTTATGTTTCTTCACTTAATGTCGTTTGTAAAACTATTTATACATGCTTTTGGGCAACATGAATAACACAAGTGTGTATTTTTCTACACAAAAACAAATTTCTTTCTTTCATTCCAAAAGTTCTACACAAATCACCCATTATATATCCATAATCCATCACATTAAAGCTCAAGACAGATATGAACTCGTTTATTTTTTACTTCTGTATTGTTTTATTTTTAGTTAACATGTATAATATAAAAATATACCAGAGTTACTATAAGTAAGTAACAAATTTATTTGGAAAAATAAAAGTTATAATCACATCAACTGAAAATAATATTATTAGACCAATATTTTGTCGAAATAATAATGGTAAAAACTAATTTTCTTCTTCTCTTTATAACTTTAGGTTGGTGAGTTTTTATGGATATATAAAGACTCATTTTAATCTCATTTTTATACATTATCAACACAACCAAAACTATAATCTTTTTGCTGCTTTTTTTTGTTTTGTTGTGTCTACAATCAAAACTAAAAATAGTTTTAGTATTCGTCTGGCTTCAACTAGAGAGTTCGATCATGCCCTGAAGTCTCCATGCATACTAGACCACGCAATAAACCGCGAACGGATTCAGAGGCTCGTAATGAAGTCTCGTCATATTCTTCGTTGCTTGTCTCCTAAAGCTCATGATGAGTTTTTTCCTGCCATGTAAAAAGCAGACTTGGTCATGTTGATTGCCAGTTCCGATTCCTTCTCAAAGTCATTCAATACATCTGCAATGACCGTTTTGAAAGAAAGACTGAACCGCTGTCACAAGATCTGATAAGCTGCTGCATAGAATTATTTAGTGAAACCATCAGGACCTGTCTCTTTCCTCAAGGCATGGATAGGAGGGCTCTTTTGACCTCTTCTGAAGTAACTTCACTCATTAATTGATCAGCCATATCACCTCCGAGCATCTATATTCCATCAGCTGATCCTTATCTAAGCCAACTACATCCCCCGGAACCGGTTTTGTTTGCAGAAATCTCTGAAAATAAGCGATAACATCATTTTTGATGCCTTGCGGTTCTGTTATGCTTTATCCTAGATCATTGCAGATACTTTCTAATGAGGGGAGTTTCGCCCCTGTTTTGAAACCACTGTCCAATTCTCTTCTATTAGTCCTTGTGCATCCTTAGCTTAAGTGCCACAAGAATCAACCATCCTGGACTGTTCCGAACTGAGTTGCACCACAGATTTTGTTGAATCTTTTTCCTGCCCACCATCTTTACTGTCTGCTTGCTTATCACCATTCTTTCCCCCATTTTTCTCTATCTTGAAACTCAGCTTCATTTGCGTGCATTCATTATCATTATGCCCCCCATGCATTGCAAGTAGAGCATCTTGCCGGTAACCATGGATAGCTGACTTGTATCTGAATAGGATCCTCTGTATTCAGTGATATCGTGTTTGGTAGAGTCTTTTCGAGATTTACCACAACCAAAACTCTTGCCACATCCAGTTGAATGAATCTCACAGTGTTTGGGTGAAGCTTCTGCGCTACTCCAACGATGTCTCCCAAAACTTCAGTCCCACCTCCGTAAACAAGTGATTAGGTCTGGTTTGAGATTTGTCGTTTTTGGATTCCAATGTGCCAACAGTGGGTCTGAGAACACGAGCTCTCATAAACGCATCATCAATACGAAACAGAACCGAACTGGGGTTTAAAAATTGAACATCAATCTTTGAACTTTTATCTCCCGTTGTCCAGATTTGATTCACTGTGGCGTAAACCTTCCAATATGTGGTGCATCACCTATCAAGTGATCTACCACATAGTTAGACCACAATGGCTGAGAGTGCCTTAGAATCTCTTCAGGAATTGTTGTCTTGGCAACCAATCAATGATTTCTACTTCTGTAACAATGTTTTGAAAGTTGGCAGTTTTTTCTGTGAGAACAAAAATCCAAAAAAAATTTAACTTTTGTTTGAAGAAGAAAAGTGGTGATTGTCTTGTGTGAGCCGAGTGTCCAGAAAGGAAGATCCTGCTAGAAGAAGGGATCCCATTTTCGACGGAGGCCAAAATATTGTGTCAAGTACGAGGAAAGTTTTTAGAGCCTGAGAATCTCCTAACAACTCTATAGTTAAACCTCCATAAATCAATATTTGATAATATTACAAGTAGGATTGGGCAAAATAACCAGAATCGAAGAATCGAACCAAATCCGACCCGAAAAAGTAGTATTGAACCGAATTTAGAATTGACAAATAACCGAACGGGTCCTAAACTCTTATAACCAAAAAACCGAACCCAAATCCGAACCAAACCGAGAATCGAATGGGTACCTGAAATATCTAAAATATAATTATATTTTCAAATATATTAATTATATTTAGGCTTATAATAATTTAAATACTCAAATTATAATAATAAATTTAAATTTATTAGCTAATTTAAGATTAAAATAATTAAAACATTCAAAATATTGAAATATCTAAAAAATTTAAGTTATGTAACTTATGTTTGTCAAAATTTAAGTATTTTTTATTTAAATTTAAATTATTTTTATTTTTTAAATATATTATGGGTACCTGGACTCATAATATAAAATAAAAATTAAAAAACTAATTTTTTTATAATTAAAATTTATTAAAATTAGAAAATTATAAATGACTTATATATAAAAATAATTTATACAAAACCTTTATTTTATATAATTCGTTTTCTTTTATTAAAAACGAAATTTTATATATATGAAAACAAAAATAATTTATAATTAATATTATCAAATCAGAAATATTTTCATATAAAAACAAAATTGTTTATAATTAAAAGTATAAGAATTATAAATTATTTTTATATAAAATATTTTTTTAAATATAACTTTTTAAATTTTTGAAAAATATAAGCTTTAAAAAAATATAATTTAAAGAGTATAAATTTTATTTTTAGAAAAAATTTAAAAAATATAAATAATTTGTAGTTTCTAGGAAAAAAGAAAAAAATCAAAAAATAAGAAAGAAAAATAGAGTGAAAGAGAAGAAGAGAGAAAAAGAGAAAAAAAATGAGAAGAAGAGTAAGGAAAAGGGAGAAGAATGAGAGGAGGAGAATGAGTATAAGAAAGAAAAAGTTTTTGGAAAAGAGAGAAAGAAAGAAAAAGAAAAAGAAAAAGAGAAAGAGAGAGAGAGAGAAAGAGAAGAAGTGTAAGTAAAAAATAATAAGAAGATGAAGAAGCAGAGGAAGAAGAAAGAGAAGAGGAGAATGATAAAGAGAAGAAGGAGAGGAGGAGAATGGTGAAGAGAAGAAGGAGAGGAGGAGAATGGTGAAGAGAAGAAGGAGAGGAAGAGGAGGGAGAATAAGAAAGAAAAAGAAAAAGAGAGAAAATGGTGGGGGAGAAGAGAAAGAAATTAAAATTTTACAATTTTTTTTGATTTGAGGGGAAAATTTGGGGGAAATTTTGGGGGGGGGAAAATTAAAATATTTGATTTTTAAAATTTATATCGAAAATCTTTTGGAAATTTCAGACGGATTTCAGACAGAAACTAAATTTTTGATATTTTTTATTTTAATTTTTGTTTCCATCGGAAATCTCTTAAAAATTTACGACGGATTTCTGAGGGAAATTATTTTTTTTTATTTTGCATCGGAAATCCCTCAGAAATTTCTGACTGACTTTTTGAGGGAAACTAAAATTTTCAATTTTTATTTTAATTTTAATTTCTCAATTTTTATTTTAATTTTAATTTCTGTCAGAAATTTCCGACGGATTTCCGCGGGAAATTAAAATTTTGACTTTTTTTTACTTTTCATCGTAAATCTGTCAGAAATTTCCGAGAGATTTCTGACGGACTAAAATTAAAATAAAAAAATTGAAAATTTAAATTTCCGAAGAATTTCAGACAGAAAAAAAAATTAAAAAATTTATTTTGTGTCAAAATTTTGTCATAAATCCCTTGAAAATCACTTGGAAATTTCTGACAGATTTATTTTCGTCAAAAATTCTGTCAGAAATTGATATGTTTTCTTGTAGTGTAAATGAATAACTTCGACAAATGAATAATTTTTCCGGTCCCGACTTAGGCTAATGGACTAAATAAATAATCTCGCTAAATGCATTAATGAATAATATTTTGAAATCTTTAAAGAACCTGTGTAAATATAAATGAATAATCATCACATTTCATAAGATATATATATTAAAAAAATTTACAATTCTTTTATACAAAATGAAATCTATAATTTTTTGTTTTTTTCCCACCAAAATTCATCTCATCTTTGATTTTTCCTAACGCAAAAAAAATTTTATAAATATTTTGCTCGTGATGTAAAAAGTAGTTTCGTAAGATGATTACTGTTTGATATACTTTTTTTGATGACACATTTGGTGTGATACTAGTGTTATTCTTGATCATTTTCATAATTCAGTACATATTCAATAATTTCATCGTCGGTAGGCAATTTCATAACGACATTATTCTAGTTATCTCTTTCTTAGGTGATACAGTCATGACAAAAACTTGTATTTATATATGTTACTAGAAGATTTCTTTTTCTTAATTCTACATCAATCTAGAAAACTTTATTTTTATTGTTTTAAAAATTTTCATTTTTCTAGTTTTATGAAACTTTCTTTTTAAAATTTGCATTTTTTCTTGAAGTTTTTATATGTGGAAAAATCCTATCTAAATGAATAAAAATTTATTTATCGATAAATAAATAATTTCACTAAAACAAATATTTTTTTTTGGTCTCAATAATATTTATTTATCGAAGTTTAACTATTATATTTTTTTCTCATGTGTTAAGATTAATTTCCATTAAATTTTGCCACGAAACCAAGTGCCGTGATCTAAATATTTAGCCGGTCAGGTCGCTTTCTTTATAAGTAAGCTCGTCTCCACAATTTGGTACCGTCTTTGTCTACGCATATACAGTACATGCTTTTATATCTACACGTCAAATATTTTGATTCGTGCACTTGTGGAATTCATTTAAATGTTTTATGATAATTCAATCTACAACATATTTTTCTTTTTGAAATTTAAAATAAAAGTGGCTAATGTTTTAGTAAATTCAAAAAAAGTTTACCGTCTTAGCAATATTTCATCGAATTGAAACAAACTTTATTTTATTTTGGAATAAATTTTATGTCGTTATGGTTTGCGTTTAGCTCGACTTTGAAAGATATTAACTATAAATCTCAGCACTGGATTTTATTCAAAACCTATGAATTTGACTTTGGACTCAAAAACAATATTACATTGCAAAATCTCACCTCTTTTACCCCATCCATCATCTATACAATTACGGTTACTTTCTGGAATGTAAAGCGAACCAAATTGAGTTTGAACCAGAGTCTGAATTGAAATTTGATTATAGTTTGAAATACAAAGAAATTCAATTCGTTTCATTAAATATAGTCCCAAAGTCATGCCACACGTGAATGAACTGAATGGTTCCAACGACGATGGCAGAAAACGTAAATAAACATCAAACCTACGACTTATCTCAGTGGATTATTGAAACGCACCGTCTCGTTAATTAATCAAAATAATGAATGATTCGACGCTTCGAAGTTAAACTATAAAGTTAAGTGTAATGACCAAACGCCGTAATAATTTAACCGTTAGTTAAAACGCAGAGTAAATGCTGTCTATAAAAACTCTCTCGACTTGTACTCTCTCACTTCTAACTCCGAGGGAAGTGAAGAGAACAACGCGAGAAACAAAATTTCGAACGAAAATAAAAGAAAGACAAAACATGGACGAATATGGTTTTTCGCAATGTCCGAAACACTTTACGAAACACGGTTTTGTTGGCGGCGGAGGCGTTTGTCCTTTCTGTCTCCACGAACGACTCTCTTCTCTTTGTCCCGATTGTGCTCACGATCTCCCATGTTCGTGTAGCTCACGCGCCGCCTTGTGTTTTTCTCCGTCTTCTTCTTCCTCGTCCTCCTCGTTCTCACTCTTTGCCGGAGATATCAGTTTTCATTTCTCAGGGATCGGATCCGTAGGCCGGGTCGCGAGTTTGATCGATTGCGAACCCGCGTTTCGGAGGTCGAAATCCATGGCGGTTCCGATTAAATCGGATACGGTTATCGATTCCGGGTCGGGTTTAGAATCGGAACGTGGTAAGAGCAGAAAAACGTTGTCGTTTTGGAGGATGTTTATGGGAAGCAGAGGAGGAGATACGAAGCCGGCGATCATGAGGAAGTCGAGATCCGTTGCGGTCGTGGGAGATTCGAGATTCTCGCCGGCTCCTCCTGCGACTGGAAAAGGGAAAGGGTGGAGTTTTCCGAGTCCGATTAAGGTTTTCAGGCAATCGAGAGTTTCGAAGATGATATTTCAAGAAAGGTCTCCATTGTACAGAGGTTGAGATTTTCTGCAAGTTTCTTCTTTTGTTTATTTTCTGTTTTTGGTTTACAGATTATTAGTTTGATCATTTTCATGTTTCTCAAGCCTCTTGTATTAGTAAGGTAAAAAATACTAATTTCTTGAAATTCTTTTTTTTTTAATTTTCAACGGATATGATTCTTGTATATAATTTGTGTAATAGTTATGTGATCCAACAAAGTTTTTTTTTATCAATCACATAATTCTGCAAACTGTGAATTGATCAAATTTATATTTAGCCATTCTTGTATGTCTCCAAATTCAACGAACCAAAGAAAAAACTCAACATCATTTTGGTATAAAAATTTGCAAATTCGATAATTTTCTGACTGCAAACCTTGGATATATTATATTTTTAGACTTTTTAGTATAACAATATTTCGGCGGAAATTGGGCAGAGATATTAAGGAACCAGGAGGCATGATTGGGGTCTTTGTTTATTGCCCTTTAATGAAAATATTAGTATTTGACGGATTATGTATATATAATGGGAGATTTTGACAGAGGATTGATGTATATATTGGTTGCTGGCCAGTTTTAGTTGTTAAAGATTGGGTTAAAAGGAGATTTCATTCAACAAAAAAGTGATTTGGCCAGCTACAATATCTAATCTATGATTGACTGTTAATAAATGAAGTTAATTTACTTAACTCATACTACTACTTTATCTTGCTTATGTCCACCATAGACCCGCTCAGTACATGCTGTGAACCTGTAATTATAATCTTAAATAGAACCTGTAATTATAAACTTACCAGATCTGTTTAGAAGTGACAATGAGGTAAGAAAATGCACAACGAGTTCCACCAATCTCAATTACAAACCAAAACAGGTAAAAAGATTGAAACTGAGAAGAACCAAAAGCGACCCCCGTAAACTCACTAACCATGCACCAGATTTCAGGCCGATAAATAGATCTACTATGGATGGCACAGACCAAACTGAAGCCAACATACTAAGTAAGGCATGCACACCACAAAACTGATTAAAGCTAGGGAACATCATCAAAAGCCCATTTCCACCCCCGGCAAAATTTTATATGTAGATTTAGATCTAAACAGCCGTCAACTAAAAAAGACAAAAAATACTAACATCTAAACCGAATATCAGAAAAAAAAAGAAGAAGAAAAGGACAAAACCCAATATCAGAAAAATTAACGAAAATTTTCTTAGAGAGAAAGCTGAGAAAAAAGATGAGACAGAAAAAGCGGTTTTTGTTTTTTTAATTTATATTATAATAATATTAATTTACAATTTTTTATAAAATTAATATTTTATATTACAAAGATAAAATAATAAAAACAAAACAAATATTTTATTTGAAATAACATAATAAAAAATAAGTAAAGTAAAATAAAAAAACTAACTCTTAAAGACATATATAAGATTTATAATGTATGAAACTATAAGAGTAATAATAATAATAATTTGTTATATAAAACTGAGTTTGCTCAAAATGAACATAAGATAATTATCATCATTGTAACATTTGTTATTATTAATTTAGATTATGATATGTAGCAGTACAATAATATAAATTAGTATACATTTTCTGTTGTTAATTGTTTATTTATTAAAAAGATAAAATACCAAAAGATAAAAAGGTATTTTAAAAATATAACCATAAAATCAAAAGTCAACAAACTAAGATAAAAATGAGAATATTGAAAGAAAAAGAAACTATAAAATCTTATATAGGACTATAAGAATAAAATAATATATATATATATATGTGCTTTCCTTTTTTATGACTATGTAGTAACAAAATAAGTTGATTTTAATTTTTTTATGATATTTAATGCAATAGCATGTTAAATTCTTTTTGAGATAGAATTTCATATTTTTGTACGGTTGACTTTAATGATAATCTGATTCGCCTTGGTTTGACAAAATATCTGTTTCAGAATAATGATGATCTGAATGAGTCACGTTGGATCGTTAAGTCTTCTCTTACATAATCATTTTACGTACGTAAAATAGTAAAGCCTCAAAAAAAAAAAAAAACTTAAGGGTTTTTCTTAGAACTTGAGTCTTTGCACGTATAACAACTTCTTGCAGTTTTCTATCCTGAACTTAAATTTGCAAGATTTTCAAATGTATTAAAAGATTTATGAAATTTTATAGTTTCAATAAGATGGTATGTTTTGAAGAAAATGAGATTTGAGGAAAATGAGATTTGAGGAAAATGATCCAGTAACGATATTATGTTGATTTAAGTTTTTAAATTTTAAATTTTAAAATTAAGCTAAATTAATTTTAAATATTTGCATAATTTGTTTAAGTACTTAAAAATTATATTCAATCCAGCATATGATAAAACAAACTGGCTCTATGCTAAAACAAAACAATTTTGGATTTGCGGTCTTACTTATGTATTTTATTGCGATAACTGGTAAAAAAAACCTATAATTTTCACATTTATAGGTAACATAGAATCTAATTTTATATTGATAGCATTTTTTTTTCACGGTTTTTTAACAACCGAGGAACCCTACTGCACATCTGAAGAATCTGCAAGAGAGCAAAGATGAATTAAAGATTATCTTATGTTAATAAAGGAAAATTGTAGCCCAAAGAGAGAAACCTCCGAGAACAGCCAGAGTTCGAATCTCGACTTTTGATAACTCAGCACTTATCCAAAAACACTCCCTCACAATAATAGGGAGAGTAACAAATCCAAAACTGCAGAGGATTTGATCTCCACCAGGCCGGTCTGGGTCAGGGACAGATCTGGGTCAGGGACAGTTTCAGTTTCAGTTTCATTCTCGACAAGAGTTCAAAGGATCCCATTCCATCTTTGGTAGGAACAGACATTGATCAGTATTGCAAATGATATTGGATATGTGGAGCAGATGGATTTGTTATCAACGGCAGCAAAAATCAGAGTTTCAGTCAATGGGATGCAACCACTTTTTGTTTACAATATTTGTAAATTGAATATATTTCATGATATTTGTAACTAATAAATTCATACTTCTCCAATATATTACCATATAAATTATTTAATTCTACGTTCACATCTGCATATTTGTAAATTCTAACGATACTTTCGGTAAGGTATGCGAATTTGGTCCAATGGCTTGGTTTCAGTCTTTCCAGCTGAACCGTTCCATAAAAAAATATTTTGGATTCGGTTATTTAAGAATTTTGGTTTGGGTCAAACCGATCACTTTTTCAAGCCGAATAGATCGGTTTCTCAGGTCAAACCAATAGCTTTCGTGAGTAATAATTATTATTTTAAATAACCAGAATATATTATTGACATTAGGTTAATTTATACTAAAATTAGTCCGGTACCAAAATTAGAACAGTACCACAACTAGACTAGTTTTCATCAATACCTAAATTTAATGGAACCTGAATCAACCAAAAACATTCAAATTTAATTAACTTTAACTGAATCTTAAAATATAAAACAATATCTGGCTAATTTTTGTTATTTAACCGAAATAAACTGATTCATTTTTCTTTCGCCATTTACCTCTAGTAAATCTATATAGTCTCTCATCTTATACTATGATTTGATAAAATTGGACTATTGGTTGGCAACAAACATTGCTTTACTAAAAATTAACTTAATTGGTTAATTAAAATAAATCAATTTCTGTATAGGGCTTCGTACTAGTGAGGATATTAAAGTAACAGGCTAAAAAAAAAAAAAAGTCGATTTCTCTCCACTCAATTTATTAATTGAATGCGCCGTTTGGTTCCTTAGATTCGGTGAACCGCATTACTTATTGGCGGTAATTACATACTAAAATATACTATTAACTTTCCTTAAACTATCTACCTGGAGATTCTGTATATCTTAATAACAATACTTTAAAATTGGTGGATACAATTTTGAATTTAGTGTGGGTATTATTAATTAGATAATATAAAATTATTCAAATTTATCGATCGAATCTTATGTGAGTAGTATGGGGATATTGGTTCACATGGAAAATAAAACGACGGCTGATTAAGAAAGAACATGTCACTTAACAATTATTATCAAACTATTCATAACAATTGATATCATAGATTTTTTTTTTCTAAATGAACTGTTCATACCATTAAATATTAGTTTGCCAAAAAAAAAATTAAATATTAGTTGGCTTAGTTTATGAACTAACGATATTAGACACAAATTTTTTAAAAGTACCACATATATATAATACATCAAGTCATCGCCAACAGTAGAAAAACCCAAAAAAAAAAGATTTTCAGCCATAAAATAATACTAATGTACAGGATTTTAGTCTTGCGATTAAACTTTAATATATTTTTTTAAAAACCAATCAAGACATATATTCATATGGTTCTATTGAGTTTCTTAAAGTTTTTTTTTAAAAAAAAAAATATTGTCTTTCTCTCTCACTTGCTTCTTTCTTACTTCTTATCATTTTTAATAGATTACAAATCCACTAATAAACTTTCACTCCCGTTAGAAATGGCTTAAGATGAATAACGATTATTATACTGTTTGGGATTCATAAATAGACTGTACTATCTTCTTTTTCTTCTACAATAGCATCTCTTTTTGTATATGGAGAAAAACTAAATTTATATCCCTAATATTAGTTTTCTGTAAAGAGAATTACTTATAGATATGTATTTAAATATGAAAAAACATATTTTGAAACTATGTATCCATTTAAAAAAAAAAATTAAATATGTAAGATGTAAAATATATACAATTTTAGTAGAATTTTAAATTAAATTAGGTATGTAAATATCTTGTTTAAACCAAATTAAAATCGTTGTACGAAACCATTTAAAATCTACAAAACCTATGCATGAAACATATCTGCAAATGAAAACCCAAATAGTATTTTTTAAAAAAAAAACAATGAGTATCTACTTTTAGTAAGTAGACTTTTGGTTTCGATTGGTAATTTCTTACCATTCATTTTGTTATCGATCATAAGACAGTAAATTTTAGTAATATTGAAACCGATACCACTATTCGTTTTAATTTTGGAGTAAAGCAAATGATCACGGAAAGTCATGCATTTCCAATTGCACATATATATAGATCATTAAGAAATTAATAAAACAAAAAGAAGATTTGATCAACACAGATGAATCCTCTATCCAATCCACTGGCAAAAACTTTTGTAAAGCGTTTACAAATCTTGTCAGATCAGCTGATTCCAGCGACTTCTTTGTCGTCCATTACAAAAAAGTTACCAGTAAAGACCGGAGAAGATGATAACACACATTACGACGAGTCTGTTGTTTTTTAGCAACATGAATTTGATTACTGGTGAATTTTAACCAAACAAATAATTTGAGCTTTTTTACTTTCTTGTATTATTGATATAGAGATGTTGATGGTAAGATATGTTTAAATTCTATTATTTACTTTTTTATTTATCATTGAACTAAACGGCGTTATATATTATTTTTTTTTAATTTTTAATAATTAAAACGACATTTTTATCATTATATTACAATGGGGCGTAGACATGGCAACTGAAATCTTTGTTTATGGAATGGGTAAATTGACTAATGGAATTTCGGGTCAATGTTGTTTTTGGTTTGTGTATGTATTCATATTTCGTATAGTTTGAATCTGAATTATCATATCAAAATTATATAATATTTTATTTACACGTTTGCCAAAATTTAAGGCCTGAATAAATCATTTTACACTAAATAACAATAGTAGTTTAAAGCAATACAACAAAAAAATTTGGAAGAGGAAAAAATATTACCATTCACGTATATATTTTTTCCTATAAATAATTAAACATAATATAGCGGATAATATTTAAAATTAGTCTACAATCAACATAAATAGTAACATAAACAAGTTGTCTCAAAAATTTTATATAACGCAATACAAAAATTAACAGATACAAATGTGTAGTTACAAACAATTAAATATATATATATATATATATAAATATATATATATATATATATTCGAACATCTCTAAGGAACAGGCTAATTATTTCGATCAAAAGTAATGTGGTAAATTCGTGGTGATTGGAACAAACACATCTTTGTTCTAGGGACCATACAGTTTTGTAACCAATAAACTTTATTTTAAAACTAGAAAATGGCAAACTAAATAAGGTGATATTTCGAGTTTAATAAAATACTAAATATTTAGAGAAACAAGTATTCTACAAAAAGAAAACTACTTATAAAGTATTAAACGAATTTTGTAAATATTAAAAGCCCAGAAACACATATATTTTTTAAATAGTTTAGTGTTTTCTAGTAGTTTCTTTCATTAATATATATATAATAAAAACTCAATAGCTGAGGGAGAAAAAAAGCTTAATACAAATTAACTTTGATATAAGAAAAAAAAATAATCGACGGGGGATGCAATAGCATGTGCATGAAAGCCCTACAGAACAGGTGATCTTCCCCTTTGGTCTTCCGCTTTCAAAAGATCAACTTTATCTTCTTGTCTTTTTTCTAAAGTTAATTTATAATATATACATTTGTTTTTCAATTGTGTTTTGCTGAAACACTTGGTCATATTATTATTTTTATTCTTTAAATTTTTAATTATGTAAATAAATTTCCCAAAACTTCTTTAAAAGTTTCTAATATCAACTAAAATTATGTGGCATAATCTCTGAAATTTATGATACATATCTGAAGTTCGAATCCAACATCTCATAATATTAAAGATATATTAAAATCAATAAGCTATTTTGAAAAAAAAATTCCTAATATGAAATAATCTTTAAATACAAGACTCAATTATATCAACTCCTTTATACTATCACTAAATCACTAACACTTAGGTAATACTTTTTTGTTACATCGATTGTTATCAATTTGTATTAATTATTATTTTTTGTTACATCAACTGTTATTCTTTCCTGAACCTTTTCAATTGTTCATTGTTAGTCAATGTATATTTAGATTTTAGACTAAGATTTGCATTGAAATTATTAAAAAATATTTTTAATAACCCATATTAAGAAATTTGATAAATCCATAAACACAATTGAGAAAATTTCAAATTAAGTGAAATTATCTCAAAGTTCTGAAAGTAATCACTTTAAATAAATAAAACGGTTTTAAAAAGTTTTTAAATATTATATTATTTTAAATAAAATATAATTGATAAGATAAAGATATACATTTTAATGAATCCGATGAAAAAAATTTAGATGTGTATATTTTTAAAATGAACAAAAATTACATTAAAACACAAATCTAATAATACATAATTTCACACACAATAAAAACTATTATGAAATAATTAACATTAACATAGTAAAATCCATTACATTATTATATTAACAATAATTAAAATTAACATATTTTTTTATGTTTATATAATTAAAAAATTAAAAAATTATTTTTATATTATTTTTATTTTATGATTAGTAACTATTGTTAATTTCTTATTTATTTTAAAAATATTTTGTATTAAATTATTATAAATTTTTGAAAATATAGTTACTATAATATTTTTTTAAGATTAACAAGTTACTGTAGAATTTCCTTTTTATCTACTTTTTTTACATATGTCAAAATATGAAATCATTTTTTTTAGAATTAGTAACCATTCTATAAATTTTAGTAAAAATAACTTTTTTCCATTTTTATGTTATTAAAATAAAAATAAATTTTCATGTGCCAAAATATAATCGACTGATTTACATATGTTGAAATCTTGTTAATTAGCTGTTTTGAAAGATCAAAATTTATATAATAAGATACGACTTAAAATAAGGAATAATAATACTTAAAAATGGAATTAGACTAAAAGACAGATACATAGGAAAAATATATAGGCAATTTCAAAAGACGTTATGATATTCATCATAGCAATCGAAAATCTCTTATTGTCTCATATAGTATCAACATAAATATGTAACTAATTCAACATTTAAACAAAAGAAACATAATTATGTAACTAACCAATTATGGTGGTCAATAGTTGAATAATCCACCATATTTGTTGAGGGATTAGAGTTAGATTTTTTATAAACTTATTCACTATATTTTTTCAAGGATTAATCAATAATTCGACTTGGGATCTCCCGATTATAGAAAAAAATATTTGTAACCTATATTTCATTGAGATATACCCAAAGACAGTAAACTCAAATGATAAATAAAATATTGCTATCGAGCATAGGATGTGAGTACGTGACTAACTGACGATGTATAATCTAAGCGAATGTTGAAATCCCATAACCCACTAACCATTTGAGCCTTGTCATCATATGATAATGGGCCTTAAATAACTGAACTTGTATATCTAACTTTGTGAATGCATACATGGGTATATCCACATTTATATATGCTGTGACATTGTTATATATAGTTGGGTCATATATACTTGATCCAAATATATGACAAGCTACAATATCGGGCTCTCTTTACTCTTAGAAAATAACCCTACAATGAAACATAATCTTTCCTCCTTGCTTTTGTTAACTCAACATTATCACCTTAAGCTTGTTCAAATCTTTTTCACACCTTCACACCAGGCTTGAGCAAGATGAGATGTCACTGTAGCTGTAACCCAATGTTCGTGTCACAATTGTTTTAGACCAAACGACATAACATCCAACTCGGAGTAATGGATCCAAAATCGACACGAACTGACTTGAATTATAGACCCTACCCTATATATATTGGTGTTAGTGATATGTTTTAAAGGTTTATCTTCATCTTTTTCTTTGGTTGGGCCACTAAAGTTCCAAATTCAATTTGTTTTTTAAAAACGTGTTTCGGTAAAATCATGAATTGTTTAAATTTGTGTTCACAAGCAAAAATTATGTACATATATATTTTTTATTAAATAATTAAGTATTAAATAGCATATATACTAATAAAATAAAAAAATTTAGAAAACAAATTTATCTATGTATCAAATTATAATTTTCATAAATATATATATTTTAAAGAAATAATAATAATAATAAAAACCAACTAAATATATTGCTGGTTCTCACAATATATTACAACTATATATTATATATATACAAAAATAAAAATATCAACATATGTTAAATTTTTAAATTTACAAATACATATTATTCAATATATATATATATATATCAAAAATAAAATTCCCATCCTTAATATAATATTAAAATTAGTCTTCGATCTACATAAATAGTAACATACACAATTTGTCTCAAGATATCTAATAGAACATACAATATATTATTTTTAAGAAATATGCTTTTCTATTTTAATGTAAGCTATATGTAGTTGAACATATATAGCTTATACAAAATATTAACCCAATATAGTAAAATTAAATATACATGTACAAGTACAAACCAAAAACACCATATAAACTCAAAGCTTTTGTGTTACAAGATTTTCTTTGCAAAGAAAAAATCTTATAAACTAAACTATGAAAGAAGGAAAATATCTTATAAGATTTTGTTGTATTATTCTTCTTTCCACCACTTATTTTGTTATCATTTATCTCGACTTTCTCGATATAGAAGTGTCAGCGTATGGGGAGTGGGTACCTACCAATAAAAGAAAGATCACACGTAAAAATGGCCAATCTTATTGACACAACCATATGTGGATGACAAATTCGTCACGTGTGCCAATAATTTTCCAAAAGTTAGTTAAAATAAAATGATGTCATAAATTATGTTATTTGAAAAAATATATATATATATATTTAGATCAGTCAAGTAAAGAGCACTATCATGATAATAATGATGGCAAAATTGGTGGGGTATAAAATTGTGGAAACAATTTAAACGAGCCTCTTATCTTTACTGAAAATTGTGACCAACATTTGCATCTTAGGTTATGTGGATTGGTAGGTAGCTCAGCCCCTATATATGTTATCATTCATTAATCTGTTAATCAGATAATTTTATGGTTTTGGAAATTGCTAACACCGGTTTCTATTTTGATAATCGGTCGAGAGTCCAATTTTAGATAAACTAATCCCATGATAAAGAGTGATTAATCTACTAATTAACTGACTGGTTCAAAAATTAATCATTTGATTTAATAATAGATATATGATTTAGCGATTAATTAATCATTGGTTGAACAATCAAACCATCTCTTAAAAGTTAAAACTGTTAGATTTATCGTTAATATCTATATTAAACAGAAACGATATATAGAAGAAAATATAGTAGAGAGTAAGGCTGTGTTATCGTTCTAAACAAATATATGAATTTGTATCTAAAGCAAAATCCTAATAATCCATAATTCTTAAAGATAAATTGATGTATAAGATCTTTAGACTTTTAAGAGTAAAGAAATGAATTATAAAAAAAAAAAAAATTACGAGTAAAGTAAAGAAAGGAGTTATATGATTTGTTTTGTCGTTGTACAATAAAAATAAAGTAAAGAAACGAATTATAGATTTTTAGATTGGTAAATATACCACAGTTAATAAAAAAAGCTCAGACCACTAGGTAGAAAACATATTTGGCCAAATGTGTAGAAAACGATAAGAACAGGAAATGGACACATAAGGCAAAAAAAGGTGTTACGTTTTTCAGTTTCTTCTTTATCAGTGTGCACTTTTTTGCATGTTTATATATATTCGCATAGAATCATTTTCGTTTGTATTTTTGAAATTAAGTACCACTCAACTCTTTCTTTACTACTAAATCAAAATTATTGTTGATATGATGCATGCATAATAATTATTCTTGGCTACCTATATAACATACTCACCAGGTGTGTCTTGTATTTCTATGAATCTCCAAAAAGTAATTCATGGTTTGAAAAATATTTAGATCATCAGCAACATTGGTTTATGTTGGTGAAAATATTTAGAGCATTAGTAACATTGAAACTTAATTAAATATCATAAATAATATTATATTATTTATTTTATTAAAAAAGTAAAATGAAAAAAAAAATGAAAAAAATAAAAGAAATGAGAAAAAATAGGATGAAAGTCTCTTTCAAACCTAATCTCATTATTCTTTTACTTTTTATGAGATGATACCCTAAAAATATTACTGATACATGTGCTCTTAACATTTTTAAAGTTGTTTATTTCTCTTTTAACATTAAATTTAATTGAGAAATTATTAACTATTTCATGAAGTGAGTTTGAACATCGGGGTATCAATAACCAACATCCACGCCGATCTGTGACTTTGAAAACTCGCCATCAACACTTGAATTGAACATTGTATTCTACGTTATTTGAATTTATTTCTATAATAGTTGTCACAAACATATATTTTCATAATGCTTAAATTCAGTGCTATGTATTCTTCACATATGATGCTTTTGAATTCTATTTTATATTAACCATATAGTATAAAAACGATATGAATAAATCACCACTATGTTTGAATTGAACATGGATGAGGTATCACAGCCAAATAGCGATGTTCAAAACTGAAATCAATAAGCATTTTTGTACAGTACGTTCTGAGAACATCTCCAATCATGTCCACATTATGAAAAAAGAGTCAACAATGCGTACATGAAGTTTCGAGTTTTATTTTATATTGTATATATAGAAACAATTTCAGGTGGATGGTTTCAGGAGAACCACGTCGGACCCTTGTAGAAGACACGACATCCATATAAGTTTTCTTTGGGTTAAGTAAAACTGAGAAAAAAAAAAAGTTTTTGGCTTTTGGTTATAGTGTCAGATAAAAAAAGATCAAATTTAATTATATAATTATTTAAAAAAATTTCTTACAAATAATTATATAGTTTAATTATAGAATCCTTTCTAAAAATACTAGGATCGGGTTTGCATCACTGTTTATGGATGCTCCGATGATTAGCCCACAAACCGCTTAAGAGGTTACTACCTGAACTCTACGGTGAATAGAAACAGACATGACAAAAAACTCTCCTAAGACGTTTTCTCGTTTATACAAGACAAATGAGAAAACGAATATTTTGTTTATACAAGACGAAGGAGAAAATAAATATTGAAAAAATCGAACTTTCAGTAAACTATCTTTTACCGTGTTCGAAAATTATTCTTATAAAAAACAATCAAAATAGAAAATTACTCATCCAAAATGATTCCACCAATATCCCAAATAATATTGGTGGAGAGATTTCGAGAAACTCATTTAATAGTATATAATCATTTGTCATTATACTATTGGTTAACTTTTTGGAAATAATTATATAATTTAATTAACTATATCAAAATCATTAATATGATATTGTTAAGAAATTCAAAAGAATTTGTGACTAGGAGATGTTCTTAGAAAATAATAGAATCTTTAAGACGTGGAGTAGATAGAATTGCATGAATAGTTTTCGCAACGTGCTATAAATACTAATGGACAAAATAAATACAAAACCAATTAGATGTTTGAAACAAATTGACGGTCGTTTTCTTCATGGGCCACCGTGACAGAACCCTTAGTAGACGACAACATATCCGTTAACAATCCATTTTTTTTATTGGCGAATATATAAGTGTTATACGTTTTTGGATTAAAACTGTTCTTACTTTTGTGAATTGTCGTAATTGTCCAAGTGATATAATATCTTAAATTCTTACAATAATTATTTTGTTTTATTTAATTTTACTGGTGTTGAATGAAATCTTCATAAATTTGTACAATAAAAAAGCATTTACTATCACAAAAAAATTGCTAACTTTTTTTTAAAAAATTCTTCTATTAGTTAACTAGTTTCGATTTTTTTTTTTATCACAGCCATTGTTTTTGTCCATTTCTAATTATAACATCAAAAATATACTCATACGAAATATATATTTTCCCAATTTTATATTTTTAAAATATTTGTTTACTTACGAATAAAATAAGATAATCAGCAATGTAACTGTAGCATATAGCGATTAATTTTCTTAGAAAAATTTTCTTATAGGGAAAATATTTTCCCCTCTACAACTTTTTAACTCTCCTAAGACTCATAATTAACCTAAAACTCAAATTTTGAGATATATTAACCTAATGATATACTCGTCTATCGTCTCCATACACTATCAATATAAAAAAAAAGGTGTAGAGATTTGAACCTTCAAACTAATGAAAGAACCAGAATCACAAACTCATTCTCATTATTCTCAAAGTTTCGAAACAAAAAAAAAGATAGAAACATAATTGAAAATAAGATACATAGGCCGTTTACGAATTCACCCAATTTCTCATTAAAGCTAACATCGACCAGGCTTTGTTTGCAATCTACTAATATTGAGTAAATGAATAAGAAGAAGAGCTGAATGTTAGAGCTACAACTGAACAAAGCAACCTTAAAAATCAACTTTGCTTCTTCAACCGAGTACATCCGTTTAAAGATCTAGCTAGGTTTACTATAGCTTTAACAACATTCGAACTCTCTTCTTTGAAACCTTTTTCTTCTCTTTCAGACTTCTAGATACTTGATAGTTGGTCTCTCTTTACTCTTCCAAGTCGAGTAACAGAACGCCACATAAGGTGAATATAAATAAATATATGGTTTCAATAGTTGCGCCAGATACGAGATATTTAAAAAATTTCAAGCCCTTTCCTTATATACATTTAATGTTTCTATACTTACGATTATGATGCCATAAGTACTTGTAAATGCCTATTTATTCATAACATAACAGACTTCTTTTTAGTTTTCGGAACATGGGTACCAAAGTTGACGTCAAAATAAAAAATGTTAGAACTTAAAAATCATTTTTTGACGTAAAAAAAGTGTCAGAAGTTACAAATCAGTTTTTCTTTGGAAAAGGTTGAAAAGGCTAAAAATAGTATTATAAAGGGTTTTTTGAAAAAAAAAACAGTAAAATTAACTTTAATTTTATATAAATGCAAATAAAATCATCCACTTTTTAATTCATCTGCAATGTAGCCCATCCATATATTGATGATATGACATTATATAACAGGTGTGACAAACTAAACAGAAAATTGAGAAATGGCATGATGTTTTGCAAAGTGTTATCGTTTTTATAACAAAAAATAGAGATATTAGGTGATGAGTTGAATTGATGAGATCTTTTTAAAGTGGAGAATGCCTGGCATGTTGAGAAACACCATTGGCATTCATTGACGGATAATGAAGGTGTTCCATCATCACAACCCGTTCAAAGTAACACTTGGAGGCCATAAACTAATTTTCAAAAAGGGTCATCATCTCCATCTCATGAAGATCTTTCAACACTATCATTGGCCAATTCCTCAAGCTTTAGGTTGCTCATTTCCTCCATAACCGCCTAGTCCCACCTCTTTCGTTTATGTTATTTTCCATCATCATGTTTTGCACAAGTGAAGAGCTTTCTTTTTAGATCCATAGCGGAATGAGAAGTTTCACTTATCGACATACCTCGACAGTAAATATTTTTTGGGAATTCCATTAGCATTTTTTTTTCTTAAAAAAAAACTTTTTTTTCAACATATTTAACGATTTTAATAATCTATTTAACATTATGGAGTAATTATGAATTTTATGAATTTTAGAGATGACCACATGTCATATAATTTCGAACAAAAAAAAAAATCTTATGCTAAACGATGTAGCATACTGCCACTTAATACAAAAATTGATGGCTAAGTGTAATTGTAAGGTATATCTGTTTTGAAATAACAATAAACCCATAAAACAATATAACTCTAAACCAATTTCACTCAGCAAAAAAAATTCAAATACATATCAAGAAATTAAAAGATTAATCTTTTCAAATTATTTTGATGCCACATGTGAAAAAAAAGAAGCAAATAATCCTAATCCCTTTTGTTCTTTCCCAATTTTATGTCGCGAGCCCTTTCTTTATTGACTCTTAATTTGACATGAGCTCAACTGTTACATAAACGATTTAAATTGTTTTTACTCAAAATCAGTGAGTTCTGTTTGTCGCAACTGATATAACAGTAGTTTGACGGAGGGACTATATTATCAATGACTTAAAAGATAGATGATTTAATTTGCATTTTGTATAAAGTGAAAGTTAATTTGCGAACAATGATAGTTTACGATTTTTTTTTTTTTTTGCGCAAAACCGTATAATAAATTGTTCTCTTCATAATTTAAGTTTGACTTGTACACTAGTGATCCAGCTTTTGACAGAGCCCAAATATTTCTTGTTCTTTCTTCTAATAAGTCTTTGTCTGATCAAATTTCTGGTCAAACAAATGTATAAATTCAAACAATAATATAAAAAAATGATGGATTTTTATTAATAACATTGTTGAACTCGTTGGGTACAAACCATCTAAAACTAAGTTTAAAATCTACAAAATTCAACATGCATGGAGAGAACGAGCATACTTATTACTCCTTTATCAAGCATATTACAAGACCACAGCCCCTGAGTTAAAACAGACCTCGGCCGTTGAGCTTACTTAGATTCGAAATGATGAATTGAACATTTATCTACTTGCGACGCTGGATATGTAATGTACCATCTAGATAATGTCGACAGCATATTTTATTGGTAGATTATTATTGCTATAGTAAAAGGAATCAAATCTTGGAAGGAAACAAAGAAGATCGAAAGCAAAGAGAGAGAGAGACACCGAAGCACAGTTTTACACGTTGTCCATGTGAATTGCCATACTAAATTTATGAACTGTCCCACCTGCCGTCCAATAAGATTAAAATTTAACTTTCATTTATTGTTATTTTAATTCAATATGATTCTCATTACTCCCCTTATCTCGATTATAATTTACGCAAATTGACGTGTTCTTGAGTTGATGCTAAATCAACATTTCTCTCCTCCTCCCGCAAATCATTGATTAGCTCAGACAATATTTTAATTTGCTATAATAAGTAAAGGTTAGATTATTTGAATATTACCATTTTACTATTAAAATATATTCACGAGAAAATTCTATTATTGAGGTATCATATAATTTTGATGTAACCTAAACTTTAAGATATATGATACATTGAAAGCTAATTGAAGATAACCACTGGCAAATAATAAAATGGAAAAGGATTGAATATGTTTTTGGCGTGACAAGTGGGACTCATCGTGCACTTAATCTCCATTTTAAGCTAGTATATAATTAATCTTTAAATTTAAAATTTTACAGAAAAAAAAACTTTGAAAAATACGGTGGCAACTCATGACATGAAAAATGATTGATTAAAGAAAAGCAAAATTTAAAGTCTGTACGACCAAAATATTAGGTATTTTTAAATTCATATTTTAAAAAATTCCAATAAAATAACTGAATCCAAAAATATTATGTCAAGATATTCTTTTTATATATAATGTATTTTTAACTGATAATTTTAATAGTGAATAAAAAATGTTATTTTTTTGTCAACCAAAAAATGTTATTTAAAAAATATAAAAGTATAGTTTGGATGAACTATTATCTATTAGTTTGAAGGAGTTACTTATTTTCATGTGTGCTTTAGCTTTGGTAAATATTTAATCTCATTGTAATTTATTTTAGGCGATTATGATTTTTTTTTTTTTGGCAGCATATAGTGTGATCTTATGATTAAGAATAAAAAATCTAGATGGATAAAATTACTTATCACTTTTCTTGACATATATAGTGTGAATAAGCTACTTGATTTAAGAATCACTTACAGATTAATAGTTAAGAGATCAAAAGAGGTCATACTTGATATCATTCTCAATATTAGGAATTTTGGGATGACTCTAAGAGTACAAATTCTAGCTTCAATAGTTCGCACACATTCACATATATACATATATATATATATATATTCTGCTTACATTTTCGAAAAAAAAATTCACCATCGAAATGACATGATATACTGTATATTTTTTTGTCATTAAATTTAGTGGTACCATTTCTCTTTGTTTTCTGTTTTTTTTAATGGTTTTCAATTAGGTTTTATAGTAAAAACTATTGATTTGAACATTGAAAATCCTCGAAAATACTATACCGGTGCTTTAAAGTATTTATGTATTTATTTCTTGTTTGAAAGAGATTTTTCCTCCAATGGATGAATCTAATCCACCATTTTTTCAGAACGGATGAATCATAAGTTTTTGTTTAGTTAATATTATGCTAATAATAAATTTAATAAACCGTAAGATACGGTTAGTTTTTGTATTTAAGTACATACTGTACAATCTTAGCTTTATTAATCAGGTTT
Organism: Streptanthus diversifolius; assembly: GCA_039880935.1. NCBI lineage: Eukaryota > Viridiplantae > Streptophyta > Magnoliopsida > Brassicales > Brassicaceae > Streptanthus > Streptanthus diversifolius. The sequence continues at coordinate 6,739,921 of JAXGFM010000003.1, read as the reverse complement.
TTGGTTTTTCGTTAAGGGTTAGGACATAGGAGTTATGGGTAATGGGACCATTTTTGTGATAAATATATTCATGGAGGAAAAGATGACAAAAGCTTATGTAATTCACTCACCTAATCTTTGAATTATTGTTCTAACTTTATAAGATAATCATTTTAATATTTCAATTAAGATAAATACACCAGAATTTGGTTCGCATGTGTTCATCGTGGAATGTGAATGTAACTAACATATTATAAAAGGTTTCTACCTTTCTTAAAGCATGTGCTAATAATACCGTTGGTCAAAGTAAATAGTTTTTTTTTTTACCGTCAACAAAATAATTAGCTGCAGACAAAAATCATTTTTAAAGATTGAGATTCTCAGTTGCATTACACCTTGTTTGTAATTTTACATATTAAGACAATAACAACTTTCTTAGATTTTTTTTTTCCGAATTTCATGATGAATTAGACACTGTCCACGTTACATAAATGTGAAAATCTTAAAACTAATCAAGGTTTCTTTTTGTATGGAATCATGGAAATTATATATTTTGAAAATAATGACCTGGAACCCTTGAGTGTTTCTTACAAGAAATGTTCATATATAAAAGTAAAAAAATATATTTAAAAGGGTAAATTGAAAAAAGGAGAGAAAACTTATGGTAAAAAAAAAAAAAAAACTGACGCGCTTCGACTGAGCTCACATCACAGTTCACTCGTTGTTGGAAATAAGTTAAAATCTCAACCGATAAATAAAAGAGCGTGAAACATACGTGCGGATAACAACCGCACGATCTCACTCATAGTGGTCATACCGAGTAGATCCAACAGTCAAAATCGGGCTGAGAGTTCATGGAAGCTTCTGCTTCCGATCCTGACCAGACACGTAAGATTCTGACCATTGTAATTACTAATCAACCCTCAATATCAGCTACACATATAATAATCGCAGACGCACTCCCAGTTTCTACACTACGACGACCTTTTCTTCTCACTCTCTCTAGAAACTTTTAACTTTAACCGGTGACCGGTTTATGGAATGACGGATTACCGGCTACAACCAACGATGAATCTCTGGACCACCGACGATAACGCATCTATGATGGAAGCTTTCATGAGCTCCTCCGATGTGTCAGCCTTGTGGCCACCAGCAACGGCATCGGCATCAGCAACAGCTCCGGCGCCGGCGATGGAGATTCCGGCACCGGCGGGATTTAGCCAGGAGACTCTCCAGCAGAGGCTACAAGCTCTGATCGAAGGGACACATGATGGCTGGACCTACGCTATATTCTGGCAGCCGTCGTACGATTTCTCCGGCGCCTCCGTTCTCGGCTGGGGTGATGGTTATTACAAAGGAGAAGAAGACAAAGGAAAGCCGAGACAAAGATCGAGTTCACCGCCGTTTTCGACTCCGGCGGATCAAGAGTATCGTAAAAAGGTGTTGCGTGAGCTCAACTCGTTGATATCCGGCGGAGCTGGTCCGGCGGATGACGCCGTCGATGAGGAGGTGACGGATACCGAGTGGTTCTTCTTGGTTTCCATGACGCAGAGCTTCGCTTGCGGTTCTGGTTTGGCGGGTAAAGCGTTTTCGACAGCTAACACGGTTTGGGTTTCCGGGTCGGATCAGTTATCCGGATCAGGTTGTGAGCGGGCGAAGCAAGGGGGAGTTTTCGGGATGCAGACCATCGCTTGTATTCCATCTGCGAACGGGGTTGTCGAACTCGGGTCAACGGAGCAGATCCGACAGAGTTCGGATCTTATGAATAAGGTCCGAGTACTTTTCAATTTCGACGATGGAGCAGGAGATTTATCGGGTCTCACATGGAATCTTGACCCGGATCAAGGCGAGAACGACCCGTCTATGTGGATTAATGACTCGATTGGAGTACCCGAACCGGGTAACGGGGATCCGAGTTCAAGCTCCCAGCTTTTTACCAAGTCTATTCAGTTTGAGAATGGTGGTAGTTCAAGCACCATAACCGATAACCCGAACCCGGATTTGACTCCCCGCCCCAATCATTCACAGACCCAGAATCCGAAATTCAATAACAACAATTTCTCCCGGGAACTGAATTTTTCCACGTCGAGTACTACTCTGGTGAAACCTAGATCCGGCGAGATATTAAGCTTCGGCGATGAGGGTAAACGGTGCTCCGTAAATCCGGATCCGAGTTCTTATTCGGGTCATACTCAAGTCGATAACAAAAGAAAGAAGTCTCTCGGTTTAAGCGACGACAAAGTTCTATCATTCGGCGGCGGAGATAATAAAACCGGCGGAGGAGAATCCGATCACTCCGATCTGGAAGCTTCCGTCGTGAAAGAAATACCGGAAAAACGTCCGAAGAAACGTGGAAGAAAACCGGCCAACGGTAGAGAAGAACCGCTAAACCACGTCGAAGCAGAGAGACAGAGACGCGAGAAACTAAACCAGCGATTTTACGCGTTACGTGCGGTTGTACCAAACGTTTCGAAAATGGATAAAGCGTCTTTGCTCGGAGACGCGATCGCTTATATCAACGAGCTCAAGTCGAAGGTAACCAAGACGGAATCCGAAAAAGTCCAGATTAAAAACCAGCTAGAGGAGGTGAAAATGGAGCTCGCCGGAAGAAAAGCGAACGCCGGTGGAGATTTATCGACATCTTCTTCGATGACGGCGATCAAACCGGTGGGGATGGAGATCGAAGTGAAGATTATCGGTTGGGACGCGATGATTAGGGTAGAATCAAGCAAGAGGAATCATCCGGCGGCGAGGTTGATGTCGGCGTTGATGGATCTTGAGCTGGAGGTGAATCACGCGAGCATGTCGGTGGTTAATGATCTGATGATTCAGCAAGCGACGGTGAAGATGGGATTCAGAATCTACACGCAGGAACAGCTCCGAGCGAGTTTAATTTCAAAGATTGGTTAAACTTAAAAGGGTGGTTTTACGTGTCGAGTTAGAAAGTTATGGGGTTAAATGATAATTAGTTCGTTTTTAGCGGGGTTCCAGTAATTTTGTAGCTATAGTTATTATGTAAGAAAAGTCCAAAAATAGAGCGACAAGTTTCTTTTGCTCTATCCCTCGAGTCTGTATCGTTATTGTATCTCCAATGTGTAAAATGTATATATTATATGAGTAATACCATTTTACTTCCATCAGTATTTTTATGGGTGTGGTTTAGTTCAATTGTTTGTTTTTAGTACATTTGGTTCATTAGCAGTTCAACAAATTCTTTTTATATCTTTTGTTTTCTTGTCATAGGGTTCTCTATCTGGATTTTTTTTTTTTTTTTTTTTGCGGTTTTTGTTTCTGGGGATTTTTACCTTTTTCGCCGACTTTATTTTCTTTTTTTTGATATTTAGGTTCTTCTAAAACTAGACAATAAATATTTAGATGAAAAATGTAAAAAATATAGATAAATATGTTATCTTAAATATCTTCCATTATATATGGTTCTATCAGTGTAATCTTTCTGAAACTTAATAAGTTTATTTACTTAAATGTTCCTTTTAACCAAATAAATATCATAAATGCATGATTTGATAATATTTTTAAACATTTGTTCTTGCATATATTAGTATTCAAGATTACAAGTATGTAAAGACGTATAAACTCAGGCTCATAGAACATAGAAAAAATAAAGAACAACGGGAGAACATTTCTCTTTGGTGGAAGAAACCTTTAGAAAAGACAAGTATCAAGAAATATTTTTGATTACGTTGTTAGGCAATATCATTGAGTAGATGGAGTTTATTCGCAATCATCTCAGTGCTCTCATAGTTTTGTTCGATAGCACCCGAGTGGTATATATGTCAGTACCGGTGAGTCGTAATTCTAATTACCAATGTCTTAAAACAATTCTCGTACGATTTATCGTTGTTCGTATTATCTCAATGATAAATGTTAAATACTTAAATATAATATACAACGATGATGAATCATAATCCCGACAAAGATAATGTCAAGATGATGAATGTTTTCTCGAATAAAGCCGACTGTGACATGAGACTGCTAAACATAAATATGCGTCGTGCACAGGTAAAAATATATATATATATATATATTCATTATTCAGTTTCGAAAATTTCAGTTGTCCTAAGACTATATACATATACAAATCTTCAATTAATAGGAGATGAAAGAGAGGTTGAATGATGATGTCAGCCTTAAAGAGATGCTTGAGATCCAAGAGCAACTCAATATGATAGACCAGTTTGTTGGCTCAAGCACCATTGGAAGACTTCATCAAAGGTGGTCGAGTCGGAAAGTAAATTTTAAATTAGTGTGATCCATCATCATGATGAATTTACATATCTTAAGTCTTCTATTTACCTTGTCATTTCCTTAATCCTGTATACTACCATTCCCATAAAATTGTCTGGATATTCGAATACACAACAAAGAAAGAGCAAAGTCACTCACTTTTACTTCATCATTTTCCAAAATATCTACAAAAAGCTACAGAACAGGCAATTGTAATCTTATAGATAGCATTCTCTGTAAAGAAACTGCATTTACTTACCGTTACAAGATCCTCTAGCAAACCGGAAGACTCCTCAAGAAATATACTACATTGGTTTGATCAAGTTTTCATCTTTCTAGCTTCAGCTTTCCGGTCTCTTGGACGAGGCCGAATCTTCCGATTAACTAAACAAGAACCATCTCGAGACTTGTCCATCATCAAATGAGATCTTCTAGCTTCTTTTTTCCAATCTCTAACGCAATAAACACGCCGCACAAAGTTGTCAACACCATAAGCATTATTACAGTCTAGATCCTCTTCTTCTTCTTCTTCTTCTTCTTCTTCTTCTACTTCTTCTACTTCTTCTTCTTCTCCACCTCCTCCTTCTTCTTCTTCTTCCTCTTGTTGTTGTTGTTGTTCTTGTCCCGTGGTGGTCATCTCGAATGAGAGATTTTCATCGATACCAGCTTCTTCACGCATCCGCTTCCTCGCTCTATATCTACGTTGTCTTTCTCGATTCTTCATTCGACGGATGGTAACTTCATCTTTATCTATGAAAGCTTCTTTCTCATCAATGCTCATCAAATTTTTTTGCATCATCACACCATTATTGCTCATCTCTCCTTCAATTCCGATTTACCACAAAACACTGATTAAAAACAGAAGACAGATTTCGAATAAGGAATCTTGTAGACAATTTAAGCTATAAAGGAATTAAAGGGAAGAATCTAACAAGTTATAGAACCCTAGAAGAATTGATTAAACAGCTCAAAAGGCACAAACACACCAAAAGATGTAAGCTTTTAACCCTGAAGATGGCCAAATAAAAAACGGGTTCTAAAGAAGCAACAACAGTAACCAAATCGATACTAATAGCAATAGAAAGATTGGTTTTTTTTTTTGTTTCTCTCCAGTTGAAGAAAACAGAGAAGTTCGATTAGATCCTCTCTTTCGGATTTCGGAAACGATCCATTCGAAGATTGGGTGGGATATTTGATTGATCCGCGAGAAAAATCCTAATAAAAAGTAAAGCATAATACATAAAGGTCATACCTTTCAAGTGCTGTGTGCTTCGGTGAAGAAAGAAACTAAAGTAGCGACTTTGTTCTCTGCTTATTGTAAACAAGAAAGAGAGATTATTTGATGGAGAGAGACATTTGTCGTAATAATCATAGAGTGATCTTGAGGTCGAGAGTTCGAATCTCTCTCAACCCTTTATCTTTTTGTTTAGTTTTCCCATTATTATTATTATTAATTTTGCCTGACTTGATTACTTTGGGCTTTGTTCATTTCTTCTTATTTCTCTCTGCACCGTCTTTGCTTGAAGACTGAGAGATCCAATAACCATAATCACAGTTTTGGGATCTTCTTGCTCTTCTCGATTAAGGCAACGGCTTCGTGGGTTTTCCGTTAAACGGAGGATTAATTTTCTGTTTCGCATTTTCGATGCATAACTGGATAAATGGCAATCTCTAGATTCACTAAGTTAGGGTTACAGCTGTGAAAGAGCGAGTTTTTTTGGCTCCTTCAGGATAAGTGTTGCTTACTCTGTTTCTCTTGGAAAGCTTGAGCTTTTAAAATCTCTGTTTCTCCAAGATTTGTGGTATCAAACTCTATTATGTGGGTTTAAGGTCAGAATTTGGGTTTTAGTGTCTTTTATGAGATGGATAGGCCCCGGCGTAATGATTATCAGTTAGCAGTGAATTATATAGGAATAAGAACCAAAGGAGACTCCTTTACACCAATCGTATCTCGCAGTTGGTATTGCTCAACAGAAACCACAAGTTTAAGCAAGAACGACTTTGGATGCATTGTTCAACAGCTAACATGTTCTACATTCTGTGATAGTTTACCTCAGCCTCAGGATCCAACAAAGCCTCCGAATACTTGGCTGCAGAAGATTAGACTAGCTGCTACAACACAGATTAAACGGCCCCATGTTCCTCCTCCTGCTATGCCTCAACTCAGAATATCTTAGCTAGACCAACAATGCATCCTTTGCCACTCGGTTCACAACCAATGCTGAGTCGTCATGAAGACCAGTTATGGGACTCTAATATCTTAGAGTCTCCTGTCTCTGTGTGTATTCGTTCTCTTCAAAGCGATTCAGGACCCATGGAAACCAAATGCAGCCATCTCACCAACACAATTGCATAATCATCATTCACCAAGGTTCGATAGTTTTTCACGAGATAAGCCCATTTTGCCATCTCCGAGACTCACCGGTCCACCACAACTAATGTATAATAGCAACCGTCTTCCTTCTCCTAGGTCCAACGGTCGTGGAATATTATCTTCTCCTGTCTTGGTGCATATGCATTAGGAGATTCAGGACCCAATAGGAACCAAATGCAACCATCTCATGAGTATCAACCGCACCCACCACCATGGTTCAATAGTTTTGCATCAAAGTACCCATTTTGCCACCTCTTAGTTCTAGGTTTTCAACGGTCGCGGGATATTACCATCTCCTACGTCCCAATATCTTCTACAGTCTCCAACCACTAGTTCTCCTTATCCAAGAAGTATCACATTCTCATCAATGGCTGAACCCGGAATTCTTGGTCCCGGGCCTCCCAGCAAATTTCCTCAGCCTCCTGCATCTCCTGCACCATCACCTTTTGGAGAGATTACTAAATAAGATGCTCTATCTTCTTCACTCTACTCTTTAGGTTAGTGTCATGTGTAGTATGACCGGTGCCATCTTTTAATTAGAGCTTATGTAGGTAACGGGAGACACAGAGGTAAAAAAACAATATAAGAATCCAGAGAGGAAAGATGAAAAACAATTGGTTACGTGTCTTCTTTTTCATCTCCGATCACTCGATGATTTCCACAATCTGCAACTTTTACACTCGTTTGTAGTTTTACTAAAACGCTTATAAATTTAGAAAGGTAATATAAATACATGTTCAAACATTCCAAGAGTAGCAAAGTCAGTTGAAAGAGTTAAATCATCGAATAAACAAACGATGTCCAACGCAAAAGTGTTCAAAGAAACTTTTTAAAATAGAACTGATTGTGAAGTCTTTAGTTTGGAATCCATAAAGGAATCACTGATTAACAGTTTCCATACATTTTATTTCTTTATCTCAATAAATATATTTAGAAAAGCTTTCCTAAATCATACATACAACTTCAAAACAACTTGTAAAATTCCTCAGAGATGATTTGGACTCTCCGCAACATAGATTGAAGGCTCTTGAAGACGAACCAAAGAAAGAGAGAGCAATTGATGCCAAAGAATCGGCAGTTCTAATTGTTTGTTTTAGCTGATGATGATGCGATGTTACTCCTGGAGAAAGCTGTTCTTGAACCATTTCCCGATGGAAGGGTTCCTCAAAACTGTATGTAGGTAAGCTTCATATCGATTACAAATTCTTTGTATTGATGATCTTTTTTATTATTATTATTCTTTCATGTGAGTTCAGGATGATTATGACGGAGAGCGTGATGATGAGAAGCTATTAACTGAGTTTGCTAGACACAATTTGAAGGCATTTGTTCTTAATCATATCTTCTACAACAAAATTGAAATTGCATATAAAGAAGCTATTGCATTGAAAATGCAAGATCAGCTTATTCGTGAAGAAGAGAAGAGTAAAGTCAAATAAAAGTTCGTGAAGTTAAAGAAGTTATTGCATTGTTTGAAAAACAAAGTCAACTAAATTTATTATAGTGTTTATTACTATAAATTGCTTGTTAAAAAAAAATTCATGGTCCTGGATTTTAAACATTTTCTCCTGAAGCAATTCTAGTTTTTCGTATTAGATAAGTTTGGATTAATTATGCTGGTTTCGTTTAGTATATATACTATTTCTTTTTTGTCAAACTATATATACTATTTAAACATACTCATTTTTAACTTTTAATCTTTAATATTTAGTCATGTATTATATTATTAAAAATGTCAATAAAATTTAATGAAAATGTTATAATTTTATTAATAATAATTTATACTAAACATCTAACAAAATTGTAGACCATAATAAATATCATATACTTAATCACATACGATCATTTAGACATTAGTTATCATAAATATATTAATAGTACGTTATTTTCTTATATTTGTTTCATCTTATTTTTTCTTAAATATATTATTTATACAATAAAAATATAATTCTTTTGGATATTGATATGTTATAACTCAACTTTTTATAAACAATTATAACTATTGAGAACAGAACGCATAAATTAACTAGTGATCAAATTTTATATTTTATTAAGTTTAATAAAAAGTTTCTAAATCTTATATTTAAATTGATATAAATATTACAATAAATAATTTAATTTTATAATAAAATTAAAATGTTAAAATTTAGTTAAAATTTATAATGATCATATAGTATGTCGGATTAGGATTGATGTTTATGATTGGTTTTTGAATCAGAAATATAAAATATTTTAAAATTTTCAAAACAAGTTAATATAATAAATAATTTATGAAAATATTAAAATAAATGGCAAACCACTGAAATTAGATTAAAAAATTACAAGTTAATCCATCACAGATGCGAAATTTCAATTTTTTGGAAAACATAAAAAATCAAATCAACTAAAATATTGTATAAAATAAAATAGTATAATATATAATATATTAAAATTAGAATATATATATATATATATACATTAAAATTTATATTCATATCATAATCATACTAAAATATATAAAGTTAATATATATCATATAATACCATCAAATACACCAAAATAAAACTATCAACACATCTTAAATTTTAATTTCTATAATGTAAAAAATATTTAAAAATCCACTAAAAATTATTCTTTGTCTTTAAAATGGGTTAACATTTAATAAATTATATAATACATCTATATCAAAAAAATAAAATTAGTAACACATTTCTGACGTTCACATATATAAATATTTTGTCTATAAACTAAGGGGGGCTTATTATATTGATGATTTGGTAGGATTTAATTCTTTTCAAATTATCCCTTATTTTATTTAGTAATTGTAAAATTTTTTCTAAAATTTAAAATTATTGGATCTAGTATTTGTAAAATTTTGTTTTAAACTTTGGCTTATTGGATTAATCATTTATAAAAAAAAATTCAAGTTTTCCTTTATTGAAAAATAAGATCTCATCAATAAAATATATCAAATAAGATTTAATGAGATTTGAGAGTATTTTTAGTTAAAATTTAATAAATAAAATTACCACTTATGGTATTTGATGGTTGTAAGAAAAAATATGTTTTGAAACGAAAAAGAATATTTATTGAAAATCAATATTATAAACAAAAAATATGGTAAAAAGTTTTTATTTTTTTTAAAAAAATCTTATCAAGTTACAAATAAAATTTAATTTAATTTTTAAAATTTAATAAAATCACTAATTTAAAAGTTCACCAAAATTTTTAAATTTTTTAAATTCTTTCCAAAACTACACATCTAAATTTTTACCGAAATCTCAAAATTCATTTAAATTCCACCAAATTTTAACACTCCTAAATTTTGTCAAATCATCAATCAAGTAAACTTCATTAAAATTAAAAATAGATTAAAAATTTCATATAAACTAAGAAAATAATATTTTCTTTTTGATTATATTAAAGTTGAATAAAAAATAATATGATAAATGGTTAAGGAGATCACAAGATAATCAAAGGAAATAAATGTTAGCTGCTTCCAACATTTTAACATCGAAAATGATACTACATAACGAGCTTCATTATTAAAACTAGGTACAAATAAGAAGACGCAAATGATTCGAAGCAATAATTAAAAAAAGACAATCAAATGTTGCCCCAAACACCAAAACAAACTAGTCAATTGACAAATATTTACGAAGTTCGTGTGTTACAAGGCATCATATATTCCATCTTTATCATTATAAACTGATAATATATTTCGTCTATTATTTATAAATAATATTAAAATAAATTAAGACATGCATTTGAAAACAATGCTATCGGTTTCGCTATCATTAATATGTCAAAGATGCTTTCAGTATTAGTATTACGCACATATATTTATCTAAAAATGATAGTTTTCTGGTCTTCAAATTTGTATTATATGTTGAAATCCCCAAAAAAAATTATTAGTATTATTTTTATTTTTGATCAACATATAGAAACAGATTCCTAATATGAAAAATGTTCTTAAAGTTTACAAAAAATATAACTGGTATTAAAATGATTTTGTAACACAGCTCAATTGTGTTAAATGAATTTAGAATCTAATATATTTTTATGTTTATTTTGCATGAAAATGTTTCACTAAAATAATAATAATAATAATAATTATAATACTTAAAAATTATCCATGACAATAATAAAAATCATACAGAAGAAATAAAATACTGAAGAAAAGAGAACATGTAGAATATAGAAAAGAGATTAAAATAAAATAAAAAATCACACAAAAATAAAGGAAAAACGTTTATTTCATTATTAGCACTACAGTATTTTCCTGTTTTTCACTAAAATATCTTTCATTCCAAATGAAGCACATTAGAAAATAGGAAGACCATACATGTAATGGTAATGATAAATATTTTCAACTTTTTAAGGAAAAATAAAGAAAATTTAGAAAAAACCTATGAAAGGAAAATATTTTTTATTAAAGTTGGATGCATCTTGTTACTGAAAAAAAATCAAGAAATTTAGTGGTAAAAAATCAGGAATTTTAAAGAGAATTATGATGTCTACGATAAACAATTATTGTGTGCGTGAAGTGCGTGTATATATATATATATAATATGTGTGCGTGTGTTTGTCAAATTCTTTGTTGAAGTTCTCGTGAAGCATTCTAGCTTTGGTAGTGAGAAGATTGTGTTAAAAGATGAATCAGCGACCACAAAATGATTACTTGAGAGTGAATAAGACTTAGTACACTCGTAAGAGTATTTTCAATCCGGATCGAGGACAACTTTAGCTCTTCTTTGTACTCATACTCGCTATCACCATCCAGTTTTTTTTCCTATATGCTCAGAGGTTTCATGACATCCATATCTTAAAACAAGAAAGGAGCATGTTGGAATAAGATATGTTTAGTGAGATTTTATAAGCTTTATGTTTGGATGATGATGATGATATGAGATCATTAGTATTTGTTTGGCTTATCACTAAACCAAACTTTTATAATTATCTCCACTGAGCAATCATCAAGTGTGAAATAAGGTGACTTACTAGAATCTGCTCCATCTCTCTTCATATACATGTTATTAAACCGGTTCCAAACATTACCGGGGAAAAAGTTGTCTTAGAAGAGGTTAACCAAGACCTTGAATTTATGAAACTGAAACACAATTCCAACAACTTTTCTCATTTTCTGAATATTGCATACAAACGGAAAATACCAAATTTGTTACTTATCTAAAAATTAGAAGCAAGAGACTGAAGAAACAGAGAGAGGGTAAGAGAAGCTGTTAGCATATTGAAAGGAGAGTGTCTGTCCAGGAGCAAGAGGTTGACCGTCATTGACCAGACAATCGTCGTAACAGAGTCGCCTGAAAACTCTAGGGTTAACCAATCTAACCGAGCTGAACCAGCCACAACTGACATGGATCTCCGCAATTCTGCAATCCGAGGCACATGCGTTGACGATCTCAACTGTATATGCAGGAACTCCGTTTGGAAGTGGAACCGTTGAGCCTTGAAAGACAACAATATCATCTTTTGAGCAATCTTGTCCCATTCTTTCAGTCCCGTCGCCAATGTCTGAAAATGTCTCCGAAGATGTGTCTTGGGGTTATTAGAAATAAAAACCGAGGGACATCTTTTAGGGAAGCAACAGAGTCTATGATGAATCAACATATATGCAGGGAAAATGTCAGAAACTGTCTCTGTCAATGCCTCTTTAGGGTTCTAATGACATAAAAACAGCAGAGAGATGAATCTTTTAATTGATACATGAAGCAACAGTGTCTACGATGAGTTAATGGTTATGTTATGCAAATGTGTGAAACCAATACGTATAATGGAATTATTGTTATTGTAAGGAAACGTGATGAAATTATCTGAACATGTCTCTTAGAGGCTTCATAAAACATAAAAACATAGGCTGATCTTAATGGATATGTGAAGCCAAACAGCGTCTATGAGTTACCGGGAGATAGCAGAAGCTTTCTGGAAAGGGTGGTGCGGTTTTCGTAATTGGAAATGAAGTTTCTTGCATTGAGAGTGATGCTTCTTCTATCACTGGAACCTTCCAAGGCATTGCACTTCACAACAGCTGCGACAGTGACAAAATTCAAACATGAAATTGGTTATAATGCAAAGGAGAAGACAGAAGAAAGAGAGGGTATAAAACTGAACTTACATGAAGCAAGAAGATACGACAGCAGCATTCCAAGACCTATGAAGAGGACAAGCCGCTGTTGGGATTGGTAGACATGTTCCATTCTATTGTACTGGCCAAAAGATGTGGAGGGTTCTTCTTTGTTTTATAGAGGTATGATACACATGCATGGTAAGGAGAGATAGAGATAGAGACAGAGAGAAAGAAAGAAAGAAAGAGACTTGAAAAGAAACTTCAGAAAGGCAAAGTATGTGATTGCATGCATGTCTGCTGGTTCCAGAAGCTATGGACCAATCCCTTGTTTCATCTCAAAATCTATCTACCTCGAGATTCAGACATACATAAGTATTACCAATATTTTGTTAAAATTTTGAAAAAAGGCTGACAGAAGGTGGTTGAGTAATTAATTATAGAAAACCATAATAATAAACCTATCAACAAAATTTAAAGAAAGTTTAAGCACCAAACATGTAAGATTTCCACACTGAACAAGAGGAGAATAACAAAAAGAAATCTTTGTTTAATCAAGAAATTTACCTTTTGGAGGTTTCTTCTTCGTGTCAAGAGGAATTCCCGACCAAATCTACTCGCAGTCTCCTCTTTTGTTCCTTTCTCAAACTTGCAAAGTTCATTTATGAGAGTATTATAAGTCTTGGCAACTTTGCTTAGAAAAGGTATTAACATTAATACATTATATAACACTTTGATAAGTAGAAAGTCAACTCAGTTTCAATAACTTCCAAACTAGATAGAGCTAAGTGATTCTTCTCTAAGTCCAATCAAAAGAGGAGTTATTGTAGAGAAGAACGGAGCTTATTAACAAGAAAGGTTTTAGAGTGATGTATAAGCTTTCATTTTGGATGATGATGATTTTCTAGTACTCTGTAGTTTTGTTTGTCACAAAATTGTTATCTATTTTATTCCACATGTATCAATACATTTAGGGAATATAAAAAAGTTCAAACTAAGCAACAAAATGATAGGATCTCACATGCCTTGATCCTCCAGACTTTGGTTGATCACTTAGTCTTTAAGTGCATCCATCAGTAGTGGAAAGCAACCACGTTCCATTGGCACATGAAGTTGGAGTAAAGACTCACTTTGAAAATGTTCCTCTCACTTCCTATACGGAAACGATTACCACTTCTTTTAGCAAGAATTGATGTTTCTGGCTTACAAATCGATAAACAGAAGCATCCCGTTCCACCTCAATCCTGAAAACCATTGTCTGTCTTATGTTGTAACGTTACACAACACTCTTTTAGAAAAGGAGACTACAAAATAAATCCCAAGCATCTTCCATTTTACAAGCCTTCTATGTTCAAAGCTAATAAGGTGGAAGATGCATGGGAATTATCTTGTTCGTTACCCGATAAAAGAGTGAACCGTAAAGCTGAGATTTTTCTGAGCTACAAATACAAACAAAAAAAGCCTCGCACGCACATTATTAGACAAAAATAGATAATCCATTTTTTACTCCGACAACAACCAAAAGAGTTACACATCATGTGTCCTCTACTCTCTTCAAGACTTGCAAAACCCATTCATGAGATTATTATAAGTCACTTCGTTTGGGAAAGCAACACTTTGATTACCAAAATGTAGTGACTTATAATACTCTCATAAAACAATCTTCAGCAACTATTCAAGAAAAGATGAAGCAAGAATGAGAGAGAGAGAGTAGAGAACATATGCATAAACAATTGTTGATTAATAAGAAACTGCAAACATTTTAATTTTATAGTTCTCCATCGAAACCGGATCCAAATACCCTGAGATCCTTTTCCATCCCACCTGCAGATTTAGGATCAAGAAACATCATACTTCTCCGTCACAATCATAACTTTTTTTTTGGAAAATCAACAGATGAAGGAAGAGCATAGAGAACCTCAAAATTTATAAAGAACAGTTATAGGATCTTGAATCTACCTTTTCCGATGATGAAACTACTTTCTTCGCAATTGCAGTGGATTGATTCTTGATGGAGCTGATTTGAGATCGAACCAAAGCTCTGTTTCGTGAGTAACAATGTAAACGGCGTACGGCTTACCCTAAAAAAGAGTGGAGTGTGGCTAAGTTAAGGAAACCGGTTAAGTGACGGTTTTAACTTGTCAACCCGGTTTAAGTAAATTATTGGAAAGAACCGGTGTGCCCTTACACATAGTTTGATTTATGGACAAAGACAAATTTAGTTAGTCTAGCCGTTTGTGAATTTCAATATCAGTTTGGTAAAAAAAAAAGTGGAAAATCTATGATATAGAATAGAATGAGTTTTGGTTTATGGAAATGTAATTTTCTGTGAGGATATCGTTTTTGTACAACTTAAAATCGCAAAATCTGTTTATCAAGATCACTTATAATCATATGTATATTAATACTATATTATACATTGTTGATGATTATATATGCCTAATGAAAGCGCATTTCCCAGAAACTTACATTTCATAAGGAGAGTCGTGCATCCTCTCTCTACATGTATGCGATTCCCGCATCCCCTCTGTTTCGTCTGCTTAACGTGACATCAAAATTTGGATCTCTTCTAATGGTTTGGCTTGAGACTAATGGTTAAGAAACTAATGATTAAGACTTGAGAGTTGGCTGTGATTGGACAATGATGTCTTTAGGAACTTCGAAGGTTGTCTATGCACGAAGAATTATTTGTGAGAGAAGAAGAAGAAGAAGAATTTGAAGGAGGTCAAATCTGAACGAAAGGAGAAAATATCTAACGTGAACCTGAGAAATTATACGTGTCGAATAAAATAATGAAATAGCCAAAAAGATCTTTGATTTTTTATTTTTATTTTTAATTTGAATTAGTTGTCATAGTTTGTTATGTTTTTATAATCTTCTTTGATTATAGCCTACTAGATTTCGTCTTTTAAATGGTAATCGTCATAATGGAGTTCTGCTGATAAACCGCTTCTTGAAATGTTACGGATTCCAATTTTTTTTTTTTAATATGTGATAATATAATTTAATAATTTTTATTTTTTTACTAATTCAACGTTTTAGAATCGGGTAATTAAAATTTTGCTACACACGAATTCAATCTGAAATTCGATAGGAACGGTGCTCACTCCCAATATATGTCAAGAGTCTGACATATTTGTCAACAAAACGCTTACAAAGAAAATCACTAAATGTTTCCATAGGGATGATGATGATGCCCCGTCGCCTTCCCAGGATAAGTCGTCGGAGGATAAGCCGCCGGAGGTACAGAGGTAACTCCAGGAGGATTATGCCCGTAACCATGTTCCATGACCGGTGCTGGAGCCGGCACAGGAGCAAGATGAGGCACGTGACCTTGAGAAACGTGGTAGTGAGATTGCTTAGCCATAAGCTTCTCTTCGGCATGAGCCGCTTTAGCTATGTGCATATCCATCTTAGCCTCTGCTTCCTTGGCCTTTCTACGCTCGTGTGCTATCTCTTTCTCCTCTTTTGTACGTGCCATCGCCTGTTCCGCCTGTCACGATTAATATTTTGATTATACTGCATATTATACATTTAAGATATAGAAAAATCATGATTGTATAGCTTGAATAGAACCTTCTCATCGGCTTTTGCTTGACATATTACCATCTTCTCCTTGGCTGTACTAGCCATATCACTTAGCTTCTGTTTCGCTGATTGCATTCTTCTTCTTTTCTCTTTCTGTTTCTCTAATGCTTTCTATCGAATGGGTTTATTGTTTCGTTTAAATAAAACGTATGAACAGCCTCGTCGGTCCAAATGGTTCATATTAACGCCACGTGTTATTATTGTCGCCACGTGTCTTCATTAAATCCGAGACTTCCAATTAGCTACCACGTAGAGATGCTTCGTTGGCCTGATCTTAACCAACCCAAATAATTTCGTTAAACCGGAAATACAAACCAAAAATCTTTTCCGGTTAATGATTTCTTCTCTCTCGGTTGGTGTGGTGGTTGCTCTTTCTTATCTTCTTCAACCTTTCGACGTAAAGCCGCGAAAAAAAATCAAAATCCCCAAAAAAAGATGGCTCTGGTTTTGCCCTGTACATTTTGTACTTCGCTTAAGCAAAAGACTTCTCCGATCAATCGCATATATTCACCGAGATTCCGGCGAGGAGCAACGAAGTGTGAGTTTCGAATTCCTGTAGAAATCTCCAGTCCAGGAGATAGAGGATCGTTGGCTGTTCCTTCGCACAAGGTCACTGTACACGATCGACAAAGAGGAGTAATCCACGAGTTTGAGGTTCCCGAGGTGAGATTTTGATCCGTATGCAACTTTTGCTGGTAATTTGAATTTGGTGTCGTTCTTTGTTGCGTTTGCTGATTCATTCGTTATCATCCGATTTGAAGCTGAAATTAGGGAATGCTCATAGGTTGTGTTGCTTATGCTTGGACTGTGTGCTTTAAGATTATAATACAGAACGCAATGTATTTTCTGGCTCTGGATCTTTTATTCCTTGTTATGATTAAAGATTTTTCATCTGGCTAGTCTAATTTAGATTCAATTGTGGAGGAAAATGTGAATGAATTCATTTGCATGTGGCTCTCTTGGTGTAATTATTCGTAGGTCTGCACATTTTATAGTGTGGTTGACATTCTTGATTTGGAAAATTGCAGGATCAGTACATATTACACTCAGCTGAATCTCAGAACATTACTCTTCCGTTTGCTTGTAGGCATGGTACTGTTCTCTTGCCCCGTTTCACTTATTTTCTAAGACCTACGAAAGTGTGCATATGTTTCCTTGTCTTCTACATGTATACCATATTTGTAATTTTCAAAGGCGGTGTAGATAATTAGGATAAGCCAATTGCTAATGGAGTTGTGGTAGAGTCATATTTTTGAAGAATGCATGTTCCTGTGAGATTTACGTGTTATTACGCATTCACTATGCTCTCAACTAAGTCATGTGTCTTGTCTGTCTCGTTTACAGTTTGAGAATTACAATCTTAAATGTCCCTTCTTCTGTTGGTAGGTTGCTGTACTAGTTGTGCCGTACGTGTAAAATCTGGAGAGCTGAGGCAGCCACAAGCGTTGGGAATATCAGCAGAGCTCAAGTCTCAGGTAATAATATCTCGTTACCTTGTGCTTCAGGGAGGCTGTAACTACATAGATTAATTGTGATGATGATACTCGGTGTCTGCGAGAAAACACAGTATCTTTACAATGCGAAGCTTTAGCCAATTACTCAATTTTAATGTTGCATTCTCCTAATGTTACAGTGTCAAAGGCTTATGTAACTGTTAGCGTTTAGAGAATGTATATTGAGTTTAGGTGGAAAATTGCTTCTTCTAAGAAGTCTGAAGCATAGGTTTGAACCAATGGGTCCTTTACAGAGCATAGTGGTTTTGGTTCTTAGATCTTTATTTCAAGTTTATCTTGCATTTAAGCTCGGTGGCTTTTACATGCAGGGATATGCACTTCTTTGCGTGGGTTTCCCTACATCTGACCTTGAAGTAGAAACACAAGATGAAGACGAGGTAACTTGTCTTCTAAAAGAAGTGCTTGCAACAATATTTGTCTTCTCTCATTTCATTCTAGTGACACAGTTCTAAATCTTATGGAACACACAGGTCTACTGGCTACAATTTGGAAGATACTTCGCTCGTGGACCAATTGTAAGTTCTCAGAACTAAAATAAATAAATAACCTTGGAAGCACGTTTCTTGTTTCAAATCTTATAATTCTAACCAACTAGCGAGTAAGAAGACTAATAGTGAATTATATCTACCTAAATCGATAGATTGATAGACTGCAATCACTTAACAATTTTAGCGCTTATGTTACGCCTATTAAACATAATATGGAAACCAACAAATGCGTAAAAAGACTGACGGTGAAGTACTGAAGTTTATACATAGATTGACTGTTACGAAACTCGGGGAGTTGTGTATTAGTATTCGTGGCCGTTTTACTAGGACTAGTTATGGAATTGCTATCATCAAATTTAATATTATAATCAAGAGTCAAAAATGGTATAGAATTCTGTTAGTTCTTTTTTGGCATTGAGCTTTTAACAGTTTCATCGATGTTACACTGCAGGAAAGAGACGATTACGCCCTCGAACTTGCAATGGGAGACGAGTAGAAACAAAAAGAGCTAATGCAATTTCGCCAACTTTCTGTAGTAGCAGTGAGTAGTGAGTGTTACTTTCTTAGTCCTGAACCTCGTGGTGCATCCTCGTAAATCTCTTAATGAACTCAACGATGTTCCGAGAAAACTTCCCAGCATTTAACATTTTTTTTGTAAATTTATCAACCTTTCGACCATAAAAATCCAAATTCGAAACATAATCTTTGTTTGCATATCTCTAGCCTCTAATGAACTACAACCTTTGGTCCTATCCTAAGTTATGGTCAGAAACAGTATTCTTCAATTTTGAATGTGTGAATACATAAATCACATATTTGTGGTCCATGTGAGAAGTAAAGGTGATGCTCTTGTGACCGTAAGAAACGATATGAGATAATAATAATAATAATAATGTGTGTGGGCATATGATATGCTTTTTGGTATATGATTCTTTTGTTCCTTTGTTATCTACCTAACTTTATTCTTATGGATATATATATATATATATATATGTATTTACTAGAAGTCTAGAAACTTGCATAGAATATACCTAATTGATATTCCCTCCGGTTTTTTTTAATTGTCGTTTTAGAAAAATTCTCGTAGATTAAGGAATTTTGTTTGTTGACTATTTTAACCTTATCATAAATGATTTTTAGTATAATTAATTTTGGGTATAATTGGTTTTTGATTTTCATTTACTATAAATAGGGTTATATTAAATAAGGTTATTTTTGGATTTTTTTAACAAAAATTGTATTGAAAAATGAGAATGACAGATAATTAGAAACAAGAAAAAAGTTGTAAAACGACAATTAAATAAAAACAGAGGGAGTATTTTCTTAAGAAGGACCTCTTTTGACAAAACGACAGCAAGTTGAAAACCGATTGAAAAACACACACCAACAGTTTCCACAACGATATGTTACTGTCTCAATTTCTGTGTGCAAAAGCCCGAAAATTCTGGCCTGTTTTAGTTTGGCAGTTGCTAAAAGCTGTCCAGAGTTGGGGTCCGATTGTTTTCTTCTTTTCTTTTTGGCGTGTCCGTTGGTTTTTTTTTTTTTTTTTTTTTTTTTTTCAAGTTTTGTAAGTTCTATTTATTATGAACAAGATGATATTTCATTGCGTTTGTTTCTGTTGTCTACTTCCTTGTTGTGCGTGTAGTTATCAAATAATACCATTTGATATATAAAAGATTTCCTTGTTAACAGTAAGTTGCGTTTTCTATTTTATTTTTCTTCAAAAAATGTTGTTTTAGAATTTCAATATAATTTGAAGAAAATAAAAATATAATTTGTTTTACATAGAAAAAGTGAATCTTAAGTGTTCAGTTCGTTTTTCAAAAGTAAACTCGAATATCAATATTTTAAAAAAATTCGTGTAAGAAAAAGCCATAAAAATGATTTTTATAGGCATGCATATTGAATGAAGAGTCTGTATCAAAGTTATTAGGTTTTCGACTATCTTCAGTTGATATGGATTTTAACTTTTTAACTTATTCGTTATATATGTTTTGACTCATATAGTTTGTAAATTCTTAATAGCCATAATATTGTTGCCTCGTGCTAAACTTTAATAAAGTTCGTTTTATTATTGCCACAGTATTTGATACGGTAAGGGATGTGAGAGACGTACATATATAGATTTGGCTGCCGATATTATTGAATTTTTTTCTTTCACCCTTGTCTCTAACCACTGAATTAATTTTTTGGTAATATACAATGATTGATTAGTTCCTTACCATAAAAGAAACAATAATTGATTGTCAAAAGAGCATTAAATTACAAAAAATGTGAAAATCAAATAAAACAATAGTGATTATATCCAAAATTCATCATATATCTTTGAAGTTTAAACATAATATTTTTACGATGTTAAAAAGAATATTTTACTAGATTAAAATGATAAAAAAAACAAAACGGTCAAGAGATCATATCTCAAAGTCACGTGGATCTTCAGACAAGAAAAAAGAAATCAAGCTTATCCTTCAAAGAAAAAAATAATTTGAATTCTCCACGAAAATGATTTTATACAAATCTTATGTCATTAATCTTGCCGTGATCCAAAGAAATGAAAAGACTTTCGAAAGACACTTAAACCAACAAAAGATGGATGATTTATAGGCGAATCCGTGAAATCAACCCCAATTTTCCTGAGACAGATTAGCGTGGAATTATTCAAACTTTAGTCAAACCCAAGAGACAAAATCTTTTTGTTTTTTTTTTTGTATTACTGTTTTTGTTCTTGTAGTGGTTATTATTTTTATTAACTAAAGATTTTGGGCCAAAATATGAAAGCAATTTTTTAATACCTCAATTCTTAGCAAAATAAGATGTTGTACAACTTTTATATATTAATTAGTATCCGGAAATATGAATATCCATATATATATATATATATATTTTTTTTGTTTCATTTGGTCGAAAACCCAAAATTTTGTTAATAAATTTAATTGTTCCATTAACGGAAATGACCATGTCGACGTTTCTGTTGTAACATAACGATAAGACAACATTGTTTTAATTAATAAAGATTGAAACAAAAAGTTCAAAACGATGCTGTTTAGTTCAATTAATGATAATTAAGAAAATTACGACAACTAAAATTTTATCTTTGTCGTCTCTCGTATCCTTCTCACACAAAATAAGTTTTCCAATCGCAAATAAAGATAAGACAAAGAGACTAACGGATTCAGAGGTTATCATCACCGATGGAACTAAGAAAGTGCTGATTGGGATCAAATGATGTTTTTCGGATGTATAAATGTCTCGTCCAAGGGTACAAAGAAGACATCATGCTGTATAGTTCAATTAACCGAAACGTTGAAGGGAGACAAACTCTATACATACAAACGGACAAAGAGACCAACCAAGGTCAGAAATTTCGACGAATTACATATATATTGAAGTTACTTGGGGAAAAAAAAGGGTTTCAAACTCACAACATCTCGCCGCCGGATTCTTGATCGATAGGATGATCCAAGAGAGAGAGAGAAACAAAAAGATTTGATTCTTCCTTTGTATTGCTCACAACAATTCAATATATATATAAAAAAAAAAGATCCATAACAAACTTTTTAATTGTTAAACTTCATATCAGTCGTGCTCGTCGAACCCTACAAGCATTATCAAACCCATAACAACCAAAAATAAAAACATTATATAAAGAAGCATCCTTATGTCAAATATAAAAGTCATTTTTTTAGTTATTTGCAAAAGATTTAAAACCAATTTAATTTTCTTTTGTATATATAAAGAGAACTAACCCCAACTGATGTGACAAAACTACAAACAGCACATTTCACTGATCTTGCTCCGTATTGATACATTAGTAGCATCCTACAGCTTCCGCAATTCACATGCGCCACCTGATTCGCTGATTCCACACGAGAGTTTTTCATATAGTTATAACCAAACTGATCTAACCTAAATTCAAACTAAACCACAACAAAAACCAAACTTCTGCCTTGTTGAATTTTAAAGTCAGTCTACTTGCTCATTTATATATCCAAAAACCGAGACTAAACTAAACCACAAAATAACTTTTAAAGCAAAACTGAAATTGGTTTTGTTATATTATATTCAAAAAAAAAACGAAATTAAATTAGACCCACAAAAAAACGACAAGAACTTGTAGCCTCATGGTTTGCAATAGTGTTTTCACTATCTTACCACTCGGGTTTAAATCCATAAAATGCATGTTATTGAAAACAACAATAAAAACTAGACCCACAAAACAAAAACAAGCTGACACTTGAATTTATTTTCAAATTCCCGAAAAAAAAAAAATATACTAATAAATTTGTAATATAAAACGCAACCAAGAATAATTTTCATATTGGTTTTGGTTAATTTGTTTTTGTTTCCTAGCCAAAAAAACCCTCATAAACAAAATCAACATGTGTATAAATGTTTAATTATGAAATGCAAACCTTCGAGGGCAAGATTAACAGTGTGACAACAAGAACATTGAACACTTGTAGCTCCACGGATGTACATTAGAAGTGTATGGCATCCTCCACACACCAACTGAGCCATCTCCGTTCCTGCATTGGCCAACTATTACAAACCCAAAATCTCTTTATTCGTTTTTTATTTAATCAAACAGTTAAAACTGATATTTACCCGGCGGAGGAACGGCCGTCACGGCGTTACAAACGGCGCAACAGACAGAGGTTGCTCCGACGGGATACATCAGAAGGTTTCTGCAACCTGAACACACTAACTGGCTCTGTCCACCTGTACTACCTACAAATCTCAAATTTTTTTATCATTATTTCTTTTTCAAAAAAAAATAATAAATAACAAAAGGGAATCTACAAATATTTGATCGGTTTTTTAAAAACTAATTAAAAATCAATCTTTGAATGGATTCTTAATTTTTCTTTCTAGAAAACTAAAGCAGGGCTTTGTGTTCGAACTTTGGATGATTTAGGTTTTGAAAACAGAGGATCATCAAACGGTTGGTTGTTTGAAATGAGATTATACCATTTGCCGGCGGCGGAGGAGTGTACGTCGGAGCCAGTGCCGGCGCCGGAGGTGTTGGATATGGTGCAAGAGGAACGGGCATTATTCACTCAAAAGAATAATTGAAAAAAAAAAAAAAGAAATTGGATAAATCTCCTTCTTCTTTCTTTCTCTATTTCTCTCTCTCTCTATATATATATATTATCAATCTATAAATGGTTTCTCTCCTTGTTGATAAAAAATTTATAATCGATAATATGTAATTATATTATCTCTATATATAAGAAGACACATCTTGTGCTCTTCACTTGTTCTTCTCCCATTTCCTCACTTTCATCACCTATACACCAAAGCACACAAGGAAATAATGATATAAAAAGGGAAATGAATCTTAATTTTAGTAAGAAGGAAATAAATCTTCAACAAAAATATAAAAAAAACAAAAAAGGAAAAAATCCAATGCATTTATTTTTTTTGGATAAAAAAATTCAATGCTTGAAACTTAAGAAACATGTGAAGACTAACTTGGGGTCACACCATCACCATGACGCTCTTTGACTAGTGACTAGCTAATTGTGGAATCTCGTTTTATACACTTTTGCAGTTACATAACGTTTGTGTGTATGTATTTGGGATTTCGGAAAGAGGGATGTGAATTGAAAAACTTTAAAGATTGTATTATTATGTGAGGTGTGGGGCAAACACACACCTCTCTTGCAACTTGCTTTTAGGATTAACTGGCTTTCCATTTAATATATATATGTTATTTTCTAAATAATAGATAGTAACATGAGCCGGAGAAAAAACAAACTTTGATAAAAGGCATAAAGCATATCTGTAAAATCTTTAAACTGTTTTATAATTATAATTAGTTTTATAATCAACTTTGCAAGTATAATCAGAATAGTGAACTATAAAATATATCTATAACTTTACATAAGAATTATAAATAATATGCATAATTTTTAGAGCACAAGGTCAGAATAAATTTTTAATGTGTTCTACAATTAAAATATCAATAGTTAAGTATATAATTTAATATAAATATTATATTCTGAATAAAAGATAAATATTTCAAAATAATTAAGTATAATAAAAATAATTAAGTATTCGGATTATATTTGTAAATGTGGTATATATATAGTTAACTATAGTATTATAATAGTTGATTATATATTTAACTATTTCTAAAATTTATAGATTAGTTAATAGTTTGTTGCATAGTTAACTACTTAGGAATATAGTTCACCATGGTTGACTATCTTTATATTATATTTGCATTTAGCTATCTAAAAACAATTTTTGTGCTACATACTTATTTTAAAACATAATCAACTATTACTAAAATATAATCAATGTTTTTAGAATATAGTTACTTATTATAGTTTGTTATAATAGTTGATTATATATTTAACTATTTCTATATTTTATATATTAATTATTAGTTTGTTACATAGTTAACTATTTAGGAACATAATTCACCATAGTTGACTATCTCCATATCACATTTATTTATATAAAAACTATTTGTTGTGATACTTATTTATTTTAAAATATAGTTAACTATATACTAAGCACAGAATCAACTATTTTTTAAATATATTTACATATTATCTTTTATAATTAGCTATTTGTAAATTTTTAGTATGAAAAATTGACTATAATATTATAATTATTGATTTTATATTTAAATATTGTAAAATTGTGTGTATTAGTTGTTAGTTTTTAGTTAATTAAAAGAGAGAAGCACAGAGCCACATACTCTAATCTATAGAAATAGAGCTAACTATTATATAAATATAGGTTTTAATTTTTTTACACATAATGAATTATTGCAATTTTGAAGACGTTTTTGAAGTTAAGATTCATAGCTTAATCTAAATAAAAATAATTTAGAAAGATGATTTAGATGATTCACAAATTATTTGAATCTATGACTATAGTAGAGAGATTTGGTAAAGTGATTTTGTGTTGAAAAAATAGAAATTTAAGTTAAAAAAAAAAAGAAAAAGTAATAAAAAGTTGAAAAAGACGACTAAGAAAAGAAAAAAACAAATAATAACAGTTAAAAAGACAAAAAGTAAAACTATATGGTAAAAAAGGGTAAAACAGTCAAATAATGTGATACAATTGTTATTCATCTAATTTGCAATATGCACATGTCTGTTATGGCCTAGTTCGACATTATACAACCTAATTTCCTTTGTTTGTTTTCATTTCAACAGAGAAAAATATGCATGAAAAATTGAAAAAACAAAATTAAAAAGAATAAAGGAAAAATTTAAATTAATAATATGAAGTTGTGATGGGAAAAGAGGCAAATCTTTTAGACAAATGAAAATTTCTTATAAAATGCTCTGATTTATTTCTTATATATAACAAATGATAGTTGTTAGAAAAATAAAAAGATAACCAACCATTTTTTTCTATCAAGAACGAATGATAAATGATAATATATGTCCTCTATATATATATGTTATTTTAGAAGTCAAGAAATATTCCTTTAATGTTGAGAGATTTTTTTTTTTAATTTATAGTAAAAAAAATCGAACTAGTAAAACTTAACAATATCATAGTATATCAAAATTAAACTATTTTTTTTGTCAACACAGTTTAATGACTTTAAATTAAACTATTTAAGTGATGTATTATATAAGTTAATTATTTATCGTAGTTTGACCAGCAATACCAATAAAATCTGGAAAGTGGACACATGGACAGTACTAAGACAAATGATTAGACTACATGTCATAAATTTTATCTTTACAATCTTTATAGATTAACATATTGCGTTGATGTTATTAATAGAATAGACTATAAACTCCGTCCAAATTTAATAATTCTTCTTCACGATCAAATTCAGTACCTTTACATATCAACTTTTCGCATCACAATAGGTATGCCAAGTTCAACCAAAAATGGTATGCCTCACTTAAACCAAATTACCACGGATCAGACCAGACTAGGCAAAATAATAAAATAAAAAACTTACCATGGGCCATGCACACAGGATATTCAGATACCCCAATCAGTGGAAGCTGGAAACTTTTGTTTACAGTTTATTGTTTGGTAGTTCACTGGATTCATCTACAGTCTAATTCATAAAAGTGAAGATTTATATGCATGTGTACACAAGAAAGACATCAAAATGTAGTGGGTAAGGGTAACCATAATTTTAATTTATTTGGTTAGATATCATATCAAGAACAACTTTAGTTTTGGTATGCCATTATTCTAATTATTTGTTGGGGCCAATTTCACTTATCTTTATGCTTTCTTTTCTAAAAAAGAAATTTTCTCTATTCCTTTTTTTTTTTCGTTTTCATATTGTGTTATGTCAATTACACTTCACATGTGACTTCGTGAGTCACGATCTCCATCGTATAATTTTATTTTGTTTTATTATGGATAGTATATTATAAGATATTAATAATAATAAGAATAATAATTTATACCTTAATCAGTTGGAAGTATTTATGTCGAATAGAACATAAAGTAAAATTTTAGTTTACATGAAAAGATTCTGTTAAGGTGCAAATAGAAATAGAATCTAAATCAAAATCCAGACTGAGTTTGTAACCCACACAAATATGAACAGTCCACTTTCAGTTTGGTGATTAGGTCAGATGATTCTAGAACTTTATCTTTTAGGCATGCAAACTATTATTATAAAAAAAGGAGAAAAGGGACCCTCAATAATGTATATTGAAGCGTTTATACAAAAACAAATCTTGAGCTGTGTGTGTATATAATACTAATGGATAATTTTTTTTTTTTTTTTTTTTTTGGGAAAATCTATTGAACTTTGGCTTCTTATTCGACAACGGAGTTCACGAGAAAGAAAAGAAAGAACAAAAGAGTTTGTTAAAAATAGCTTTTCTCATTAACTAACAAAGTTCATACACTTGGTTGTTTATATACAATATAGTCATAATACACCATTTCCAGCTTATAATCCAACCGTCTAGAAGGAGATCAATGTTTGATCGAGACCCACATTTAAGTAAGCAACGAAAGAAAAGACCTAAATGTAATGGCTTATCCAAAGTATCATAAGTTGACTACAGTCATTTGACACATGCATGATTGACGCAGTTACGACTATTTTATTTTGAATTCTATATCGCTATATTACGACTATGTCACCCACTTCTTGTTTTAGTCGCTATTTGACGACTAAATTATCATTAATTTGATGTTGTCGTTATATAGTCTGCAATGAGTAGGTATATTTGGCGACTACTATTGGAGTCGGGTTTTGTAGTTGTAATTTGATGTTTTCTGGATCATTATTGAGCTTGTTTTGAACCGTGTCATAATAATTTTTTCATGTACATTGCCGTTTCTGTATATATATATTTTCTTAGGATTCGGACGGATCATCGTTGACCTAGTTCCAATGATCTTTCATAGGAACACTATAAGCGATCGACTATGGGAATTTCTGAAATCTAGGAAGAGGAAGTAACTGTCTCGTTTGTAATTTGAACCGTTTATAGTGACGATCAGGTTGATGCTAAAGAATTTATATTTAAGAGTTTGGAGGGTACTGATTTTAGCTTCTTAGAGCTTCTTTGACTACACTCATGCGCCGGTCTCTTTGCTTACGATGCTACTTGTTCTTTCAGATACGGAACTCCAAACTTGAAGAGTTGAAGCTCTCGCCAGAGAGAAAGCGACGGATCTGCAAGAACAAAAATGGTGCGCGAGAAAGCTCAACTAGGCTCTCCTTTGGTCCCAAAAGTGAGATAAACATTTGAAAAAGAAAATGACTAAAATGCCTTGAAAATTCCTATCAAGTGAAGATTCAAACGAAAACAGATGGACTTGGAGTAATGTGAAAGAAGACGGCGCAAAGGAAAACAACGTTCAAGCTATGGACTAAAGACATTAAACGATTGGGGCAACCTAAGCAACGGACTTTAAAGGTTAAAAATACAATTTTCGAGGATAAATGTGAAATATAAAAATATGAGGTTTTTAAAATGAAAAATAGTATAATACTCAATACCAAATATGAACAAACTCTATAATTCCAAAGGAGGCAAATATGGAGAAATGAGACAACAGGGTCCATTTTGTCAGGGAACATGAGATTGAGGTCACAGTGGAAAATTCAACATCAAGTCCAAGAAATTGTAAAAGACATATCAAACAGAAGATGCCATTTCCATAAGCAAGCAAACACACAGGAGGATTTCTCAATCTCATTCCATCACCACTAGCCAACACATGTATGTATGTATGTGTGTGTATGGGATTTTGAGGATTTTAAAATAATTAAAAAGTAGATAGAAACACTAAAGCTAGGGTCTTTGGACATTGACGTCGACTCTAGAGACGCTTGGATAGCCATTAAAGAGCGGCTATAGAATTGTCCACGTCTTACTTAAAAACAGTGATAGCTCAGCTGAAGAAGATGCATACAAAAACCCTTTTTTACTTTTTTCATTCTTTAGTTTCCTTGTGAGAATGTGAATGAACACCAACGCACTTGTCACAAATGGAAGTAGCAAAGTTATCTGTTCAAGAATAATGGCATCTCCATCGCATCTCATCTACATCAATAACGCAAATACTAATTACACAAACGAAGAATATTTAACATTGCATCCAAACATATAAACGAAGTTTTTCGAACCCATATAGAATCTCAAAACATCTCTATGCTGATAAAATAAAAGGTTCGACAATATGTGGCAAAAAAAATCTTCGACAATGAATAAACTAGGGTTTCTAGATTAGATGAACACCGAAGGGCCAAAACTCAAAAGTGAACTAAGATCTAACCGAATCTTCAAATCGAAATCCAACTGAAACTTCTTAATTATATATTTACCAATTAGTTCTTTTATCTTAAAGTTCAAATGACAAAAAACAAACCGAATAAAAACAGACTTTAGTTTAGAGTATGATAAATTTTAAATCATGAATACAAGAGATGTAATATACATCATGTAAAAACGATATCACAATAATCATTATATTTTTTATCAATTTATTTTACTAACAACACACAAAATTTAAAATAAAAATCAAACTAAATAAGTTCAGTTACTATAAGAAAAATAAATTTTATGTTCGTTTTATTCTAGAGATATTTGCCTAAAATAACTCATATTTAATACTTATTATTAAACTGATTCACTCATTTTCAGTTTGTAATATTTTTGGGTATAAAGATACAAAAACCATTGTTATAATTTACAAATTTACCATTAAAAAAAATTATTTTCGGAGAAATAAAAACAAAAAATCTATTATGTTGTTCTAAAAAAACATTATAACTAAATCTGAACGAAACATGTAAATAAAATATAAAAACAAAATCTTAATGACATATGTAAATTAAATCTTAATGAAATCTAGAAATTAAATATGGATAAAACAATGCCCTGACAGCGTCGATGATAACTAGTGGAAACCCAATCGGATGATTCAGATTAGCCGCGTAAAACAAGTATGTTGCAAATTTATTTATAGTTGGACATATTTACTTTTAGTTTCTGCAAATTTTTTTTTTGCAGACTTCTTTTTAGTTGTCGCGGATTTATAAATTTGCATCAACAGTAAAACAAGTTCGTGAAAAAAAATCTAACGAAATCTGGAAAGTAAATCTGAATAAAATATAGAAAGTAAATCTGAACAAAATTTGAAAACTAAATCTAGATAAAATGCATGGACTGATAGCATCGATAACTAATAAAAACCTTATATCAGATGGTCCAGATTAGGCGTAAAAAAAAATTACAACATATTTATTTATAGTTATGACAAAATTAATTTTATCTTCCGTATATTTATTTTTTGCATAATTATTTTTAGTTGCTGAGGATTTATAACTATGTGATAATGCAAAAATAAGTTTACAAATTAAATATGCGATAACTATAATAATTCTGCGGCAAGTATAAAATAAGTCTGCAAAAAAAAAGTCTGCTTTAGTTAAAACAAATCCGCAACAAAAATAAATCTGCGATAACGAAAAATAAGTAGTGTGCAAAATAAATGTGTGATAACTACAATTAATCTGCGCGATAATAAATCTGTTGCTATGTCAAAATAAGTTTACAAAAAAAAATTGCTATAACTGAAAAAAATCTGCAGCAAAAATAAATCTGCGGCAAGTATAAAATAAGTCTGCAAAAAAAAAAATCTGCTTTAGTTGAAACAATTCCGCAACAAAAATAAATCTGCGATACAAAAAAATAAGTAGTGTGCAAAAATAAATGTGTGATAACTACAATTAATCTGCGCGATAATAAATCTGTTGCTATGTCAAAATAAGTTTACAAAAAAAATTGCTATAACTGAAAAAAATCTGCAGCAAAAATAAATCTGCGATAACGTAAAAATAAATCTACGAAAATAAATCGGGGATAACTACACAATAAATCAACAGGAAAGTAAATTTGCGACAACATAAACATTAATTATGGGAAACATCAGAACAAATCTTCATAAACAAATATGCGATAACATGAACTAACTCTATGTAGATAAAATCTGTAATGACATTAACGCAGTGACACTATTATAATTAAGATTTTTCTATAATATTTCAATAATGATATGACTGAATTTTTTTAAAAAGTGAAAGAAAGTTTAGTAATTAAAAAAATATGAATTATATAGACAAGTTAATATTTAGACTATTACAGATTTTTTTTCCTTTAATCTGTTATCGTTTTTGTTCTCTAACATATCCATCTAACCATAGTTCCATGAAACAAAAAAATTATTAAAAAGTTAAGAGCCAAAAGGTTTCTTATATATAGACATATATATATATATTACATGTACAACATATTTGTAATGAATTTTATTTTTAATTATTAAAATACTAAAATTTAGTAAATGATTTTATAATGGATTAAATTATGAACCACGTGAGAATTAGGTCCAATGGGGGAATAGGATCATTCAACCATGCTTCATAATTGAAAAAGCGAGCAATATGGAGTAGCATCTGTTAGTTAGGGGATGGTTGGACTCATGAAAATCAATTTCAAGAACTCATAGAAGTTTATTTAGATGGAGCGGGACAGATTACGGATATCATAAACAAATTAATTAATAAATCAGAATCTCCAAGACGCTTTAGTTTGTTTGGCATATTTGGGCTAAATAAAATATATCATGTAATGGGCCCAAGGCCCATGAATATATCTGTGGCGCCGCTCACGCCGCCAGAAATGACGAAACCGAACAAAGGTTCTCTCGCATAACCTTCTTCCTCTCTCTCTCTCTCTCTCTCTCTCTCTCTCTCTCTCTCTCTGCCGAAAAACTCATCTCCTCTCAGCCATCGCCGATCAGTAAGTTCTTCGTATCTCTCCGTCGAATCTCCGTTTATCGTTCATCCTTTGAATAAAATTCTGAACATAGTTTTTCTTTAGGTTTGGTAAGAAAATCCAAATTTTGTCCTATCTGTAATCAATCTCTAATCACCTTTTCTTCTTTCAGATTTTCCGATAGAGAAAGAGGAGTATACACAAATGGGTTGTACTGTGAGAGAGAAGCACGTTAGAGCGAACCGAAAGATCCGAGCCGCGTTCAATTCCGAACTTGATCCATGTTGTTTGCTCGACAGGATTGCTTTATCGAAATCAATCGTTGAGTCAAGCCTTAAAAACCTTGTTTACCACCCAGGTCTCACTGGTTCGAGCCCTAGCGGCGGCGGCAGCGGGACTTGTTGTGCACATTCGAACCCTAACGGGAGTTTCGAGGAGAACGTTTGGGGTTATTGCACAGAAGAGCATCTTGAAGAGATATTATTGAAACATTTGGAGTTTCTGTACAACCAATCTGTTTCAAAGCTTATAGATTTGGGTTATGATGAAAGTGTTGCGATGAGAGCGGTTTTGAGTAATGGACATTGTTATGGTGAATCTGATGTTTTGACCAACATTGTGAATAACTCTTTGTCGTATTTGAATAGTAATGGGGAATGTGAGGATCATTCAGAGACTGATTTTACTGATTTGAGAGATTTGGAGGAGTATTCACTTGCGGGTATGATTTACTTGTTGCAACAGGTGAAGCCTTGTTTGAGTAAAGGTGATGCAATGTGGTGTTTGTTAATGAGTGAGCTTCATGTTGGTAGGGCAAGTACAATGGATGTTCCAACTTCGGGATCTAGGGCTAGTTGTGCTAAGGAAGATAGCAGCAATGTAGATGGAGTTGGTGGTAGTAGTAGTAGTACAGTAGATCTTTCTGGTTTTATGGCGCCAGCGTTATGTCGTTTCCATGGAGGTTGGGATTTTGGCAATGGAGGTGGACCTGAGTTTTCTGGTAAAGGGTTTTCTGTGAACGATGCTGAGTTGAAGTTGCAGAGAGAAATTGAGTGTCCGAGGAGGTTTAATCTTTCTCCGTCTATGAAGTCTTTGTTGAAGCGGAATGTAGCAGCTTTTGCTGCTGGGTTTCGTGCTAGTATGAAGCAGAAGCAGGTTGAGTCTGAACATAGTGGTGAGAGCGTGTCTGTTACCGATCCTACACATGTGGAGACTTGTGAGAAGCCACGTAGCGCAGGGAGTGAAGAAAGTGTTGGTTCGGTGTTGGAGAAATTTCGCGACTTGAACCTTGATGATAATCTGGAATCGGTTGGTGAGGATGATAAGGATGGTGCGATAGTCACACTGCTTCACCAGGTCAAGGATCTTGAGAAGAAGTTAAAGGAAAGGAAAGATTGGGCTCAGAAGAAGGCAATGCAAGCTGCCCAAAAGGTCAGCGATGAACTGACCGAGCTTAAATCATTGAATAGCGAAAGAGAAGGTGTCCAAATGATGAAAAAGGGGAAACAAGCTGTTGAAGAATCAACCGTGAAAAGATTATCCGAGATGGAAAATGCTGTGAGAAAAGCTACTTGTCAGCGTGACACAGCAAATGCGATTGTAAGAACGCTTGAGAATCAGAATGCAGAAATCCGAGCAGAGAGGGAAGGTCTCAAATTGAGTGCATCAGAATCGCTTAAAGCGTGCATGGAAGAATCAAAAAAGGAGAAAAAATGCTTGAAGAAGCTTTTGGCATGGGAGAAGCAGAAGTTGAAGTTGCAGGATGAGATTACAGCTGAGAAAGAAAAGATTAAGGCCCTTTATAAGGCTTTAGCTCAGATCACACAGGATGAAAAGGAAAATGAGGTACGTTAGTTCATGTATTCTCTTCCATTATACCCTGCAAGTTCTCTAGATCCTTACAGCTTTTGACTCTAGAATTGCCGGAAGTACATTTACATAGGACTCTAAATATTTACCCATGTCTCATTTGAGGCGTGCATCTAGTTGCCAAGCTGGTCCTGTCTTAGATGGTAGTTCGTTACTTATGCCAACTAACGTCAAAGATCATTCAAGAGGTATAGTTCCCATCTCCCACATTTTTTTGCTAGGGTATGTGATATGAATATCATCTTGGGAGAATCTGTTTTAGAGGTTTAGAACGTGGCCAAAGGAATTGTTATGCCTGTTTATAAGTTTCATTAGATAGCTTTTTCTCTCTACGCGGATTCATTATATCTTTTCTTTCCTGACTTTTAATCTTTTTGCGGAAACATTATCTATGTTGCTGCACATTTGTGTTCAAAAACTTGCTCAAGGATTTGCTGGCTTGCTTGATCCATGGTGGATGGCTGACATTTGAAAATATCAATCTACTTCACCGCAATCAAACATGTTTGGTTAGTCTATCGTATTCTTTTTATATATAGATTGATATGTTATTGCAGGCGAAAAGGGGGCAGGAACAGAAAGCAAAGGAGCAAGCTCTGGCTCAAGTGGAGGAAGAACAACGCTCAAAAGAAGCAGCTGAGGCACACAACAAGAGAAAGCTCGAGACGCTACGGTTAAAAATCGAACTAGACTTTCAAAGACATAAAGACGATCACCAAAGACTTGAGCAAGAGCTATCTCGGCTCAAAGCCTCTTCAGATACTGACTCAAGCCACTTACCCAACAACGTTTGGAAACCCGAAAAATCTCAAGGAGAAAACATCGCTAAGCTGCTTGAAGAACTCGATAAGCTTGAAGGGTCTTATGAGAGTGAAGCAAACAATGATCGAGAATGCATAATCTGTATGAAAGACGAAGTCTCGGTGGTGTTTCTTCCGTGTGCGCATCAAGTTGTCTGTGGTAGTTGCAGCGATAGTTTCTTCTCGAGCAACAACAATGGTGGAAGCAAAGTCACTTGTCCTTGCTGCAGAGTTTTGGTTCAGCAGCGAATCCGTATCTTTGGAGCAACCTCGTGAAAACCGAAATAGCTTCTCTTTGGGTTTCAAAGAGATGATCACAACTTCAGGTTTTACTTTGTAAGTACACAAAATAAATGCTTGGCTACTTCCGCAAAGCTCTTTATATTGGGAAAATTTTATTTTATTTGACAAAAGGTGATGTACAAAAAATTGGGATCGTGTTGGAAACTTTTTCGACCTAATCTTTTATAGATTATCTTCAATTCGATTTGCAGGAAACATTTTTTGTAGTCTCTCTCAGGCCTCGGCTCTTCAAAGTCAAAAATTCATTTGTTTGGGGCGAAAGAAGTGTACAATTTGGTTTTTGGATTTGGTTTAGTTTGTTTCGGTTCGGTTAATAACAAATCGTATCCGATTTCTTAGCTAAATACATACATGATTAAGGATACATGATTAAGGAGTTATTGATTTACGTATTTTAATAAATTTAAAAAACTGAATGAAATTTCAGAATCTATGTTAAAATTATGTATTATCGGTTTTATGATTTATAAATTCTGATTCAAATTATGTGTTATTTAACCATACAAATTATGTGTTATTCAAACTATGATTTATAATTATGTGTTATTTATAGATTTGATTTCAAAATTAGTTTAGAATGGTTTTTTGTTAAACAAAGATTAAAACTTTCATATTTATAAATATTTATTAAAATTTATAGATTAAATTTGAAAACGGTATATTTTGCTTACATTTATAATTTTATATAGATTTATAAATCAATTAAAATATTTAATTGAATAACACTCTTTAAGTCATGGCATTAGAGCGGAAAACATAATCCACACAATATATAGTTTAACTATCACATAATCCACACGCTACTCTGGATTGGTTTGAGCTTGTTGCTTCACTTCAATTTTGCTTTTGTTTACTTCTCTTTTATGCTTTATCTTTTTCCTTAATGGGGATATATATTATTAGGTCGGGATTTATCAACCAACAATGATAAAAAGTAGATATATTTTTTATAAATAATCTATGATTATTAAAAATAATATAGTTGAAAATGTATAGAAAAGAATGATGATCATTACTTTCCAAACATTTTTTTTACTATTATAGGTAAAAGGATAAAAATCAAAATTTATATTGTAAATACACGATTTCCACACCAAATCTAGGATTATAAAAATAGTTATAAATGAAAATGTAGAACTGTTATGGTTAGAAGTTAAAAACAAAAAAATGAAAAACTTATAATTTCTGAAATATTTTTATATTATTATTAAAAACCACAATGATACACTAGTTCAAAAAAATTAAAGAAAATATAAATATATATATATATGTAATATCAATAATAAGCGACACCATTTAAGATCTTCGATACTTTTTCAAGAAACAGTTCAAAGTGAAAACTTTATCAAGAAATTTCAAACAGTCTTATCAAGTTGTTTTTGCTCATGTTAACATTTATCAAACGAAAATTTCTGATCATTTGATTTTTATCTGTCATCTTCATAGCATTCTAAGACCCTTTCAAATCCTGACTCCCCAACAAAACTTCTAATCGATTTACACAACTCAACCACCAAATCGATTGTGCTGAATACTATCTCTTTGAATATAAGTCTTTAATGTATTTTCTTTATACAATAATTGCATATTGGTGACACATTGTGGTCAACTATATGGTTTTTTTACTCCATTTCTAGAGATAATAACTTTAAAATTTTGATATTATTTTAGCTAGAGTTAAAATGTTAGTTTATAATTTGGTTTAATTTTAGTTTTTTTAAATTCATTTCATAGTAAACGCAAAATCAAAATTTCGAAGTTTTAATAAAAAAAAGTTGTTTATTTTAGTTAAGATATACAAAATTGATTGTAATTTAAAAAAAAAAAATATTTGCTAGTCTAACAGCCAATAGCTTGACTAAGGTATCACATTGTTGTTAAATGAAGAGAATCGGAAACATATGTACAAACACATCACATCAAGACCAGATCAATAATTATTTCAATACGGTTTTGATTTGGTTAAACCGGATTGGCCACTTGTAAGTAAAAACAATGACAACCACAAGTTCTTCGAAAACACAATTATTAATGCGTTCTTTATCTAGTTTTGTCCTGGTGGGTTTTGTTGTGTGGCCGTTATTTGCAAGAAATGGTTTCTTGTGCCATCTCAAACCCAATTCATACCGTCAAGATCTTGAAGAGAAGAACTCCGTACAACGGTCTATTTAGTTGGAACTCCGGCGAGAAAATAGACGACAATCTCCGGCCGCCGCAGAAACTGGTCTATCACGACGACGTCCAAATTCCTTTCTCTCTTTCGTTGGTAAACAAAACCTTCTTAAAGGGTATATAAATATAATGCTTTCTTCATCTCATTTTAAGATTCGGGTTTTGTGATATTAAGTTCTACTATAAAGTTTAATTGGACTCATATATATTTATCTGAAACTCTTCGTAACTCTACAACATTTTTGTTTTTTTTATTTATTAGGAAGAGAATTAAAATGTTGCTACAAAGCAAGCATCGATGGGTTTAGTGCAACAAAGTTCCACGAACGTTGTGATTTCAAAGGTCCATGTGTTATCATAGCTTACACCAAAGACAAGTCTTTCAAGTTTGGCGGATTTAGCCCAGAAGGCTATAAAAGCACTGATGATTATTACGATACATTCGACGCTT
Source organism: Streptanthus diversifolius (assembly GCA_039880935.1). Classification (NCBI taxonomy): domain Eukaryota; kingdom Viridiplantae; phylum Streptophyta; class Magnoliopsida; order Brassicales; family Brassicaceae; genus Streptanthus; species Streptanthus diversifolius. Next base: position 6,702,839 of record JAXGFM010000003.1, on the reverse strand, counting down.
TCCTCTTCTATTGGCTCGACGATAGCGATGACCCAATCGTCCTTCCTAAGGTTGGAGGAAGCGGAGCGGCTCTATTTGATTATGCACGTGGAGGGCCTCAATTTGGAGCTGACGGGCTTCTTATTGGACCGCCTCTAGCTCCCGTGATGGGCGGATTTGCGGGTCCGGATACGAACTCAGGGGTTGGTGATTTGAGGATGGCTAAATCAAGATTGGGTTTGTCATATGCTAAGAGGAATGATGGGAAAAAATCCATCTTTGGAGACGAAAGTAAGGTTAGTCTTGATGATGTATTGGTCTTTTGTAGCCCTTATATTGCTTCTTTGTATTAGTTTACAAAAAAACTTGCAAAACCGGAATCTTCTTCTGTTTGCGATTGTGAATTGCCCTTGGAAAAAAAAATGTAATGAAGTTTGAGACACAGTGACACTTAAAGGTAAAGGTACTTTTTGGGAGTTTGGATTTGATTTGTTAAAACTGTAATCGATGATTCAAGGATGACTCGCGTCACAAGAACCCTTTTCTAAGTGACTTGCTTGACAAGAAATCAGTGGTTCTTGTGAAGTATCGTTGTCACAGAAACGATACTCATGTATTAGCAACTCGGTTCTACCGCCAAAAGGGGCTTGACGTAGAGCTTTGAAGTGAAAGCACATACCTGGAAGTGCCCGAGGATCAACCTTGTATAAATCCATTAGTGGAATTATTTCGAGCTCGATCTCAAGCCCTTGGTTTCTTCTGTGAAACCACCATCGTCTATATCTATAATTCCTTCAAACGATTCTTTTAGCTGTATTCTTGAATAGAATAGAAAATCCTAAAAACCTCTCTTTGATTCACTCACTCTCTTGTCAAAAACAGAGTGAGACTTCCACAAGAAGAAACCCTCATTTCTGCTATTGTGTTTCTTAAAGCTCAAAGATCAACGAAAACAGAGTATCTTCTTACCGGAAACAGAGAAAAACAAGACGCCCAACTTTACTTTTAAAAAGGGCTGCTTCAGGATTTAAAAGTTTTCTCTTTGGAATAATTAAAGAAAAGGTTGAGGTTTGGAAGTTGATGATGCTGAGTGCTGAAACTTAGAGGAAGAGGAAAAATGTAAGTTTAGACCATTTGGTAGGGATATACATATATATATATATATCAGAAGAAAAAGAGGTTAAAAGGTTGATTTAAAGTAATCAAAAACGTAAATAAAACAGTGTTATAGTTATTAAAATCCATAGTAATAGTATTAATTTTTATATTTGTTATGAGACAATAACAGTCACAGATAGAAAGTTCTGAAGTTTGAAGACAACAAAGATTGAGAGTTTATTAACCTAAAGTGAGTGGAAACTTAGTGTGGAATCTCCTTCAGCAAATAAAGTCCGATTTATATTAACATTACATAACCAATCTTAAATAATTCCACTAAAAGTTATCAATAATTCTTTTTTTTATTTACATTGTGTATACACACTTTTGAGACCTAAAAAGTCTTAGAAAAAGTGTATTTACAAATTAAAATTACTAGTTGATAGTGAGAAGAATCTTCTAGTTTTTATATATACTATGCAATTGTACTATTACGTGTCTGCACATTGCACAAACAAATCTATTTAATAAATGGAATTATGGTTAGATCTTGATCCATATATAGAGTATATTACTATAATGTATTTTTTCTACCGAAGAGCATGATAGTTCATGACTTCATTGTTCATTGAGCTTCTTGATAACTACCGAATATGAAAGGATTCTCCATCCCCCAGTCGAAATTTAAATCCGTTAACCAAAAATAAATAAATAAATAAAAAGAGTATATAAATGAGTTTGAGACATAGTGACACTTATAGCTAAATGAACTTTTTCGGAGTTTGGATTTGATTTGTTAAACCTTAGTCGATGACTCAAGGATGAAATCAGGAGAAGCACAGAGTGTGTTACTTGCGTCACATGAACCCTTTACAAGGTAACTTGCTTCACAAGGAATCTCAACATCGCTGCTCAATGGCTCATTTGAAACCTCCCGTGAACTGGTTTCACATTTGTTGAGTGTAACCTCATCACACGACACAGCGCGAAGTCACCCTATGAACCTGAAGAATACCAAAATAACATTATCAGTTGGTTATTAAGAAATCAAGTTTTCATTGCTTTTCCTTTTTCCATATTTTTGGTTAGCGTTATGATATTTTGTGTACCTTGAAATTCAGTGATCCTTGTGAAGTATCGTTGTCGCAGAGACGATACTCATGCATTACCCACTCGGTTCTACTACCAAAAGGGGCTCGACCCAGATAAAAAAACTAGGGTTTTTCGACATGCTATGATTGCTGAAGACGATGACGAAGAAGTCTGACAAACGATTTTTCGATCTTTACCTGTGGCTTTCCAGTAACCAGATTTAGTTGCTCTGTTTATTCGAGATCCGTTCTGATATTTTCTGTCTCGATGACAAAAGAAAACCATTCCAAATCACGACTCGGCAATAAAGATTTCTCTGCAACGAAGCAAATGTTTTGTTAATTAAAGTTTTGAATATTGGAATTCCTTTTGATTTATTTCAATCAGAGCTTTGAATAGAAAGAACATACCTGGAAGTTCCCATGGGTCAAACTTGTATAAATCCATTAATGGAATTATTTCAAGCTCAATCACAAGCCCTTCGTGTCTTCTGTGAAGGTAATGACCCACGAGTTCTTCATCTGTTGGGTGAAATCTGAAACCAGGTGGTAAAGATGATCCCACCATTTTCAATATCTATAATTTCTTCAAATGATTCTCTCAGTTTTTCTCTTTGATTAACTCACTTTTTTTTTTTCAAAAACAGAGTAAAACTTCCATAGATAGAAACCCTAGTTCTTATTATCATGACTCAAGGAACAATTAAAAAACAGAGTAAATGATATTGGAAAACCGATAAAAACAAGAAGACCAAATATATTTTTGATAGGGATTTCGTAAAGACTAGAGATTTGTTTGGAAATATTACAGAAAAAGATTGAAGTTGGGAAGTTTATGCTGAAACTCAAGTGGAAGGGGAAAGATGTAAGTTTGGACCGTTGTGTAGGGGTTATACATTATACCAGAAGAAAAAAGCTTAAAGGTTAAATTAAAGCATTAACACAAACTTAAATAAATTAGTCATTAACATAGTAGCGATACCTATATTTGCATTGGTTATGATAAAATAATACAGACCGAAAGTTTTGGAAATTACTTGTCTGAAACGTCCCACAAATTCTACAACAATGGCCCACCTGAACCAAAAAGCTTCAGTTGTAGTTCACACTCAGTGACTTGAAAACTTTTTGTCGTCTGTTATTTATGAATATAGAAACCTTGCCGCCGTCTCTGATTAATGTTTGTCGCTTTTATGATACATGAGGCCATAACAAAAGCTCGTGTTTTAGGCTGCATGCATGTAGTTGCCTCGATGTCAATTAAAAACATAACCTGCCATTTTGAGTATTTTCAAAATGAATATCATCAATTTTTGCTCAACTTTAATTAATGATTTCCAGCAGAAAATAATACATAAATGATTTTCAAAATGAATAATAGTGTTCATAGGTTGTAGAATTCTTGTCTATATAAACATACATAGAACATAGTATTTTAAAATACTATATGTTCATGTGTATAGGATAAGTTTTTACTATGAACTATATTAAAATTGACTGATATGAACACTTAATACTGAATTTTTTTGTTGGAATTTTAAATTGTTTGATAAATAAACATGTGAACACGAGTCAGAACCGGGTCAATTTAGCTTTTGTATCAAATAAGTTCGTATAGATTAAGCAAATTGCATCAAATAGATCCCATTTGCAAATCCTTAAAATGTTTATTTTGTATTTCTTATATCCGCGTTGTTCGCATTTCTGGACATGACCAAACACTAGTAGACTAGTAGTTTGCTTTATTGTTGAATTCACATTATTTGTTCTTAGGTGTAAAGCTAGTTTCTTCGCCTCATGGACATATCCAAAGACAAAAAGATGAAAATACTGAAGACTACTTTGTCAAAAAAGAATGCAAGACTATATATATAGATTATACCTCTCTAATTGAAGAAATTACAAAATATTTTGGTTTATGAAAGGATTTAAGAGTAATGGAACTCATTATGTAATTTATTTTCTATATAAAATTAATGGTTTTATCGTCAAAATGTTATTATATATATATATTTGACATGATTAAACTGTTATTATATTTGGAGAATAAGGTAAAATGTTTCCGAAAGTTGTTTAGGACTTAGGAGTGACGAAGCTCAGTTAGTGGTTTCTCTTTAAGCTAATTATTTTCATATCCTTTTTCTATCTGATAGGATTATTACTAATATAATACAGAGAGATTACTATAATTAAAAATGTTTTTATTTTTATAATAACAAGTTGATTTAGATTTAATACAAAAGAGTGGGGAGGGTTTGGGGTTTTTACAGATCCGAATGGGAAGGTGTTGATGCAGAATTTTTGGTAACTTCATTGAATATGCAGAAATTTTTTTTTATAACTTTGGTGATAGTGATATTGATGCAAAAGCTAGATAGTTTTCAGTGGTTGGTATATAGAAACCACATGATGCATAGCCTTAAAGTCTCACGGGTCATTAAGTGGTGTAATTCGACCATCGGCTTGGCTAACTACAATTGGATATTAGAGTCTCAAGTCCATTTAATAAAGAGAATATATTTTTATTTCTCAAACTCACAGATGGTGAAAGAACGAAAAATGGGCCGGTAAAATTTTAAATGGGTCAATCTAATAAACCCGTTTAGCCCAAGCTAAAATAAAGTTGGAAGAGGAAAGAAAATAGACCCACGACAAAACTCAAGAGAGAAAGAGGAACTCCATTTGTGAAGAACTAAACTTGCCGGTTCGCTGCAAAAGAGAGAGACGGGAATATCCATTAATGGCCGCTGCCACTGTGCTCGGCCGCTTGTCATCGATACCGAATCTATCTTCTAAACCAAAATTGAAATCTTACAGAAGAACAACACCTACGACTGTTTCTGTTCGAGCGCAAGCTTCTTTCTCCGACCCTTTTGTACTTCAGTTAGCGGAATCTCTCGAAGACTCTCTCTCAGCTTTTTCTTCATCTACTCTCTCCTCTTCTTCACCTCTCCAGAGAATCCGTGAATCTTCCGCTGAGACCCTTTTATCAACTCCATGGCCATCGCGAAGAGACGAGCCTTTCCGGTTCACCGATACATCCTTCATCCGATACTCCCAAATCGAACCGGTCTCGATCCAGCAACGGAATTCGGGAATTCTTGACAATCTGACGGAAACCCACTTCCCAAACGCAGTGATAATCGACGGGTTCTTGTCCAATTTGACGATTGGGCCATCAGATTTGCCCGATGGGGTTTACTTCGGGAGCTTCTCGGGTCTACCGGTTGAGCTCACGAACCGGGTATCCGAATTCATCGGAAATTTCGATTCGGGTGATCTCTTTTGGTCGATTAACGGCATGGGAGCACCGGATTTGATAGTGATTTATGTTCCAGCTGGATGTAAGGTGGAGAATTCGATTCATCTGAGGTACTTTTCAGGTGAAACCGGTGATCGAGAATCGAAAAGGTTACCGGTTTCGAATCCTAGAGTTTTTGTGTTGGTGGAGGAAGGAGGAGAGATTGGTATAGTTGAGGAGTTTATGGGTAAAGACGAAGAAGGGTATTATTGGACGAATCCTGTTATGGAAGTTGTTGTCCAAAAGAATGCCAAAGTTAAGCATTCGTACTTGCAGAAAGAATCTATGGCTGCTGCTCATATCAAGTGGAGTTTCGTCCGACAGGTTCTCTTCTTTTCTTTCTAAGTAACAAGTTAGCTTAGTTTAGTTTTGGTATTAGTAGAAAATTTGGTACTCTTTTCCCTGGATTGTTGATGAGAGAATCTGTGGTTTAGTTGCTGAAGAAACATAACTTATGTAGTATCTTAGCGCATCTTATTGTTAATAAAATAGATGTTTTGGTATCAATCGAATACGAAAGTAGGAATCTTTGTACTGAAATTTTCAGGGGAGTGTCTTAGTTTAGTTTTGTTGCTGCTGGAGCTGGAAAAGTTGTAATCTTTATGATTGTATTCTTGTGGAGAATGACTAGTGTAGTTTTAGTTTCAGCCTCATGCGAGTTTTTTTTTTAAAACTGTAAGTTAAAGTTTGTGGATGTTTTGGTGTGGCTTGAGCACAAAACCGGAAATTTTTAATGCTAAATTATTCAGAGAAGTGAATAATCTCTGTAGGAGGCAGAGAGTGAATATGAGCTTATTGAAGTTAGTACTGGCGGGAGATTGGGAAGGCACAATGTTCATGTGCAGCAGCTGGGGCCCGATACGCTCACAGAGTTAACAACGTTTCATATGTGCGTCAACGAGCAGACTCTTGATCTCCATAGCAGAATTGTCTTAGACCATCCAAGAGGCTCTTCGAATCAGCTCCACAAGTGTATTGTTGCTCATTCCTCTGGTCAAGCTGTTTTCGATGGCAATGTCCGAGTTAACAAGTAAGCCCTCTCTCTCAAATCCTCAATCCAGTTTTCGTTTTGGTATTTGATATTGCAATCGGTTTAACAAAAGCCTTTGTGATATATATGCAGATATGCTCAACAGACGAACGCGGGACAACTAACAAGGAGCCTCCTTTTGAAACCCCGAGCCACCGTGAACATAAAACCGAACCTTCAGATCATTGCAGACGATGTCAAGTGCTCACACGGAGCTGCGATCAGTGATCTCGAAGAAGACCAGCTCTTCTATTTTCAAGCTCGTGGTATCGACTTGGAGACTGCAAGAAGAGCTCTCATATCCTCTTTTGGATCAGAGGTTATCGAAAAATTCCCAAATCGGGAAATCCGCGACCAAGCTAGGAACCACGTCAAGTGCTTGCTCTGATCTCATCTAAACGCCGGCGAAAATTTCTGTTCTTTGCAGAGACGACGATGATAATCTCAAACCGATCGCTACTGCTTTTGCGATTCATCTATGTATTAATGTCATTATACTACTTGAGGCCCGTCTATTTCATTTGTGGCCCATTTCAGTTAAAATTAAGAGAAAAAACAACAAACAGTCGGCTTCTGTCTGAATTGAACAGCGTGCAGTTTTTCATTATTTGGAAAAACGTTATAGAGTTTATATCCAAATAAGTAAAACTATATGATTTTAGGGATTTAAATTAACGGAAAAACAGGAAGATTCGACTTCTTATTAGGTAAAAACAACACGATTTTTATTTGAAATCTGATAAAACAACAAACACTTCCCTTTCCTCCATTTTTATTAGCCTCCATCGACGTCGAAGACTCTCACCGCCTTTTCTTCTCATTATCGCAGGTAAAATCACTTCGATAGATTCCGCCATATACTCTCGCACCTATCGGTAGGTTCGGAAACAGACATCTTTTTATCTCTCTGTATCTTCTCACTCTGATAGCTTCCGGGAAAACCTGGACTTTATTTACCCAAATCTAGGGTTTGTAACTTTCTCCGCCAGCTTGATGATTACGATACGGTCGATTTTTGATGTGAGTTTCGTTATCCCAATGCAGTGAGAATGGCGAGCAATGATTTAAAGACATGGGTTTCGGACAAGCTGATGGTGTTACTTGGCTATTCTCAAACAGCTGTTGTTAACTATCTCATTGCAATGGGTAAATCTGATGTTTTTGATTTTGGTTCATGAAGCACTTTGTGCTACTAACTTGATCATTTACAATGGGGTTAAGTTATTGTTATTATCTTCGTGCAGCTAAAAAATCGAAGTCACCAACTGAACTTGTGGGAGAGTTGGTGGATTACGGGTTTTCGTCTTCTGGTGATACTCGTTCTTTTGCGGAAGAGATTTTTGCCAGAGTTCCTCGTAAAATTGCTGGTGTGAATGTAAGTTTCTCAATGAGATTCTGTAGTCTTTGTGTTTCTCTCTCTTGAAGTATGCATGGATGTAAGCGAAGTTGTAGTTTTAGTTAATTTTTCCTAATCTCTTTTGCTACTCTATCAGCTCTACCAACAACGGGAAGCAGAGGCAGCAATGCTAGTGAGGAAGCAAAGTACATATGCTCTTTTAGATGCTGACGATGATGAAGAGGAGGAAGTCGTCAAGGAGAAAAAGCCTTCAGCTTCTGAATCTAGAAAGTCAAATAAGGGCAAGAAAAGGTTTAGAAAGAAAAGTGAGCTGTCAGATGACAGTGATGAAGAGGTGTAGTTTCTTTTCCTCATTGTTCAGATTCCAATTTCTTTTCTTTCTTTATGATAAGATATAGCTTGGTATCTCGTCTGATAAAACTGTGAACGACATTGTAGGTGCCTGTTAGAGAGGATAGTAGACACGTTAGAAGAAAGGTTTCTGAAGACGAGGATGACGGTTCTGAGGTATATCTAAAGAATCTCTTAGCCTTTGTTATAGAAAGCCAGTAACTAGGATATTTTTTTATAGATTTGGGTGGATAACACCTGTGCTTTTATAATTTGCTTTGTTCTTTTACACTTGGCACAGTCAGAAGAGGAAAGAGTGCGTGACCAAAAGGAGAGAGAAGAACTGGAGCAGCATTTAAGAGATCGTGATACTGCACGGACACGAAAGGTATGCCTCAATCTGATTCTATGGTATGATTTCTGTTTTCTGCTCCGAATAGGTCCTGTAGTTGTAGCCGGCCAGGGGCTAAGTATTGTCGACAATTGTGTTCAAATGAATGAGATTTCTCGTGATTCATAACAGGCAATTCTAGATTCGTTTGAGTAAGGAAAATGAATTAAGAAAAAACATATGCATTCATATGCCATCCAGTTCTGTATGTTATATGATATCCCTTATAGAATGAGAAACATGTAGTTAGCATGGCTCAGTTATCGATGTACTCTGTAGATGTGAAAGTCAGTGACATGTTCTTTTTATTTGTTTAATGATCAGCTAACGGAGCAAAAGTTGTCAAAGAAAGAGCAAGGTACAATCTGTTATAACTTGTGCATGAACGTATATTAACATTTTTTATGGTACATTGTGATCTAGACATAAGTCTTCTCAACTGACGGTCTCATTCTGGATTTTATTGGTTTTTTAATTTCAAAACAGAGGAGGCTCTTCGAAGAGCAAACGCTTTAGAGAAGGATGATTTACACTCCTTAAGGTAATGAGCCTTTTCCTTTTTGATGATTGCTTTTTGACAGAGATAGAAGTAATGAAGTATATCTGCCTAGCACAACCTGTGTCTCGTATTTTTAATCTCGCTGTTGTAATACTATATAAAGTTGCAAATTTGTTAATTACCAATTCTTGACTCTGTCAACTATTACCATGTAATAACTATTGACGGTGTTCCTGCGGGTAGAAATGATCTCTTTGGAGCTCGTGCTGTCCTTATTATTGATATTATCTGTTGGTTCTAATGCAGGAAAGTCTCAAGACAAGAATATCTGAAGAAGAGGGAACAAAAGAAACTGGAAGAACTAAGGTACATAACATGTAAAAATTTTGCATTCTTTTGTTCTTATTATTTATTGGTCTCTTCTCGTTAACTGATTTCTCCTGTTTCCTCCTTCTCCATAGGGATGAGATTGAAGATGAACAATATCTTTTCGGAGGTGAAAAGCTCACAGAAACAGAGCTTCGTGAATTTAGGTAACTGCTACATCTTTCTTGCATCAAAGTGGTTGTTGCCATTGCCAGAATCTATCTGATGCAATGTGCTTGTTTTGATGTGTAAAAGAAAATTCCGTTTTGATTTATTCTTATGCATTTTCTTCTTGCAATGTAAAAGTAATATGGTGATATTCATATTTAAGGTATGTTTGGTGGTCGTTAACTGAGCTTTGGTTAATCTGTTATCTTTGATAGATACAAGAAAGAGCTTTATGATCTCGTGAAGAAAAGAACACAAGATGAAGATAACGTAGAGGAGGTAATGTTTTCACCTTGCTGGATCCTTCTCGCTCCTAGTTCTTTAAATTCTCTATATTATTAACACATCTCATTCTTACTCCTACCTTTCTGAGTTCAGTATAGAATTCCAGATGCTTATGATGATCAAGAGGGGGGTGTTGATCAGGAGAAGAGATTTGCTGTTGCTGTGCAACGATACAAGTAAGTTGACAAAGAGCGCTTTGCTAGTGATCCAACACATTCTCATCTGCTTGCGCTTATCATATCTATCTTAAGTATTTTTCAAAACCTTTTTGGGGGTTCTTAATCATCTTTTTGTTTAGGGACTTGGATTCAACGGAGAAAATGAATCCATTTGCAGAGCAAGAAGCTTGGGAGGACCATCAAATTGGTAATCTCTGTTTTAACTCTATTTCTGCTGACTTGTCTCGGTTTTACTCCCACTGATTTAAGCGACATTGTTTTCTCTTGTGCTGATCAATGTTATTCTTTTACAGGAAAAGCAACACTAAAATATGGCGCCAAGAATAAGCAAGCGTCAGACGACTATCAGTAAGATCTGTTACATATTTGTTCTTTTACTTTTATTCTACTGCTTTGGGGTTTGTTTATATCGTTTGAAAATAGTCATCGCTAGCTTCTTGAACATGGATTATGCCCATGGCCTGTGGATTGTAATTATTTTCGCTTTTTTGCAGATTTGTGTTTGAGGACCAAATAAATTTCATAAAAGAATCTGTGATGGCTGGTGAAAATGTATTGCCTATGATATCTATTAAACATAATGATACATTCTGTCATATGCTTGTAGCTGACTGCTTGTTTTTGCCATGCAGTATGAAGATGATATGCATGCAAAAGAATCTCAAGATGCGGCTGAAAAAACAGCTTTCGAGGAACTTCAGGTGCTATCTTCTTCTGTTTTTTTTTATTCCCATTGATTCTGTTTGATTAAACTCGACCATTTTTTTAAGATGTAATTCGTAATAAGTTCAGATTGTATGTGTCTGTAAATTAATCTTGCATCTGTTTGTTTGTAATTCAGGAGGTCAGAAAAAGCCTGCCAATTTATGGGTATCGTGAGCAACTGCTTCAGGCTGTGGAAGAGCACCAGGTGATTCGAGTTCTCATGCCATTATCTTTAGTTTACATACTGCGACACTTAGATTTTAATGAAAATGTTTACATTTTTCAAATTATCTAATAACAACAGACGAGAAGCTCACTTAATTATTCCCTATTGAAATATTTAATATAACATTTGAGTATGTGTAAGTGAAACAAGATCAACATAGAAGGAAGCACTTCTCGATTAGAGCAAGCATTAAATTTCATTGTCGTGTAAAAATGAAGATGTGGATAAAAAATTTTAATTATGAAATTGTGCATAATTTTTGTAAAAAAGTTTTTTTTTTCTTATGGTTTCCTCTGCTACCTGTAATTGAAATTTGAAACCTTCTTTCAACTATTTTGAATCTGTTAGGTTCTTGTCATTGTGGGAGACACTGGTTCAGGAAAAACCACACAAATACCACAATATCTGCATGAAGCTGGTTACACAAAGCGCGGAAAGGTACAAACCTACACCTTGTCCAGAATTGCAGCACATAGTTAGACACACATATTTCCTTCAAAAAGGAACTGTTAGTGTAGAAGTCATTAACAAATTGATGAGATCTTCCATAGTTGAGAGCTGTCTTGAGAACAAACGTAGCGTTCCTTATTTTAAAGTTGTCCGTTCCTTATAAAAAGGGTGCAGTTTTAACTGGGAAGAGTGCTTTTGTTCATCACCTTGTGGTTGGATGCGTTCAAAAGTAAGAGCGGTTGGTAAAGTAGTTTCTTTATCAAGTAAAGTACCAAAATGTTTTTCTTTTATATTTCAGGTTGGTTGTACGCAGCCCCGAAGAGTTGCAGCTATGAGTGTTGCTGCCCGTGTGGCTCAGGAGATGGGTGTTAAACTTGGACATGAGGTATGTTTGTTTTTTTCCGTCTTTTGCTGCTTGTAAGTTGATTGTTACACAATTGTCGGTTCCATATCAGAATCTAAAATTGTGGTTGGTGTTTGTCACAGGTTGGATATTCCATTCGATTTGAGGATTGTACCTCAGACAAAACAGTTCTGAAGTATATGACTGATGGAATGCTTTTGCGTGAGCTGCTCGGCGAACCAGATCTGGCCAGCTACAGGTAATGGACATTCTTTCAAATTTTTATTATTAGTACTGGACAGCGGGATGCTTTTGCTTACTAATTGCAAAACCTTTCAGTGTCGTTATCGTGGATGAGGCGCACGAAAGAACCTTGTCAACTGATATACTGTTTGGATTAGTAAAGGCAAGTGGATCTTCTTACTTGTATAATCATAGATCCTTGGATAAAAATTTGATAGGCTTTTCTTTTATTTGACAGGATATAGCGCGGTTTCGACCTGATTTGAAGTTGTTGATATCTAGTGCAACAATGGATGCAGAAAAGTTTTCAGATTATTTTGATACAGCCCCAATTTTTAGCTTCCCAGGAAGAAGGTATCCAGTTGAAATTAACTTTACAAGTGCACCTGAAGCTGATTACATGGATGCAGCAATAGTTACTGTGCTTACAATCCATGTGAGGGAGCCACTTGGAGATATATTGGTCTTCTTAACTGGTCAAGAGGAAATTGAAACTGCAGAAGAGATCTTGAAGCAGAGAATAAGAGGTTTGGGTACAAAGATCCGCGAATTAATTATATGCCCTATTTATGCAAACCTTCCAAGCGAACTCCAAGCCAAAATATTCGAGCCAACTCCAGAAGGGGCTAGGAAAGTAGTCCTAGCAACAAACATTGCTGAAACTTCATTGACGATTGATGGTATAAAGTATGTTGTTGACCCTGGATTTAGCAAGATGAAATCATATAACCCGAGAACAGGGATGGAGTCTTTGCTTATTACTCCCATCTCTAAGGCTTCAGCAACTCAACGTGCTGGTCGAGCTGGAAGAACAAGCGCAGGGAAGTGTTACCGTCTGTACACAGCGTTTAATTACAACAACGACCTGGAGGAAAACACGGTGCCAGAAGTACAGAGGACGAATCTTGCAAGTGTGGTACTTGCTTTGAAGAGTCTTGGGATTCATGATCTAATAAACTTTGATTTCATGGACCCTCCACCTGCTGAAGCACTTGTGAAGGCTTTAGAGCTACTCTTTGCTTTAGGTGCTCTAAATAAGCTCGGTGAATTGACTAAAGCTGGTAGAAGGATGGCAGAGTTTCCCCTTGATCCAATGTTGTCGAAGATGATTGTTGTTTCTGACAAGTACAAGTGCTCAGATGAGATAATATCAATTGCTGCTATGTTGTCAGTTGGAGGCTCTATCTTTTACCGTCCCAAGGACAAACAGGTTCACGCCGACAATGCAAGAATGAATTTCCACACTGGAAATGTTGGTGACCACATTGCTTTGCTAAAGGTTTGAAACCTTCTCTCTCTCTTCTTTTCCTTCCCTTCCCTTTCTTTCACTATCTTTGTATATTTATCGCCTTTATTGTTATGTGAAGGTTTACAGTTCATGGAAGGAAACAAACTATTCTACGCAGTGGTGCTATGAGAACTACATTCAGGTACCGTGTTGTCTCTCTATGCTTATCATTGCGTTGGATTGGATGTGAATCCATTTGACATTTGTTTTCAGGTACGGAGCATGAAAAGAGCCAGAGACATTCGTGACCAATTGGAAGGACTTCTCGAGAGAGTGGAAATAGAAATCAGCTCAAACCTTAACGAAATGGATTCCGTTAAAAAGTCCATTGTAGCTGGTAAATTTATTCACTCTCCTTCTCATTTTTGTTGATATGAAATGTATATATATACCTCTGCTAATGATCTCCTTGCTTTTACTGCTCAGGTTTTTTCCCGCACACTGCGAAGATGCAGAAGAATGGATCATATCGAACTGTGAAGCATCCCCAGACAGTGCACATACATCCCAATTCAGGCTTATCTCAGGTTAACTAATCTCTCATTATACAGAAACCATAAATATCTGATTATCGATTGAATCTTAAAATTGATGAGTCTTCTCAATGCTTATTGTAGGTGTTGCCAAGATGGGTTGTATATCATGAACTAGTCCTTACCTCCAAGGAATATATGCGACAGGTAATTATTATGTTTCATCATTCCAAGGTTTAATCGTAATTGGATCTGTGTGTTTTTTTTTTTTTAATTTAGTTTGCTTTTACTTTTATGGTTTTCTCATTCATCGGTTTGTTTGGATACTTACAACCTGAAAACGCAGGTGACGGAGTTGAAACCAGAGTGGTTGATTGAGTTAGCTCCTCACTACTACCAGCTCAAGGACGTTGAAGATGGTACGAACCTTTTTTTATTTCTCGCTATTGTTTTTTTGTTATTTGTAGAATTGAATCTTTCGATCTCTGAAGACAAAAATCCATCTTAAATAAATTTCAGCTGCATCAAAGAAAATGCCCAAAGGAGCTGGTAAAGCTGCGATGTAAGAAGTCAGATTGGATTGGCGAAGAATAGTGGGAACCGATGTGATTGTATATATAAGCTGCAATATAACTTTGACATATTGTTAGAAGAGTTCACTTGACTACATTAACTCATTTTTGGTCAGCCTCTTGAGTTTTTGCTAGAAAATTAATTACAATGTTACGAACAAACAGTTCAAGTCAATGACCTCTTGTTCACATCTTATCTAATAAGTTAATACTTTTTCACTAACTCTTTCTAGTAAAACGACATTTGGCATCTCAAATACTTTATATAAGTCTATCTAATTATCATATAAAGCAAATACTTTATACGAGTCTATCTAATTTTTCCGTGAGGGACAACACGCTTCACAGCGAATAAAGAAAGCTGAAACTGTCTCAGCATCATAACAGAAGAACATTAACATTACCGGATTTTCATATTCAGCACCAAAAAATTTTCCTCCATGCATAATAGTTTCACCATTGCCTCTTCCAGCAATACCAGCAGCAATGTTTGCAATTAGATTCCCATAGAGATTTGGAGTTACAATGACGTCGAATCGCTCTGGGTTCTCTACAAGTCACAAACAGCAGTTATTAACAGAGACTTCGTCGTAAGTGATGCTTGGATACATCATACATCTTAGCAACTTCTTGACAAGAATCCAAGAAGAAAGCCTCAGCTAGTTTCATGAATTTTTCGTCTTTTATCTTGTGGTTGTTGTGCACTTCTGCAACTTTCTTCCTCTTGTTTAGTTGAGCAAATTCGAAAGCATACTTAGCGATACGATCTGACCAGAACTTTGTCATGGTCACCTGAATGCTCTGGATGACACCGGTAACAACTTCGTGCTCGCGCCCTGCATATTGGCCTTCAGTGTTCTCTCTTATCACCACGATGTCAACGTTCTCGTCACCATTCAGACTGAAGCAGTTGACCATAGATGCGAAGAGGTTAAGCTCCTTCCTTCAGCACCACACAAGGAAGCCTTGCGTCTGCCATTCAAGCACACTTTGTTCTTCCGTATTGAGTCCAACACTTCCCCCACGGCAAATGATTCATATTTTTATTGATGTCGTCTGTCTCAAAGTAGACCGAAGCGTGGATTGCATCCATCACCTGCTCCACCACGTTAGTCACATTCCTGTCAATAACTGTCACGGGTATAGACGTGGCAGTGACTCTACTGAGATTCTTCAAGAGAGATATCGATCGGTAAGACATCTTCTTCCTGCAACTGCAATTTTGGGTGGAAGATAATCACTAGATGAATTATATATGATTGTGAAAACTAAAAAGTCACAAAGGTGATCCATGTCCATGACATGATCTTTGAAAAGTGAAAAGCAATAACTAGTTTACAAAAACATCATGGAACATATGTCAAAGAGTTGACTAATGCAAGAGTAGGAGCTTCATGGAAAATATGTTCCGACCTTTCAATTTGCTATTTTTACATTCCAATCAGATTAACCTATGAACAAAAATACCCAGCCCTGATCTAGAGAACTTACAAAAAACGCCAATAAGTTCCAGTATTAATAAAATAGACCCAAATATTTTTCCTTTTTTAAAAAAATTTCCCCTTCATAAAGACTAACTTTAAACCTTCTGAATGGTAGGGAAGGTATGGGTCACACCTTTCTCGACGACAACATTAAGATGAGGCCTTCGTTTTCTGCCATACATCTTAAGATAGAAAGCACAAAAGTTAACAAAAGCCATTAAGAGCTCTCTTGACCATTTTCCCATTTTCATTTGAGAAAACAGAACAAAAGAAGAAAAAAACCAGATAAATGGCACTGAGAATGTGGGTTTCCTCTACAGCAAACGCTCTCAAGCTCTCTTCTTCTGCCTCCAAATCTCATCTCCTTCCAGCTTTCTCCATCTCCAGATGCTTCTCCTCAGGTAAGAAAACAACAACATCCTTTTACACAACTTGTGTGTTGCATTGCTCTTGTTTTAGAACTCTGTCTGAAAACTCTTAGTGGTTGCTTTGGGTTTGAAGTGTTGGAAGGACTTAAGTATGCAAATTCACATGAGTGGGTGAAACATGAAGGCTCAGTGGCTACCATCGGCATTACTGACCATGCCCAGGTAACAAAAACATAGCTTACCAGAACAAGTTTACCTCAGATTAATTAGTTAGAGAAGGAAAGACTATATATGTTGATGTTGTGTAGGGCCATTTAGGAGAAGTTGTGTTTGTGGAGCTGCCAGAAGAGAAAAGTTCAGTGAGCAAAGAGAAAAACTTCGGAGCTGTGGAGAGTGTTAAGGCCACAAGTGAGATTCTATCTCCAATCTCTGGTGACGTCATTGAGGTTAACAGAAAGCTCACCGATTCACCTGGTTTGGTAAGTGTTTTTTTCATTTGAACAGTTAA
Source organism: Streptanthus diversifolius (assembly GCA_039880935.1). Classification (NCBI taxonomy): domain Eukaryota; kingdom Viridiplantae; phylum Streptophyta; class Magnoliopsida; order Brassicales; family Brassicaceae; genus Streptanthus; species Streptanthus diversifolius. The sequence goes on along the minus strand of JAXGFM010000003.1, from coordinate 6,686,105 downwards.
CCAAGTGTATGGTTTGGCGCATATGAAAAATGATTTGTCGGTTTTTCATTTCATGTAGATCAACTCAAGCCCTTATGAAGATGGTTGGATGATAAAGGTGAAACCAAGCAACCCCGAAGAGCTGGAATCCTTGATGGGTCCAAAGGAATACACCAAGTTCTGCGAAGACGAAGACGCTGCTCACTAGAGTTTCTTCGCCTTCCTCATAATGTCCTGAACAAAGATTTTCACTCTTTCGCTTCTCAATGTTTCTTACCTCTCTATCAGCTTCTATCTCTGTAATACTAATTTGGTTAAAGATCATTCGATGAGACACTCAAGAGAGCTTTGAACTGAAAATAACACAAAGAAGAAAAAACTTTCATTGATTTTTCAATCATATAGTTGAGGAGAGAAAACATTAAAACATATCACAATGGTCTACTGATCAGACCAAACCAAAGTCGCATGCATGAAAGGAAACGACTTTGATCTGTACAATTACTCCTATCAGACACCGTCGGGCAAGGTCGGGGAAACAGCTATAGCCGGTGAAGGTGAAGGTGACTCGTCGTAGGATATCGAAATCAGCTCTGATCTGAGCTTTTCCGCATCTTCAGAGTTTCTTTCGGTGACTCCATTTGTGGTAGTGATAACAGGTTTCACATCTGAAGAAGACTTTAGAGACTCTTCCTCCTCCGGTGAAGTGTAGGAGATGGCGATGAGAGACTCACGTGCTTGTTCTTGAGAGATATCGTTACTCGGTTGTTCCATCAATCAATCAATGCCTTTACACGCTTCTGCATATTTTTTAAAATCCATCTTTAATTTTTTTTTTTTTCAATTTGAAAACACTTCTCAATGTTATATATAAACACAATTTTTCATTACACGACAGTTCAAAACCGAATCTCTAAGTTATGTTCTCGAAGCTTCAACAACAAAGAATGTCTTAAACTAATTAAAACGAAGAATCTTAAAACAGAACAAATGTTAAAATTGTTAAAAAAATACTTTACAATTCATATAACAAATAAAATCACTAACAAACCAAACCCGAACAAATTCTTTGACCGAGTCAAAATTAAACCCCCAAATATGAAGTCAACGCAAATTCTTAATTTTTCTCTCTTTTTCTTTCGTTGAGGTTTTCTCGGGAACAAAAAGTATCAAATATATATTAAAATCTAACGAATTATCCAATTGAGTAACCAAAATCCCAATCAAATCGCGATCTTTTTTTTTTTTTATTATTATTTGTCTTCGAACAAATATCTACTTTCTTTCTCAGAAAAAAATAACGATAGAAATGTACAGAGAGGAGAAAAGAGAAAACGAAATCGATGAATCTGGAGGACGAAAGGGAGGGAGGAAGAGAAACGTACCTCGTTGATTCGTACGGCAATGGTAAACGGAAAGTTTTGAGACAAAACAATAATTGAAATTATTGGGTTTGATTTTTATATTCCACCTTTTCTTTTTACCAACTAAGATTATACTATCCTTTGCCAGCTAAGTCACACGTCCTCAAACTATATGCAGTTAGCAAGTGGGGTTTTTTATTTGAAAACCACCCCTCATATTCTAGATTTCACCTTTTATATTTCTTAAATTAAATTTTTGTTTTGAGCAAATCTTGTATCAATTATTACCATCAATTTTTTTTTTTAATATAGATTTTAATATGTGTAGAAAATTTTTAGATAACTAGAAATTAAAAATGGAAATAATGATGGTTATTATTGGAAAAATAAAATGCAAGTAAATAAGTTTGAAAATATAGGATATATAAAAAATAGGAAATAGGTTTTCTGCATGTATATATTTAGTGGTAGATTTGAAAAATATAAATTTTCATACAAGAATAGTAAAATGTAGATCTTAGAAGTAATAAGAGAAATAATGTCATTTAACATCGTGTTCCAGCTTCTCTTTTGAAATGGTGTTCACTTTACCACTTGTGATAAGTAATGTATCTATCTTCCTCAACGCACCGATATTAATAATATTTAGCTAATGAAAAGTAAAGACGATGATAATATATATATATATATATTAATTTTATTTAGTAGTTTTTAATATTTTCTTAATTTTATAAGATATTAGGTTCGAACTTCAGACCTGTCATGAATTTTAAAGATGGTCGTTATTATGCTACATGATTCAGACATATAATATTTAGCAAATGAAAAATAAATTAAATAATATTGGAAATAATCTTCTATTTATTTAATATTTAATTATTCTTTCCTCTTTGGCCACTTTATGTTGGTATGACAATTTAAATCGAGAAACAGTCCACTATATTTCCATTTTTATAGTTTATACCACATTATTATCATTTTTCTTTAACTACACACGAGATCAATCGATCATTTAGGGTGAGGCCTGGATATTCAATTGTTGGTTTGTTTGAGTTGGATGAACTCTCTACTTAACCAATCAAAAATTTCAAAATTGGTTTGCTTGATTCAGTTAAAATATTGATTTGAACCGAATATTTTTGCTATTCGATTGATTCAGTTTGATTTTTTTTTTTTGAAAAATGAGAGGGGAGAATGACCGAAGAACAAAATCTGAAAGACCATTCCATTTAGAGATGTATAAATTTTTTTTGGAAAAAGAGGCTGATTGGTTTGCAGCTAAAAAAAAAAATTTGGTTTGGTCGGTTATGTTTCATTGGATTGAATTTTATGTTATGTCCAGTTTAGGTTTTGGATATATATATTTTTTTAGAAAATTCTTTTCTATACCTATATTATTTCGAATTTCAATTTGAATAGGTATAGAAAAAACACTAGTATAAATGATTAAATTCTATTTTAATGTTAGACTCTTTGGCTATAAAATATTTGGCTACATATTTGTAGACCATGTATAGGGCTAAACCTTTATTGACAAAAACGAATAAAGGTTTTGCTTAGGTATAAGTTGTCACTTTTGCAATTAAGTAGAATCTATTGATGATCAATGTCTATGTGTTGTTTGCTTGTTGTAATAAAGTGTGAATTTGTATACATATCAAATGTTATTGTGAATCAAAACAATTTGTATTATTTTCAGGCAATTCCGCATTCTGTTGCAAAGAAGCATAAGCCGAAGCAGTTAAACCACGTTGAAGATACAACACCAGATATGAAAAAGTCATGGAATGTGGTTTACTTGGTAAGGAGTTTCCTATTGTTGTAGGGGACTATTGCAAATTGACACATATTATGAAAACATTTCTCTGCCATGATAGCTAGACTCTTATTATAAATATTATGAAAACAATTTTGTTTGATAACTAGAGAGAATACAACTTGTATAAACATTAAATGGTTTAAATGATCAGTAGTAAACCGACGAGAAATGTCACCTGAACCTGTCACTCCAGCAACAAAAAAAAGTCATGGTGATTGCAGTAATCGAGTGGGTTATCAGGCAAAGTGTAGTCCAATTTTGGACCATTCTTTTTTCTTAACATTCTCTAGAACCCACATGCACAAATGACTTCCACCAAGGTAATGCAATTGGAGTAATAAAGCGCAAAAAGGCATTACCATTTACGTTTATGATTTTTAGCTGTCCCAGTTGAATAATAAAAGGCATCCGGAAAGAAAGAAGCGTCTCAGATCTCATAGCAGAGAATATATATTGACATAGTGAATAAAGAGCTTTATGATAACAAGGAAGAACATAATGCTAATAGCTCACACAAAAACTTGTCAATGAGAAGCCACACTCAAAGCTAGACTCTATAACGTTATACCTTTTTTTTTTTTATTAATTTAATCTATTGATTTTATCATTTTATAAGTTATGGGGTGCTAGATTAACTTATTTTCATAAACACACAAAAAAGCATTGCAAAGAATATTCTTGGTAGCTTGTAGCAGAAACGTGGAAATAAACTTCTCAGTGGCATTTCTTGGAAATGCACACGCCTTCCCTTGTATCACTAGAGCTGCTTTTAGGCCCCCGGATATTTTGGAGCCCTATTTTAATAAATTTTAATATATGTTTAAAGTTTTCAGGATTTTAAACATATAATATCAAAATAACATTAATCCAACTTAGTATTTCTTACATTTTTCTAATAAGCTAATTAACAATGTAACAAAATTATTTTTTTTTTGTCTTTGATTTCTGTTTTACTATTTTATTTATAAAAATAAATAAAGAATTAATAAATCTTTTCTTTTACAAAAAATAATAAGCAACAAAATTATAAAAATCAATAAAAAAATTTGTTGGCTCCCACATAGCCTGTCATATGATATCAAACACTAGAGACAAAAGATCATATACAGTTAAACCTCTATAAATAAATACTCTTGGGACCAGTAAAAAATATTCGTTTAGTGAGATTATTTATTTATCGATAAAATGAATATATTATTCATTTATCGATAAATGAATTTTTATTCATTTAAATAGTATTTTTATACATCTAAAATTTTTTAAAAATACAAATTAAAAAAGAAATTTTTTCTAAAATTAAAAAAATGAAGTTTTCTAGATTGATGTAGAATTAGGAAAAAGAAGTTTTGTAGTTCTTAAAATTCAATATAACATATATAAATATAAGTATTGATGATGAATTATATCACATAAGTAAGAAATAACGAGAATGATGTCGTTATGGAATTGTGACGATAAAGTTATTGAGTGTTTACTAAATTATGAGAATGATCCAAAATCAGATAATAGTAGTGTCACACCAAAAGTGTCATCAAAAGAATTATATCAAGCAATTGTCACCTTATGAAACTATTTTTTAAACACTGATACTCACAAAGTTTTGTTTGTGATATAAAAAAATATGGATGAGAAGAATTTTGGTGGAAAAAAATAAAAACTATACATTGTTAATTTAACAAAAAAATCTTTTTAATATATATATATATATATCTAATGAAATATGATGATTATTCATTTATATTTACATATGGCCTTTAAGGATTTCACAAAAAATATTCAATAATGCATTTAGCGAAACTATTCATTTAGCTCATTAGCCCAAATCGAAACCGGAAAAGTATTCATTTGTGGAGGTTATTCATTTATCGAATATTGAAAAATTAATGAGAGACTGTGATAGGGTTGAAAGGAGAGTTACATGATGAAGGACTTGAAAACGTGCACAAAGCATATCAAAAGCTGTTGTATCTTGCAGCCAAAACATAGAGCCTTTACTCTAAAGAGTCAAGAAAGGCCCAGCCGGAGAAGACTTACCCGAGGCAGAGCTCACACCACCACCTCATAACAAAAAAAATCACCAAACCCAGCAACCCGCTAGCCACACCACGCCAAACTCACTCGTTGAATGTAGCCCCAGCCGCCTCAGAGAAAAGATCGAATCACAAAACTTAAAACGGCCAGAAGAGAGTCAAAACATCTCAGCAGCCACAACACCACCTTGATTCATCGAAACCTAAACCACAGCTTGACACAAAACCACCGCAACGGGAAGCCAACTGGAGCTAAAAGTACCTCCGTAACCTACCATCACACCTGTCTCTACCCACCTAACCACAAGCTTGTATATATATAAAAACCACAAACATGACTTCTTCATGAGTAATTAAGCTAAAATCATCTTAGGTCTCTCTTGACCGGAATGAGGGATTAGGATGATTTCCGGCGAGTTAGGCGTCCTCGACGTTAGGTTACGGCCCGGCATAGGTGGTTCCAGGGGATCCCTGCTTTTGTCTGATTTCGGTTTGAGTAAATCACTTCTAATTTCCGGTTCGGATTGTTTTAATAATATATATATATATATATTAAAAAAAAAATTAAGCTAACATCATCACAAGCATAAATACAAGAATCATAAAATCCAACCTTCAAACTTCCTCTTTCAATATATCTCTCTTTAATTATATCATATGATCCTTTATGAAATTTCAGTGACATGAAATCTGTTCAAGGAACACAAATTCAAACCCCCAAACTTTCAGTTACCTTCTTCATTTTTCTCTTATAAGGTTCGAGTATTAACGACAGGCATGATATAATCGCGAAGCATTACTGTTTATAAGATTATTATTGGTTCTCAAGGTGATTGATTGGCCATGACGTGGATCTAAAATTCACTTATTTTTGGGTGAATTTCGGTTTGCCAGAACCGATAACATCAGTTTTTACCAACACGTGAAACATAGCTAATATTTTTTTTTAAAAAAAATTATAATATAGCTAATAAATTATAAAAGAAAAAAAAATTAGGTAGCTTCTAAAATGCAGAAATCATAGTGTTTTTCCTAATTCCCATCAATTTTTTTGTATTAGATTCTTTTTGTTTGTTAAAACCTCATTTTCACGTGGTCACGATGCAAAACTCTGGGAAGGGGAAACATATAATTATATATTAAATATTCGTAACTTATTGCTGTTTGTTTCATTTGTATTTTTATTTCTCTTACTAACTTATTATTTTGTTAGGTTCAAACTCAGCAACTTGTAATATTAAAATGGATATTAAAACTTTAGGTTAAATTGACATTTTTGATAAAATTTTATATTCTAAGTAATGTGTAGAAGAAGCCTTTTTTTGGTCAACAGTGGAAGCTTATATCTCTTATTTAGCTGTCCATGCGACAATATAGACTAAATCTTCAATTTATATTGATTTCTTTTAAATTAGATCACACGGGTGAGTTTGAGAATTTGGATCACACTGTTTTAGTTTCAAACAAAACAGTAATGCATTCCAAACATCACAAATCCCATTCCCAAGATAAAATCAGTTTCTTATAAAAAAAAAGTGTCTATTTATACAAATCACAGTTTAAGTGATATAATTTTGTAGTTAATTTTTCCTGTGTCATAAAAAACAATGTTATGACTATTATATTCTTTTAATAAAATAAAAGCATTCTCTCTTGTAAAAACAACAAACACAAATTATGAAAGAACAATGCCATACAAAAAACAATTAACATCTTTTAAATATCTCATCTTCTATATATGAGTTATTATTGTATTATATAATAGTTATTTTATAATATAAATTATATAACTCATCTTCTATCTATGAGTTATGAGTTATTAGTGTCTATTATAAAATAGTTATTTTATAATACGTTACCAATACAAATCCTTATCATTAAGTTTTTAGAAAATATTTTTTACAAGTTTTACCACCTGAGCTTTTACAAAAATTGAGCTTTCATTTGATTTTATTTATAAAAGGTATAATTATATAATTAATAAAAATGAATTATTACTTAAATAAATAAAGATATATTTAATTTTCTCTATTATCAATCATTTATTTGATAAATTAAAAATACCATCATTTATTTGATGAACTAAAATCACTATCATTTATTTGATAAGCTGAAATTACTGTCATTTATTTAATAAGCTAAATGTATATTTCATAGTAAAGATTCTGCAGATCTCTAGATATCTTAAGAAGAGATATAACCAGAAGAAAATAAAATTTTGACTGACATATGTCATTTGAAAATTCCATGACATACTTTGTTCAAAGATGATAATATTCCTCTCATATAAGCGTTGAAACATCAGATTTCAGTTCTATATTGGACTGCGTAAAAATAACTAAAATATCAAAAACTACTTATTTGATCTTTAAATGCATAACATCCATAGTTAAGATGTCTTATATTATCCAAAGTCTTAAAGAAACCTATTAAGTTTCAAAGAAATTAACTTCAAGTAATCATCATATTGAGATAATTACTTAATGTTGTATTAAAAATATGACCACACTGGAGATCTGATTAAAGCTTAGTATGACTAGTTAATTTGGTATATATAATAAGAAATTTAGTGAGTCTCCCTCATGGATTTGGTAGATCACTTGGTCCTGAAGAGAAATTTATTATTGCTAGTGAGCTTCGGTCAGTAGCAGGTGGTAGACCACTTGTTTACGAAGATTAAGTTTTTGGAAAAATTATAGCAAATTTTCATGAGGATTTGAAAAGAGGATAATTCTCTTGAAGAGATCATTGGTATATACAATCACGAATTTACCTCTATAGCCAAATATGGAACTGAGATATGACCACCAAAAGTATGTGGTACTCTTGAAAACTCGATTTAATGGTTGTACATTTGCTTCTAATATTTCAAAACCAATAAAGAGTAAACCTCTGCAAAATTTAAAATCACACTTAACTTGATCTTATCTGAAGATAATATATATTAATATTAGTGAGAAAAAAAAAATCTCGATAATTCATGTGGACAATTTTGTCATGTAAAACTATAGTGCAAATGGACTACTTGAAACAAATAGAGCTAATTTTGTGTCTTCTATTTTAGAGCGAGACAAAATAGCAATCTATTAATAAATAAATCCTGAATCACGTCTCTTCTCAACGAGTCCTAGCTCCATTACCTGAAGTGAATATAACTTCTTTTAAAAATTGATTGTGGATGTCAATGCATTCATGAACGTAGTCGCAGACATAGTGGCTTAAGACTTGACTGGTTTAAACGCTATAGATGCAGTGCGACTGCAGAAATTTATGGAAATAAACGTTATGGTTTTAAACGTTATTAATCAATTCATATAATTATCATAATGGTTAATTGATTGACTAGTGGATGTAACAGTGATTAAATTAACAAAAAAATTTATATCCCATTGACAATATAAACATATTTTTATATAAAACATTAAAACCTATATTATTATGTTAACATATAAAAACTATTAATTCAAATAGCTAGAAAAAAATAATGTGTATTTTTAATTTGGAAGAAATTTTTAATTTAGTGGAGAAATTATTTATTTTGTGAAAAAATAATGTTATATTTATAAAATTTTATTTTTTAGATTTATACATATATATATATATATTACTAATTGAAGATTTTTTTTTAAAAAAATTGATAATTGGTTAGTAAATATTAATTATAAAATAATCAAAATTATAAATATATTACATAATTATAATTTATTAATCTTTATAACTTATTATATAATATATTTTTAAATGAATTTATTTCATTTACAAAGAGTTTTTTAGTTATTCATTCGCATTCACAAACATTCAAGGAAAATTTTTTATTTTTATTTTGAACATTTAAAATAATAGAAAGTAGAAAAAAACATTTTATATGATTGTTATCAAACACTAACAACCGTTATCATCCTTAAAAACTATATTTGCGGTGATGGCGTATAAATCAATCAATCCTTACTCATGAATATGTTCATGGAAGAGTGAAAAAAAAAATACAAGATCTGCCTAAATAGAAAACATACAATAAAGTCTTATCACATTCACTTGAAAACTGATGAATCTTTAGACCAGAAGTCGACACACCTAAAGTGACTTAATCAATGGATTATAAATTGGTATTTGTATTGGAAAATAATGATTGTGATGATATTTAGATATATATATATATATATAACATTGTTTTTTGCACGAAATTTAATATACCCGGTGTTGATTATAAAAAGACATGTTCTTCTATTATGGGTTTGAAAATAAATATGTATGGTAGTACATAAACAGTTTCAAATGTGCTTGTGATTAGCTATATGGTTTATTCAACGATGAGATTAACATAAAATCTCTGAAAGATTTATGATATCAGAACTATACTCGATTAAGTTACTAAAAGCTTTAAATAAAGTGAAATAATTTTTAAATATTCGTGTTGATTTTCTTGTTTAAAAGACAAGAGTATGAGGCTACATATTTTCCCATATAGGTCACAACCAGTTGGTAGCAACAGATTCTCAGGGTAACCATATTATCGATCAAACGTGATTTAGTTTATGGAGTTAGGTGAAAAAAAAAAAGTGAAACAATCCAACCATATGTATTATAATTCCAATTGGTATCTAAATATTAGAGAAATACTTGAGCCGATACATTTGAGACATGTGATACAAGTTGAACTATAAATAAAAAATTATTTGTACTACACCAAATAAAGCCAATCGATGTAAATGAATTTTTTATATGCAAAGGAAAAGAGAAAAAATTATAAGATATATTTGGTTCCAAAGTACCATACATCTTAGTGTTTTTGAGCACCAATTTTTCTTGTAAATAATATGTATCTTGATATATTTTTTGCAGTAACAGTGGTTTCCTGTAGTAACGAGTGGTTTCAAAATCAATTTATGATTGTGATGGCTTGGTTATAATCAATTTTAAATCCACTGAAAAGACGAGTGGTATCTTATTAAGAGCAGAAATCCAAATAAGTTCATTTGAGGATAAACAACATAGATGATTCGCCTGTTGGAATATTTCATCAATGTCGATAAAACAAAGCATAATTCTTCTCCCATCATGATCAGTAACAAAAGAAGATATGTAAATGTACAACAAATAAGATCATGTCAAGAATTTTTTCTCCAAAGGCCCATCAATAACAATTACAGGAATCATATTTCCTGTGAATAGAGAATATTGACTGAATGATCTTATAGAATGACGCTTTCAAGAGAGGAGCGATATGTATGGCTGCATTTTTTAATATTTTTTTGTCATTGGATTTTTTTGATAGTGTTTTTAATAAAACAGCCACAAACACATATATAATAGACATTCTTACAAGTAATATAATCTAATAGTGAATTTTTGTATATTAGTACTGTTGTATTTTCCTTATAAAAATAAACCATTATCTCTTGTAAAAAACAACAACACACAAATATATGAAATGTCAATATAATATAAAACATAGTATTATCTTCTATATATCATCTTCTATGAGTTTCTATGAATTATTAGTGTCTTATAAAACAGTTATTTCACAACGGTTTTTATTCTTCGTGTAGGGATGGTAGTTAATGGATTGTTAGTACCGATGTCAAATTTCTTAATTATTCAAAAGTAGCATAATACTAGAAATAAATAAATAAATAAAACATAAAGAGATGCATAAATGAAACAACGGAACTCTTGCAAAATATTTTACCAATATACTATTATATTATCATGGTAGTACTGTTAAAGATTGTCAACAGCCTTTGTTGTTATACATAATGATAAAGCTATTGAAATTACCTCTACTGTTAGATTTTACATCTTTGTTGCGTCTCTTCGTCGCAAATTCACAAAGTTCTCTTATAAGTTGCACAGCTAAAGTAAGAAGATCAACACAAAAATCATAGCAAGCTGCACAGCTCTTATACAGTTATACGTCATTGACTGTTTGCTACCACCACTCTTTGTTTTGTACGAACCAAGAGAATCAAGAAGATGACAAGCGATAGCATGAATATTTGTGAAAACCCGAAAATGCCCTAGACCCTTTAGAGACTACACTCCCCACGACCGGTACGTACGTGTTCGCTATTTCAATTTCCAACCTTCTTATTACTCGGACCCGAGACTCTCGAATCTCGAATCCTGATTATATATTTGGAGTTCGTCTCACGACTACGAACGCTTCTACATCGATGTTTGAGGATATATTTAATAATTATGGAAGACCATAATGTATCAATAAATTAATGTAGCGTAAAAAGGATGCATCACATAATCACATTGATGTAGTATGAGCTTATATAAGCCAATCGCAAGCCACTAACGAGCTTTTGCTTGACAGCTCGTCGTATAAGATTATATGACAGATATCAACGTAAAGTCACATCGACTACGATTCTATATCGAAGAAATATGATTAGTTTCTCATGATGCATTTTAAGTTTAGCTTTATTTTATGGTTTATGGTGAGATAGTTTCTTATAGTGCCTTGAGTGGGGAAAAAAATTATAATTATGAGTCGACGTATAGTTAATTACATAGGCCAATCAAACCCACTTAACATCTATCAAACATGTAATTAAAAATGATTTTTTATAATATTTGGTATGTTGATTAAAGTTTAAGTATTATAAAATTCGAAGAACCACGTTTGAATATTTCCATTATGTTTTCAATCATAGTTGGCCACTGAGGTTGTCTAAAATGATAAAATACTCAGTTTTTCACATGTTCCAAAGATTGTTTGAGTTTTGAGTTTCGGTTCAGACTCTTCGGTTATTAAATATATATATATATATATATATTGTATGAAATTACAAACATATAAATGAACTGAAACTTAAAAAATGCCATAAGTTTTAGGGTTTAGTGCTTGATGAAATTAACATCAAGTTTAGAATATAGTTCGTCTAACTTCTAAGCCACATTATGCTAGTTAAATTATTTTCATGTTTCTTCCTAAAAACAGATCAATCTTAGAAGCTTTAGAAAATGTGACATGAGATACGGAAACCTAAAACGATAGTGCTGAATTGATACCAACAACGATCGTAAGATCCGATATAAAATTCTCAAATAGGAAATAATTATATAAGAACACTTCGAAATGCTTTTGGCGTTGGCTAACTAAGAGATTATGAGCTTAGTTATCTCAGAAATAAAAATTTCCAATTATATATAGAATATGCATAGTATTATATATTTGAAAGACCTAAAGAATATTGTTATATTGATGATAGAAATAAAACAAAATAAAAGGTTAACCAAAATATAATATCACGTATAAGATACGTAGAATTGAGTTGTGTTAGGGCTTTTGTATTATTAAGTATAAGAAATTGTGATCACAGTACATAACTCCAAAACACAATTGCCAAAGATAATATAGAAAAGCACACTTTGTTTTAGGCTTTCAGCATTGAAATAAATAACACACAACCATAATAAAACAAGTTGTTAAATATAACAATTTTTAATAGAAGAAACTTCAATTTAATTTTTATTCATTATATACATCTGACTTCACAAAATTTATAATTCGAGTACACATGGCTGTGGTAGATCAAATTTGAGAATGTGCTAAAACACTCCTCCACGATTCAAACTTTTCATAAAACAAATTTGCATCTATGTGGAAAATCTGGGTTTGGACTTCGGTCCAAAGTACTCCAGTAACAGATGATTTAGCTATCCCCGAACCTATTTAGAACTTATGGTGTCCGTTGAACCGTGGCAATAAGTACACTTTATAAAATTTTGGTGTGTTCCTATCGATACTAACCAGATCAGTCGATAGGATATATAAACATAAATTCTAAAAAAATTCCGATGTTACCAGTAGTAAGATTTAAAGGCGTGCTTTCAAATCAAGACCTAAGTTTCTATTTGTCTTCTCTATAACGTGTCTTGATTAAATATTAGCTGATATATGAATGCGAGGTTGTATGCAACTTGACATCACCTTTGTTTGTACAAAGAACAATGAATAACATGAACAGTGTAGTAAGTAGTGGACGCATGCACTTTCGAAAGACAAAACAAAAACGGACAACACTTTATAATAAGACGACATTGACAACAATGTTTAAGAATGTCACGAAAGGAAAACTATAATTATTAAAATCTGCATACCCCTTACTTAATAACCACCACATACACACAAGCCAAGTGGACAAGTAGGCTACTAAATCATGTTTGATCGTTTTTAGTTGAATCGAATTGCAATTAATCAGCACTAAAATTTTGATTCCAAAAAAATATATATGAACTTAACATTCAATAAAATTTAAAACAACGAAAAACCTAAAACCGATCGAGAAACACATTAACAACTAAAACATTTTTAAGCATCCCATATGCAGTATTATTTTGATTGGGATCGTCATCTTATGTCGGCTGATCTGATGCGAGTCTTTCCGTAACTACAAACTGTAAATCCATTATATATATTGTGTCAGGTATATCTGACAGTCCAACACACTCGTTTCCAAAATTTCCTCTTATTTTGAATATATTTCTACACAAATATTGAAAAATTTATTTGAATTTTAAGAGAAAATTTATTTGAATTTTAAGAGATAAAAAGAGGGTTCGATTCATGATAAAATCATATTAAATAAAAGAACTCATATAACTTCTTAGATCTAAGTAAATTTAAGAATTTCAATTTGTTTTCTACAAAAAAATAAAATATTTGTCAAAAGTAGTAAATTTATTTATTCGCACTTGAGTCACATAACTCTTATATTCAAATATAGCATTTAAGTAAGAATTTAAGAAAATAAATTAAAGATAGGTGATTAGTTAAGTGTATAAACTGTATTTACTTTTTATTTAGATTAAAACATGAATCTAAATAGTAAGTATGAGAGACGTATACAAATTACAATTGGTTTTAGTTGCTTTCTTCATACTTACTCTACTTTATTAAAATTCTCTACCCTTTTTCCATGCAAAGTTAAATTTTATTCTTTTTCTCAGGTGTAAAATATTTGTTAGTCAATAAATTTTACATTAAAAAAATGGTTTGAGTTTGCTTTGTAAATTGGCAGGAAAATTATTGTTGACCATGCCACATTTGAGATTGATTTAAACCACCGGTTTCTTGATTGGTGAACCACTAAACCAATCATTCAAAAAAGTAAAATGACCTTTCGTTAAGCACTAGGATGAAAAGAGCCGTACGTGAAGAGTCATTTTAGACATTTAATCGCAAATAATCAAAGCATAATCCACTTCCCAATGGTCATTAAAGAAGCATATATAGTTGCGATTATACAGACCACTAAATTCTACTACTTTAGAGATCAGATTATATACAGCTCATCAATAGTTGTCGACCGAAACGAGACATGTCACTCTACATATATATGAACTGATAAAATAACACAAATATTATAAGTGGTGCAGAATTACCAAGTTTAATAAATTCAAGTTATTACTACCATATAAAATAATCTGCATGTATAAGTTGAATGTTGAAAACTTACCTAATGATGATTTATTAAATTTAATGTAGAAAGTAAAACTAGTGGTGTAGAAAAAAGAGCCAAGTGTACTTTATAATAGAGAACAACAAAAACGTTAAATCAACAAAAAAAAAAAAACATTGTAGTATGGAAGAATTAGGTCATGAATAGCTTTATATTTGAATAATATTCCAAAATAGTCGATAAGGTATGATGTAATGATGTAGAAACGTCTGAAATCGTAAAAAGTAATTATATCTCTACAAGATAATCTACTATTCGTCTCCTTAACTATATATAATTGATCCGTTCGAGTCACCTCTAGGCTTTAATGATTTGCTTATGAACTTTGTAGATAACTAGTCATACATATAATGATATAGTTTACATTTAAGGATAATTCGTCATACATATAATGATATAGTTTACATTTAACACCCCAGTATGCATGAATATATTAATTAAACATACAAACCAATAATTTTTAAGATCTTTCTAAAAAAATTGTGTGTTTTAAGATATTGATTAACACTTCACTAATAATATTATTAATGGTCTAAGTATATAATCTGGCAACTTTCTCCTAAAAATCAGATTTCAGTATACACTAGATGAGTAGAGTCGGTCCTGAAATTTAAAGGATTATAAATATTTTATAATAAATCTTAATAAACTTTTTTCTATATAATTTGACTCTACAAAATTTGAGGACCAATGATTATGGTTCATTGGACTGTATCCAAAAATCAATCATGTAAATAAATTAGCTAAAAACATTTTTATACGAATCTCCAATACTGAATTAACAAATTTATAGGTATCTAATGGCCTGGATTTTTCATATCTCTAAAGACTCTAGACCATTTTAGCCTAACCCAAATCTATGGAAGTTCAAAACAATGGATGTTAAGCTGCTTTTACATTGTACTCTTTCAACGTCCTTTTGCTCTTTGGTACAACGGTAAAGCAAAATTTACAGCATTATTGAATTTTACAAAGAAAAGAAATCCACAAATTCTCATATGGATTTGGACTTTCAATTAACTTTAGATTACACCAGCCCTGTACTTATTATCTAGTCCAAATCTTAAATTTTAGTCCATTGTCGGATCATTTATTTTGTCAACGAGTCCATAGTCCCCATATAGTGATAAGTTTAGTCGATGGTGTAATTTATCACATATGAACAGTTGTGGGGGCATGTGCCTTTGCGCTTGATGGAGTAACTTTAGTGGACGGGACTGTGTTGTCCTATTTTCTTAGGGATTCTATTAATCCAAAATTCAATATTTTTCTATCGTTTACACAATCATTATGCTTTCAAATCAAAACTTCTAATGCAACAGATATTCAATGACGAGGACATATATTGACAACTTGACTCAGTAAATATGTTCGAAGGTATCATACATTCTCATGCCATTATAATTTTTAACATTGAATGAAAAGTTATCATTTTTGTAATCTGTATTTGTTATTACTTCTTTTTTTTTGTAATATTTTGACAGTTTCGGTCTATGCAAGAGGATATGTTACTCTGGAAAGGTCCAAAGCTACTCGACTAGTTTTTTTTTTTTTTAACAAAGGTTTTACTCGTCTAGCTTTTCAATGAATTATTTATCAACATGTTATCGATTTTTTTGTACGTGTATTTGAAATCCCTTTAAAAATAAGTTATCCTTCATATATATATATATATATATATTAATATGCTTACTACATTTGTTTCTTGAATTTTTTTCTTTTTTGAAAAAAGTGCATCATAATGCTACATGCAATCTAATCACATAATGTTTCGTTTGAACTAATCAAATTTATACATATGATCAATTATTATATATTAATGATCTTTTTTTTATTTAACCAACGTCACACCATCGTCGATGTACTTATAAAACTATATGATTTTAAGTACTATTTGTGTGGGTTAATTACTTTAATACTCGTAACAGAAAAAAAGCAACATAATCAAATATTATAAAAACATAATCAAATATTTCGTCACCTAATTTATTACAAAAATTGAGCCGAACTCAGGCATTAGAATAAATTGACGGTCTATCCAGCTATATCTTAATGAGCTGTGAATATGGATGATTTGGAACAATCGTATAAAGCTAGAGTGGAGCTATGGAAGGGCTGATTCAGGGTTTTGTCTTATTCAAAGTGTTGGTGTTAAACATGATAACAAAAAGATCCATTAAACATAAAATCCTGGCTCGATCCGATTGATCGATCCACCCGACCAAATTTAATCAGATTTGGCCGTGAACTCATTCATAATAGAGATTCAGTAAAACTATTAAATAAAGCTTTCAAGGTTTCTCACGCAAGAAGGCAAGATGTGGCTGTTTTCTTTAAAGAAAAGTTCTCGTTTTATTTATAGGTAAAATATTGTGTCTAACAAAGCTGAGAAGAGATTTCATTAAATACTCCACCAGTTCTGATCTTCTTGGGTCGACACAATAAGGGAAACAAAAACAAAATACTTGCAATTACATTGAGAAATTTTCTATTTAATGAAAAGATACTAAAATTTAAATAGATAAGGAAAATATCAATTATTTGGAATTCAAACATTTAAATTAGCCGTTGGATTTGGTGTAGTGGGGCCTAAGTGTTCGAGATGTCTAGTTTCTCTTTGGTTACACTTGAGATGGTGAACAAAGCAGCTTCTTTACTTCCTTGTAAAACCGGCAAGAAAGACATATATTCGATGTTGAATTGTAAGCAGTAGTCTCCTTGAGTTCCCTTCATGTTCTTGGCTTCTTGTAGTGTTCCAAACTCAGTCTGGTTGAACTTTTGTCCGGCCTCTAAGTCTTGAAGCTTGGAAAGACTCGTTCTTGTGGGCCGATTGGGGTTTCACGTGTGATCTCCATAGTGAACATCTTCCATTTGACTTCTCCATGCTCCAGAAATATGATCAAGCTCTCTATTAATTTTTTGAACTCTTTTATTATGATTTTTGTTCCAGACCTTTTCTTTCAAATGCCTCTCATAACCAGTATGATAACTGTTTCCTTAAACTCGGTTAGGCTGGTGGTTATAGCCTCATTAAGTAAAGATATATATTGGTAATTAGATAGCATCAAATTCATGTTATTTTACTATCCCACAAGTTATACATCAACCCAAAAACAGTTAAAGTAGTTTTGTTAGAAGTTTAAGTTTTCACCATAAACAACCCTCCATTATGAAATAAAGTAGATCTGGTGTCTATCTGGTGTCGCTCAACTCAGAGCATTGTGTAAACATTAGGGTGGGGATAAGAGCTTGAACAGAGTAGTCTAATAGCAATCATATGTGGAATCTTATAAACTTTAGTTAGTCTGCAAAAAAAAAAAATACAAGGAATTCTTTTAGGCAGACTTTTACATGAGTTGCATGTGGACGAATCATTTAAACCGATCAAATAAAAGAAAAAAAAGCCTCTCTATTTTTAGAATAAAAATAAATTGAACCATTGGAAATTGTTTTAATCATTGTTCGAAGCATAAATCCAGTTCTTACGGGGTTTTAATTATAAATATTAATTGTTGATTTTTTTTTTCCGTCAACATAAAGACAAATAGATCGATCATGACTGAACTTCACCACGATTTATTAATCTTTTAGCTTTTCTTCTAAAAATTAGTTGGTTTTTCAAATTAATTTGGTATGGATGTTGATGTCTTAATAAAATAAAACAAAAGAAACCAACAAATATATACACAGACAAGTAAAGTGGGATCCAACTCAAGTCGAGCTCCTGCGAACTTTTTAAATTATATTATTAGGTTTAAAAACATATATTTATCAAGTAATTTCCCTATTGTGCGAATGGGGGACATTACTAAATCCTGATAAGTGATTTGTTCTTGATTCTCTACTGTTTTGTTTATTATTTATTGTTAACAAAAGCAGATCTTTTTTAAAGGGTTTTGTTTTATTTTTTAAAAGGTGATTTGGTTACGTAAGCGAGAAGTTCTGATAAGTAAGTGGATGGACGTAATACGAGCAATTGCTTTTCAATCTATCCCCAAATATTACTGTTGATTTGTCATTTGAAAAGTTTTTGAAAGTTTAATTTTCTTCATTACTAAATTACCCGATTATTTAGCCGGTTTAATGTACGTATCTCATCGTTAAATTTTGTTGAAACCTTGCAATTACGAGGTCTTAACGTTTCTCTTCGGATTAAGAAGTATGACAAGTTTTTTACCAGAAAAAGAAATCATCCTTCCGAAAATAATGCCATGACAAGAAAAATTATTATCAAGTTAATTATTAGTTAATCAATATCTTTAGCTTTTGAAGGTGCTCCGAACTAGCATATATTCGGTAAAATTCGACGTTTAGCATTTTATCCAAATTTGTAGCACTAACACAAAACTAGTGTAGATTCTGTAAGATCATCAAAAGGGTTTATGTAACATTAGTGATACATAGGTTCTTAATTTTGACATTTCTAAGAAGTTCAAGGGTTTTATTAGGTATCAGATATAACAGAGAGATTCACGTAAAATTTAATTCAGTGTGGTCTATTGGTTGAAAGACTCACTATTGAGTTGGCAGACCATTGTTTTAATTAGTTTTTTCAATCATAATTTCCCACTAACATAAAAAAAATTCCCACTAATCATATAATGTTTTATATTACAAATATACCTATTTTCACAAGTCCCATTGATTAATTTTGATTTTGGTACATAATCCCTTAGTTATACAAAAAATGAAATTACATTTAAGTCAAACAGAATAAAATATTTAAAACTCTTTTATTGATGAAGATGATTATTTTTTTTTAAAAAAAGTATTTACTCAATATATATCAGATTTTTGAATGATATATAATATTTAGTTTCATAGTAGCGAACGATCCATGCCATACCAATAAGTAAATATATTATTGTTAAACGAATATTGAAAATATTGTTTAATAGTAGTCAATTAGATAGTAATATTAGTTCAAATAATGATGACAAAAAAACAAGAGTCAAATTATTTCAACTGTTTTTACCTATAATAGTTATATATAAATAATAATTATTTTGTTTCAGTCATATGTATTCAACTTTATTTTTCAAACTTACATTGGTGATGGAAATTCGGGAAATGAGCATAATTGAACTTCCGTGGAAATGTTGTCTTCTTAAACAGTATTAATTTGATTCTACAATTGTAAATGGAAGAGATGATTGCTTTTGAAGAGATTCCAATTTCTTTTTCCTATGATAGGTAAGATGAACTTTCATAGTAACATGACATTTTCATTTCTATTCTTTTGAAAATCAAAAGGTTTTTTTATCTTTAAACCAAAGGTCTTTGTCTAACTATTGCATTTAACCAAGAAGATGGACATATATATATTGTGTATATGTTAGTAATGTATGCATGTGTTTTGGCATAGTCGATTTCACAATATATCATCAAAATGAGTTCAAAAGAAAAGAAAAAGCCAAACTTCAAAGAAACAAATCTTGGAACCTTTCGATCATTGGTCCCCAAACCTAAAAACCGCCCTTTTCTTATCTACCTTTAAAATGTCCGAACCTTCGAGCCAATTTGATGTCTAGACTTTGCTACGCCAGCCAACAAGTCGACTCGTCCATCAGGAGGCAAACGCCAACCAGCTTGTACGTGATGTTGTCATCTTCTTGCAATCTGTTTCAAAAATGATACTATATAAGTGCCTTCTCAGTAAACTATCTATATAGCCTAAATGAGAACCTTTTCAATTCTAAATTCTTGGCTGCTACCAATATGCGGCGATCATTTACTGATTAAGTAAGTTGAACTCCGATTAATTAGTTGATTTATTAACAAATAGGTCAACCATAAGGCTTATTGATTACTACTCAGTATATTGATTAGTTATATTGATTAAAGGATGTGATTGAATAATTTTGGTGAAACTAAATGAAAAAAAAAAAAAAAAGTATGTGTCGAGTAGCTATTTTAATAACCAAAACGATAATAACTAAATATATTAAAATATTGTGGCTACAAAATTTACACGTAAAAATGCAGATGTACCAGTATCATCCTGTTCAAGTCGATTTTTTTGTTTGTCAGTTTTCAATTCGTTGTTGATTATAATGATTTTGATCTTTTCGTGTTTTTGGTCCACACGAGGGAAAATGGACAATTAAAGCTGGAAATTTGAAATCTAAGAAAAGAAAAAGGTATGTAATGTCTATGTCATTGATTTAAAGTAACATTAGCAAAACAAAGTTCACTAGAGACATGGATCAAACAAAGAGTAAATACATAAAATTGTAGGCATGCTTGCGTTTAACTAGGTTGTACAGACGACATTCTTTGTCGGTAGAAATTCTACATGTAAATCCCACGAAATCACTGATCATGTCTTTTTACAAGATAATCTTATAATCATATAAATCACAAACTATTTTTATATCTATAACAAATTATGACTTAAAATATTAAACCATACCACTTAATATACAAGTTCTTATAAACCGTCTACTATGCTATAATATTTTTTTTTATTACTGTTTAATTATTTTTATATTACGGATTTTTTTATTTTATAAATTATAACGTACACCATACTTAATTATCTTTAACTAACTAGATTTAAAATAAATGTCATCACGATGGATAATTCAACATATATACAATACGATGTAACTTCATAAATATCATACGCACTTCTTTAATCTGATGTCGTACCTCACTGTTTACTAATAACAAATCTTATCGTTATGTCCGTTCTACATTATTATTTTTATCTTCTTTATAACTATATCTATCTCTAGTAACAAAGTTTAACTGCCTAGTTCGAGAATAAGAGTTTAAAATTTTACATTTTTAGTTTTGTTCTTTAGCCTCTGGCTCTGACCCTCAGCCTCAGCCTCAACCTCAATTTCAGCCTCGGTTCGAAGCTTCGAAAGCACAAGACGGTCCTTTCAGCTACAAACCAAAACAAAAATTGGGGGGTGGGGGAGAGAATGCAAATATTTTTGTTCATATAATGAAAATTGTACTTTTGAGGTGTATTATTATATAGGAAATATAAATTAATTTATGTATTGGGCATGTGAGTGACCCATGTAAAATCAGGACCGTTCAAATCATCTTCCAAACATCTATTTATTCTCAATCTCCCTCTTCTCTAACATCCAAGCTTGAACTTGCTTTCTGCTTCTTCCTTCTTCAGTTCGTCCTTTCTTATAATTCTCTGATATCTCTTTTTATAAACAAAAAAAAACACACACCAAAACTATTTCGTTATTATTATCTTTCCATAACTCACATACATATAATCAATATCATCAAAAATGTCTTGCCTAGAGATTTATAAGAAAGACGTAAGTAATTTTTAAGATTCTCTCTTCAGTTGGTTCTTTTGCTTATATATTAATCAGAGTTTGAATTAATGGGCCTCTGCTTTTCTTCCTTACAATTCTGGTTATGTGATTAATATTATTGTTTCTTGAATTACATATGTGACTACAAAAGGAATTTTTTTAAAAAATTTTTTTACTAATTAATAGTAAAACTTGAAAAATATCTTCGGTGGCTCAAGAAGAGCGATCATAAGGGCATGCTTATTACAACGGAAGTCACGATCTTTATGTGCAAAGTACACTTAGCTCAACTTCTTTTCTTTTTCTCTTCAAAAATTGTTTTGATCATTTTAATTAAGTTTTAAAATATTGTCTTTGTTATAGCTAATCTTCTTTTGTAACAGTTCTCCTTTTTTGTGCTGCAAATTAAAGTCGAGAATAAATCCAAATAATCTAGAAAATTGTGTGTATGAAGCCAGAATACGTGGCAATGCAGAAACTGTGATTCTCTAATAATCACGTCAAAATACAGATTCAAAATGAAATTAAAACAAAAACGTTTTTTAGTGGAAATACAAAAACTACTGAACTTTTGAATCTTCTCCATATCGAGAGGACAAAAGGTGGTAGATAGTAGATACCACTACAGAGTTGAAACATATATATATAGGCATCTTTCTATATATGTGGGTTTATCAATAAATTGATGTGTGTGTGTATAAATGAAAATGCAGAAGATGAAGTCGAAAGAAGGAGAAGAAGAAGAAACAAGAGATGGAACTGTGGATTATTTTGGTCGTCGCTCTATTCGTTCCAGCTCCGGCCAATGGGTTGCTGGCATCATCATTCTCCGTATGTCTCTCTTCTCTTATCGAAATTAAAATCAAACTATATTTCATATTATAAATATTAGAAAGAAAGGAAAAGTTCTATAAAACAAAACAATATTGTCTTTAATATTTTACAGTTTCAGTGTACTTTTTTTTGGTCAAAAAACACTCAACTGTAAACGGAAATTGAAATCAAAATTATGCAACAGATCAGGCTAAACAGAAATTGAAGCGAAATATGATCGACACCTTAAAACATCGAAACTTTTGTTTCTAATTTTCTCTGTTCTTCACGTCCTTTTCTTAAAGATACCACATACGAACTCATGGTCCTCACATAGGTATAGTTATTAGGGTCCCTAAATATTATCATCATGTCTTCTTCTTTTTTTTGGACTCATCTCTTACTATTATGTTATTTTGTATACAGACACACATGCTTACATATATATATATATATATACGTATAAATAGATTACGATATGATGTATATCTGAAAGTGTGTAGATTGATTGTTATGCATACTTATCTTTGAGGTAATAAGTTATCAGAAACTATGAAAGTGACAATAGAACCCCAAAAAAAAATCATTAGAATTAACTTCGAGTTTTACGTGAACGTGTCAAGACATATCATTGTGTTCGAACGTAGCCTGCATGTTGTGGTTAAAACCCCAACCACATGACGTATGCATATTACCTTTGGATCATTTTTAAAAGTGGCAAATAAGATGAAAAAGATCTAGTGATTGTGCTTTAGTTTGTCATTTCAGAACAACTAAAACTGAAAACTTTCAGAGTTGCAAGTGATTCTATATATGGCGATAAATATTTAGAGTTTTTTTAAGATGTTATGGTATTTCTAAAATTTAACCAAAAACAGATATGAAAGTTATTTTGCGCAAGACGACACTAATAATAATATATTAATTATAAGTGCAAGGAAAGCATGTGTTAGTGGAATTACGTTGCCTTACACGTAATTACCCATATCGCCAGCTTTTGCCACGTGCACTTATATGGAGAAAATCTTTTTTCTCCTAACATTTTTTTCAATTTTGATCTTATAATAGTGTTAATTTATATTTATAAATATTTTAGAATATTTGGCACCAACTGAATATTTCTCTATAAAAAGATAAATCTAAAATATATTTCTATAAAAACAAAAAAAAAATACAATTTTTTTTAAAGTTGGTCTTCTTTTTCCTGGTTTGATTAAGTTAGTACAGTCCACGTAATATTTTTGATAAAAGAAAAATCATAGGATTGTTGGTTACCGATCTGAATCTTCGCATGTGGAATTCAATTAATTTGCTAAATTTAATTATTCACATAATTTCATTATTTATCAAATAAAGGTTTAATTTTCGTTAGAAGGTAGAACTATTATTGAGTAGTCATTAGATACCATCCAACCAAATAAATGTTAACATCATCTTGACGAACACGGAACATGCTTTCAATTATTCACAATCATTTCCATTCATTCCATCAGTTCCGATTCCTTTCAAATAAATACTTTTGGTTAACTTACTAAACCAGTTTCTAATCGGATTTTATTACCTGAACCGGTTTAACAGTGAACCAGGGGTTGGCGACGCTAGCGTTCTTTGGAGTTGGAGTGAATCTGGTTCTGTTCTTAACGCGCGTTTTGCAGCAGAACAACGCAGACGCAGCGAACAACGTTAGCAAATGGACAGGAACTGTTTATATCTTCTCATTGGTCGGAGCGTTCCTCAGCGATTCTTACTGGGGTCGTTACAAGACTTGTGCTATCTTCCAAGTCATTTTTGTCATCGTAAGTCATAGCAAATCAAAGACGTCATTCTTGAATTACTTAGTTTCAAGTTTAAGGTGTAAAGTTTGAAACTTTGAGTTGATTTATAACTTTTTTTTAAATGTGACAACGCAGGGACTTTCATCACTATCGCTATCATCGTACATGTTCTTGATCAGACCAAGAGGTTGCGGGGACGAAGTCACGCCTTGTGGTACGCATTCCACAATGGAGATCACAATGTTCTACCTTTCAATCTACTTGATCGCATTGGGGAATGGCGGTTACCAACCAAACATTGCAACGTTTGGAGCTGATCAATTCGACGAGGAGCATCCTAAAGAAGGGTATTCAAAGATTGCGTTTTTCAGCTACTTCTACCTTGCTTTAAACCTCGGTTCGCTCTTCTCCAACACTATCTTGGGATATTTTGAGGATGAGGGAATGTGGGCACTCGGGTTTTGGGCGTCCACTGGCTCTGCCGTCTTGGCTTTGATTCTTTTCTTCGTTGGAACACCAAGATACCGATACTTCAAGCCAACGGGGAATCCTCTTTCGAGGTTTTGCCAAGTTTTGGTCGCTGCAACGAAGAAATCATCTATGGAGACGCCGTTGAGAGGGAGAGATGAGATGTACGACGAAGACAAACGAGGGAAAAATGATTCAGGAAATACAGGGAGGAGAATAATGCATACCGACGAATTCAAGTAAGTCGCCAAAAAATCACAGTTTTGGCATGTACTTCAATACAATGAAGCCTTGTTCTTAACATGTTTCTGTTCCGACTTGCAGGTTCTTGGACAGAGCAGCGTACATCACAGCAAGAGATCTTGATGACAAGAAACAAGGCGGAGTGAATCCGTGGAGGCTTTGTCCGGTGACACAAGTTGAGGAAGTCAAGTGTATTCTTAGACTAATGCCGATTTGGCTTTGCACTATAATCTACTCAGTCGTCTTTACCCAAATGGCCTCTCTGTTTGTGGAGCAAGGAGCAGCGATGAAGACCACTGTCTCGGATTTCAAAATCCCGCCCGCTAGTATGTCCAGCTTTGACATCCTTAGCGTCGCTTTGTTCATATTCATATACCGCAGAGTTCTCGAGCCACTAGCCACCAGATTCAAGAAGAAGGACGGATCAAAGGGAATCACAGAGCTTCACAGGATGGGAATCGGGCTTGTGATTGCTATCTTAGCTATGGTTGCAGCCGGGGTTGTGGAATGCTTTAGGCTTAAATATGCAGACAAGGGTTGCACTCATTGTGATGGCTCCAGCTCACTAAGCATCTTCTGGCAGGTAATGGAACACAACCCAACTCGGTCCTAAAATAATTTTACTTACAGAGGAAACTGAGTCCTAACAATCTTCCTCCTCTTTACAGGTTCCACAATACTCACTCATCGGAGCATCAGAAGTGTTCATGTACGTGGGTCAGCTTGAGTTCTTCAACGCGCAGACACCAGATGGACTAAAGAGCTTCGGGAGCGCTCTGTGTATGATGTCAATGTCGATGGGGAACTTTGTTAGCAGCTTGTTGGTGACAATGGTGGTGAAGATCTCTACGGAGGATCACATGCCTGGTTGGATTCCAAGGAACCTCAACAAAGGTCACTTGGACAGATTCTATTTCCTCCTGGCTGCGTTGACCAGCATTGACCTAGTGGTGTACATTGCATGTGCAAGGTGGTACAAATGTATAAAGCTAGAAGGGAAAGATGAGATGCAAGACATGATGAGTGATGATGAAAATGACACCGACAGCGACGACTACGAGGAGCGAATGAAGGATTCTAAAGTCTAACTAAATGTGTGTTCGGTTTCGTTTTTTTTTTCGGTTTCCCGGTGATGTAACAAGTAAACTGATTGATAAATAAAAGGCTAAATCAGATTAGTCTTTTTCTTCCAAAAGACTGTTTTCTGTTTTGTTTTAACGGTTATTTCTGTAAGATACTCCTACCAATAAGTTGTAAGATGAGTGAGACAGAACTACTCCATGACATACCAATTATCAAAGGTTTAGGTACTCAACTAATACCAGAAAAAAATGCTTCGATAACTTAAAATATATATGGTTTAACTGTCAGTGACTCATTATAAATCAAATCGTGTAAGAGAAAGAAAGCTGAGTAAACACAGAGATGTTGAAGCTCAATAAGTAAAAACATCAACCTATCTTTATCTTACGGACTTGTATGAGATGTGTTGATTCTTCACGCCAAATGGGTTGCGCGCCACTTTGGACAAGAGTTACATGTTGTCCTTCCTTGAGCATATTCTCGTCCTGAGGATATACAAAATAAGTGTTAGCAAAACTGCTTCTGTAATTAGAGAAAATGTAAAGCTTGATAGATGACGAAGGGACATGGTTAATCTACCTGTAAGAGCTTCAAAGACCGGGCATATGTATCTTCTGCATCATCAGAGAACTCCATATATATAGGCATGACACCTTGATAAAGAGAAAGCCTTTGCATTATCCTTCTCCTAAAAGATAATAAACCACATATATTCCATCAAAACCCTATTCGTCAATTAAAAGTTGCATGCATAGGGAATTTCCTGAATGACAGACTAACAAACACATACTGATTTGTGAAGGCAAAAATTGTTGATGACGGACGGTAATGGCTTAGAAGCACTGCCATGGATCCAGTTCTTGTGAATACAATAATCGGTGTGCTCAGTGTATTCGCCATTATAGAAGCATGAAAAGCAAACATTTGTCCCATGTGACCCTGTATCAAGAATGTCGATATCAACATTCACATTTGGCTAAAGAACCATATTTAAACATTTCTGATATGAGGAATGTGTGAAGTACCTTGTAAGCAGTGGTACGGATTGCTGAGGTTCTGACAGGTATACTTGCCTCAGTTCTCAATGCCACGGTATGCATTACGTTAACAGCTTTCAGAGGAAACCTGACATCAGAGGATTTAAGAATATAAGAACATTTCAATAACCAGTTCAATTGATGGGAAAGGTCAGGGGTTTTATTTGAATTACGAACTTTCCATGTGCAGTTTCACCAGAAAGCATGATTGCATCTGCACCTTCACGTACTGCAATTGCAATGTCAGAGACTTCAGCTCTTGTAGGTGTTGGATGATTAATCATACTCTCTAGCATGTTTGTGGCGACAATCACGGGTTTATGAATGTTTCTACACCTTCTGATGATCTCTTCCTAAAATTAAGGCATAAAAGAAAAAGCATAAATACCAACAGAGTTTAAGGTAACGCTTCGTAAACCAAGTCTTGGAAATTACCTGTAACAAGGGTACCTCTTCAATGGGAAGTTCAGCTCCAAGATCTCCACGAGCAACCATTGCCTGGAAAAGGATTGAAACTATATCAGGCAAGAAAAAGATAGGATAAAACATCAATAGAAAGGACTTTGCAACCAACCCCATCACAAGCAGATATGATTGAAGGAAGATTCTTTATAGAGTCTGCGCTTTCAATTTTCACGATCACCGATATATCTGCACTGCAAGCTGTCAAAACATTTGGAAGTTTCATTAGCTTCACAGAAATTTGACCAATGCTATAGGAGGTTGAAAGAAATGGTGACAGGCATTACTTTTAAGATAGTTCTTCAACTCATGGACAACTTTAGCATCCTTAACAAAAGACACGGCATAGAAATCAACTTGGTTGTCAACTCCAAATTTGATGTCTTCCCAATCTTTATCTGTATCCAGTTAAATCCAGATCATCAATATTCAAAAATCTTTAACTACAAACTTCATTAATGCAAAAGACTAGGAAAAATTAAGAGCTGATATCAACCTGTTATGGAAGGAAGAGTCGCACTCTTTCCCCGAACGTTCAAATGACGTCTAGATTGAAGCTCTCCACCGTCAGCAACCACACATTTCACCAAATCGCTCGTCTTTGATTTAACAGCTAGTGACATCATTCCACCTAGTATAATAACGACACAAGAACCCATCTTTTGTTACAATTGAACTAAAACAAAGACTCCAATAACTAAAAAGATAGCAGTACTCTTCGATGTAGGCTCTTACCATCAACCAAAAGTATGTCCCCAACTTCGACATCGTTTACAAAATCGTCATAATTTACACTGACGGTGTCTTTCAGCGAAACACCTCTCTTGATAGTAAAATTAAACTCTTGACCCTCTTCTAGGAATACAGGCTGTGGTACATCCCCGCTTCGAACCTCAGGGCCCTTCACAAACATATCATACAGATTAATAAAAAAAAAAAGCAATAGTATTTTCTCGAAGAATTTCATTCCAAAGAAAAAAAAAAGAATTTACCTTTGTATCCAACATTATAGCAATGGCTTTGTCTACAAACTGAGAATTGTATTCTTTAACGAGATCAATAGTTTTCTGATGAGAAGCATGATCTCCATGAGACATATTCAAACGAGCCACATTCATTCCTGCTTCCGCAAGCTTCCAAATCATTTCTCGCGAACTCGAGGAAGGTCCAATCGTACACACTATCTTAGTTTTCCTCCTCGAATCATTAATTGTTCTTGGTTCCGCAAATTTATATGAATCAACTGGAGAATCCATCACTCCCTACAATGAAAGTCACAACCTTTTGATTAATATGGCTTTAAAGAAGACAAAAACTTAGGATTACAACCTCTCCACAAAATCAAAACCATTTTCAATGATGAAACTCACTAACAGTATTCTCTAATGGTATTCAATCGAATCGTAACGAAACTGATTCTCAATGTTTCCTTCGAAAGCATTTGGCTATAAGGAATCACAACAGAACGTGACAAACAAGAAAAGCAAACCAGCAATACACACACACACACACACACACGCAAAAAAAAACGAATTAACTCACCAAATCGAAAGCGCCATTCTCTGCATAAACCTTAAGTTTCCGGCTATCTTCATTGATATTAATCGATCTGACGGAGAGAGATAATTGACGGTGAGTGATACCAGACCTCTCGGCGACGCCGATAAGCGTTCTCCGGGGAGATGGTGATAGGGCAACTCCAATGTTTCTGGAGGAGTAAGACAGTGTGCGATCCACTGTCATTCCCGTCGAGATTTGACCTATCACCGCCATGTCGCAGCACCTGAGGAACAGAGTTATAGCAGAGGAGAGAGAGAAAGAGAGAGAAAGAGAGAGTAAGGTTAGAGAGAGAAGGTTTTGTGTTAACGTTTAGTTACCTTTTTAAGAGAGATATAGAGAGAGAAGGGAAGGGCGGAGAAAGACAGAGGGTTTCGTCTTGTTGTGTAATAGAGTGTTTGTTAACTTTGTTTGTTTCGTTTGGTAGACAGATACACTGAACCCTCTGAGTCAGAGGGAAGCAAAAAGCTTTTTCCGATTTTTTATATGTCGACTGGATCTTCTCTACATTCGCATATACCACAAAGTCAATAGTTTCCTACACCACACACACCAAAAAAATGAAATGGAAAATTAAAGATCCTCAAATTTACACCAATTTGTAATTTGAATGCTAAAATTATATTGTTTTTTACGTGGTCGCTCTTAAATTAGAAAACAAAGACCATAACAGGTTGGTCATCAGTTTTTTTTGCTGTCGGTATTCGAAATTTGTGGTTCTGAATTCTCTAATCTTTCGGGTGGTTAGCTAGCTAGACGAGCTGAATCCATTTTACATAAATTTTGTTACATGTAGCATTTGTTGATTAATTTGCTGTTTTAGAAATTGCAGCTGATTAAATAACTGCAAGAAAATTAGTTAGTTAAATACAACTAGACAAACATATGTGGTTCACTTCTCAGCAATGGCAGAGAGTCAACAGTTTCTCTTCTTCCTCTTCAAGCATTCCATCACTATTACCATTACTGCAAAAGATTGGCAACATCATCTGAGCAGATTTATCACCAGAGAGAAACACATTTGATTTTCCATTAAGCACAATCCAACTACATCCTGGTGTCTTCTTCACACCTTTAAACCCCATCTCTTTCCTCATCTCCTTCTCCATCTCATGCTTCCCTAAACCAGCATACACATTGCATAGCGCCACATGTCCCGGCGCATTTACCGGGTCCAGCTCTAGCAACCTCATCGCAGCCCGTTCCGCTATGCCTTCTGCATCTCTGTCTCTCCAGTTAAGCCCACATAAGCCTAGTAATGCGCCGTAGACGGTATGGTCTGGTGTAAAAGGCAGAGTTGAGATGAACTCCTCTGCTTCTCTTAGTTTCCCGGCTCGGCCTAATAGGTCTATCATCGAAATGTAATGCTCGATCCCAGGCTGGATCGAATAGGTTTCCTTCATAGCTTTGAATAGTTCTAAGCCTCTGGTGATGAGTCCAGAGTGGCTACAAGCTGAGAGGACTGCAAGAAACGTTACAGAGTTCGGTTTCATCTCTGAATCAAGCATCTCTTTGAACAGTTTCAAAGCTTTATCTGCTAAGCCGTGATGAGATAACCCCATGATCATGGAGTTCCATGAAACTGTATCTTTCCGGAACATCTTTGAGAATATCTCGTAAGCATCGTCTATGGCTCCACATTTCGCGTACATCGAGACAAGAGAGTTTTGAAGGATGAGATCAGGATCATAGCAAGCCGTCGTCTTTGCGATCACGCAATGTAAATGCTTACCTTGATCGAGATTCGAAGTTGCACCCGCAGAACTAAGAAGAACAGAGTAAGTCGAGTTCAACGGTTTCAGACCGTGTCTCACCATATCTGACAATAGATATGCAGCTTCTGAAAAAAGCTCGTTTTGAACAAGACCTGAGATCATAACCGTCCATGTAACCCCGTCCTTATCGTGAAGTTTTTGAAAAAGATCAAAGGCTCTCGATACATCGCCTGCGTCTAGATACCCATTGATCATTGATGTCCAAGATACTTTGTCGAGTAAGCTCTCAACTTTCTCGAACAGATTTTGAGCTCGTTCCAAATCCCCGATTCTTAGATAACCATTGATCATAATGTTACAAGACTGCAAATCAAAGTTTTCATTAAGCAGAGACTGCGCTGAAGCAATCAAACCAGATGATGCATACATATGAACAAGACTTTTCGCCAACCTTCCATCGTGATCCACACTTTCCCAACCATTAGATATAACTTGTGCGTGCAACTGCTCGCCAAGACGGCGAAATCCAGCACCAAGACCACCACAAGCATAAGCAAGAGAGATAAGAGTCTCACCATTCGGTGATATCGCATCAAGATCCTTCTTCATTTCAAGAAACAGCAACAATGCTTCTCTATAAAACTCATTCCAAGCAAACCCACTAATCATAGCGGTCCAAGAAACTACATTTCTCTCAGGCATTTCACAGAACAATCTATAAGCTTCGTCGACATCTCCGTATCGGCAATAACCAGACACCATGCTCGTCCAAGTAACTACATTTTTCTCACTCATATTCTCAAACAAGACTTTAGCTTCTTCCAATCCATCGTTCACAATGTACCCTTTAATCATAGCGTTCCACGACACAATGTCTCGGCTAGGCATAGCATCGAACACCTGTTTCGCCTTCTCCATATCCCCATTCTTAATCAGACCCGTGATCAATGTGTTCCACGAAACCACGTTTCTCTCAGGCATTTCATCGAACAACTCGATTGCATCTTCACTTTTGCCATCATCACAGAGCGCAGTAAGCATCACGGTCCACGAAACAACGTTCTTGGGCATTTCACGGAACAAAGTCCAAGCCTCGTTCAGTCTCCTGCATTTAACGTAACCCGTCAACATCGCGTTGCAAGTGACGATGTTCCTCTCCGGCATAACTTCAAACAAAATCCTTGCTTCGTCCAAATATCCAACTTTCGCGTACGTGGTAAGAAGCGAAGTCCAGTAGATGACACGGCTGATACTTCCTCTCTCAGGAGTTCTGTCGAGCAAGTGGCGTGCATGTACGAGACCTCCTTCAGACAAGCGTCGAAGGATAAGAGCTTCTTCATTAGAGAAACCTCGACGATGGCTTCCGTAATTCGATATCGCATTTCCAAAGAATTGACGACAGTGAATTGAAGAAGCTAAAGAGAGTTTCGAGAGAAAGCAATAAACTTTCTTGACAAGGAGAGCACGCATTCAAACAATATCGCTTCTTTTTCTTTATTAGACAAAATGAATCAATGACCATAAACCTATTTGCTAGTATTTATTTAGTGAAGCTTCTGTATATTACAGTAAGACAATTAAAAAAAATGTATAAATAAGGAAAAATGAAAAATTTTCTCAAATATAATAAATCTTCTGTACACCAAAACCAAACCAAACTATAAAATTTTCATCTTACAACGATTCATTCATACATACACTTGAAACAAACAAACAAAAAACCCTAAACATGGTGAAAGTCCAAACATGAGTCTTGTGAGTTGTGACCAACAATCAAGCTGAGTAATCCGTCGCAACAAGAGGTTCTCTTTTCCAAGCATCAATCGAACCGGGAATGTGGTAAAAAGGCTGAGACTTTGAGCTTGAAACTAATGATGATGACGTTGTGTGTCATTATTAAATGTAGCTGTAATAGTTGTCACTGTCATCTCCTATGCAAACGTAACTCAGAATAGCGACGAGGAAGACAACGTAGGAAGAGAGATCAAAGGCTAGTGCGCCCCAACCTATGAGTCCAGAGTGTTTTAGAATCGAAGGTATTGCGATGCTTCCAACTGCTGATGCACCAGTCAAGAACTTGGCTGCATTGATCCAGCTGAATAAGAAAAATGTTCATGTTAAGTTCAGCGACTTTTGATTATGTCTATGTGGTCTCAAATGCAATTAACAAAGCCTCTAGTTCAGCTTTAGTATTCCCGTTTGCAATTGACAAAGAATTTCATTTGGATAAAATACACGAAAAATGTAACAAACAGTCGAGGCCTATACATAAAATTATGCACCTATTGTCTGATTCATTGAATAGAGATGTACTGTCTGATCCAGAGAAGAAGAGCAAAGGCATTGGGAGAAGCACATACATTATCACTGCAAAGCAAAATCAGATTTAGAGTCATTGCACGCAAGAGGTTAAAAGCCATCGACCACCATTGATATAAAGACAATCGCAGTTGGAGTTTTCAAGTTTTCTGAAAATTTCTTCATAACCAACAATCGCAGTTGGAGTACTTAAGAAAATCTGAGTTTAATCGATATGAAAGAGAGTTTTCGAGTCCAACTAATTGTTAAAGATCAATCCAGGAAAGCTATATTCACTGACAAACAGCTAAAAGATGGGCAAGCGAAACAACTCACCGCTTAGCATTGGCCACCAGTTATTATATAGAGCACAAGCCTGGAACAAAATTCGGAAAACGGATTTAAACACAAGTAATAATCAAAGTACATAAACAAATAGTAAAACTTGTAAGAACTTCTCAGATACCAGAATCTGCAACACGATTCCTCCTGAAACTAAGATTGCTAAGAAAGCTATCTTCCCCATATCCAAACAAGCGCGCAGGTGTCTAGGTATGTCTGCCATTGACAAGTCTCCTCTCAACCTTTGTCCTTCCACAAGAAAATCTGAATGGTAAGACAAGGATCAAATGGAAAATAATCAGAGAGAGAGAACGTTCTCAGTTTCTAATGACAACATAAGCTCTTATCATTCATGAAAACCCTAGAAATTTGTTATTCTATGACCCTCAAACATAAAATCAATGAATCAATCTTCATTTTAACAGAAGAAGACAACAAAAGAGCTCCAAGATAGTATCATCACAAATCTGTTTTTGTTTTCCTTCAGTGGTAAGAGGGATCAAGCTTATCAGCAATCTGTTTTTTTTTTTCACCTATCAAACAAATTAAACATAACCAGTCCTCAACTCTACTTCTCTAATCACTAACTGTAACAAAAACAAAATTCGTTTTCCAGAAAACTCAGAAAGAAACTTTTCTGCAAAAAAATTACCATTAGAATACTTACCAAGCTCAGCTAATTCCAAGAAATTCTATGAAATAACGGATATTACTGTATCCAAACCTAATCACCAGAATCAATTTCAATCCTGGCGGTGTTTTACACGGATCCTAAGTTCATAAAAAAAAAAAAAAAGCGAAAGTCAAAACGACAATAGCGACAATTTGAAGAATTTAGACAATATACACGAGAATCATACCAAACAAGAACAAGGTTAGATTTACGCCGGACGATAGAAAACACTTGACGATCAAATCTTTCTCACGAACCCACTGTTGGTTGATTCGCTTCAAATATCAAAATTTTTTCAGACATCGCCAGATAATTGTTTTTTTTTTTCTTAATGAAAACAATTCTGTTTTGTAAAATCGGAACTTTTATCCGCAGTGGTCAAGCTCATGACAATTATGGTAAACCCGCTAAAATTTGACGGCCACGTGACAAAAGGATTTTATTCAATCAACTCTGGTAAATGGTTAAACCCAAATCCAAACAACTCAAGATGACCTCAAACTGAATTTCTTGTCTTAAAGCATCTGTAAAATAATTTATTAGAAAAAATTATTTATTTAGCTTTTAGTGGTAAATTTTTTGTAAACCAAGAAAATACAACGAAGTTTGAAAAAAACACAGTAGAAGATATATGTTTCTATAATTCTCCGTGACTTAAATCAGTAACCATTGAATAAACTCTATAAAAACGATTATGGATGTCCAAAAAAAAATTAAATAAATAAAGTAAAAAGTGGTGTAAAAAAATTTGGCTTGAAAGAAAGATGAGTTTGTTGATTTTTTAATAAAATAACGTTTTAAATAAAAATAATAAAATGAATGGATTTTAAGAATAAAATCCTTGAAATTGATTAGAAAAATAAGTTCAAATTTTTGAAACAATGAAAAAAACTCCAAAAACAAGTATTATGTATGTAAAATAAAGAATAAGAGTGAGAAAATTGGGTTTTTTATTTGTGTCTGGTTGAATATAGAAGCATAAAGATAGTATCCGGTATAAATTATGTAGACTGGTGCAGTCCAAAATACTAAAATAATTTTTAATTACTAATTTTTTATTTATCACACTAATTTTCCAACAACTTTCTTCTAATAAAACAATTGCATGTTTACAGTATCAGTCAGATTAACACTAGAGGTTTATTGGATTGGTGATTTGATAGTATTTGAGGATTTAAAAATTTGGTGGAATTTAAATAGATTTTGAGGATTTTGGTAAAGATTTAGATATGCGGTTTTTGTAAGATTTTGAAAATTTTGAGGATTTTAGTGAGATTTTAAATTGGTAATTTTGGTGAAATTAAAAAATAAAAATAATTTTTTTAGTGATTTGGAAAGATTTTTTTAAAAGAAACTTAATACCACATTTTTAATAATTTTAAATTTCAATAAATATATTTTTTTTGATTTCTAATATATATATATTTATATATATATTTCTTACAACCATTTAATTTTTTTGATTCTTTAGATTCAAACATAAAAAATGCAATCCAATTATAAAATAATGCAATCTAATTATCTCAAATTATCTAAAAAATAAAAAAACCCTTCAAATACCATCATAAGAGGTGATATTTCTGTTCATTAACTTTTAACTATAAATTATCTCAAATCTCATCAAATCCTATTTAATAGATATTATTGATGCAATCTTTATTTTCAAATAAGAGAAAAAAAAATTGTATAAATGATCATTTCAATAAACCAAGATTTAAAAAGATTTTTTACAAATATTATATCTAATAAGTTTGGATTTAGAAAGATTTTTACAAATACTAAATACCAAATGAAAATTTAGAAGAAAAAAATATTTTTTTACCAAATCATTAATCCAATAATCCCCCATAATATTTTTTATTTTTAAATATATATATTTTGTTATATTAAGTTGTACAGCTATTACTGTATCATCAATGATTCAATGGATTTTCTCCAGTTATTATCCAGAATTAGGTACTCAAATTTTCTTAGAAATAAGTAAATTTTAGTTAAGATGTATCGTTGACAATGAAAAAATAAAATAAATATATATATATATATATATATATATATACACACACATATTCTCATTTTGTCGAGTGAGTTTAACTACATGCAATTATGATGAACAGTTCTTCGGACAACAATTCCATGACGCAGCTTTCTTTCTATACAACATGTAGATCCACAACAAACGGTTCTACATATCACACATATATGATAGATAGAGCTTCCTGCAACACTAGACACCACGACGAACAAATCTATCTGCAGCACTCTGAAACTTCTTATAAGTTTTTATATCCATAAATCTGTAGAAATTGTATTGTCTGGGAACTAAACCCTATAGCTGGTGTAGAAGTCTGTAAACCCTTCACTACTGAGCCAAATGGCTTTTATACGAAATCAATATACGCAAATGAGGCTATAGTTAGGATTTTACCCACACGTAATCAAAACCAAAAATCACTGATACATTTGAGGGAGAATGTTACGAAGTTGCCTTTTTCTCGTTATTTTTTTCTTCAGTTCTTTTCTCTCCTCTTAATAGCTGTTGTTTTACTGAGATTGTTAATTTGAAGAAAGAAAAAAAAAACCTGGAAGTTTTTGAAGACTTTAATTCCATAGTGTTGTGATATCGGACAAAGATTTTGCAAAAAAAAATTTTTTTGAAGAATTCGGCAAAAATCTGGAGAAATTTTGATAAAATATATGTTTTAACTGTTTATATCATGCGAGTTAATTCAGTTAAATCGATTCAGAGCATTATTTAGTAAGAATGACATGTTTTGTAACGGGTTAATAATTAATATATCATATATAAACTAGTAATTTATATCTAATTTTATATTTTACTTGGTAAATAACATGTTAAAATGGTCAGAATCATGTGTCATGATGATGATCATTTCTGAAATTCATGATACATTTCTGAGATTCGAATCTAAAATCCCGTAATATTAAAAAAGATATTAAAACCATTAGATAAGTTGAAAAAAATAATAATAACATGTTAAAATTAATACCAAATATTATAGACTATTATGTATGTTATTGATTTGTTAAACACTACAAAAAATTATATCATTAAAAAACATATCGCAATGTTTTTTTTCAATGTTAAAAGAAATATTAAAACTATTAAGTTATATTGACAAAATATATATATATATATATATAATTCATTAACAAAATATTTAGTATGGTAAAATAATAATATACAGTGTTAAAAATATATTTTAAGCATTATTACATCAATGAAATGGTAACAAAAAAAATCGACATATATGAAATTAATTATGGCTTAAAGGTAATCTTCATAAAAGTACTTTATAAATGAATACTCTTATTTAATCAAATATATAGATGAGTTCTAGCAGTGGTTCATCATCTTCTTCGATCAAATCTATCGTCTTGAACTATCATCAATTCGCCAAAGCTCTAAGAATAAAGAACCAGGTTGGGACCGGTCATTTCCACTAGAGTTGTTGTTCGCATTATTTGGAGAGAAGCATCGAACCTACTCAAGTTCAAATTCAATTCACTGAATCGACTCGGTATATCTAGTTCACATTGGATGAAAGTTTTTCCAAATTGTTATTCTTCCATGTCACTATATGACTTTTATTGGTAAGCATTTTAGAGTAAAATGTTGAAATAATAGTAAATAAATTTTGGTTTGGGGCCAATTATTATCACCTTAAATTTTTTTACCTCAATTCACTGAGTTATATAGAAGAAATTTTTCAACTAAAAACTAAATCACTTGATAAAAATATAAATTCACTAATTTATATAGAAGAAAATTTTCATCTAAAAATAAATCACTTGTTAAAATATATTTACTTTATTTCAATTTAATTTGTTTTATTTTATTTTATTCTAATTTATTCACCAATTATAGTATCTGTGTCGTTGTAGTTTTTTTGCTGTTGAAATTTTTGGAGAGTAGCACGAACACAATCAAATTTAAATTACATTCACTGAGTTATATTGATTCGATATTTGATTCAATATGTCCACTTCAATTTTGAAAGTTTTTACAGATTGTTCTTATCATTGTTTTTGATACAATTATATTGGATAGAACTATAGATATCAATAGAAAAAGATATGAGAAATAGATAATTTGGAAAAGTCATAACAAAATAAGTAATGACAATTATACTGAAAATAAGAGAGAGAGAGAGAGATGATAATCATGTAAGAGTAAAATAGTATTAAAAATATTAAATAGTAGTTTAAACAATATTTGTGTAATTTTCTGATTATGGTTAGTTTGATGTATATCTATCACAAATTCTCATTAAAAAATTGTATTGGAAAAAGTCTTTTACTGTTAAGTTTAAGAAACAATGTGAAAATTTACATAGAAAGAATTAATAAACCCTCAAAGTTTTGATAAATAAGCCAAATTTGAATTAATCCGTATTATCTGGGAGTCATGTCTTGTGACGATTACATTCCATTCGGTTCCAGACAAAATTAATTTCTATTGCCGACAGAAAAATAATTATAATTATCCCCGATGATATGTTAC
Source organism: Streptanthus diversifolius (assembly GCA_039880935.1). Taxonomy (NCBI): domain Eukaryota; kingdom Viridiplantae; phylum Streptophyta; class Magnoliopsida; order Brassicales; family Brassicaceae; genus Streptanthus; species Streptanthus diversifolius. Next base: position 6,647,163 of record JAXGFM010000003.1, on the reverse strand, counting down.
ACACGTAGACGTATTTGGGCTCCTGACACTAAAAGGGCCTTATATATCTTCGATGGTCAGTCCCTTTTTTAAAAAATACATAAATAAAAAACTAAAACGCCAGCTGGCATTAGTAAAGGCCAACGTCATTACAGCAAAACTCCAAATAAAACGTATCCAAAAATACTTCGATTTTTTTTTCTTCCTCTTCTTCTTCATCTCGACGACAAGAAAAATAAAGTTAATAAACAATCTATCGAGACCTTCCGTGAAGATCGAATAATCATCATCTCAACACATTCTCCGTCAGTTTTCTTCATCAACTCCTCTCAATCTCTAGCTCTGATCCCGTAATTCCGATTCACCGATTCCGTTTCCTTGTCCTGATCTGAAACTAATTCGTTCTCAGAATTTTGCTCACGAAAATGTTTCGTGAAAATCATTTTTTCGGTGCAGATTTGCGATTTGATGTTAGTATTTTATGTTTCTGTGTCGATTAGGGAAGATTGATTGATATACCTCTCATTGTCAGCTGTAAGCGATGGTTGATTCGTGTATAGTCGATTGAATTTGGGAACGACATCAAATTTCGTTGAATTTTGAATTTTAATGAAATTTCTAGGGTGAGAAAATCAACCAGGAGTTAGTTTCGAAGATACTGAAATTTCATTGTCATTTCAAACTCGTTGAATTGGAGTTTGTAATCCTTTTTTGTGTCTGTCGTTTTGTTTTGTAGGATAATTCTTCGGACTGATGAATTAAGGGAATAGCTGAGTAAAGCATATATATATATAGCAGTTGAGTCGTTGGGAAAATTGTAAAAATGGCTTGTAGAGGTTGTTTGGAGTGTTTGCTGAAGTTACTGAACTTTTTGCTGGCTGTGGTTGGACTTGGCATGATTGGTTATGGTATCTACTTGTTTGTTGAGTACAAGAGAGCAACTGATAACTCTGTTACGTTCAGTCCGATCAATGGTGACGACCAAAGTTACGTCTCTTTTGGGAGGCCCATGCTTATGGCTGTGGCACTATCTTCGAATGTGTTTGACAATCTGCCCAAAGCTTGGTATGTGTGTCCCTACTGGTTTTATTGTCCAAAACAAAATCTTGGTTTTTCCTTTTTCACTTCTTTGTATCTTATGTTCTCTGTATCTGACGATCTCTTGTTTTGTTTTATCTCGTAAAAATGCAGGTTCATATACTTGTTCATTGGTATCGGTGTAGCTCTGTTTGTTATTTCATGCTGTGGCTGTGTTGGTACTTGTTCAAGGAGCGTTTGCTGCTTATCTTGTGTATCCTGACTCTCTCAATCAACTTTTGGTTTTAGATATATACTTTGTGAATATATCATTATTAGTATTTGATCCTTTAGCAAACCAAAAGTCTCTTAACCTTTTTATTTCCTTAATTGAGAATAGTACTCTCTGCTTCTGATCTTGTTGATCTTGGCGGAGCTTGGAGCTGCAGCATTTATATTCTTCGACAACAGTTGGAGAGATGTGAGTTATCTTTTTGTGTGTTTTTTCCCTCTTGGAATTTAGGTTTCCAGTTGCCTTTTATCTGAAAATGACAAATCTGTGCACATACTTAGCTAACCCATTTCGTATAATTTGTTCTCTAGGAAATTCCATCTGACAGAACTGGAAACTTCGATACCATCTATAATTTCCTGAGAGAAAACTGGAACATTGTAAGATGGGTAGCTCTAGGAGCTGTTGTTTTCGAGGTAAGAGCAAGCATACTTTCGGTAACTTTGATCATTTCTTCTCCTTTTATTTGTTTCACTGTAAAAATCAAGACCAAATCACCGATGAGTTAAACTTGTCTACTAACTATCTTGATAAAAAGTTTATATCCCTGAGAAAGTGCTTGTAGACTGTTGTATGATCTTTACATTAAAATACTACCCAAAAGAACGAAGCAGAATATTGCAATAGAAACATTTCATCACGTGTAAAAAACTCTTAACGCCTGTCTTGTTTACATGCAGGTTTTGCTTTTCTTGCTTGCCATTATGGTAAGGGCAGCTAATTCACCAGCGGAGTATGACAGTGATGATGAGTTTATTGCTCCAAGGCAACAAATCAGACAGCCATTCATCAACCGCCAACCCGCCCCTGTCGCCGGTGTACCAGTTGCTCCTACGTTGGACCAACGTCCGAGTCGCAGTGACCCTTGGAGTGCACGTATGAGGGAGAAGGTAACATGATTAAATTGTTTTAAAGCGTTGGAAGCAAAAAGTAATAAAAAAAAAAAAGCGTGAACCAGATACTGAGATTCACTCTGATGGTTTTTATTGAAACAGTATGGGCTTGACACATCTGAGTTCACATACAATCCATCAGAGTCACACCGGTTCCAGCAAATACCGACGCAACCAAATGAAGAAAAGGGCCGATGCACCATCATGTGAGTCAGGGTTAAAAGGTCTTTAAGAAAATTTCAGTCATTTCTCTTTTTCTGTGTTCTTTTCTGCGTGTAACAATCAAGAGTGTCAGTGAAATTAGAGGTTTGTTTCTGGGTTGATGAAGAGATCTCTAATCAACCTAGTCACGTTTTATGAAAACTCTTTTTGTTGTCTGTGTAATCTTTTGTAAGGAAGTTACCATCATGAAAATATTCATCCTGGTTGTCTGATTTGATCCTATCATTCTTATTATGTATAAATTTTCATGTCATCTAAATTTTGTGACGTGTATTGTTCCACGTTCTCATTCATGAGAGTTTCCACGAATACACGCAACAAAAGATACTAAAGAGAGTCAAGAAGATGTATAGACTATTTTGGTCCTCAAATTTTGTTATCTCAGCATAGACTTTGGACCACTCAACACAGTGCGTAGCCATCCCTGTTGTCTGTTAGTTAATCGCATAGATAGAGTCTGCTGATATGTATAGGATGAAGATTCAAGTCGAATTTTACAACATTATGATCAATGTATTCTGCAAGGAAGGGAAGTTGAAAAGTTCAAAGGAATCATGAACCCAACATTGTCACTTCCAAACATTCTGGTTCTACGATATATTCTTTGAGATGACGAATCAACCAGCTTTGGAGACTTACAGCCCAATTCAGTCTCGGAGATGGGCTTGGTTCCGGACTCTGTATCTTACTTTACATTGCTCTGTGGTAATCGTAACAAATGTAAAGGGAAAGCATTATTCGTGATGACAGTACCTATGTGCACTGTAATTAAGGCGTTAAATTTGAAAATTCTGATACTTGATTGATCATGGCAAACCAAACTCTTCTTCCCAAACACAATATATAGCAATAGATTTAATTTGTATTTCATTCTAACCATAAGGAAGAAAAAAACAAACCATACAACAGAATAGAACACAATTACCAAAGAGAGCACTTAATTAAGATAAAACCCAATAAACGATATATGGACTAACAATGGAATAGAATGCACACAACTACAAATATGATAGAAAAGGAAAGCAGTTAAGGAATAACAAAAAGGAAATATGATAAGAAGGAAATAGTTATTCTTAAAAGCATGCACTGATTCGATTTCAGATTTCTCAACCAAAACAACAAAACAAAAACAGATAGTTCGAAGGAAAACCTGAAGAGTATGGCTAAGAAGATTAGAGACAAAGGTAAATCCAAGGTTGACGAATCTTCATCGGAGTTTGACTCTATTCTTTTCCATGAGTTTGGTTCCCTCTCTGGCACGAGGGATTTCAACTTGGTAGAGGCATCATCTTCCCGCAGTCATCCTCTCCAAGCCTCAAGCTCTCATCTTCTGGATGTCGACCAACATACCGATCATCCGCCTGGTACCCGGATTCATGGAACCGAGTTGGGGTTAGTGAAGGTTGATCTTCGAAACATGGTCGAAAAATGATAGCGGTTACATAACAACTTGGGATGTGTACAGCGATGACCCGTGGCTTCTTGATCACGTACACAACGATCTGTTCATGAGAAACGAATGGTTCTACTTTTGTCCGAGGTATAAAAGAGGTGGCAAGACATCGAACCTGACCGTACCGGGAAGAGGAGAAAGCGAAGGCGGCACATGGAAAAGCACTAAAAAGAAAGAGCCGATCAAGGATAAAGAAAACAAGGTCCAGGGTTACAAGCAGAATTTCGTGTACCACAAGAAATTGAAGGGAGAGTTAGAGAAGAATGTTGTGGTTGGCTCATGACAGAATATTGCCTTCATAGTGATATTCACAACGATTTGGTCTTGTATTATATCCGAGGCAAGATGGAGAAGGAAGTCGAAGATGGGTTCTTTGAGAAGGTACCTTAGGTGGGGAACAACATTTTAACCAACCAAGTGCAAGATGAAGAAACTGGTTTAACAGGTGGTGTTAATCGAAATGAGATGACTGTTGGAGTAAGATTGAAGAAGAAGTAAAATCAAGATAGGATTATGATTTAGATTAGAAGTTATCAAATCTAAAGAGATAAAGAAGAATATTTAGATAACTCCTAAATATTCTAAAAGATAATTTAGTTATTTAGTAGTTAACTAAATAACTTATGATAAGAAAAGTTGTTACAAAATCTCCATATAAATAGATGCCAAGATGTGGCATAAAGTGTGAGATTTGAGAGAGAACTAGTGAAGCTTTGAGAGCTTGAGAGAACTATTAATCAAAGTGTGATTAAAGTTGTGTGAGAGTTTTAGTTTTTGAGTTATTTTTCTAAAGATAATAAGAAGAGAAGTTCTTATTAATCTTGCACTTTAATTTCTTTAAACAGTTCATCTCCATTATATCGACAATGAATTCTTCGACCACGATGAACAACGACATGATTCTATAGATCATGACTAGTTGTCCCGCAAATGAAATTGATAAGTTCCGTATACTAAACAAAACCTGCAACAAACGAAGTTATGAGTCCTTCTTCATCAACCATCACCTCCACAGAACCAACTCTGTTTTAGGCTATTTCATTAAGTACGACAAAAAGCAGCATCACTCCATTTTTGTCTCCAGCTGCATCGATGAAGAAGATCCTGTAAAAACAGAAATCTCGCTCGAGTTTCTTCCTTCGAAAGAGGTAAAGATCGAGCTTGCGATACACACCACAGGATGTTGCTTTGTGTCAATGATGATAAATTTAAAGGAAGGAGAAGAATACCAGATTACATTGTTTGTAAACCGGCTACAAAACAGTACCTGATCATACCAAACCCAAAAATTTGGTATTTCACTATTGTAACCGGCCTGATGGTGATTCAGTCAAATCCGTTTCGGTATAAGATCGTTAGGGTTTCTGAACCACTGACATGGGAAAGAAGAAAGATGAAGGAGGGTTTCTATAATCTCAACTGCGAGGTTTTCGATTCTGATACGTTCGCGTGGAAGCGGCTGAATGATTTGGAGTTAACGAGTGGTGAGTTTCTCCCGAGATCAGGTAAACTAGTATCATCGTACGGTTTCTTGCATTGGTTAACGTCCAAAAACAATGTGATCCAATTCTGTATGCGAACCGAAACTTGGTCTTGCTTCCCAATTCCTGAAGATGTAGTAGGAGATGATGGTTCTTCTCCAAATTTGGTCAGCTACGAAGGAAAGCTAGGTGTTATTCGAATCCGAGAGACGGATATGACTTATGGGTTATGGACAAGAGTTCATAAAATTTCTTGGCATCATGTGAAGGATGTGAAATTACGGATCCAGAAGATAAACATGCAAGACCTTTGTGGTTTCTAAGTAACGATATTGTATCAGAGGCGGGGTTTGGTCGTCTCGGTGTCTACAACATAAATAGTTCATTGTTGCATATGAAGACTCAAGATTGCTTGCCTCACTGTTTGTTCAGAGATGTTTGTTTCCCTTCCTATTCCAACTTTGAAAGAGTCTGTCTGAACGAAGATTGGGCTAGCAAATCCAACGGCTGTGGATGGAAAGCAAGAGCAAAGACATAAAATTATTTATTCTGTAATTTTTTTTTTGTTGTTACGAGATGTTTACTCGTTTTTTTTTGTTTCCTCTTTCATCTTTATTAAAAGATTTCTTAAAACTGTATTATAATAATATAGTATAAATAAATCTTTCCTGTTGATTAAAAAAAAAATCTTCTCAATCACCCAATTAGTCTGGAGAGAACTTGTGAAACTTTGACAGCTTGAGAGAACCAATAATCAAAGTATGATTAAGGTTATGTGAGAATCTTAATTTTTGAGTTATTTTTCTAAAGCTAATAAGAAAAGAAGTTTTTATTAATCTTGTATTTTAATTTCTTTAAACAGTTATTAATTTCCATTAACGACGATGCAACAAAGAGATCATGGTGCCACTTCCACTCAGCAGCAACAACAACAGGAGCAAGATACACCGATTCTAGTTATTCTTCCTTATGAAGGTCAAGATTTAGGATTTGAGACGACGATGATGACGACGCAGAACAACGGTGACAACTTCATGACAATGTCGTACCAAGACCAAATTCAGTTGGATGATTTTGAAGGCGCGTGTGATTTTACGATTGACATCAATGACTTCGTTCATCTGAGATGTGACATCCCTCAACAAGATTTACAACAACCGGTGTCTCAAGCTCATGATGCAAGAGAATTTACGGATCAAATCAAGTTTACTTGATATGCTCTGTTTGACATTCGTAGATAAATTAAACCTAAGAGTCCTCTTACTCTTGTTTTGTTGATTGAGTTTGTTTTATCACTTGTATTGCAAGAAAACGATTGTGCTGTCTCTCTTGGTTTTATTAAATTTCATAATCTTTGAATTATATGAATCCCTTGATTTACTTTGTAATCCTTCACTCAATTCAATGATCCAAGTGTTAGGTTCTTTAACTATAGGTAACACGTTTCCTTACCTGAATGCTTTTTTATTCGTGGAATATGAATATACATTGTAGTAAAAGTGGTTGCTTTGACTTGTACAAAGGATAGTGAAATCTAGGAGGAATAGAAATTTGGAGATGTTGGTTTGATTATCTTTATGATTGTTGTTTCAAAACAAGAAAAATAGGCTTTCGAGCATGTGTTCTCTATCCTTCGGGTATTGAGATTGATTCACATCATCTACGTTCTTATTAACGATCATGGTTACAAATTCTAAAGCGACCTCTAATGTATTTAACATAGTTATATCAGACACATCATATTAATTTAAGTTAAATATTATTCAATTTAGACAGTGTTCATGCTTTCATATTTCATACAGCTTGAGTTCGTTCCAACTAGAGATTCATTAGTCCAAAAATGCATCTGGGTCCAGCGGAACCATCAACTATGCTTCCACCTAAGATTAGTTGAGGTCAGCCACACCTTGTAATAACACATATAATTAGAACATATCCAAAATCATTCAACTCCCCACAATTAGAACCGATCTCATGCCTGCCTTAAGAAAAAAAACACATTTGAAAAAGCTTTGGTCGAATTAAGATTCATAAGAACACAATTGTGGGATAGATTTAGTAGCTGAAAGCAGATAAAATCTGCATCACCTCGAAAAATCGCCAATGCCATCAGAACGAGGCATGACATTCGATATAAGGTGCAGCAGTCAAACACCACACCAAACAAACCAAGAAATGAAATTCATTGGAGAATAGATTTAGTGAATGAAAGCAGCAAAAAAATCAATGAGTGTTTATGAGTAGATCAGAACCTGTCGAGATATCACAATAACATCACTCAAATGTTGTCAGTGGATTGACAGACTGTGAAATTTTTATCGTCACTTCGACCCGAAAAAAACAGCCCAAAGTTTCAATCAGATTTCAAACAAAAGAAGAAAAAAATATGTGTAGAAAGCTCAGAACTTCTTAGAGGGATGTGTTTACCGTCAGCGACGAAGCTAACTTCGTCTCTAGACACGGTTTTATTCATCACAGCAGCTACACATCAAATGTTGAACATAACCAATTGAAGGAAAACTGAAAAGAATTTTCAAAAAACCATAAAACAAAGATTAGACGGCGACCAGAGACGAATAATCACTTCTCTGTTTTAAGGTTTCGGGCGTAAAGTCTCTCTCTCTCTCTCTCTCTCTCTCTCTCTCTCTCTCTCTATAAAGACGGGCTTAAGAAACCCTAATTTGTGTTCTCTATTATTTTTGTTGTGTTTTATTTTCAAGTAAAGCCCAGCCCAATTTATATCTTCTCTATCACACATATAAATTGTGTATGTCTCCAAAATCCTCTATATTCTCTATATATTAAAATATATATTATAAAAACATGGAGACAATTTTTGCTCATGTGTCATCATCACTATTTTCTAAGCTTTTTCTCTTTTTAATTTATTTTATTCTAATATTTATGTGTTTAAATACATTAAAAATATATAAAAAATATGTAGGTCTTTATCCGATATATTTGAAATTATGGTCCGTTTAAATCTAACTAAAAAAATATGAATCCTACCAATTTTATTTATGTTTTCAAACAAAATTTTAAAGTTCTTATTCAATAAAAATAAGTTTGTATTAAAAATATCAGTATTATTCTTTGATAATTAATTACATCCAAATTAGTATTCAAATAAAATTATTACTATTATGATTACATTAAATATATACGATTAATATATATATATATATGTCAAAATGATAATAAAATATTATTATACAAAATAGTAGATAAAAGTGTATATTTGCATTTATTATTGAAAGCAATATAGTAAATAAATTATATGTTTTCAAACAAATAAATTAACAGATATTATAGCAAACCAATTGAAATGTTCATTAACGATTCATAAATTTAATAAAAACCTTTTTCAAATATTTTGATTTCATGTTTTCGATTAATGGTGCATTTTGTTAGTTAAAGAAAATTTAAATAATTTTTCATATATTTTAGGAATCACATAATTTTAAGATATTCAATTAATAACTAAATTTTTGGATATTAAAATATATAGATACCCATTGATTATCTTCTGTTTGTGTCTTAATGCAATTTTCATAGATATTAAAATATTTTGTTGTCTATAATATATATTATTTTTAAATATATAAAAATTTACTTAAATTTTTGGAAACAATTGTTAGATACAACAAATTTTAATAGAGCATTTTATTACGTAAAAATTCAATCAATTATGTAACAAAAAGTTTTCAAATCTAATTTGGCACTATCCTAGTCAAGTTTTGGTAGAATATATCAAAATAGTTTTGGCATTATCCTAATATGATTACCAAAACTATCTTATATATATTTTTCAAATTATTTTAATTTATATTTAATTATTAATAAAACTTCTTCATAAAATTCTAATAAATTTAAGTCTATATGAGAAATGTCTCTCATCTTTGTCAAACATTAGTTTTAGTTACTTTTTCATTTTCTGCACCATAGTTTTTATTATTCTCTTCATTATTTACTATATTATTTCATTTTGATACATTAATATTACAATACTATTTTTAATTTTATATGATCTACAGATTGGATTAAACCCTATAAAATTCAATATCTGTCAAAATTTTGATGTTGTAAAACAGTATTTATATTATAATCAAATAGTAGTTATCGATGAAAATGTATGTACTTTTTATTTTAATATATTTTATAATTTTATATAAATTTATGTTCATGTGTTTTATAATTTAATAAAAATTTATATTCATAAATTTTATTTTTTATTTATCTTTTATGTTTATTCAAGCAAGTTAAATGTCAAAAATGTTAATATAGTGATTTGATCGAGATTGAAAGTTTCTCAAACTACTATTTTTTTATTTTATCAATTTTTGTTTTATATTTTAAAAATGAATTGATAAAACATTTTTGTTTAATTTTTATTGATATATGATTTTCAAAATTTTCACCGCTTGTAAAATATGTTAAAATCGTAAATCCTAAGTTAATATTTACAATATTTGTGAAATAACAACTAAAGCATTTTGGAAAAAATATTTTAGAATTATAAATTTTTTCCATCGAACCCATTTATCTATATAAATGACACACAAATTTAAATATATAAATATATTTAAATTTATATAATATTTAAATAAATTTAGTTGATTTTTTTAATTACAGATACACTTTATTTTATATTATAGTTGTTTCACTATGCACATGCGTTATTTAATAAATAAGAAATATAAATTTCACACATATATATATATATATATTAATTTCATCTTTAATAACATGTACAACAATATATATAAATTTCATAATATATAAATTTTATTATCAATCAAGAGAGATACATTAGTTAAGAAATTTTGATTATTTATACAATACAATCTCACAATCTTTCACCATATTGACATATATATATTCCCTATCATAAATTTAAGCAAATATCAAAATTATCATTAATCCCATGCAAGGCATATAAATAATTCTATGAATCCATGATCTAGTTTATTAGACATAAGTATTTATTTTAGCATGAATCTATTGAAAATATGTAAGCTGTATAAAAATTAGTATCTTATAAATGTAAAAATAACAATTAATCCAGCACCGACACTTGAAATCAATTCTCGAGAAATAACCATATATTTAAAAAATTTATGGTATTATTATTATTGATAACTCTAAACTAAAAAAAAAAATGTAGAACTCAGACAAGTGACAAAGGTTTGGGTGAGAATTGAGAAAGAGAAGCAAAACATAGTTAGGCTATAGAAGAAAGAACGAACGTGACCCAATCCTAAACCGAATCTTAAACCGAGATTAACAAAAAACCAAAATAAACATCAAAGAAAAATGCTACTAACGGAGCTATCATCATGGACACGCCAAATGGTCTCACCCAGAAGATTAGCCACCGATAAAATCGTTAGCTGCGGAAAGTAATTCTTCTCCGCAACCGGTAAAGTATTCGTCACTATCACTTCTTGCAGTAAACCGCTCGATAACCGCTCTATCGCAGGCGGACTTTGACATTGATTCATTCAAGAAAAGAAACTCTCATCAGATGTTTACATATTAAAAGATACAAAAGAAAAAATAGGTGAAAATCGAGCTAATGAGTTCACCTGAAAACCGCGTGCGTGCAGCAAGCGTATACCTCACGAGCACCCTCCTCATGTAAAAGAGCTGCTCCTTTCACAATGGTTCCTGCAAACAAAAAAAAGGTGGTTCTTAGTAATGTTGCTTCGGTCTGTAAATCACATAATCATCTTGATTATGAGTTTCTTGGTGCTTCGAGATTGTTGAGGGAAAGAAAATACAGTTAACAATTGTCGGTAACATGTTGGTTTTTAACTAACCAGCGGTATCAATCATGTCATCCACCATTACCGCCACTTTGCCTTTAACATCACCGATTAGGTTCATGACCTGCGTGAAGGCAAGACGAAACTGAGTATTCATAAAAGATAGAAAAGGCTATATGTAAGATTTTACCTCAGCAACATTGTGGCCATGACGTCTTTTATCAACAATGGCGAGTGGTGCATCAGATAATTTCTTAGCAAATGCACGTGCCCTCGCTACTCCACCAACATCAGGAGAAACCACTACCAAATCCTCTGAGGAAATTGATTTGCTAGCAAGATAATCAAGTATCACAGGCTGCAACGTAATCACAAAATTTGAGTAAAGATTTTAAAAATATTTATAAAGGAGACGGAAATATCTCAAGAACGTTGAAATTTACGTTACCTGACAATAGACATGATCAACTGGTATGTCAAAGTAACCCATGGACTGTCCTGAATGAAGATCACATGCAAGAACCCGATCCGCACCAGCTTCGGTTATAAGGTTTGCAACCAGTTTGGCAGCAATGGATTCACGCCCTTGTGTCTAGAACAGTAGTTGTTTACATAATGTTAAATTGCTTGAAACCTGATAAAAGATTATGAATGAGATCTATTCGAAAAAGAGACCTCACCTTTCTATCAGCTCTTGCGTATCCAAAATACGGAATCACAGCTGTTACTTTCTTAGCTGATGCTCTTCTACAAGCATCTACCATGATCAATAGCTCCATGAGATTCTCATTCGTCGGAGTGCAAGTAGGCTGCACCAAAAACACATCACAGCCTCTAACACTCTCTTTCAGCTGAACGTAGACCTCTCCATCAGCAAACCTCTTGATGCTAATCTTCCCAAGCTCCAAACCCATATACCAAGCAATTTCCTTCACAAATTCCCAAAGAGTTAGCAAAGTATAAAACTTGATTAAAAGACTAACAAAAGCTCTTGAGAAAAAATACCTGAGAAAGTGCTGGATTTGCAGTACCAGAGAACAACTTCAGCTTCGTATTGGCTCTACTGACCGATTTCTCCAACCGGGAAGAATCAAAGTACTTTGGAAGTGTCGTCTCATTGATAATTGGAACACGAGCGTTCCCGTTTCCAACATTCAGTGCCTTAGGCAAATTGCATTTCTGACAAAAGCAAAAAAAAAAGAGAATGAATTTATAATAAAAAAAATAAAAAATCAAATTCACAACATTGAAATACATATTTTAACCACCAGACACAAAAAAAATATCTCTTTCTAATTTCTCTACAAAAAAATAGGTTTAATCAAAGATTCATATAGTTTCTTCCAATTTCCGCCGTCACATTCATGTATACATAAACGAATTCTCATCATAAGCACTCACTCAATCCAGAAAATCTCAAAAATCAAAAGCATAGATTAAAACTAAAAGCTTTATTTTGAATATTCAATATCAAAATATACTCGCAACATCCAAAACAATTTACAGAATACATGTTTACGTAATGTATATGCTCACCGCGGAACCGTAAACGCAGATTCGAGAGGGAGAGTGAGTGGTGGTGAAGGAAATCGAGGAGCGGGAGAAGAGAGACGACGACGACGCGGCAAGGTACGAAGGAATCTTAACGCCGGAAGGAGAAGTCAGAGCCAGCGACGCCATAAGTTAACTTATAACGTCTCTACAACACCTGAGATTTATTAGATATAACTAAACGTCCGAGAAAGGAATCTCTGAGTCACACGAAGTATCAGATTCTCGCCGTATAGAACTTCCGAGAATCAGAATTTCGAATGTGGGCTCTTCTCTTTCTCTCTTTTTGTTAATTTCAATTTCATGCGGTGCGGCGAAACTTTTTTTTCTCACTTCCTCAAGATTACAAAAACCAAATAACATATTTGTAGCGAAACTGTGTCGTTTTGGGTGGGGCCTACTGGTCTCTGCGGGCGGCTTTCTCAGCTTACGTGTCAACGTTAAAGGAGTCAAAAGACATATTGTCTTTGATTATTTCAGGAATGTCCCCAGTGAATTGTATTTCTTTACTATTTTACTTTATAAATTTGTGGAGATAAACACTTGATAAATTTACTTAATTTTTATTGACTAAACTAAACATTGACATTTACATGTATATGTATATATATATATTGAAATTATATTGTACAAAATAGTGTAACTAGATTACATATAATATGTGTTAAAAAAAAAGGATTACATATAATAAAAAAATCATACACGTTCAAAACTTGACCCGATCAAATGATTACATCTAACAACTTGGAAAATTTATTAATTTTTATTAGCTTTCTCAACATGCTATAAAAGATCAAATGTCTTTTATAAGTTATAACTACTGGAAAGTACAAAAATATAGTTTTTAGGTTAAACTACAAGGAGATTGTTATATGAAATAGTTTTATCAACTAAAAATCCATCAAATGGTGACATGTTATATATTTGATTTGATTAAACTTAAAGCTTCTAAAGTACCACTTTTAGATTAGAAATATGTTCTTGTCTAAACAGGCAAAATGCCCCAGATGTAGAGAATGAAGATATGGAAATTATGAAAATTAAGAAATAAAATAGTGTTCGAAAGACAGAATTACCATTCCTTGGAGATAAGCAAAAAGACAATGAAAGATGCTGAGGAGTGGAAGAAAACACAAGATCTTAAGATTCAGTCTTGGGAACCTTTGATAGAGCCAAACCGGCAACTTCCAGCAGCCAACATTCAATCAGCTTTCTCAAGCATTCCTGATGTATGGCAACTTCCCCCAACGAGCAAGTTTATATGTAATGTAGATGTGTCATGGGGTGTTGGTATGTTAGTTTCTGAAATTGGATGGACTATTAGGACTTTATAGAATCGGTTAGACTTTTGGGAGCTGCATACTCACACTTGTTGTATGCTCTTCACGCGGAGGCTGCGGCTCTAATCTGAATAGATACATGTTTGGCTAATATGAGGTATGTGAATGTTTGGTTTCAATTGGACTGCTCAAATTTATATGCGGCGGTGAACGAACCATGAAAGTGGCTAAACCTTGACGCTTATATGCAATATATTAATGCTATTTTACTCTAAAACCGGACTTTCTCAGTGTAATTGAAAAGAAGACAAGCAAATAGAGCGACATACGTTATAGCTATGATTGTAAGAGATTGTTCTATGTACTCAGGTCTGGGCCAGTGCCCAAATAATCAAGACTTGGGTCTAAGACATTACAAAAAATCATAATTTTAGGGGCATTAAACTATTGGTCAATATATTTTTGATGGGTTTTAAATAGGTTTATTTGAAAAAAAATATTAATTTAAAAAATAAATCTTGTGCCTTCCTTTTCTAATAGCACATGATTTTTTTAAGAATTTTTTTAAATTAATTTTATATTTATAAAATAGTTAAGAAAAAATATAGATTAGTTAATAGAAAAAGACTTTAAAGATTAAATTTTTTCATCTTCCAAATGTTTTACCGAATGAAGTAGGTAACAATTGATTTTTTAAAACGATTGAAAAGTTGTTATCACAAAAAGAAGTTTTTCAAAACTAAAAGTTATAAATAATTATTTGCGATATACCATGTCACAAGTATAGTTAAAGATCTCGACTATATGAGTTTGATGAATGATTTTGCGGCAAAATGCAAGAAATACTATATTCCAGTAATATATTTTTTTTGTAATAGATTGTTTATAAATAACTAATTGTTATTTTATTTATAATATTATAAAAATAAAAATACATCAAAATTCTTTTGCTTTGAACATCAAAAATCATTGGACTGGCATTGTATGTACTATACTATAATTGATAATAGTTTACCAAATTGGTTATGTCCAAATGTTAATGATGATAAATATGTGATCACCTAAAATTTAGTATGTTTAATGAATTTTTTTTGATGCGTTTAAGAAAACAGATTAGAAATATGTTAGGAAATGGTACAACCCTTAATGAAGAAGTTCCTCTTAATTACATGGATATAGATTTTAATTTCTTTTGAGAAAAGAAAAAATCTTGATGTTATAATTGTACGGCAATTTCAAATATAAGCTATAGTTGAGTGTGCGGAGCAGCCCTGTCCAGAGAACTTGTTGACTTGTGAGTAGAATCCAAACACAAAATTTTAAGTAATCTCATTTTTGTCTGATTCTTGAATGCCACTTGTTTCTAAGCAGTTTTCATCCAACTTTAGGATACACCGAAAGCCATCATTAATAATGAAATGAAAATTCATGAAAAGAAAAAAAACACTTAAAGAGATGGTGAGTGAGAGAGAAAAAGGAAGACCATTCGTTTTTGGGTTCCTTTTGGTTCGCTATACAAGTAGATTGGGTCACATCATCGTCAAAATTGGCCATTGAAAACATGGAAAAGTATTTAAAAGAACAAGTCAATTCATCAAAAAGTGAAGACGTGATTCTTCTTCTAAATCATAAACGTTTCAACTTACAAAAGACTTGTTCTAAAGCACTACGAAACAAGATAGAGGTTGCCAAAAGGCTTGTTTTGACACGTCAAGAACGCCAAACTGGGTATATTTGCAGTCATAAAAGTAAAAACCTGGGAGGGACCAGAAAGATATGAATATTGATTATGAGAGACTGTAACTCATCAAGAAGTTTACGGAGTTAAACATATGTACTTGTTTTGGAGATCACTATCCCTCTCCTAATCTCTCTATCCATAAAAAAAGCCATTCCCAGAGGAGAGCGGAAGCTCCAGTAGACCGAGCAATTTCAAGCCCAAGGAAGTACTTGTTTTCAATTTTGTCTGAAACGTTCAACTCGGCTCTGGAGAACGATTGTTGTCCTATTGAGGAAAACAAAGAAAAACAACACAACAGTCATGATAATCTCAATCGCTTGCTAGAAAAAAAAGGGTAACAAAATGAAGAAATGCATTATTGCTAAATAAGAGAATGAGTTAATATACCACAGGGGATATGTTAGAGTGTCGAAGAGCACGAAGTTGCGTGCTTTCCATGTTTTCAAGTAATTGGGTTACTGTGTTTAAATGAACTCCGCTGTGTTGATAAATAAAACTAGGATTAGAACACAAGAGTTACAAGCATGAGTTCATCGGTATTCTTTCATTATTAGGTAATAGTTTTTGCATCTCACAAGAGATCAAACCTGTTCAATCCGCTTTCTATATGGGCATCCAGAGATGAAATCACTTGAGGAAGCTGCGCCAACGCCTTCCAAAAAAAAAAAGGGGATATTACATAAGTAACCAGTCATCATTATCTAGTGTTATACATGCTGAACAAGAACATACATACTTGTCCAGTTGCCTTAGTTAAAGAAGCTTTGGCCAAAAGATTCTTTGGGAGCTTTGCCAATTGAGCCTGCATAAGAGAAATTATTAAAACTGAAGCAGATGAAAGTGAAAGTAATCCAAATCTCATCCTTATACAACTTGTGAGATAGCTTCTTTATTTACACAGTGATTCACAGTAGCAAATTAGAATGAACCAGGAGGAGATACCTAGTTTCCCATAAAACAGAAGTCACTGCTGCAGAATAGTTAACATAATCTGTGTGTTTCGTATTCATCTTACACTTGTGTCTATGTCTGAAAGTATTCACTAAAACCCTCCGGTTTGTATCATCAGAACCAAACCGTAGTAACATCAGGCCACTATATACTAGTTTCAAACTAAAACTTGACTTGTGAAAACTAAATTCAACCACTACGAGATAAAATTTCACATGAAAGAAAGAACGCAGATTTGGCCCCAAGGTTCGATCCAATCGCAACGATCAGATATTCTGATTCATCCATTGGCACGACGCTGAGGGTTTCCAAGAGTGTACCTGAGAAGAAGACGATTGACGCATCAGATGGAGAAGGTTAGCAGTAGAATTAACGGCTTGTGAGATCTGATCGGCGACGACTGCTTTCGCCGTTCGATCACCTCCGACGATTCCTCTTGAATTTTCCGATGCCGTCGCCATATCTTCTTTCGCCGTTCTATAATTTTTAAACAAATGAGGAAAATATAGGTGTCCAACTTGTAAATAAAAACAAATCGTCATTGCTCCCCACTCGACTTTCAATTAATCTCACTTATGTCCCCAATAAATATTCTTTATCAAATGGACACCCCATATCAAACCGGAACTGAATTGCCACAGTGAATTAGGTACATAAAAACCAAACTGCATCAATGGCGATGTTCATCAGAAACATCTCTGGTTTGTAACTTCGTATTCAAGAATCAAATATATGGAAGAATGAGGATTTGAGTACAATCTTCAACATCTTTATATTTGTATAACCTATGGTATAAAAATAAAATTACAAAATTGGACCGTGGAAACGAAACAATATAATTTCGCTGTTGGAACCAATATATCATGTATTAGCCAAGTCAATTCACATTCTAAGACCATCCGCATCGCTGATACGGATAAGAGTCTCGTACGTGTAAACAAATAAAAGAAAAAGGAAAAAAAGAAACAAAAATAGATAGACGCTTGAGACGTCTCATGGAGATGAGTTCAATGAGACGACTCTTCCGCTTTCTCATCTTGATTTCTCTCTCCTCTCTTCTCTCTTTCCTCTCATCTTCTCCTCGCCCCTCTCTTATCTTCCTTCGCGCCAATTCCTTGAGAAATCTGATTTTTGTTCTGTCACTGACACCGATCGTGCTTTCATCAGTCCCGTCCGCAGTGACGGAGGATCTCATCGCATCCGGTGGCTGCTAGGTTTTGGTTTCTTCATTCAAGGATTTAGGGGTTTCCCATGGCTGGGAGCCAATTTATTCCTCACGGATGATTTTCGTGTAAATCCTTCATTGTTGCAACTTCTCCAGAACTCTGTGAATCTTCCAATGGTTGCTAAACCCATACAAGATATCGTTTCCAATGTTTATTTCTTTGGTCAGTATCAAATCCCTTACATCGCATTTGGAGGTATGCGTAAGAAACCACCTGATCACAATTATCATTCAAGTATTAGATTCTGTGAATTGTGGAAATTGGGTTTTTGTTATATTGTTTGACTTGCTTTGATTTGAAATTGGGATTGGTTTTTGTTAGATTGTAAGAAACTGTGAATTAATGTATTCTTGTGAGAATGGAACTCCCTGATTTTGAATTGTGATTCAAAGTTGAATAGGACATGATTGAGAGAATTTGGCATTCAAGTGTTGGACTCTGTAGATTTAGAGAATTTTCCAATGGCTTTGATTTGGAATTGGAGAGTTGGTTAAGAGTTTATCGTATTTCATATGTTACTATGTGAGTCTTCTGCTGTGTTTTTGTAATCTTTTATTCCTACATCTTAGTGAAACTTGCTTACCCCTCTCACATTATATCTTTGTTGCAGCCTTGCTACAAGATATCTCAGTGCGTCATTAGTAGAAGTAGCTGCCGGAAAACAAAAGAACCCTTCATCATTATCACAAAGAAGAGTTTTCTTCTTGCAGGTTTGTCTAAACACCACTCTTCATTTTAGTTTGTTGTATGCTACAGCCATTAGATTACTAGGCATGAACCATAAATAGGTGAATGAATCTTTAGTTTAGAAATGTAGCTTGAGCTTTGGTGTTTCTAGAAAGTGAGATCGGTAGAATCCAGTCTCTTCCTCTCACATCTAGTATGAGTAGTAGAAATGATGTTTGAATTGAGTAGTAGAAACTCTTAGAGTTTCAACATTACACAGACAAATTTTAAAAGTTTCTAATTGAGTCTCATATAATAAATTATTAATATATTTAATACTAAAATATTTGTTAAGAGACTCTAGAGTCTCAAGGATGTGGATGCTCTTAGGCTCTCTATCCTATCGAGTAAGTTCCTCTAAAGCAATACATCTTTTAGTTTGGTAAAGTCTTCTTTTGACTTCAAATTGACATTCTCCAGAAATCTCAATATGTATCTTGAATTCTTCTTTTTCTTCTTCTGTTTAATGTTGCTCGTTTTCGGTCTAAACAACAGTAGAATGTCCAGTTGAATTTGACCTCCAAAACCGCAAATTCGATTCTCTCATTCGTCTTTCATAATTTTCGATTTCATCTGTTTGATCTAAACTACCAATAGTAGTAGTCGTAGGATGCTCTTTGTGAACGACGATTGTCAATGTTTCACGAGACAAAGGCTCGTCGTGGCTTTCAGATCTAACCATATCGAGTTCAGGAACAGCGGTCGGCTTTTCTTGCGAAGTCTGGTCTACATCAAGCTCACGGCGACATACCGGGCAAGTCTTGTGTGATTCAAACCAAAGATCAATGCAAATTGTGTGAAAGAAGTGGTTACAAGTAGAAATGAGCCTCATGGTGTCATCATCCATAAAATCTGTCAAACAAATGGAACATTGGTCCATCCCACGATCTTTGACTGAATAAGGAAACTCGGGGAAGGATTGAATAATCTTGGCGTCGAGACCGGTGTTTTCAAGTGGAATAGAGGGTTGAATTAGGTTATTGGGACGGTTTCGGTTTCGATAGTTATCCCAAATGGATACAAGATTTTTGAGAAAAAATCCATAGAAAAAGAAAGAGAAAAAACTGGTGAAAATGATTAAGAGAAGACCACCGGTCAAAACTATGGTGACCGGCGTGGAAACGAGGGTGTGGACTGCTTTGAAATTATTTGTTTCAGTCGTGGATGTTGACATTTTGTAGACCGTGGAGTGAGAGCGGTCGGGTTAGAAAATACTGTTGACTGATTTCATAAATTGCTTGAGGAATACGTAAAAGGTTTGTTCTTAGGTTGCGTGTGGGAAGGGTAATGTCAGAGGGGAGGAGAGAAACGAGGAGAAAGGTAAGGTCTGTGTTGGAGCTTTTGAGCGAGTCTTTAGTGAGAAAAGGTAGATTTGATTTTTTGTTTTGTTTTTTGTCAATAGGTAGGTTTGATTTACGCCAATTAAATAAAAGTTTAATTTACAACATTAAAGACTTACTTCATAGAAATTTGATAAATTAAAAACATAAATTAAGAAACTTTTTATTGGTTAAAATAGTCCTGCAAATTATGATATTTTTAGAATTCTTAAACTTTTAATTTATAAGATTAGTAAATTGTAGAGAATAAGTTCAAAAATGTTTTTTTTTTTTTTTTGCCAAAATATGTTACACTCTTAAAAATATATTTTGCATTCTAGTTCCGTTGATGTCCAAGTATTTTTTAAGTGATCCATCTTCAAGTTAAGTTGAATAAAAGAAACCTGTTTTTTCTAATTAAAAGTAAAAATAACGAAATTAACAAAAGTTATGATTTAAATAATGATCCATTTAAAAAAGTGTATTTGAATCCAATGAGTAAGAAAATAGATCAGATATCATACGTGATCCCAATTACCTGTTTGAATACATTTTTTTTTTTTTAAAAATAATGAAATTGTTAAATTTTGTTTTTTATAGTTTTCCAAAAATTTCCATAACTTTAATTTTTTTTTATAAAAAACTATATGAAGTACCATGTTTAGATAATGTTTTGGTTATCCAAAATTTTCAAATTCATTATATTTACCCAAATTTATTCATGCTGATGTTTTATAAAAATATATGTCAAATAAATATTTGAATATTTCATAAATTGTCTTTTTATTAACATAAGTAACCTTTTTATCCATAATGAAATATATTGGTCATTTATCTATTTTCTTCTAATCGTTTAACATCGTGGTTAATGCCGCCAAATCATATGCGGATTGTTGGTCAAAAAAAAATGTTAAAGTTTCAGTAAGTTGTTTACAGACTGAAGATAAGGCGCCTAACTCTTGTAGCTCATATGGTCAGCGATGGCACATTAATGTGAAACGCTTGACGGTTTCGATGCTCGAGCAAGGCACCAGAGAGAAAGAGAGAGAGATGAGGAACACACAGACATGAAAGCGAATAATACAAACATATGAGGTATTCTAAAATACCTCTTTTTATTTTCACTAATCTGTAACGAGAAAATAAAAGAATTAGACGGTGGACGACGACGACGCAGCTCCTCCACGGTGTTAGCGCAGTGGCATTCGTTTGAAAATCCAATCAAAAAAAGTGGTAACATTTTACAAGTTTGTGCTTGATTGAGATACGAGATGGTACATATACTACATGGTCGGATTGGCAAAAAGATGGAAAGGATACAAAAAAAAAGAAGATGATTTCAACTTAAGCAAGTCATAATCTACATTACAACTACAACAACAACAGGAGATACAAGCATTACAAAGATACAAAACTCTACAAACAAACTGTACCATCATCATCACTGGAGTTTAAAGTCGGAAAAATAAAACCCGAATTCTTAATAAAAGGGAAAAAAAAACAAAGAAGGAAAAGAGATTGTAATTTTCGTACCAGTTATCTAACCCATCTTTAGAAATAACAAAGGAGATAACTTCATTCAATATCGTCAATCCAATCACCGTATATCCGACTGATTTTTGCCGGTCCTTTCCATTTCTGATGAGTTCTTATCCCAGGCTTCTGTGTAACCGCACTAGACGCTCGTTGCAATGCGACTCCACTGTGGTAACCAGCGTCTGCATGATGAGGAACTCCTGGAGATATAAGTGCCGTTGTGTCTGAATGTCCTTTCGGGTTTGGTCCTGTTTGCTTTATGTCTGGATTGGGCGATACTCCGTCTTTGCCTTCTCCTTCTACGAGTCCTCCACCAAATCTATGCAACTCTGCGAATCATAAAGTCTCAATACTTTAAAGTTACACGACTCTGGAACCTTTTAAGGGCACAAACTTTAGCTTTTTCCATATAAAATCTTCCGTTTATAGAAATGTAGCACAGACTAGCTATCCAAGTTTCGAGATTTCTATTTTCAAGCAACTTATAACTCATCCATGTTTCATTGCATTATTAAACCGAATATGAAGAAAATATCAAACCGAATAAATGAACAATAATAATGTTCTTCAACAGTCAGACAACGAGTTCAACTGATGCAAGTCACACACAAATCAAACTCGTATGCTTCGCGCTATCCTTAAAGTTCTATTGTATCATTACTATCCATTCGTTAGTCCCCTAACTTGCTTAAATTCCATTCTCACTAGTCCATTCATGAAAGTTGCTTTAAAAGTCTACAACTCTTATCAACTGATGATGCAACCATAAGAAAATGGTTACATAACCTGAAAAACTTGGCAAATGGGAATAAATCATAGCTCTCAGCCCAGAGCTTCAGGGTCCAATATTCTCTAATAACAACATAACCCAACCTACAAAAAACAACTAAAGGAAAGCTTACCTAACTACATGAGACCTTGAGGGACCCTGAGATCTATGATCAAGCTTCACCATTCCATTCATCAAGCAAACACTGATTCTAGTATAACAAAATCAAAAAAAACGGCGGTATCTTTTACCTGCAGCTCCATGAGCAAAATGACACTTAGCACCAAACGGACAATAACCAGTAATCTCCCATTTATTGCAAATCCTTGTCTTCCAATTTGAAGGCTTCACAATATGAATTCCACTTCCACTTCCACCACCACCACCACCAAGCACTACTACGTTGCTATTACCACTTCCACCACCACTAGAACCACCGGCACTTCCACCACCACCACCGTAACCACTAGGGCCTAAACTAATCGCAACGCTTTCTCTATTCCTCGAAGCCTCATCGTGCATAAACGTACAGCTTTCTCCATAAGGACATCCTTCTTCAGTGTAAAACTTCTTGCAATGTCTTCCTTTAAAAGATCTCCCACTCTCTGCCGTCGATGACACCAAAGACGGGATCTGAAACTCCTCCCGCTGCTCAGCCGCAGCAACCGTACTAGTAGGGGTTCCCGTACCGGATCTCTCCTCCTCGTGAGCCGCAACGATCTCCTGCCAATTCGGCGGTGGACGACGAAGCTCCTCCACGGTGTGAGCGAAGTTGCAGTTCGTGATGTACGGACACGTCCCGGCGCGGAACTTGCAGCATAGCTTCGTCTTGAAGAACATTTTCCCGATCGCTTTGGTACGGTTGCTCGCTGCGGAGGCGGATGCCGGAGTCGCAGTGGCGGACGAAGACGACGGAGAGCCTCGCGTCTTCTTGTTCGGAGGACCATTGTCGCCGGAGGAGTTATCGAGATTCACCGCCCAGACGCGATTGTAGTCATCTTCCGTCGCCCAGACGGCAGTATCGCCGAGATTCGGAAACCAATTCTCCGGCGGAGGGTTATTTGAGGGTATGACGTGAACTACATCTCCCCCGGAATCACGCCGATGACTCATCGTTTGAAGCTTTTAATCGTAACCCTAGTTTTTGTCCGAACTATATCAATTTATAAATTTTCCACCAGAGAAATCACGGAAAAGCTGAGAAATTTCGTGATTTCAAGAGATGGGTAATCTCGAAAAACATCAATTCGTCGATTAACGACAAATTTTGAGAAACCCAAGAAAGATATTAAAAATGGAAAAAACGATAAACTGGAAAAAAAAAATGAATATGAACAGATAAATACAGATGATTGAAGGAAGTATAGAATGGTAAGTAAAGCCACTAAAAAAACAATCGTCGTCGAGAATGAAAGATTAGAGGAAGTAGAAGGGGATATTTCGAAAAATCATGTTCGCTGAGAAAGAAAAAAAAAATTAAAGGTGTGTGACATTGGATAATGTCTTTATTAGGACAGTAACTTAACCAAAGCTGAGCAACAAACAAGTAACTAAAATTGCTATGTCTCTCTTAGTGAAAATTAAATTAACGACATTAGTGAAAATTAAATTAACGACATTAGTGAAAATTAAATTAACGACATGAAGCCAGAAAACTGTATATTTTCTTACACTGTATTAATTATTTTATTCAGCACCCTTTTGCAATGAATGTTGCTCATTCAATGGATATGCTCTGAGATGTGACTATTTTTTTTCTTTCTTTTTTTTTCCTTTTTCAAAAATCGTTGAGCTTCAATCCGTCTTGTTGCTTTTGTGTTTTATGTTTTCCTCATTTTGTGCATCTCCTACGACGATTGTTGTTGCTATAGTGTTCTCCAAGTGAATGGTTAAGACAAGTACATCATATTCGTGTGAGGATGAGAACTATCGCTCTCTTAGCATAAAAATTTGCTTTTGAATCCAGCTTAGTCTTTTTTTTGGGAGTCCAACGCTCGGAGTTCTTCTTATGTCATAGATGCAAGTATAAACTGTTTGTGGTTTACACATAATGAATATGGATGTGTTCTCCCATTGCGCAACACATCTCGTTCATATGTAAATGCTCTTACAACCATAATGTGGCATGCTTGGATAGGTGTTACATCATAAGTGACTTTATCTTCATATAGGCCAATTGAGAATGGTATTTCAACCTGCATTGGGATCTTAACTCTTTATTTTCATTCAGCCATTACAGCTTTTATGGTCTTGGATGCTTCGTGGTTTTGAATTCTAGCTTTTCTACCAAGACATGAGTTGCAATGTTAATACATGATCCACCATCTTCAATCAAATGAAAAACTTTGTCTTTGTTCATACATTGAGATTGGAACATGTTCTCTCGTTGTGATTGCACTTTGGTGGATGGTGTTGATGTTTATGCTCTTTGGATCACAAGTTGTTCACATGTGCTTCTACTTTTTCCACGAAAAAAAGCAAAGAAACGTGTCAAATATTTTCTCTGTTCTTTAGTAATCTCCTCCAAGAAACTTTGAATCTGACCGAGCTTAGTAAATAGTGGCTAATAATCTCTGCATTTTTGTTATAACGCGATCTCCACATTAAATTTTTGGTGACCGTATAAAACCACCGATCACTTCCATCTCGGCACGGTGCACCACCGCCTAACGAGTTATCGGCAGTAGAATTTCCTATGCGGGCGCAATTTTGAACAGGGCTCCTACTATATATAAACTCTTCTCTGGCCAATTCTTTGCCACATAACCAGTCTCAAGAGACCAAAAAGTAATCTACAACACGTTCTCATCTTCTATATATTTCCATTAGCACCCCAAAATTAATCGATAATACATTCAAACCCCAACTGTTGTTGTTAGTTGTTACTCATGTCCTCCAGCTCGATTTTCCGTACTCTTCGATCATCTTGAGTACATTCCTCCGGTTTAGGTATAGGACCGGCAATAAGGGGACTCGTCATCATTCACTTGTACGCAGTTCGGTTTTTGAGCTCCGACACGTCATCTTCGGCGACTCGGAATAGCCAGCCGGAAATTCCTGTCCGAACGGCCGACGGCAAAGTCATATCCACTTATTGGGGTATCCCTCCGACTAAGATCACTAAACCGGACGGTTCAGCTTGGAATTGGAACTGTTTTCAGCCATGGGATACATACAAACCGGACGTGTCCATTGATATAACCAAACATCATAAACCGTCCAATTTCACTGACAAATTTGCATATTGGACCGTCCAAACTCTGAAAATACCAGTTCAATTATTTTTCCAGGTAATATGATCAGACTTCATGTTGTTCTATCAATTGTTTAGTGATTTTTATTCAGAGGAATTTTCAAAAACTTGGTATGCAATAATCGAACGTTAGAGAGGAGCAGTTATTTTGAAAATTGATATTTAAGTAAGAAAAAAATGTATCAATTGGTTTTACATAGAAACTCTGATTTTATTTTTTTATAAACCGACATTTTTACCAATTATATGGATTAAATATAAGTGTGTAGTTTTATATCTTTTTGGCATTTAGAGAAAGAAAAAGTTGTTTGACCAAAGTTTCAAGTAACAATTTTAAAAATCAATTTATCAATCAACAACTTAGAGTAACGCAACGTTCGTTTATTTTTCCTAATTTCAATAGTATCATTTTTTGAGTATAGAGGAAGCATATGTGCCCAATGTTGCTTGAGACGGTGGCGGCAGTGTCAGGAATGATCGGAGGATGCTTTTGTACTTGAAATCTCTCCGGGGATTCGAACAAAGCGGCGGATGGATCATAGCCTTACTCGAAGAGGCCAAGAACGAGCGTATGCATCTCATGACCTTTCTGATCCAATACAAAGTTTTGTTACTTTTTGAACTGTCTTAACTGTCTTAACGTCAGTATCGGTCCAATAATTTTTGATGCTCTAGACAATTTTTTTTTTAATATTTCTATATTTTCTATAATATTATAAATAAAATAACAATTATTTTTTAAAAAATTAATTTCATAAACGATCTATTACAAAAAAAATCTAGTACTATAGTTTTTCTTACATTTTTACGGAAAATCATTCATCAAACTTTCGAGATCTTTAACCACACTTGTATCAATTAATAGCAAAACTAACACATTCAATCTCTCTTGTGATATAGTAGATCGCAAATAATTCTTTATAAGTTTTACCTTTGAAAAACTTTTTTTCTGTAGTAGCAACTAAAATTGGAATGGTCAACAATATAAGCAATTTCTATATTTGGATAAAAAGTTTCCAACATTTTCTTGAAATTAAGTATTTTAATAGGTTTATCCACTTTATTTGGTAAAACATTTGGAAGATGAAAAAAAAACTGAATCTCAAAAATATTATTTTTTGAACTAATTTTTTTTATTAATTATTAATTATAAATATAAAATTAATTAAAAAAGAAGAAAAATCAAACTAAAAAATCACCATACTCACAATATTCTTTTTTAAATAACATATATTTCTCTTTTTTTTAACATATATATTTCTTTTTAAATAAACATATTTAAATGATATTTTGATGCCCTTATTAATGTCTATATTTTATGATGTCCTAGACCCATGTTTTAGTTGCTTGGACCCTGGGCCGGACCTGTTTAACATATACAATTGAGACAGTCTAATTCAAATCGACTTCTTTTTTACCTTTTGGTTTAGTTCTCAGATCAACTTTGGTTTGACTTGGACAGGTTATCTAATTGACAAATTATCATTTTGAACCTTTTTATTAAAAGGTACGAGCGGACAATTGTGTTTGCGGTCCAAGGTGTTTTCTTCAATGCATATTTCTTGTCTTACGTAATTTCTCCCAAACTTACTCATGGCATCACGATACTTAGAAGAAGAAGCTGTGAACTCTTACACCGAATTTCTCAAAGACATTGATGCCGGAAAATTCGAAAACTCGCCAGCTCCGGCCATCGCAATCGATTACTAGCGGTTACCTAAAGACGCGACGCTCAGGGACGTGGTTTATGTTATCCGAGCTGACGAAGCTCACCACCAAGATATCAATCATTATGCTTCGGTAAGGAATACTTATTTGTAAAAAATATACAATATTTGAGGTGATAATGTAAATTTGATTATAATATGGGTTTAATGTGTGCAGGATATACAGCTTCAAGGACACGAACTTAAGGAAGCTCCGGCTCCGATTGGATAGATCATGTGACACATTTTTGTATATATATATATATATATATATATATATATATATATATATATATAGATAATTTGTTATACAATATTACATTTGTTCTAAAAGAGATGATGCGAGGAGAAAATACTTGTTGAAAAACTAATTAAACTTCTTCATATATATTTTCTTAACACAAGCCTTTGGATCATAACCATATCTTGAAGAGTTGCAAATTCGGACTAACAAATAGTTTGATGAAAGACAGAAACTATTAAACTTCGGACTAACAAATTTGGATGGATTTACTAGAAATAAAATGGGTTTCGAGTTTATGTGTCACTACTCACCATTGTTTGCCTGGTATAACGATCACAAAACAGCGACCTCTTCTTCTTCTTATTGGCAAGAGTGAGCATAGTGTTGGCATAGTATACCCAAAAAAAGTTCATCCCAGATCTATGGAACACATTTTTTCCAAGTCTTGTTGTCTGAGTTGAACAACCATATCACCGTAAAAGATAAGAGGATGTTAATGGCTCTTTGGCATTGTGATTGTAAAAAGAGAAGATCTTCCTCATGCAAGCACAGTCCAGACTAAAGTTACAATCAAGAAAACAATAGAACATACTACCAAGCTCTTTTACACACTGACAGCATAAACCCATTACTCTAATTTCACTTCAAAATAGATTAACGCTAAAATAAAATTTCTCCAACTCATTACTCTATTTTTACACTAAACAAAATTTCCCATTATATTCGATTCTAATTTAACTGTTAATTTTAAATAAAATATTTTTGTTTATCTAAACAATTATTTTATTAGAAGGAATAACTCGCTAAAATTACAATACCATTATGGTAGAACATTTTAGATACATACAAGACAAATTCAAGATAAGAATTATAACTTTCAGCCATTGTAAAAGAGGAAATATTGGAGTGATTTTTGATTTTCCATAAATAAATTTCAAAAGAATAAATTTATAATGAAAAAAAAATCGTTTAGATTTCATACTTTTTACTTTGGTTGTTATTTATAGATATCATTGATTAATATCAGTTTGATCATTATGTCTTTAAAACTGGTATTTTTTAGAACATTATTTTTGTAGTAATTTTGAAAAGTAATATTCTAAATATTGTATTTCTTAAAATTCTCCTAATTTCTACAGATTGTTAATTTAAAAGTTCATATATTTTAATTTTATCAGCATAGGTAATGCGAGACTGCATTTGTGTCTATAATCATAAAATTTCAGTATTGGACTTTTGACTATAATTAGATGCCCAATTTTGAACTTTGGATTTGGATTGATCCGGCAATTTTGACCAAAAGAAGAAGAAGCTCTATTATAAATTCCATTACAACAAAGCTTCTTTCTTCCCTGTCGAGGAAACTAAAAGCTGTCCAGTCTGGACCCCACGTCTCTAGCTAGACCGCCATGAGACGAAGGAGTCACGACCGCCGCTATATCCGCCGTAACGATGGAGATATTGCGGTTGTGAATCCAGTCAACGATCATCCACAATCGGAGCATCAGCAAGAAGACACGACCGCTTCGGATTTCTCATCTGCTGCTTCTCCATCTACTTCTCATCCATCGCAAAATCTCGATCATCCTACAAAACCTCGCCGGAATCATCGGTCATCTCGGATTCGGCGCGGCCGTGGTGGGTTAAACTCAACACCTCTCTCTTCGGAGGTGAATGTAACCGAACCCGATGCTGCTGATTGCTTGGCCGATAAGTTGAGTAGCTTAAACCTGAAACAGAATTCGATATCAAGTGGAAGTTCGAAAACGCAGGAGGAGAACAAGCTTCATCTCAGTTCTGTCGATCATTCGGATTGTGAAGAATCGGAGACGAAGAGCGGTGAAATTGAAGAAGTCGCTGATGCTGGTAATGATGAGTATGAGACGAACGGAGATATTATGTTGACTATTCTGAACGATTTGCGATCTAGCGTCAGTGAACCGGAGTTAACGGAGGAGCAACTAAGTTTGAATGATCAGTTGCAGGAAGATGAGGTAAAACTAGCAATAAAGTTTTCGACTTTGTGCGTTTTTTCAATAAGCCATTAGGACATTTATTGATTGAAAAGTTTAAGACTTTAAATTAAGCTAAGCTGAAAAATGATATTCTGGTTAAAGTTGAAGTTTTTCCAATGCTAGTGAAAGCTTTGTTTTTGTTGTTAGTTGTTTGAAATCAAGCTGATTGTTGCTGTATTGTGTTGTAGTTTCTCTGTTCACGTAGACTTCCTAGTTGATTTACATTCTTGCAGCTTCTGGCACTAGGGTACATCTATGGAGGTAACATGTTCATCCTTGAACGGTATAACGATATGCGATACTTTCAGGTCAGTAAATCACTTTCTTACTTACAGGTTTCTTATCTCGATAATGTGACAAACAAATGTTTTATAATAGTCGAAGACCTTTCTTGATTTTGTAGATTCATGCAAACATCGAAGAAACTAGTGAACATACTATCTCTGCAAAGCTTAACTTACAAGCTGATTCCAGCAAAGAGTCAGAGGACTTCCTGTACTCATTCAAGGCCCAGCACCTTCCGCCGATTGTGTTGACATGTTTGTTACCAAAAGCTTATCCGAGCCACTTACCGCCTTACTACTTGATAAGTGTGCAGTGGATGAACCCTGATAAGATTTCAAGTCTCTGTTCCATGCTGGACTCTATATGGATGGAACAGCCAGGTCAAGAAGTCTTATACCAATGGACAGATTGGTTACAGAACTCGTTGGTTTCGCATCTTGGCTTTGATAATGAGATCGTTCTTGGTCCTTATGGTGTCACATGTTCTAGAGATAAACGTGCTGTTTCTGGAAGTCGTTCACCGGATGTAGATATCCCTTATATTAGAAGTTATGACGATGAAAAACGACGTGAGAGCTTTCTTAAGGACTTACACGAGTGTTGTATATGTTTCTCTGAATCAGCAGGTAAAAAGACTTGTTTTTTTTCTTTCTTCATAGCTGTTTGCTTCAGTACTGCGGGTTGGTTCACCACTTTCGATTTTTTCCTGCTCTCACAGGTTTCGACTTTGTTAAGTTACCATGTGAGCATTTCTTTTGTGTGAAATGTATGAAGACCTATACGGACATACATGTTTCTGAAGGCACAGTTAACAAGCTTCAGTGTCCGGATTCGAAATGTGGAGAGATTGTTCCTCCAGGTGTATTGAAGAGATTGTTGGGAGATGAAGCGTTTGAACGTTGGGAAACTCTAATGTTACAGAAAACGTTGGAATCCATGACTGACGTTGCTTACTGTCCTCGATGTGAAACCCCGTGCATAGAGGACGAGGAGCAGTTTGCTTTATGTTTCAAATGCTACTACAGTTTCTGTACGCTTTGTAATGAAAAGCGACACGTGGGTGGTACCTGTATGACCCCGGAACTTAGGCTTCAAATCTTGCAGGTATCATTACCATAACTTTAATCAATCCTCAGAATTTAAACCGGACTCTTTCTTACATGTAACACTATTGTAGGACCGGCAAAGTTCTTCTCTTCTTGGAGAGGAACAAAGGCGAAAAGAAAAAGAAATGATCAATGAGATTATCAGTGTGAATGTGATAAAGCAAACCGCAAAGCAATGCCCGTCTTGCAAAATGGCCATCTCAAGAACCGGAGGTTGTAACAAAATGGTCTGCAATAACTGTGGCCAATACTTTTGCTACCGTTGCAACAAAGCTATCACTGGTTATGAACATTTCAGGTTTGTGATTCCTACATGTTTACATGAATAATTTACGTATCTTGGAACTAAAATAATGACCTTTTTCTTGGGAAAAGCGAGGGAACATGTGTGCTGTTCCCGCAGGACGCGATCCAAGAATGGAATGAACTGATGAATCAGCGTCAAATTGTTCAGATTCAAGCTCGGTTGTTTGCGCCACACGGTCAGTTTCCACAGCGTGGTCAGATATGTCCTAACTGCCGCCAGTTCAACGCAAAGGTAAAAAACTAAAAAACTCACTCTGTTTCTATACCAATGTTGAAACAGACGAGATTTTGGGGTTAATGGAGTTGATTATTGTGTAGGCGGGAAACAACAATCACTTGTTTTGTTGGGCGTGCCAAGTACATTTCTGTTACATTTGCAAGAAAGTGGTGAAGCGATGTGCTCAGCATTATGGACCAAAGGGTTGTAAGCAGCACACAGATGGTTAAAGGCGTGTTTGGGAAGATCAATAACAGATTTTGTTTTCCTTCTTCTGAGGTTGTCATTTGTTATAAGGTCCAAAGAAACATTGAGAGGTTTGATTTATTCTTAGATTTAGGTTTCTATATTTATTATACTATGTTCCTGGTGTGTCTTCTCATTTGCTTAAGGTCCAATAAAAACGTTGATGAGTTTGGTTCATTATTTGAGGATAACCCATATATTCGAATGTTCCTCAGATTCTATTCGTATTTTGACAAACTAAATATAAAAATAGAAAACTCAAAACGTTTTGTCGGGTGTACAGAGAAGAACAGGGAGGTTTGCTTGAAACAGGGAGGTTCAGCTCCAAGGCTGCCATAGTTTCTCCGGTATGTATTCAAAATTTGACAACTTGAAGTGAAGATGCTATTAACAGTGTTTCAATATATGATGATATCGTCTCAATGACATCAAAATAATTTGTCATCTTTCTATGCAATGTCATAAGTGAAACACATCCACACAAAAATTGTGGATAAATTAGGTGTTGTATTCAATACTTAGGTTTAAAATTAATTCTATAGGTTTTATAATCCATTTTGATTCAATGATTGATTTTAAATTCTTTATTAAAATCTGTTGTTTTTTTTGGTTATTGTGTTTAAAATATGTGGATTAAACGATTTTAAAATATTGTAATTGGTTTTTGTGTTTTTAATTTCATCATTAAGGTAGTCTTATTGGTTGTATAATTTGAAATCAACTCCACTAAATTTAAAATAGATCAGATTTTAAACTTTTTTATTCATTTTCTAATTTATGATATATGATTTTCAAATGTAGCAAAATGTTTTGGTTGGAGTGAGTAATCAGTTTTCGCAGTTGCAAAAACTATTTTGTCAACATAAAAATTGGATTCAGTCCGGGGGCAACAATCAAGCGAACGGATAACTTAGCAGAGTGATGTACATCAATTCATCTCCACTGGTATAATTAAATCGTTTATTTTATTTTATTTTAAAAAAAAAATTGTTGACAAAAAAATCTGTATCAAAGTATTTATAAAATTCATATGATATCATTTGAATTCTACAACACATTGTGGTCAGATTATTTCTTTCTAAAATAGAGTTTAAACTCTTTCAACATTTTTTTTATAAATAATATTAATAAATGAAACTATATAAACCTAAAACACACAAAAATTATAGGTATCCTAAGAAAACAAAAGAAAACTTAAAAAAAATAATAACTTAAGAAATGTTAGAATCAAATATATACATGATGAATCAGACAATTCATGTACACAAAATCAATGAAATCAATAATTTAAAAACTGGAATTGGGATTTCTTTAAAATTCCAAAGAAGAAAAAATGAGATGATGTTAAATGGATAAAATCTGGGTTTCATCAGTTTGAAAGTAATTAATTTTTTTAAAATATGTATTTCAATGAGATGATGTTTTTATTTTGGAAAAAATAACCATGACATTTTTGAAGGAGAGGAAAAGTGACGATATATACATCTAATTATAACAGTTTTTATTAATAGAAAATAATTTCAAAATCTGAGGATAAATAGTTAGATTTTTTATTATTATAATTTACATAAAAAACTAGATTCAGATTCATTCAAACTTTTTTAAATTAAATGAACTGTAAAAAATTTATAATAACACAAGATTTTAATTCTTATATATAAAACTTTAATTGGATTAACAATATATTTCAACTCTTTGAACGTCGTTGTCATCTCATGTGTAACTTGTAGCATATATCGCATATAGAGTCAAGAAAAATCAACCTCTTTGACTAATTGATATTCCCTAAACGTTGTGTCGGCAAACGACTTTAGAAATAAATCAAGAATGTATAAAAAAAGTCAAGCAATTATTGGTCTAGCTATTTGATTATTATATTTGTGTTGTTACTAAGTCAAAAAGTTTTAAACTTAATTACTGCATCAAAAGAAAATGGTTTTCGAACTTGTTTCCAAGAAACCCCAAAGAAACACTCATGAAATTATCATTCTCTTGCTTCTTCTCTGTTATGCATGATTATGATTTATCACAGGAACAACAACGAAGCCGTTAGTTTTTTGGTCTGATTTTGCATTGCTCTTCATATCATTGCTTTTTCGAGATTGTTTGTCTCTCTATGTCTTCTTCCTCCTCGTCTCGCAGTTGGTCATACGACGTCTTCCCAACCTTCAGTGGGGAAGATGTCTGCAAAACATTCCTCAGCCATTTTCTCAAGGAGCTTCATCGCAAAGTGATCAGTGTTTTAAAAGACAATGAGATCGAGAGAAGTCACTCCATCGCCCCGGAGCTTATTCAGGCAATTAGCTCTTCTAAAATTGCAGTTGTCATGTTCTCTAAGAAATACGCCTCTTCAAGCTGGTGCCTTGACGAGTTACTGGAGATTATGAAGTGCAAGGAAGAATTAGGTCAAGTGGTGATACCTATTATCTACGGCTTGGATCCTTCTCATATCAGGAAACAGTCAGGAGACTTTGAGAGAAGCCTTTGAGAAGACTTGCAAGAACAAAACATAAGGTGAGAAACAATTGTGGCGGAAAGCTTTGACCGATGTAGCAAATACCTTAGGATTTCATTCTCTGAACTGGTAAGAATTTGTGAATCGTTATTTTTTGTTAGTTATTATATCTTGATTCTTGGGAATGATCTTTCATACTTTCTTTTGCTAGTGATAATGAAGCAGCAATGATTGACGCAATCGTCAATGATGTTTTGTCTAAACTGAATTTAACTCCATCTAAGGATTTTGATGACTTTGTCGGGATTGAAGATCATGTCGCAGAGATGAGTTCATTGCTGCGACTGGAGTCTGAGGAAGGGAGAATGGTTGGGATTTGGGGTCCCTCACGAATTGGCAAGACTACAATTGCAAGAGCTCTGTTTAGTCAACTCTCCTTGCATTTGCAAGGAAACTTCCTCTCAGAAATCTTAAACAAAAACGACATGAAGGTAGATCACTTGGGTGCGGTGAGAGAAAAACTAAAGCACATGAAAGTTATCGTCATTATCGATGATTTAGATAATCAGATGTTGCTAGATGTGTTGGATGGTCAAAGTCAATGGTTTGGATGTGGGAGCAGAATCATTGTGGTTACAAATGATAAGCATAATCTAATAGCACATGGGGTTGATCTGATCTACAAGGTTTGTTTCCCATCTCAACAGCTTGCTCTTGAGATGTTTTGTCAATCTGCTTTTGGGCAAACCTCTCCTCCTAAAAGTTTGGAGAAGCTGGCTTCTGAAGTCGCAGCGCGTGCTGGATGTCTACCTTTGGGTCTTAACGTTTTATGTTTGTACATGCAGGGGAGGAGCAAAGAGGATTGGGTTGATATGTTGCCTAGGCATCGAAAAAGTTTGGATGGAAACATTGAGAAAGCATTAAGAGTCAGCTATGATGGATTAGATAGTAAAGAAGATAAAAAGCGATATTTCGTCACATCGCATGTCTCTTCAATTATGGGAACGTCGATGACTTCAAGTGTCTGCTAGCCAATAGTGACTTAGATGTTTATATCGGGATTAAAAACTTAGTCGATAAGTCACTTACATATAAGGTGGGAGAAGATTGTGATGCACTGTTTGCTACAAGAAATGGGTAGAGAAATCGTCCGTACACAGTCCAGTGAGCCTGGAGAACGAGAATTCTTGGTGGACTCGAAGGATATCTGCGATGTACTTGATGATGACAATGTCAGTTTTCTTGTGACCCTTTCATAACTCACTTTATAAGAAGATATAATGTTTTACTTATAGATATGATGTTATCACTTTTCAGGGTACCAAAAAGGTTTTGAGTATAGCATTGGATATGGATGAGATTGACGAGCAATTTGTACATGAGAAAGCTTTTAAAGCGATGCGTAATATCTTTTTCCTAAAAATCTACACAAAGACATTGATGTGAGAAAAAGAAACCAGACTGCATCTTCCAGAAGGTTTCGACTATTTGCCCACTTAACTTAGATTACTGAATTGGGAAAGATGCCCATTGAGATGTATGCCTTATAAATTTTGTCCTAAAAATCTTGTTAAACTCGAAATGCAGAAGAGCAAGCTCGAGAAGCTCTGGGAAGAAGTGGGGGTAAGTTTTTTTTTCTTTAGTACGAATTTCTGTCCTATCTATAAGAAATAGTGTAACTTACTTCTAAGTTTCTCTGTGTTCAGTCGTTGATATGTCTTAAAGGATATGGATCCAGAGGGAACAAAAAACTTGAGAGAAATTCCAAATCTTTCAATGGCGACCAGTCTTGAGACACTTAATCTCAAGGACTGCTCGAGTTTGGTGGAGGTTCGTTGTTCATCTATACGGAATCTGAATAAAATGAGGAAATTATATATGATAAGATGCACCAAGCTTGAGAATCTTCCAACTGGAATTAACCTGGAATCTCTAAGGTTCTTCTATCTAAGTGGATGCTCACGGTTGAGGAGTTTCCCTGATATTTCAAGAAACATGTCAACGCTCTTTCTAAACCAAACAGCTATTCAAGAATTTCCTTCTAACTTACGTCTAGAGAATCTCATTGATCTTCATATGGAAGCCACAGTTTGAAACTGAGGTGTTAACATCTCTTAAATTTAGTTTTGGTTTCGGTTTCAGCCACTTTGGTCATTAATGAAGATGTTGTCTCCTTCTTTGAAGACATTGATTCTTTCGGAAATCCCAAGTTTGGTGGGGCTTCCTTCCTTTATTGGGAATCTTAATGAACTGACGGATTTTCATATTACAAATTGCACAAATCTGGAGACTCTTCTAAGTGATAGTAACCTCAAATATCTCAATCACCTCGATCTAAGCGGATGTTTGCGGTTGAGGGACTTTCCTCATATCTCAAACAAACATCGCAAAGCTCTATCTAGACCAAACAGGGATCGAAGAAGTTCCTTGGTAAAACGGGAACTTCACTAGGCTCAGATTATTATTATCTATGAAGGAAATGCAACAACTTTAAACGTGTATCCTTAAACATTTCTAAACTGGAACATTATCGGTATGCTGATTTTACATATTGTCTCAAATGTGGAATTTGATTTCATGAAATGTTTTAGTTGGATCAAGAAGCTCTTCTTCAACAACTACCATTTTCACTCAGGCTAGTGATCTTGCCAGGTGAAGAAGTGCCTTCATATTTCACTCACCGTACTTCTAATGGAAGCTCTTTGGTCGTTCAGACATCTCTCTCTCAACCGTTCTTAAGATTCCGGGCTTGCACTGTGGCTTACTTAATGGCGAACTCGTAGCTATCCGGATGAATTGTCGGTTTAGAGGCGACATACCCGGGAACCAGTTTGGTTCATGATATATCATAAGACTGGTCATGTGGTTATATTCGACAATTGTTTCTATTCAGGAAACAATGACAAGACTTCACTTGTTGCTGGTAACGTGGATATCGAGTTTCACCTCATTATTCATGAGAACTGTCCATCATCAAATCTTATTGACGCCGATGTAAATAATGTTGGAGGCCATGAGACTGAAGAGTGTGGAGACAGCAATGTAAATACATCTTAATAAGCAAGAAGAGAATGCGGCTAAGGAACAAAAAAACATTTATACATTTTGGTTGCCGTGTCAGGCGAGCCACGCACAGCCCATAAAAAACAAAGCGCAAAACAGTCAATAAAAAAAAGACACGTAGGCAAATCCTTACGCTTTTTAGAGACAAAAAGCGAAAATGTCTATTTTCGTAATTTTCGCAAAATGGTTTATGGGTCTCCCGTTGTCTCTCTTCTTTCTGCAAAACTCCCTCATCAGATTTCTCTCTCTCTCTCTCTCTCTCTCGTCTTTGATCTTGAGAGATTCATCAATATATCGTCTCAGCGACATTAAAATCGAAGTTACAAACTCCTATAAAAGCACCTTGGGTTTCTCAATTGCTAAAGAAACCCTAACTTTCTTCAAAAATCCCATTGTTGACTACCAAAACAAATCTGAATGGATGGTGATAATAGAACCAGTAGCGACGGAGGTGAAAGCGGAGGAGGAGGAGAAGGAAAATCTGAATCAACGGAGATTCAGCCTCCTCCTTCTCAACAACCACAGCCTGTGGCGGTTCTAACTGCAAACGCGCCTCCTCCGTTCCTCAGCAAGACCTATGACATGGTTAACGATCCAGCTACCGATTCGATTGTGTCGTGGAGTACTAACAACAACAGTTTTATCGTATGGGATCCACCACTGTTCGCACGAGATCTTCTTCCCAAGAACTTTAAGCACAATAATTTCTCCAGCTTCGTCAGGCAGCTCAACACTTACGTAGTTCTCCTCATTCCCCCTCACACAATTTTTTTTTTATAATTAATTTCTTCAAGAACTAGGTTTCTTAGGTTTTCCGGATTACGTTTCATTTGATGCTGCCATTACCTGCTTAAGTTTATTCTAGCTTCTGTTATGTTTATCGTCGCCATATTGTATTTGAACACTGGTTTTTAGCTGATAGAGAATGGTTAGTTATCTTTCTGAGTATGCTTTTTAGAGCCTATTTTAATTCGTTGTTGTTTATCTTGTGGTTGTTTAATTTAGAACCTCACAGTTTTGGAATTTCACCGTCCATAAGCTTTACCAATAAGAGTTTCTCAGTAGCTTTCTTGTTGGGATGACTAGTGGTCTCGGTTTCTTAGGACATAAACCACGGCATGTGCAAGGCATTTTTGCAATTTAAATCACTTGAGCAGTGTAGTCAATTAACGGCGTAGGTGGAATAGTAAATTTGTATGGGCGTAGATGGAGCTTGCACTACATACAAAGTTAAGTGAATAAGAATAGCTGATTGTATCCGTTGATGACTGTTTGATTAGCTTTAGTAATAGTCTAAGATAGTAATGAATCTTCCTGAATTTTCTCAGCATTATAAACGAGAAGAAGAAGAAAAATGGAAATAGAGAGCAGGTCTCATGTTGATCATGACCTGAGTGCAAGGTTATCAATTTTCTGTTTTACTACGTATCATTTAGTTGTAAATGAGTAATGGTTTATTGGAGAGAGCACGTCTCTCAAAACCTAAAAGACCATTGTGATAAGTACTGCCTGGAATAGTAACTAAATCAAGTAGGGTGTTCTGTGTTGCAATATCTGTCTTGTCATTAGTATGACTTTACACCTTTTATCTGGCATGTCAGTTACGTGATCATAGAGTTGCTCTGTGCAGTTGCATTTAGGTTAAATAATTATCTGCTCTTATAGGCTGGATGGAATTTCTGCTGCCTATATAAATTCTTTTACTATGCAAGGTCTGGTGAATGAAGCTTATACTGCCTAATAATTAGAGCAGGGATGCTAATAATGCTGCGAGATGGTGAATGCGGTTAAATAAGATGGATTTTTCTGGAGATATCTTTATTAGTTTATTCCATATAGACTCTACCATACAGATTATACTGGGATAACATAGAGACCTTTTATTCCTTTAGTTTTCAATGATCCTTAATGAATATTTCGGTTTTTCCTTTGATTTGGGTGGTAGGTTAGACTGATAACAGGAACATGTATTCAGCAGTTTTTGTGCTCCATCAGCTGACTGCAATTTCTCTGCTATGTGTACTTGACTCCTGAATGAAAATTGCTATGCACCATGTGATTCCAACTAATAAGTCACGTCCTGTCTAGAGCTGTTTGATTCTGTATATAGTTGGCAGTTAGGCTTTGTGTTGAAGTCATTAGATTTTCACTTCATATGTTACCTTATGAGACGCCTTATTTCTCGTTTGTTTTAATAGAATCGATTTTCATTCCATTTTGCGCGCCTTTTCTCGAAACAGGGTTTCCGGAAGGTTGATCCAGATAAATGGGAATTTGCGAACGAAGGTTTCTTAAGAGGTCAGAAGCACTTGCTAAAAACAATAACTCGGCGAAAACCTGCCCATGCACATGGACACGGACACCAGCAATCTCAGCACTCGTATGGACAGAACTCATCTGTTAGCGCATGTGTTGAAGTTGGCAAATTTGGTCTTGAAGAAGAGGTTGAGAGGCTTAAAAGAGATAAGAACGTCCTTATGCAAGAACTCGTCAGATTGAGACAGCAGCAACAATCCACTGATAACCAACTTCAAACAATGGTTCAGCGTCTACAGGGCATGGAGAATCGGCAACAACAATTAATGTCATTCCTTGCAAAGGCAGTACAAAGCCCTCATTTTCTATCTCAGTTCTTACAGCAGCAGAATCAGCAAAACGAGAGTAGTAGGCGAATCAGTGATACCAGTAAGAAGCGGAGATTCAAGCGAGATGGCATTGTCAGTAATAAGGATTCTTCTGCTTCTCCTGATGGACAGATAGTGAAATATCAACCTCCAATGCACGAGCAAGCACAAGCAATGTTCAGACAGCTTATGAAGATGGAACCTTACAAAACAGGCGATGATGGTTTCCTTCTAGGTAACGGTACTGCTACTACTCCAGAGGGAAAAGAGATGGACATTTCATCAAACAACATATTGGGTATAACTCTTCAAGAGATGCCAACAGCTTCTGAGATACAATCACCATCATCGTCACCAAGTGGAGCAACTCCTGAAAATGTTACAGTAGCTGAGTTCTCAACACCTGTTGAAGCAATTCCTTCATCTGATGGTCTATCGCTACCCGGTTTTGCTGATATGCTACCAGAGAATATCGCCGAGGTGCCTCCAGAGAATTTCATGGAAGCAAACATGGAAGGTTTTAGTCCTTTCCGAGATTCAGATCCGTTTT
Organism: Streptanthus diversifolius; assembly: GCA_039880935.1. Lineage (NCBI taxonomy): Eukaryota > Viridiplantae > Streptophyta > Magnoliopsida > Brassicales > Brassicaceae > Streptanthus > Streptanthus diversifolius. The sequence goes on along the minus strand of JAXGFM010000003.1, from coordinate 6,606,892 downwards.
TCAATGGCGATTTACCCTTTGACCTTGATGAAATTCTGAAAGATCCCGATTTAGATCCTTTGGTTGAAGATTACGCTTCACTCTTTGAAGACATTCTCATTGCAAGCCCGGTTCCAGATGATATGGATGTAACACCAGTGGATGTTAAAACAAAGGACAGTGAGACAGAGCAGAAACAAAATGGATGGGACAAAGCTAAACATATGGATAATCTGACTCAACAAATGGATCTCCTCTCGCCTGAAACCAAAGATCTCTCTAGGTAACCAAGATAATTTTAGTTATCAATCAGACAAAAAATCTATCAACGTAACTATATTTGCTATAGATCTTTCGTAATGTTGGTTCCCTTCAGGCAAAATCCTTGATTTTGGAAGTTTTGAAGTCTTTTGAAGTAACACCAAGCTACTATGTTCCCTAAGAGCAAAGCGTATTCATTTCAAGCAATGCACTGATCATTTATTTCTTCTCTCTTCTATGCATGAAACTTGTATAACTTTCCTTACAACTCTTCATATACACACTCAATCAAAGCAAGAGAATATGTGCCGAAGTTATAATCTATTGTTAAATTTTGCGACTTTTTGTAAGAAGAGGTAAATGAACTTTATGAGGCCAACATAACGTCCATATGTTTCGTTATTGTTTGCCATTATTAATTCTTCATTGCATCTTTTGCAATTTTGAGTTCCATCTCAGAAGCTGGTATATTATATATACAAGTACATTTACAACTACTAAATTAAAATTTTAGTATTTTATTAGAAAAATCTTAACAAAAACTGAATTTGAGCAAAACCCACAAAATTTTAAAACTAATCCGAACCGAAATAAATTTTGGTTCTTTGTTTTGACCTCTCTCAATCTTGAAAACAAAACCAACCAAAAACCTAATATTCAGACCTATCTCTCCAGAACAAAAACAAAACAAAACAAAAAAACAAAACTTGTGAGACAGACTAGCTACTACTATCTGTTTTTCACAAAAGGATGACGAAGAAGCTCTTCCACAGTGCCTCTCTTTCTCCAGTCCTTCTCCAAACATCTCCCGACAAAATCTCTAAACTCCGGCGAACCATTCACCGGAGTCTCCACTTTCTCATTACAACATATCGCACAAACCAGAGCCACCCATTCCGGTTTATCCCCAACTTTAGTCAATGGATACCTACCAAGATAACACTCTAGAACCACAACACCTAACGACCACACATCTTCTGCAAATCCAACTTCTCCAAAACCCCATTTCTCTGCATCCACACGTTCAGGACTCATATACGCACATGTCCCGCTCGAACCATAGTCTCCTCCGGCTACAATCCGGCTCGCTCCAAAATCCGCGATCTTGACATCTCCTTTCTCGTTAATAAGAAGATTCGAAGGCTTTATGTCTCCGTGAACTATTCTCATTTCTTGAAGATAATGTAGTCCTCGAAGAACTCTATTGGCGAGAGTCGATAACAACGGCTCGGGGAAAGCATGTCCAGCAAGCAACGCGTCGTGGAGAGATCCTTTTTCCATAAGCTCCATCACGAAACAGAGATCAGATGAAAAATCAAAAACTGCGTAGCATTTGACGATGAAGGTGGACTCGATACGCTTGAGAATGTCTGCTTCGACGGTCTTTGTGTTCAGATTTGACCGGAGGAATTTTAACGCATAAAGAGTGTTTGTTCTCCGGTGACGGGTTTTGTAAACTGCTCAGCCGCTTCCCTGTCCTAAAACCGTTAGTTTTTCAAGATCGTTTAAGGTTTCAACCGACGATGATGACTCAGGGCTTACTGATGATAATGATGATGAAACTGACGACGGAGATGGATCTCCGGCTATACGGTGATAAAACTGGTGGTGGAATAGAGAGTGTGAGTGGTTCTTGGTGACGTCGCTCTCTCACAAGTGACATCTATTTTGTTTCACTTGTGGTTTTCAAGTCTGAGGTTACATATGGACTTTATTTTGTTATACATAAAAAGGACTTGATGATGAGCTCTTGTATGACACTTTGTCAATGTCAGTTTTAACAAACTCAAACATTTGTGGTTTTCAGGTGGTGGTGATCAATTTGTTTTCTAAAAACTGTAGAGGTTAAAAATAGTTACTAGTTTTGGGATTTTAATACCTCTGATATATTTTTTTTATTTTATTTTCCCGTACATCTAGCAAGAATCTTTATTATAGTTGGAAATAATATTTTTAGAGTATCAATACATATCTTTGATAAATAACTTAAAAAAACAAAAAACAAAATGTTTATTTTATTATGATTATTGTCAGATAAAATAAAAACTAAAAGTGATATTTGCTGGTTTTTTTTGGTCAATATATATGTGAGTAGTGTGGCCATTTCAAACCGGAATACAATTTCATTCTGAGTATGAGAACCCCCATCAAATAGAACACCCTCAGTTTCAGTTAATATTGTCAACAGGCCAAATACTCATTTATCCACTTAAAACCATTGAAATAGAAAACATTTGTAGAAACGGGAGGAAAACAAGAACAAAGTCGAGGTTTAAGTGGTATTTATAACCAACTCCATCGAACAAAAGCTTACGAACCATTGTTGTGTATTTTCTTAACTTGAATCTGATCATCTAGGCAGCTGAACAAAGCTTGATTTCACCAAACCTTCACCTTCTTTCTTGAGAAAGTTACCTAAATGAGAAACCCAATTTGATCACAAATATGATTCAGCAGAGTGTGGTCAAGAAACAGCTTCGAACCATACACACACACACACAAAAAGAAAGAAAAAAAAACCTCTTCTGGAGAGAAGATGGATACGAGAAGGAGGACCTTGGAACATCCAATTGTCTTCTTCCAAGGATTTAACCTCTTTGTCAAGCTCAGCCATCAACTCAGTTTTCAAAACTGCACTCAATTCAAAACCCAAAACTTAATTTCGGCCTCTTGAAATCTTACAGAAAAAACCCCAAAACCTAAAGATTGCGAAATGATAAAGAGGGAACGAATAACAAGGGACCTCGCATGGCTTCGTCTTTTCGCTCCTGCATAGAGGGAATGACAGGTGGGAACTGGAAATCGTCGAGACCAGCGGCGGCTCCATTACTTCCACCGCCTCCAGCAACGGCGGTCGTGGAAACCGAAGAATGAGCTGGAGACGCGCCGTTCATTTCCTCCTCCCTATATTCTTCTTATTGAAATTTGAGATTGATAAAGTCAATTTGTTCGGAAAAGATTGAGATCCTAACGAGAGGAAAGTAAAACAGTAAAATTTAATCTGTTTTCTTTTATATTAAAACAGTAAAAGTAAAACACCCTTGTCGAATATATGGTACTGAGGAATACTCTTACGTCTGCTTAAGCAACCCAACCAAGAACTCTGTGAACCGGCGGCTGACACCGATTCAGTCGCAACCCATATCAGCCTCCGATGTCATCCACTTTCGTGGTATTGGATAATGGCATCTACGTCATCGGGGGGAACCGTAAACAGAAACCCAACTTCGAAAGTTTTGCTTCTCGATTGTCTCTCTCACAGGTGGCGCCGCGTCTGACCTATGAGAGTCGCTCGCGCTTCCGCAACTTCTAATGTGTTAGACGGTAAAATTTACGTCTTTGGAGGCTGCAAATTTGAGTTTGATTCAGGTTTTCGACCTAAAGACCCAAACTTGGGATACATTGCCAATACCTGAGATACCCCACACTTGGCTTCTAGTTGCATAAAATTGTACTAAGTGTTGTGTGTGTTCTTGTTCTCAGAGATGAAAGAGGTACGGTGTCCATCGCCTAAGTTTCTTGGTGTGTCACTGTCCTCCGCCTATAAGATGGTCCAAAAGTAAAGACCATATAATAACCTTTTCATCTCTCTCTTTTCTATACCATACATGTAACAGCCCGAACCTAAAAGTCAAAGGGAATGAGGAACCTGACTATCTCTGACCAAATCCCAAAATTTACAGGACGAGTGTGAAAAATAACATAGGAAAAACAGAGTAAAGAAGAAACTTGATCTTTTTTTATTATTGGAGAAGATGATTATTACAACCTAGGGATTATAGTTTAAATACAGCTCTGAGGATGAATCTAGATACTATGAGTCATCATGTACACGTTATCCTTATAGCTGTATAACGGTTAGATTCGATTCCTTCAACATCTTGACTGGTTGTCGTACAGCTTGGGAGAGACGATGAGGTGTAAAGGTGTTGTCGTGTAACGAAGTTGATGTTGGGCTGTGATGGGCTTACGCAAGGTGGAGTGATGGAATGGGCTTGTATTGAGGCTGTGTTTGAGGTATCTTCAATATCCCCCTGCAAACTCAAGGCGAGTAAAGGGACGACTGTGAGTTTGAATCTTAGTTTATGGAATGGTAACTTGGCAAGAGGTTTAGTGAGGATGTCTGCAAACTGAGCAGAGGCAGGGACATGAGTAGTCTCGAGATTCCCAAGAGCCACTTGTTCTCGAACGAAATGGTAATCAATTTCCATATGTTTGGAGCGGTTATGAAGAACTGGATTTACAGAGAGATAGACTGCTGAAAGATTATCACACTTAAGTTGAGGAGGATGAGTTTGCTCAATTCCCAGATCTCGTAGAATGAAGGAAATCCAAGCAAGCTCTGCAGCTGTAGAAGCCATAGATCGATATTCAGCCTCGGTGGAAGAACGGGAAACTGTTGGTTGGCGCTTTGCACACCAAGATATGATATGGTTCCCAAGATAAGCGCATAAACCAGTAGTCGACCGTCATGTTTCTTTACAGCCAGCCCAGTCAGAGTCGCTATAAGCGTGGAGGATCAGAGTGTTGTTTTTCTGAATATGTAAACCAAAATGGATTGTACCTTTGATGTAACGCAGAATCCGCTTAAGATTAGCAAAGTCTGCATTAGTTGGAGCGTGCATTCTCTGGCAAATTAAATTGACCGCAAACTGGAGGTCAGGACGTGTGAGAGTCAGATACTGAAGTTTGCCAGCGACCTGTCTGAAGTAAGTGGGTTCAGAGAACAGAAGTTCGTCGGTGTCTGATGATGGCGAATAGGTAGGTAAAGGAGTTGGCATCTCCTTACAAGTTTGCATCCCAGTTAAAGTAAGGATATCCTCAGCATACTTAGTTTGATGCAGAAAGAGTCCTGTGTTTCTGAATTCAGCCTGCATACCAAGAAAATAGTGAAGATGCCCCAAGTCTTTCATACGAAACTCCTGCTGTAGACAATCGACAAGATCCTTCATTGCTTCATTGGTGCTTCCTGTTAGTATAATGTCATCGACATAGAGAAGAAGAACCAGAGACACACCTTCTTTATGATACGTAAATAGCGAAGGATCTGTGATACAACATCGAAAACCATAGTCAAGAATGAAGCGACTAAATTTGTCGAACCATGCTCTTGGTGTCTGTCGAAGACCATAGATTGCTTTCTTTAGTTTGCATACATGTGACGGATACAGAGGATTAGCAAAGCCTGGTGCTTGTTGCATGAAAACAGGTTCAGAAATATCGCCATGGAGGAAGGCATTTTTCACATCGAGTTGATTGATTGACCAGCCCTTGGAGACAGCAACATTTAGGACGATGCGGATTGTAGCAGTGCGAGCCACAGGTGAGAAAGTCTCTAGGAAGTCAACTCCTTCAGTTTGCTGAAAACCCTTTGCTACCAGACGAGCACGTAATCGTTCTAGGTTGCCTTCTGCGTCGAGTTTTATTTTGAATACCCACTTGCAACCGAGGACTTGCATATCATTTTGACGAGGAACCAATTCAAACGTGCGAGTGATGTCCAACGATGCTAGTTCTTCTAAACAAGCGTCCTTCCAACCTTCATCATTTAATGCTTCAGCAATTGTGGTGGGGAGAGAAGGTACTGTAATAAGCAAGATGTAACGAGGGTTTGGTTTGTGAATACCAACCTTGGAGCGAGTTGTCATAGGATGAAGGTTCTGATAAGGAAAAGACGGTGGATTCGTAAGAGAAAGATCTTCGTGTAATGGAACAGAGGTAGGAACAGGCAAGGGTGGAGATAATGAAGCTGAGTCACTTGATGATACGTTGAGCTGAGACGGAGAAAGGTCTGCAGATGAAGTATGATCATTGGTGGAGACATCATCAGAAGGAGTGCCGAAAGTCTGAACAGAATAGTCAGGACTCATAGATTTGGAGAGTATAACAGGCGGGGAAGTAGTAGAGACCGGAGGTAAGATTGGAAGATAGCTTTGCTGCCAAGATTTGAGTAAAGTGGTGGAATGCCGAGGACTGAAATTTGCATATTTGTCTGCAAAGGGGAAGCATGATTCATCAAAGATAGCATGTCTAGTGATGAAAACCCGTCCTGTAGGTGGAAAGAGGCAACGATAACCTTTGCACTTGATATTGTAACCAAGGAAAACACACTGCAGAGATCTTGGTTCAAGTTTGTGAGCAGCATACGGTCGGAGATATGGGTAAACAGCACAGCCAAACACACGAAGATGTCCATAGGTAGGCTTCTGATGAAACAAACGTTCATGTGGTGTTGACATGAGTAGTGATTGAGACGGAAGAAGATTAACAATCTGAGATGCTGTGAAGAAAGCTTCAACCCAATAGATGAGTGGAACCTGACTGTGATAGAGCATCACAAGACCAAGTTCGACTATGTGCCTATGTTTTCGTTCAGCCAGCTCATTTTGTTGAGGCGTATAGGGACAGGAAAGCTGGTGTTTGATTCCACGTTTAGCAAGGTGTGTGAGAAAGCGTTTATTAATGAACTCACCTCCTCCATCAGATTGAAAGACTTTGATCTTTGTGGAGAATTGATTTTCCACAAGATTTTGGAATTGGAGAAAAACATCCATGAAATCAGACTTGAGTTTTAAAGGGAATAACCAAGTGTATCTGGTGTAATCATCAACAAATACTGCATAGAACTTGAAGCCTTGGAATGATACAAGTGGGAAAGGACCCCAAAGATCACAATGGATCAAGTCAAGAGGAGACACACTCCGTAAACTAGAAGAAGGAAAAGGTAAGCAACAACTTTTGGCCATTTGACATGGTTCACAAAGAGCTGAGGATACACTCTTATTCGAAACAGAGATTGAGTTATTTTTGATGAGATGTTGCAGGATCCGATCATTAGCATGACTTAGTCTTTGGTGCCACTGAGAAGCAGAGGTTTGTGTCTGTCTGTTTGAGAAGAGAGCAGCAAAATCCTTTGTTCCCAGCACATACAAACCGTTAGACTTGTTTCCCTTTGTCAGAACTTTGAATGATCCCCTTTCCAGAACCAGAACCTTCTCATTATCAAAATAGAAACCGCATGGATAATCTTGACAAAGTTTAGATACCGATAAGAGAGAGTGATTGACGGAGGGAGATACTAAAACATCAGTGAGAGGTAAAGTACCTGATGTAGAAGCGATGTTGGTTGACCCAACATGGGTGATAGGAAGAGTATTACCATCGGCAACCATGATGTTTTCTGAACCATTGAACACAGTGACCTTGTCGAGACCAGATGTGGAGCCAGTAATGTGAGCGGAAGCACCAGAATCAGCTACCCATTCTGAACCAGAGTAGTCAGAGACATGAAGAGCAGCTAAGGCATGAGGGAGATCAGCACTCTGGTAGTTGGTATCAAAACGATTGAAACACTTAAGGGCAATGTGACCAGTCCTTCCACAAATTTGACAAACAGGACGTGACAAGAATGTATGGTTGGCGTCACTTGGTCGAACTTGCTGAGAAAACCCACGCCCACGAGAAGTAAAGTTGAACCTGCCTCTAGTGTCGTTTCCACGGTAGGAAGGTCGTCCACCTCTAACATCCCGGGGTTTAAAGGTCTGAAAAGCTAGATGAGGACTGATCTCTGTAGGTTGATCATAAGACTGTAACTTCGAGTCATAGCCACTAACTTCAGAGACGACATCGTTAAAGGAAGGAGGAGGGAATCGAGAAAGAGAGTTCTGTATGACTGTGGTAACTGGGTCAAACTCCCTACCCAGACCATTTAAGAACATGAATATTTTCATGGTCTCTTCAACCGGCTCACCGATTGAGCTTAGTTGATCACAAGTGGTACGAAAAATTCTGCAGTACTCGGATAGCGTTTTACCTGTTTTGGTAATAGTTTGAAGAGAACGTCGAAGCTCAAAGACACGTCCCACTGACCTTTTATTGAAGTTGTCAGAGAGATATGTCCAGATTTCATGAGAGGTGGTAATGCTGACTACACATCCAAGAACTTCCTCAGATAGAGTGCTGTATAACCATGATTTGATTAGTTGGTTAGTACACGACCAAGCTTCTAGACGGGGATTGGGAATTTGATTAATGACATCTCCTTGAGCGACGGCAACTGTAGGAGGTGGTGCGGGTTCTTGTCCGGTGACAAAACGAAGAAGCTTTTGACTACTTAAGAGAGATTCCAACTGGGGTTTCCAAAGAAGGTAGTTGCGATCGTTAAGCTTGACTGTGACCGCACTTGAGACTGGAAGACCACTGGGTAAAGGATAAACATCGACATGATTCTCCATATTTTTCGGTGAAGGAATTTATGGCTCTGATACCATGAAAAATAACAGAGGAAAAACAGAGTAAAGAAGAAACTTGATCTTTTCTTATTATTGGAGAAGATGATTATTACAACCTAGGGATTATAGTTTAAATACAGCTCTGAGGATGAATCTAGATACTATGAGTCATCATGTACACGTTATCCTTATAGCTGTATAACGGTTAGATTCGATTTCTTCAACATCTTGACTGGTTGTCGTACAGCTTGGGAAAGACGATGAGGTGTAAAGGTGTTGTCATGTAACGAAGTTGATGTTGGGCTATGATGGGCTTACGCAAGGTGGAGTGATGGAATGAGCTTGTATTGAGGCTGTGTTTGAGGTATCTTCAATAGAGTGTAAGGCAAACACTCAAACGTAACAACAAGACCAATTGTTATAACAAAGTGTTCTCACATAGAACTCACTTTTATCTAAACTGAACATAAGTTACTTTTAGGATAACCACATGCTACAGTAGAAATAGCATGGCGTAGTGATCAAATCGGCTAAGCACTATCCATGGCAGTTATTTATTGAAAGGTATAATATGAAATGCAGAATCACTCTAAACTTAGAGCCTAAGACAATATGTTTACCATCACATGTGATGAACAGATGTAGCTCAAGTCATCACGAAAATGCAGTCGACCAAGCAAACGATGAGCACCTTAAAAGATAAATCCAGACCCTTAAGGTGGAAACCATCAAAAAGATATTTATTTCTCTGTTTTCTTTACCCACCTGACATGTAACAGTAACTACTGATCTGTCAATGAGTAGGCACCTGAAAATGTCTGGTCTCAATATATATGCATCCTGAGCTCTAAAATCAAAGTTACTACCAGTCTACCACAACTATATCAAACTTAAAATCAGGTGGACCGTATGGTAATGTGAAACAGGTGTGACATGAGCTGGAGATGGACCGGATCTTGCGACCGAGTGGATATGTTATATTCCGAGAACCGAGTTATTTCATGGACGCAATCAGGCACATTTAGCCAAGGGGATAAGGTGGAGTTGCTGGAGAGAGAGGAGACTGAATATGCCATCGAAAGCGAGAAGATTCTGGTTTGCCAGAAAAAGCAGGTCGAGATTAATTAGCCGAAAGGAAGCTTGTTTCATTCAACCTCTTCATTTTCATTTTTTTTTCTTTCGTATCGATCACAGTTGTCAACTGAACCAAAAATTTGTTAGAGATAATTTTATTGTTTTGATTACTAACATTCGACCTTTGATTTAATATTTACCTTAGCCGAAATCAGTGTTTTGCCTTTTCTTTACCAATTTAGTTTCAGTCTTTCACAAAGAGCTTCGTTTTACAAGCGAATGGAAGATGAGAAAGAAAAGTGAATATACAGACACAAGTATAGCTTCCAACACTCTGAGAGCTCCATGTCCGAAAACCGACTTCTCTTGAATGTTAAACCGAGATGATTGTGTTATCCGGCGATCTCAAGCTGCGAGTACTATGATAACGATGAGTAGAATGATACCAAATATCACCATTAGTAAGCACATCTGCATAATAACCAGAAAGTAAAAAATCTGAGGAACATGAATAAACGACAAAAGTAAAGTGAATGAAAGCGAAACACTGTTATTCCCTTCTCCTTTTTCATTTTACCAGAGACGAATTTGATCTTTGTGTCTTAGAGGCTTTTACGAGATGAGACCTTCCCTGAGCTGTTGCGGAAGATGCATTATCGACATGGCTACCAATATCATCTGCAAGAAACAGATTTTAACAAGGGATTGAGAATTGGAATCAAAGCATTCTTGGTATATACTGTTGCTTTTGCTTGAGAATGGAGAGATTTATACCTATCATGGCTCCTTGGTCGTGAACTAACACCGCAAGATCTTTAAATATCTCGTTTACTTCTCCAATTTGCTGCTGAACTTCCAGTATTCCCTGTTCTCTTTCCTCTATCACCGCTTCGTTGAAGGAAATCTCGTTGTCAAGCAACACAACTTCTTGCCTACAGATGAAGAAAGAGAGGTCACAAGCATGAACGCACAAGTTATTTACAAAGAGATACCAAGCTTAAAACTCACTTACCTTCTAGATTCCATGAGGACACGTTGCTCTTGGGATCTTTCATAGCCATTGTCTACTTCACTGTGGTATAAGAGAAATAGAAACATCAGTTATAACTTCAAGCTGGCTGTAAGAACACGGGAAAGTTTTACTGTAAATTAGACTTAAAAGTCAAATAACGTGTGTGTGCTTGAAACAGTTTGCTTCCAACAGACAAAAAGGTGGAGCTATCAATCAATTTAAGAGGGTAAAGAGACAAGAGGTGAAATCGATAATACAGAGAACATACTGTAGTGATTATCTCTACTGTTGAAGTGAAAGTATTACAAAGAGCGTTTCTTATGTTGCAGATATCATCATACCTTGAAGAAAGGTTGCCTTTTGGATCGAAAGGAGTGTAACAATTTTCCCTTTCAGCTGCAATCCGCTGTGCCTTTTGAAACTCTTTAAGCACTACTTCGAAATCCTTTGCAAGTTTAGCATCTGCAATCTTCTTACTTTGCTGCAGCAATACCGAATCTTCTAACAATTAGTGAATAAAATAGACAAAACAAATCTCACATCTTCCAACTGGAATACACTTACAGCAACATCTTGACGATGATCGGTTTCGCTAGCTTCTTTAAGTTTTGCCGACGTGTCTTTTACCAACTGCCCAATATGTAACCTTGTCTTGTGCCTTATAAATTAACAGACAAAAGCAACCCTTATTAACTCCAACATTGGTTTTGCCTCAAACACATAATCAAGGAAAGATATTTCATAAAACCCTAAACTAGACTGAGATCAAATTTCATGATTCCATAGAAAAAAAAACTTCAAAAATCATAAGACTCACAGCTTGTCACGGAGCTCCGGCGTATCCTTGGGGGTTCCGAGTGAATTAACAAGACGCTGGAAGGTAGAAACCGCCGTGTTGATCTGAAAGATACCAGACGCCACCGTTTGTGTTCCGTCTTTCTTGCCGTTTGTTAAATTTCTTTGCGATCTCAACGGCGTCCCGGCTTCCAAATCCTGAAAGCTCATCTCTCTGATTAATAATTGGTTTAAGAATCTGCAGACGTTGTTCTACGATTACAGAGGGATTTTCTGGTGTTTTGTTGGAAGAAATAAGCGAAATGAAATTCGAAATTGCTTTCAAGAGAGGATAACGAGTTTTAATTACTTTTTTTTTGTGAACTGTTAATTCTTCATTTATTTGGCTTTATCCAAGTCGTAAAACGGTAAAAAGACACGTGAAGTGAGTGAAAGTGGCAAGAGAACACGAGAATTTGTTTTCGCCTGCGTTAATCTGGGCTGTTAATATATCCAGTTTTATATTGGGCCATTTTGGGCCATATTCGAGCATTTATTTATTTTAATTAAATTAAAAGTCTAATTTTTCACATTAGTTCTAGCATCAGTTTCTACTTTCTATTATGTTTTCTGTATCTCTTTTCAAATTAATTAACCCGTAAAAAGGATTTTGTAATAAAAAGACCAAGAATGGTTACATATTTCCTTCATTACTAAAAATTAACTCTGCCAACCAAAAAAGTGAACAATAAAACAATCATGCGAATTGTAAAGATCTCAAATGTGCAGGTGGCACTTGGTTGACTTAAAGTCAAACCCTCCGGTGGAATTAGAGGAACCTAATGGTACCTTGAGATGGCATCGTACAATCGGCTTCATAGGCCATGTGACTAAATGCGCAAACAAAACCCTCGATTTAATCCGCACTTTCACGTCGATTCCGTAGACACCAAGTTTCCTTTCATCTTCAAATTTAAGAAGGCCTTGTTCGCCGAGCAAAACTAGGTTTTGGCCTTGGAACACTGTTTCAAGAACCGTCGTGCTCTTGTGTCCTTGGTAAAACGACGGCACGGAGACTGATGCAAATCGCTTACCGCTGTAGTAAACCATTGCTTCAAATCTGTCATAGTGGATTCCGATGTGACTGTTAGAGTTTCGGATTGAGAAATTCAGAGAAAGACTGTAATGGAGGTTGTTGTTGTTTTCGAGGTCGAATCGCGTCAGCTCTGAGTCGTGGATATGGAATTTCAGAGCGTTGGTTCGGAGCATCATCCAGACGAGTAGTGATATTAGGCAAACGAAAACGATTAGAGTTACGATGATATTTACGACACAACGACAGCACGCAGTAACGACCGCCATATGTTCTCGTTAATTAGAATACTAGGGCAGAGAAGTTTAAGAGTTTAAGGTTCGTGAATGAAGTAACACAAAGAGTTTCTCTTATTTATAAACGTTTGTTAGCCTTTCGATAGTTTCCTTTTTTCCGACAGTTTCCTTTTTTTTACTACTATTTTCCATATTTGCTTATCCGAATACTAGAGACGTGGTCATTAATAAATGGAAATATGATATAGCTGACAACATCAAAAAAAAAAAAAAATTGAATTTAGATATTAAAAGTATATATTTAATTTCATCCAAGAAAATAAGTTTGGTTGGGTTAAATCAGGCCCATATAGTAGGCTATATCAGGGCCCAAAATGAGTTATCTTTAACAAGTAAAATGGACGATGAAGATTGTATGACTGCTAAAACTCGAACGGCGGAGATCAGTGACTGACGAAATGGCGATCATCTGAAAAAAAAACGTAGCCGAAGAAGAAGAAGAAGGGAACTATGGTGCTCTGGGAGATAACTCTGGGAACAGCCTACTTCTTAGGGCTGAGGCGGACTTATAGGCTCGCCTTGAAGATCCAACGTCGGATTGTTAGCCCGAAGCATCCGAAAATCCGACAGTTTCTTCATCGGTAAGATATTTGTTTTTCCTAGATAGTTTCGGTTCTTGTTTGCTTCTGATGTTAGGTTTGATATTCTTATTTGGAAAATTAGGGTTTTATTTAGAATGAGAAATTTCACTCTTCTGTAGTTGAAATTCGATTATGCTTCCGAATCGTTTGCTCAAAAACCTATCAACGATATTAAAAGCAGTTTCGATGTGATTTGTAGAAATTAGGAAACGAAAGAAAAGAAGGAAGTGTATGAGACTTGATGTATGGAGTTTTTGAATTTGTGCCTCTGTTTCCAGGAGAATGATCACTTCTTTCTTTGTACATTAAGTCTGATTCTTGTAGAAGTTTGTGAATTTCATCATACTATCCATAGAGAAGATAATTAGATTGAAACTCTTGTGATTCATGTTAAACCGACTCTTATTATTTGTTATGATATGACAGAAGCTTAGCTTTCATTTGATTATGCATTGTTTCTTCTTGTGTGTTTACAGGAGGACTCGTAAAATCTTCGATGTAGCAGTTACGGTTCACAAGAACATACAGCAAAGAGACATAGAAGTTGGTCGGAATCTCGGGAACTGGATTCTCCGTTGGCTCGATCGGATGAAACCAGCAGCTCAGATCCGTACTCGACCTGAACTACCACACAAGACCAAATCCAACTTTGACAAGGCGAAAAGGCTGTCGGATTTGTCTCGTTCCAAATCGGACACGAACACGACGCAGAGTCCACCACAAAACCGTGAATCCGACAGGAACTTGTTCTCCTCATTGAAACACTTCCGGCACAACCCTTTCCCGACTGTCTCGACGATGATCCAACCGCCGAGACCCAATGGAACTACTACTCAGTACAGACATTACAGTGCCGGTGTAGCCGCCAGTCTGATTCATCCGAGCTATGTAAGAGGCAGCGGGTTCGACGATGTAATCAGGAAGGACATTTTGCAGTGGATGGTACAGAGATAACGATGAAGCAGCAAAAGTTTCCAATCTTTTTTTACATAATTGAGCCCTAATGTACTTTTTTTGTCCAGACACTTGTGTGATTGTGGATAAATTCGGTACTATGTCGAAAACAAGGCATTTTCTTTTTCTTTCTAACACTTTAATATAAACATATATATTATTATTATTATTATTAATTTGCAACAATAAAGTTTTATACAGTATATGGGGTATGTGAAATATGGGCACATCTACACATGGAGATGAATGACTATGGAATGATGTTCCAGAGAGAAGTTTTTTGATCTGGAGAAGCATGACGTTATACTTATTAGTTATATTTGCAAACCATCGTAGAGGGTTTCAATGCTCATTACAATATGTTAAGGAAGGCTTCAACACCGGTTTTTCATTTGGCAAACTTCATTAGTAAATGGATGCAAAAAAGTTGATTCCATGAAACTCGATTTGGAAATGATATGGCTAATTTGGTGATGTCCTAATGGGACAAAATTCAGAAGCGGTATATCAACAAGCATGGGGATTGTTTACAACCAACAAAAATGACATCTCCTGGTTTAGGATGTGTTTTTGTTAGCGCGTTGTAAGGCTTACCTAGATACAAACGCAGCGTGTTAACTCTTTATTCGGTTATTATCTCCCCTTACATTAATAATCCTTTGATCATTTGTTTGTATCCATGATAGTTTTTAAATTAAGTGAATAATGAATTTTAGCCGGCAAAAAAGAAAGTTTTATATACATTAAGACTTAACATTCGATACATATGATTACCATACATCAATAGCACAACATTCAAATTTATAAGTTTAAAACTGAAACGCTTTCTATCACTAGAGAATTAACCAATCAGCCTTTGCAATGTGGCTTAGAAAATTATCTCTAAAATTATAGCTGATAGGCTTAAAACCTTGCTTCTCAGTAATCAATCAACTTTCATTCTTTGTAGATGTATCTAAGATAAAATACTGATTGCGCATGAACTCATGCATTCACTTCATAACAGAAAGCGTGTGGATCCATATATATGGCATTGAAATTGGACATAACTAAAGCATTTGACCATGTAGAATGAAGATTTCTGAAAGCAGTTATGGAAAGAATGAGATTCTGCTAAAATGGGAAGGCTTGATCATGAAATGCATCACATCAGTTTCATATTCAGTCCTACTTAATGGGATCCCAACAAGAAAAGCTTATCCACAGAGAATAATTAGGCAAAGAAATCCCATATCTCATAACCTTAATCTCATATGCACAAGTTTTATCTCAAATGTTGCAACAGAATCTGAAAACAATAAAATTACATGGCTTTAAGGTTTCAAGGTCTAGACCTTCTATCTCACATCTGTTTTTTGCATATGGTTCTCTTCTTTTTTGCAAAGCAAGTAATGCAGAATGCAAGAATGATCTCACCATTCTGAAGCAATATGCGCAAGCCTAATAATAATCGGTTAACTATAATAAACCAGCTGTCACTTTTAGAAACGATGTGACTTCTTATCTTCTGAATTTAATATTACAATTAACTGGAATAAAAAAGATAGGACTGGACAACTATTAGGCTTATCTGAGTACATAGGAACAAACAAGTACGATACGTTCTCATATATTTCTCAAAGAATTCTAATTAAGATTGCAAATTGGTACACAAAGTTCCTGTCTCCAGCTGGTAATAAAGTCCTCTTAAAGGCTGTCGCTACAACAATTCCCACTTATGTCATGTCTTGTTTCCTTTACCATATAGGTTAGTGGATAAGATCACACAAATAATGAGGAAATTTTTGTGGTCAGCAGACCCAAATAAACATAGAAAGGCATGGGTGGGTGGGGGAAAGTTACAAAATCAAAGAGAAATGGAAGAAAAAGAACCAGGGATTTTAACATAGCTTTGCTTGCTAAGAAAGGATGATGACTCCTCAAATACCACAACTCACTCTTTATTAGCAAGGGTCCTAAAAGCAAAATAGTAATCTAATTAAAAGCAATTTCGTTGAAGCAAAGCAGCCTAAACAATGTAGTTATGTATGGCGTAGCATTCTACACATTCAACCTTTGCTTAAGTAAGGAGTACAAAGTGTTATGGGATCAGGAGAGCAGATTAGAGATTGGAAAGACAATTGGCTTCTTGCTGAAAAGCCTAAAATTTCTGCATGACCAGATACTTTGTTTATATAAATTTAATCATGGCATTTTCTTAATAAGCTCGGGTATGGCCACAATTAGGATCCCTCTTGCGTGCTTTTGTTGGAAAAACATTAGATCATGGAAAGATAGTTTTTTCATGTAAAATTTGCCTATAATCATGTTATCCATTATGCATCCAAGTTTTCTCCTTTTCAAATCGTTTATGGTTTTAAGCCTCTTTCACCATTGGATTTAATATATTTTCCTTTGAGTAAAAGGACAAGTTTAGATAGTGAACAGAAAGCCAAACTGGTCCAGAAGATCCATGAAGAGGCATGTTCCAATATTGAGACTAATACCAAGCTTTATGCTAAGACAGCCAATAAGAACCGCAAAAAGTTCTTTTTCAATCAGGCGACCAAGTGTGGATCCATCTCAGAAAGGAACGGTTCCCTGTTGAATGATGCTCCAAATTTCTTCCAAGAGTAGACAGACCATTCACTGTTGTTAAGCGTCTTAACGATAACGCCTACACATTGGATCTTTGAGGTAAGTATCTCTTCAGTTCTAGTTTTCATATTAATGACTTTTTTCCTTATTATGTAGATAATTTGGATTTGAGGACAAATTCTTTCCAAAAGGGAGAGAATAACGCGACCCAGGACGCTTCAGACAACCCAGGACGCTTCGGACGACCCAGGATCGACAACGGACGACCGTGTAGTGAAACGCATCCTCGACCCATGTCCGACCCAAAAGGAGGTTTCGGTAGATACCACGATCAACCTTATGGTTGACCCAAACTACGACCCAAGTATGACCCACGACCATCCTTCGAGCGTGTCCACGATCGCGATCACCACTCCATCCATAGCCTTGACCAATACCACGACCGCGTCCGTGTCCCACACGACCCAAGGCTCAACCGCGACCTTGTTTCTGACTGCGACCGTACCAACGATCATGGACCGTTCCCATCCTTGACCTCGAATGGGCCCAACTCGACCAAGACCTTTGTTTGACCATGGACTGACCCGACCAAAGAAGTTGACCAGTTGGACCATTCCAGTTGGTCCATTGACTCTTGCTCGTACTAAGGCACATCAAGATGATATTGGAGCTTTCATCAACTCTGTCCATTGACTCTTGCTCGGACTAAGGCACATTAAGATGATATTGGAGCTTTCATCAACTCTTCATGAACAGATTCTACTTATTTAGGAATGATAATATTGATTTATGTGATTGAGAAAATATTACATTTTGTGCTCTTTTTCCCTCTTTTGGGTTTGGTTTTTCCAAAAGAGGTTTTTGATGAGGCTTAAATGTAATCTTGTAAGTCCAATTGCATAAGGCCCTTAGCAATATATATCTTTATTTAGCCCACCTCAAAGCTCGGTTCGTTTCTCTTCTTTTGGCGATTTTTTCTTTGTTCATGTTTGGAAGTTTTAAATTTGTTGTTAACCGTGTAGTTAAGTCTTTCATGGCTCTGGGATTTATGCGTTCCATGCAAGCCTTTAACTCATTTGAATATCTCTCCCTATCATCTACCTAAACTCGGCTATGGCCACAATTGTAGTTTTTCTTTTCATCAAATTTTCATACTAAAATATATCTTTGATATCTAGAAATCTCGATTACTTTGGATCAGTGTATCATATATGATATTCTCATAGGTTTTCTCTTGGTGAAGAGTAACCTAGGAAATACTTGTTCTTCATTTGGTGTGTAATATCCATCTGAAGATCAAGCCGGATTTGATAAGGATTTTTGCTTTCTTATCTATTCCATTCAATTCATTCTTTCTTAATCATCCGCATCCACCCATCCATCTGTCCAACCGATCCAGTCCTTTGATCGCCATCACATCCGGAAAACCTCCATGACCTCTCTTTTCATCCATCCATCATCTTAATTTCACCACTTCCGCATCTCACATCATGTTGCCGATCTGGGTTTTGAATCTCCTTGTGATGATCACATCATGAAGTATTTACAAGAGTGTTTGAGGTTCCACTTGAATTGTTTTTAAATCTATCAAACACCTTTTAAATATTATGTTGTTGGGATAATATGTATCTTGCAAGATGTCTAGTAATTTTAATTAAACTTTAGGATTACATATGTTAATCCCATATTTTTCATGTCAAGCTTTTAACATAACATGATTTTAGTCTGATGTATGATATCTCTATTACTTCAAATGATAAGCATATCATCTACATATAGAAATATTATGGCATAGCCATATTTCGTAGTTTTCGAATAAACGCATTTATCACATTCATTTATGCTGAAACCTTCTGATACCACGATGTTACCAAGTTTTTCATGTCATTCTATTGGAGCTTGCTTAAGTCCATACATCGACTTTACACGTTGACAAACTTTGGGTTTCTATCATGGTACAACAACCCTTCAGGTTGTTTCATGTATTATTTCTTCTTTAGAAATACAGTTTTTATATCCATCTGGTAGTTTTCCATATTGTGTAATACCACAATGCTTACTAGCGATATGATAGAAGTTATTCTCGTTACCGGAGAATATGTATAAAAAAAATCAAAACCTTCTTATTGGCGGAATCTTTGAACCACAAGTTTGGCCTTGTACTTGTCGATTGTACCTTTGGTTTTTAATTTGATTGTAAAAATTCATTTGTAACCGAGACATTTGAACCCTTAAGGTAAATCAGTTATCTCTCATGCATAGTTTTGCGTAGTGGAGTCGATTTCACATATGACGGCTGCCTTCTAATAAGTTACGTTTGGTGTAGCCATCACTTTGGCAAAGGTTTTTGGTCCAATTTCTATATTAAAAACATTTAAAATCTGCACCGATAGATTTTTCCTTTCGAACTCTTTTACTAAGCATGAGTTCATTTTCAGCATTTTTTCCATTTTCTGTAAATATAATAGAAGTGCTTGCTTTGCTACTTGCTTCTCTTTCTTCCCTAGTATGTTTAGGGTTTCATTTTTCCTTTCAAGAAAAAATACTTTCAAAGAAAACACACATTTTGCGATTTCATTACCATATTTACATGGATATTTGGTATATCTGATCTGTGAACTAAAAACCGATAAGCACTAGTATTGTGTGCATATCCAATAAAAATACAGTCAAATATTTTTTGTCTGACAATGACTTTTTAGGAAGTGGTACTGTAACTTTTTCAAAGCACCCCCACACTTTCAAGTATTTGTATGAGAGAACGGTACATTTTCATAATTTATATGCAGTTTTTCCTATCACATTGTGAGGAATTTTATTGAGAATTTAATTTGAAGTCATCAGAGCTTCTCCCACATGTTATGTTTACGTCTGATTCTTGCAAAATTGCATTCATCATTTTTTTAGTTTGGTTTTTATGTTCCGCAACTCCATTAGATTCAGGTGAATAAGGAGCAATTTTTTGATGAATGATTCAATGTTCTCTACAAAAAGCATTAGAATGTCCATCATATTTACCACATTCATCACTTTCAACTATTTTAATAGTTTTATGTAAGATCCTCGAATTGAAGATTACAGATTTTTTGAGATATTATTTGACTCGGTTATTGAATTAAAATCCAAAACTGTTACAATTAAAAAAAAATTATAGCAACAACTCGAAATTGTTAAGAGTCCACAACCCACGGCCCACGAACCACGAGCAAGCGAGCGGCGACAGTGGAAAACACGTGGGTTCTTTGGTTCTCCTCTCACTCATGTATCAATTTAAATTTAGCTGTTTTGTTCTACTATATATACTAGTTAAAAAGTTAAATATAAACAATAACTTTATTTTTATCTTGATGAATCTTATTTTAGTGTCCATTTTGCATTCACATTTATATCATATTATAAGATCAATCACTTTATTATATATGATCTAAAAAATTTGGTCCAACAATGCCTTCACTCGAGCATCAGTCTGGATCACAATCGGCAATGAGAAATCAGAGAGTGCTAACGTTGGAGTATGCGAGAGCCTGTCAATGGCCGAGCGATCAACCCCTAATCACAGACAAACTTCCAATAATGACATGTGAGTCCCAAAAATCCCTTAGATCTTTCATAGAAGTCGGCTTTAGACAATCAAGCATCGCTACAATCTTTGTTATGTCCACCTTAACTCCCTCTCGTGAGATTATATGGTCAAGAGCCAGACTCAAATTTCTTGAATTTAACTGGTAATTTATGGTGTCTGGGCAATACAAAGATCTCACGAACATGTTGCATGTGCTCCTGCCAAGACACGTTAAAGACGATAATATCATCGAAAAAAAAGTACTAACTTTTATCAGTAACAGAGAAGTGTAAGAACCCTAAAAGCTCGAGTTTGAGCAAGTTTTATTTTTTTGACAGGAAGTTGAATTTCATTTAATGAGCACAATGAGAAAGTTTATAGATATTACAAAAACAAAAAACTAATAACCAGAACGTTTCCTTTGCCATAAAAAGAAGCAAGGACAAACCTAAAATTGAACAAGAAGAAACTACTCATATATTAGCCAAATTTGCAATAGGTCACCAAAAAGTTTCTCCTCTTCTTTTTGGCAAGGATTGTGTATCGAATCAGTCGGTCAATTTTTTTTAAACATGGCCTGTTAATGCCATTCAAGGACTTGCGGCAACATGGTTATGGAGCCTGTTAATGCCAAATCCCATACATCGAGAAAGTTTTCCAAGTGGATTACTAAGAAAATGTTATGAATGTCCTGAAATCATCCTAATATATTTGTACTTACTTTGATGAAGTCGTGAAGCCGAATGGTTCGCAATCATATAATATTAGGTGGTTGTAGTGTTTTGCTAGAAACCAATTACAATCTATGGATTGAAAATTCATTGCTAGTATTATATGATCCTATATGGTCACACACTTAAGCAACTAGATCAATTTCTATTGGATTCAATAATGGATATAATTATATGTGATATAGTTATAAGCTCATTTGTATGTGAATAAGAATTAAACTAGTTATTATTGGGTCAAGCCCAAAATAACCTAATGATTAGGGTTCAAATGTGGTGTCATATAAAAGTGCATTGTGATGTCTTTATTCACTGCAACTAAGAAAAATGGACAGACAAGCAATCCTAATAGAGAAAGAGACAAAGAGTTTGTCTCTGGTTTGAAATTTGATCTCTACGGCACTAGCGTCTTGTTGTGATCTAGTTGTGTATGTATTGATACTAGTAGAGACACAACATTTGGAGTGATTTACCACATCAGTTTCTATCATTCTTCATTCCGCTTCAAAGTTTTCAGAAATATCCAGGTATATTCAAGATCCTAAAAATAACCTTAATTTCAGTATTTACTTGATCCTGGCATGTGAATTCATGTGAATTCATAAACTATGTTTGTAAACTGTTATGAAAATAACATGAAATTCCAGCAGAAGAGCCTCGGAAATGCAAGACGTAGGGTTTCCTCATTGAAACGTAAACTAGTAAATTTGCATAAACTAGTAGTTACATTTTGAAGTATATATTTCATACGCAAACGAGTGATCTTGATAGTTGAATGAAGAGAGAAACTTCATAAACCTTAAAACGGCTTCGGACTTTCTAAGCGTCTCACGATGAAAAATAGAAAAACAATTACAAACAATCTAAATTGAACAAAAAGTACGGGAATTTCGACTTGAGTAATTATTTTGAAACTAAGTACATAATTTCTTGTAGATTAGTGAAAATTATTCATAGAAACTAAAAATAATTAAAGGACAAATAAGGTAAGAGTCTCCACCGGTTAAGAATCTCAACCCCATAAATAATCAAATGCAGCAGAATTAATGGCCTTAGAGAACTCCTGAAAATTAATCCGGCCGTCTCCATCGTTATCAGCCTCCTTAATCATCCCCGTCAATTCCGCCACCGTTAAGGCATGGCCAAGCTTAGCCATGGAATGAGCCAATTCCGCCGCAGTGATAAACCCATTACCATCAGTATCGAATATTCTGAACAACCGGAGAAGTTGCTCCTCCGTGTAAGGAGCCGTCGTTTTCTCCTCTGAAAGAAGCTCCGGCGAGACCAAAGCCACGAACTCCGTGAATTCAACGAGTCCGTTGCTTATAGTGTCGGCTTTGTCGATTAGTGTCTCGAATTGGTCTGGACTCGGTTTAAGCCCGAGTGCTCGGAGAAGTGATCGGAGCTCGAGCTGTGTTAATCTTCCGTCTTTGTTTCGATCGAATGACCGGAAAATCTCACGGAGCTCATTGATTTGCTCATCGTCTAACTTCTTGGAGACTCTGTGACTCATAATCAGTTGCTTGATCTACACGTTTTTTATGTCTAATTTCGAAAAAACACAAACGGAAACTTTTTTGTGTTTTTATAGTAGATTAAGTTA
The DNA here is from genome assembly GCA_039880935.1 of Streptanthus diversifolius. Classification (NCBI taxonomy): domain Eukaryota; kingdom Viridiplantae; phylum Streptophyta; class Magnoliopsida; order Brassicales; family Brassicaceae; genus Streptanthus; species Streptanthus diversifolius. The sequence continues at coordinate 6,584,167 of JAXGFM010000003.1, read as the reverse complement.
TCAAAAAATCAAGAAATGTGATAGATGGATTTCAGATTTGGGAATAAGAAGAATCAACCGCAAAGATAAGGTCTTGTTCTTTGATTGCTGCTTTTTTGGTGGATCTTCCTTTTTACTAGGGCTCAAACTTAAACTTGTTTTAACCCAAAATGAAAAGAAAAAAATATCAATTTGCTTATATTTATTTAAATGCCGATAAAACGAAGACTTTAATGTTTGTTTGTTGAAATATATTTAATTAGTAGACAAAACACTTTATAAAATGTTATCTACTAAAACTTACCGCATAGTTTTTCATTTTAACTATATTTTTCAATCATGGTTGACCAATGTAAGTTGACTAAGATATCAAAAATATATGACATTTCCACAAAACATATGGATTAGTTTTTGAGTTCATTTCAATTAACATATACACTTATGTTTAGTAAAAAAAAAAACATTGTTACACTTACGTAAATATATATGATTCTCTACAATCATCTCTTCCATCATCGATCGTCTTCATTATTGTCCACATATTTCTCTCTTAAGTTATAGTTATCAAATTCTGTATGTAAGCATATGTTATCATATATACAGATCATACAAATTTACAAGATATCGAAGCAGTCGATCTAAGGCTATCTCTTTTGCACTCCTTTTTTTCAAGCCGATGCGCTTCTTAGCCGACTAATGCCGCTAAACTTAGCTGCCTTCTTCCTCTTTCAATATTTTTTGTTCACATATGTACATAGCTTTTCTAGCTTAGCTTCCTCTGGCAATACTTCATCCGATCCACATTATCCGCTATATTTCCTTCGTTTGCAAACGTTCTGTGTATTTATAATCTATTAGTGAAAAAATGTTTTTAACTTAATATAATTTCTTTAATAGTACAAAAAATAATTACTTTCAAGTTTTAATCCCACGGAACACTAAATCGAAGGATCTAATTGATTGATCTTTGACTATTGTGTACGAGTTTAGTAACTTGTGTGGTCAGGAGATGCGATGCCTTACTGAATTGTTTCTCTTTTATATAAAATATTAAGGAGGGGGTTCAGCTGATCCATGATCTTTAAAAGCTTTTGTTTACATGCTAAGTTTGTTAGTGCAAAATGGAAGATTTTTTTGATACATGTACAATTGACTCTTCTACTCAAAGTTCAAATCTTAATATTTGCACCCTACTCATTTAATAATTATGAGTTTATATTAATAATAACATTATTTTTTATTTAAATATTTTGGATTAAATACAAAAATTTATACCTAAACTGTCTAAAATTAATTTCAATAATACTATTTTTAAAAATGGACAATTATACTAAAAAACCAAAACAAAATCTAAATTAAGGAAATATGCCAAATCTTTTGAAATTAAAATTCTACACTTTTGTTGACGTAATTGACCCCTAAGTTATTTTAAAAACATTTATTATTTAAATTTGGTGATTAAAAAGGAAAAACTATTTTAGAATTAAATTTGGTGACTAAAAAAAGGAAAGTTGTTAAATCATGAATTTATAAAAGATTACGATCTAGATGTATGGTTATGATCCGCAGAGTATTACCATAAAACATTCCTGAAAAAGTTCAACGCAAACAATTAAATCTTAGATTGCGTGGTTATTTAGGTTACGATCCGCAAAGCATTCTCACATACCATTCCCAAAGAGCCATATCGCAATCAATTAAATCTTGTTGAATTCTCCTTAATAGAGAATAAGTAAGTTTCTGATTCATTGGTTTTAAAGGTTACGATCCGCAAAGCATTCCTGAAGAGCATATATGGACCAAATATAATATCTCGGCGAAAGTAATCACAAACAAAACATAAATTTCAACGGAGAAGAAACATAAAATATGGAGATCTTCATCAAAACATTGATTGGAAAACCATAACCCTTGAGGTTGAAAGCAGCGAAACCATCAAAATTGTCAAAGCCAAAATTGAGGTCTCTAATTCGAACTTCTCCTTTTTCTTCTAGGGTTTTTCTGGATTTGAGGATGGAATTATGGATTAGGGGTTGGATTTATAGATTTGGAATTCTGGAGAATAGAAGATTTAGATTTGTGATCTTTGTGAATTTGGTATCCTTCTTCGTTATTTATTTTTTTGTGATTCTTCTAAGCAGGACAAAGATGGAATTTCATCGGATCAACAGATGATGATATTCGATGGGAAGCAACTAAAAGTTGGTCAAACGCTTGCTGACTCTAACATTCAGAAAAATTCAAGTCTTCACTTGGTTTTGAGGCTTAGGGGTGGGATCCTGATCAAGATGGTAACTTTCACATGCAAAGAAATTGAGATTGATGTTGACCCAACTTATACTACTGATCAGATTAAGAAAGTGTTCAAGATAAAGAAGGTAACCAACCACTTCAACAAAGGTAAAAACTTACTTTTTTATTTACACAATACAAATGAGTTCCAACGTTTTCTATATATCTCTAATGGTAACATCTTACGTCTATTATAGGAATATATATCATACATATACAGTTTTCGGTGATTGGGTGTTGAAGACTAAATGGCATTTTTCAGTTGATCAAGCCAAAAGTAGCAAATTACTTATTTTAATGGATGATTTATCGTATTTGAAATTACTACTGATGGTGAAAAAGAAGAATACGAGTTATCACAGATTGATAATTAAGATATTCAACTGAGTTATCTATTACCTGAGATAATGCTGGAGAATATGCAAAATGAAACGCCTCATGTGTTTCTCAAAACGTAAATTTCCACTAAACGGTAAGTGGAAATTTTTCTACGAATTTGCAAATCAAATTCAGTCCGACTTTGAATCTCGATAAAAGATGAAGGCAAGAATAAAGGTAAAGATTCAATGGTCGATCAGTTATTTTCTACATATGGTGATAGCAGAGATCACATAGCTCACAACAATGATAATAAAGATGATGATGGTGATGAGAACAACATTATATCTTATATGGATGCATAAGAAATCAAAGTGGGTGAATTATTTGAGAATAAAGAGGTGTTGCAGTGGAACTTATAAATGCTTTCAGTGAAATATAAGTTTGGATGGAAAGTCTCGAAATCAGATACAAAAAAAAGCTTGTTGTTGTGTGTAAAAATGATGGGTGTTCGTGGAAGGTGCGGACAACAACAATGAATTAAATATCTGAGTATTTATGGATTAGAAAATATGTTAATGTGCATACATGTTCTGCTGAGAAAATAAGTTTTGCACAATGTCATATCACTTCAAAAGTTACAAGACAACTCATCATGAAACTTTTTGGTGGTATTAGTCAAGGATTGCGACCTAGAGATGTAGAGAAAACATTACTTAAAAAATTTTGGGTTAACACTAACTTATCACCAACTTTGGGAAGCTTTAGAACATGCTCGTCAATTGGTCAGAGGATCTCCAGAAAGTGGTTATGAGCAACTTCCCAAATACATCTACAAGATAAAGAAAGCAAATCCATATACAATTTGTGACTTAGAACTTGATAAAAAACATAGATTTAAATACCTATTTTTTCTCTTGGTGCATGTATTAAAGGATTTAAACATAATCGTAGATAACAATAATCAATACATAAGCACAAGCTCACAATACTATAATCATTTCTTCTTTCTACGGACCTTGCTACATTTGCGAACTACAGGTGCCACTGAACTACTTGACTCTATCTGATTTTTTTCACCGGTAGGTTCATATTGTTGCTCTATCTTCACTTGCTTCTCAAGTTCACTTATCTTCTTGTTTATTCCCTCAACTTTGGAGCTCAGTGTATCAAAATCATTAGTTATTTCTCTGTGAAGCTTCGCAATGCAAGAGTCAAAATGCGTTCGAGTAATTATCTCGTCTGTTTCAGACAATTCCTCTACATCTTGAACTTTTAAAATCTTCCTCTTCTTTACTCGACTAGACGATCCTTTCTTCAAACCATGACCATCCCATATGCTTTTTTCAAATATAGTATCAGATAATATCCGACGATAAAGGTTGCTAACCAATGGGTCTTCTACCTCATCTTCCCATTTTGGTTCTATGACATTTGTTGGGTACACATTACCAAGAAAATGATTGACATCAACCTACAAATTACAAACATGTTTGTTAAGAACAAACTATAAACTTGAACTCAACTATATATGCGATTGACATAACCCTTAAGTATCTTATCTATGTTTTCCTCGATACTTAAAAAGTCAATCCTTGCTCTAGATCCCTTCCACTTTAACACTAAACATTCATGAAAAGCACCTTCTGCATGAGCTTTGACCTTTTTACCAATAAACAGAACCGCCTCAATCCCCAGATTTGAAGCACTTAGCGAAACCATTGATAACATAGGATTACCCAAATCATTTCTTATCTCATGAACTGAAGCAATTAGGACCTCAAAAGTAGTCCTACCCCATGGATACCTCTCGAACCTATCAATATTTCTAACAAGGTCATTCCTTATCTCATGAACTGAAGCAATTGACTTGATTTCTTTTAAGCCATCAAAATTCCACCCAATATCAACAGATATGCTAGTCTAATCCGATCTTCATAATCCCATTCACTACGTGCCGAAGCTATTTCTTCTAAATATAGTAAAGATGGATAACGTTTTGACTTCAACATCCTAGTCCACCTACTTGTAACTTCTTATCCATCTTCTATATCATCAGTGGGATAATTATCACATGAGAGTCCAGTTATATATCCAAACTCTTCCAGTGAAAAATGAATCGGTTACCCACCAAAAAGAGACCATACTTTCGTTTTATTACCAACTTTTTGTAAGAATGAAGTGAACATGTGTACATGACCAAATAAACAGTTGTCTCTCGCTAACCGATAAAAAGACCCAAACGGAGATGCCTTAATATAATCTAACTCCTTAAAATACCTATCCCACTTATCGCCAAAGAGATTGAGATTAGAGTAGTAGTTGATATGGTTACTGAGTAGAGGCTCCGTTCTCGGTTCGTAAAGTTTCCTTGGTAAGCCGAAACCGTCTTCACTAGAAGTAGACATCTCCCGTTGAAACAGAATGGCGACGAAATTGCTTAGACACAGTTCAGATGAAAACAGCGGTGAAGAATGGGAAACGCTTGTCGACGAAATCAGACCAAGAAGTCGATTTGGAGAAAAAATCAAAGGAGGAAAAAAATTATAGAGAACTGATTTAGGGTTAATGGTTTTGAGTTCTCCGCCAATTTTAATATTTTCTCATAAAACACTTAAAGGTTAAATCGACATTTCAATCTTCAAAAAACCTATTATTTTAATTATATAACATATGACATACATTTTAATTTTGCTATTAAACTGGGCCTATTGTAAGAATCATGTGGCATAATGGTAGTCACTCTATGCATTCATTACACCAGGTCTGGGGTTCGAACCCAGCACTCCGCATGTTATTGGAGATATTAAAGCCACTAGGCAATGTTGACAAAAAAAAAAAAAAAACTGGGCCTATTTTAATAATTCTCCCTTTCAAAAATAAATTACTTTTAACATTACAACAAAATTATATTAGTATTGATCCCAGTAAAAAAATTCTAACTCTGCCAATGATATCTAAAATAATGTTAAACTTCCTGATCTGTAACACCTTAATCATAAAATTATGTCCAGTTTCCTTGTGTATAACTTGTTAAATGTAAAAGTTTCTCTTCAAAAATATCTCGGATCCAATAATGTTGAATATATTGATGTGCTTCAACCAGGAGTGGAAGGTTAGATTCTTTGCTAGGTGAATAGAAGTTTGGTTATCACATGACATGATACACTTATCTTGTTTTACTCCCAGCACAAGCAAGAAGTACTTCATCCATAAAATCTGCTTGCACGGTTATAGATGTGATGTACTCTGACTTCAATGGTAGCCAATGAAACACACTTCTATAGCTTCGCTTTCTCAGTAAATATAGTAACTTACCCTGAAGTTGATTTCTAAAAATATATCTAGTCTATATCGTTATACCCCTTCAGCTCAAGCTTTCCATTAGCAAAGAATAGGCAGCTTTTAGTTGTGCCTCGTAGGAAGATCTATTTCACTGCTTTTTAATGTTCCTTTCCTAGATTGGCTAGGAAGGGATTCACAACTCCAACTGCATAGGCGATATCTGGCCTTATACATTATGGCATACATTAGACTGCCTATACTAATGCATAATGAGTAGTCTTCATTTGCTCCTTTTCTTTCTCACTTGTTGGACTTTACTTCGAACTTCGCTTGAATTGTCCTGGAACCGGAATTAATACTTACTGGTTTTTTCTTATGCATGTTAAATCTCTCAAACACCTTTTCAACAAATCATTTTTGGTATAGCCATAACAACTTTTCAGATTTATCAAGAGTGATCTTTATCCCAAGAATCTGTCTTGCTAGCCCCAAGTTTTTCATGGCAAACCACTTGCTCAGATCGTCATTTAGAGCGGTCATGTCTTACAATCAACATATATTATCAACAAAGTAGAAGTATAAGAGAGGTAAGTCCTAACTCTCAGGCAAGAACTCAATGACATTTAAGCTTCTGTCCGTTTTGTGATCTCCACTCCACACGTGAGTCCAATATGGAGAAAAGTTTCAAACTTGAGTTTGTTTCGATCATTTTCGAGAGCTCTTCTGCTCCTTTTGACCCAATTGAGTCTTCCCAAATCTTTAATTCCTCTAACGAATCATTAACTTGGAGAGCCGACCCTAAGCGTAGCTCCTCTGCATCCAATCCTCGAGTCTAAGAACATTATCTCTTTCATCGAACTGTTTTTTAGCTTCGCTCATGGCTCACTGAAACTTTTTTTCTTCTAATGATGTCGCTAAAGAGGGAAAGTCAAATTGGAAGGGGAGAATTTATTTTCTTTATTGGTATTTCCTTGCAAATTTAATACAGTGCACATTACACAGCAATGAAAATGCTGGATCACTTTTATTTTTACATCTTCCTTTTTTCTAAACGTAAAACTTTTATTTTTACTAAAATTGGGGTGTTCTACATACATACATTACATACATATTAATAAAAAAAAACTGGGGTGTTCTAGAAAATACATAAAGTACGATAGATGTGGGGCAATTTGTAAATACTAAAAGATCTAGGCCGTTTATATAATTACAGAAATATACGGGTTTACCTGTAAATAAGGAAAGATAAGGGGTAATTTTGTAAATAACAAAAGATGTTGGGTATTTAAGTAATTAACAAAAGATATGTGTTATTACGGTAAATAGGCAAAGCTGTGGGGCAATATGTAAATACCGAAAGATATGGGATGTTTCTGTAATTACGGAAAAGATATGGGGTTTCCGGTAAATATGGAAAGATGTTCGGATAATTTATGGGTTTTCTTGTAATTAAAGTAAAGTCGTGGGGCAATATGGTAAATACCGAAAGATATAGGCTGTTTCTGTAATTACTGAAAGATTTGGGGTCTTCCAGTAAATACAGAAAGATGTGGGGAAATTTGATAAATATGGTGTTCCTGTAATTATTGAAAGATATGGGGTTTACGGTAAATATGGAAAGATGTGTGGTAATTTTGTAAATACCCAGAGATATGTGGCATTTCAGTAAATATATAATATATGGGGTTTTGTAAATAAGAAAAAATGTGGGTAATTTTGTAAATACCGAAAGATATGGGGTGATTCTGTAATTACTGAAAGATATGGGTTTTGTTGGTAAATAAGGAAAGATGCGGGGTACTTTTGTAAATAACCTAAGAAGTGGAGCATTTCAGTAATTATGGAAAGATCTGGGGTTTTCTTGTAAATACAGAAAGATGTGAGGCAAAATGGTAAATACACGAAGATATGGGGTTTCCGGTAAATATGGAAAGATATGGTGTAATTTTTTAATATCCAAAGATATGGGCATTTCAGTAAATAGCAAAAGATATGGGGTTTTATTGTAAGTAAAGAAAGTTGTGAGACAACTTGGTAAATAGTTAAAGATATGGGGCGTTTCTGTAATTACTAAAAGATATGTGTTTTCTGATAATTAAGGAAAGATGTGGGGCAATTTGGTAAATAACCAAAGATGTGGGGCATTCCGGTAAATATGTAAAAGATGTGTGTCAATTTGGTAAATATTAATAAGATATGAGGCTTTTATATAATTACTGATTGATATGGGGTTTTCCAGTAAATAAGGAAAGATGTGGGACAATTTGGTACCAGAGCCCGTTCCAAAGTTTCTCTCGTTACCATTGTTATCATTAATAACAAAAGAAGAAGGAAGTTTGTTGTTTCCAATCGACACATTCAAGTTTCAGCTGGGATTTGCAGCGTCGGTTCAGTTGGGTCCTAATGGAGAGTTGTAACGGTTTGGAGAAGCGCCGTTGAAGTAAGGGTTGCTCGGGATCCGGTTAAACCCAAATGTAGAAGTTGTTCCATTATAAGCTTGGATTCAAATTCAAACTCAACTCATGATTCAAACCGAGGCCATAACCAGAAACTGGATTTCTACCGCTACCAATAATAGGACTAAACCGGCCACCAACAGAGCCTGTTATAATAACCAGAGGAGAGCAAAGTTGTTGAAGTATTATTAGCAGACATCCTATTAGAGCTGCCTCCGTAGCTGCTACCATAGCTAGCACAACCAGGAAGAGGGCTTCGGGAGTTAGAAACGGGAGAAACCTCCTTAGGAACGGCTCTTTTGACCTCGATTAGTTTCCCATTGGGCTCATGGAAGGTCTTGTGGAGAACCCTATCAACTGCGTCATCTGAATCAAAAGTAATGAAGGTTTCTTATGTTGCTTTCAGGAGACCGTAGCCCTAATTGTTGAAGACAAACATGATTTCAAAGACTTAAAAAAAAACAAGTATTGTTCTGGCATGAAAGATCTGTTAATTGCAACTGTATTTTTTCTTGTAATAAATATGAGAAGATAGTTGACCTGATTTTTAGCTTGACTCATTATCTAAGGGCTGGGCATAATTACTTATTGCACCCGCTACTTGCCTCTTATCCCGCTTGAAAAAGCAAATATTTGCTATGATTAAATTCGATAACAAATAATCAAATTTTATTATGAAAGAGTTATAGAAAAAATCTTTAAAAAATCTAAATTAATAAAATAGGTCATATTATAAAAATTAAGAATATACTTATTTTGAAATAATTAGCAGTAATTAATAAAAATTACAAACATAGAAAATATATGTTTTTAATTTTTAAGATAAATAAAAATATTTTTTAGAATATCAGATCATTTAGAAACATAAACAAATACCAAGTCTTTCTTAGCATATCATATAATTAAAAACATAAACAAATATCAAATATTTCTTACGATCTAGAAATTCTACATAGAAGAAAGTATGTACACTATTTGACTGATATTCCCGCAAATTTTTTATGTAAAGCTTTTAGGTAAAGTTATAATGTAAAGTTAATTCTACATAGTTATACGCAGATCATAATGTAGGATTGTTCTAAAAAGTTTTCGCAAGAAGTTGTTCCGTAAAATTATTGAGCAGATCTAGTCTAGTATAGTTATTACATATATAGTTGTGCCGATAGGTCTTTTTGCAGAGTTATCTGGCAAAGTTACTCACAAACAGTTATTCTCTAGAAATATAGCTGTTTTGTAAAGTTTCCGAGAAACTTATTAAGAAAATTTATTTTCATATAGTTATATAATGCTACATTGTTTGGTTAACTTCTCCTGCATATTTATTCTCAAACTTATTTACCATTTCGGAAATTTATTACTTTGTATAGTTGTTCTAAAAAAAATTATGCATGGTTATTCTGCAAAGTTACTTCTACATAGTTATTCCTTAATATATAGATATTTTGAAAACTTTTTTCATCAGTTATTACATAATATGTTTGTTTGGTAGACTTTTCGTGTATAGTTATATTGAAAATTTATTTAGCAGATTTTTTATAATAGTTTTTTGGGAGAAAGTTATTCAACATAATTTCTAATTGAATTTTTACACATATACAGTTTTTGGTGATTGGATGTTGAAGAATAAATGGCACTTTTAAGTTGATCAAGCCAAATGTAGCAAATTACTTATTTTAATGAATAATTTTATAGTATTCAGGATTACTACATATGGTTAAACAAGAATATGAGGCCGATAATTCAGATATTCAACTGAACTATCTATTGCCTGAGATGATGTTGGAGAATATGCAAAATGATACAACTGATGTGTTTCTGACAAATGATCGGCAAGTGAGAAGTTTTGTTCAAATTTGCAAATCTAATTCCGTCCAACTTTGCATTTCGGTAAAAGATAATGGCCAAAAGAACAGTAAAACTTCAATTGTTGATCAGTTATTTTTTATAAGTGTGATGGAAAAGATCACATAGCTCACAATAATGACAATAAATATGGTGATGATAAAAAAGAACAACATTTTATCTTATATGGATCAACAAAAAATTAAAGTGGGTGAATTCTATGAGAGCAAAGATCAGTTGTAAGGAAATTATGGATGCTTTCAGTGAAATATAAGTTTGGATAGAAAGTATCAAAATCAGATATAAAAGCTTGTTGTTGTGTGTAAAAACGATGGGTGCTTGTGGAAGGTGCAACAACAATGGATGAAACATCTGAGTATTTCTGGATTAAAAAAATATGTTAATGTGCATACAAGTTCTGTTGAGGATAGAACAATGGATGGGTGCTTGTGGAAGGTGCAACAACAATGGATGAAACATCTGAGTATTTCTGGATTAAAAAAATATGTTAATGTGCATACAAGTTCTGTTGAGGATAGAAGTTTTGAACAAGGGAACATCACTTCAAAAGTTGTAGGACAACTCGTCTTGAATCTTTTTGGTGGTATTAGTCAAGGATTGCGACCTACAGATTTAGAGAAATCATTACTTAAAAAAAATTGGGTTAACACTAACATATCACCAACTTTGGAAAGATTTGAAACATGCACATGAATTTCTTAGAGGTTCTCATGGGAGTGGTTATGAACAATTCCCCAAATACATCTAGAAGATAAAAAAGCAAATTTTGGTACGGTTTGTAACTTAGAACTTGATAAAAACATAGGTTTAAGTACCAATTTTTTCTCTTGGTGTATGTTTTAAGAATTTGAATTTATAACAAAAGTAATTGCGGTGGATGGAGCATTTCTCATGTTAAAACTTTTCTTCTATTCACATTCTTTCTTAATGAAAATCCGATGATCGAAAGTGAATTGGGATTGATCAAACTCAAGAATCAAAGAACAGAAATGAAAGAAATAAAAATACACGATTTTGTTTATCTGGAGTTCACTGCACTTCCAATATGTGAAGCCGCTATACTCTCTGAGGCTTGGCTCATGCCAAACTTCCCTTATACCTGCTCTAAGCTGAGCTATGAGTTATAAGATAATTGCCACAAACTTCAAACGATTCACCTGCAACTCAACTTTGATCAACTTATGTAACACGATCACTTGAACAAACTTGTACCGAATACTCTCAATACCTCATTCCCTGAATAATTTTTCAGATTTTCAAACTGTATTTCCCTAAGTAAACCCACTTAGCCTTTTATAACTTAGATTCAAATCTTTCTCACATTTTCTTGATTCTAAGAAACGCAAGAGCTTCCCTAAAATTTCCCAATGGCAAAATCTTCGTTAGTATGTCGCTGGGTTATACTTCGTAGCAATCTTCACTACCTTTACAAATTCTAGCCGAATCAAGTCACAAATGAAGTGTTACTTTACCGCCATATGCTTGGTGCGTTCGTGGAAAACAGTGTTCTTAGCAAGAGGTATAACACTTTGCGAATCACAATGGATGGTAACTGCTCCTTGTTTGAAACCAATTTCGTTCATGAAACCTTTAAGCCACAATACTTCCTTTGAAGCTTCTGTCAAAGCAATATATTCAGCTTCTGTGGTTGACAAATCTACGACTTTCTGCAGATCAGACTTCCAGCTGATTATGTTACCCCCTGCGGTGAAAAAATTCATGTAATCAATCTTCGTATGTTTAGATCTGCTAGCTAAACGGAGTCACAGAAACCTTCTGTCTCAAAGTTGCCTCCACTTGTATAACACAACTTTATATCATTTATTTCCTGAATATAGTGCATTATCCACTTTACAGCCAACCAATGGTCCTTGAGAGGTCTGCTCATGAACCTACAGACCATTCCAACTGCATATGCAAGGTCGACGTGGAGGAAAGCAGTCTTCACATCCATCTGCTCTAGCTCCATGTTGTGGTGTGTAACTGTAGACAATAAAAACCTAATAAAGACATGTTTTGCAACAACTGAGAATATATTTTGATAGTCAATACCCTTCTTTTGTGAGTAACCTTTGGCCACTAGTCTGGCTTTGAATATAGGGGCTTTTACACCAGTTATTTTATGGATAGATTTTATAATCATATAACCTGATTGGAGATTTAATGTTTCTTAGGTATCTATCTCGGGCTAGCTGATAGCCACTCAAGTCTTCTCCACCTCCATCCTCAGTGGTATTACCATCGTGGTAAGTTTCACTTGCATTGTCATCGTATGTGACTTCTCCACCTTAAGCATAATTGTCTTCAGTATTGGTATCTTCTGCAATATCATAGCTCAAGGAAGTATTAGTAATATCATATGTGCTTTCATTTGCCATACCTGGATCTTCTTTTTTATTTGAATTCTTAAATAAAGTTTGTTCTCTGAAGATCACGTTGCGGCTAACAACACATTTGTTTTTTTCGGAAGCCAAATCTTGAACCCCTTTACTCTTTTGGGGTAACCAGTGAAGAAACCACGATTTGCTCTTGAATTTAGCTTGTCGTCGTTTGTATGGACATAGGCGAGACAACCAAACTTTCAGATGTTGTTTAGACTTGGAATTGTAGATGTCCGTCTCCTCTAGAATTTTGAAATCTATTGTAGAATTTGGAGAACAGTTGAGGAGATGAACTACAATGACAGATGTTTCTGCCCAAAAATCTTTGTCAAATCCGTTTTCACTCAACATGCTCCAGACATTGTTCATCATGGTGCAATTTAATTGCTCAGAAACCTTGTTTTGTTGCGGTGTATATGAGAATGTTTTGTGTCTGATCACACCTTCTACTTACAAAGCTGATCAGGTTTCTAATTTATATCATGTTTAAGTTATGCATGGTTTCTTTTTTAAGTTAAATGAGCATTTAGAGTCTTGACCGGGCAGTGAGGTAATGTGTTGTTGAGTTTCCGTCCCGGGTATGGAACCTCGGACGAGGATGAATGGGTTGATGTTGAGGTTAATTTGGGTACGATTCTTGTTCACTTGGACTTTCAGAATATATTCGAAGGTTCGGATGGATGGGGATCATGCCATCATAGCGTCTTTCGGTTCAGGAGGATCGGGGGCGTTACAAGTTGGTATCACCTCAAGTTACAAAACTCTATGCTATTATCGGTTCTAATTCTTTTAAATTTCCTTTCTGATTGAGTTTCAGCCATCCGTTTCCATTCCTTAAACTTCTCGAATGCTTCATCTTTAGTATTTAGAAAGTATATCCACGCCTTGTGAGACCAATCATCTATGAACGTAATTGCCAATGCTGAGAGGCACATTCGGTGAATCCCATAAGTCAGAGTGTGCAAAATCGAGTTTGGCCTTTGTGACATGTTTTGCATCTTCGAAACTCAATCTTTGAGTATTGTCGAGAACACAGTCTTCATAAAATATGTTGTCTTCTAACTTCTCCTTGTCAGTGCATCTCTTCTGAGCCAGGACTTTGAGAGCTTTATAACCAGCGTGTCCCATTCGACTATGCCACAATTTTGTGTAATTTTTTTCAGACAGTTTCCTATTTTCATTTCTGCAGTGTTGCAGATCCCTGCAACGATTGTGTGGCCTTGCAGGAGATAAAGTGTGACTGAATCCTTCCTGCTTCCTTTCATAATCACCAAGCAACCTTTCAATATCTTAAGCACACCTTTTGACCCTTTTAAATTGCATCCTTTAGCTTCTAAAGTTCCTAATGAGATTAAGTTTCGGCCTATTACAGGCATATATCTTACTTCACTTAAAAGAAAGGTTGTGCCATCGGGATTTTGGAACTTTATTAAGTATATTCCCTTAACCGCGAAGTATAAGTTGTTCACCACTCTTACTCTACCTGTCTCCACCTCTTTTAATTCCAAAAAAAAATCTCCTTACATGATGTCATATGAAAAGAGCATCTGGAATCAAGTCCCCACTCTTCTTTGTCTGCACTTACTTGAAACAAATTCACCTCATATGTGAGTAAACCAGCTAAGTTTTGTGTATCGTCTCTAGCAATTGAGACTTCTCCTTTTTCATGAGACTGAGACTTCCCTTTATTCCTATATAACCATTTGTCGTCCTGGGCACGGGTACCCGCTACCCGGCCCGTACCCGGCCCGTTTTAACGGGTACTTGATATTAACGGGGCAAGTAACAAGCCATATAAGTGTATTACCCGCAGCTTCGGGTCAAGTATCAAGTAACCCACAAAAATTCGTTACCCGGCCCGTTAGTACCCGTTACCCGCTAATAAGGCGATTGTGTTTGTGTGGTTAGGGCCTTTAGAGTTTAGGCCCAATAGAAAAATATACATGTTGCCCAATTTCTTCGAATAGGCCCAATCCCATTCTGCGACGAATACCCTAGAGCCGCCTCGCGAATTCACTTTGTCGTTTCATCTTTTTTTTTTCATCTCTCTCTCTCTCTCTTTCTCTCGGATGATTTTTTCGCCGATTCGTTCGATCCCCATCTTTCTAAGTTTGCATGTTAAATCTCTCTATTTCCTCTCATCTTTTCGCGTTCTAGACTCTGGACTATCGCGTATCGGTATCGCCGAAGAGATTTTTCCAAAATCGTAAGTTATCAAAACCCTAGATCTGATTTTCAAAAAAAAATTTGGGGGTTTTCAAGTTTTAGGCTTAGGAGTGTTTTATATGATTGAATATATAGTATTTCGTGTTCGATTGTTGTTGCATGTTCGATTTTTGGCAATTTTTTTTTAAACCCTAATTTTGATTTTTGAATTTTTGATTTGGGGCTTTTAATTGTATATGAATATTTGATAGATTTGGTGGTCAATTAATAATTTGATTGTTTGAATTCGGCCAATTTTTTTTTGAAACCCTAATTTTGATTTATGAATTTTTGATTTGGGGGTTTTGATTAAATATGAATATTTGATAGATTTGGTGTTAGATTATTATTTTGATTAGTTTAATTTGTTAAAACCCAGAGATTTGCTCGCTAACTCCAAGAACAGTTGAGGCATTAATTTGTACTCAAGATTGGATTAGAAGTGACTATGAACAAGTGTCTTTGGAGGATCAATTCCGCCAGTTGGAGATTTTAGAAGACGGTAAGTTTTGGTTTTTGTCTTTGTGATTTTACTTCTTAATAGTTAACTAGTAACAATTCGACTTGGCTTCAATTAGAGGTTGCCACTTCAAATGAGTATGGAGCTTTGGGGAAAGGAGTCAGCTTAAGTTTGGAGGAAGAAGAATGAAGGTATGCATTCTAACTTTAGTTATTAGTTGATTGTTTGAGACAATGATTGATTGTTTGATTTGTACATGTGTAGGTTTCTCTCTTCACGGTTGATGCCTGATCGTTGTTACTTGATACATGTTAAGTTGTTACATGAGAATGTGTAAGTTGTAGTCTTGTAGTCTTGTAAGTTGTAAGTTGTAAGGACGACTAAACAGGTATGTGTGACTGTGTGTTACATTTGTAAGATTAGAATAGAGACTTGATAGTTGCAAGACAAGTTGTAATGTACTAATGTTGTATGTTTCAGTTTCCCGCATGTATGATTTGGTTTTCAATTTGATAAAAAACAGGTTAACATGTACATGTGTATTTACGGGTACTTGAAGCGGGTACTTGCCATTTCAAATACCCGTATCAACGGGTACCTAAAAATACGGGTACCAGTTACGGGCCAAGTAACCCGCGGGTAACGAATTTTTAGACGGGTACTTAAAATTTCGGGTACTCGTATTATCGGGTATCAAGTACAAGTCAAAAAACATATACCCGTTACAAAATGGGTCGGGTATCAAGTAGCAGTTTAAGGCCGGGTACCCGACCCGTGCCCAGGCCTAACCATTTGTAACACTGCTTTTTGAAATAGCCTTCTTTACCACAAATCCAACACACCTTCTTCCTCTCAACAGATTTTGATCTTGATATATTGTTGTTGTGATTATTGAAATTGAAGCTTCGTGATTCAGATCTTACTCTAACATAGTATCCTTCTCAACTTCCCCTTACACTCAGGTTATTCTTGGTTTCCTTTTCTTTGGACCTAGCTGAACTCGCTATGTCTCAAGCTTTAGCACATTCCGACTATACTTCAATGTCTCCTTGAGATGGTCATATCTTTGAGGCAAAGCGTTTAACACTAACACAGCTTGGACTTCCTCTGGTACTATTATGCTTAAGTGGCTCAATTCCCGGATGATTTTAAAAAAAAATCATTTATATTTTCATTGACGGTTATATGATCTTTCATTCTGAAACCATATAGCTCAATATGAGCATGAACTCGATTTGGAAGAATTTTAGTCATGTACAATGCTTCAAGCAATGCCCAAGTCTCAGCCGAGGCTTCACATTCTTTGATTTTACGGAGAACATGGTCTCTAACGCTGAGAAAGATTGTGTTCTTCACTTTATCACATCGTTCAAGCCTTGCTTGAGCTTCTTCGAGTTTATTCTTGATCTTATCAGGATCTTTTACTTATTCTTTTTCATCATCTGATTCCGATGAAGGCGCTTTCAGCACAAGAACATCTTTGAGTCCTGATACGCTTAGATACGTGTACATCATCTGCTTCCACATCGAAAAATCACCATCTCCGTCGAACCTCTTAATATCCACCTTTGCACTCGCCATTCTTCTGACTGATTCTCGATCAGATCTTTTTTAATTCTTCTTTCAATGCTGCTCTGATACCAATTTGTTAAAAAAATTCTTCTATTCACCTTTTTCCTTAATGATACTCTAATGATCGAAAGTGAATCGGGATTGACTGAACTCAAGAATTGAAGAACATAAATGAAAGAAAGAAGAACACACAATTTTGTTTACCCGAAGTTCACACTTCTAATACGTGAAGCCGATATACTCTTCGGGGCTTGGCTCACGCCAAACTTCTTTTGTACCTGCTCTAATCCGAGCTCTGAGTTACAAGATGATTGACTCAATATTTGACTCGTCGAGAGATCACAAAGCTCTGATCTTAACAACGATAACAAACTCTGTTTCTTACTCGCTTTTATAACTAATACACGGTACAACACAGCAATTAACATCATCTGAAATTGTTTGAATTTATTTTAAGGATAATATCTTACTTGCAACTACTCAAGATGGAAATAAGATCATATATCCTATTGAATTTGGAATTGTTGATTCATAAAATGATGCTGCTTGGGAATGGTTTTTCTCTGGTCCAAAATCAGTTATCCCTGATCATCCTGACTTAGTGTTTAACTCAGACCGACTTACTTATGTTGCAAAAGATATTACAAAGGTGTATTCATCCGCTAATCATGGGATATGCTTCTTCCACCTTTATAAAAATTATCACCACCAAATTTTTTGTCTCTATTTGAATTTTTCTTTCACATTTTTTAGTATATATAATCTATGAATCGGAGGTTTTGTTTTTAAATCTTCGTAAAATCTTCTACAGAACTTAGTGATTTGACTATATATATATATGTTCGGTTATCTCAAAGGCACTCTATGTGGTGGATAGAAAAAAAATTGGGTGGAAAGTTGAGCTTGTTTCCACTACAAGAAAAAGACCTCATACCCGACGGCCACAATCTTTGTGATTCGTCAGAAATTGATGATTTCCGATGACTTTCCAAGAAATGGCAAATCGTCAGAGTTTGAGTCGTTGGAAAGTTACTAACAGATCATATTCTCGGTACGTTATCAATAACATATGTATGGAATTTATTGGTATTTTCTGAGATCAAAGTTATGAAAAAATTCATCATCGCAAAGTCGTCGGCTGTTTCTTTTATGTTTATGGGAATTTGTTGAACAACAACCCTAACAATGCAATTAAAATGTCTTATTAACGTCATAATTCACAATCTAATCTCTCAAAGTTCTTTGTCGGCATCACGTGTCTTCACTTTTATCCTGCTAATTTTTTATTTTTTTACCCTGTTTTGGGTTCGATTGTTTTCTTTGTACAGTTGTTAAATCTTCCATGTTTTGAGCAATCAGTAATCCATCCTTTTAAGAAAAAAACAAAAAAAAATTCCATAAATTTTGAACTACTATAATGAGAATATCAAGCATAATGGAAATAAAAAAAAAAAAAAAAAAAAGAGTGAAGATAGTGTTCTAGAATCTAAAACTGGTTTATTCGTTGATAGATAAGTATACGAATATATATACATAGTGAGATGTAGTTATGGTTGATTACAAGAGATATTTGAGAATAATGAAAATTGAGCAGTTACAACGATTATAAGAGTAATGTGAGGAGTGATTATGGTGATATGATATAACTAAGTAAATGAGATTATACTCATACCTTAAACATTGTTACCTTCTTCGAGTGTTTGGGGATTAAAAAGGAACGATAATTTAGAAATTAATTGGTAAGAAATTGTGGCTTGTTCTTTATAATAGGATGTACCAAGAGACATGTTTATTGGTTTTTCCTTAGAAACGAAAGCACCAAAATTTTAACCGAGAGTTTCAAGAGTTCAAAGTATTTACGCAGCAAACACAATTTCAGGTTCTGAGAATATACCGATAATATAGTCAAGTTTTATGAGCTCTTTCTGATAACAAGCAGTCGTCCGTAATTTTTGACAAACTTCCATCGATTTTGTGACAATGGTCATTGTTGGTATCTCCATGGAAACCCGTACTGATATATTCAACCAGAAATTTTGAGGATAAACTTGTAAAAACTAGACAGGTATAAGAAGAAACCATGAAAAATAATCTGATCTATTCACCTTAATATAAGCGAAGGTGAGTTTAATAAATTCTATAATCTTAGATGAAAACAACAAAAAAAATTAAAATTAAAATGACAAAATCTGATTATCCATTATTACCAACCTCATCCAACATTTCCGATTCGATGATAGCTTTCTCCGGATATGATCTATGTATTTTTCAGAAAGACAAGTTTTATATCAGCATCCAAAGCCAAATACTCAATTTACTTAATTGCATACACATTATGTCAACTTGACTATTATGTTGTGGTATCCTTCGAATCATATGTACATTGTATGAGGTGTCTTTGAGCCTATTATTACCTGACACCTATCTAATCAGATGTGGAATCATTTATGCATATGGTTTTATTTTTGGTTTAATGACTTCATTATCTGTATGTGATATTAGGCTGTCATATATATCAATTTTTGTTTTGGCAAGTAATATAGCCAAGTCAACCTGATGACCATTATCAAGGTTTATTGCAGAGTTCATCCAGATCGACCAAAAACTTTTTGTTTCTGTGAACATTTCCAGGATACTCACTATTATAGTAATTGATTAACTGATGTCCCCAAATGTAGTCCTTTGTATTCTTTAAAAAATCTTTAAACCGTGAAGAAATTAAATGATTGAAATATGTATCTAAAAAACTCACTTTTCGGTTTCAGATGGAAACAGTGTTTTAAGTGATCTTCTTCGTAGAAATGTTAAACATGCATTAATGTATTGTAAATACAATAATTTATTTTCACAAGTTAAATAAAACCTTATAAAAAAATTAGAACACTTTACTTACACAACTGTTTTTTAACTTTATAATGACCAAGTTCAAGTTAATTGTTGTAAAAAGGAAAAAATAATTTAATAGATACAACAACATGGATGACAAAGCCTATATGTAATAATTTCACTAACCTTTCGACTTCATTAATTCATTTAGTGCATCTACTTTTGTTTTGTCAATAGGTCCAAATGGATCATAACAAAACAATGGTTTCACACCTTTTTTGGGACGAGTGGCTGACAAAGCTTGTTGTGATTGTCCCACTGATAAAGCTATTTCTAACTTAGCATGTATTGTGTCAATGAACTTTTAAAATTTAGCATCGACCACTGCAACTTTCTGGTTTTAAAATTCTTTTTTATTGATGGAATCGGCAACACACTTTGAACAGAATTAGCTTAATTCTCAATTGAGGGAGTCGTCATCGATAAGGATTGAACAAAACATCCTTGTTCTCTAATGGTGGATCTATCAGCACGATCTGAACAAAATCAGTTTCCTTATCCAGTGGTGAGCAATGTACATTATTCTCATTCACCAAAATTTAAGGGATACACTCTTCCGGTTCATCTCGCAAATTCATATTTTATTATCTGCAAAATAATAACGAAAGAAAAGTTTATACAAATTTACCATAACTAATAAACATACAACACACATGTCTTATCAAACACAGCCCACTAATTACTATAACTAATAAATATCCAACACTGATGTCTTATATTACACAGCCCGCTAGTTACTATTGATAAACATATTAAGGTCCATCGAATTTTAAACATTTTAAGTTTTATCTAAAAGATACATAAAACAATCAAAAGACACAATCGTAGATAACAATTTACAGAACATAATGACAAACTCAGAATACCATAATAATTTCTTCTTTCTACCGATCTTGCTACATCTGCGAATTATAGTTGCAGCTGAACCAGTTGACAATGGGTAATTTTCTTCAACATTAGTTTCACTTTGTAGCACTATCTTCATTTGCTTCTCAAATTCACTTATCTTGTCGTTTATTCCCTCAACTTTAATGCTCAATATATCAAAACCATCAGTCATTGCTCTACGAAACTTCTCAATGCAAGAGTCAAAAAACATTCGAGTTATTAACTTTTTTTCTTGAACTTTCAAAATCTTCCTCCTCTTCACCCTAGATCATGGTCTTTTTTCAAACTATGACCAACCCAAATGCTTTTTTCAAATTTAGTTGAAGACAATATGCTATGAATAAGGTTGCTAACCAATGGGTCTTGTATCTCATCTTTACATTTGGGTTCCATAAGACTTGACAGGTCCACATTCCCAAGAAAAGTATGGACATCAACCTACAAAATAAAAACATGTTTGTTAAGAATAGAATATAAACATTAACTCACCTATCTCAAAAATCATAACCATTTGGTGACAGAGATATATCAAGCGAACAATTCAGTTTTTAAAATAATTATTATCTCAGCTAGGGAGAAAAGAAGAATCAGAGACTCTAAGTTAATACAATCTAAGTATAATATATGTGATAGACCAAATATTTTACATTTATCTATATTTTCTTCAAAACCAAAAAGTCAATCAAAATTCTAGCCAATATCAACAGATATACTAGTCTTATCCGATCTTCTTTAGTTCATTCACTGCATGTCAAAGCCATTTCTTCTAAATCTTAAAAGATGGATAACTTTCTAACTTTAACATCTTAGTCATCTACTTGTAACTTCTTCATCATCTTCTACATCATCAGTGAGATAATGATTACATGAGAGTCCAGTTGTAAATCCAAACTCTTCCCATGAAAATCAAGACCATATCTCATATTTTCTATCTGTTACCAACTTTTTGCAAGAAGGAAATGAACAAATGTAACTGACCAAATGAAACCATTGTCTTTCGCTAACCGATAAAAACCCCCAAACGGAGATACCTTAATATAATTTGACTCCTCTTTAAAATATCTATCCCATTTTTGGCCAAAGAGATTGAGATGAGAATAATAGTTGATATGGTCATCGAGTGTAGGCTCTGTTCCAAAAAAAATTTTGGTAAGCCGAAAGAATCTTCATTAGAAATAGACATCTCCAACTAAAACGGAATGGCGACAAAATCAAAGAGACATAGCTTAAATTGTGGACAAATGAAGACGGTGTTGGGTCTGTGAGATGGCAAGATGAGCATGTTGAATTGGAGAAAAAAAAAATCAAAGAAAGGGCATTGAGATCTTAAACAGAAGAAGATGGTGACGAGATTGTCAATCAAGTTTTCTTGAGTAACAATTATCGATTGAATTACCAACTAAAAAGCATTGGAAGAATACATGAGAGAGAACAAAATTTCTGGGTTATTGGAAGAAGAGATTGAGTTAGGGTTAGCGATGGCGAAACTGAGAAAAAAATTATCGTGTTCTTTTTTTTTAACATGGGAAAGTCATTTTATAGAAGTGGATGCTCTAAGAGCTACAGATTGAGTCCTCCCTTACAATGGTTGATAACCAAGGGGAGGTCTCATTGGAAATTTCTGCAAAATAAAGATGAGATGTACTGACATGTTTAGCAATACTATCAGCTGCTCTGTTTGCATCTCTGCTTATTACAATAAGAGAGAAGGATGGGTTAGATTTGAAGATGGAGCTGATGTCTGCTAAGTATCCCGCCAAGGAAGGCCAACTATCCGGATCTTTAAATGCTGAGTGAAGCTCACTACAATCTGTTTGGAAGGAGACGTTTTCCAACTTCATATTGGCTAAACAGGAGCTAGCCCAAACGAGCGCCGCTGCTTCTGCGTGAAGCGGGGAAGGGAGCAAAGGGAATTTCTTAGCTCTCCATAGTCTAATTCCTCCCAAACTATTCCTAAGGATCCAGCCAATACCACATCCTAGGGCTTCAATCCAAGAGGCGTCTATATTGCAACATGACATACCTGAAGGAGGGCTGCTCCAACGCCTTATCTTTTCTTGAGGTCCTCTTATGGAAGATTGAGCCGGAGGGTGGGAGAGAGATGGTAATGAGGGAGCTTTTTCCAACATATGACTGGGAATCTTGTTATCAACATTCAGATGAGTTTATTCCAAAGCACCTTCTGAGGCCAGAACAACCGCGTCGTGCGGAGAGAGACTCTTTCCTTCAAAAAGGTAATCATTCCTAGCTTTCCAGATGCGCCATAGAATCCAGGGCCAGGAGATATGTAGTTCATGATGATTCTTTCCCCACAAGCAGTTTGCAAGATTTGCATAAAATGAGTCTTGTAGGACTGGTGCATTCAGATACCATACCTCAGAGGCCGCCCATATCGCTTTAGCGTAAGGACATAGGAAGAATATGTGGTTTCTATCTTCCAGGTCATATCCACACCTTAGACAAGAGCCATTCTTTGTAAGGGTTTTGATCATCATACATTCCCCGGTCGCTAGGTTGTTGGTTGTGGCGCGCCAAAGAAAATGTTTGATCTTTGGGAAGGTATGAAGCCTCCAAATTCCTTTGAAGATTGGGTTTAGGTTTGGCGCAGAGAGTGTATTATGCTCTTCCAGCTGTAGGTTTGTTGAACACCAGATTTTATAACCTGATTTGACCGTGTAGTTCCCATCCTTTTGGTGAATCCAATTCCATAAGGTGGTGGGCTTTGATTTACTTGGGCGCTCTTTGCAGATCAGATTAAAATCCTGGTCACTAAACACTTCCTTCAGATACTGTATGTTCCATTCATCAGATTGATTATCATGCATGAGTTCCTTTCTAACACTTTCTGGAGGTACTTTCTCTTGAGTTTTTGGAGGTCTGGGCTGAAGACTTGCATCTATAATCCTTTCTAACACTATCGTGTTCTTTTTTGGATTTTTGCTATTTCTAAAAAAAAATAGCAATAATTTTTAAAACTGAAAATATATTTTTTTGGATTTTACTGACAATATATTTGTCAGTAAAAAAAATTATCGTGTACTATATTTTCAATATACCAAAAGGCTTGAATCAACATTTAACTTTTTTAAAAAACTATTGTTTTAAGTAAATAATACTTAGCATATTTTTTTAACATTACTATAAAATTTGGCTTATTTTATTAATTCTGTCTTTTTTATTCAGATAGATTTGTAGTGGAAGAAGAGCTAAGTACGGGGTGAAAATTAAAATAGTAAAAGAAAAGAAATGGTATAAGAAAATAGTAGATTAGCAAAAGATTAATTCGATTTGTTCTCCACCTATTTTTATTAAAAAATATTACTCGTATATGTTTAATTAAATGCTACTCGAAAAATATGATTGGGATGGCATTATATTATTTTTGTCTAGATAGTAATTTCGATTTTCTTTCATAACTTGTTTTCCTTTAAACTTTTGTCACAAGTCATTTGCGTTAAAATGATTCTCAGAAAAGATTTGATGTGAAACAAAAGTTAAGTACTAAACAGTTATGCGGGAAGAGAGGTTTATGTATCATGATGTTAACCTAATCGGAGAATAATGTTTGAAAAATATATTTTACTTACTAAAATATTATTAAGTGGATACCAATTCCAAATGCACATATATAATTGTATACTTTAGAATCAAAGAAAAATAATATTCCACCTGAAAAGAGCCACCATTCAATGGGAACAAAATCTTTTTGTTGAATGTGCTATAAAGGTTGAAATTTAAAGAACATTTCTAGAATGTTTGTTTGTGAGGTATGATCACACAAAAGAATGAAATCTGTTATTCCTTATTGAAAGTGTTTTATTCAAAATATAATGTATTAACATAAATGTGTTTTAGTGGTTGAAGTTATAGTCTAAATATGTTAATTTAAATCTAATGTTGTAGACATGAAAGTTGTAACCTTTATTCTTTTTCAAAAAAAAAAAACAAAATTACAGCTTTTAACTTTTATAATTATGGTTTTAGAATAAAAAAAAATTGTTAAGCAAATCAAGCATTGTATTTAGTGAAACCCACTAAACTGACTAAAGTCTTTGAAATATAATTGTTAAAGTTTTTTTAAAGAGAAATAAAAGTTCTCATAATTGTTACCAAATATACTCTAGCTATGATGGTCACCCTTATTGGTTGACAACTAAAATTTCAAAGAAGTGAATGGCTCAAATCTTGGTGTATACTGTACATGTAGCTAGAACATTCAATTTGTTATTATTATTAAATGAGAACTTGCAAGAAAAATATTCACAGTTTGTCTAATATAAGTATATATACTTATGTAGTTTGTCTAATATAAGTATATATATATCAATTAAACAATGATAAAAATAATAATCAATAGGGCTGTTTTAAAATTATTTGATATGAACAGTCCAGAGTTGATATTTAAATGAAACCATGTATATCATATTCTAAATATATATATATTCAAATATTTAAAAATATAAAAATTTGAATGGTTAGTTGTCGTAGTGGTACTTTTACAAATCTGTTATCGAATTTTTCATGTGAAGATTTACTTTTATCACAATCCACCAAAATTTAATTATTATAAAATAATTAACAAATATTAGGTATTTAATAGATGATTAACAGTTAACGATGGATATTACATTTTAAAACTATACTTCTTAAACTAATGTGTGATTTCCTATTAATTTTCTTTATCTTGCCATCCAGAGAAAACTAATTTTTGTTTTCTTTTCTCATAGCATTAATCGAACCAATTTATTTATATTACATCTATAAAATTGTAAATTATAAAATTGAAACACATTAGTATTATAATTAACTAGCAAATGAACTCGATTTGGTTGTCAAAACAATAAAAACTATACACTAATATATAATGATTTAATATATACGTAAATTTCATTTTTGGTTTAATATTGTTTTGGTTGAATGAAAAACTAAGAATATACATATATTTTATTCAAGAAATAATTTATTTAATTTATTTTTTAAAAAAAATCATTAATAATAAAAATATAAATCAGTAATAAAACACATTATAAAATTTAAAGTTTAATTGTTATATAAAAACTTAAAAAGATCATTCTAAGTAAAAAAAAACTCTAAAACATTAATTAAAGTGAAGTATAGAGTGTATAAGAATTTACTGATTTATTGAATTCTTACTGCATCTATCACTCACTAACTTTTTGAAACTTAAATATATATTTTTCTGCCAATATACTGAAATACTCATATATTTATAAAATAGATTGCTATTCCTTTTCATTGAATTTTAGCAAATTAAAGATAAATATTCAAGAAATGCTTGCATTATATTGTCACATTTGTTTATGTAGATTCTATATATTTGGTTTGAATCTATTTTTGATGGTTTTATTTTATATTGAAGAGATTTTGTGTTATCGCAAAGGTTATAATTTATTTATTTTATAAATAATTCATGTTTAGATGTTTAATTCTATTATATTTTTTTCATTTTCTTTTATAAAGTTTTTTATAATTTTAATATTTTCCATCTATTTTTTATCGAATACCTACTTGTTTTAATTTTATAATCAAATTACAAACTAGTAAACTTTATGTTTTGATTTTCAATTATTTTTTGGATCCACTAACTTTATATTTTCTTTTAATTTGTAGACAGAATTATGCATACACATAGGCAAAGAACAAAATAAATATACATATATTCTCGAAGCATGTGTGTTTTTTTATTAGACCGTAGATCTAATTGCCGTGAAGGTGTTTGCATTGACCATTCAATAGCCAAATCCGTACCTAACTACCTACAGATATATGTGAATTCTCAAAGAATTAATATAATACATACCATAAAGTTCTTTATATATATTTATATGAATATGATGCTCCGTAATGGTTGCTGCAACCATTAATGTTTCAAATTTTAAAAATTGATGGAGGTTCTGCCACATTTAATGTTGTAAGAGTTGGACATTCTATAATTTTTCTGTGGGACTCTTATTTTTTAATCACTACTGTGTTTTTTTCTTTTCACGTCCAACTATTTACTTTACGATGATGTAAATAAAAACATGATGTGGTATTTTGACTGACTAATAACAGACTAAATAATTAGCCGAAGTGTTAAATCTTTAAAATTATAAAATTTAATAAAAAACTGTATAGAACCCGTGAAAGTGTTTTTCGTGTCTCAACGTAAACCCGTTTATGAAAAAAAATAAATAAATGGATGAATTTCCTCCCAAATTTCAAATAAATTAATATTAAACATGGTTCTGTCTTTCTAAGGTCCATTTAACATTGGTTTTAAATAAACATGAAATATGGTTCGATATTAAGCGCACCGTTTTTGGGGTTTTGGGGTTTGTTGGGAACCCTACGAAAAATCAAGAATCTAAAACTAATAGTTTAATAATTTGCCATTAATGACGAATGCTTATAGTAATATAGTTGTGATTAATTACACATTTTAATGACAAAAGAAAAATCATATACCGAAACATCTTTGTCAACTTCAAGAAAATTAAGATCAAATGTCGTTTTCTTATGGAGATTTATATTCCCTATGGAGGTATCTTGCCGATCTCAAGGCCTAAGTCATCAACACTACTAACCATTATGTCAATATGATTTAACATATGGTTTAAATTGAACACGTTAATTATTTTAGTCTCTCGTAAATAATTTGCAGGTATCCTTCAAATCATTTGTCGGCAAGATTTTAGAATCAATCAAATATTGAAGCATTGAATAACCCAAAACTAGGGAGTTGGGTCTTGGTTGATACCAGTTTGTAAGTAATCTCTTTTCGTTGATTAGTAAATGTAACATTTCAGCAAGAAGAAAATATTGAAGCATTAAAACTTTTTTATTTATTCTAACCTTCACTATTATTTGAAATAGCAATGTGATAATTGGTTTTTTCTTAATTTTTTATAATCTAATTTTAAACGAGGCCTATGGTTGGGTTTGGGCCTTTTTTAATCTTCGATAAAAAAAGCACCACACCGTAGTTTGCGTTAAAATCCAACATTGGAAATTGCAACTATATTCCCAACTTGATTGACTAACGTTGGAAGGTAACTATGTCTTTTCAGTCCTTGCATGACATAAAATTCAGTTTCTATTCTGAAAAATCTCTTAAGTTCAAGTATGGTTTTAATTTGCGACATAACATAACATGTAGTCTACGTCACCCCAGGCATATTCAAACACGGTGTAAATAAATGATGATAATTGTTACATGTTAATGATTCTAATTCATTTTTCTGAAAACAGTAGCTTGTTGGTGAATAATGATGCACATTCTTTTACCAGAAAAATAATAATAATGATGCACATTGTAAAACACAAATCAAAATTTTCAGAAAATATATAAATTACTTCAAACTTAAAATCAATTGGTAATAAGTGAAGACATATATATCTTTCTTTTTGGATATATGTCTTTTGTACTTCATATCGGGATTTTTATTTTAGAATCAATCATCAATCAAAAAAAAGAAAGATTAAGAGGCTGTGCTCGTATAATTCATAATGGCTATCAATCATAGATGCAACATCGTTCACTGTGATATTAACTATAGCACTTGCCTAAATGAAGTGATGCACAGAGTGGATGTTGGATTGATTAAGAAAGTAATAAAACCGATTATTTTAAAACCATGTCATAAGGGATTTTAATCATTAATGTATAGTTTGGAAATGAAAGGGAAAGAAACGTAGGGAGAAGAGAAAAAGTGATAATCATGTAAAATAGAGTCATACGAGCTAAAATAAGCAAACTTTGTTTTGTTCCTCTTTTCTTCCTTTTTCTCAGTCTCTCTTTTCATCTTTGTCTTTGTTCTTCCTTTTCTTTTGTGGTTTAACATTTATTATTTAAGTTTTATGCTTCTTTTTGGAATGAGTATAGCTAGGGTTTAGAAAAAGGAGAAATCTACATTGGGTTTCAGTTAAAAGGAAAGCATAGAGAGCGTGTGGGAAGTTAAAGATAACCATTCCAAAGTTTTCACCTTTCTACTCTTCCTCATGTGATGGATATTTTAGTTAGTTTATGTTTAGAAAAGACATTGAAGGAATTTTTCCACAAAACTAGTGCAACTCAAATTAAGTTATAATTTAACTGATTTGATAGACTTTTTATTAGACTTTAACTGCTATTTCTAAATGTTTTTATTAGCACAAATCAAGGAACCATAGTTCGTTCTATTTAATCATATCCATTTATTTATTATAGGACCGGTATAGATTTGAAAATTTCATTTATTCGAATTTATTGGTTTTAGGAGAGAATAAGATAAAAAAAAAGAGTGAAAAGAGAAAATAAATGGTCGAATGTAAATAAAAGAACAATAAAAATGGTAGAAACACACAAATAAAGGATTTACTTATCTCCTCCAAAGAAAACAAAAGAGTGCAAAGAAAGAAAGAAAAAAGAAAGCCTTATTTACTATTTACCACTTTTGATTTATTATATTTTTCTTTCTTTCTTTATATTTGTTTTTTCAACTTTTCTCTTTCCATTTTCTTTTTCATTTGCTTTTCTTCTCCTTTCTTAACCTAAGTTCCTCTAGCCCCCCCATGTCCACACAAACACATTCTCTCTCCTCTCTCTCGCACACACTCAAGTGTCATTTTCTCACATATACTTCACACAAAAGAAAAACCCATTCACTACATACTACCTTGTCATTGATTTTCTCTCTCTATATCTCAAAAATCTCTGCAAAAACAACTTGACCTCAAAAACAATAGAAACAACATTCTCAACAAAACCCACAAATCTTCTCCTCAAATCCTCAATACCTTTTATTTTTCCTCCCTACCCACAATAAAAAAGGATAGCCTGTTTTTTTTGTCTTTGTTCTGATTCAAGAAAACAAGAACTATCATATCTCTGCAAACCAACTGAAGAATCTCTTCAAGAAAAACGAAGAAGAAGAAGAACGAGAAGAAGAAGAAGTTAAAGCTCTTCCATGGAGCTTTTTCCTGCTCAGCCTGATTTATCTCTACAAATAAGTCCTCCGAATAGCAAACGATCATCGACGTGGCAGAGAAGAAGACCATCAACAGATCAAGAAGATCATGAGGAGCTCGACTTAGGGTTTTGGAGAAGAGCTCTTGATTCTAGAACATCTTCTCTCGTATCTAATTGCAGCTCAAAAACAACCAATAATCATCATCATCCACTCGAAGACCTCCCGCTCTCTAACAACTCTCATCATCATCAACATCTACATCATCAACAACAACAACATCATCATCTTCCACACCTTCTCCCTAATTGCAACCGCTCTAACATCTTGACCTCTTTCCAATTTCAGACACAGCAACAACAAAACTTGCAAGGTTTTCTTGCTCATGACCTTAATACTCACTTAAGACCGATAAGAGGAATCCCTCTATACCAAAACCCTCCTCCACATCATCATCACCGGATGCCTCCGTGTTTCCCTTTCGATCCGTCGTCTCTGATTCCCTCTTCGTCGCCGGCTCCCACCGGAATCAACAACAACAACAACAATAGCTTTGGCACTAACAGCGTTAGTAACTCTGGTTTAATTACAAACCCTAATTACCACAATCATCAACATCATCATCAGACTCTGACCAGAGCGAGATTCATGCCGAGATTCCCAGCTAAACGAAGCATGAGAGCTCCTCGGATGCGATGGACAACCACTCTCCATGCCCGTTTCGTTCACGCCGTTGAATTGCTCGGTGGCCATGAAAGTATGTTCCTTTATATCTTTTCTCATTTCTTAGTTACCTTTTCTTAAATCTTTTAATGGGATCTTAATTATTTATATGAATGAATTGTTAATTAGGAGCAACCCCAAAATCAGTTCTTGAGCTTATGGATGTCAAAGATCTCACATTGGCTCATGTTAAGTCCCATTTACAGGTAAAATTCTGTCGTTAAGAAAATAAAATATTTGATGATTGTTATATAAATTCATTTATTTATATAGAAGTATATAATTAGTGGAAGTAAAATTAAATTAATGTATATTATAAATAGTTGATAAATAAATTTCTCGGGTATCGATGCATTTGACTCGGTGACTTCCTCAAATCAGGGTTTCACTCGAGTCAGACCAGATCGAATATTGTTTTCTTCTGATCCTTCCCTTTTTATTCTTATCTTAATTAAATCCGATTTTGCTCACCAATAATGCAACTGTTGGATGAGTTCAGACAAAAGAAAAATCAAAAATGTATATAAACATTCCATACATGTTAAAAAATCCCTTGTTTTTTTCTCGGCTATATCTGATGGTCCTTATAGACGATAGCCAAGAATTTTTTTTCTTTTTTGCAAGTTTAAATTGTATTTCGTCTTGGAAGAATAAACTTGTCTTGTTACAAGTAAACCAAAAATTACTCAATATTACTATTACTGACACGCATAGAATAGAAAGTTGGAGAGAGAAATAGAGAGATGGAGAAACTACACTACGTATGTAATTGTGCTAATTAAATTAACAGAAAAGAAATCTCTTAAAGAGATTCAAGAGAAACATTACTACTTTTGGTTTCTTATCATCCGTTCTTTCATCGGTTTATACACCAAAATTTATAATTTGTTTCTACATAACCATACGATTTTATATTTTCTTATCATTAATCGAATCAAGTATTAGTTGGTTATATTTTTGTAAGAGCGGGAGCACAAAATCTTAGGACAATCTAATTAGGGATAATTACCCAACTAAAGGCATCTTTCTCTAGGAAGGAAAATAGTTCTAATAAAAAAAATAGAAACTCAGAAAGGGAGAGTACAAGAAACACCATCATTTCTCAATGATGAATGGTTTTGGCCTTACATACATAGTCACAATGAGAGAGAGAGATAGAAGGTTTATATAACTTAACCATGGTTCCGTTTATCCATATGTTTAATGGGCTTTGTTTTAACCATGGTAAGACACATAAATTCATGCATGGGTACATGAAAATCGTAAACTTCATTAATAATGTCAATTAATGCTTCTGTGTCTGAACAGTTGTATTTTTTGGCTCTTTTTTTATCTTCCAATGTGTCTGTACATATATCGGTGTGTGTATACGTGTATGTTTTATATTTTGAAAATTTGTTGGTACTATTCAACTGTGTCGGAACACAACAGTACATCGGTCTTGTTTCTTTGGTCTCTTCTTCCATCGCCATATAATTCGATACATGCATCTATACATATCCGGAGGTTCAGACGAATTATAATTTAGACTTTGGTTTTTAACTAAATAGGAATTGTAATATATTACGTACAAGCGTTTTTTACTTTTTATTTTTATTTTTGATGTATCTTTTTATATAATATCAGATGTACAGAACAGTGAAGACAACCGACAAAGCAGCAGCGTCGTCAGGTTAGTGTTAGAGAAATTATTACTGGTTATTTTGGAGTGTAATTATGGAATTTAGACAATTCAATAATTAAAATGTATAAAAAGTGTATCTACATTTTAAAATGTGTAAACAAAAAATATAACTACATTTTAAAACTAAAATAAATTGTAGTTACAAAAAAAAAAAAAAATAAACTGTGATAATGATTGAAACCCTAATTTTTTATTTGTTTTCAGGACAATCTGATGTCTATGAAAATGGATCTTCAGGAGATAATAACTCAGACGATTGGATGTTGGATATGAATATAAAATCTACTGATAGCGATGAACTGACGAATCCATTAGAGAAATCAAACGGTCTATGGACCAATTCTTCCGGGTACGTACACATGCGGTCTATCCATACATATGTCTTGATATATATTGATTCCATTGTTCATTTTTATATATGTTATATATATATTTTTTAAATGTATATATAATATGTGGAATCTCGCTTAAGCATCTGCATGCCGCTATATATTCTGTACACACACGATGTAATAAGAGTCTATGACTTGAACACTGTAAGTGGTTGAAATTCGATTTATGTTTTTGCTTTGTATTTCTCTTTCGTCTCTTTCTCAGCCACACCCAATGGATCGAGTTGAGACAAAACACATGATGGCTTAATCATCATGAGTTATGATTTTTTGTCTCTGCCTCTCAAATAAACAATTGAGAGAGAAAGAGAGAGAAAAGATTTAAGCCATCCTATATAAACAAAGAATTAGCAAGATATTGAAGCAATCCTATTTATATACACTTACTAGAACACATACACAAACACACACATATATAGGGCTGGGCATAGGGCGGATCCTGTCTTTTTGAGCCGACTTGATATTTGCCTTGTTTTGAACGGGTAATGTCATTTTCGACTTGATACTTGCCTGGTAACGGGTACTTGTTTAGGCAAGTACCTGCTTTTTTAGCCGCCTTGGTATTTGGCTTGTACTAGCGGGTACTTGTAAATCTTGCGGGTACTTGCGGGTACTTGCGGGTTTTAACGGGTTTTTGCGGGTATTTACGGGTATTGTGCGGGTATTTTACGGATAATTAGTGGGTACTTGCAACTAACAGGTACGGGGCAGGTAACGGACCAGGTATTAACTTTTTTTGAAGACTTGATACCCGGCTTGTTACTTGCGGGTAATCTTTAACTGGGCTTGATACCCGGCTTGTTTCAAACGAGTACTTGCTTTGACGGGCCGGGTATGAGGCGGGTCGGACCCTGTCGGGCGGATAACAAGTACCTGTGCTCAGCCCTACACATGTATACGTGCTATATATGTATATATATGTATGTATATACAGGATTGCATATATAGTGGATTATATTTGATTTTAATCAATAGTTTTTTCTTGGATATTGTGGGAGTATTTTGACTATTATATGATGAATATGGCTAGAGTGATTCCTTACGTGAAAATCATAGTTAACAACTAAAATTTGTATACATATATAGAAATACTAAAATATACATATTCTAGTGCCTAATCAATTGATAATCACTGCGACAAAAAGCTTTACATATACCATTTTCAATTAGGTAATTAAACTATATTTTTTTCAGAATGGTTAACAGTCAACACATGAACAAATTGGTTGGATGAAAAGATTGATTTCTCAACTTTATACTAAAATAAAGTAAAAAATATCTCAGAATATTTATAACATAGTTCTATATTTTGCTTACGTTAAACATACAGCCATGCCAGTATCGACAGAGATAAAAACAACTTTGTTATTATTAAAAGAAAAACGCTTTGTTTTCTTTCGTCCTGTTATGTCTCAATTCTTTTTTATAAATAGTTTCTTCTTAATTTGTATCTTCCTTTTCACTTTTCTTCATCTTTTTGTTATTTCTTTGATTATTTTTTTTATTTCCTTAAAGCAAATATCATATATATCCTTCTCTTTCATATTACTAAGCTTTTGTTGGCTTTTGCAGAGAGGCACGTTTGCATGGGAAGCTAATCGATAATGTTCCAGAAATTATGCTACCTTCTGAGGTACGATACATCTCTTTCTGCAAATATAGCTATGTATACACGAATATGTGTGTGTGTATATACGTATATATTGTACTAATATTAATTTTATTTATGCATTGTCGATTTCTTTTAATCTAAGTCACTCGCAAAACCTCAAAAGGGGTGCCACAAAAAGGGCTTTCATTAAAGCTTGCTTTAGGAATTTTCAAAAGCAAAGGGTATTTTCGTTATTTAGATATTTATAGGAAAAATAAAGAAAACCTAACCCCATTGACATTGACCATGATGATTATTTTGTTTTGACCTTTGACACGCACATATTGTGACTTGTGAAAGCTTAAGCCTTGAGGTGCGGTTATCTAAGTTTGTCTTATAAGCCAATATGTGGGCAAAAGCAAAACCATGGCAGCTACCATTGAAAGTTTGGTATATATTTATTTATGTGTGTCAATGTCAAACACTATAGTACTTAGGACACTAAGTAGGCTTAGCTTAGATCTTAGTACGAATGTCATAATTATGTATAATACAATAACCGTAAGCACTATGCAAACAATGAAATCCCTTTCACTTAGTGTTGCATGAGTTTCTGCACTTTTTATTTTATCTATCAAGACTTTAAACAAATATATAAATAATACCGTTGGGATGAATAATTATTACAATGGAAGTATATGTTGCCTGAGCTTCACCTTTCTCCCTTTGCCAATAGTTAAGTTTATGTCCATGCTCACCTTACATTCACATGCTTATCATACACATTTACATATATATATATATACAATGCAAACCATCAATCACAGTACTATATAATTTTTAGCTAATAGTTTTTGTTTGGGTTTTTAATTAAACAGAAGGAAATAGAAGGAAAGTGTGCAAGTTATGAGAGGATATCATCGGAGGAGATGAGCTCATCAAGCATCTCCGGAACAAGCCCCTTCAAGCCTAATCTTGAGTTTACGCTGGGTCGTTCTCACTAAATTTATTGTAGAAGATAGCTAGTAAGTAATTAGTATTAATTAACTTCTGTTTTGGCGAATGACTAGTCTCGATATTCATATCAATTGAATAAGTTTTTTTTTAAGCTTAAATCTCAATGTCCTCTCGGAAGGTTGAAAAACACTGTTCCTTTTCCTTCTCTGTTGAGAAGAGCTAGTGAAAGAATCGACTACTAGAGGCACAATAAATGTAATGTTTCTTTTTGTTGAACGTTTAAAAAAATTTATATATATATATAAAAAAATCCAATCTCAAAGGGACGAAAATGTAAGTAAATATTAATAAAGAATAATATTAGAGGCAAAGGAAAGACATAAAAGAGAAAAAGCAGAAAGAAGAAAAGAGGGGAAAAGATTTAAAAGAAAGATAAAAGAGGACATGAAGGAAAAGAAAGCAAACAAATTAAAGAGAATGGGTAAAGTTGATTTTAAAAAGAATATCTTTATAGTTTTTCTACTAATTAATGTAAAATTAATATGTTAGGAAAAATTGGATATGAGTTATGGTTAATAATATGATTAATGATTACCTTTATGATTGCCCTTAAGATTTTAGAGTGGGTGTGAAGCATATGAACTGTCTGTCACCATAAGCTTTTCGAAAAGATAATTAACTTGTACAATAAAGCAAAGAATGTCTCTTTATTCTCGTAAAAAGAAAACAATATCTCGTATGTTTTTAGGTCCAAAGTATGAATTTGGGATTTATTTCTTGAAATACTTATATAGATATATCAATATAAAGTAAAAGACAAATGAGAAAAATAGAATAATTTTTATGTATAAGGTAGATTCCCACCAAAGAATATTTAGTTCATTGCTTTCACTTAGGAGGTGTTTGATGTTTCCTTACTCGTCAACACTCGAGCACACATCATTTTATTAAAGATTAAAAATTGCTATCCATCCGACAGTCAAAATGACCAATTGTACATAGTCGAGCATATTTACTTAAGTGCTGATTTTCAGATGGTTTTGAATAGACGCTAGATTGACGTTTGGTTCAAAATACAACGTTCATAATCTGACTAACTTCTTACGATATGCAAATACTAAAATTATATTTTTGATAAGGATACTGACAAAACAAATCTGTAGTTGAATTAATCATTTTAAAAAATTAGATATCCTAATAGATACATAACTAATATAGTATAGTTTTTCCTGTTGTTAATGTGAAAGTTATTTATGTCCTGTATAGCCATTGTCTCCATATTGTTCATAGTGGTCATAAACTCTAAGTTGTCTATGTTTATCACATAATTTAGAAAACAATCAAAGAGGACGAATATACGAAACAAGTAAAGAAATTTGCAACATGGAGATTTCATTCGGCTCAAACTCCCATATTCCCGGGATTAACTCAAATAACCCAAGACATATACCAAACCATACTAGATAAAGATCAGTAATTCACATTGTCTACTAGAACGATAACATAGATTCCATATTGTTTTTAATCCCATGCACTTTATCATCTACCTTTTGAGTTTTTTGTCCTACATATAGAGTTTTACACTTTTACATTTTTTTTTTCTAAGTTCGACGAAACTTGAGCAACCTCAAGCAACCCTCAGCCCAGTTTCCATGTAAGAGTTCAGTTAACATGTATATTTGGGTTTTTATTAATGTATGCACTGCATCTAAGAGATTAAAATATCCCAAATAAATTACAACATCACATTAATATACTTCGTGCACTCTTGATACATGCTGTTCTTAGATAAGCATATATATATATATTGCATTTTATTAATCAAGTAAACCGCAAACACTGCCAGATTATACATGAGCTCTTTAGAAATACCCTTTTAGCCACATAGCTTCATTTACTACCTTTGTGAGAGCCTACTAACCGTGAGTCAATCATGGCATACATTAATCTTTCTACTGCACATAAGCTTTTAAATGCAAAATGTGAACTAACTAGCGTTTGAACTAGCTTAGTCTATCATACCAAAATTTTAAAGTACTGGGTTCAAAGATTTCTCTTGTGATATAGTTAAATCATGGTAATTTCCATACCTATATTCTTTGTTGCTAGACTAAAACCTTAATTCCTTACTCTGTTTTTAACCTCCCCCTAAATCTTCTGATTTCTCTTATATTAGGCAAAACCCTCCTACTATTACCAAAACCTTATTAACTAATTTTTATATATTTTTTCATAACTATGATTATGTCAAATAATATGTACCAATAAATTAGCTAAAAATTATTCACAAGCCGATAAGAACTTGATTATCCAATTTCACTGTGCCCGTGAGTATTTAGTTACCCTTTAATATAGTGCCGATATCAAAACATTTTGCCGAAGTCCTCCAAAATTCGAGATGAAAACTTATATCATAATCATCCAAATTCTTGAAGAAAAAAATCTAAGTATGGTGGTCTTCATTGTATGGGTACTCGCATTTGACAATTGAAACACGGCCTTGTGTCGCTATCATGTCACGTGCAGAGTGAAACATCCGAAACATTTTTGTAATAAGAATATTATTATAAAATAAAAATTCAAGTTTCGAAAGCAAAACAGAATATGAAAGGCATGCAAAAGGTAGTAATCATTCACCAATAATTGCAACATATACCCACCCACTCATCTAAACTATTAAATGTTATCACATACTGTAGTATTTTACAAACAAAATTATATTCACACCAATCTAACTAAACAATATTTTCATCAATTTATATCGCTGCATGAAATGTAAATCTAACAGATTTGAATTTTAAAATGAGTCTTTTGTTTTTGGTTCAAAAAATTCTAAAACGAGTCCAAAATTTGATTAAATAGGTGTAATTATTTCCTACCCAAGTTTGATTAGGTTTTTCATGTATACAAGTCCAAATTTGAAGGTGTTTTAATGACAAAATTATATATATATATATATATATATATATATATATATTGAAAATGAATGACATAAGGAGAGATGTCACAAGTTAGTAGATCCACAAGAATGAGAAGGAGAATTATGGGGAAAAGAGTACAATTGGTCTTACTCTCTTTCTCTTAGCTAAAAACCTTACATCTGTCCTTGCTCCTTGGGCAACCCCAAAATTTAATTGACTTTCCTCTTAGTTCATCATAACTTTTAAATATTAAAAAGTTGGATTACATATTTTGAGATAATATTAACAACTCAATGACTAAATTGTTGCCTAAAATTTAAATCATCTTTCTGTAATATTAATAGGTATAAGTAAAAAAAATTATGTAAATGTAAGCAATTTTTTGGGATAAATGTAAGTAATTTTAACCTTAGCTATTTATGTTCATCCATTGAACAAATAAATATTATTTCACATATACTTTAAAAAAAAAATTTGCTCGCTTCTGTCACTCTCTCTCTTTCTCTCTGCGTTTGAGGCAAAGACTGAAACAGTGCTCGATATAATTTACTGTCGTACGAACATAGAAGCACGAAGTCCACAGAATGTCAAAAGTGTATATTATTAATCCATCATTACATTATCATTTCAACTTTGGACCAACGTACACCCTCTCGTCCACGTGTCGTAATCTTAACGTTTGATTTGTTGGGTCTCTGCTGCTCTGCCAGCCGTCAGATCTGATATTGCCAAATGTTGCAAAGATGTTATACTGACCAAGAAGAAAGTGACCAGTAAAGTTGACGCTCCTTGTTTTCACCTTCAAGAAAAATCTCTTTCTGCTCCTTTTTTTTTTTTTTGTCTCGTCTACAAATTATAACCTGTAATTGCAAAAAGTTGTAACCTTACAAAGATAAGAACGTTTCTTTTGTGTGTGTGAAAAACAAAGCATTCTCAAACTAAAAGAAAAAATAAAAGAAAAACAGAGAACATTTTCGAATTTTCTCAAAAAATCATAGGCTTTTTAATGGTTGTAGAGGTTCTGGTACGCGTGAGATCAACGCTATCGCAATGTTAAACAACCACATATGGAAACTAGTACTTGATAAAATTCGGACAAATCGATTTAATAAAATTAAAATCTGAGCATATATGTGTAAAAGATTATATCATATATAAAAATATGTATATTTAATATTGAGACATGTCCTATATTTACAATTGTTTATTTTGTAACACATGTATAATCTACATGGGTAGAAGAAGGTAGTAACTATGAAATTAAATGTAAAATCAAACTTTTAACCAAGAAATGTAAAACAAAAAAAAAAAAGTGGAGGAAGCTGTGGTATTTGCAGTGTAAATTGAGCAGCTCGAGGAGCTTTTGCATGGGGAAAAGCTGTGATTTGGGTCCCATCAAAGCTAATTCAAACGTCAATGCGAAAGAGGATCGATGCATATGGGTACATATTATTTGAGAATAAGAATATAAACATTTGTCATAATTAATTCAATAATGTCAATGGTTTTCTAATATATGACATAGACACATTGTTTAGTTAATGTAATGATTTTTATATATATAAAAAATTCCGTAAAATTTCAGATCAACAAAAAACAAGAAAAAGGAAGAAAGTGGAGAAGACATAAGTATATAATAAACAAAAAAAATAAATAATTGTTCTCTTACATGACAACGGATAATAAGGCGAAATTCTCGCGGGAACCAACGCCTCCTTCTTTATATCCCTTCCGTAATTAATAAAACGGACAAAAAAGATACGTACAAACACAAATTCTCATGACTCATATACATACACGTCCTCTTGTGTGTATATGATATATATGTATATATATATATATCGGATTTCATAATAGCGAAAGTATAAATTAAAAATGGGGTAAAAACAAGTATAATGTATTTATCCAATATAGTTAAGTCAACAGATTAAAATAATTATATTAACAGTTTATCCATAGACTCAAATTTTAGCAAATTTATGGAGGGATAATTTATGCAATGTTACGACTGACTTCGATTATGCAATTTCAATAAATTTCAGTCAATTTTAGTACTTGGATTTCATTTTTATTTTACGCTCGATTTACTCGTCCAACCCAAAAAAATAAAATATCCATTTTTATTATTTAATCATGCTATCGTTTATAAACTTTAATTTTTGTTTTACGTTCAATTTAGTCTTCCAAAAAAAAATTGTTCGTTATTTATCAATTAATTATGCTTATGTCGTTATATGCTTTAATTTCGAGCAAATTAATTATTCTAATAACTCATTAATGATTATATCAAATACATTATATTCAACTACATAGTTGTTCATACTAAAAACATTCACAATTAGAATATGCCGATTAACATAAAATTCAAATTTAGAATAACTGAATAACACAAAGTGATAATAATTTATAGCAGAAAGATCGACAGTTAGGAGAAAAAATAACAGAATGATAAAAAAATGGTACTAATTTTTAAATATATAACTAGTAACCATCAAAGATTGTGTACATTTTTATCGTTGGGGGTCAGAATTTATCACTCGAACCCATCAAAATTCTCTTAAATTTCTCTGCATCATCACAAATTGTGGATTTTTTTTTGTTTTGTTATAATTTTACTCGTAGATATAGATTGTGTGTAAAATTATGCCAAAATGTCCGATACATGTTTGGGTTCCATACTCGAAGCAAAGGGCTACTAATGTAAGGTTATTGATATAAACACATAAATGTATAGACCATATTTTGGGGGTTAGGAAATAATAAACGAAACTAATGCACCAAAATATATATACTGATAAAAGTCAAAAGGACTAAAAGGAAAAGATGGTGTCGGAAAAAGTGACGTGTCAATGAGGAAGGAGGTGGGACCCAAAGGGATATGTTGAAAAAATAATGACTGTCACGAGTTAGTAGTAGTAGGGGACCAATCAACGACAAAACTTCCCCAATCGCTTTGTAATCTAATTGATGCCTCTTTCACAGTCCTGTCACTGTATCACTTTCTCCCTTTTCCTCATTTTTTTGTTTACCAATCCTGCTTCACAAATACAATATTTCCTACAACATACACAAGAATTGTCAATTCTACGTTGTCTAATATTTTTTTTTAGTTATATTCACATTTTGCATTTGATATATATTTGATAAATTCTCAAGGGCTTCGAAATGGCTAATGTTACGTGAGGATTCATCCCAAAATGTACAAGCCCATGCTTAGAATCAGGCCTGGCCCATATCAAACTCAGGACCAAATGTTAAGCCGACGGGGTTCAAATTGTCAACTGAGCCCAAAGCTTTGCTTACAGCCTTACATTGTTTGTTTGTTTGTTTTTTTTACATTGTTACATTGTTTGTTTGTAATTCGATATGCATCAAGATATGGATATTGCATTTTGACAATATCGATATTGTATTTGGATGTTAATCTAAATGTTTGCTCGTTTTTAGGTAAAGGCATATAACTAAATTCTTAAGAAAAAAATAATAGTATGTGACACGTGTTATATTCAACGGCCGCTTATGTTTACAGTTTTTGTGGAAAATTATCGTTTTGTAGTATTAAAGAGAAAATTGGTGAAAAACATGATTTTGTGGATGTATCTGGAACATGCCGCAGTAAAAAAACTCATTTTTATAGTTTAGCGAAAAATGCAATTTTAGAGCTTTGACGAAAAACGTGGTTTTTTTTTTAAAAAAAACATGTGTTTTGTTTTGTGATTTTGACAAAAAATTATAGTATTTGTGATAAAACACAATTTTACAATTTTGACAGAAAACATAATTTTATTGTTTTGATGGCAAACATGATTTTTTTATTTTGACAAAACATGGTTCTACAATATTGATAAAAAAAACTGTTTTAATGACGAAGAACATATTTTCTATCAATACTCGACCACATGGAACCGGTCTCAATCCAAACAATTGAAATGCTAGAGTTAGCCTATGATTGTGCTGTGTCATATCCTTAATGAATAAAATATTTTTTTCTAAAAAATCTCACGATGTTTTGAGTTAGAACATTATTAATTTGGCTACAGTTAAAAGATGAACAAATATTTAATATCTTAAAATTTTACGGCATCTGAATCCATATCCATAGATATCCATATTCAATTTAGACATGTCCAAAATAGTGAAATTATTAAAATTCTTTTATTAAATTATCAAAAAATAAACTAAATATTAAATCAAAATAATAAAATATTTAATTTTAGTATAAATTTAATTTCCATTTTATATGAATATATATATATATATTAAATAAATTATATAAAAGAAAATACAGATCGAGTCTTGATTTTTATATTTAATTATTCATACTAAAGACCTGAAATATCTTATTTTCATATAAGATCTCATCTTGGATCAGTTAACTAATTTTTAATATTTTGTCCACTCTTAGCTATAATTTTTTTAATACAATATAACTATTAAAAATCTGGAAAACTGTTAAGACAAAAGATAAGCAAATAATAAAGAAAAGGAGGTAAAACATAAGAAAATAATAAGAAATAAAATTTTAAGAATGTAAATGATTCTTAGTTATTACACAAGAAAGAATGACAATACAAAAGACAAAAATATTTATTTATAACAGTGGTTTATAATCAGAACCGACCTAAAAGGATGTTGAAAAAGCTTGTGCTTCCAACCACCAATATATTATTTATTTGGGTGAATTAGTGTAATAACCATATTGAGAAAAGTAATAAAGAAACTTACTTTATATAGTAATTATTTATTTTGTACTGTTAGAAAGTAATTATTTATTTTAAACAAATGTTACTACTTTTAGACATTAATATAGAAAATATTAAAAATTAAATAACTACTAACTGTGATCACTAAAAATTATTAATTTTTTAGCATCAAAACCTAATATAAAAATTAAGAATAAAACCCAAATAAATTGTTAATTTTGACCAAAATGGTTTAATGAATTAAATT
Organism: Streptanthus diversifolius; assembly: GCA_039880935.1. Taxonomy (NCBI): domain Eukaryota; kingdom Viridiplantae; phylum Streptophyta; class Magnoliopsida; order Brassicales; family Brassicaceae; genus Streptanthus; species Streptanthus diversifolius. The sequence goes on along the minus strand of JAXGFM010000003.1, from coordinate 6,541,416 downwards.
TAGATGGATCAAATGGTTTTATGGTTAAAATGGTTGATCCATTAAAAATTTATCTTTTGTCGATAAAAAAAAAAGAAAAAAAAAACTTATTTCTTTCTTTTTTTCTATCGTCGGCGATCTCTTCGACCTTCTTGTTCTTCCATCGTTGACGATCTCTTTGATTTTCTTCACAAATTATCTATTTTGGAAAAACCCATCTTCGATTTGTCTCTCGTGTGGGAAGCATTAGCTTCACTTTGTAAGTTCACCTGCCATTGAGTTCGATCCAATTACTTTCCGACTAAATCCGGATTGTTATCTTGCCTTCATCTGTTATACTAATGGGTTATACAAGCAAAAAATTTAAACAAAAATAGATGAATCTTGTGTTCATTTTGCTGTTTTAGCTTGTAATGTTGTTAAAACTTGGGAGAAAAAAAAAATTGAAGTCTGAGTTAAAAAAAATTCCTAATATGATATGTTTGACGTCAGATTGATGGACTGTACTATCTGGAGATGGATATATAGTTGTCACAACACATTATGTTAAAAGCAAAGTGAATGCTAAATAGCAAGATTTTGTCATTCTGTAAAATTCTTTCTCCCCATAGTGGTGAAGCTTTAGCTTGCAAAGTTCATGAATGCATAGTGGGGAATAGAACAAAGATTTTGAGTTTGACTCTGGATAATGCCACAACTAATGACAATATGCAAAACATATTGAAGAATCTGCTTAATTTAGATGATATTTTGGTGTGCACACGTCTTAAACCTTATTGTACAAGCTGATTTGATATTTTTAAATAGTGTATTTTCAAAGATTAGAGAAACTGCAAAGTATGTTACAGGTTCAACATCTAGAAGGATTGCTGTTTTAGAATGTGTAGATGGTGTTGATGAAGTTTTTATGTATTTGGATGTTAAGAATAGATGGAAATAACATATTCGATGTTTAAAAAAACTTTGAAGTATCTGCGTCGTTTAAAAAGGTTTAAGTTAGTTGATAAAAACTACAAGCACTATCGAGAAGAGCTAGCACTATATATGAGATTTTGAAGCTCTTCTATAATATTACAATGTCAATGTATGAGAGAAGCTTTCTACTTTTAAATTTTTAATTTGCTTATATTTGGATAATTCAGTGTTTGTTGGAAGTGAATAGAGCAAAATATCTTAATCCAAACGATGGTTTCTAATATGAGGGAGAAATTCGATAAATACTAAGAGGAGTATATCTTTATTCTTACAATGGACGATGTTTTGGATCCTAGGATGAAGCTAAAGCTTTTGAAGTATTGTTATGATGAGCTTGGTTCATTTATTTCCCCAAAAAGTTAGATCATCTTGAGGATCATCTTAAGAAGATTTTTGATGAATATAGGAGAAGACATCATTTAACTCCGGTCGTGAGTTCTACAAGATCACATGATCATATAATTAAAATTTTGTCGTGTTAGATTTAAGTTTCTGGGTTTGTTTAGCTTGTTCTTCTTTTTATTCCACTATTATTTTCACCAACTTTAATGTTTTTCGATATTGGAAAGAGAACAAGCATTGTTTTTGGTGCATTATCATTTATGAGGATGTACATTTTCAGCATTCCTATTACCTCGCTGACTTCTGAAGAAAAAAATTTCTTTCAGTATTAGATTTCATGTGATAAACAAGTATCGAACTCGCCTTCTTTTTAGGAATGTCCAAGCTCTATTATGTATTCGCATATGGCTATAAAGTTAATGATAAAATTATAAAAACAATGATTTTCTTTGTTTAATTTAGTTTATATATATTAAGATTAAATAGGTGAATATCCGCTTTACAAAGTTGTTTTGTTTGGTTTTTAAATAATGTTAATGTATTTGTTGTTAGTTATGTTTATTTCTGTATAAATTTTACATATTTTTATATATTTTTTGTTGTTGTACTTCTTTAAATTATTTTGAAAATTTTGTTTTAATCATTTAGTTCGCTTTTTTATGCTATACTCATTTTTTTAATTCTGTACTGCATTTATAATTTTAACAAACAGTTGTTTAGTTATTCTATTAAATGATGTATGTCTATGTAGCTAGAATAGTCGGGCCAACCGTTTTTGTGTTATTTTTCCGGTGGTTTGGTTTATTAGATCAGTTTTAGTAAACTTTTAACTTCTCTTACTAAATTCATTTCAGGTTGAAGTTAGAAAACTCGGTAAAGTTTCGTTCAGAACTTATGAAATAGGAACCTGCAAGTACATGACTTTTTTTTTGTTGGTTTTTACTTACTTAATTAGTAGTTATGATGTAACTTAAACACTTATGCTAATGCTGTAGAAATCCTGCTAACTGTTATATTATAATTAGTTTTGCTGAGTGAGTAAGTGACTTTAATGATTTTATCAAATTATTAGTTTTCTCCATCTTCTTACGCTTTGGAAAGCTTTTGATTGGAGTTTTTTTTTTTTTCAATCTTTTGGCTAATGATTTATTTTTCCTTCTTCCACTTCTTGTACCCCTCTGTTTCTTGTTTGCTTTGCCATCTATTCATATATAGGCTAAAACATCACAATTCTGAAATATTAATTGTTCAGAGTTATTAGTAATCAGAGAAAACGTCCATTTGCTGGCTGGTTTCCTGGAATTAGTGAAAGGCAATTAAAATTACACCAGAAGAACAATTTATACACTACAAACCAACATACACAAAAACTAAGGAAGTTATTATCATTTGACATAGAGATATATACTCTACATAGTTACATCTCCATAATTGTTTTTATTTGCCTATAGAGATATACAACCCACTAGTAGATTATGTGCTTTGAATGCCCATCTTCCAAACCTTTGGTGGCATCGCTTCGTTATGTTGTTTACCACAATCCCAATCGATCCTTATTCAAAGAACAAAAATTAGAGTCACACTATGTAGTTATTGAGATCCAACAATTCTAGAGATTGGCTGAGAGATAAGAGTGTCTTCTTGGATTAAAAAAAAATTACACAGAAATTAGGAACCGAATCAAAACCAATATCCGCATGAGATGAAATGCATTTTTTCTGAATAGATTGTATAGAATGAAAAAAAAAAAAAAAATTGACCCATAAGAGGAGAGTAAGACGAAGAGAATAGAGTTGAAACGTAGCATTTACTCTCTCTTGTAATATTAGAACAATTTTGTCATTAGTACATATTATACACATAATATCCTAACCACACAGTTCTTATGGTTATTAATGCTAATTCCTCTATTAAACGACCATATTAGATGTGAAGTTTTAAATAGCTATAATGGTCATGGTGCAGATGTGAGTTTTAGAAGATGATGTTTCAATCTTTTTCATAGAACTTCTTATTTAATTTTTTGTTTTTTAGAATAAATCAATATTAATAGGTCACATATTTTTAATTCTAATTTTATAATTATCAAAGCCGTTGTACCACATACAAAATATGCTTATTTGATATAACTAGGGTCCGCATTTGATCCGAATATACTTGGTCTCAACATAGTTTACTCTAATTTTAGGATAATTTTATCATTAATACATATTATACACAGAATATCCTAACCACACAGTTCTTATGATTATACAGTTAATTTTTATGTTTTTATGGTTATTAATGATAATTCCCCTATTTAAACGACCATATTAAATGTGAATTTTTTAATAGCTATAGTGATCATGGTGCAGATATGAGTATTAGAAGTTGAAGGTTCAATTTTTTTAATAGCCTTTTTATTTAATTTTCTTTTCTAGAGTAAATCAATATTAATAGGCTAAATTATCAAAGTCGTTGTACTGAAGGGCGGATGTACATTGGTCAATGATTATGCCCCCATTCACTTTCTTTGTTCTGCTCCCACTCATTTTTTTGTGAAATAAAATATTAAGTTTTAAGCCCATAAATTAAATTTACAAGGCTAATACTAGCCTAACTTACATATTTTACCTTTTTATATAAGTATAATTTTTAGTTTCTTTCGGATTAAGTTGTGCTTTTAATGCAAACTAAATATAATTTTTATATATTTGCAAGGTCGTATTTTTTATTTACTATAATTTTGTACTTGTTTTAGTCATTTTATTTTGTCTTCTAAAATCTTCTTCAACATTAATTTTTTTTTGCAGTTCCTAACAATATAAATATAATCTAAGAAAATGGTTATGTTCATTTGATTTTTAATCTTTAACAATATTTTTATATTTATTTTATTAATATTTAATATATAATTTATGCAATATACATATACTTCAAAAAAGTTTCCCCTCATAGAATATTTTTTCTGAATTCGCCACTGGTTGTACCACATATAAAATATAGCCAAGGTCCGCATTTGATCGAATTATAGTTAGTCTCAAGCCTGAACACATTGTTAAACAAATAATTAACATCCACAAAAAAACTTGTTGGGAGGCACATTAACCTAAACAAACTTCGTATATAAATTTAAGCCACTTAACTTAGGTGATATAAAAAAAAAGAGATATCTGTAGATATATATGGTCATAATTTAGATGATGGGTTTTGTAAAACTTGTTGGTAAGCTCTTCATCATGCTGTCGCATATTACGATTATAAAACCATGATGAATTTTGTAGATCTTGATCTTACTATGGTTAATTTTTGAAATTTAAGAAACTACAATGTTTTACATTGCTGTGCTGCATAGGAGATAAAGATGATAATGTCTATATTGACAAAAGAAACAAATGCATAAAAAGCTAGTTTTAATGGTAGAACATTACTAATTGGTAAAACATGATAAAGACCTAAAATTATATTCTCAAAACATGTACTATTTACTAATATTATGTTATGAAAGCAGTGTTTTAAAATACGGGGTATGCACCCAACTATACTGCTTATACATTATACATAGTACAAACCCTAAGGTGATCAATGGATCACCAAACCCTAAGGTGATCAATGGATCACCAAACCCTTGTGATCGATCGATTGACATATTTGGTCAGTCAATTGTTTTTTATAAATTTCTGATATCCGAAATTTTTTTGAAACTTTCAAGGAAATTGTTAGTAATAAAAGAAACTAAACTCCTAAGATATAAAAAACACTTACCAGTGGGTTGTATTTTCCTCTTCGCCTCTTTTTAAAGTCGTTTAGTTTGATTTAGTGGCACTTGTGCTATTCATGATAATCAAAAGATTGAACCAATGCACCTTTGGTCTTTCTTCAATCTATAATATAATGGATGACTCTTTTCTCTCTACTGACAGTGTTCGTTTCTTTCTTTTTTTATCAATTTATTATAGTGATTTTAATATCGTGAGATGTTAGGTTCAAACTCTAGATATATGTGATGAATTTCAAAGATGTCACCATTATGTCACATGAATCCACTGAGAATATCCACTTCATCATACTATTTTTGAAATGTGTTATTTCTTCTTAAGAAAACACACAAACTTAATTCTTCCAACATTCTATTATATTTTAAAAGCTCATTAATATTTGTTTTTAAAAAAAAAAATCTAAAATACAACTAACATTTACTTACTAATGCTAAGATAGTTAAAAATGAATCACCAAAAGAGAAAAAAGTAATTTACTAAAAAAAATAAACAGATCAAAATAAATAAAAGAGATTCAAAATTTTTTATTCTTTTGTGACCAACTTGTTTTTGGTAAAATTGATAGATATATTATGATAGATGAGTTTCTAATATTTAATATTAGTAGAAAATTGAATTTTGTTTTTTTCTAAAACTAAAACAATGATAAAACACTATAAAAAACAACTAAAACTAAGTTTGGGTGTTACGGGATCTTTAGGAGATCATGATCCATATAATTCACAATTCAATAACTAGAGACAGTAATAATTCTTTTGTACATACTTTCTCTTAATTTTAATTTGTATTAAATTTTCAGTTGTTTGGTTTTTATTTGTTCAAATACAAAAAAGGCTGGGAGTAATCAATCAGATGGAAGACAAGAATTCTAGAGAACAAAAGGATCGATTGGTTTCTTCTGGATCGATCCATCTCATCAACTTGCTTACACGTTCAATAATGCTGAGTTCACATCTATGCAGATCATGTAGAGGACATGTAGCAAGTTTTCTAACTACGAATTTGTGAGTTGAGAATTTGCATACACGTTAAATAATGCTCAAGGTTTTGATCATTATCATCATCAGCGACACAAGGGCTCTCTTATCTTATTGAATGACTGTGTTTCTGTCGTGGTGTTAATCATCTTTCTAGATATTTTACTCATTCCCTTGCTTACACACTTTCACGATGAGCTATAGTTGCGTCAAGTGAAATCTGTGCTTATCTTCAGGTAAACATATATATATATATGTCACAAGCCAAAGCCAAGTACGTAACGAGCTGTCAGAGAATTGGGCCTGATCCGCCCCAACGTTAGAGCCCAACAATGTACCAAGTGGGGTTGCGTGTGAGAGCACAAGTCATTTACAAAGCGACAAGTACAGAGAAACGATCTCAATATATGATAAAATTAGCGTACAGAAAAATGGAAAAGAAGAGTAAAAGAGAAGTATCACTACAGATTCAAACGACCAAGTTTTCGTCAAGATTCAACTACTTCTACAACATATGCTTTGCGACTCAACGACTTCAATAGTCTTTTTAAGTAAATCATATTAAAATAATAAATAAGTACGATTTCTTCTCGACAGAATAGTCGGCACATTCAACTCTTACCCCCGACCCAGACTCAAAAAAAAAAAAAAACAAAAAGTCTACTAAAGAAAATTATTTATATTATAAAAGTCAAAAGGAGAACCACAAATGCGGGGTAGATAAAAAGCAGCTTCCTTTTGATATTCGTCATCGTCATCATCACAATCCCACTTTACTTTACAACCCACCTGCACCTTCATGGTCTCTCATGCTTCCAGGAATCTCCTTCTTCAACTTTGGCTGAAGTCAAACCAAAACCAAAAAACAAAAACCATCTCTAGTCTTGTTAACTTTCTGATTTCATTTTCTATACCAAAAAGTCTCTACTACTAAACCTGCCTGGTTTTGAAGAGCTGTTATGGTGGACCTAAGCAGATCATCTCCTACAATCCCCCGCAGTTTCCTCACAAACTCCGCTCTCGTCATCTTCTTTTCCTGCAAAACATATTTTTTCTCGAAATTTCAGCTCTCATGCAATACTCAAATTGTATCATATAGAAAACTCTCACGAATCAGCTTTCTACCCTCAGTTGTTGGTAGTCAGCATTGATGAAAGACATGTCCTTCTCTGCAATCTTATGTGAGATTGCTGCAAACAGAGTAGGAAAAGGCATCCATGGAGATTTGGGTTTTGTAGTGCTCGAACCTTTACTGTTTGCGCTCGGTTCAGGTCTCTGTTCCCAAACAAACAAACAAACCAAAGTATAGTTGTTAAATTCCTTTGATAATCAGATCATAAAAAAAAAAGCAAAAAGAAAATTAAAGAACCAAACTCACGTTTGACTCAAACTGTGGAGGAAGATCCTTGGGTCCTTCCAAAGTGACACCTGAGTTATCATGCCTAGCAACCAAATTACCTGCAGAAACCAGTGTATGTCATCGACTTCTTATACTGCACAAAACAGAATGTGATGGATCGAAATACCCATTTAGCCGTGAGTATCTCCATCCGACCCCCGGATGATGAAATCAGAGATGTATCTCTTGACACCAAAATGTGTTACAACACCGGAGGTCGTTAGGTTTTATCACACAATGGATCCTTTTTTTTTTTGCTTTACAAATTTATCAGTTGAGACCTGAGCTTCAGCCAAATCTCTAAGCTGTCTCCCTTTCAATGCGTCATCAGTTATGATTTTAATTTGTGAAAAGGTTTATATGTGAGGGATATAAAGGAAACAAACTAATCACCTTCAGCATTGGGGGGAACAGACAGCTTGAACCTAACAACAAACTCCGGGAATATATGGGTGTTAATATTGATGTTCCAGACAATGTAATTCTTCGGATTCTCGACATCATCAACTCCATTGTCATACTCTTCTCCACCAGAGAAAAACTGCGCTTTATCACCACGAAGAAGCTCCATATTCCCCATTATTACACGGCATAAAACCATGTACCGTACTCCGTTTTCGTCAGTATCACAGTACCTCGCACTGAAAACAAGTTTTTCAGCATGATATATATTGGAGACTCAAAATACATGAACTAAGCAACAGAAAAGAAGAAATTATTATGAAGCAGGACCAGCGACAGAGTAAGGGAAAACCTGATATAAGGACAGACTGCAGCAGTTAAATGTATCCCAACACCGTAGATGGATTTTCTAATAAATGCTCCCCCAACTCCAAGTCCTTGCATCATAACCGAAGATAAAACTTCCCTCTTTGCAGGAAGCCATGCGTATCTAACGTTTGCATCCCCTCGATGTTTCTTAGTGATCTCAACCTGGTTCTGGAAGAGCGCTAGACGAGCTTCCGCAATCTCACTGGAAAAACGGCCCACATCCAGCACCGCTACATGCCCTAGAGATGCTGTACCTATAGCAAACATTTTTTTAACTGCATCTTTATCAAGACTTTCGGCTCCAGCAGACTTAATACCAGAGAGTGCTATAGCATCCGTCTCATCCCATTTCGAAACAGCAGATTCAATCCTGCCGCTGTAGCTGTCCTCTGCTGGAACATCATCCATATTGTCACCAGATTCATCGCTGCACTCCTCCAAATTCAACCTCGGTGACTCTCCACCATTAACATCAATCTCAAGGCGCAATTTAATCTCATGCGGAGCATATTGTTTCGAATCTTCCACGCAGTTATATTTGCAGCAATCGTTCCTTTCATCACTCTCGTAAATTTCAGGGAAAAAACATTTGCCTCCAATGTCAATCCATGCAAGCGGAGTTTTTACCCCTGTTTCCAAATCTAGCCTATGCATGTGCAAGAAATCCAAAAGAAAATAATGACCACACCACTCAAACTCAATTGCTGCCCTCTTTTCATCCAACTCACTTCGGATGGCACAGATAACATGATCAGGCAAATCATTCCATTCATCGTTCTCGTAGATCATAACACGCTTCGCAATTCCAGTCTTCTTAAAATAAGAGTAGTATCTGACCAGCGACTTCCCAGATCGATTCTCATAAGCACTAAGCTTGTTTTCACCTTCCAATTTCCTTCTTTTGTCCGGAATTTGGCTCTGCGAGTTCGGTGGGGGCGCATCATGCAGCTTTGCACACGATACTTCAGTAACGTATGCAGCATAGCTTGCCGCGCGTTTCCTCTTCTTACCGAAACCATTATCACACCTACTATCCAACACCTTGACGATTTTGGCTTCCATTTCTAGCTATTAACAATGCTAAACCTATAACCTTGAAAGAAAAAGTCAACTGTAACTCTAAGTCGCTACCAGTCCTAAAGATAGTGTCTTGCCGACAGCATTAAAAAACACTGCACAAAAGGAATGAAAAATAAATATTACAAGTTATAAGTACGAAAATAGAGTCCAACGGTTTACATAACATAAAATCAGCAAACAAGACTAAAATCAGCATAATTTCAGGAGAATGCTACCATCATGCAATATCACCCGTCACAAAAGACATTTGCTACAGTTAACATCAGTAAGCAAAATCATGAACAGTCTTTCATGAGTTTTTTTCTCCCCTTATATAATCAAATACAATAGAACAAGCAGCATATTCATTCAAAAAGAAGTACGTAAATTTTGTGTTACAAAAGAGTACATAGATCAATTACAAAAGGCAACCCTTACTTTCTACCAGAAAGTATCAAAGAGATTAGAAGAAAAGAAGTTATAAACCAACCTACACAGAAATGAACCACAAGAACGGATAATCACACTCGAGAAGAAAGATCTTACAATATTTACATGTAATACACATAATCAAATCAATCAAAACATGCGAATCTGCAAACTCAATCACTAATCCAGCAAAGATAGAACAGTAAACCCAACCATGAGCTTTAAAACTCACCCAACGGTAACAGTCAGAGTCTGATGGATAGATACATATGTGTTCATCTTCTTTGTCAATAAAAAACAAACACAATCAGAGTAGAAATGCCACCGTCTTTCAGTCAATTTCTATAGCCGTCGGCAAGAAAGTTCCTAATATACAAACCAAAACAAAAATTAAGCTATCAACACCCCTTCAAAGAGTCAATAAATAAATAAAAAAAAAACAAGTCAATCGCAGTTTCATTGATTCTCTATCGTTAATAATTCAACCAAACGATACTAGAAAACTCATATCGTGGAAAAAAATCACACGAATAATCAATCAATTCAACACAAACGACTCAAATAGTCTATAAATCAAACGAATCTAAGCCGATCTAACCAGAAACAGCTTACCAAAAAAACAACTGACGAAAATCCGATGATTAATATACTAAGAGAAGACAGAGGAATCGCATGCGACGAACTAATTATCGAACAAGAAAAAAAAAACAAAACTAAACCTGATGAAAATTTTCAGATCGATCGCTGAGGCAAGGGTTTTCAACAAAAGCTAAACCGGATACGGAGAAGACGATTAGGAATAAGCTTTATAGAGAAGAAAACCCTAAGCCGGCGATGACGACGAAGAAGAAACTGTTTCTAAGGAAACGATTCATTTATATAAGTATCTTCGGCGATGAAGAAGAAGAAAAAAAAAAAAGCTTTAAGTCGGCGTTTCCTGAGTTTTTCTCTTTTCCTAACCAAAATTTTGCTTGGACAAAAAGCAAATCATTTTGGGTTTTGTTAAACTGACAAGACGTTAACTTATTAAATGTCAAGGTAGAAATCTGATTGGGTGGTGATATATTGGTGAGGCGGTCAAATACACGGATATAGATATGGTCGAATAAAAAAATGGAATAATATTATCGTGATTAGAAAAGTATAAAACCATGGGGGAATTATTTAGTTTTGATGTAACGCGGACAAACTTATAAAATTATTAAAAAATAAATAAAAAATAAATAAAGATGGAAACGGACCATGATGAGATTGTGAAGCGATGGGTTAAAGGGACCATTGGAATGGAGGATAACTATAGAGAGAAGATAACAATATTTTATTTTGCATAGAGATCTACATAGTATATACTTGTGTTATTAATAATAAAGTTTTGAGTGGTCTGGCAAATTGTTTTTTAGTAGTTGGAGAGATATTTTAGAATAATATGAACAGTAAATATTAAAAATATTTCAAAAGAATTATAATAGAAATATTTTAAATATATTTACGCGCAAAATTATTTTAGCCGTAAAATATATAATCTATAAAAACTTAACAATAATTTAATTTAACCGTTATTTATATTTTGCCATGTTTGTTTTTGATTATTATTTTTTCAACATATATATATATATATTTTTATTTTCAAAAAATTTATCAATTAATAAACATATATATATATTACTAAAGATAAAAAGATGTTTAATAAGTTTCAATACAAAAAGTTTTTAAATTTCAATATGATAAATCAAATAAAAAATCCATTAATAACTAACCATTGATTTACTTCTTTATATGTATATATATATATATATGATAAAGTTTAACAGTATATTTAGTTTATTTTAGTATATACTGTACATTTAGTTCTGTTTTCTAATAAAATTATTAATCATGAAGAAACTAGTATAAGATACAAAGTCAAATATATTTAACGAGTAAAATTTGTTTTATTAGAGATAAAAATTAATAAAATATCATTAAATTTCTAAAATCATAAAAAGCACACAAATATAACTTTTAGCGAGTGACAAAAAATATACTAAAATATAAATTGTCGATCAAACAATTTATTTCGGAGATCTAACTTTAAAATAAACTTTGAACATGTTTATGGGCTTTGGTAACTTTTGATATTCTTAAAAATTCTTAAGTTTCTGAAGAATGCTACAACTTTTTTTTTTAAATAAGTATATGCATTGATTGGAAATCATGTGTCATAATAGTGGTTATCTCTGAAATTTATAACATGTATAGAGTTCAAATTTAATATCTCGCGATATTAAATTGATATTAAAACATACCCAATGAAAAAAAAAAAAACTTTTTTGTTTGGATCCATAGACACCTTTTAACCTATTTATTCACTTATTGGGTTCAACCAGACCGTGAAGTCTTGGTATCCCTCTCTTTTTACTGGTAAGTGACACTATTTTCGGATTGTTGGCCTTTCAATAGTGCAATATCTGAAAAGCAGCTTCAATTGTTAGCTTATACCTCTATCATTACCTAGTCAATTGTGTGCAATAAGCCTACTTAGCATGTGGGGGACCGTAGATGCAAATTGTTCTGTTCTAACGATATTTGAAGACATGGTTCCTAGCTTGCGATACATAACCAAACAAGGCGACCAAGTTCTGATAGGTCGACTTTCCTTAAAGTAAAATCCACCAAACTAAGATAAGAAGCAAGTAAACGATTCGCAGAAACTTATAAAAAAGGAATAAACAGAGTTTGGTGCAAAAATGAAAGAAAGATAGCTTAAGAGCAGGAGCGCACACACAAACTTTAACCAGTTCACTCCCGTTAAAGACGATAGCTACGTCTGGCCGATACTTTCTTTGGAATCCATTAGTATCAAGAGATATTACAACAAAAGATTACAAGCGACCCACCTAATACCCTTCACTACTATTTATGCTCACTCTATATCACCTTTTATGTTGAGGAGCTTATACTTGAGTAATTTTCTATGTACTCTCTATAGCTTACTCTCGTTACAACTCTCTTTATGCTAAAATGCCTATTTATATGAAGACACCTTAAGTTTGAATTATGCAGTGGTCAGCACAACTTTTCCTTTAACGAAATGCTAAACTTGAATCTTTGACTGGCGATTTCCACAACTGAACACATCATTTCCTTTTTGAGCACATTATATATAGAATGTCCTTGATGAGGAGAGCGGATGGTTGCTTGTTTAGATTAGGCCTGAGCATTCGAATAATCAGGTCGAGTTTGGTTCGGGTATTTCGGGTTTCGGGTATTTCGAATCTGAGGTTAAAGATCCATTCGAGTATTTTCTTATTTCGGATCGGGTTCGGTTTGGATCCGGTTCTTTCGGATATTTGATAAAAGATCCGAAATTTATCCGATACTAGATTTATGATTTCGGTTTCTAGTATTTTAGTACACGTAAAACCCGTAATATCCGTAATATCCGAAATACCCTAAGTACCCAAAATACCCGACTATTATATTATCCGAAGTATTAAAAATATATGAATTCTATCTGAAATACTAACATATATTTATAAATGGCAACAATCAAACATAATATAAATCAAATTTGAAACATTAAAACATTGTAACATTCATCAAACAAGAAGCAAACTTGACAAAAGAAAGCAAATGTGACATAATCTAACATTCCATAATGTATTTAGAATTCAAAACATAAAAATAACAAAAAAAACAAATATGAATAGTTGTCTTTAAAGTCTGAATGTTAGATGAACTCTACACTTGTTAGTATAAGATATGTTACAAGAAAAACATGTCAAATTAGTACTCAACTAATACATAAGTGAGAAACAAACTAAATTGAAGTTACAAAACAAAGAAATTGTAATTAATTCTAAATATAAATATATGTAAAATTGAATTCGGTTCTAAAAAATATTAATTCGGGTATCGATTCAGATCGAGTATTATTCGATACCCGAAGTATTGAAAAACAAGATTCATTCGGGTTTTTCAATACTAAAAAAATATATTCATTCAAGTATTTTCAGATCGGATCTGGTTCGGATATTCGGATCCAGATATTTTGTCCAGGCCTAGTTTAGATGTAGCAGTAGCCGTTTCCCAACGCCAAAGTAATCCCAAAAATATACACACCATGATTAAGAATAAACTATAGTTAGATCAAATTGCTTCATAGTCTTCACCCTTTTTCAAATGTGCTACGGTCACAATATATATAAAATACCCATTACGCGATAAACATGCAATAAAAGTAAACTAATTAAATTAAATTAATTTACGAATTTTCTTTAATACCATTTACCCGGACATCGCCTAGTTCATACTTGAAACTTGTCCTAACAAAAAGTATATCCATTTAACACAGAAATTTCTGATCCCGAAATTATACGATTGCTCGTCGTATACAAAGGGAGAGGTGCTAACGAAGCTATTTAGTAATTAAAGGCTCTCATTTTTGCAGCTGCTTCTTTGATCTGTTCAATAGTGAAAATGCCAAAGATGGCGTCATCTTTAACGGCGTTAATCACAGCAAGTGCTAAATCATCGACGTTAACCGGTGGAGCCAAGAGAAGATCAGACGCAGGGAGAGACCTCAATGGTCTAATGAACCTCTCTGCAGTATTGTAGATCTTATCTAGTGGCTCCCCGACCAGATCAAGCGGGACCTCAAATCCGTTCACTTTTCGCTTTCCGTATATGAAACCGGGTCTTAGCACAACTCCTGCAAGACCAAAAACAACAAGAACGAAATTAAAGATCATAAAAAAGCATCTAACAAGTTTCTGATAAGAGTGTTTTATCCAGATAAACCAAATAACAAAAACATTCTGATACTAGACGTAATTTTCCTTGACAAATAAGGTTATAACTGTTCAAAAACCAACCTGAACAGATTCATAATCATATTTTGAAAGTACCAAAACTGAAACCGAAATCATGAAGTTGGCTTGGATCAATCTTTTACCGGAATTGGGATATTTGGAGAGAAGTTCTGCCTCTGCACTACGTTTTCCGGTGAAATAACCGCTGGATAGAACAAATGGTGGAAGATTGTAATCGTGAACAGTGATCAAGACAAATTTAGGAACTCCTGCACACGACAAAACGATATCGAAATGAAAAAACCACGGAGACGCAGGCGATAACTTTGAAGTTTTAGCCATAGAAGATACTTAACCGAAATCCTTAGCAGCATTCACAGCGGCAACGTTAGCTTCACCGTTGATTCTTTTCATCTGTTCTTCATTACCAAAACCACCAATGGTCGAAACTACAGCAGTAGCACCGAGAAGTACTTCATCCCAGTTCAAATAGAAAACATCACCTACAAAATGCAGGCACATTAAGAACCAAGAACTTGGATATGTTTATGTGAATCTATAATATAATGAAACAAAAGTGCTTACCAGTAACCCATGTAACCTGATCCAACCATGAATCTTGCAAGTTAGGACGACCAGACCTAAAGAATTAATCGAGATTCATAGGTCAAAAAATCAATCGGTGAAGATTCCGATGCAAGCACTATGTTTATACTCTCTTTCTTTACCTGCTGACACTTACAACCTCGATTCCGTTGGAGATTGCTTCTTTGCAGATAGCTGAGCCAACGAAACCATTGCCTCCAAGAACTACAACCTAACTAAACAGAAAAATGGCTACTTAACTGATACATGAAATCTTATAAACACACAAGTAAAGTCTTGCTCTTCTCGTACCCTTTCAGATTTGACATCTGCCACAATGTCAATTGGAGCTTTAGGATAACTGCACTTAACACAAGACTTGAACAATCTGTAAACACAAACACACAGATACATCAAAACAAAACAAAACAAAACAAAACAAAAAGCTTCATTTCATAGTATAATGAAGTCTAACTTCTCATTAGTACAGTCTTTAGAGCTCTCTAGAGGGAAATTTGATCAAATTTCTCATCTTTTTACTTCATGGATTCAGAGACTCTAAGCTATTTTTGTGAATTTTGATTACAGAATACTGCAATAAATAGATCTTAACTTTCAAACCCCAATGCTGAGACTTCTATACGTTTTCCAAAACAATCAATGAAATTCAAAGAACAAAAGTAGTTTATAGAGAGCGGAAGAGAGAGGATGACCGGGGAGATAAAGAGCGAGGACGAAATGAAGCGCCGTAAAAAGCATATGGGCGAGGTGAAATGGCCGGAAAACTGACAAACGAAGTCATTATTTGACTTTCTAGTTTTATTAAGTACGTAAAAAAAATATGAATTTAACAACTGAAAGTTTTTCGGACAGAAAGTAGTGTCCGAAAATTTACCCTTAGAACTAAAAAAAAGTAGTGTCCGAAAATCGCCGGAGGATACGGCAAAAGCGAGAAAAATGTGGTTACAACCGACGTGGCGGAATTAAAAGCGAGAAAAAATAAAAAGAATTTTCACTAATATTTATTTATTTGGTTTAAATCCATTTAATGAAAAAGACGCTTGTTGAGGATATTAATACGGCCCAAACCCGTAAAAATAAGACCCACATAAGATTTGGAACGGCCCGATTGAAACGACGTCGTAGACTTGTTCGTAAAGAGAGTGAAAATAAGTCATCTAAGACTCGTGAAGACGAAGAAGAAGGCAGTATAGTAAGAGGAAGACGAAAAAGGAGATTAGTGTTTGTTTGATATTTGAGAACAATGGTGAAATCGACAAGTAAGGATGCTCAAGATTTATTCCGTTCTCTTCATTCCGCTTATTTCGCTACTCCGACTAATCTGAAGGTTCGCCATTGTTGATTTACCTTCCTTTTTTTGTGGATCAATAATTTTTTGCGAATTCTGTGAAAAGTGAATTTCTTTGTTGGTAATTATGGAACTATTTTTTTTGCAGATCATCGACTTGTACGTTGTTTTCGCTGTCTTCACTGCTCTGATTCAGGTACTCTAAAATCTGTTGGAATTATAGCTTCCAGATCTGCGATTCTCTAGTCGTTTTGTACGATACTTTAGATTTCTTATAGATCTGTTGTAATGTTTCACGTTTCCATGGTTAATTGAATTTTTTGATATGGTTTATCCCTAATCTGGAACCCTTGATCAGATATTGTAGAATATGTAATTGATTTAGTCTTATAGATCCGAAATCTCAATTGAAATGTTGTTTCATAGCATTTCTGTGGAAATGGATTTGTTCTGATACTTATCAGTCCCTTGATTTCGCTTTAGCTTTAAAAAAATTCAGTGTGTTTCTAAGGATGATTCAAGATAAAAGTTTCTTCCGCTCTAATTATCTGAGGGGATGAAACATCTCTTGTTCTTTGTGTCTTTGATTTATTTCAGTAGCACAAAATTCATAGATAAACGATTTGACTTCTCTGCTTCTCATGAGATTTCTCTTCGTTTTTTTTTTACTGAACAGGTAGCTTATATGGCTTTGGTGGGATCATTTCCATTTAACTCATTCTTGTCTGGAGTTCTCTCTTGTATCGGGACGGCTGTTCTTGCTGGTAAGTTTAGCATTTTTTACAACAGAAAATGCGTATACCTTGGGAATGTTATAAAACTAACAATCTTCTTTATCCTGTGTTTATAGTTTGCCTCCGGATTCAAGTGAACAAAGAAAACAAGGAATTCAAGGTATTTATTATGTCGTTTCAGAAAAAATTTTGGATGACAATTTCATTTCTTTATGACGATCAAACTCACTATTTCCATCTCCCTCCTCGCTCACCGTGTTTAGTTGATTAATTTTTATATCTATCCACACTCAAAACATTTTCATTATAAACCTTTAGTGACACTGTAATTATAATGAGACATTTGTAACTAAAACATGCGGAATTGTATGGGAATGTGGCTATGTTTGTGATAGCTAACCATCAGAGTTTAAATCCGTTGTTAGCTATGAGATGAGAGTTTGGAAGGGAGTTAAGTAGAAACTGTTTAGGCATTCTAAATATTCTAGGGTTCTGTTGGGTTGTCTTGTACATCGATTCCATTGAAGAAATATTATCACATAACCTCCCTGCATATAGATGTTTAAAATTAACATCCGAACATGGAACTGGGAACCCACCGCCAAAAGTACAATCAATATTGTCATTATATCATGATTAGAATCCTGCAATGTATTTTATAATATCCAGAATAATCAAACTCTTACCTTCGAATGCTGCAGGATTTGGCACCGGAACGAGCTTTTGCTGACTTTGTCCTCTGCAACTTGGTCCTCCACTTGGTGATCATCAACTTCCTCGGGTAGGGGTATCTCGCTTATCTTACAGGTTGCTTTTCATGTTATGGAGTTTTTAGATGTCACTTTGGAATCAAAACTTTTCAGTCTCTCCAACAAAAACTGTTTCATGCACTAATGCGATTATGGGACCCTCGACTCGAATTGGTTTCGCTAGGCCTATATTCGGACCACTCATAATTTACCACGTGCTAATAATCACAATCTTCAAGTTGGTTGTCAGTTCTGTGCCGTTCCGGGCACACAACAAATTCACGACACTTTTAATATGAACAAATGGGAATCTAATCATTGAAGCTTATCTATTCTGGTGTAAAAAGACATCAGGAGCCGAGGTGAAGATGTAAAACAAACTGTATATCTAATTTTACAGTTGACTTTGACCCACAGCAGTATCTTATTTTGTCAACTAACCCCAGTTTAGACTTCATAATTGTTAGATTAATTTAAAGAAGTCAACACACAAACGACTTCTTTAAATCAAACTCCTTCCTGTTTTACAAAGATAATAACACAAATAGGAACTACTGACGCAACTAAGGGGAAATCAAATAATAAAAGTTTCGAGATGGTCTGTACAATTTCCGTAGTTGATTAATTTAGAATTGTTACGTGATTTTTTGTTGTTGACGTAACATGATTTATATTTAATATCGTTATGTGTACGCACACAAATATGACTCGTTCAAACAAAAATAAAATATTGTTACATGTACACTTGATTATGTGACTTCTTCAGATAAATAAAATAAAATTACTGACGCAAGCAACTTCTAGTAGAGTGGAAAAGAAACAAACAGATATAAGAGTTTATAATTTGGTGAAAACAAAAGAAAAGGAAAAATAAAATTAAAAAAATGTATAAAAACGTGGAAAAGAAATGGGGGGAAGGAAGAAGAGGATTCCTCCTTGGATAAATAATTAAAAAAAAAAAAAAAAGTGAGGAAGCGATCTCCTTCACACACACACAAACGCTTTCTGCTTCTTCGTCCAATCACCAAAACACGCTTTAATGACTCTCATGCCCCTCACATTTTCCTCCTCCGCCGCAACCGTTGCCGTTGCTGCTGCAACCGTAACTTCCTCCGCTAGGGTTCCGTTTAATCCACTCGCTTCTCCTAGTGTTCCCGGCTTCGTTTCCTTCAGATTAACCTCTAAGAAGCTGCCTCTTCGTTCTCGCGGCGTCGGCGCCTCTTCCTCCTTGACTGTCAGAGCCATGTCTGAACTTGTTCAGGATAAGGAATCTGTCGTCGCAGCTAGCACTTCTTTCAATGATGCCGAAGGGACGAGTGATACGACGCCGAATGAGCTCAACCATTCCCGTACCTTCTTCGATGCGCGAAGTGAAGAAGGTTCGTCGTCTTCTTCTTCTTCTCCGAGGAAATTGAATCATAATACGCGAAACCTTATCCTTATAGAAGATTGCAATAATCTACAGTATCTACTTTCTTTCTTGATCGATGGATAAGGTTATCGAATAGAGCTCTTCTCTGATCGTTCTTGTTATAATGTCTCCACGCATATGCACTGACTTGTGCAATCGAAAGAAATGTGTTAAGAGAGCTTTTCCGAGTCTTGTTTCTAGGAGTCTCGTGCAATGGATATTGTGTAACAATGCTTTTATTAAATTGGTGTTAGTTATTTTCATTTCCATTTTCAGATCTTATCTCTGGTATAAAGAAGGAAAAAGAAGCTGGACGGTTGCCTCCGAATGTTGCATCAGGGATGGAAGAATTGTATTGGAACTACAAAACCGCAGTAAATGAATATACTCAAAAACGAATCCTTTTATCACTCATTAGTTTGTACGATTGGTCCTATGCTTTGCCATTAGTTTTGGTTGAAGAATTATATCTGCTCACTGAAAGTAGCATTGCGCAATACCTATTTATGTTCTTGTTGATGGTTTTAGGTGTTAAGTAGCGGAGCTTCCAGGGCGGATGAGACTGTTATATCAAACATGTCTGTTGCTTTCGATCGCATGCTTCTTGGTGTGGAGGTACTTCTTTTCAATCAATCTCTTGGAATGGTTTTTTCTATACGGAGAAATCATCTGAATTCTCTGTTGCTTGAGCTTTCTTTGCGCTGCCTATAATATAATCCTGCTGTGAATTTTTCAGAATCCTTATACTTTTAATCCATACCATAAAGCAATCAGAGAACCATTTGACTACTACCAGTTTGTCCATACATACATCCGTCCCCTGATTGATTTCAAGTAAGCTGGAATCTGCACTCGTATTTATCACATGTGATCTATTTTTAAAATTCAATTAGATTTTTTGTTGTTTCTAATTCGTTTGACTGGTGTAAAAGGATCTTGTAGTTTTCTTCTTGCCATCAAGTGTTCATCTACTAACAGCTCCTCAATTTGCTTTTTATACAGAAATTCTTACGTTGGAAATGTTTCTATTTTCTCTGAGCTGGAAGACAAGATTCGGCAGGTCCTGTTCCCTCTCTCTTGTACTCTGGTTAACTGACTTGAAGCTATTTAACGCTCCCTGCTTCCGTCACTTGTTGATTTCCTCTCTATTCAGGACTTAAACGTTCAACTGGTTGATTTCAGGGGCACAATATCGTGTTAATATCAAATCATCAAAGTGAAGCTGATCCAGCTGTCATTTCACTGTTACTTGAAGCACAATGTCCGTACATAGGAGAGAACATTGTGAGCCTTTGACCCTTGTTCTGACCTATACGCTACTGTCTCTATACTTATCCCTCTTTTTTCTTTCCTGCAGAAATGTGTGGCTGGTGATCGAGTCATCACTGATCCTCTATGTAAGCCGTTTAGTATGGGAAGGTATCACCATCTTTCTTTTGACAATGGTGTGGTACTTGATGGGCAGAAGTGTAATATAAGCAACATTGTATTGACTTCCGGGATTTCTCCTGCTTTCAGGAATCTCATATGTGTTTACTCGAAAAAGCACATGAACGATGATCCTGAGCTTGTTGATATGAAAAGAAAAGCAAACACACGAAGCTTAAAGGAGATGGCTACACTGCTAAGGTTATCATAATACGAACCTTTTTATTAGATCTCAGAGACTCGGAAAATAAAAGGAAATAGGTTGATGTTATTCTGCTAATGTAGCATGAACCACACTGTAGGTCTGGCTCCCAACTTATATGGATTGCACCAAGCGGTGGAAGGGACCGTCCGAATCCTTCTACAGGGGAATGGTTTCCTGTAAGTTAACCTAATGGAATGCAGAGATCTTATCTGTGTGTGGAGGATATCATGAGATACTGATCTAAAAAAATTGGTTAGGCACCCTTTGATGCTTCGTCGGTGGACAACATGAGAAGACTGGTTGAACATTCTGGTGCTCCTGGACATATCTATCCTATGTCTTTGCTTTGCTATGACATCATGCCCCCTCCGCCCAAAGTCTCTCTCTCTCTCTCTCTCTCTCTCTCTCTCTCTCTCTCTCTTTGTGCGTTCTCCTGTTTTACTTTCCTCTCATCACCTCATTGTTCATCTACAGGTTGAGAAAGAAATTGGGGAGAAAAGATTAGTTGGTTTTCACGGTACCGGACTATCAGTTGCTCCTGAAATCAACTTCTCAGGTGTCACGGCAGGCTGCAACAACCCTAACGAGGTACTCAAATCAGCAAACTAATTTATCGAAGAACGAGTAATTTCCCAATTCCATTGCCTATCTCATCATCATGGATATACTTTCTTGTGCGTATGGCAGGCGAAAGAAGCATACAGCCAAGCTCTGTACAACTCGGTTGATGAACAATACAAGACTCTAAACTCTGCAATCAATCACAGAAGAGGAATAGAAGCATCAACTTCAACGGTCTCCTTGGCACAACCCTGGAATTAATCTCTTAGTTTTTAGGGTAACACTTTCTAAAGCCCATAAACCTTTCGTCTCAAAAGTTTGCAATTATATATATAAGAAGGACCCATAGAGGATTGTTCCTGTATCTGCAGGATACACAATCAAAGGAACAAAAGACTAAAAAAAGGAGATATATTCTTCACACGTTGTCGTTGGGAGTATTCTCGCTATCTTCAAAAAGAATATATTCCATAGCCCCTCCCCCTGAAACAAAGAAACAGGTACCTTGGTTTCTAACGTAGGAACTAAAAAGTTGGTTTGTGTACATATAGTGAGAGACATACTCTCGCTAGGGTCTTAGATCTCACATATGCATTTTCATATGTAATATTCTTTCTTTTTTTGCTTCCTACTATATAGAGCCGAATGAATAATTCACAATACCAGTTTTATGCCTCTTCCTTCTCGGCTTACTCATACTCATGTCATGCTTTATGATTTTATTCCAATTTAAATTTCCAATATAGATTTCTGGGCTTTTATAGTGATCCGCAAACCGAGAAATATACTTCCTCAGCTTTTCTAAACCAGTTTACACCGCTTTGTGGATTTGTTGTTTTTTTTTTTTTTGGTTCAATTTTCTAGCATTTTAGTGGCCAGAAACAACTAAAAGCTTTCTTTTTGCAGTTTGATTTTATATATATATATATGGTACCACCATTACATCTAATAAATCTATTATTTATATTCTCCATTCACTATTGAAACAGTTTTGTTGTGATCTTAGTAACTTTTAAGACCGCGTAGAGAGAGTGTGTTGTACTATATGTGACTTGGCAAGTTGACAGAGTGGAGTGTCTGGTCTGTTTGGGATCTTATAACTCAATACACTCAAGCTTCTGTCTCTGTATCACGTGTCTCTTCTGTGTATTCTTCTTTCCACTATCCCCTCTCACTTTCTGATTTTCAGAAATAAACACTTTAAGCTCAGAAAAAAAGCAAAATTAGTGAGGTATTGAAATTATGATTTTATGTTCCCATTAATTACATTATGACATTGGTCGGCGATATTACACTAGCTAATATTCAAATTCGGATTCTGTTCATTTCAGTAATTGCGGATTAGAGTTGAAAGCGACACCACCACCACTCAATCTTGTCATCTGTTTTAGTCAACAATTAACACCTTCTTTACTGTTAATTAGTGATTCAAAATTAATTAATACTCGTTGCTAATGGAAAGATTTTGGTTTACAACTTTTTCTCATAATAAAAATCATTCCTTTATTAAGTTGATGTGATGTAACACTATTTTAGTTTAATTTGAAAATGATATAAATTTGGAACCAAAAGAATCGTGTGATCAATGAATAATAACAACTATCAAATCTGTCTCTTTTTTTCCTTGTTTTTCTGAATATAAAGATTCTCATTTCTATGATTCGCAATCGTACCTTATTCTTTATCGTTCTTCTTTTATTTAAAAGCTAAAGATGGAGTTCGTATTCAAGCTGATGGTGAGATATTTTTGATATTTATCAATTTTCAAAATAAAAACTAAACCAACCAAAATCGAACCAAAAACTTTATTAGTTTTAAATGGGTCCAAAATCCTTTTTATAAAGATTCTGAACGGTTTGGTTTCTACTCAAAATGGATATGACTTGCATGATACAACTAAACAACAGAATTTAATTTTATAAATAAACTATTTTCATATGTCAAGTTTAAACCAAAAGAACTCAAGTCTAGAGACGAATATACAAACCCCGTAACGATGAAAGTAGAAACTCATTATACTGCTTGGGAAACAATCCTAAAAGAACTTGTTGAACCACACAAGTAATCCTCCTACAGGAACCAATCAGTTTAGAAAATAAAGTTTCCTTTTTCATAAACATTACATGAATCTATTCATAATTCACTACAAAAACCACTAAATAGATTGGTGAAGAAAAAAGAAAAAACCAAAAATAAAATAGGAAATGCAGACACAGTTTTAACATTATAAAAGTCGTCATAAAAATTGGAAACGTTTTTAACAAAAGAAAAAACAATATTTTTTGTTAGAAATTAAAAAATTATTTAAAAAAAGTAAATATCAGAATAAACTATGTTACAAAGTTAATATCGTTATAAAGTTAGAAGTACCAAAAAATTAGTGTAACGACTTCATCATCTTTACCAGTGAATTTATATCGGTTCATTTGGTCTACAGGTTTCACTTTGTCTGATGTTCAAAGCATCATTTTGAAATGTTCGAAATTCTTGATATATTGATTTTAAAATCACATGATATTTTCATGTGTTTTATTTTCAATCATACAGTATTGGAAATTACTTTCCAATAAGTCACTCATCATTAACTACTTCAACTCAAACATGTTTAATTCTAAAATTATTTTTAGATAAATGACCAAAAAATATATTTTAATGATGTAAATATTTAAATCAAAATTTCAAGTTTTTCTACATGCACCACTTCATACTAAAAAATGAAATGTTACATTTAATTTGAGAGATATAAAAAACAAAATCGAGAAAATCTAAACTTTCCAAAATCATTTACCCAAACAAGTGAGAATATAGGTTAATATTGGCATTCTAGGTAAAAATAAATTCATTTATCAATCCCATAATTATCGAACCAATTTAATCATAAAACTTAAAAAAAACAAAATTTCCATTCACTTATTAAAAAATATACTTCAATTGTCTTCATTAAATGATTCTAGGAATCCATTATTCTAATTCTACCCATTTCGTTTCCCTCTATTCTCCATTATTAAACTTCGGTACAATAGTTATGAGAAGGTAAGTGAAAAGTTACTGTGGTTTTCACTTTCCTGGACTCAATATCCACAAATGGTTATCACGAGTGCAATCACCTCGTTCATGTCAACCTCAGGAAAACAAAAGTATTATTTTTAATTTTCCTTTCATTTTATGTAAGAAAAGGTGGTTTTCAAAATTTTAATTTTGGACAAAAAAATTAAAACTGTTTATGATTTTGGATAATTTTTCTTGGTAAAAAAGGTTCTAGTTATATACTACGTTTTAGCTATACCTAATTTGTTTGAAAAAAAAACTAATCTTTAGTATTATTCATGCATTAAAAATTAATCGAATTTAACTTTTAAGGTTTTTTTTTCTTGAGAACAACTTTAAAGTTTTCTTCAACGTTTCTTATGTGTAATTTAAAATAGCTAACGTTGTTTTATCCTCTCGTCCTTGCGATAAACCATATAATTACAAATGGCATGTAGAAATTTTGGGTGCACGAGTCCCAGCGAAGGGCATGCACCCCTATTAATTTTATATTTAATTTGGACACAGTATCTTGATTTAATGCGATTTTTCATCGCACGTTGCTCTCGAATCGTTTCACATTCTCAGACTTTGTATAAATTTGTTTATAGTCTTTTGTCAGTTTAAAATTTGGGAGTATTTATTAACTCGTTTATCGATCGGTTAATTTATTTAGTCTGTTTTATCCGTAGATTTTTCTTGTAAAAAAACAAATGTATCGATGTTGGAATCCACGTTGTAAGGAGAAGAGTGACGTTTAAGCCTTCCCAGACAAACGATTGTAGTATTATTCAATATGACCGTAGTTAAGCCTTAATTTTATAAACCCTAGTTAGAATTTTAGACACAAAATCTAGAATTACATAAAATACCCTCATTTTATAGAGTTTCTGATAAACTGTATACTCATTTATAATATTTTCATACCCCTCTCTTGTTTTTATTGCTCCACAACTATATTTTAGAGTAAAATCTTCTTTAACCCTATTTATTTTCATTTTAAAAAAATTAAGTAATACATGAAATTATCTCAAATATGAAGTAATTTTATTCATCACTTTATTTTCTTATTCATTATCTTTTTACCGACGTCAGGAAATTACCGTTTTGGGCAACTTTAAAATATTTGTAAACTGTGCATGTATTAGGGAAAAAGGTTCATTATTTGGTAATTCGTTAGTACATCGAACTTCGATTTCATTGCTGCGTTTTTCGGTGGATTATTGACGTAAACAAAAGATGTGCAAAAGTTTAGGACTGTCGCAATCTTGGCCACCGTTTTTGAAAATTTGTAAAGACTGTTATAAACATAATTATGATATATGCTCTAATCAGTATATAAAGCATGATTTGATCAAATTAATAGTATGGTAATTAAGTGACGAGATGTTTCTTATTCGTATTATATTCCACTTAATTTGCGTTGGATTAGTAATTGTGCCTTCCACCTTCTGGCATCTTTTTTTTAACTCATGTACTCCCTAATAATTACCTATCATTATTAATATCACCTTTGTGAATTACTCCATTCAAATATATAATGTATTAACCAAAATTAATTAGCCTTTTTCCCTTTTGTGATATCTTTGCTAATTTGAGTTTAGTAATGTCCCAAGTTTGATTTCAGTTATTATTTTATGAAACAGGTCCCTGATTGTGCATTTCTAATCTTTTTTTCCTTAACAGTCATACAAATTATTAAATAGTACAAAATTCCATATATATTTTCAACTTCTATTTCTACCATTTAAATGGCAAAAATATGCCAAAAATGAAAAAAATGTATATTTCGTTTCAGTGATATGCTTTCTATCCATTGTAATCTAATTTTTATATTACGTCATTACAGTGTTTATTCTTTGTCAATATATTATATCATTACATTAGTTTCTTGTGTTTATAATATCATTTTTATGTGTGATTGTTTGATATAGCCAGATATCAAATTTATTAAGTGATAATATAATAAAAGATACCAATGTAAAAATTAAAGGAAAAAGCAAATTTTTTTCCGATAGCATTAATCTTCAAACAAAAAAAATTAACAAGGTATTTTCTGGTAAAAGTAAGAAAAATCATAACAGGAAACAAAATTTCCTCAAAGAATACATGAGAAAAAAAAAATATTCATCTCAATCTAAATATTTCGTTTTCTGTTACTCCACTAAACACCAGTCACACAAAAGATATTTTATACACTTTAGTTCCAGTTGTGTTTGGAACTCCACAACATGTTAAAGAAAACAATAAAAAATGGATGAGCCAAGGAAAAAAAAAAAATACAATTTTTGTACTGTAAGATTCAATTAATTGAAACAGAGAGTACTACGTGGCAGAGCAGGAGTGGGAAACAAGGAGAGGACCACAAAAGAGGAACAGATTTGTACAAAATCTAAAATAGTAAGCAAACTGATAAGCTTGTGGTGGTGGGACCCAAACTACAGACCCGAGTCGTAGTAGAAATCTCTCTCTCCTCTGTGCCCTTGAAGTCAAACAACATCTCAACACTCCAAATTGAAAACTTGTTTCTTCTTTCAAAATCCACGCCCCACAGCTCCTCGTTAATCTCACGCGCCTCCGTCGACCTGTCTCCGTACAAGTTTTGTTCATTACATTATCTTTGATTCGAAATCCCAACTATTAATTTGGAATTGAAGTTTCGGATATTAAGTTTATTGTCTACCAAAAATGTGTAGTACATATAAGGCTAGAACTTCTTATATGCCAACACATGAACCATCAACTTTTCTAATGCTACATAATATGTTACAAAAATGAAGTATATGATTCTTCTACACGAAATATAAATAAACAGTTTAACTAATAAAGAGTAGAAATTCAGTCAACTAAAACTATTTAGTATTTGTTGCTTTCACCAAACTATATACTCCATTTCACAGTTATATATACATATAACTATTTTGTTTGGATGGATTTTCTTTCCATTATTATTATTATAATGAGAAAGACAAAAAAACATGCAATTATTGCATGTGTCTGAACGATAGGTGAACAATTACATGCTTCTCTTCAAATAACATTAATAATGTGGGTCTGTCACTCTGTGTTTATATCACCAAACTAACAAAATACACAACAATATAAGCTAGTAGTGAACTATTTTTAAGTAGCGACGTTAGTAAATTCGACACTAACTATATTGTAAGTTGTAACGTACATGAATAGCCTTTGTGGTGCATTAGATTATGCATGCTCAAAACAATAAATGAGCATGTGGTGGGCTGAACCCTGTAGAATCGCTATACATATCTCTATCCTTCATAGACATATATAGAAGCCATAACATATCCTCCAAATGGTGAGACCCATCAGCTTTTAGGCATTTGAGAAAATTATATATATATTTAACGTGAGTATCTGTGTGTTTTAGACTTTAGTAGATGACTATTGTTGTTGTCCTTAGCCTTATACAA
Source organism: Streptanthus diversifolius (assembly GCA_039880935.1). NCBI lineage: Eukaryota > Viridiplantae > Streptophyta > Magnoliopsida > Brassicales > Brassicaceae > Streptanthus > Streptanthus diversifolius. The sequence continues at coordinate 6,513,494 of JAXGFM010000003.1, read as the reverse complement.
ATCACCAATGCGGAAACGCACAACGCAAAGTTGACGAGCTACTAAAATCATTTTTTGACTTGTCACAAAAACATTAGTAGTTTACGTTATGATAAAGAAAAAACATGAATAGTTTACGAATGATTAACATATAGTAAAATTTAAAACTAATACTGATTACTAAAAGGTAAACATACGTGAATGTAAACGTTGTTAATACGTTTGTTCTATGGTATACATGGTAAACCCATATAACATTCTTTGCAGTTACATAAAACAACTTTGTTGTTTTACGGTGGTTGACACTATTCCAAAACAGACTTATACTGTGCGTGAGCATCGATGGCATACTAAAGTTGATAAAAGTTCCGCGAATATACTTTTGTTTTCTTTCTCGACTATTATATTTTCATAACGTTTCATTTGAATGGCAAAGAAATAAGAGCTAGTTAGTATTGATTAGTTTACCACTTTATATGGTAAGATACAACTTCAAGTTTGTCAATTTGCCTCGGTTATTTTTATCTAGTCGTACTACAGAGCAATTTTTATTTTCTTTTATAGTGAAGCCATTCGAAACTGTAATAGCATGACATGTATAGTCTATTTTTTTCAGCATGGAAACATAAAGCTGTCAGCTAAGCTAAGACATGAAAGAGAGGACACCTTGCTTTCTTGTTTTCACAATATAGTCCCCAACATATTTTTCCGAAGATTATATCATTTAAGTCCTAATGTCAACTAGAAGAAGAAGACATCACATAAGTTTCACGCAAACACCGTTTATATACAGTTTTGATAAATTGTTAATCCTACCATTAGTTTTTCCGGCATTAATACTGTTCATCTTGAATTATGATTCTCAAAGTTAGCTTAATTACTTAGGAAAAAAGTAAGAGAAATTTGGGATGAGGAATTATTACAAAACTAATTTAACAAAAAAAATTGCAAGAAAAGAGGTTTCACTAAAAAAGATTAAAAGAATAATGGCAAAAAATACTAAAAGAGTGCAGGCGGAAGCCGACAAAGCAATGAAGTGAAAGTCCATTGCCAATTTTTTACTACAAAAATCCCTAAATATTTACAGTTAGCAAATGGTAATAAGAAAAACAAACAATATTGAGAAATTAATTTTGAACATAAAAATAATATAGAGAAATTAATGAAGAGAAAAAAGAGTAACAATTAGGGTTGTTCAATCCTATAAAACCACACGAAACCGATTTATACTAATCTGAAATTGAAAATATAGTTTGATTTTATTAATATTATATAAATCGAATGGACACTACTTTTGATATAATTTGATATGTATTTTGTTTAAAGTTATTAATTTTATAAATTTTAATTATATATACTTTTTGTTTTTTACTCATAATTTATTTTATTCTTATTAAATATTATTTATTTGAATTAAAAATAATAATATAAATAAATTAAATTTCTAATTATACAATTTCAATTTATAAAAAATTTATAAAATTTTAAATATAGTTATAGTTTTTTGTAAAAACCAAATACACTAAAAATCTAAAGTATATTAAACGAACTAAACCATAATATATATAATATTAAAATGGAAATTAATTTTTAGAAATAAAAAAAACTGAAAAACCGAAAAAACTAAACCTAAACCGAATGGAAATCCGAATTAAACACCTCTAATAAAAATAGAAATGAAGAAGAAACAGTAAGACAGAGCACTTACCAATTACCTAGGAAACGCACGTTCACACTCACACACTTACACACACAGACACACACACACAAACACATCTCTCTCTCTCTTTCTTCTTCTTCTTCCTCTGCTCTCTTTCATACTCAGAGCCTTCCTCTCTTCTCTCTCTTGCTTCTCCTTAATCTCTCTGTTTAACTTCTTCTTTTTAATCATTTTCCTTTTACTCTTTTTATTTTCATTCTCTCAGTTTATTTTTTCTCTGCACTCTGTGTTCCCTTCTCTCTCCTCCTCTGTTCTTCTCACTCTAACGACCAACTGATGCACACAGCTTTGGATTCTCCGCCGTGATTAAATGGGGTGCATGTTCTCTCACCTCGCCGCCAAGTTCGCCTTTTTCCCTCCCTCTCCTCCCACCTACCACCTTACTAAGAACCCCGACGGAAAACTCTCCGCCGTCTCCTCATCCGCTTCCTCTTCCTCCACTTTTCCCGCCGCCGGAGACTCATCACTCGACGTTAGAGTGGTGAAGACGAGACGCGGAAACAAAGTCGCAGCTTTTTACCTGAGAAACCCTAACGCGAGGCTCACGCTTCTCTATTCACATGGAAATGCCGCAGATTTAGGACAACTCTTCGATCTCTTCGTTCAACTCAAAGTCAATCTCAGAGTCAATCTCATGGGGTCTCTCTCTCTCAGATGTTCCTACTCTTCACAATACGTTGTCGTTTCAGATATTTATTAAATAAACCTTACTACTAATGGCTTATTATTGGGTTTTCTTGGTAATGATTATATTCTTGATGCTTACGAGTTATGTGTATGAAGACAGTTTTTCAATAACCTTAATTAACTCAAGCATATGTTTTTCTAATTGTTTTGTTATTTCTCTTTTGATTTTTATATTTGTTATTTTACTTTTTTTGGTTAAAAGTTTACATTTTTTTACTCCTTCAATAATTTTTTTTGTTGTCTTTGTATTTCTTGAGAAAGCTCACGCTTTTGGGAAATGGGTTCTTGTCTCGTTGCCCAAAAAGCTCAGATTTGGTGATGTTTCCGACAAATTTTCTTTTTATCTTTTTTTGGTTTTCTAATTTTTCCACAATCTTAGTAAAATGTTTGGTTTTTTTTTGTTGCTTATTGACGTTTTATTTTCCTGAGTATGACATTTTGTTTAACCCAAAATTTAATCCAAAAGTTTCTCACCTACCACCATCAATTTGTATTTACTCTTTTATAACGTTTGATTCAAAAACCAAAGATGGGTAATCAATAAGGGTCAATTTATGACGGTTCATTTATAGTTTTCGTTGCTTAGAGTTTTGATTTTATTTTTGTTATTTTTGTCACAGGTATGATTATTCGGGATACGGAGCCTCTACCGGTAAGGTGTGTAAATGCGTCTCCTTTATTAATTTTTTTTTCATAGGTTTAAGCTCAAGAACATAATTTTAACTATATTCTTAGGTAATCTGCTTAGCTGCTTAGGTTGTTGGGATGTTGTGCATCGATGTCCTAGAGCCTAGGAACGTTTCTTATCATTCACGGATTGGTTGATCAGGCGATATCTTGAATACTTCATTTGATCGGTTTGAAAGTTCTCTCCACTTTACATATTTGACTTATTCTGGTTTGTTTACTTTGTGTTTGCAGCCGAGTGAGTATGATACATATGCCGATATAGAGGCGGTTTATGAGTGTTTGCAGACCGAATATGGGGTTGGACAAGAGGATTTGATCTTGTATGGTCAGTCCGTTGGCAGTGGACCGACGCTGCACCTTGCCTCTAAGCTTCCTCGGCTTAGAGGTGTAGTTCTTCATAGCGGCATTCTCTCTGGTCTCCGTGTCCTATGTCATGTCAAGTTCAAGTTTTGTTGTGACATTTATTCGGTAAATATCTCCTCGCTTTCAGCTTTTTGTTTAGCCGGTTTAAGGGCTTTGTATTCCCGGTTTAGGAATTGTACTTCTCGATAATCTGATATTCTTACCTGAATCACATTTCGTATATGTCCTGTGGATTGATGTGAAGTTTAGATAGCGTATGTTAGTGGCTAATCTGGAAGCTAACCGGTTTAGAAGCGGCTATGGCTAATTTGGAAGTGACCGGTCTTGGGGGTTCTAATACTACACTTTTACTGATTCTTGTTTTTTTGAATCGCAGAACGTAAACAAGATCAAGAAGGTGAAATGCCCGGTTCTTGTCATACACGTAAGCAAAATCTGTCTCTTATTCATATCAAGAAGGTGAAATTTTATTGATCTTAATACTATCTATCGTTACGCAGGGAACAGAGGATGATGTGGTAAATTGGTTACACGGAAACAGACTTTGGAAAATGGCTAAGGAACCGTATGAACCGCTTTGGATTAAAGGTGGTGGACATTGCAACCTCGAGATCTATCCTGACTACATTAGACATCTCTACCGGTTTATACAAGACATGGAGAACACAACCACTAAAACTCGTCTAAAGAAGATTTGGCAAGAAATCCGTCGGCGAGACGAATACAAAGGATGTTGTAGTTTCGGACTATGTAGACCAAAATGCCCTCCCTGTCCCAAACCTAGTTGCCATTGCGGCTGCGGCTATTGCGGTTGTTGCAAGTGTTCTTGTCCGTCTTTGCAAGGATGTTTCTCTTGCTGTAAGAAGCCGAGCTGTGTTAGTAGTTGTTGCTGTCCCAAGTTCAAATGCTGCAGTTGCCTTGGGAAGCCTAAATGTCCGAAATGTTCTTGTTGGAAATGTTTCAAATGCCCTGAGTCCGAGTGTTTTCGTAGTTGTTGCTGTGCCGGTTGTTTTAGCTGGCTCTGTTGTTGCGGCGGAGGGAGCAGGAAGGAGGGGAAGACGAGAGGAGAAACAACGGTGGCGAAGTGTCAAGGGTAATATTGGTATTTCGACATTTTTGTATAGATTCTATTCAAAGATTCGGTACAACAACATGAGGAGATTCATGGAAGAGTTAATTATGATTGAATTATTAAAAAAAAGTTCAAAAAAAAAAATGAAATCTTGAATCTTGATTCAAACCGAGCTTGGCTCGAGGATCTCGAATCCAGCTAGGATTAATTGTTTTTTCTATTATTCTATTCAGTAAACGTATTAAATCTCAGATTTTGTGCATTACTGTGCTTATTTTCCTTCACATATTGTTAATAATGTTGGAAGTCACCTCCAAATGTATTGACTCTGGTTCAATGGAACTTGTCACAGCCAAAAGCTTGTAGAAGCTCTTTGGTTGGTGATTTCACCACTTAACGTAGTCCTTTCTGCAGCAAGAACTGAACAGATTGAGAGATCGAAGGAGGATTAAACTAAAAGAACGAGCATATGTTGGATTTGAGCTCTAAGGATGATACCCAGACGCCATTATTAGTTCAGTCGCTGTATAGACTAGAGATACAAACCGGTAGGTTAAACCCACAAAAAAAAAACAGAGCAAGCAAACTTAGTTTAAATCTGATACGCAAATCAAGTAATTACTGAAGAAGATAACAGTGTCTTCTGTAACAAGTTAGGTCATTTATGATAAACGGACGACAAAATAATTGAACACCTGTCATCAAACTGAAAGACATTAATGTACAAAAACATGTAGCCAAAACACATCCAACGGCTTCCGCATTGGTAAAAGAAGCAGACGAGAGATTCAATACAAATACACATTGAGCAGCTGAGAGAGCACAAGGGACAAAATAACATAACAGAGACCAAACTGAACAACCTGTCCACTGCTGTTTAAGCTTATTTCAAAACATTTAGAAATTTCATAGGACATTGTGATACGGAAGGTGGTCTTTTCACCAAACCTTGGCACAAGCACACATCTATCAGTAGCCTTGGCACAAGCAAACATCTCAGCAATTAATGTAAAATGAGTCAGCAGATTCTTTTTCAAGGGATTGATTCGTTTACTTGGAGGACAAGGGTTTCAAGATTTGGACAGTTATGAGCAAATCAGGCAATGATCCCCATCCTACTTGCAAATGACTCTCAATAGTTAGATGAGACAAGTTGTTGAATACCGGTATCGCTTCACAGCAAAACCATGTGTCTCAAATAAAACAAAAATCAACAAGATTATCACTCATTTCCAATAATATCCTCAAGTAACAAGTTTACATTCACATACCTCAAGAGTGCTATAAGATAAGTAAAGGGTCTTCACACTGCATATAGAATTCAACATTCTCAATATTCCCATAAGAAAATTTGTTACATTACCAACCATCTCTGTTTCCTCATCATCACCCGATACATTTGCTTTCTGATAATCCGCCATCCGAATACCGATACTAGCTTAACCAAGGGAATCAAATTCTACTTTTAAATCATTGTTAGCAATAGCATCGGAATATTCCAAGTAGACTCAAGCAACATTTGGAGTATCAAACAAAACACTTCGGATTTTCATCAAAATCATAACAAATTTACGTTAGTCTCTTGAGAGTTGTGACAGAGACAGAGCAATAATCCCAATTCAAAATTGTTTCAGGAGTAAAGTTTTTGGCGAGTTCTTGTTTTTTTAGTTATATCAACTTTAGATACAAACCGGTTGGTTAAGCCCACTATAAACAGAGTAACCAAATTTATATTTGATACGATATTCGTCGCATAGTTCTGATCAAATGAAATAATTCTGGAAAAAGATACAACCCTTAAATTATTAAAATGTTTTTTTTTTAAGATTTGATTTTACTTATGATCCAAATAACTACGTATCTAAAAATTCAGTTACACATTATATTGAGAGAAATATACATATCATCATGCGTACTCTAAAGATAATCTTTTATTCATTTGATATGTACCTTCCGTGGAACAGTTGTACAACGGACAAACTAGTTAGAAGCTATCTCGTGGAAAGTTCATGCGAATGAAACTTCACTTTTTTTTGTTTAATTAAGAAAACTTAAATATTTTGTAGCATTTTAAATTAAATAGTTAAAGCCTTACCGAAACAATGTTGGGACCATATTTCATGCAAGATTTGTTTTTTCTTATTAGCTTGTTCGGCGTGGCCCATTGAAAAAAACACGGTATTACTAACGGATATATCGTTATGTCTAGCAAAATTGTTCTGGTTATGACTTAATGACTTAAAAGCAAAAGGTTTAAATTATCTGTAAACTCAGTTGTGTTTTTTTTTTTTTTTATATATTTGCTAAACTTAGACTCGTTTGTCATGAAATGTTATTACGTTGAGAAATATACAACTGTTTTAATTTCAAAGTCAAACCTAACATATATCTCTTCGATGACGAGTATAAATTGTAAAATATTACCTAATACTTCTATAAATTGCATATACCAAACCAAATACTTTTCATTGTGTGATTTTAAAAAAACTATTGAAAGTCTAATGAGAATTTAATAAAATAGCTAATTCAAAGTGATAACTAATTAAGGCATGACTACTGCATTTAATAACTAAAAAATAAATTAAAGCTTTTGGTAAAAAAATATTTTAATGCGTAATGTTGACAAAATATCTATTAGTATTGCTTACTAAATATATTAATGCATACTGTATTATAAAATTTTGTAAGGTCTAACTAAAAGGGCAATTTAATTATTAATTAGTTTAAATATATTGTTCAAAAAGCTTTAGAAAAGTTGTGCATCATGATTATGACAAAAGATTACATAGATGATGAATGGTACACCATTTATTTACATTACGTATTAAAAATATATGATTATGTCATTTTTATCATTTATAATATATATAAAACTAGCGTTTTAAAAATATAGAAAAACATAATTAATTGACGAAAATTAACTTTTCAACGTTTTATTGTTTTACAGAAAACTTATCTTATTAAGTTTTTTTCTACTAAATAGTAAATATTATTCAGTTATTCCGCTGAAGGGAGGTTACGTCGAGCACTGGACAAGGGGTAAAGACGAGATCGAATTGTGATTTGAATGTCCTTGATAATAGTGACTTGATGAGGCTTGACGTGATGCCCCTGAGTGAACATATGCAGAAATTAGCATAAACTAATTTTTTTACTTTCATTTTTATAACTTAATATTTGTGGATCAACTATTGGATACATCACTAACTCGAGTCGAGGGTCAAGAAAATGTTATATTTGATTCCTCTAGATGTTCAGGAATAACGTAGTTTTGGATAATTGGTCTAAACCGCTTATTGAGATAAATATAAGAAAAACATAAAATTTAATTTACCGGGCTTAAACCGTAGTTGTGATTTGTGAATCCTGAAAAAAAAAAAAAACCGTAAATGCATGAGTTAATAAATGCTGGTAAGAAAAGAGTTAGAGAGAAAAATGGAGATAGAGAGGGAAAGAACTTGGTCAAAACTCGTGGCTTTGACATGATCATTAGTCGATTATGAATTTTGATTATCTTGGATGTGAGTTACGGGTTACTGGGTTCAGCGAACTCCGTCTACGGTTAGTGCAACAAAAAATGAAGTTTTTGCTCGAACAATTACTACCATGCATCTCTAATCCTAAGTTTGTGAATGATTAGTCTCTAGGAGGGTATTCCAGTTCCTTCATCATAATTGAGCCACCTGATCGAAACATCAGAGGCTATGATGATTGTTTTTCATAATGTTGTTACCCATCAACATAACTCAAAAAGTACAAGAAATATCAGTTTTATCTTCACATTTGTCTCAGCTTACAAACTTTCCTCAGTTTAATCTCATTGTAAGCTATGTGTTTAGTTATCTTTCAAAACTGTATAACTGAAAAGTCCTTAACATTTACTTTTTTTTTTTATAGATTTTAATAGGATTTTTTTTTTATAAAAAAAATGTTTCAAACCACATTGAATGAGTTTCATGTTTCAAAGTACATAGTACGTAAGATAAGACTGTCTGACCGGCTGCATTGCAATTAGTTTAAATAATATAAAATATTTATCTGTTGAACCAATTCAATATTGTTGATTTTACAAATTGCCCACATTTACCTTTAGCCTATTCTTAATCTTTTTCCTTCCTAAGTCACTTCGTGGACAAGGTCACACGCAGCTCACAAAGTAGAAATAATAACGTGCAATTTCCGAAATTACCCTTTATATGTATTCAAATTCCACATTTTCGTGTACTCTTCGTCTTTTAGCTGCAAGCATTAATAGCTGTTCAACACATTTTAGTTAGAGTATTTGATTAATAATAAATTCGAAAAATTAAAATTAACAATATACGACTAAGGAAACAAAATCTCTTCTCCTCTCTCCCACCATTTGTTGAACATTTAAGAGGATTTTGTAGAAAACCCATAAGTACACACAACACTCCGTTTATAAACCTTCCGAATTAAAGTCTGCATTACATTTTCCTTTAAAAAATCTCATTAATTTGTGCTGATAAGTTTCGTCTGTTCTTAGGAAAAAATTATATTTTTCTTCATCAATAAAAAGTTGATTTTTTCGTTTTTTCCTGAATTTATTACGTTTATGGTAAATGAAAAATTAGAGAAGAAAATATCATTTGAAAAACCAATTCACTGATTCTAATTTCATCTAATAAGGTAAGTGTTTCTTTTGGATTTAATTCCTAAATATCTTAATCAATTTAATTTCTTGACAAGTTAAAAAAAAAAATCGAGAATTGATTCTATCCTTATGTTTTCGACAATCTCTTCTTAAATCTGAGAAACTTTTTTTTTTTTTTTGATTCAGTGCCGTTTTTTATTCTCCCTCTCATTTCTCCAGATTCCGGCGACGGAAAAAAAAGAAAGTAAATTATGTACGGAGAATCTTCTGGAAAAAATCCAAGAATCAGTCACGTATCCACTTCCACCGGAGATATCTGCAGCGATTTCGGAAGCAGCTCCGATTTCGCCAATTACACCGTCGTTGTCCCTCAGACGCCGGATAACAATCCGGTTTCTGTTCAAATCGCTCTCCAAGACATCGACGCCAGTTCATCTTACAAAGACGACGAATTGGATCACACCGATCTAAGAATCAGTGAAGAAGAAGATGCCTTGCTCTACAAGATATCTCAGCCCTTGACCCGTATGGTCAAAATCTCTCCGATCATCATCGCTCTTTATCGGTATATTGTCTCCTTCCCTCTCTATGCTCTCTCTGTTGTCTTTGAGATGTTTCACTGTCGTGTCGGTTACAAACACTTTTATCTGATGTGATGTGACATAAAGCATGATCTTTTAAGGATCTTTCTTGAGATGTTCTGACAATGTTTTTATTTTATTTTATAACTTTTCAGGTTTCTAATTTTTGTTCGAATCGTAGCTCTTTGTCTGTTTCTCGTATGGAGAATCAATAACCCAAATGAAAAAGCAATCTGGTTATGGCTTCTCTCTGTAATCTGCGAAATCTGGTTTGCTTTCTGTTGGTTAATCGACCAAACCCCTAAGGTGCATCCGGTTAACCACGTAACCGATACCGAAGCTCTGAAGGCGAAATTCGAATTACCAAGCCCGAGTAACCCAACCGGGAAATCAGATCTTCCTGGAATCGATGTGTTTGTTTCAACTGCTGATGCGGAGAAAGAGCCTCCATTGGTTACAGCCAACACAATCCTTTCGATTTTATCAGTTGATTATCCTGTTGAGAAGCTTTCTTGCTATCTCTCTGACGATGGAGGGTCGCTTCTAACGTTCGAAGCAATGGCTGAAGCAGCTAGCTTCGCGAAAATATGGGTACCGTTTTGCAGGAAACATAAGATCGAGCCGCGGAATCCGGAAAGTTACTTTGGTTTGAAGAAAGATCCGTACAAGGGTAAAGTGAGGCATGACTTCGTTAGAGAGCGAAGGTACGTGAAACGAGGTTACGATGAGTTTAAGGTTCGGGTTAACGCGTTGCCTCATTCGATTAGAAGGAGATCGGATGCGTTTAATAGCAAAGAAGAGATTAGAGCTTTAGAGAAATGGAAGCATTGGAAAGTGAAAGTTGAGGAGGACCAAGTCAAGGAACCAAGGCCTACTATAGTAGCTCCTAAGGCTACTTGGATGAGCGACGGTACACATTGGCCCGGTACATGGACTGTTCCATGTCAGAACCATTCGAGAGGCGATCACGCTAGTATTATACAGGTAAAAGAAAACGCGCGTTTTCATCTCATTCTATATAGCGTTCATGTTTTGACTTGGAAAGATTTTATTTTTATTTTTTATTTTATTTGCAGGTGTTGCTTGATCCTCCTGCAGATGAGCCGGTTAATGGGAGAGGCGGTGAGGGTCGTGCGCTGGATTTCGAAGGAGTAGACATTCGTTTACCGATGTTTGTTTACGTGAGCCGCGAGAAACGGCCTGGTTATGAACATAACAAGAAGGCAGGAGCTATGAACGCTTTGGTCCGAGCCTCAGCTATAATGTCTAATGGACCATTTATCTTGAACTTAGACTGTGACCACTACGTCTACAACTCTAGAGCCTTTAGAGATGGAATCTGTTTCATGATGGACCATAATGGCGACCGCGTTTGTTATGTCCAGTTTCCGCAAAGGTTCGAAGGCATTGATCCCTCTGACCGGTATGCTAACAAGAATACTGTTTTCTTCGACATTAACCTGCGGGCGCTAGATGGGGTCCAAGGTCCGATGTATGTTGGGACAGGATGTCTGTTCCGTCGAACAGCGCTTTACGGTTTCGACCCCCCTGATGTTCCCGTGGAGGAAGAAGAACCGTCTGGTTGTTGCTGCTGTTGTTTCCCGCGTCAAAAGAAACGTAGTATTGCAAGCGTAGCTTCTGAACCTGCGTACTATATTGACGTTGAGGAAGAAGATATTATTGATATCAGTTTGATTGCGAAGCAATTCGGTAGCTCGAGTATGCTAGTGAGTTCTGTTAAAGTCGCGGAGTTCCAAGGTAGACCATTAGCCACGGCACACTCGAGCAGACGCGGGCGTCCTCCAGGCTCGTTGACCGGTAGCCGCGAACCGCTTGATTCCGCGACGGTTAGTGAGGCGGTTAACGTGATCTCGTGCTGGTACGAGGACAAGACAGAATGGGGAATCAACGTTGGATGGGTCTACGGATCGGTTACTGAAGACGTGGTGACTGGCTTTAGAATGCATGAGAAAGGATGGAGATCTTTTTACTGCGTAACTGAACCAGACGCATTTCGTGGATCTGCGCCTATAAACCTAACCGATAGGCTCTATCAGGTTCTCCGTTGGGCCACGGGATCAGTCGAGATCTTCTTCTCAAGAAACAATGCCATTTTAGCGGGTAGGAAACTCAAGTTCCTCCAGAGAATCTCTTACCTCAACGTCGGAATCTACCCGTTCACTAGCATTTTCATCTTGATCTATTGCTTCCTCCCGCCATTATCTCTCTTCTCCGGTCAGTTCGTGGTTGATAGTCTCAAGCCAGTTTTCCTCGTTTACCTTTTGACAATCTCATTGTCTCTCTGTGGATTAGCTGTTCTTGAGGTCAAATGGTCAGGAATCTCTTTAGAAGAATGGTGGAGAAACGAACAATTCTGGTTAATCGGTGGCACGAGCGCACATTTAGTCGCTGTTCTTCAAGGTATTCTCAAAGTAATAGCCGGAATCGAAATCTCCTTCAAGTTGACTTCGAAATCTTCAGGAGATGACGAAGACGAAGATTTCGCTGATCTTTATCTGTTTAAATGGACGTCTCTGATGATTCCTCCGTTAACGATCATAATCTTGAACATCGTAGCGATTCTTTTCGCGTTTTGTCGGACGGTTTTCAGTGATAATCCACAGTGGAGCAATCTCGTTGGTGGGACTTTCTTCGCCGTTTGGGTTTTGGTTCATATGTATCCGTTTGCGAAAGGATTGATGGGGAGAAGGGGAAGAACTCCGACAATTGTTTATGTTTGGTCGGGACTTATCGCTATTTGCTTCTCTCTTCTCTATGTTACCATTAAGAACTCGGAGCTTAATGGAGGATCGTTTCAGTTGACTTAGAGATTATTTTGCTTATGTATGATTTTTTTTTCTTTTCTTTTTACTCTCAAAACGGTATTGATCTCGTTAATCTTCTTGATATTAGTATTTGGCTCCCTTGTTTACTGTTGATATTTTACTACTAGTTTTTTTATTTATTTAATAAATATGTATATCACTTACAGGCTAGTAGACTTGAGAAACAAATCGTTACATTGAAAAAGATGACCCACATCACCTTAATCATAGTGAGCTATGAGTTTGTGAGGATATAAAGAAGATTCCGTACGTTTTGCAGCCTTTGTGGAAGAACGTGGATGTGCATACCAAGTTAAACTTTGTAGTTTGTAAAGGCAGATATATATAAACCACATGTAATCCTTTTTTGTTTTGTTTTGTAATGAGAAATCAGCAAACAGTTATAATTTGATTCTTCCAATTTTCGTTCAAAATCCAGCTTCGATTTTCTGAATCTTGATCTCTACTCAGATAGACGAGCTCGAATTGAATCGAAATGGTGAAGCGAGGAGGAAAAGCTAAAACTCAAAAGCTAGATACCTGAAGAATGATTTTTCTGAAGGTCACACTCGATCGACAACACCAATTTTTGATGAACAAAAAAATCGCGATTCCAAATCCACAACAAGATCACAATTCAACACCTTACAATGATTATGATGGTGGGGTCGTACAATATCACACATAGTCCATTCTTCCTCTATTGATCACCAGATCATCCATGTTTAATGATTGTTGCTCATATGGACCGAATTAGAATAGCTGGTCGATTGCTATGCACATTAGTCTAGATGCTAAAAGCAAGCTAGGATTCATCGATCTTAGAGTTTATACAAAATCCGGAGGAGCAGCAAAAACATGATTAAATCATGGCTATGGAATGTTGTGAACAAGAATATCTATGATAATATGAAGATGCTGCGGAAATTTGGGGTTATTTGTTTAGATGGTATGAAATAAATAATCTTCCCAAGAAATATCAACTTGAGCAAGCTGTCATGAGTCTCTAAGTAAGAAAACCTTGATCTGTCCACTTATTTCAGAAAGAAGAAGACTCTATGGGAGAAATTAGCTAATACCAACTTACCAAGTCTAGTATAGTGAAGAAGTATGATTATGAACAGGTCATAACCTCTTCATATACTTGATCGAGACTAGTCGTATTATTAAACTTTTTTATGAGATTGAATGACAGTTTCAACAATTTACTTGGTCATCAAATATAAAATGACTATCTAATCCTACTGCCTTAATTAACTAAAAGTTGTGATTCTGGAAAATAATCAGATTTTGCTGGCACACAGAAGCTTTCAGAAGCCTAACTATTCTCATTGTCATTGTTTTGGTCATACCATTGATAAATGTTATAAGATTCATGGCTATCCACTTGGCCATGTGCAACCAGAAAAGATAACCAAGAGCTACACCAACAAGTGCTATGCAAACATCTCAACAGCTTTCTTCAAAAGACATTGATGTCAACATGTCCACGGAACAGATTTAGCATATGATTGCTTACTTTAGTATCTTAAAGGAATTTTTCTTTAACTACAACAGTAACAACTGTCTCACATATAACGGGTACTTTTCTATCATTCAAAACTTTCTTTTATGACATGTTAACTTCCTCTATACCTTACCGAAACGAGTGCATTCTCTCTATTACAAGCCAGATCGTTCTTACAATTGAATGGAAAAAAGCGTATATTTTTGATGATTTTTAGAATAGTACAACTTGCCCTAAAATAGAATAGTACAATGAGATTATGAGAATGTTGAAGTATAAATTGCTAGGTTAATTCCGTACAGAAATTGGAATCCTTTCCATGGTGTCAACTATCTCCAGTGTTCCTTCCCTGAATGTGTCATTCATGTCCATTACTTTGTTAATTAAATTTTAATTAGAAACTATAATTGAGATTATGACTATTTGGCGCCATTAACAAGATAAACAAATGAATTCTGCTGTGCTTAGGAGATGAATCAGTTGAGATTATGACTATAATTGAGATTATGACTATTTGACGTAACAATTAAAGAATTCAATATTTAAATAAGATCATCGTACTAATAGAATATGTGTTACCATATGAACCCAAAAGTTCGGTTGATGAATGGGTGAACAAAATAGGATATTCCATATTAGAAATTGAAAAATAGGAAATTAAAGATTTTTAAAAGATAATGCATGGTAAAAAAATCACGATATGTTTTAGATAAACCTATATAGTTTGTTACCTCCCGTTGTCCTAACAGTATTCTTAGAGCAGAGTAAAATTTGCCATGAATAGAGAGAAAAAGAATAATTCGGTGAATCACCGTAGAATCGTTAAACGCCGCACACAATCATCGACGAACTCCTCTACATACGGAGGAAACTTGGTGACGCTTCCCATCGATATCATCATCGTGATAGTTCGGAGATTACCAGCAAAAACCATTGCAATCTCTCGTTGCCTCTCGAAGCAATGGGATTCCTTACTTCAGAGTCCACGTTTCACGACATCGTTCCTGACGTGTTCATCGACACAGCCACGTCTTTTGTTCACGTTCGAGTTCGGAGGCAAGTGACACTTCTTCTCATCCCCTCAGCCTCGAAATGTTGGTGAGCAAGTAAGTATTGTAGCAGCATATTATCATATGGGTTTGTCTGGAGATTGGTACAAGGAAGTTTGTCTATCCGTCAACGGTTTTATCTATCTTTACGACAAGCAGATGTTAAAGGGAAAGATGGAAAGGGTTCCTGTAATATGTAACCCTAGCACGGATCAGCAAGTACCTTTACCTAAAGTAAGAGCCAAAAATATCGACCTAAGAAGCTTTCTCGGGTATGATCCGATCGAGAATCAACTCAAGGTTTTGTGCATGACCGTGGTAAAGTATAGAAGAAAAACTAACTCCAGAGAGCATCAAGTCCTGACGTTAGGCAACGGAGAACTATCGTGGAGAAAGACGAATGTTGGTTTCCACATTATCCAGAGAAGCACAGAAATGGGATATGCATCAACGGGATTTTGTATTACGTAGCTCGGAGAAGCTTGACTAAAGTGATAGCATGCTTTCATGTAAAGTCTGAGAAATTTAGGTTCATGGAAATAGATGATGAGACCTCTATGTGGACTTTCTTCTTGGCGTTCATAAACTACAAGGGAAAGTTAGGTGTTTTAGTCTATTATTTTAATGACGGTGATCAGTTATGGGTTCTAGATGATACCGAGGAAGAGAAATGGTCGAAGTATATTATTTTTTTGCCAGTTAGAGCTTTCGGGGGAAAAAGATCAATCTGGTCAACTGATACAGGTGAACTTGTTTGGGCGTCAAGTCGTTGGACCCATCCATTCTATGTTTTCTATTACAATGTGGAGAGACAAAGTGTTAGAAGAGTTGAGATCAAAGGAATTGAAGAGAAGGTAAGGTATTGATTGGTCGAGATCGCTTTGAAGCACTCTTCACCTTCACAAACCATGTTGAGAATGTGATGTTTCTGCAATAAATCTGTGGCTGATTTCTGGGTCTTTATTTTATCTTTATTTTTGCTAAAGTCTAAGAGTGTTTGATCATTTTTCAAAAACTTAATAAAAGACTAAAAAAATTCTCAAATACACACTTAGACTCCATAAAAAAAAAACACAAAATAAGAGTTAAAAATTGGTAAAAACATAGTTTATCATAATTGTGTTGGAGTTGTAGTATGCTGCATCAAAATTGAGTTCATGGGGAGGACACTTCCAAGATTTCAGAGTCTGGTGTTTATCACTTCGAGTTGTGTCATCTGTAACCCTAACCGTTGCTATTAACCATTCACACACCTCTCGAATAGCAATCTTACAACCCATAAAGGATTGACTTGTTCTTGATTTCAAGTTGTCTGATAAGGTAAATTAGAAAACCACTTGCAATGAGAAAGTCTCCATGTGGTTTCCGAAATTGGACAAGTGAAGAGTGGTTAATGCTTTCTTCAGCATCACAACAACGTTGACAAGTTTTGTCCATTTGACTTTTTAATGTGCTCTGACTTTTGCGGAAAGCTACAACTTTTGCTCCTGAAAAATGAGCCAAACAAACAAGTCTTCCAAACGAAATCCCCTTTGCGTTCAATACCTCCATTGGCAGTGGTTGTACTACTGCCATTTCATAACCCGGAAGATTTGAAAACAAGCTCAAATATCTGTCCATAGTGCGTTTCTGAACTGCTTCCTTAAATAATTTTCTGCAAAATAAACCATTGCAAATTAACAACTTAGTCTTCAACTTCAAGATAATACCTCTTGGGTATAACATAATTTTATCTTTATTTTTATAACATATATAAAGAAAAAGAAAAACATAATTTTAGACTAGGAGTTAATTTTATGGTTAATTTATAGATATTTGATTTTTGAACCAAATTATAAATGACATATTTTGTAATTATTATAATAATTTTAAAAAAATCTAAAATAAATTTATGAAAATCTGTTTTGATGACCATTAACATAGCACACATGTAATTTTTTTTTTTATAAAAATACCTCTCAATTGATATATAAGAAATATATACATATATATATATATGTGTATATATATATATATATATATAATTTTCAGTTTTCTTTGTAAGAAAAAAGTTTCTTTCGGCCTTAGATATAATTTTATAACTTACATTATCCATTTAACTTTGGCATATTCTCTATTTCCTTTTTTTCTTCAAATCTGTACTTTTCATTATTAATTTTTGTACTCATAAATAAATTAACAAGTAAAAAAAAAGTACAAATTTTATTACAAAAGCTTTCTGTCGTCAGGATCACTTTCAATCACAGGCTTTTGCTGTCGGCGATTCCTCCGCCGTCCACGCGCTTCTGTACCACCAAATTTCAACCTCCCTGTATCCATAAACCTATCTTTCTCTGCCGGAACGATCACACACTCCGGCAGTGGTTCCGGATACCTAACCGTATCGTAACAGTAAGAATAATACATGAAC
Organism: Streptanthus diversifolius; assembly: GCA_039880935.1. Taxonomy (NCBI): domain Eukaryota; kingdom Viridiplantae; phylum Streptophyta; class Magnoliopsida; order Brassicales; family Brassicaceae; genus Streptanthus; species Streptanthus diversifolius. The sequence goes on along the minus strand of JAXGFM010000003.1, from coordinate 6,495,996 downwards.
CGTTGTCGGAATCTTCTCATGGCTGCACGTTGATGTGAATTGATGGAATAGTAATCTTGTGATTCAAGGAAGTCAACGGAATCGGAGCAATCGACATGGACTTCTTGGATAGGATCAACAGAGCAGCCGTCTAGGGAGAAAGATTTGAACTCAGCAACAAAAGGAGCATATTTATAATTAGCTTTATATTTTCCGCCGGAAGTAGCCCAATCGGAAGCATCCCATATGGTGGCGTAAAGAGACATTGGCTTCGCCGGATAATCAGCTCCCATTGCTTCGCTTCTTATCACTTCTCTTATAGGCACATCGTCTACCCAAAATCTGATCATTGTTTTCCAAACATTTGGATTAGTTAGTTGACAGCAAATAAAAAAAACATTCAAATTTTGTTAGATGTTAATAAAAAACAAATTAACAAAGACAAAAGTTACATAATTTACTATTTGTTAAGTGGACAATTAATAGCAGCTATAAAAAACAGTCTGAATAGTTAGTTGAAAATTTTTTATTTATGTTTTTTACTAACAACAAGTTTTTAGTTCTGATTAAAATTTCGTTTTAATAGTTTAAAAAGAAAAACTGAAAAAGAGACAATGAAGATATAGATGTAATAATGAATACTAATAGATAAGTATTAATTGCCATTTAGGACTTAGTTGAGTTTTCATTAAAGTTTTTTCGTTTTCAAAATAAGTAATACTATTTCTATAGTTTTCTGATTGACGTTTCTTACTCCCCTTTAATTTCAACAAGAAGAAGGTCAACAGAAAGTCAGTCAGATATTTGAACAACTAATTCGGCATTAAATTTATAATACGCTACGCGTGATGAGGACGCTTAATGGCTTATATATAGTTACGCGTCAAAAAGATAAATTTAAGCTGATGTTCTTTACAGTAATGCCGAATTAATTGTTTTGGAAAAGCTGACTATCTTTTGATTTTTGTTATTTTAAATTAATTAAAAGAGAGAAAAAGTAAATAAGAAAATACCAAATTTAAAAAGAAAAAGAGAGAGAATGTTGTAGATTCATTAACTATATTAGGAAGAAAGAAACGTTTTCAGAAAGACAAAACATTCTTATTTTTTAATCAGGCTGGTCATATAATCATAAACCGGATTTGGTCAACGGTATTGGAGCTAAACCGGGGGGAAAAATAAGGAAATGAATTGATTGATTGAAAAAGCTTACATGATCTTGTGAGGAGTCCAGAGAATGCTGTAACGATGAAACTCTTTAGAAGGATCGAACCAGAGACGATATCTCTCTTCACGACCTCTATGTGTACTTCCATTTCCGTACAGGTTTGTCTGAAACCTCCATGGCTTTCCTTTAATGTTCCCTAGAAACTCTATGTCTAACTCGTCGTGTGTTTTCTCGAACACGTCTCCGTTTGATGTCTGCATATATAAAAATTTAAATTAAATTTCCATTAGACATAATTTAAATAAAAAAATAAAGTTGGATCCCGAGTCATAATTAAAGCTTTTATTCTCTTTATCTGGAAAAATGAAACTATTTTCTCGGGAAAATTATTGACTATTTTCTAGGACACCAAACAGAGAAAATTGTGTCTTGGGATTTTTCGTCGACAAATCGTTTGGTATTCCATATTCAATGACGATTTTCTCGGCAACAAAAGGAAAAAAAATAAAGATTTCTTATATATTAAATCAAATGAGTTAAATTCGTGATCGTTCAAGAAAATAATGAACACTTTGGTCAAAAGTAGAACATTAACAATCATGCAGATCAATAAAAGAAATTAAAACTATGTTGTTATTAAAAAAAAATAAAGAAAAAGAAGCATGTTTATGGTAATCATACAGAAAATATTAAATGGCCGGAGACTTACATAAAAGGCGACGACGACGCCGGCAGTATAATTAGCGGGAAGCTTGATCATAGAGCTGTAAAATCCATGTTGATACATATTTGATGATATGAAACCAGAACCTATAATCATCATAATGATTATCAGTTTATATTCATCATAAAAAATTAAAGGATAAAGAACCTAGGTGAATAGGTGTATATACCGGTATATCGATCGAGAAGGAGGCGAACGGAGAGATCGTCAGGTGAACGGACGAGATTGGCATCGCCGAAGAGAGGAGAAAGTGACTCTTCGAAGCTTAAGGTGTTGAGATTAGTAAACGCTGATGATCTCAAACCCAAACCCAAGAAGACGAAGGTGATGATGACGAAGAGGAGATTATACGATGATTTAGACATTGTTTCTATATTTTTGTTCTTTCTGGGATGTAGAAAAGAGATTTATAATCTTCTGTTTATTAATTGGAACATATATCTTTTGACATAAAGAGAGAGGTTTAATCTTTTGGTGAGAGAAAATTGTTCTTTCGCTTCCACGCTCGTGGTTTATATAATATATCAGGGTGAGTTATTCAATACTCTTTTTGATTTTTCTTCTTCTGGATTTTCCGAGTTTACCCTTCTTTTTTTAGTATGCTTTATTGTATAATTTAGAGGATTTGGTAAAATTTGAGACTTCTAAAATTTGGTAGAATTTAAATGAATTTTGAGGATTTTGAAGACTTAGGCAGATATTTATATATGGGGTTTTGGTAGAATTTTGAAGATTTTGATAAAATTTAAAAAATAAAATAAAACTTTATTAGTGATTTGGTAAGATATTTTTAAAGTAAAAATTTTCTACCATATTTTTTTTGTTAATAATTTTGATTTCCAATAATTTTTTTTTAAAATTTCAATATATATATATATATATTTTTTTTCTTACAACCAATTAAATTTTTCTGATTTTTTAGATTGAAACTAAAAAAAATACAAATTTAAAAACCTTCGAAGACCATTTATATTCGTTAACTTTTAATTAACAATTATCTCTCAAATCCCATCAAATCTTATTTGATAGATTTTATTGATGAAATCCTTATTTTCAATAGGAGACATTTGAAAGAATTTGTATAAATGATCAATCTAATAAGTCAATTTTTTTTTTTTACAAATAATAGATACAATAGTTGAAAATTTAGAAAAACATTATTATCAAATCATTAATCTAATAAGCCCTCCACCTTAAAATATATTTTAAAAATGAGTATTTAAGGAACATATCAAGAAACACTAACAACCGATTTGAGTGGAAAAAATGATCTGATAACTTGATTATGAAAAGATTTAGAATAGTTATAATTAGAGTAGTTAGATTTTCTTATTTATTAAAAAAAGAAAATCTAATTAAAATCAAACCAATATAATTTTTCCCCAAAATTGAAAAATAATTTACCACTGTATTTATTTTAGTTATTATTATCTTTCTAAAACCTAAAAATCGATACAAAACATAGATGAACTATCCTAAAAATATATATGAAAATAAGACAAAACTAAAAAGAAAATCTAAAGTTAATAGTCTAGATGATAAATTTTTTTTTATTTTATTGAACACTAAAATCCAGGATCGGAGGTTCAATCTTTGGTCCCCACATATTTATTGGGATTATTAGACCATTCGATCATATAATAAATAAAAACTAAAAAGAAATATTTTTAGTAAATTTAAAGCCAATACATGTGTTAAAACTAAAATCATATTACTAAATTCATTGTTGCAATAAATACCAAACTCTATTAGTAAAAAAAAGTAATTTCAGACTCCTAATTTACATTTTCTTTAGAATTGGGTTTCTTAAATCTCTAATATGATACAAAAGTGTGGTTGAAAAAAAGAAAGATAATATGTTATTATCTTGTAAAAATTAGTTGTTTGGAGGTGATGTATGATAACTTTAGTGATTTTAGATCTAATTTTTTGAGTGAATCTTACTCGAAGATTTTTCATTCTTGAAGACCATTTGAAATACAAAATTAGAGTTAATGGTGACAAAAGATCAGCAATGGGAATCGCAACTTCTCAAGGATCAACAATGGAAATTGAATCAAAATATGATATACAATGGTTAATCACAATGATCAACTGCTTCAACATATCGAATGGACATGAAAAGATTCTTAGCTAAAACCTTCCTTAAATGGAGCTAGGTACATATGATCATGATCAAATTAATTTATCAAAGGATTAATGTTTATACACGTGATTAAGATTCGATTTCTAAAACTTACTATTTAGTGCAAGTCATGAGAGTAAATTTATGGAAGTTCTAATATGATGTATGTTTGTGTGTGTTAACCAGGGTTGTGTATTTGGATAGTTAAATTTATAGATCCGTTTTGTATCAAGTGTTAGGATTTTATACAAATGAAGAATAATGATATATATATGATAAAAGAGGACGTCTATAATCACGTGATTCTAAAAGAAATTTATAAAATTTTGAAATTTTGAAATCATGAATACGTGTGTAGGCATTTGGCCAAATTGTATGTCCTTTTTTCCCTAAATTTAGTATAAATCATTGATTTATATGGCTTTCATTTTTCTTAGCTGTTCCTATCTAATTAGAGTAATATGAGCATATAAAATATATAGTTGGTTACGTGTATACAAGGGTAGATTTGTCATTTTCGTTGATGGAAGCCAAAATGAATAAAAATGACAACCAAGCATGAAATGGACACCAATGGGTCTTTTTCTGTATACCCATGCAGATTGTATATAATAACCAGTCATCTTCATCACTAAATATAATTATATAATTTTACGTGTAGGTGTTAATATTAGGTGGTTACACTAATCAACACTTTAAATTAATGAAAAGTTATTTGAAAAAAAAAGCTAATAAAAAGGTCTAGATTCCAAAACTATGGACAGCCAAACGTAAACATTTCAATACACTCTTTTGTTCTTTAATTAGTTAGGTTTCCTCTTTCTATATATCTTTTGTTCACTTCTTATTTATATATGTTTTCGCAATATTTTTATGCTTCTCATCATAAAATCGAGAGCAGGTTAATTGGGTAATGTCATGACTCATGAACATAATAAGATAAACAAAGATTAAAAGGATATTAGTTTTGTAATATAAGCATTTAATTAGTTTTGATTCGAAACAAAATTATTTACTACTACTTATCTTTTTTTCACACATATTAACAAGATAATTAAAAATTTAATGTGTTATATATAATGTGTTATAACATTATACTTTTAATAAATATTCAATAAACATTTATTTTTCTAATTAATGTGTTAATGTAACAAAGTTAAAAATGAGTTTTTATTAACACAATTACATTAAAAATAAAAAATGACATGTAACACAAAATAAAATTTTAGAATAACACTTTTATAAAACGGAAAAATTATTATTTTTGTAATATGAACTTAGAGAATAGACCATCGTTTAGTTAGCAGCACCAGATACCCGAATCTCCGTATCACCAATGAATTATTATATGAATAATTGTTTTATATTTTCATTATTACGAGCTCACATACGAATAATTCACAAAGCCAAAATGAACTACTGAGTCCAGACAAAAGAATTTAATGGTTTAAAACGCTTACGATCAGAATTCACTTCAATTGCGCTAATTAATCCTTCTGGATTTGCCACCTCTTTTATACAACAAAAAGTTCTAAATCATCTTTTCTCGGTTGGTCGATAAATACTAACATATTATGATTTATATGTGCTAAGAAGGCTGTATATATATGTAAATGTGTAATTAGTTGATTTGGTTTACCAACCTCTCTAACCTCTATGCATGCATCTGGCCATCAACTAATATAATGTGTCTAGGTGATTCAAGCCATTTGGTCCGGAGATATTCATGGAAATCGATTCTTAATTAGTAGTCCGTATATAAGTCGTAACAATTGATATGTTGAATCCACAATAGTACTTTAATTTCAACTCACGCAAACAATACAAAAGTTAAGAAATTAGCATGGAATAGTTATATATATATTGGAAGAAATGTCAGAAAATCATAGTTGTATAAGGTTTAATGTACTTTGATTGTTTAGCAATATATTTATTTAATAAATATTATAATAAATTTAGAAGTTTTCTACAAAAATGAGAATAAGAAACTAATCAATTTATTGAAAAAACCTGCTTCTTTATTATTATTTGTCAACAAAAGTGATATCTTAAACGGTTTAAAAAACCTGTTTATTTACAAAGTACAAAACATGGATGTTAACTTTCATAAAAACAATACAAAGAATGTGTTTAATTCGATATCGTAATCTGGAGGATATAATAATATGTTGTATGATGATTATTTTGGCACAAACTAAAGCTAATAAAAACTTGTGATATTAATCTTTATCATTAAAGACGTAATTTACTCGATGAAAACAACATATTATATATATATATATATATATATATATATATATATATATGTGATTGGTTATGTGTTTCAAACTACATTTTTTTTTAGCTTGTATAGAATAATATATAGTTGACTGCTTTTGTAAGAACAGCATATCTAACTATAATGTGAAAATATACATATCGAAGGCGCATATATACTTAATTCTTAGTACTGTATATGAAATTTGGAGGCTGAATTAAATTTCCGATTGTATTACAAAAGAAGCAATCTTTCTTTTTTCCTTTTCTCTTTTCTTTTAGAATTTAGATAAGGAAGTGATTCCATTACCATCTGTACACACAATCACTATTGGCCCCCAGTGTTCATTTGTCTGCTAGCTTCTGCATTCAGCGAATAAACACAAACGTTACATATATTTTTTTTGTTTGGTTTTTTCGACATTATCTATTAGAATATTCTCATAGATATATTTTCGACATTATCATCATAAACTTGATGCACATTTTTTGTTTTTTTTTTGTTTTTCACTAATTCACCGGACATGAAGGCATTATATGATTTTGACATTTATCAGGTTAAGGAAAATTGAAACCTTAGTTACTTAAACCTTGGTACGTTCATCTAATAAATTAATTAACTTACATTTCAAAAAATACATGGCAATAACTAGTTTGTATACAATAAATTCAGTTTAAAAATATATAGGTTTATCATTTACGTCAAAATGGTTCAAAGGAGTTCGTGAAATGAAATGGTTTTCTTTCGAGACTAGGTTATTTTTTACGTCCTCTTCATAAACTAGGTTACGAACTGCTTGCAAGATAAACACACTTATAACTAGATTATTTATAAACATACCTTCTAAACGAATTTACTAGGGATACTAACTTAACGATTCTTCCTTTTCGTGTATACACATGTACCATATAGTGATACATATACACACACAAATGGCTCAAATAGCGAAGCTATAAAAAGGTCAAAATATAGCAATCATCAACCAATTAGAGAAGAATGAGAAAGTATTGAGGTATTGAATATGGTAGAAACTCAGCTGTATATCATCTTCTAGAGGGGGTTGACCTTATACAAGAGCATTTGCATGTGGATGTCATCATTATTAACAAGTTTTTTTTTTAAAAAAAAAATATTTATTTTACCCCACAACTAAACTTATTGTTATTTCAAATGGAAAACTAATAGTTGAATAATGTGTATTTCAGGTTATAGCTCTGTGTAGTCTACAGAAAACATGAGGATTAAGGGGAAGTAGTGTCTTACAAGATAGAAATAGGCTCAATTAGATAATTTATAATCTGGATTATTAATATCTTAGTATTTGGAAGAGCAAATGATTATCTACTCGATTATAATTTTTATGTAAAAAATATAAATCGGTTTTAAAGATGCCTTACAAATGAAGCTAGGAACATATATAATCTATTCCAAGATTCTTATTATTATATTTATAACTCACTATGGTATTGGTCCCTATATAGCACAAACCATATCGATATATTACAATAATTGAGGATGTTTTTCTAATACTTATTGGAATATGATATTCAACCAATTATAATAATAATGTAGTTGCAAACAACACACAAGAAATATAATTAATTAGGACTTAGGAGAACTGCATATGGTGGGGCATGACATGTAATCATCTCTGAACTTGTTTGTGGGAAAACATATATACGCAAATTGATACAATGATCATGTTTTATAGATTAATTATTATGCAAGTTTTGTGCGCTTGTGGTACCGTGTCCAAGTTTGATCATATCCTAATACACACCAGTTAAAAGATTTCAATTTAAATAAACCTTAAAATGTATAAATGGGATTTGAGACCCGAATAGGGGTTAAATACTTCTAACGCCTATCTATTTAAATTGTTTATAACAAACCGACGATAAAAAGTAGAGTTTATTCAAATGTAAGAAACTATTTGTCTTTATTAGCTACAATATATAATTATATAAACATGTATAATATTTAAGTTATCAAATATCACTTGAAATAATTGTACATGTAAAACATATTTTACGTTTTAAAAAGTATTATCAAAATATTGATCCCGGACTTGGGTCTTAGGACTAGAACTTCCTTGGTAACAAAAACGATTGTCAAACATTTGAAATTTTACATCCCATTCAAGAATGGTTGGGAAAATATTACTAAAATGAGTTGTGCTCCTTTGGAATGTAAACATACTAAACCTAACATATCATATATACGTAAAAAAGGATTAAATAATCAGACACGGTATAGTTTAATTTAAGTTCAGTAAAACGAATTAAATTTGAGCTAAATGCTTGATTAGAATTTAAACTTTTGAAGTAATGTTGATTAGATAGTAAAAATGTGAGTAGTTACCAAATTTTCCCATGAGAGATTAACAATTTACATTGACTACATTCAAAAGTACAAATGTCTTCTTTCTTTACAATACTTGCAAAACAACATACAAACGACGAGTAAGCTCAAGCCTTGAGGAAATGGTATTTAGATTCCACGTAGCTCTCCGCATCCCATAAGAAAGACCCAAAAGTCACAGCTTCCAAAACCAACATCGCAAGTCCAGAGAAACTCAGAGACAGAACCTCATCGTTAGACGTATCAAGCTTACCGTCCTCGAGTATCCTTATGTCCGGTCTCCCAAAGAGCGCCTGAGTCTGCTTCTCTATCAGCGACATGGCTTCTTTAGACCGTATCGTGGCGTATCTCTGAAGCGTATCCGAGTCCAAGTAGGTAACGTACGATCTCAACCCGTAAGACGATGACTCATCTTCATTCCTCTCTATTGCGTAGCCATCGGGATCATATTCCTCCGGTTGGATCCGGATCAAAGAATCCGGGTCCCATAAAGGGTAAGGAGGCGAGGGTTCTTCGAACCGTTCCCTGGTTTTCTCAGGTCGTTTCGGAAGTGTGTTCATGGTTCTCTCAAGCTGGTATCTTTGGTCTATTCTTCTGAGGAAGTAGCCATACATAACAGAAGCAGCATAGAGTTTCCCGAGTTTAATCTTGCTTATCTGAACTATCGAGCTTAAAGGACCGACAGCTGTTCTGTCTCCAAGAACCGAAGACAAGTGACTCTGTATCATCTCGAAGGCTTCCGCAGAGTGAATGACTTCAAGCTTCTCTTCTTGGTTTGGCCATAAGTCTACCCGTCCTGCTGGGTCTGAAGTTGGTTTAATCTGAGGAATCATAGAGATACCCTTTTCCACAAACCTTTGTACCACTAAACAGTAAATGATCTCCGCCAATGTTTTACGTTTTTCCTTATCTCTAACTTCAGATATTCTCCTACAAATTAGCCACGTAAAAAAACATCTCTTGTAAGAGAAAGACACGATCTTTACATAGACTCGACCAATACTTCAGATATTCTAAGCCTAGGTTATATACTTAAGCATTGCAAGAGAGTTGTTGAAGCAAAAAAAAGAGAAGCTGGAGAGAGGATAAAGGCATACTTAGAGAGAATGTCTTGTTGTGATGAAGAAGATTCTGCTTTAAGATTCTCGTTTTCGGTTGATAATTTCGCGAGCTGCTCATCGACTGTGATGGGTAAGAGATGAGGATGAGTTCTAAGAATCTGTTCCAAAAGCTGTCCCACAGGAGATTCAAGCTCAACAGGAGCAATCGGAGCAAAATTCTCGTTAGTGCTATCTTCTCCTCCTGAGGCTCTCACAGTCACACTTGTTCCTCGCCCATTCTCATTGGTGCTGCTACTTCCAAGCTTCGGATTACATAACAAGAAGGAATGGCACCTCTGTAAAATAACAATAGCAAAAGAGCTGGAATTAAGATTATCATCAAATCCATCCATCACAAGAATCATAACATAAGCTAAAAAGTTGTAATTGAAGTACAGTTATAACATAAATTTCGAAGCGATTTTCTCGGGAAACGAGTAAAATTTTCTACCTGAGGGAGAAGCGTAGGAGAAGAAGGAGAGAGGAACTTATAGACAGAGAGGCAATGCTTGAAGCAGCAGCCATGGCTGCCGATTGCTTGCATTTTTCTTCTTCTTTTGCTTTTAATATTTATTTTTCCCGAAAGTATCTTGAGAGAGATGACTACTACTACTACGAAATTGTGGCTCAGGTTTTACAGCTAAAAAAAAAAAAAAACAATCCCAACAAGCCACGTCACTATGATAGTTGGGCCTCAATAAACTCTTATACAAATCTGAATTTAGGCCCAAAAGGTGTTTCAAATTTTAGTGGACCACAGTTTCTTGTTTTGAGTTTAGTCCGGTTTGATGATAAATTTTGTTTTTTCTTGTTAGACTAAAGTGTGCCACGTGGAAGTAGTGTGGAGCACAAAAAAGTATTAGTAAAAACCTCATATGCATTTGCAAGTCCTCTTGAACTCAACGTGTGGGGGGTTTCATCTGCGTTGCGCGTTTGTAGTAAGGTTAGTGTTTTTAGTGTTCTTAGGATTGATAGGATTAGTAGTCTACCAAATGAGGTTATCTGCCACATGGTGTCCTTTCTTTCTGCAAAGGAGGCTGTTTTCACAATTGTTCTCTCAAAGAAGTGGCAAAATCTTTTTACCATCATACCAGAGCTTCAGTTTGATGACAGAGTTCAAGGGCATGTTTACATAGGATGTTCCAATTGTCTGTTACATGTATGAGAATGCTTCTTAGAGGGTTTTGATCTAAATAATGCAGTAAGCTCAAGACTTGTTGATTTATTTTGTTTCAGGCATTTTATTACTTCCGTGAAGCAATTCCGGGGATCAAAAAATTATATCATTTAACTATTAGATGTGTGAATGTGGAGTCTTGTATGGAGTTTCTACCATTTTTGCTAAAGAAGTCTCCAAATCTAGAGAAACTATCATGCCTTAAGTTGGTGAAACTTCATTGTTGGGAAAGAACTGACGTCGACAAGGAAAATTTAATGATTCCCAGAGCTTCTTCCAAGTGCAAGATCATGGCCTCACGTTTCTTAGTTAGTTCTACTAACTCATGCATGAAGAACAAAACGTTGGTCTTTCACCCTAGTTGCGTCTGTCTGCTGTAACATGAATCAGATTGTGAACAGACGCCCTTTTTTCTCACTTAAGTCCGGTAGTTACTCAGTTTATCTTTTGTTGGATTCCTTATTGTCTTTGTTTGAACTTGTCTTTTTTCTAGGGCCTGTTTTGATTCCGATGTTCGTTTGTAATATGTTTTGATGGATCTTTCTCTGTCAAAGTTGTGTGGTTTAAGAGGACATTTTTGTTTAATTGATTACGGGTACGGATATTTATATACCCAGGCCTAGTTGTCGTGGTGCCATTTCAATATTATTAATTAGTTTAATGGCTAATTTGGCTATGATGATGATTTCCTAGGTTGTAAATCCTAAAATTAATGGTCTTTAAAAGGAATCAGAATATTCAAGAAATCACAAACACACTCGATCTTAACATGATCAACCGATTAACATTTCCACAAACAAAGGATTTAGAAAGATGGACATTAGCGTTTGCGTTTCTGTCATTGATCCAAACGCAATAGCTGAACTCAACTGCGTCCATTTTTATTAAGACAAAAGGGGGTCCAAAATCTGAACACTAAAAATAAAATATACACAATTTGTTAAAGAAGATAGCATCTTCTCCTACTTAATATAACGCACCATTAAGCTTTAACAAACACTAAAAAACAAACTCCCGTTCCTAGAATTACATAGAACTGTTAGCTCCTGTTCTTGAGTCAGGCTGAGTTGTTGTAGGAACCACGAGTGATCTCTGCAACATCCTGACGTGTACTTGTCTCTGGTTCTTGTGAGTTCTTGTCCAATTTTACTCCTTCCAGTGACGAGACTGTTGAAAATCGATTCTGCAAGAGAGAACAGGAACTTTCTCAATCTATTATGGATCTGGCACGAAAAGATAGGATTTTTTTTTTTTCTAATTAACCTTGAGAGAGCTATTTTCAGCAACAAGCTCTTCATATTGGCTTTTAAGCTTGTTAATTTCTGCTCTGAGATTTGCGTTTTCTCCATTCAACACATCTGCTCTTTGTGCCAACTCATCACATTCCGCCTGAAGAACATACACACAAAGGAAAAGGCTTTTGATCATTTTATATCTATCGGCTTGATGCCAGAGCGATTTTAAATCTGTTTATATTACTTGTTTACGCAGCCTAGATCTACGAGCAGACTCCCTATTGGATTCCTTTCGTCTCTGTCGCTTAAGCTCTCTCTCGTCCTAATTCAAAAAACGTTCAAACACGCCGATTAATAACCGTAAAGGCCAAGTAAGAAAGGGGACACAGTCACACAAACCTGTAACCATGTTTGTGATTGGGAACCATCTACTACAACTCCAGGAACTGTTGTAGAAACATTCCCATGACCGCTCCAATAATCCACTCCGATGTTTAGATTTGTTGGTGGGCCTGGAACACCTGTAGCCGACACTGGCATGATCGGGACGACCTGGTTCACGGGTTGATTATTTCCATTACGAGGTGGTCCGTGAGCAGAATCTGAAGCTGTTTCACCTGGATGTAAAGAGGACTCTTTGAAATAAGCATATTTCAACAGTAAGGTCTATATAGCATCATAAGAGTTGAGCTGTATAAAAAGACAGATTGACCAACCATCCTTCCCGTTGTGTCTAGATCCAGAGTCCTACAAAAGTTGAAAAGCAAATCACTAACATGATCATATTCATAAACGCTCTTTACACTGAAATGGTTTAGTGGATTGCTAGAAACTTACATTTTGTGAATTGGCGTCACTTCCTTCACTTGAACCATCAGAAGCGCTCTCAGCACTGTAAAAACCAAACAAAAATCTGCCAGTTTCAGCAAATATATAATACAATGACTACCATAGCTAGCAAACATAAAACTAATGCCAACAAGATTTCGATTTTCATACAATCATGAAGTCACATGCCTTTTAGAACAAGCTCCATTAGCTGATGCTCCTGAGTTTTTTCCAGTCTCGTTGTGCTTTCCTATAATCATATTCAAACTTCCCAAGCTTCCTTTTGATCTTTTGATTGGTAACTTTTCCTTCACCTCAGCTTGTTTAGCATCACCCTCGATACCGCTTCCAGTATTTCCCTGAATCCAAATCATTCCTTCATCAAGATCCCATTTGACACATAACCTAACTAAAAAAAAAGAGAGAAAATGGAAACTCACAGAAGCTTCAGCCATTCCAGTAGGAGAAGGCATAGCATAGGGACTATATGGATAAGATCCCTGTTGCAGCGCACGGAACACTTTAACAGAAATATCATAAACATTCACTATTTTGAGTACATAACCGAAGATCCAAAATGTAGCAGTACCGGAGGTAATGAAGGATGGCCATACATGCCACCCGGAGGATACATCGCAACATATGGATGAGGCGGTGTTCCATAAGGAGGCATCATATGCTACACAAAAATAAAAATAACCCATTCAATAATCAGCAATGGTTTTGGAGAGCCTAACGACCAATTTACGTTTAGATTGATTAAATCAACACAAGTGGCCAATATAATAGTTACTTAGTATTCAAATGCCAAGAGCAAAAGTTTCACGAGTCGTCAAGTAAGCCCCTGAAGCTCCAAAGAGTGCTTACAAGGATCTAAAATAAACCGAAAGAAAAGGGATTAAATGGCAAATAGAATCAGACTTTACCTGAACACCCCACATATAAGGGTGAGGTTGAGGACTTGATGCCACATAACCATGAGGCGGTATAGGAGAATAAGCCTGTTAAACAAGAAACAAAATAATCAACCACATAACACCTAAATGTAGATAAATAAACAAGGAACAAAGGTATCTCCTTTTAGACCTGGAAACCAGACCAATCTGGAGTAGTCATTCCAGCACTCACAGAAGAAGAAGGTTCCTACAAATATAGAAACATTTAATCACCAAATCATGAACTCTAAGAAACACTTTTAGGTAGATCAATTTACAACAATGCAAACCTGTGAAGCAACAGGAGCAGGAGCAGAAGAAGAAGGCGGAGGAGTTTTAGGTTCGTTCTCTTTACCCGACTGTTCCATCTCGCTGCTACCCATTATCACATTCACCAACTTCTAAAGAAACCAGTGAAAAGCTTCACACAAAGACCAAAACCAGTTCTGCTTATAAGCTAAAACCTTAACAAATCCAACAATCAGATGTCACAGAGTTAAGTAGAGGTTCTCTCGAACTGTACATTAATAAACCCAGAAGCTAAAAAGGTCACATTTTTTTATCTCAGAGCTTAAGTTAACAATGGTGGAAGGAGCCAATAAGAAACGATAACAAAAATTCCAACAAATCTATAAAATTTTAAAGAAAAGGTACAAGAGCTAACCAAATCCAGCTTTGAAAATTAGAATCTAATCGGAGATGCAATGGAGAATCCCAAATTTCTAATGTATTTTTGTTCAAACTAAGGATCGGCAGAAAGACTACCTAAAGATCGGTAATGTTGGAACAATCTGAGCAAAACCAGAGATGCAAGATGGATCAATAAGCTTTAGTTTTGCAGAAATTGTAGTGGAGAATGGGAGAATATGAGAGAATTTAGAAGAGGTATAGTTTTGCTGATTGGTTCGTGTCGTCTTTCTGACGGGAAAGAGGAGGAAGCTAGGTAGTACGTGGGATTGACAGAGAATATTTATTCACGGCCCAAATCTTTATCTTATTTGTGAAATTAACCCGTTAAAATCTCTTAATTACATTTTACTACCATACTAGCGTTCGGATGTGATTTCCTTCTTTATTGAATTTCTCTACCTCAACCTTTCCAAAAGATATCCTTTATTGATGTTCCGTTGCTCTAGGTCGAAAAGACGAAAACCAACACTATGATACCAATTTATTGAGGGTAGGGCTTGGAAACCTAAACAAAGTTTGCACCTTTAATGGTTTTGGGACTCTTGGTCTCTTATTTGTGTTCACTTGGTGTTTCGCTTGTAGTAAAATAACTTGAAATGTAAGGACACCAAGATTTAACGAGTTCAGAGCATTGAGATGGATCCTAAATCTAGCGGGGGAAGATCTCCGAAAAATCCACTAAGATTTTAGACACGTTTCTCTATTTTTGTATGTATAGGAATAACTTTGGCATCAAGGAAAACAAAAACATTTAGCTAGAGTTAAACCTTTGTTCCAGTTGTGCCTAGCTCAAATGCTCAAGAGAAAACAGATAATTGGAGGCCTGTTTTCTTTTCTTTTTTTCTCTTGGTTGCACCAAAACTGAGTGTTGTACAGTCTGAACCTTGCATGAATAGTAGAAGAGTTTGGTGATTTGATCTTATCCTTAAATTCATTTGTCTCAAGCTGAAACTTCTCTTTCTGCTTCATAGACGAAACCTTCTATCTCTGAACAGGTCTTTCATACTTATTCATGCATCCGATTTGTCTATCTGCTTTAGTAGTCTTGGTGTTAAACTAATCTCCACAGGATTCCACCTTAATTGGTTTGAATACTTAACCCAACTTGATTCTTTTTCTTAGCATTCTTGAATTTTTTCTCTTCTCCGGTAGCTTCATATATTTACTTGAGATTCTGAACAACTCCAAAACCATTTGAAGTTTTCTCACTGGGACAATCTTGTAAAGTTTTTTGATGGATTCCATAATGTGGAGGCTTTCACCAATTCAACTTCTTCTTCTGCAATCTTGTCCCTTATAAAATTCAACCTTAATGTGGTTTGTTCCTTGTGTTGAAAAAATGTACTTCAACAAAGAAATATCATTTTGTGAGCCACTCATCACTTGGTGTGGAAACTTTTTTTGCTTGTTCCATCATGAACATAAGCAGTACTTTGTCTTTATGCTCTTCTTGAGACACTTCAATTATTCCTTTTAAGTTGTCTCTTATGGTCTTCATACCAAAAAACTTATCTTCTCCCAAATCCTTCATTTCAGATACTTTTCTCGTTACTAATTAACTTGTTGAATCCTTCCTTTTGTCCTTTGATGCAATGATAATACCATACATAGAGTATGAGATATATGAGCATTAATGAGTTAGACACAAGTGGAACTAAGGTTTCACTTAAAGCTGGCAAAATAACCTGACCCAAAGATTGAACCGGACCCGAAGATCCGAACCGAACTCGATTTACCGAACCGAATTTATAATTGACAAAATAACCAAACAGGTCCTAAACTCTTATATCCGAAAAAATCGAATCCGAACCAGAAACGAATGGGTACCCAAAATATTTAAAATATAATTATATTTTTACATCTATTAATTATATTTTGGCTTATAATAATTTAAATATTTAAATTATAATTATAAATTCATATTTATTAATTAATTTATAATTAAAATAATTAAAATATTAAAAAATTAAAATATATAAAAATTTTAAGTTGTATTTGTCAAAATTTAAGCAATTTTTTATTTAAATTTAATTATTTTTATTTTTTAAATATATTATACCCAAGTTCGATCTGAATTTTAGGCAGAACCGAACCGAATTCGAACTGAAAATAAAAAATACACGAATAGTTCTTTCTTTAAATCCAGAAAACTGAAAATCCAAATTACTTGAACCAAAACCTAATAGATACGGAACGCCCAGGCTTAGTTTCACTCTAGTTAAAGGTTTCTTATTTGCTTTGGTTTCAAAGGTTTTTGTGTAACCGAACCATAACAAAAAGATAAAAAATATTTGTTTGCTTCGATTCGAAAACTCCGGTTCGGTTAAAATTCACATAATCCCACGAACTCAAGTGTTGATGCTTAATGCGAGTTTTAATGACGCGGCGAGATCTTAACTGTTAATCTCCGTTCAATCGAGACCGTTGAATTTCCCATTAGGAAACGATTCCATTCCTTTCCTCCTTTCCTTCCTCTTGCCTCCCTCCCAGAGAAGTAGAAGATCAGCGTATTCATTCATTGGAGATAATCTCTGCTGAATATTTTCTGGAAACGGAGAAGAAATGGGTTTTGAGGATGATCCGTAAGCTTCTCTTTCGTCTTCAATTTTTCAATTTAATTTTGTTATGCACTTTGATTACAAATCTAGGGTTAGCGGGATCGGCTTTGATTTTCTCTAAATTTCTGTTCTTTCGATTACAAAAAGTGTAATTCATTTCAAAAATCTAATCTTTATGGTTTTTTGTTGTTGTTATTACGTGTTCGATTGTGCGTAATCTGGTAATTGATCGTTTGACTTTTCAGGTACCGTGATGTAGATGGGGAGCCGTTGGTGGACTTGGATGATGACTTTGGAAACGATCGTGAGCCATCGTCTGAGCCACTTCAAGACTTTGAAGATAACTTGGCCGATGATATGGGAGACTGGAATGATGGCGAAGGTTCACAAACGCCTGTTTACGACAACGATAAAGTTGGTAAACCGAGGAAAAGGTTGGTGAAGAAAGCGTCTAGTGATAGAGAGACTATCGATGTTCCTGAACTGATTGATGAGGATGTTGAGGACGCGGAGTTTGATGAGTACATGGGAGGAAGAAGAGGTAGTGGTGGTGGTGGTGGTACAGAGTATGATGATAAGGTTGGTAGGAAGAGGAAGAAAGAGAAAGAAAGAAGTAGTAGTAGCATTGGGAAGGAGAAGAAGCATAAGCTTCCGAGTCGCGGCGAGAGGAAGTCAGAAGAGATTGATGAGATGTGGAAATCCATCGCACATAACCCAGAGGTGCACCACTTTGGTTGATTCTTCTGAGAATTGCCTTAGCAGATTTTGTTTTTGTTTTCGTCTCATGATTAAAATGTTTCGATTCTGTTATAGAATGATGAAGAAGGTGTTAGGACTACGTATGACGATAATTTCATCGATGATACTGGTTTGGATCCTTCTGAGAGGTATGGAGGTGACGCTGGAGACCGGTCTCCAAGCCATTATGCTCAGGTAGGAATATTGTCATTCGATTTTCATCTCTGAAACTAGCTTTTGTTTGATGATATGTAATGCTTTTGGTTATGAACAAAACAGGCGGAGGAGGATGATGATGAGGTAAATAACCTTTTCAAAATGGGGAAGAAAAAGAAAAAGGCGGAAAGAAATCCTGCGGAAATTGCGCTCTTGGTTGAGAATGTGATGGCTGAGCTTGAGGTCACTGCTGAGGAAGATGCAGAACTAAATAGACAGGGGAAGCCTGCTATCAACAAGCTTAAGAAACTTTCCCTTCTTACCGATGTACTTGGAAAGTAAGTTACTAAGCCATTGTTATCATATACAGTTTCTTACTGACACTATACAGTTTCGTACTGATAATCTGTTTTTTAATACTGTTTAATTTGTCTTTATCCAGGAAGCAGCTTCAAACAGAATTCTTGGACCATGGAGTTCTAACTCTGTTGAAGAATTGGCTTGAGCCTCTTCCTGATGGAAGCTTGCCCAATATAAACATTCGTGCAGCTATTCTAAGGATTCTTACTGATGTATGCCTGGTTTCCTGTAGATATTTTTACCTCTTTTACCGATTCTAGCTTCTTATCAATTCCTGATTATGTCTTGCAGTTTCCAATTGACCTAGACCAGTATGATCGAAGGGAGCAATTGAAAAAGAGTGGGCTTGGAAAGGTTAGGATACACCACTTGATGCATATTGACGAGTTGGTATGTGGGGATTAACCTCATGAACACTTGTATTTGTTCTGGCTTTGGTAGGTCATTATGTTTTTATCGAAGTCTGACGAGGAAACTACTTCAAACAGACGTCTTGCTAAGGATTTGGTTGATAAATGGGTAAACAGCTTTTTCGACTGCTCCAATCCCTTGAATCAAATTCCAAAAAATCTCTTATTGTATGCTTGCTGTTGCAGTCTCGTCCAATTTTTAACAAGAGTACTAGGTTTGAAGACATGAGAAATCTTGATGAAGATAGGGTTCCCTATAGAAGGCCACCAGTGAAGAAGTAAATCTATTTTTCACTCACGTTCATATACCGATGCATAGCTTCTCGTCTCACATTCATATACCGATGCATAGCTTCTTGTCTCACATTCATATACTGATGCATAGCTTCTCGTGTCACATTCATCTACTGATGCATAGCTTCTCTTCTTGTACTATTTTGTTTGACATAGACCTATCAACAAAGCTTCGACAATGGAGTCCAGAGATGGTG
This sequence comes from Streptanthus diversifolius, assembly GCA_039880935.1. Lineage (NCBI taxonomy): Eukaryota > Viridiplantae > Streptophyta > Magnoliopsida > Brassicales > Brassicaceae > Streptanthus > Streptanthus diversifolius. The sequence continues at coordinate 6,476,704 of JAXGFM010000003.1, read as the reverse complement.
ACTTTGACCTAGATATTCGGTATGGAAGAACCCTTCTGGACTTGAGTATTTGCATTTCTTATAAACTTGTGTTTTAGCAACACTGAGGGTTTGTTTATATATGCGCAGGCAACGTAAATCTGGTCTGACTTCGGGTCAGAGTTCAAGGGGAGATTCGTCAAGGCAAATGACCATGAGACCTGAAGCAACCCCATTGGACTTTTTGATTCGTCCTCAATCCAAGATTGACCCAGATGAGGTCAGCGCCCGTGCTAAACAGGTTTCTCAGGACCAGCGTCGAGTGAAGGTAAAACACTATTACCAGTAATAATATTTTCACTCTTACCATTAATTATATTTTTCTCACTGATCCGACAAAACTACATCTAGTTACCAATTGGTTTGGGAAACATTTAGAGTCAAGCTCCTTGCTCATGACCCGAGAGCTTCTGCTGGCTCACAATCTTGAGAGCTTATAGTCGCAGTTTATATAAAAAGAAAAAAAACTTTGGTTGCTCTTTCTTTCCTCTGAATCCTTCCTTAAGCTGGCTCGTTTGTGTTAAAATTGCAGATGAACAAGAAACTGCAGCAGCTAAAAGGAACAAAGAAGAAGCGGTTGCAAGCAACGAAAGTGAGCGTGGAAGGTCGGGGTATGATCAAGTACCTGTAGAGATGTTGCAATCAGACCATCGAGCCACGTTGGAACTGGCTCTTCTATCTTTTAATCTTCAACTTTGCTTGGATCAGTGTTTAAAGGTCTTGGAGGTGAAAGTCAAAGACTTGGAGGCATTGGGGTTATACTTATATGTACCCTACCATAAATTATATGCTTTGAGTCTCTAATTTAATGGGGAGTGAAAGAAACACTACGTTCCTCTTTGAGAGCAGAATATATTCTTATATTATGGCAATCGATTTTCAGTCCGTTTCACAATAAAGGTTCTATTTTTATTCTCTCTGAATCAGCTGAGCCTCCAAGGTCAGTCAGGCTCAAGAGTGTCAAATTTCCTTATTCTGTTTCATAAATTGAGTTCAATATATTGTCTATAGACATTACGTTAGATTTGTATAGGATGAAGACATGTAGCATATTGATTTATATTCATTACATAGATATGTTGATGAATTCCACATGCATCATCGTCCGGCTTAAATCTGAAACTTATCCAATTGAAATCTATAGTAGTAAATTAGTAATACAGTGGAAAACTTTAACTATAATTTTATACACACATAAAATTACTTTAACTATAATTTAATACTTTTGAGGCTCTGAGCTGGACCAGCTGGTGGGGGGTACATCAATATTGTTTGTTGATCTGTTAAAAGTTTTGGGTCGTTTGTGTGTAGTTTGATGCAGAAGAAAAAAGTTTATTTCTTTATATTTTTCTGAAAAACTCAGTAACAAAGAGAAGAAGAGAAAAAAATCCCTAGTTTCTACTTGCCTAAAAACCTCTCATCTACTTGCTCCAAATCTTGAAGCTGCAAAAACATATGAACCCACAACGCAGACAAGAACAGCAAGAACCAAAGAGAAGAGCTGAAAATTAGCCAGAAACTCTCCAGAGACTACGGAATCGACTGATCTGCAAACGACGGAGTTTTCTTTTAAACCGCAGCCTTGAGGCATCATAGGGCCATAGAGAGTGAAAGCTGTCTGATAAAACCAAAGGCCTTGAAGAGTCATTGCAATGCCATTGCATAGATCTACTGGGAAGCTTGTAGGGCAGATTGCTCCTGCGATTGAGGAGATGACGCAGAGACCGATGAGAAAGACGAGGAGGAGATGGTAATAACCTTCTAGACCTTTGTGGCTTGTGGAGTGGAAGAAGAAGAGAAGACATTCTGCTGTAAAAGCTGTCGCAGCGATTAGGCATAGAGCTTCTTGCGGCAGAGGAAGTAACCTATGACAAATAAGAAAGCATCAAAGGTGAATCTATCTACGGTTGCTTTCATCCAAAATCAAGTGAAGAATAGTTAACCATTTTTGAGTTCTTGAAATCACTAAAGTCAGAGCTAAATACGAATTTATCAGTAATCAAATCATAATATCAATGGTCAAGATCCATATCTGAGAATGTTTTCATCTAAACCAAATCAAGAACTAATAATAATCCACTTGAATTGTCAAAATCAACAAGGATCCAACCTCACTTCAAAGTAAACTACCAATCTTAATGAAGCTATCAATAATCAAATCATAGTTTCAGCCATCTTGAACCATTTCTAGTAAAATTTCATCTAAAACCAAGTCAAGAGTCAATGATCCAACCTATAAGAAGCATTGCCACAAATGGTATCATTAAAACAAACATTTTAGTACCTAGTTGTCTCGGAGAGCAAAGCGATAAAGCCGAGGATGAAGAACATGAGAAGCATCCCGGAATGCTCGAAATCATTCATGTGGGAAGGATTCAAGACACCGTTGACAAAGAATTTGAGATGAGTTGAGTACAAGAACTCGATGCACAAGTCAACGAATGAGCCAATGGTGACAACGTAAAGCTCCAAGTACTTGATGTTATCGTTGAAACCAGGGACAGGGTGCCAAACTCGAACACGAAATGATTGAGGGTTCGTTACGAATCTAACCACTGAGCTCCAAATGTGCCATACTCCAACCACAAAGAACAATGTACCTGGCAAGGCATGACCTTTGAAAGAACCCATCTTTCTGGAGAGAAAAAGCAATTATAGATTATTGTAATCTTGCAAAGCTTCAGAATCGAAAAAACTTTATATTAATAGAGTATTAACACAAAAGCTATCATAGAGAATCAAAACGAGGAATATACACTGTAAGAAATTGTAGATCAGACTCCTTCTTGTCTGGATTTTGATCAACGATAGTTACGACTTCTTAGCAAAGTCAGATTCGTCGATGAAAACTAGATAAAGAGAGAACAAACGAACAAACTCGGTCAACGTTTGAAGCTATCGAGAAGAAGCTAGAAACTTACACGCTAAGGGAAGACTGGGAAAGCGTGAAGAAACTGAGAAACAGAACAAAACCCAGAGAAACAAAGATAGAAACTTTGGATCAGAAGAACGGGAAAAAATCTAAACTCTTCCCCAGAAAGAAAAAAAATTTGGATAAAAATGGAAAACAGATTTAAGTCTTTAAGAGGGTTAGAAATAAGAACTTTGGCGTTTTTGGAGAAGAAGTTAAAAAGGTTAACAATAATAGGACAATCATAGAAGAAAGATTAATAAAAAATGCACCTTTCACAAGTCACATGCGAGAGAGCATTTTAGAATCTGATCTTCTCTTTAAAACTCAATGATTTTAATTTTTTATTACTGGGTCAAAAATTATTCTATTATTTTATTAGATCGTCATAACTCCAAAAGAAGAAAGATCGATCAGTCAATTTTTTTAGCTTAAACTATACGTTTTTTATATATATTTTTTTACAAACCTAATGATCAAACCGATTTAATGAAAATGACTGTAAAATAGTTTTTTAAAACTGTCATTGTTTCCTAGTGTTGGATTATATTGTGTTTATCCTTTTGGAGTCACTTTTAGATTTTTATTTCCAGAATTGTTTCAATTGTATTTGGAACGAGAAAAAAATCCATTTGAAAAATCTATTCATCATCATAGTCTTGTAGGTTTAATGCAGATTTAGTAGACTGCAGATCTTGTAAAATATCTTGAACCCTTTGGCTTAGATCCTCAAACTGTTGTTTTGGTATCTGATATGTCACTTCAGCTCCTTCGCCAACGTGTTCCCGCAGAGTCACAGTTTCTTCCAAAAACTTCACATTATTAGTCTTTCCGGTATCGAGTTGGTGAGTTTTTCTCGGTGATTATTGTTTGGAAGCTATAGTGCTTATATCAGTATTTCTCTTGACAACAGAAATGCCTCCAGCTGATGAATTACCACACGAGTTGACAGAAGAAGATGGTAACTTGTTCACTTCTTTTGAAACTGGCTAACTTAGGGAATTGTTGTTACCACGTGAATTGACTGCTTCTGGAGATTTTGGTGACTTCTTCCTTGATAAAGAAGAATCAGAAACAGATAGTGACTTATACGATTCTTTTGAACCTCGCAGACTTCGTAAATTTTTCTGACCATGCGAGTTGACAGCTTCAGGGGATGATCTCTGGACCATCCAGACTTCTTTAAAGGAGAACCAACAAAAGATGACGACTTGTACGCTTCTTTTGAAACTTGTGGACTTGGAGAATTGCTCTTTTTTATATAGTTCTCTCGCTTATGCGGAAGAGGAACAAATGATGTATGCCTTGGAATCCGAGGAGACGAGCTAAATTGTTGGCCCATGTCAGCTACCCGAGGCAACATTCTTGTCTTTTGCAAAAAGTCATTCCACAAATAATGGAATCAACAGTGAGACTTGGACATGAGAACACATCACTTTACCGCTTTGCTTTTCCAAAAGTGTATGTCTTGGACAAAGACCTTCCGGGTGATGAACCAGGAAGCTGAAATGTGACTTGGCCTTGACCCTTAGTTCCCCCTGGTCCCCTGAGAATTCCTTTAAGATCTTTAGCATCATCTACTGCACTGCTTGAACTTGTATCATAGCTCTTTTTCGACTCGGGTGGTAATCTTTCGACCCACTCAAGCTTCTTTAAAAGATGCTTAGTCGCTTTCTCTGATCCTGTGAGGCTTCCTACATAGCTACTACTGTCATGGCTCCGACCTTCTGCTCTGCTCGCCTTAATCCTTGAACCTGTAACAAAAGTCCCTCTCCTTATCATTGATTCCCTCTTCTTCACCAGTTTTTGATCCTTTCCCTCAGTTTTTGTACCTCCTAATTTCCACTTTGTTGGGGGAAGAGATGTTTCTTTCGTTGTGGTCGTATAGTTTCTGGATTCTCTCTTGGAAGTAAAGGCCAGAAGCTTATGGACAATTCTTTTAGCCTCGAACTGCAAAATCGCAACAGAAAGTTTCCACCACCGAATGTACCCAACCGTAACATCACCCTCGTGGAGCCGACCAGGAATATACAACATTTCATCAGAAATCGTACGGATGTAATCTTTCCAAGCCAATTCTGGCGTCTCAGTCCTAGCTGAAACAACGCCGGGAACATCCTGATCATAACCAAACTGCAATGCAACACGGAGTGGATAATAAGGTTCAATGCAATCCAAACCAACCAGTTTAGAGAACTTCAAACACCTTCCAAAGGCTACAATGTTCTTGTCATTAGAGTGCACATGAACCCAATAGTCATCTTCCAAGTAAAACCTCGGGAATATGAAGTTGCTCAGAAGTTGTGTATGGACGATAGTGAAAACTCTCTTTAGCCGAGTCCAAAACCGCTCTAACACTCTCGGGAGCCAATGCCATATGTATCCTAACCACCACCATATTGGTGCCACCGGGCCATCCGTGGTTCACCAAGCTTTAACTGGTTTGGCTGGTCCGGTGGGTGCAACTCCATGATCCTCTCATAAGCCCAAACCTGCACAAACTGAAACGGAGACTTCACCACAACAGTTTCTTTCTCATTGTAACTAATGAGATGCTCTTTTAAAAGATGGGGATCCCTGTAAATCCCGGCTAAAACTGCTGGAGCCAGAGCCAATAGCAGGAAATAGCATATGACTCTGCCATCGCGTTCACCCACTCGACCCAGTTCACAGACGAAGATCCCTAACCCGAAAACAAAATCTGTGTCGTCCATTTCTCTGAACCAATCGACTCAGGTCGACATACGAATGAGTCGAGCGGGAGATCGAAAACGTCATCGTCTATAGATGTGGTGGTGTACTTCAAGGAACCTCGCCGTTCGCAAACCTCAAATTTTTTTTTTTTTGCCGTCGATACACATTAAAGCTTCTTTAGCTTGAACAATATGTTCATCCTCTTGATCAGAAGATCCCCGACACTCCATTTAACCCAAAAAGCTTTATGGTCAAAGAGAAAAAATGTACAAAGGGGAAAATAAACGATCTAGTAATACAAAATCTCTATCTTCTTTATGTCTATTCTAGAGTTTTAAAATTTTCGGCGAACATCTTAAAATTTTCTACTTTGACAATAAAAAGCAGGAAAAAAATCTGTTTATAGAAAGGAAAATCCAGCTTAATCGTGAGATATATGATTACAAGTGCTCTAAGATTATGTTTTTTTTTTTCTTCTTAATCTAACAGCGTCTTCGTCGGAGGATCTTGCTATGTCAGGACGATACCCAAATTAGAAATTTTATCTTCTTCCACTTTAGGTCATTGACCCAATTTTAGGGAAAATGATCTAGATCCCCACGATCCATTTTTAAATCAGAATCTATATATCCATTAATTCAAAATGAAATATCTAACTGCACACAAATTAAATCATTTGGTTATAATTTTCCATAATTTTGGGTTTGTTTGGTTTTGTCACCAAACCAGCCGGATTTAAATCAAAATTGAAATTAATTTTGTAAATCAAAATATCTATGAACAAACCAAAACCCAATTAATTTGCAAACCAATACCCGGTTTTAACCCCTCTCTCTCTCTTATTCCACATACAAAACAATGAAGAAGCTCTCTCGGAAAGGAACCGTACACCCATCGCCGCCGCAGATTAAATCCACCCTACATGACTTGGTTGTTGACATCTTCTTCAAAGGTGTATAAAGTGAACAGATCTAATATGATTCTCTCCGTCGAACTAAGCAAAAAAGTCATGTGATGTGAAATGCAATCATCACCATGTTCACCTTGGAGCACTCTCTTGTGGTGCAGCAGATGATGACTGTTGGACTACGAGAATCGATTGTTGAATGCTAAAATGGTGAAAAAATATATTTACTTCTTATCGTGTGATTAATAAAACTTATAAAAGTCCAAAAAACTTGGTCTTAAAAATAAACGTCATCGAGAAAAAATACGATCATGGTGATGCTCATGGCTTCAAGGTTTAATCATTTTGGGAAAGCAAAGCTGCAACATCAGAGTGAGAGCATATCCATAGCAGCCACATCTTCATCCCTCCTCTTTAACTTGTTGACTTCTTCTAGTCTCTGTCATTTCAGATGCTCGCCGGGATCTGTCCTTCTCCGCTCGTGCGGCTGCTTCCAGTTTCCTTCTAGCGATGAAGAGGCAGAATCGGAGTTATGGGGATGGCTCGGAGCGAAATCTGTTTGTTGTGTGTGAGGCCATTAAACGCAATATTGGAGCTGATGGACTCAACAACGCTGAGAATGTGTCTCATGTTAGATGGATTTTTCTTTGTAGTATCGAAACTGAAAGAATTTGTAGAGAGGAATGCTAAATCTCGTTGAATCGATTTAGGGTTTTTAATTTGAGATTTTTGGTTTAATTTGTAATTACAGTTTACTATTTTATCATTTAAATTTTTTGGTTTAATTAGTGCAATTATGATTTACTATTTTGTAATTTGGGTTACGAAATTTTAAACCATTTTATCAACCAAGTTTATGAGAAAGTTTAAAATTTTGTTTTTGGGTGTCAATAAGTCTATAACTTTTATACAATGGATATATAGATCTTTAATTTTGAATTGATGGAGACTGAAATTGAGGTTTAAAAATAGATTGTATCTGATACGATATCCATATTTCCTGAGAATCTAGATCGTTTTCCCCGCAATTTTATCTACAAAATAACTTGTTACATATAACATAAAACTATTTTTTTCAGATAATAATCATGACATACCACAACAGACTTTTGTATAGAAATATGGAGAGTTTATAAACTAGATTAGGATACGGAATAAAAAAGTATTTAAAATCTAAAATTGATAACCTCTCCTGGTTAAGATTTGGAGATTTAGATTTTAGATTAAATTAATTTTAAGCAATCTAGAATTATGATTTACATTTTGCAAATAAAAACCCTATAAACCCTTACAAAAATTGAATTTTTTTCAAACTGACTCAGATTACTTAAAAATAACAAAAATATGTTAAATAAATAAACAGGTTCAAAAATAATTTATTATATTATTTAAATAAAAATATAATTGATGATAAATTTAAATGTCTTATTGAATTCTATGAAAGATTTATATGTATAAATTTAACTGAAAACAAATTACATTAAAATACAATAATATCATTTTAAACTTATATATCATTTTTATTTTAGGATTTGAAATTATTGTAAGTTTCTTTTATTTTAATTAGTGAAGTATATTTTAATATTAAAAACTATTGTTATTATAACATTTTCCTTTTAGGATTAATAATTTATTGTCTAACTTTCCTTTTTAGATACTTTTTACACATGTTAAAATATGATATCCATTTTTCTATTAGAATTATTATTTATTTTATAATTGTTTTAGTAAAAACTAATTAGTTTTCCTTTTTTAATTTTCTTTTTATTTAGTTATAAAAATAAATTTATACGTGTCAAAATCAGAGCAGCTAACTTAAAGCATATCACAATAGTAAAAACTATTTAGTTTTTTTTATTTAATTATAAAAATAAATTTATATGTGTCAAAATCTGATCAGTTGACTTAACATGTATCATAATCTTGTTAATTGACAATTTTGAGAGATCAAACTTTATATATTAATAAATATTTGTAAGGGTTTATAAATATTTTCTAAAGATTTACAAATTTATTTAAGTAAATCTCAGATTATCTATAAAAAAGTTAGCTCAATTTTATGTTAATTAGAATCCCCAGTCAGGAGCTCAGTTCAAAATTTGATTTCGAACTATTTCAATTTGTCCAACCGTCATCGATTGTTAATGGAGTTTATAAGGGTTTATTAAAAAAAATTCAAAATCATAGTTTTTCTTTGAGAAATCAAAAATTTATACTCTTAAAGATGCAAAATTGGAACAAAAATACTGATGTAAACGTAGTGGTGGTGCAACTATTGGTCGAGAAGCTCGAGACCTCCAGAAGCGAATTGGATGAATATAATAGATCGAAAGGACCACACAAGCTGCGGAAGACTTGTGATACACCGAATTGTTCTTCTTGGCACAAGAAAAACGAGACAAGCTTTTCCAAGGGAGAGAAGCAGCCGTCAAGAGCAAGTAGTCTAGAGTTTATTTTTGTTAAAAATCGAGTTGTATTATTACTTGCAAGTGATGAGGCTTATATAGGCCTTTTAATTATAATTTAGGGTAAACAACATGATGTTTAACCCAAACAACAAGTAGTGTAAATAAAAACAACATGTAGCTCTTTTGTTGAAAAATAGAAATGGACTTAAGGTCAAATAACTTAAACATAATAAAAATGGGCTTAAGGCCTTAAACTTATACTTAGTCTAAATAATAAAGAAATGAGATAGATAAGCCTAAATGATGAAGGCAGACCGAATTTGACTAAGACTTGTGAAGGGTGGCGGATTTTGTGAACAAGCCTTCGTCTTCTTGCGCACTAAGAGTATTGTCTCATTAAAACCCTATTCGGAAAACCTAATGGGACAAAACCAAAGATGGGAAAAAGAGTAAAATTTCTTAGCACGTCTTTTGGTGTCTTTACCGAATGGTGATGGTAAAGACACCGGAGGTAGAAGAATCTTTAAGTAGGAATCTCCCATGTTCCTTAGCTAATACGAACGAATATTGATGGGCTTCTGGGCCAACTAGTGGGTCGGATGGGCAGTCTTCCGTGAGCTCTTGGATGTCTGCTCTCTTCATTAGCTGGTTGAACTTGTCTCCCAAGACTCAAGCCTTGGAACGTGTCAGTGGTCCTGGTGGCACTCGTAGCGCAGTAGCTGGTACGATGTCCTCATCAAATACACAACTAAACTAACATAAACAAAGAAACCTTAAAACATAACTGTAAGATATTATAATTAATTGACAACCTTGGATAAAAGTTTAAATTATCTTTGTAATGCTTTGGAAGGTAGTTATATGGGCTATATAAAGTGGTTATAAAACTACAATTAGTCACAAATACATCGGATTTTCCAAAAAAATTATCTTCACAAAACTATAAATTTCTGAAAATTACAATAAACAAACAAGAACACTTGTTTCTAAATGCAATCAAATCATAATAACATAAATTAATGAAGATTTTGATAAAATAAAATATTAGTTTCAACGGAGAAAGTTCACAATCCCATAAGAAACACCAAACACATCACATTATAAAAAGAATATCATTTAAAACAAGTTAAATAGCAAATACGAAACGCAAAATTTATAAATGTCATATTTTGAATCGAATTCAACATTACCCATATTAATAATGGTTTTTAAATTGGGTAATCAGATATCTAGGTAATGTTGGATTTGATTAAAAATGTGAAAATTTTAAATAGAGATTTTTTGAGTTCGGTTCGAAATCTAGCAAATTCGGCTGTATACTTGTCAATCCCGACCAGTTCTTATATATTACTAGCATAAGCAAAAATTCACATTTGAATCGATTACAATCTCAAATTTGATCCAAAACTTTTCTGCAATGTTTTTGGGTCATTGTTGTCGTCGCTATGGTCATAAACAAAAAGAAAAACTAACTCTAAAATTCTTCTTAATCGTATAGTAATATTAATACAGGACTTTTTTTGCAGAAAAGAGAAGAAAAAAGAGATGACAATGAAAGAAAATAAAAAATTGAAAATTTTGTTTTTTTTATTAGATTGAGTAAAAGTATAAAAGTCATTATTTTCAATAAATATATATTTTTTTTTTTGGAAAGTTTTTATATTATTATATTTTTGCAAAGTGGTAGTGGAAATAAATTCATATACAAACCATGTAGTAGTAATCTGCTTTGTAAAATTTGAATATAAAGTCGAGTTTAGCAAATCTATATGGCAAACTTCTAATACAACATCGATTTGCATGGTAATATATGCTTTGTAAAATCCAAATACAAATAAAAATTTCATTGTAATAAGTTTTATCAAATACATATAGTTTCTTTTGTAGTTCTTTTAGCTCTAGGCATTTTGAGATTCAGAACGAGAAATTACGGGTATAGAATAGGGATAGGTATTTGAAAATTAAAAAAATGATCCCCTAAGGGAATCCAATAAGAAACGGGACAGAAAGTTTGGGTGGGTTCAGAAAAAATTTCTTAACTAAAATATTTCCAAACTCTTAATAATTTGGGTAAGGGTTTAACTTGAGGAAAAATATTTCAGGTAATTTAGGAAAAATTGGTCAAAATTTAGGAAATTTCAAAAAAAAAAATTTAAGAAATTATATATAATGTCAATATTTTTAATGTTAAAACGGGTAATTCTTGCATTATATCTCATTGTTGTTCCCTTCTTGGACTTTTCATATAACGTATGAATAAAATAAATGATCCGAAATAGAAAATTATCTAAATAAGATGGGAATGAGACGTAGAATCCTAAAAGGAAAATTGTTCGTTGCTTTTTGTTCTCATCTTTGGCTGGCTTCCCCTCATAAAATACAAATAAAATGGATTTGCTTCGACGCTTTAAGGTGATCTATCTCATTTTTGTCTTCTGTCATTATGTGTACCTTTTCAGTTTACAGTTATAGAAAGATATTGTAGTGAAAAGAAACAATGTGAATCGAAAATTTTAAGAAATAGTATGAATTTGTTTCTTCAGATACATAATTTTGAATGTTGAACTGAACTGATATATTTATCCATGAGCTTGATTTATTAATGATTTTTGACTCAGGCTTTTATTATGGGCTTGATTTATAGTATAATGAAGCAACCAAAAGCTTATTAAACATAATAAGTCAACTATATATTCTTCCCAGTTCAGCTCGTGGTCATGTCTTGGCTGTTTGATAGTGCCAAGTGACAAAAACATTTAAAAGTAATAAGATTTGGCGTTTGACATTTGAGTTTACACTGTTAAGTTTTCTCTTTTGAATTTACGTTGTTAAGTTCAAACTTGCTTTCGAGAAGATTAAAAACTTTTCTTGTATTTATATACCACTCAAGACTGTCTCAGTTATTTGTAAACTTATTTAATGAATGTATATTTTATATAGTATAATAATTTTACAAAAATATAAACCCCAACTTACATTATATATATATAAGAGCACATTTTCAAACTGAGATTATGTTCGAATTGTTCCATTTACACATACTAAAGGACTATCGCTGCTTTAACGAATGTTCTAATAACCATTTACATGTTTATACAAATAATTGTCGTACTCCTTATAGTACGTTATATATATATTGAAAATGTAAAGAGTTCATCATAAGGAAATGACGTGAAAATATCAAGCTAAAAATCAGGGATTTTTCGTAATTTTGATTAGGTCTTTGGCGTCTGAAGGAATTGGGGATGGCAAAGAGAGTTACTTCACTTCCATATGGGGATCTATAACATATATGAAAAGTTAGGAATGATTTTGTTTTCAGTGCTAAATTTTGGAATCTACAAGGGACACTTCAAAAAGCTAATGAAGAAGTTAGATTTTTTACTAAGTGTCAAATATTCTATGAGTTCTTGAAATAATTACAGTCCAGCTAAATGATCGCAGGTCATGGAACGACCGTGAAGTAAGAAAAGAACTAAAAGAACTGCAAAACCATTTAAGGATTGATTGGCTATCACGTAATGCGGATTCTAAGTACGACGAGTTTGATTAATCATTTGTGGGAGATCGTAAGAAAAAGAATTATGGTCAGCAAAAATTGATGAAAAATTGTCTTGTAGAAAACGAGTCATCATTTAATGAGAATGATAGGATCAAGCCAAATAAAAAAATGACAATAATTGTCAGGCTTTGTGATAAAGCTTATAAAATCCTATATAAAAGACTCATCTTTAATTTTTCTCACAACTTATAAAAAGAGTTAGAGAGTAGTGAATTAGTGATGTGTCTTCAGATTGTCACCAGCTAAGGAGTAAGATGCAATATCAAAAGTCTTCAATATACGGATTTATTATTTGAATCTCCAGATTTTGACAAAGATAATGAAGGTTATCATTCAAAGTCAAGGCTAAATAGGTGGCAAAAAACCATAAATTAATTAACTAATTTATGTTCTTAATTTGTATTTAATTTATTTTTTTGCATAATTTTCTATTTTCTTTAATTTCTTTAATCATAATTTGTTTTGTAAAAGAGCCTATAAAATTTCAGTTCATAACATTGTAAGAATCACCCAAGAATTGAATAAGAAAAAATTTCTCTTTCAAGCTTAAATTTTTTTTTGTTTATCTAAGTTTGTTTGATTTCTTACTTAATAAACTTTTAAATATTCTTGTGTGGTTTTACTAAGACTAGATTTATAATATTTTCAAAGGAAATTTTGCAGTTTGTTGTGGCGATCCTCGTTTTACCATCTATCCGCTTGACAATCCGAGCAGCCAGTCAAAGATTATCCCACAACCAGTTGATCTGTTCTGTTCAATCACTTATATTCATCCATCCATCTGACATGTTGAAATGAGAGTGTTCCAACGACCAGTTTTTAACTTTCATCGTCCACCCACTGAGATCTCCAGCCAGGAGATCTTATCAATAAGTCAGAGAAAAAATGGTATCTAGACTGAAAAATTCAAGAAAGAGGATCGAGCGAGGAAGAACGCATGAGTTCTTGGCCAAAAAATGACAGCGACCTCAGAGTCTTCTGAGTCCTCTAGATTCAGTCAAGGTGAAGACTTGATTTGTGGCTACACGATAACGCAAATCTATTCTTTTGGTATATAAGTTTATTATAAGTGGCTTATTATAGTTTTATGAAAAGCTCATTCTTCGTTCCTTTAAGATGATTCTTTGGGATACGAAGAACGTTTTAGGATTTTGCATGATAGATTGTGTGTGATAGTAACATGTTCAGTTAGAGATATTTACTAAAAATGTGGATTTGATCTTAAATAGCAATGACATGATATAATAAAGAATATTTAAGGAAAATAATTAACACAAACTAAATTGGAATGAGATTAAATAAAAAAGTAAATATGTTATGTTTATGTTGCCTTCGGACCATATGAACCTTCAGGGTCATGTTTGGCTTCAGACTGTAAATGATCTTTAGATTGTATGCTGGCTTCGAGCTTTGAGAGACCTCAAGGTTGAATTGGTCGTGGACCATGAGAGACCTTCGGGGTCAATTGCCTTCAGGCCGTAAAGGACTTTTAAGATCAAGTGGCTTTGAGGCATATGTTGGCTTTGGACTATGAGTGATCTTTGTGGTCGAGTGGCTTCTGGCCAAATGTGATCTTTGGAATAGAAAATGTATAGAAATGGTTAAGAAAAGTGAAAATGTCTAAGTAATGTAAAAATGGCTAAATGTGAAAATAGGTTAAGTGAAGTAGAAATATGAGAATGGGAAATAAATAAATAGGATGGTAGTACATAACTTATAATTTAATGAAATTCTTGGATATTGTGTTGTTTGTGACGAGTAATTGTTTGGATCTGAATGCGAGATTATAAAAACCATCGGAGTAGGGATTGTGTAGTATGGGGATATTTTATGGGTTCTTAAATAAAAAAAATATTGTTGTATTTTATAAATTTTACGGTATTTGGTCTTGGATTCTTTTGAATGTATCTCAATATTTTCTTTTAACGATTATGTTTATTTATCAAAAGTATTTGTTCTACCTTTACTTAGAATTTTCAACAGTTTTAAAGGATTTTTGGGACTGGGTGTTTCATTGAGCCCTTCTCTAGTACAAGTTTTAACCTTTCAGCCGAAGGCTTAATGTGTTAATTTGATGGATCTTGGCATGACGATGAGCTTGGTTGGGTTTTATATGATGATGGAACTCGCTCCTTGGGTTTAAGACGTGCGGTTAAGAGTTTGTCTCTCCTTTATTGAGAGTTTGAAGAAGCATTACCGTGGTCCATGGAATGTTTGCATGAAAAAAATTGTAAGACAATGATATTTAGGACGGAGTGTGCTCAATTAATACGAGTGTTGCATAATCAAGAAGATTAACCAGTGTTTTGTTTTGTTAGAGGAATTTTTTTTTTTGACAAAAAAATTGTTTTCTTCTTTCACCATTTTTGTTGTTTCTCTATGTAGTAATATTATGGTGATTTTGTTTTTGCTAATAGCGCAAAAACATAAAGAGAGGTGTATTGAATATGGTATTTGAAAAAAAAATTGAAATGTTTTGATTTTTAATGAGTTCTTAGATGATTTTGGGTGAACTGAGAAAATTGTGATGATTTCATTAAACCATTTTAGAATCCCATATAAAACTGTGAAATTTAGAATTTTATATTTTTAACTAAGAAATCCCACCAAATCACCTTAATATCACAAAAATTTCACAAAATCCACTATTTAAAATATTGAAACTTATCCGAATACATCGCGAAATTTTGGAATATTCTATTCGCTAAAAAAACCAAGACGTAGTAAAATGTTGGAATAATTTGATTAAAAACCATGACGCAGTAAAATGTCGAAATAATCAGCTCAAATTTCAACAAAATCAACTGACGAATTTGGTGAAGACATGCAATATAATATATAGTTTTAAACTTCTTCGGTAGTTAAAGAAAATTTCATGGTCAAAAAGCTATAGAGAATTTTTATAATAAGATTTTTAAAAAGAAAAACCACCTACCGGTAATCGGAGTGTAGGTCTACATCAAACATCCAACTATTTGAATAATGCTTGAAACACTACAACCATTATTTGGTAGTACACAAATTTCACATATATTTAATTATGATTACCGACATGATTATTATATGGTCAGAACACAAAACCTTCACACGTGGCACCTATCTCAACCAATCACGGTGGCTTCACCAACCCCATTTTTTGATAACCGAACCCCAACCTCTCTTATCTATTTTCATAATTTCTTCTCCTTTTTTTTTCTTTTTCTCTCATAATTCTTATTTTGTTTTATAATTTAGATGCATAGAGTAACTTGTAGTCCACAACGCTGCTTCGAGAAAAAGGCACGTAAACCCCTTCTTCTCATTAACATTCTCATTTGGTTCCAAATAGTTTTACTCCTTAAAAGTGAGTATTCAAGGTCACTAATTCAATTTCATTTGGAAGGCATGATTTGCACTATAAACACTGTTTTATTAAAAGCTCACTCCAGTTACAAAAAAGATAATTGACCAAAAACTTTGAACTTCTACAATTTACTATAAAAAGATGAATAATCTTAGTCTGTTACCCATTTTTATATATTTAACTACATATTCTTAATTTTGTCTGTATTGATTTCATCAGAACTTGTAGTTAGTAGTCTAATTAAGTTAATATTGTCAGTTTTTCTTTTATGTATGGTTTATATTTGGTGCATGAATATAAGAATATAAATGATTTTTCTATTCATAATCAATTGAAAGTTGAATTATTTCGTACATATTTCTATTTAAAGAATGATCAATCAAATATGATTGAGAAAAATAGTATAAATCAATAAAATTTTCTTTTGTAAATATTTAATTAAATTTCAAATTTGAACTGAAACCCTATATCAAAACTACTTCAAATATTTCATAATTATGTAAATAACTCATATAATCAATTTTCAAATATTTGTAACATTCCTCAAATGGAAATATAGTACTAAAACATACATTTTAATCTGTAAAAAATTGCGTAACATCTAATGTAGTTATAGTCGTCGTTCTTGAAGTGAATTTTGATATTTGGTGAAGTATCATGATAAATTAAATAGCAGTATTCTTAAAATATGAATATAAAAAAGGGTTAACATGCTAATAACTCAATTATTTGGTCCTGTTTGTGTTTGTTCTTAAGCAAGGACTACTTTACGGCCGTGGAAGACCGCCCATATGGGGTTGTTGGATATATATATACTTTTTAAGAAAATGAAATCACAACTTTAGTGTAAAAATTATTAACTGTACCGAATGTTGTTAGTTAGACTAGAAATATACTAATGGTTAATTTAAAGTTCGCAGAATTGAGTGACATTGGGATATGTTCTGACCCGGTTTTGGAGTTGCACGAACTTCGGCTCAAAATCTCTTAATCATAATTTTTTATCGTAAACATTAGAGAAGAAAAAATTTAGTTTGTATATCGCATTTGTTTATATTTTATAAAACGGTTAATTAATATTTTAAATGTTATATTCAAAATTTGAAAGTTTAGAAGATATTTTTTTTTATGGTGAACACTAGAAATTGGGTTCAATATAATGTAGGCTTAGATCATCTTAAATAAAAGATCAGACAATTCTTAATAAAGTTTGATCTGAATAAGTAAACTTAATTAATTAAGATAAAATATCGTTTTCCTGTTTCATATGATGGATGTTGAGAATACGTGAACTTTCGGTTATTATTTTCTTGACAAGGATAATACAAAACAGTAGTTAAAAGGTGGAATCTGAAGAAATTGTGCAAGACAACGATGAAACTGAACAAAAAAAATTGGATGACACTTGTAAGTCATTATTGGGCTGAATGGGACTCAAAAGAGTGCGCCGTGGGTCACAACATCGACCCTTCAACACATTTTATTAACCTTCGGAAGCTTGTTTGCTCAGAGCAAATAATTTAAGATATTCAATACAAAACTTATACACCTTTGGATCTATGATTTTAATATGTATTATACAAATTATCAGATGTTCAGTAATTGATAACTAACAAATTTAAGTGTGACAACTAATAAAGACGTTCAGGCGACTCTGTTGAAATTAATTTCAAAATCATGATGTGATTTTTTTTTTGTAAATGAATGCATGCGTAGGCTCTAACTGGTATAAATTAATATTTATAAATAGGAATCCCAAATTAATTCATTTTTTTAATGTGGAAAGAAAAATCTTCTCATGTTTATTCACTACAGATATCCAAAACGATCCAACAAGAATCTCCTCAACAGATACTAATTGTGGATTACATAAATTAATTCAGTAAAAGGAAGCAAATTGTATTTTTTGTTTACCCATCATTCATATAAAAAATATCAGCTGAAAAAGTATCAATTATTTTGTATGGATCATATCAACCCTCAATATCTTTACTTACAATGCATACAATAATCCATTAGGTGTATATACATATATATATATACATATTTGCATATGTACAATTTTGACTCTATATATACACATGCAAGCGAGACACTTCAACCAAATACATAGATCCAGAAAAAAAATGGGAGAGAGCAAATGCGGCGAGAAAACGCGCGTTTTAGTGGTGGGAGCGACGGGTTACATTGGGAAGAGAATCGTAAGGGCGTGTTTGGCTGAAGGTCATGAGACCTACGTTTTGCAGCGGCCAGAGATTGGTCTCGAGATCGAGAAAGTTCAACTACTTTTCTCCTTCAAGAAACTTGGCGCTCATCTCGTCGAAGCTTCTTTCTCCGACCACCAAAGCCTCGTATCTGCCGTGAAACTCGTTGACGTCGTTGTATCCGCCATGTCCGGCGTTCACTTCCGTAGCCATAACATCCTTGTCCAGCTAAAGCTCGTTGAAGCCATCAAAGAAGCTGGTAACGTCAAGGTATAAAAGTAAAGGTTAAGATTGGTGGGTTTAGAACTTGTGGGGTCAATCTGTAAAATCTTAACAGTAAAGGAACCAAACAATGGCAAAAGTCTGCTGAGAAGTTTATTCTATTTTTTTACCTTTTACATTTCCTTTCTATGGAGGAAAAAACGTCAAAGGTAAAGGACCGTATAACATGCATACATAAAAACCTTAAACCAAATATTTAAACTATATCAAACGGGTTTCGATAAAAGCATTGATTCCTTATAGTACTTTGGATGGTTATATTTATTTAAAATAAATATTCATAAAATTAAACATTTCAGCGATTTTTACCATCTGAATTTGGCATGGATCCACCCCGTATGGCACATGCATTACCGCCCGGAAGAGAAACGTTCGATCAAAAAATGAAAGTACGTCAAGCTATTGAGGCTGCCGGAATACCTTATACTTACGCTGTTGGTGCTTGCTTCGCCGCTTACTTTGCCGGAAACTTATCTCAGATGGAAACTTTACTTCCTCCAAAGAAAAAAACTAATATTTACGGAGATGGAAATACAAAAGGTATATTATTTTTAATTCTCTTTTCATTGTGGTTATTTACTTTAGATTAGGTAAAGATGAACCTCGTAAGTTTCTAAACCACTAAATTTCTAACGGTTTTATCTTCGTAGTGGTGTTTGCGGATGAAGACGATATCGCGAAATACACTGCAAAAACGCTAAACGATCCACGTACATTGAACAAAACCGTGTATATCAGACCTCCTGACAACGTTCTCACGCATGTTGAATTGGTTCAGATCTGGGAAAAGCTAACCGGAAATGAATTGGAGAAAACCAATATTACTGCAAAAGACTTCCTTGCCAACATTGAACGTAAGACCAATTATAGTGTAAACATAGTATAATTCATATTCAGCCAGACGTGCTTAATTTGATTTGTACCCATTTCATACATAAAAGATCCATAAACGTGATTTTCCTAATGCAAATGTAGACATGGAGATTCCACACCAAGCGGGGATTGGACATTTTTATCATATTTTCTACGAAGGATGTCTCACTGATCACCAAGTCGGAGAAGATGAAGAAGCGTCAAGTCTCTATCCTGACGTCAAGTACAAGCGCATGGATGATTACTTAAGAATGTTCCTCTGATTACAAATCTCCTCAAATCAAATTAATATGCATATTTATTTTGAAGTTTTTATATCCATGTGTTTTTTTTTGTCGTGTTACTCAAAATTAAAATATATTCATCATGCAATAAAAATATTTGATATTTCTGCATTTTTAAAAACTATACATGAACAACAACAAAAATATTCATTACTATCAAACGACAAAAAGATGAAA
The DNA here is from genome assembly GCA_039880935.1 of Streptanthus diversifolius. Taxonomy (NCBI): domain Eukaryota; kingdom Viridiplantae; phylum Streptophyta; class Magnoliopsida; order Brassicales; family Brassicaceae; genus Streptanthus; species Streptanthus diversifolius. The sequence continues at coordinate 6,457,041 of JAXGFM010000003.1, read as the reverse complement.
ACTGAATACAAACCATAAGGACTTTATTAATTGGTTTAACAACAGTTTAAAAAAAATTTCAACCATAAGGCTGAAACAAATTATTATTTTAACAAAATAATAATTATTAATAATAACAAAATTATTAATAAACAAATTTTAACAAAAGAAACAAAACCAGACGATTACTTTTTTTTATAAAACCAATTAACAAAGCCCGTATGCGAAGCCCAATGATAACTTTTTATACCTTGTAATTGCAGTGTTCAACTCTGTAATGGCCAAATGATGTCACTTGTAGAAATTTTTGTCAAAAAATAAATAAAAGCCAACAATGTCCTAAAATACTTTTTTTTTATCAGAATTTGTCACAATATCATTTTTATTAATAAAAATCCGATTATATTTATGTAATTTTAATTATTATTATTTTTTGGTTTTACCGAATTGATTTATAATTATTGTTTGTTAATTTTTTTTTTTAAGTTCTCTTCGTGCTAGGAGTAAACAAATTATATGTCTTAACCCGACTTTGATTCCCATGTTGTTCTTTTTAATTTCTTTTCTTACAGAAGATTACTTTATAAACATATATTGATCATAAGTATTCAAAAGTTTTTTTAGTGCAGTGGTGTAATCACAGTTGTATAATTACCGAGTAAAAACTTTTCTTGGTTATGTTTAGAGAAATCACAAAAAAAAATTCAACATATAGGGGAATCAAACCAAGTTGGGCTATTAATCTGGTTTCTCTTAGTGTAATTATAACACTGCACTAAGAAAAACCTGATTAATATCCTAACTTGGGTTTGATTTCCCCATATGTTGGAATTTTTTTTTGGTGATTTCTCAAAATATAACCAATTAAATTTTCAACTTGACTATCGTTGGAGATAATAACTGCTGGGGAGACCAAATGTTTTTTATCAAATCGCCATGTAAAAAACTCAACTCGATATTAGTAATGTGTGTTCGATTATGTCGTCTTCTAACACCATTTTCTTTAACTCTTTAAGAGAGTAATAAAGTTCAAAGCAAGTAATCTATCTCATTTTTCTTTATCAACATTAAATCTTCATCCTTTACCACACGAAATCCATTTTACCACACGAAATCCATTCACAAGAGATTACATAGATATGCAATATATCTCTCAATAAAGAAGAATCAGAATAGAAGAAAGAAGTGAATTTTTTTTTTCAAAAACTTGAATATAGAAGAAAAATTTGGCATGAAAATTTTGTTAACATTAGAAGTCAAATTCTACCATAAAAGAGAAAAATAGAAAGAAATATATAGAAAATATTCATTAGATTTAGAAAATATTTGCAAAAATCTTCATAGAAGTCCGATTCTACTATTGGTAAAAAAAAAATAGAAGAAATGGTAAAATGATATTCTACAAGCAGCAGAAAATATAAGGAATTGTAGAATCAGTACTCTACTAACAGAAAAATAGAAGAATGGTAGATTACATATTCAAGAAATGGTAGAAGATATAAGGAACAATAGAATATGGATTCTACCAAAAGGTAAAAGAAAGTTTAATCTTTAGAATTTGAATTTCACTGCAATGTAGAATTAAAATGTGACTTCTACTGGTTATGAAAGAAGTCAATAATATATGTTTTAGGAATCTTTGACAGATTATGTATCAATAGAATTGAAACCGATATAAAAAGGTATTTTATATGATTGGTTATCTTTGGGACTTGGTTCGGATTTTGGTTTAATACCAAACCGATCCAACCCGATATCTGAAATAACTTGAGGCTAAGTGTAACGCCCCGACTTGTCTTTATCAGTGGGCTCCTATGCCCGATCACTCGACCCATGGGCCAGTCTGACAGTCGGTATGTTAATTGGAAAATCCGAAAGATTTAGTTTACTATCCTTGCAATTATCACATGATCTTCCTTGTGTTTTCGCCTCACTCACACAATACCGAATATCATTTTCGATAAGTCACCCATCGTTCAACTACAGTACGCTTAATCCTGGAGTTCTCTCTAGATAAATTATCAAAAAGATTGGTGCACTTTGGTGACATAGATAGCCAAATTAATTATTTTTAAGTTTTTTTCCACATATTCTACTATAAACTGGAATATTACAATCACCCCCACTAACAGATTACAACGTCCTCAGTTCACATCTAGACTGTCACCCCCAATGATGTGAGTTCTATCCGACTCCACACTTATCTGGACCTCGTATACTTAGCCCATGGGCCAATCCATCCATATCTGACAGTCAGTGCGTTAACCGAGAGATCCGAAAGACTTAGTTTACTGTCTCTACAATCACGATATGATATTTTTGTGTGTTTTAGTCTCACTCACACAATACCGAAAACCACTTCCCGATAGTTCGTAGATACTGTGTTCGCAGATTCCAAATTCGAGTGTTGCGAATCGGTCTATAAAAGGTTGTATCCTGGGATTCAAAAGGCGTATTAAAACCGTCACACTACGAGCGCTTTATTGAGTTAAGGAAAGAGACATCTCACCTCCTTTCTGGATTTCATAAAAATCGTTTTATAAATCGTGTTTTTACAAATTGATTTCTCCTTATATTACAAATTATCAAATCGTATTTTCTTATCCGGTTTTATAGCTCCTACATAAACAACTCACAAAAGCTCCTTGATTTTTATTCTCCGATGTCCACTTTTCTAATAAAACCACATCATTCTTATATTAAAAACAGAAATTTACACTTCCAATTTCTCTATTCACAGTTTTAGGCAGTAAGTCAGATTTTTTTTTATCAAGCAAGTGTTTTCATTTATATGATTTTTTTTTTTGGCTTTATCCAACAATACAATTTGTTTTTTCTTGGCTGAATTAATGTTCGTGCATGTACTCGAACTTTTCATTAGCATTTTTACAATTCAAGTTCCTATATCACTTTTTATATTACTCTTTATACTGCTTCACGAAGTGGTAAAAAAAAAACAATTGAGATGATTGCTTCATATTATCCGTTAAGAGTATTTACAAAATATCCACTACTACTACTACGTCACATCTTTCTTCTAATTGCGATTTCGCCAGACGGGTCGGTAAATGACTAAGTCGTGCCTATGCAAACTCAAATTTTGTGTTGTTGTGGATAGATCAATTACAAACTTAACTAAGCTGGTTTTATTTGTTTGATGTTTTAATGTTTAAGTCATAGCATGGCGTTACTAAAGCAAGCAATGAACGTGGATATAAGGAAAATATTGTTTATTGCCAATAAGGATACACGTGGATGACCGCATCAAGACATGTTACTCATCCCCAAATCTTAAGCAAACTTCAATATTATATATAAAGAACCTACGAAAAATACAATAAAGAATGATAGAACTATTTATTTATCTTTTAAAAAATGTCGAGTAACAAAACAGTTTTCCTTTTCTTTTATTACTAAGACGGCCGAATGACAAAATAATTAAAAGAAAAAAAATTACAGTTTTACAAAATTGTACGACTGGTAAAACGTGTAGAATTGTATAACCATTTTACCATTCTATTATTTAGGAAATTACCAGTCAGACTTTTGAGTTGTTTTCTAGTCGTACAATACTCACTACTGGGCATGCATGTATTAATACAAAATTTTGCTATTTTTGTTGTTGATAGATTATGGTAGATGAACATAGAATGTAAACTATATAACTTTACGTTTATTGACGTGAATAAAAATGGTGGGACGACATGTGATGTATAAATCCAAGAAACCAAAATATGTCATTTTCCTAATTAACCACTCTATGCAACCAACCACACCATACTTTCGTTCCGTGACCACCTAAAAGACTATTAAAATGTTGCAGTGTATATTTTTTCTTTTGATCCTCCTTTTTCATGTTGCATGTTTTATCGTTTTTTTTTTTATATAAACAAAATAGATGTTTATATAAAGTCAACCTAATTTCTTAGAGTATACAAAAAAAAAGTTAAATAAATGTAAATTTCCATCTCCATGACTAGATTTCACGCGTGCTATCAACTTTGTTCGTTGCCATACTATGGTGACCATAGTCTCGTCTACGAGCATTTCAGTTCCCAAAATTCGTTTTTAGGAACATTGTTTATTTACTTTTTTTTATTTTGTCTAATAATTTTAATATTTATTTTAACAAGATGTTAATTTGAACCTCATGAATTTTAAATGGCACAATTGTTCTACATAATTATACCATAACATATGAATTATTTAATATCCACAAAAAAAGATTTCTGAAAAAATTCAGTTAAACTTTTAAATCCCACCCACATCAGCAACAAGATAATTCGATAAGCAAATGTGGAGGTTTTTCTAATTATATATAAGGGCTTACTATATTCGCAATTAAATGTAACTTATAAAATAGTTTCCATTCTTTATAATTATAAAAGTCAATTCATGAAAAAAATCGTGTAATATTCGAGAATGTTGTACTTATAAATTCGTGTTGTTGTTTTGCAATAATAATAGATATTACAAAAGTAACACACTAAACACCTCCCATATGAATATTATATGGACTTTTTTAGATTTATCATTTATGTATGGATAAAGTAACAATATTCACATACATTAACTAGATAAGTAGAAACTGCTAGACTAGAATTATCTTATTCTCTTTTCTCCTTCACGCCACTCTCCATTAAAGGCTTCTCTCTCTCTCTCTCTCTGGTGGGTTTCATCAATGGCGACTTTACAGGACATAGGAGTCTCAGCTCTGATAAACCTCTTCGGTGCCTTCTTGTTTCTAATAGCATTCGCTGTCCTTAGAATCCAACCAATCAACGACAGAGTCTACTTCCCGAAATGGTATCTCTCCGGAGACCGAAACAGTCCCCGGCGCTCCGACGGAAACCTCGTCGGAAAATTCGTCAACCTCAACTACAAAACTTATTTCACTTTCCTTAACTGGATGCCTCAAGCCATGAAAATGAGTGAGTCCGAGATTATTCGTCACGCTGGCTTCGATTCTGCTATTTTCCTCCGGATTTACACTCTCGGGTAATCTTTTCTTCTTCTTCTCGAGAAAAATGATTGAATAAAATTCGAAACTTTCCTTTAAAAGAAAAAATAAAGTTGATAGCTTTGTGTTCGATGATAACTACGGGTGCTCTTCTTTTTTCTTTTTCACACAATTTTTTAATTAAGAGATTTGAATCATTTGATTGGTAATTCGTTTTCTTAATTAGTGTTTGAGATACTGTTTGAATTCTTGAGAAAAAATTGGTCTTTTAGTTCTTGTTGTTTTTTTTTGGGATTCCGTGATTGTAATCTCCAAGAACGAATTTCTCCGAGTGACAAAATTTCCCGAATTTTACGGTTAGAAGAATCTTTATTCGTCAGAAATATTTGTACTTTATTCTAAAAAAAAATGTAGAAGTTTACAGCTAAGTTTCAGTTTTGTCTGCTCTGTATTCCATAAAGACAAAGCAAAAGCAATAATAGAAGTTTCGTTTGTAATCACTGTTTCGTGTTTGTTTCGTGAGAAAGTCACTTTTATGATATTCTTTTTTTCCCAGGGAAAGTTATTGAGATTAATTATGAGAGAATCTGCATTAGTAAAAAAAATCCCACAAGTGTTTTCTTCTGAAGCTTTGTTTTTTTCTTTTTCTTTTTCTTGTTGGTGTTTGACAGTTTAAAGATCTTTGTACCAGCCATGGTATTAGCACTCGTTGTTCTTGTTCCAGTGAATGTATCAAGTGGAACACTTTTCTTCTTGAAGAAGGAACTCGTGGTTAGCGACATTGACAAGCTCTCGATATCAAATGTTCAGCCTCAATCCTCAAAGTGAGCTTATTCTGAAGCTTTACTAATGGTGATCAATGTTTTCCACTGGCTGTGACTAATATATTTATGTGTGTGTGTGTGTGTGTCTGTTTAGGTTCTTCTTCCACATTGGAGTAGAGTACCTTTTCACGCTATGGGCATGTTTCATGCTCTACAGAGAATACAACACTGTCGCACTAATGCGTCTGCAGTATTTAGCTTCTCAGCGTAGGCGTCCGGAGCAGTTCACTGTGAGTGAAAGCTTTCAATTTCAAACACCGATAAGTGAGTGTTACATTGGTGTTTCTTAATACCGCTGGATTTTGTTTTGCAGGTTGTTGTCAGAAACGTCCCTGACATGCCTGGACATTCAGTTCCGGATACTGTGGATCAGTTCTTTAAGACGAATCACCCTGAGCATTACCTCTGTCATCAGGTAATATGTTTGTCATTAAATATCTTATGTTCGTTATTATCAGTTGGATTGATGGATCGGATCTTTTTGTTTCAGGCAGTTTATAACGCGAACAAGTACGCAAAACTGGTGAAGCAAAGAGAGAGGCTGCAAAACTGGTTTGACTATTATGTGCTGAAGCATCAACGCAATCCGCATAAGAAGCCTACTTGCAGAGTTAGTCTCTCCACGCCATTTGATTAAGCCTTTTTAAGATGGTATGATGTTGATTGCGATGAGCGGTGTGTGTTTTTCTACAGACAGGGTTTCTTGGTCTATGGGGTAAAAAAGTTGATTCCATTGAGTACTACCATCAACAAATCAAGGAGTTTGACCACAATGTAAGCGATTTCGTTGCTTTTTATTACTGCTGTCACACCAAAAAAAAAAAAAAGCTTCAAACTTTAACCTTATTTTAACTCTCTGATATTGATACAGATGTCTTTGGAGCGCCAAAAAGTTCTTAAGGACTCGAAGCTGATGCTTCCTGTTGCATTTGTGTCGTTTGATTCACGTTGGGGCGCTGCTGTTTGCGCACAGACGCAGCAGAGCAAGAATCCGACGTTGTGGTTAACGAGTAGCGCTCCAGAGCCTCGTGATATCTATTGGCAAAATCTTGCTATACCTTTCATCTCTTTGACCATACGGAAACTCGTAATTGGTGTCTCAGTCTTTGCCTTAGTCTTCTTTTACATGATTCCAATCGCTTTCGTGCAATCTCTTGCCAATTTACAAGGTCTCGATAGAGTCGCACCTTTCCTAAGACCTGTCACTAGATTGTAAGTCAAAGCAATCTATCTCGGCTTCTTTCTTTTGTTTCTTGATATGTTTAGACCCTTGAATGACTCCTTCTTCTTCTTTTTTTTTATTGCAGGGATTTCGTTAAGTCATTCTTACAAGGTTTTCTACCTGGTCTTGCTCTAAAGATTTTCTTGTGGATTCTCCCATCGGTTTTGCTGATTATGTCGAAGATTGAGGGTTACATTGCTTTATCTACACTTGAGCGTAGAGCAGCAGCGAAATACTATTACTTCATGTTAGTAAATGTGTTTTTGGGAAGTATCATCGCAGGAACCGCGTTTGAGCAGCTGGACTCTTTCCTTCACCAATCACCAACTCAGTAAACAACCTATAACCTCTTTTAACTCATCAAAAGATTCTAACTTCATAAACTAAACTCATATCTTATAATGTTTTTGTTTGTTGTGTTTATAACAGGATTCCGCGAACCATTGGGGTCTCCATACCGATGAAAGCTACGTTTTTCATCACCTACATAATGGTTGACGGGTGGGCTGGTATAGCGGGTGAGATTCTCCGCTTAAAGCCTCTCGTTATTTTCCACTTGAAGAACATGTTTCTTGTGAAGACAGAACGAGATAGACAGAGAGCAATGGACCCTGGTTTTGTCGATTTCAAGGAGACTCTCCCATCTCTCCAGCTCTACTTCCTCTTGGGAATTGTCTACGCTGTTGTTACTCCCATTCTTCTTCCCTTCATCTGTGTATTCTTCGTATTTGCTTACTTGGTCTATCGCCATCAGGTTCGTTTCAAGATCATATCACCAGTTGCATCTAATTCTCATTTTTTCTCTTTCTTTTTTTGATGATTCTTTGTTGGCTTACAACGCAGATAATCAACGTTTACAACCAACAATATGAAAGCTGTGGAGCTTTCTGGCCGCACGTTCATGGCCGAATCATCGCCAGCTTGTTGATATCTCAGCTTCTGCTTATGGGACTTTTGACTTCTAAAAAGGCAGCTAACTCAACGCCACTGCTTATCATCTTACCCATTCTCACACTTTCTTTCCACAAGTATTGCAAACACCGCTTCGAACCTGCTTTCGGAAAGTACCCCCTCGAGGTAAAAGAACGAATTTTTTCAAGCGCACATCATATAACCCAAAAAAAAAACTTTCGAACTTTCTTACAAAAAAGCTGTCTTTACCATCGTCTTACTGAAAAATGTTTCAAGCTTGTTTACAAAAAACATATGTTTATTATTGCTCTTACTTCAGGAAGCAATGGCAAAAGACAAGCTGGAGAAGGAAACAGAACTGGAGTTGAACATGAAAGCAGATCTTGCAGACGCTTACTTGCACCCGATCTTCCACTCATTCGATGCCGAATTGGACGAAGAAGAAGAAGAAGAAGAAGAGAGGCGCCGAAAGGAGATACCGGAGGTAAGAGTCGACAAACATGAAACACAGTCGTCTAGTCCTGTGACTGAACTCGGCACTCCTTCCCATCACCATCAACATCAAGTCTACACTTCCTCTTCCCCGTCTGCGCATTACGCTTCAGCTTACGAGCAGTCATCGTCTCAGTATGAGTACCATTACGAAGCTCATCGTTATGAAGAGCATGAGTACCGTTACAATTAATCGGGAATCAATGTTGATAAAGGTCTCTTATAAGTGTTACAGAAAGGTCTTGTCTCTTTGGTCTAGGTTTAGAATTATTTGTTGCTGACTCTGATTGTTTTTTTTGCTTTAGTGTTGTTCTCTTGTATGGAAATATTTTCAAAATGATAACTTGTCATCTAATTTTAGGGCTTTTTGTAATTGTAAAATATGGTTTACAGTGAATATGATGGATCATTTGTTTTAAGAAAAGATGTTTTAATGAAAGAAAAGATGATCACAAGAAAATATTAATATTTAATTAAAGTGGACGACGCCTTCCTAACCGAAAAACCGAACCCGGAGAAAGACAAAAGTCGCTCATCTTATTGATAGAATTTTCTCTCTCGTCCATACAAAATCTCGTAATCCAATTCTCTTTATCAAATGAAGATGAAGAAGACTGTGATGTGTTGTCTCGCAGAATCACAGCCACATCGTCTCCACTTCTATGGCTACTCCTTTAGCAGCTCCTCTTTTCTCTCCTTTAGCTCTTTCTTCTGCAAGAAACCCACATTCCTGTCCTAAGATCCGACTCGAATTCAAAAATGGCAAGAGTTTCGAATCCAATGGTATCCAGAAGCTAAACTTATCGAAATTACTTAAAACTGATGGGCAAAGGAGCAAGTTTCTGCAAATGGGTTCAAGAGGGATGAGCTTTGGGAGAAAATTCTCACTTCAAGCCATGGATGATACAGGGACAGGAAACACATCAACGATCTCTCGTAACGTAAGCTTAAAGATGAAGTTTTTATCTTGTTTATGTAACTTTTTGTCTCGCCGTCCCTGAAAATCGTTGTTGCACACCAGGTGTTTGCGGTAACGCACTTGTTGGTCTCACTTGGGATCATACTTGCGGCAGACCAGTTCTTGAAACAGGCTTTTGTAGCAGCGTCCATCAAGTTCCCAAGCGCTTTGTTCGGGATGTTTTGTATTTTCTCTGTTCTTATGATATTAGATTCCGTTGTTCCCGCTGCTGCAACCGGTATGATGAATTTCTTCGAGCCTGCGTTTGTATTTATCCAGAGATGGCTTCCTTTGTTCTACGTTCCTTCTCTTGTGGTTCTTCCTCTTTCCGTCAGAGATATTCCAGCGGCTTCAGGCGTCAAAATCTGCTACATTGTAGGTATATATTTATAATATCTCTCTTGTTCTTTTGGTAGCTTTTCATAGTGATGTTATTTGTTCGTTCTGTTTTGTTTTATATTATATACTGATCCGATGTTTGATGTTTGATCAAATGCTTGTACAGCTGGTGGATGGTTGGCGTCTCTTTGTGTAGCAGGTTTCACAGCTATTGCAGTGAGAAAAATGGTGAAAACCGAAATGACGGAAGCTGAGCCTATGGCAAAACCTTCACCTTTTTCAACACTTGAACTATGGAGTTGGAGTGGAATCTTTGTTGTGTCGTTTGTTGGTGCTCTGTTTTACCCTACTTCGTTGGGGACAAGCGCAAGAACTTCTCTCCCTTTCCTTCTTTCTTCAACTGTTCTAGGTTACATTGTCGGTTCTGGGTACAAAATTCAAATCCCCTCCTTTCTCCTCAACTTTCAAGTCTCTCCCTCTTGATGTTATATTCTCATTGTCTTATCTTTCTTTTTTCCAGGTTGCCATCTTCTATCAAGAAAGTTTTCCATCCTATAATCTGCTGCGCTTTATCTGCAGTACTCGCTGCTCTAGCTTTTGGGTATGCATCAGGATCTGGACTAGATCCTGTTTTAGGTAAAGTCACACAAACTATAGAGAAACACCTTTTTAAAAACGTATAACAGAAAGTAAAAGCCTTTTTGTTCACAACTCTTTAATGGTGACAGGAAACTACCTAACCAAAGTAGCATCGGATCCTGGTGCTGGTGACATATTAATGGGTTTTCTTGGCTCTGTCATTCTCTCTTTCGCTTTCTCCATGTTCAAACAAAGAAAGGTAAAAACAAACAACGAACTTGTTCTGTTCTTCTTTAGAAAACTGGTAACAATCTCTTTGGGTTGCCTCTTGTCATCTTCAGCTCGTGAAGAGGCACGCAGCTGAGATCTTCACATCTGTGATCGTTTCAACGGTTTTCTCGCTCTACTCCACTGCTCTTGTTGGACGTTTAGTAGGTTTAGAACCAACTTTAACGGTTTCAATCCTACCTCGGTGCATCACGGTTGCATTGGCCCTTAGCATTGTATCACTCTTTGAAGGTATAGATGCTATTATTTTCTTCTTCTCTTCTGCAGAACACATTAAAGAACATTCCTAATGACTTTCTTGGACATTTTAGGGACCAATTCGTCTCTTACAGCAGCTGTAGTCGTTGTGACTGGTCTGATTGGAGCTAACTTTGTACAAGTTGTTCTTGACAAACTGCGTTTACGCGATCCAATCGCTCGGGGGATCGCAACTGCTTCAAGGTGACTCCTCTTTACAGATGATCTTACATTTTGTATCCAAATGAGGAAACATCTGTTAACATTCTTTGGTTAGCCAATAGGATGAAAAGACATGAACTTTCTTATTTTTATGGCCAGTGCTCATGGACTTGGAACAGCAGCTTTGTCGGCTAAGGAGCCAGAGGCTCTTCCCTTCTGTGCGATTGCTTATGCCCTCACCGGAATCTTTGGATCATTACTGTGTTCTGTCCCAGCCGTCCGGCAGAGTTTGCTGGCTGTCGTCGGCTGAAGAGTGATGACGTGGAGACACACAACTGGTGGTTTCAGAATCCGGCGAGTTACTTCAATATGGGAGCAATTTGCTTTCGATTTGAAAGCTTCTATCAATGCAAAAGATGATGGGAAAATGGTTATGTATTCTATTTTATTTTTGTAATTCTTGAATCTGTAATGGAGACAAAAATATGTAAAGTTTATATTTCAACTGAGACCAAAAAAAAAACAAGAATTTCTTAAATTCTCAGTTATCGGTCATGGTGATGAAATACAGATAAAAAGCACTTGATGTCTACAGCCATAAAACAAAACAAATCAATCAGGCTTTCTAAAACAATGTAGACTATCAAAAACACCCATGTTGTTGACTAAAACAGCGACGACTTGAGCAAAATCTTCCCAGGTTTGCCAAAAGAGTCACCCATTAAGCCATCATATGATCGGCTTTTCTTAATTTAACTAACTTTAAGCAAGAACTCAACTTAGAAATTTTAAAGATTGTTTATGATTTTATATATTTTTATGATTCTATACAGAATTTTTATAAAATTTATTTTTAACTAAAAAAAAATAAAATATTATTTTTATAAAAAAATAACAGATTGATACTGTCCTCAAAAATGTTAAATGGACATAATATCGAAAATTGATATATAAAATATAACTGGATAACAAAAATATGAGATATTAAGTAGTTTATCTATTGAATTTTTCCAAATAAAATTATTTAAAAATATCTCATTACAAAATTATCTTGTAGAGAAGCTGAATGCACGAAAAATCAATTACGATCTTCAGTGTGTCAAATATGGTATATAGGAAGAGACAATAAATCATGTCCTGTTTGAATGCCCACCAGCACTTCAAACATGGGCTTTATCAAATGTTCCCTCTAATCCTGGTATATTTCTATCAAATTCGATTTACTCGAACTTCGAATATTTATTCTCAAAGAAACCTCCGGATAATCTAGACGATTACTATCCATGGATAATATGATACCTATGGAAAAGCAGAAATGAGAAGATTTTCACAAACAGGGACAGGGATCCACGACAAATACTTAGGCAAGCAGAAACCGAAAGAAAGTTATGGCTAGAAGCCGAATTAGTGGAAATTGGTACACAATTTACGGAGATCCAAACATCGGAACCACAGTTTTGTGGAGATGAGCTACTGCCGCAGGATATGTGGTATTGTCAAGTTGATGGATCATGGAAGGAGTCTGATAAATATTCAGGCCAAAGTTGGTTCTGTAAAAAGAATAACATAGAAGGAAAATTATTTGGATTTTGGAATATCATCCCTAGTTTATCCTCTTTACATAGTGAGATGGAGACACTTATTTGAGCGATGAAGTGTATGATTGAATATCAAAGGGTCAAAGTTGTTTTTGCAACAGATTGTCATGATGTGGTGAAGATGATAAACTCACCGGAAGAGTGGCCAGCATTTGCAATTGAGGAATACATGCACTGCAAAGTTTGTTTTGAAGAGCTTAAGATAAATGTCATCCCACGGAAATAAAATACCATAGCAGACAAACTCGCATGTGGAGCTCGGAGCTACGCAACTGTCATGGAGCACATCAGTCCGATGTTACCGAATTGGATGGAAGAATATCTATAATATTTATTAGCTTTTTGTTGATAAAAAAAAAAATTATCTTGTAGATTTAAGCCACATCATTTTTTTCTCAAATGTAGAACTATCTACAAAAACAGATATCTTGTAAAAAAATTTTCAAATGTGGAATTACATAAATAACATCATGTTTTGGATTCTTTAAAAAAAATTTTGGTAAGTAAGCTACTCGACAGTTACATCCACCTTAGAAAAATTAATTTGATGTTTAAAACTTGAATTAATCAGATGTTTAAAATTATTTGAAAATGATTAGTTACAAAATTATCTTGTAGATTTAAGCCAAACATCATTTTCTCTCAAATGTAGAACTATCTACAAAAAGATATCTTGTAAAATTTCTTTCAAATGTGGAATTACAGAAATAACATCATGTTTTAGTTTCATTAAGAAAAATTGGTAAGTAAAGTAAGAAAAATCATGTAGCATAATGGTAGCTAACTCTGCATTTATTACATCAGGTCTGGGGTTCGAACTCAGCACCCCGCATATTATTGAAGATATTAAAACTACTAGACTATGTTGACAAAAAAAAACTACTCCATCCACGGTTACATTCACCTTAAAAAAAATTAATTAGATGTTTAAAACTTGAATTATCCCTTAATCAAAAATATTAATAACAGAAATTCAAGATTAATTTCATTGTCAGTCTTGTCATTAATAAAAAAATTTGTAAAAATAATTATCAGAATTTACAATATTTGGTTATTTACAAACAAATTGGTCAAATCCAACAAGAATATTTTAGAGGGCAAAAGCGTAAATAAGAAAAGAGGATGACGAAAGCCCAAAGCTGCAATGGTAGGCGTAAAGCTAAAGCGTCTCCAAACTCTCTCTTGTCTGATTTCTAACTCTTTCAACCACAAAACCAAAAATGATACTAATCCCAACTGCTTCTTCTTCTTCTTGTTCTTCCTCTCTGTAAGTGCTTACTCCTTTCAACATTTCAAAGTCTCGTCTTTTAATTATATTACTAACATCCCTCTTTACTCTTATTTTAGCCTTCCTCAAGCTTCCTTCAATTATAATTCATATTCATCGAATCAGTCTCTCTTCCTCTCCAAATCCGGTTATGCAATTCCCAGTGGTACTTAATCTTCAATTATTTTATCTCAATTTCACTCAATTCCTTTCCTAAGATCTATGTCCTAGTCTAAAGCTTCTTTGTGTTCCGATTCTGTGGCTACTTCAGGAAGCAGAAAGTTGAAGACTTTGCGACTCAGAGCTAATTTCTGGGAGTCAATCCGATCTGGGTACTTCAAAAGATTCATACTTTTCTTGCTCATTTGAAACTAGGGCTGATACAACAACACACCATTGACTGATTGGTTGATTCTTTCAGGTTTGTAAAGAATAACAATACGACCCAACTTGTGGAACCACCTTCTACAATCGAAGAAGAAGATGATACAGAACCAATATTGCCTGTGGAATTTACTTTGGTTGAGAGAACTCTACAAGATGGTGTAGTTGAAGAGATCATATTTTCGTCTGGTGGTGAGATTGATGTGTATGATCTTCAAACACTTTGCGACAAGGTAAGTAAAAAAACTTGTCTTTTGTTTGCTCTCTTTCTTCTTGATGTCACTACCAAGAAGTCTCATTTATGGGTATATATATAAAAGGTTGGATGGCCTCGAAGACCGTTAGCGAAACTAGCTGCAGCATTGAAGAATAGTTATATGGTAGCTACATTACATTCTGTATTGAAGTCATCATCATCATCATCATCAGGTGCTTCAATTAAGTAATTATTTTCTTCATTCCAATAAAAAAAAGAGCAAATATACTGCAAAGAGGATGTTTTGATGAATATCTTAGCGGATTTTGGAGAAGTTATTTGACACAGAAGGCGATAATGAGCAGAATCAGCAGCAGAAGAAACTTATTGGAATGGCACGTGCGACATCCGATCATGCTTTTAATGCTACAATTTGGGATGTTCTTGTTGATCCTGAGTATCAGGTAACCAGAAAAAAAAAAGAACTAGCTTTTTGTTTTGATTTGGAACTCTGTGTTTGATGTTAATAAGTGTTTTATTGATTTTCAGGGTCAAGGGCTTGGTAAAGCCCTTGTAGAAAAGCTTGTAAGGGCTCTTCTTCAGAGAGATATTGGTAATATATCTCTTTTTGCAGATAGTCAGGGTAATAATCAAATCACACCCCAAGATGAAAATTTTGAAATGTATGGGTTTGTTCTTTCTTAGTTGTTGAATTTACCTTTGTTTCCTTGGGGTATGCAGTTGTGGATTTCTATCAGAATTTGGGATTTGAGGCTGATCCAGAAGGCATCAAAGGCATGTTTTGGTACCCAAAGTAGTAATTGTGGATTTGCAAGAGAATGGGATTATACTATTTTTTAACTATAATTCAATCAATATATATGTCTATGTAAGATTCAAACATGAGTATGATCAATAGGAAGGAACAAACTTTTCTTTCTTTTGCTTAAAGGTTGGTTTTGGGTTTGAATCTACTTTGATGGATCGATAAAGGCGTTGTATTAAATGAATTGTTATTGCTCTGCTATTAACTTCTCTACATTACAGGTTTATTCTTTTTACCATCTCCACACAAATTACAAACCAAGCAAGACCGTCCTTTATCGCCATGAAAATCCGCGGGAAAACAACGCATAAACAAAGAAAGCAGAAGAAACTGCGAATGGATTTATCGATGGGTTCTATTTTCTTTTTCTTTTTGTTTTAGGCTTTAGCAACTTCTGCAGGAGCAGTTGCTTTGTTGGCAATGAGCTGCTCGTAGAGATCTCTGATCTTCAGTCCAACAATGGTCTGGAAAAGACCAGTCCCGTTGTTGCTACCAGGGAAGTCAGCATGTTTGAGCATTTGTTGAGTGACTTCACCGTAGAATTTGGTCGACAGGTTGCTCAAATGACTCTCCACGTAAATCAGCTCGTCCAGTCTATCAAATTGTCCATCCATCTCCAAAATCGAAACCTGAAACATAGAGAACGAAATGCTCAAACCAAGAGCTAAGAAACTACAACTCATTCTGCAATATTACTAATCAAAACAGATAAAAAGGAGGTACCTCATGGTCGAAGTAGGAATCAGGTTCGTAGTTGAACTTGATGCCAGGGTACGAGCAGGTGAGTTTGCGACCACAAGGGATCCACGAGATGGTTGAACCTTCATCAAATAGGTAAACCGGGCTAAAGTACTTGACACCTTCCTTCATTATCAATCTCACTCTCAACACTTTGCCTTCATTGTCGTCTGGAATCAGCTGTGTTGGAAGCACTTCTATGACAGCATCCGCGTACTGCTTTTGCGGGTCTGTATAAGCAGCCATTGACACATTGTTAGAAAGATCATTTTGATATTCGGGGAAGAATGAAAACTGAATATAAGTTTTACCAATGAATGCATCGAAGTCGGGCTTTCGGGCTTCGATACTTGCTTTGATGCTCTCTAAACTGTGACCTCTTTCAGCCATGTCCCTCTATAATCATCAAAACGTTACAATTTCCATTTCAACAATTATACATTTGTCAGTAAGACAACGGTCAAATGAAATGTATATATATATATGAAGATGAAATGTTCAAAGAAACACACCTGAATTTTCCAAGCGAATTTGACCTCATTGCTAATGTCTAGGTAGATACTGAAGTCCAATAACTCTCTTACTCTCTCATCAAACCTTCACGAAGTAGATAAAATATTATTATACAATATAGGATCACCAAAACTATATATAAAGATTTAGTTATTCGAATAGAATTTCATGCAAAGGCTCAAATATCCATTATCTTGATCCCGATACTGTTTCTTATCAAAACTCTAAATATGTCCAAGATTCTTAACCATCCAAATTCCGACAAGAAAAATGAAAAAGACTTTCAAACTCTTAAATTTGTCTGAGAGACAAAACAGAGTATAAGTGGCCTACTTACATAGGGTGAAGACCTTCGATGACGAGAATCTTGGGAGGCTGAATAAGCTCAGGCGCGTCAAGAAGTCCAGTGACGTGATTATAAATCGGTTTCTCGACGGCGATACCACTCTTAAGAGCTTTGACTTGCTCATACATGAGATCAAAGTCATTGGCGCGTGGGTCCAAAGCAGTGACTCCTTTCTCTTTGCGGCCTGTCCTGTCTAAGGAATGGTAATCGTCGAGACAGATCACAGTGGTCATGTCACTGATGAGTGTGTTGGAATCAGGGTTCCCTCCTTTTGGTGGCTCGGCAGCTCCACCAAAGACACTTGTCAGCCTCCGCATGAAGGTACTTTTGCCACATCCGGAGTCAGCAGCGAGTCCGATCACGACGGTTTGTTGTGCAGCGCAAGTGATGATTGTGTTGAATCTACGGTTGGTTTGGGATTGATGACGACGGTAGAAGAAGACTTGTTTTGAGGATGAGGAAGAAGGAGAAGAGGTTAAGAAATTAGTTGAATTGAGAGCTTGTGTTGAGTAGATTGTTGAGACAGCCATTGTTGTTAATGTTTGGTTCCTCTTCCCTCTTCTTCTCCGCCTAAGCTCTCTGTTTTTGTTTTAGTGAGCTTTGGTTGAGTGATGAGGATTAGGATAGAATGAAAGAAATGTGGGTAACGATTTTTGATTTATGGATTTTTTGTGTGGTGATTTTTCTTGAAATAAAGATGTGGTTTTTCTTCAAATAAAAATAAATGGGGGGGTTTTTTGTTGGGGAAATAGAGAAATGAGAGGAGGAAAATGGGTCTATAGGAAACAAATAGCAATTTGCAAAGAAGAAAAGGAGTTCTGGTTTGTTTTATTTTATGTTGGTTTGATCTGGTTGTGTAATGAATGGCTCATGTTTTGATTTCCTGAAGTAAAAATACTTGGTGATTTTTGTTTTAGATAAGTTTTTAGTCCATCTGTTAAGATAATTTTTGATAAGTAAAACATTACTAGCCTCAGAATACCAAGCAACATCTATCTTTACTTGATGATTCATAAGTTTAGATTTGTATTTGCTTTTTTAACTATTTAGTTAAAAGATCATTGGATATTTGAAGTTTCGGAGGGAGTGGAGTTGCCGATGAAGTGATAAAAGTAGAACAGGGCATGGAGAGACACATGGTGGTTATTTGCTTGCTTTTGAGGGGGGTTTCGGATATTTGAATTGACACGTGGGAGAATCTAATTGGAGCTAAGGGGATTAGGTGTTTAAGGCCTGAAGTTGAATGAGAGTGTACCATATGGGTCCCACATTGACACGTCCCGTATATCCTTTATTATTCATTTATTTCATCTCCGGGACCAAATCATTAGACCAAAGCCTTCAGGCCCTTATCAAAAGCCTTCGAAGGCTTGTACCAGCAGTTGACAAAAACAATTATACACCATAACGAGAATTAAAACCACCATATCGTTGTAATTTCAAATGTGAAAATTATAAAAAGCTCAACTAGGCATACAACCAAAACGAGAATTAATCAATTAAACAAGTAAAGAAACTACTTTGACTTTTTATTTGTAAAAAAAAAAAAAAAATCCAATTGGTGTGTTATTTAAGAAATAGCATCCAACTATGTCCTTTTTGCAAATAGCAATCAGACCGAAAGAAGCGACTAGTTTATGGCTATGGTTGTCTTAATAGCTTGCTTCGTCGAGAATAAATCCCAAATGTTCCAGAGAGACGATATTTGTACTAAATGTGTTACAGACGGAGAAGAAGATATTGAAGAAAAAAGCCCTACAGAAATGGCCGAACAAACAAACCCACTCTCTCTTACTACTACAGTAACTATCGAATTTACCTCAACACAACGCAACGCAACAAATGGTAAAATGGTAATTACATTCATACGAGATACACATATTTCAAACCCTTTTTTTTATCGAAACGGAATGTTACCATCATCCTGTCTCCCTTCTTTTCACTTGTTCCCCCTAAAGTAGAGGTAAATTTTCTGTAAAACCACAACAAGAGACACGATCAAATCAGATGTTATCGGTTCAACTGCGGTTAACAGTTATTGAAGAAGCCATGTAGAGGTATTATTAGAGGCTTACCTGAAGAACCCATAGACTCAGAAGTGACTCCAAGCAGAAGAGACCAAAGCCGATAAAGTAGAAGATCTGCATTCATTCATTAACCTCAGATTTAGCTTGGCTATCATTGAATTTCTTCAAGGTGAACATAAACATATACATTGGGAACATATTATAAGCGTCGTGAACATAAAACGGATGTATACCCCGGCTAATAGACTGTCTGAGATGACATCAACTGCTGCAAGCACACCCCTGTTCATCAAAGAAGAACAATGTGAACAAAAGTCATCCCAAGGCAATAAAACATAACGAGACACGAAATCTTCTATCGCATTATAAGATAGAGCATTAATTTGACGGTTGCTAGGTTTCTCTGTCCGCAAAATTTTTACAAAGTTGAAACACAGCTAAAGCAAATGAAGGTCAAAGAGTAATTAAAGTTATCATTCTTAAGTTGCAACTCCATATTTCTAAATCGATCAAAAAAATTCAGAATTTTCCAAGTGAAATCCTCACGAGAGTAATCAACTATACAAGAAGTAACAGAAAGCTCGAGCGCAAAGAGAGACGTTGGCTATGATTGGAAGACTTACGTTAATGATTTTCCATGGAAAAAAATCGGCGGGGCAATGGCAGCAACGATGCAGAAGCCAATGTGAATCTGTGAAAGGCTAAGGTCAATCATATGGAATATGGAAACGACATCTGCTTATAATAAGGTATAAATTCAGATATGACAAGTTATCATAACTCACCAAGTAGGTGAAGAAAAACCAACCAAACTTCAAAGCGCTGTCAGTCCTACAAGGTCGTAAAAAGTACATCAATCATATTAACTTTTTTGTTTAATATGCAATTGTACAAAAACCATTGGAAGAAAAAACTAGTTAAAATTACCTCATAGCTCGGTAGAGTGGCCTGTACCATAGTACATAAGAAAGCGGACATCCCATCAACGCATATATTGTGGCAAGGAAAAAGATTTTTACACCTATTCATTAAAAGACCAGCATTAGTTCAACTTCAACCAAATCTAATCAGAACTTCATAACAGAATCGTGTCAGGCTCACCTCCGCCTTTTATCCAGCAGACCATGGTTGCAATCACATTGAATACCAGACACAAAACTATACCTGAAAGCCCGTAGTACAATACAAGCCCGTCAATTCAACGCACTAAACACATTTCATAGAAAATAGACAGAAAAAAAAACAAAATTAGACTTACCTAACCAACTAGCAAAAGCCAGATACTGCAGCTTTTGTGCATGAACTGGTATCTCCTTAGCAATGTCATGGTGTATGATCGGAAAAAACGGCGGCCAGTTTTTCTCATCGATCTGAACACCAGCTGCAACATCATTTGATGAGTATAGTTAGTTATTACCCATCAAGATAATTACAGAAATCTAAAAAAAGTATTGTCATCCAAGTTTTATTTGGCGTACATCTGGCAATAGCATCCTCTCTCCGCTTAATATCCTGAGTGAACAGAATATACAGAGTTATACAAATGCAACATCAATCAGCAAAAAAAAACTAAAAAGCACGGTGAAGATATATTTGACGAAATCATAGCAATGAAACTTACCATTTCTTTCTTCCTAAGCTCAGCTTCCCAGTCAGAAAGCTTTCTCTGTTTCTGAGAAGAGTCCTTCACCAATTAAACACACATATGTAAGAGAAACTTAAGCAAGACAGTATCATAAAGGCTTTAAGGATATTAATGTGATTACATTCATCGTATCCAAGGGAATATCAACTGTAGCATCGAGGCTTTGGCCAAATTCAACTGGTCTAGATGCAGCAGGAACTCTTCCACCGCCTTTCTGCAAAAATTAATCAAAATTTTACAAACATTCAGTAAACTATTCACCATTGAGTTTGGTAATCCAAAACTAATGAAACAAGTCTCAAATCATTTCCGATCTATAAAGACTACACACCAAACTGGACCAAAATAAGTCGCTTAACACTACTAGTTTCTCGGAAAATTCAAAGCTAGTTCCCAGATCCAACGATGCAATACATTACGATAAACTTCGGTAAATCCAGATGAAAAATCGGAGATCCATAACCTAAATTAAAAACTCCCAGGGAACCTGAATTAAGTGAGAGATCTAGATCGAGTTTATGCGCAGAAATAGAAAGCGGAGATTAAGGGGAAAGAGAAAAAAGGAGTTACCGAAAACGGATTGACGATTTCTTCATCCTCATCGAAAGGGTTTGGATCATGGTGACGATTCATTGTTGGTTAACAGATCCCTAGATTTACGAACTGGAAATCTTATTTTCCGAGAAGATCGCCTGAGAACCGGCGAGAGAAAGAAGAAAGAAAGAACGCACCGACTCCGAAGCAAACTGATATAGATAGGTACTCTCTTTTTCTCGGATTCTCTCTCTATTTCACACTCACACATACATACACTGTGCGAATCGCGAGATTTGGAACCGTCGGTATTAAAGAAATTACCCCAATATGCATATGGGCCGTGATGGTTAATTGATTCTGGGCTTCACGGTGGGCCTAACTCATTTTTACATGGACAATAACATGAGACTTTCTGCATCGTACCAATAGAAACCGTTGAGAATTTATACTAGAAAAAAGAAGAGCGAAGTCGGAAAGGTATAGGGGCTAGTTGCAAATAATCAAAGTATAAATAGTTAGTAAATCTTTCTTTTGGATTATTGTTTAGTTTCATAATTGGGGATTAGGTTGTTAGAGATATTTTCTGTCGGCAATGTGGACGTTATCAAAAACTTGTTATTGATATTGATAGTTTGATTTACTTTCTGGATAGTAGTCTTGGTGTAATCATTCTCAAAATCTTTATTAATTGAATAAATAGAATATTCACTTAACAACAATTAACAAGTCTACGTCAAAATAGACCTACAACTTTGTATCTCAAACCAAGCAAGATTTAACAGCATTGATTTGCTATTGTGCTGATAACTATGTTGGATAGCTTTCTCATGACGATCTTTCATGTCAAAAGCACCAAATACAGTGACGAAAAAAGGATTAAAATGTTTATCACCTGTCCACGACGAACAATGCGCCTCTTGTAGTAAAATTCCAATTATGAGAAAGGCAATTGAGGATCAAAGTCAGGATTTGGATCTGGATCTCGAGAAAGACTTTCGGGGCACATGAACACAAACGAGACCAGACTTCCACTCGTTTAGACACATCATTCACACAAATAGTTACACTTGGTTAAAACTCTTAGTGATAACTCGTAATATACTAAAGTCTCACAGACTCACCAGCAGAACTCATACTTGCATGCACAAAAATTACATTTGGTTAAAACTCTTAGTGATAGATATTTTTTTTTAACCACTCAGTTTTAGATTATGTTGCCTCTATCATTAAACATGTGTAATTTTTTTCTCTGACCACACTAACTTTTATCCTTGTCTTCCTAAACCTTTCGACTTTAGGAAAAGCAACTTAAAATTTTATAAGAAAATTGAAATTTGACACATTCAGTCAATTTTATTTTTATTTTTTTGACCACTCAATTTTAGATTATGTTGTCTAAATGATTAAACCTGTATTTGTATAATCTGTCCAGTCCAACTTTTATCTTTGTCTTCCTAAACATTTCTGACTTTGATTAGAAACTTCAAATTCTAAGAGTAAATGGAATTTGATACATTCACTCAATTGTAGATTATTATGTTTTCGACAATTCAATCATTGATACGTTGAAAACCCTTGCCAAAAATAACACATAATCGACAAAAATTACTCCTAACCAGCATTTGATACTTGTTACACCTATGATGTGGATGTAACCAACGTGTTGGTAAATGGATTTGCTGGAAAATTCTCACGTTTACCATCTTTCTACATTTAAAGAGATGATACTAACAACAATCAATAGAATCAATGAAGGCTAATGTGTATATTATATAATACTAATATCAGCCTAGAATTATGACGAGTTGCTAAACAAATATTGCAATAATGAGTTGTAGAGGGAACAAGTTCCCTAAGGTCCTGCAAAAGCAAGAGTTTTGTTAGAATAATATCAACTAAAGGTAAGATCTTTTTCATTTCTCTTCTTCTTGAAATTACCTTATTTCAAAAGCAAGGGCATAGAGAACAGAGACAGCAGGTCCCTGAGCAAACCAAATAGAAGAGGGTCTTCTTCAGGATTGTTCTCTCATCTGATGAAGTAGTAGTAAAGCTGAACTTTCTCTCCCTCACCAACACCAATGCATCTTTCATTAGAAAGAAAGAATGAAAGATAGATGCAAAGATTCAAACTCATTCAGTTGTGTTATTGATAGCAATAAATTTTGAAAAGCAGAGGAAGAGGAATCTTTCCCAATTTCAAGGTGTAAAGGAAGAGGACCTTCGTAACCAGAAAATAGCTAATAACGGAGGCTCAATCGACACTATGTTGAGTCAAGAACAGTTGAAGCAGAAGAAACTTCAGTTTCCATTCTTTAGACTTCTTGATTTCGTTTCAGGAAACAAAATAGATACAAAAGTATTGTCTCCTTTAAGGCTGGCCTGTATAACAGAACCGAGTCGAAATCGTCTCTTAACATATTGTATGCCGCATCACATCAACGAGGGTTATTAAAGGATAATAATACTTTCTGCTGTCAAGTGGTCCTTTTTCTTAAGTCATCTTATGACTTGTCGTTCAATCTAAAATAAAACAGGAATCATTTCAAAATATAGTCTGCGATATTGGTAACTGGATCAATATCCATCACCTCCTGTAGTAACCAAACCAACCACAGTTATCACCCTGAAAATATTAATGTTTCAAGGAGATTGCAAAAGTGTTTTTTTTGTGTGTGTGTGTGTGTGTGAAATGATGTAAAATTGTATGCCAAAAAACTTTCTTTACAATGATTCTAGATATATGTTTATACTGTTCTAGAATTACATTTGACTGTTTGAGATTTAAGTTCGAGAGAGAAGTCTGTTGCGGATATTCTTTTAATCATCTTAAGCACTTGGCTAATCGATTTTTTTTTTTTAATTTCAATGTATCCTTTTTAAAAAAAAAAAAAAAGAGGGTATAGTACAGTAGCAAGTAGACACAAATATTATAAACATAACAGCATAAGAGATAGCTTATAAAAACCAATAAAAATCAAACTATTATTAATTATGACAAAAAGCCAAAGTTAATATTCCAAATCGATATGAATAATTACAAATATTTACAAAACGTACGTAAAAAAAAAAGCTAGACTAATTTCATAAATATTTACTATAAAATTGAATCGAAATCATCAATATTTACTATAAAATTGAATCGGAATCATGTGACTAAACGTTAATCACCTCTGAAATTCATAACACATATTTAATATTCGAATCCAACACCCCGCAATATTTAAAAAAATATTATTAAAATTACTAAATTAAATTGACAAAAAAAAAACCAAAACAGAACCGTGTATAAGCGTACCAAGAACTATCAACCTCCGGGCCTTTATGACTTAACCGTTAAGAGAAATACTTTGGATGAATAGATGGGAGATATAAGATAAAGAAAAAGCAACAACTTTAAATGGTGAATGTGGTTGTTAACAACTTTATCTTAACTATTTAATCTTTAAAAAGCTATAAGTTGGATCCGTCGAAGCTCATTATCTTACAGAGGTTGGCCACGTATCCACCTTTGAAACATCATGAAGCTCTCATATGGCTTATACTCTGCAGTGTGCCCTCCTCCCTGCAAAATTAAACCAAATTACAATAATTTCTTTCAATTGTACAGTGTACCGACTGATAGAAAACAAACCATTAGATAACAAATAAAAAGTCGCTTGCTTTGATAGTGGCAAATGTCATGTTGTTGGCGTAAGTCCTTGTGTATCCAATGACTTGATTGTTAACAAACCATGGCCTCCATTGATCAACGATCGAATAGTTTAGAGATCTAATCCAAGCTACGGTTCCAATAAAAGGCACCATCATGTCATGATCACCACTATAGACCAATGATCTATAAAACCCTTTCATGCTATTGTTTTTATGGTACGGTACACTACTCTTTATGTCTTTTTCATAAGCCATATCCCAATCGCATCTCATCCATTTCCCTATACTTCCCTGCAAAATGACACATTCATTACTAATCTATGTTAGATGATGACATGTATGTATGTAAAATGACATACTTTCTCCACATGAAGGGCATTGCGTACATCTTCATCATTAGCCCAATGCGTAGCTAGAACATACCGGTACATCTGCATGATTCATCTCTATGGTTTATAGCAACATGATCTCCAGTTTATAACTAAACCAAAGATTCTTTTTTTTTTCTAAGCTTACATAGCAATCAGGAGTTGGAAGAGAAAGATCTGACTGAACAAGTCTTTTGAGACTTCTTCTTCCATCATTCTCTATTGAAAATGGATTCGGTGATGCCAAATCGCACAATGGTATCAAAATAAAACCTTCATCTATTCTTGATACACACTGTCATCAATCATTATAATCATCAATGAAAAAAATCCCAAATTCGTCTGTGCTATTCGCATTTTTATACTCTGTCTACCTTATCGTAGTCTTCCAACAATTTCAAGCATTGTGTATTAGTAGGATCTACGTTTACATAATTTCCTTTGCACCTTCTCTTAAGCGACTACAAACAAGAATTTCAAGAAACTGTTTTAGTGAAAGTATTTACATTTGGGTATAGAAGAGACATAAGTAAGACTTCAATATACCTCATATAGTTCATCAGAGATCAGTCCCATTCCATGAGCATATGGAATCTTGTAGTTTTCATCTTTATCAAGTTCTGTTGACGGGTTCCCAAGAACATAACCCTATCGGTATAGATGATGCTTTCAAACAAGATTTATAAAACTATTTAAGTTATGATGAAAATGTAGTGAAGATACTGACGAACCTTTAGGTTCATTGGTTCGTCGCTATGTTCATTTCCTGCGTAACCGTAATATGTAAGTCTGTAATAAGTGGCTAACTAAAATAATATTCAAAGAAGAACAGAACATGGAAACTGGAAAGAAAAACAAAATCAAACCTGTTGAGATCTGTTGAACAATGGCTGGCACAACTATACCAGCGTAAGAATCTCCACCGACATAGAGAGGATTTGAGGCAAACTTTGGATGCTCCACTAACCACTGCAGCAACAACAACAACAACGATTGAAAAGATTATGATATACTTAGACTCAAGAAACACATGTTTATGCAATTTTGGAACCTTTCGAAGAAACTCATAGGTTTGTTTTGCTTCTCCAGTGTCACTAGGCTTATCAGCAAGAGGTGTTGTTGAGTAAGAGAAGCCAGTCCCAACAGGTTGATCCAAGAATATTATGCTTGTTACCTAAGATATAATCATCAAATCAACAATATCATGAACCCGATAAAACCGGCAAAAAGACAACAACAACAACAAGCCTTAACTCTTATCTGAGATAGTCAATATGTGATGGATTTACCTTTGTCCAGGAATATGAAGTAGAGACAAGAGAAGGCAAACCTCCACTGTAGCCTTCAGTCTTGAAAGTCAACGGCCCTGCACTTAAACCAAGAGGGCTAAAACATGAGTAGAAATCAATTAGAAGTCAAATCTTATGTTTGTTTCCCTCTTGAAATTACCGATCTCGAAAGCAAGAGCAGAGAGAGCAGTGCAGGCAGGTCCTCCAGTTAACCAAATCAGAAGAGGATCTTCTTCAGGCTTGTTCTCTGATTTGATGAAGTAGTAGAAAAGTTTAACTTTCTCTTCTTCACCAACACCGATATAGCTTTTCATAAGAAAGATGCAAAGATTTTAACTTATTTTCGGTTGTTTTATTGTTAGTCAGGAATATTGAAAAAGCAGAGGAAGAAGAAGAGAAATCAGACCCAGTTTCAAGGTGGAAAGGAAGAGGACCCTCGAAACCTGGAAGATAGCTAATAACAGAGGCTGTACTAACACCATGTTGAGTCAATAGCAGGCTTTGCAGCAGAAGAAGCAACTTCATACACCATGCTTTAGACATTCTTGATTTCATTTTAGTAAACAAAACAAACTAAATAAGGATGGTCTCAATTATCACTCCTCTTTTGATTTACTATTTTTTTTTATGTTTCATCAGTCTTTGAGATCCACGAGGACTTAACTACGCTGACATTATATTATGACCACGATCGATCTTGGTCTTTATCAAAAGAAAATAGTGCACGATCTTGGACCAATCGATCACCTCATCATCTACTACTATCCAGCCTCATTTGATACTAAAATTACTTTACGTCGAGAGATTTATCCCGAGTCCAATAAATATTGAATATCCTGAATATGAGACATATATATGAACAAAAACTGTATATGCCGTCAATTTCAATTACATTTTGCAGCGGTTCAATGTTTTAAAAAAGGCAAAAGCATTAAGCACTACTCAGAAAAAACTGTTTAGAATCAAACTAGACTGTGATTTAATTAATTACTCTAATAATGTCATATATCAATTAATTATACTTTCGTATTGTATTTTAAAAAAATTTAAATGTCGCACGAAAAGTAAAGTAAATATTCCAAATGTCCAATATCATTCTGTCTTACATGGTAAAAATTCTCCTAGTTTTGGTACAACATGAAAAAATAGTATTTTAATACATATTTATTAAATAATATCTGTGGAAAATTTTAAACTAATCATCAATTGACATGTGGATAGAAGCTGTTGAGAATCAGCTCTTAAAATAGGATTTTAGGGAATGCTTCTTATCTTATCTCTTCTATATTTTATTTATTTCTATATTAATCTTAAGAAACTTTTGTTAGATATCGGAGTTAGTTTGGTCTAATAATATTCAAATGAGATCTTTTTGGTTGTCGATGCGCGACTCAAGTGCTATAAGAGTTTAAGGGATAGTCATGAGTTGTTGTGCAAGATAGACATTGATAGAAAATTTAATGGCAAAATTAGAAAATTCTCACATTGTATATATATTATGGAGAAGCTCTATAAAACTTCAAAGCCTTGGGACTAAAAAACTCGTCGAATAAGTAGACATGAACTCATGATGAAAAAAAGATGAGAGATAATGAAAGAAGAGGATGAAGATTTATAGGAAAACTCGAGGCAAAAGATTATGAAAAAAAAAAAAGATGATAAACTGTAAACCAATGACCTATAAAACGTACGTAAAAAAGCTAGACTAATTTCATAAATATTTGCTATAAGATTTAGAAAGGTTAACTTCAAAGCCTTGGATGATTTCATTTCAGGCAACAAAACAGATATTAAATGATACTTAGACCACCAGAAACTCGCTCCATCTCTCTCCTCTTTCGAATACATTTGTTATATGTTTCTGATTCACGACTTATTTAAGCTGCCAAATTGCGATAAATACTTCCTAGTACTGTCAAAGCAAAATCTATTTTCTTCCTCATCTTGACGTTCAGTTCAATATAATAGTAAACTTATCATTTGATACTCAAAAGAACTTTACAATGAGAGATTATCGAGAGACTCCGATATAAAATATTAAATATCTTGGATTTGACGTTTATGAATATAAATCGTTATATGTCAGAATATTAAGATCTCGATGATTACGAATTTGTCATCTACATCACCTTTCAAAGGGCTTCGTAAATGTTTTAAACACTGAACACTAATTTTTTTAAAAAAAATAATAATACATATTAGAATCGGACACATTCAAATTAGTCTGTTCTAAATAATTAAAAATAATTTATTTTGCCAAAGAAGACCTTTAGCTTCCGAAACAACCAAACAAAAAGCCAAACGAAAGAAAGTCTAACTTGTAAATCTCCTTCTTCGTCTCTTTGACGTCCAGGAACCAGGACCAAACTGGGAACATATGCACAATGCAAAGGCCAAGGATCAACCACAGAATCCAATCGTACTTTACTGATCAACTTACTTTCTGTAATAACGTAGATCCAAGGCCGGCCATTTCCATCGCAAGAACAAACAACGAGCCTTTTATCGTCTCTTTTATCTTCAATGAAGTAACTTGGCTGATAGTGGGATCCGATCTGTACCAAAGCCGGCAAGTTAGGAATTGACACTTGCATGAAATTCACCCATTCCACATCTCTACCACTCCGTTTATGAATCTTGTTCTTAGTCACCCAAATCTGAATCTTCTTTGTTAGATGAGATTGCTTTAACAACGAAAACCGATCTCCCCTGAAAACTCTAAGAACAAGAGCATTGTGATGATTGTTATCCTCACATGGTAGATCACAAAATCTGTAGAATGTTTCCGTCGAAAAATCGAAGTTAACTAGGAAGTACAAGTACTTGGTCCGGTCATAAGAACCAACCCGATACCAAGTTCCATTCAACGATACACCACTTGTGGTGTGAAGAGTAACACGTCCTCCTTCTTCTTGAGTACTACTAATACTACCACCACTGATCAACACACCCTTTTGGTCCTTCCATGCATCGGAGGAAAAGTCATGAGTTTTCCAATTTATCACGGTAGGATCTACATGAGCCACCGCAAGGGTCTTGTAACCATTATCATCATCATCATCATCATCATCATAACCTATGCCACAGAATTGAAAAGTAGTGTGGTTACCCTCGGGTTTGATCCATCTAGTCTGTCTTAACCACGGGTTGCAGACCACGGCTCCTTTACGCATGTCACATAGCAAAAGCCCATCGCAATCGATCAAGTTTCTAGGTTTCTGAGATTCTAAATTGGGAATATCTAACGTCAACTCACGCACCTCTATCGTTGGATTGATGCTTACCGAGTAAATCTTCGATTTGGTTGCTAAGATGAATCGAAACGTCGTTTTGTGGTTGTTGATGAAAGTCTTATCGTGTAAGAGAGCGTTCCATTGTTTGCAAACGGTTCTGAATCTGACAAGAGATTTAGAAGGGACACGAGAAAGGATCTCTTCAATCAAATCCCATGGAAGCTTCTCCTTGTTTGCCATTAGCTAGGATCTTTTGCTTTCAGCTTGACTAATTTTCGCAACTAGGGTTTCCAACTGATTATTCCGTAAATATATCCATAAAAGATTTAAGAGATTTTTCAAAACAGTTAATACATCCATTCACATAAGATTTAAGTATATCCATATAAATTGTTAGATATTCACATGTCTACATATAAGTTTGACACGTCATTATCCAATTTTCAACTCTTTAGTTTATCAATTGTCCCAATTTTTTTTGGGTTCAAAATGTGAAATCTATATTAGTCGGTTACTCAAAAAAAAAAAAATCTACATAGAAAGTTTAAAGTTGAAATAATGACAAAATACACTTCGTCGATTTCGAATCCAAATGTAACGAATAGGTTTATAAACGATTATACCCTGGATTTAAAAAAAACATCATTTTCCACTTTTTAACTCTTTAGTTTATCAATTGTCCCATTTTTTTGGGGTTCAAAATGTGAAATCAATATTACTCGGGTAGTCAAAAAAAAAAAAAATCTACATAGAAAGTTTAAAGTTGAAACAAATGAGCTTACACTGAAACAGAATACACTTGGTAGATTTCGAATTCAAATGTAATTAATAGGTTTATAAATGATTGTACCCTGGATTTAAAAAAATGTACAAAAATCATCGTACTACAGACGCTTTATTGAGTTAAAGAAATAGATCAAATATCGCATTCATTTCTTCTTCTTAATCATTTTCTCAAAACGTATTTTACAAATTGATTTCATATATCCAGTTTTTAAAAACATATCAGAATTTATCGAATTGTGTTGTCTTATTAGAATTTTTATGTCATATAGTTTTAACTCAATAAATCCGCTTCTAGCAAAATATCTACAATCAGATTGAAGAAAAAAAATAATTTTGAGTTTGCAAAATGTTATTAAACGATTTCTAAACATTTATGTGAATGCTTATGCGAGTTTGCACAACGTTATAAATCGATTTCAAAACAATTTATGCAGACGCTATTTTAGTGAGATTGCAAAAAAAAAAATATACTATTTAAGAATAATTTTTTTTTTAAACCAATTATTTTTTTATATAAAAGTCATTAACTATTATTTGAATAATAATAAAAAAACAAATAAATTTATTTGGTGAAATATTTTAAACAATTTAGTACCAATTAATTTTGGTAAAGCGTTTTAAAGGCCAATTAAGTTTTGGCAAACGTTTTAAAACCTAACTAATAGTAATTTTAATATCAATTACTTTTGGTAAAACATTTTAAAAATACTAATTAATTTTGGTAAACTGTTTTTTTAAAACCAATTAATTTGGAAAAAAATAAATAATTAATTTTGGTATAAAGTTATTAATTATTAATAAGTTTCCGCAGAAAATTTTAAGCGAGTTTGTGATTCGGTTTAATGTATTGAAACAAATGCTTAAATCGCAAAAAATAATTAGCCATCGTGATTTAAAACATACAAATAGCTTTTATGTTAATAAATTTACGTAAGTGTTTTTTTATAAAAACAAAAATCAGACTAATCATTGTGATAATTTTTTGAGTTTATATGATTTAATCATATAGATAATATTTGCTCAATTCAGTAGTAATTCATTCAGTAGTAATTCAAAGAGTAATTGGTGATATTCTCTTGTTATTGGACATTGTTAATCTAGTAAATATTTTTTTCTTGGTCTGATACTTGTTGAATTTATCAAGATAATTCTAGAAGTAATCAATTTATTTTCTATGATTTCTTATTGTAGTATATAAAGTAATTTATGTTTAACCTATTAAAAACGTTATAAAGCAAGATCTTAGCAATTGTTACACTTTGATTTATGTACACTAGTTTAATATTTTCAGATTTAATAATATTTTATAAATTAGTTAGATAATTTATGAAAATTATTTGAATAGTTTGAATTATTAAATTAAATTACTAATTTCTTAATTTAATAATTACGAATCTAATAAATCAACACATCCAACTCAGTTTGGTAGTGGTCTGCCACAACTCAGTTTAGAATCTGATTGTGTCAGATTCTAATATAATTTTTTTTCTTAAGATATAATATCTTATGTGCTATTTACACCCCATGACAGGATATATCAAGCCTTACCACCGGATAAAAAAACCAATGTTAGTCTCAGTTAATTTTTTTATTAATTTTGAATTTTCATATTTAAATAGATGACACACTTTTACACCTGATAGAATAAACAGTATGTTTCACTTTTAATGAAAGAACAATATTGTCTGTGTGTGTTTTTGAATGATTATTTACCCAAAACATTTAATCACATTCCCTTACGTAATGCTACATGTACTTCTTAATCTGTAACCTCATTGTTTATCACTGAAACCTCTTGTCTGATTTTCTTAGGCTAAATAACAAAAAGTGATTGAGATCTTCAATGGCTATTTACGGATGGGAAAGATGGATCTAAAGGATTTGTGAAAAGAGTGGCCTCATCTTTCTCCATTAGGAAGAAAAGAAGAATGCAACAAGTGCAGGAGGGGGTGAACTGAAGATGCTTCCAAGATCGAAACTATGAATCAATGATGCTTACTCAAGCAAAGAAGATTTCAGATGTCACAAACCAAATGAGGGTCAAATCAACAACCATGAAGGGAAAAAGACAAGATAGATGATCGTGGTGGTGGGACGAATAAGAGCTTTGGAATGTGGAGAAGTTTTGGTGATAGTGATTCAATATGGTTATCTTCTCTTCAGGTTATCTGTTTCCTTTCTCGGTTGATGAGCATGTGTATAGTCTCTTGGTTTTCAAAACTTACAGATTCTTTCATTTTCTTTGAATTATCAAGAATTAAGTTCCATTAAAGACCGTTGCAGAATCCCAAGGAACACTAAGGAGAGTACAGAGAACATCCAGAAGGAAGATTCATCTTAGTTATGCTCCGGATTCCACAATTTCTGATTCTTCTACTCAGAGTTCACAAGGAAATTCTTCTGCTTTTATGATAATTTCCTCTGATGTTCCATCTGATCCGAATCTTTGCATAGCAACTTCTTTGATTCATGAGAAAAAGTGTTAAGATGAGAAAAGTGTATGCATATTTGTGGACCCTAAGAGCAGTAGTATTGTTGTCGAACGCTTTTTCTGGCCAAAAGAGCATAGATTTGATTGGACACCAGATGATATCTTAAAGCATATATTCATGTCACCTCCGACAAAGAAGTCATTGAAGGCCAAAGTTTCTGCAGGTACCTCCCCAAGATCCATATGAGAGCACACTTCTCCAGAAAAGAAAACTAGATCTTAAAGACGGATGCAAAGGGAAAGCTTGCGTCCAATGGCCATAGAACTGTTAGCCATAGCAGCAACAAGATTAAAAACACGACTGCATCAAGAACGAGCCCATCAGGAACTGCGTGCAGTGAACCAAAATTTTGCCATCAAGGTTGAGAAAATCGATCAAAACATGTTATAAGTGGCTGAAGAAGTGATTGCGGCAGAAAGAGGCAAAGTGAAAATAACAGCAAGAACGCTCATGACAGAAGAAAGACTATGTTGAAAGAATATTTCGCATTAATGAATGATTTCTCAATAGATTCAGAATTTTAACTCTGATACTTTCTTGTTCGATGGTTTTGTTTAAACAATGAAGTAATTAATCAATGCAGTAACTAAAGCAGAGCAAAAAAAGAAGCCAGATTCATGCTAAAATGTTAACTTCATACAATAGTAAAGATCTAAAACAATAGATCACATTCCAACCAAAACCGTAACTGTAACTAGACCCAAAAACTTATCAAAAAAAAAAAAAAAAAACTAGACAAAGAAACCTCAAGAATCGCCTGAACTTATATCACTGTGCGAATAGATCAATCAACAACGGACATAAGAAACTTGTCAAACTCAGATATCAAGAGACGAGCTAGTCTATAACATGTCAGGAGGAGGAAGAACAAGGGCAAAGCAGAGACGTTCACGCCACCTAAAATACCAAACACTGATGTTGTCACCAACTTTCAGTCCGTTACCCTCAACGACATCGTTCCACCCACAAATCAAAGCGTAGTTCAAGGTTCCATTCCCTGAATCTTTCTTCATCTCTCGTCTCATCAAAATCAAACCCCACTTATTATTCCGTTGATCCACTAGCATCGCTCCAACTCCATTCTTTTCATCCCATTGATCCACTAGCATCTCTCCAACTCCATTAGTGTCATCTTCTTCTCCTACGATTCTCAACTCTACGGGATTCAAGAAGTCGTTACGTATTAGGCTTTTGAAAGGCATTAAGAGACGGCTCTGGTTTGGTTTGACATCTGTTTCGGTCAGCTTCTTCTCAAATATGGGCCACGGGCCTTCAGTTACTAGGTTTTCTTGTGCCATTGTTTCCATCGAATTGACCAGCCACTCCGGAGTCGCTCTCCCTATCCATGAAAAAGGAGGAACCGTGACTTTCTTGTATTTACCACCAGTATTACGCTTTCTCTCTTGCACGGCACGTCTCTTGCGGCTTGTCTTCTCAGTTTTGCTCGAAGACGGAATCGATTGAGAAGCAGGGTTTCGTGTGTTTGTCATCATCTCCGTTTTCGCAACCTGAGCCATATTGTAATCGACAATTAAGGTCGAAGAAGAAGAAGAAGG
Organism: Streptanthus diversifolius; assembly: GCA_039880935.1. Taxonomy (NCBI): domain Eukaryota; kingdom Viridiplantae; phylum Streptophyta; class Magnoliopsida; order Brassicales; family Brassicaceae; genus Streptanthus; species Streptanthus diversifolius. The sequence goes on along the minus strand of JAXGFM010000003.1, from coordinate 6,422,637 downwards.
ATGGCTTTGTGTGTAGTTCAACTCGGAATGAGCCGCGAGAAACGATGGAGAAGATGGAAAAGAAAGACATTGAAGAGGGTTTGATGGGGCTTCTGTCTCAGAATCATCGGGAATCGTGTTAAGGTCGAGAAGCGATGAAGAAGTAGAAGCTCCGTTAAGGTTTTCATGGTTTTTTGGTGGGGAAAATTTCTTTAACGAACTCCTAGGTTTCCTTGGGAAGAGATGGTAGATTCTCTTGTCCCTGTCTTCTTCTTTCTCAGAGAGAGTCTCTGTCTTTGTGTGGTAGTTGGATTTCAAGATACGGTCTTGTTCTTCTTCAGCATATAATAAGACAGCGGCATCAACCAAAATACAGAAATTTCTCGAGCTTATCACTTTCTCCGCAACCGCAAGATGATCATTGTAATACTTATTCTTTTTGTTTCGGTCTTTTGTGTTTTTCGTCATCTTTCTCAACTTAATTAGGGTTTCAAAGCAAACGAAGGAGGAGAGAATGTGAATTTTTAGAGAATGTGAATTTTTAGAGACTAATCTGCCCTGTTTATATAAACTATAGAGAGAGAGTAAAGGCTAAAGAGTTGAACTCTAAAATCAGACTCGAAATAAGGTATTGTTATGTTTCGAGACTTGTCTTTTTTATAAACTTGCTAATCAAGCTTTCCCCAACTTTTCCTTTTTTTGGGTTTTAAAAGTTTTCCTTATCTGATAATATAGGAAAATATGAAAATTATCGCCATGTAAATTTTATTTTTTAATTTCTTTTAAAAAGGAAATCTAATACAATCACCTCAAATATCTGAGATACAGTTTTTTCATTCTTTGTTCGCCCTAGATGATTTCTCCAGAAATCAAATCATATATCATATTAGGAGATCCTATATATCCATAAAGAATCATAAAAACCGGAGAATGAAAGTTGGGTGGATAATTACAATTTACTATCATATATATCCTTTAGATAATTATAAAAAACTGATTTTCAATACTAAAAAATTGTATTCGTTTATAAAAGAAATATCGAGGAAATTATCAAATTTAAAAAGTATTTTAAGGTTTATCTCCATTAAAAAGGGAATTAACAAAAAAAAAAAATATTCCCTTTTGCAAAACTACATTTTTATTTTATTGAAGGGTAATTCTCTTTGACTTATCTATAATACAATAATATAAAAATAAATAATAAATGAAGTGTAAAAGGAGCGATCGTGGCTTTTCCAAAACGTGTTCAAAAGGTTCATGTACGATACCACTCTAGTGACAGTAACTGGTTCTGCCAATCCTAGATCTCTTTCCATTGAAATGTCAGATAGTGAGTTTGCTAAAGCTCTCGACCAAGTAGGGGAAGGGATTATGCATAGACATGTTAAACCAAGACTCTTGTGGAACTTGCAAAAATGTGTTGGATTCAGACAAGAGAATAAGTAGTCTAAAGAAGACGCCACTTTAGATCAAGTGTGAGCAAAGTACATATTAGCAAAGAGAGAAGATAAGATCACAAGAGATTGATCACGTTGATCAGGATCATTCCAATGGATTAGAATGTTATGATCTTCTCATGTCCCTCATAAAGCTGGCTACAACCAAGTATAAAGTTTTGAACCCGAGTGATGATAACTTCTCAGAGATGGCATCATAGCTTTCATTCTAGCAAGAAGCAATACCACTACTTCTGCTCTCACTCAGTTTTTTTCAGGCTTTTCTCTGAAACCCTTAAGTTGTGACTAAGATAATAGATCAACACAGTAAATGATGGTCGAGAGAAGCCATCTTATGATCCCATGGTATATATACATGGCGCGTTGTATGAAGCATGATGTGCTTCCAAGTGGGCATATGCAAGTTTGAAGGATGAGAGCTGTTTGAGTGGAAGATGCATCTGAGTATACGCCAAATAGATGGGTTTCTGAGACAAATTGCTTAAAACATGAGCCTTGTTTAAGTTTTAAGCGTTTAATGCAGGTCCAAAAAGTTGTTTGGGCTAACAATTAGCTTACCTACACCAGTTGCTTGAAAATCCATTCTTTTGAGTCTTAATATTGGCTTTAGGTTCAGCTGCATTGGCTGTTACCGTGAGACTACCTCGACGCCAAACTACAAGTCTTCTTCCATGATGATCACTACAAGAGCCATATACCGTTAAGAAGGATCAACGGTAGCAAAGGAACTTACTTTATCCAGCGTATCTTATCATAAAGAATATTTCAGTGTATGATTCAGAAAATGTTTTTTAGGAAAAGAATACTATTTTAACAATATGACAAAAGCATACATAAATAATGAAAATGCTGAAACAAAATTTATTTGTTATTCGGACCGAGCCGTGACACAAGACAAAAATCAAAGGCAGGTTTTTCATATCCAACTATAATAATAATAAAATAATCGAAAAAGAAAAAACTAGTCTTCGTCATCAGAATTAGCGAATGTGATCTTCGTCGCTTTTGGAGCATCAGCTGCTATTTCTTTGAAATGAGCTCCATACAGTTTTGATTCCTTCAATTTTTAATCAGACAAAACACACATCAATCACTCCAGATGAAGATGATGAAAGAAGAAGAAATAATTTGTGTGGAGACTCAAGAATATGATCAAAGAATCCAACCTTTTTCTTTACATGAGTGCCAAACTTCAAAAGATCAGCCGGCACGACTTGTCCAGCTTCCCTGAGAACATTCACAAGCTCTCCGGCAAGAGCCTTAAGAGAGACAACAATATTTTAATGATCTCACAAAACTCTGCGAAGACAAAGCTAGCTTAAAGAATCTATAAGAGATTGTTGTCAGATTTAACTAACTTACCTTGTTCTGTTGCGTGAAGAACGTGTGTGCAACGCCCTTTTTACCCGCTCTTCCCGTTCTCCCGATTCTGTGTACGTAATCCTCTGTTGTTAATGGGAAACTGTAGTTTATCACAACTTCCACGTCGGGGATATCGAGTCCTCTTGCTGCTACATCAGTAGCCACCTACAATTAATAAACAGTATTAATGCTCTGTTTCAGAACCAGCCAAGGTGTTATTATTATAAGCCATTGGGTTGCGGAATACGTACAAGCAACGGACAGGATCCTTCTTTGAACAATGCCAAAGACCTGGTACGTTCGCTCTGTGCTTTGTTTCCGTGTATAGATACAGCTTTCCAGCCTCTAAATAGTTATGTAAAGATTAGACTCAATGCAGCTTATGAGCAAAATCATGCAAAGATCTTTGCTGTTTTTCCTGTTGAGGTGATTCAAGAAAAAAAAAGATCAAACCTCGTCTGAAGAAAACGCTCGAGACGGTCAGCTTCCACCTTGTATAAGGCAAATACCAAAACCCTGTTCCTGTAAACACCAAAACGCTTGGTAAGGTGACAAAGGAAAGATCTGGTAAGGGGTTGGATAATTGAGTAGCAGATTTACTTTTGAGACTTATGGTATTTTTCTAGTAAAGCAATAAGGCGCTGATCACGAGCACGATCGTCCAAAACCTGCATTTGTAACCAAACCAAAGACATGTTGTTAAGCTATGACTTAAGGACAAAAACACTACTTACTCTGGGGATTATACAAATCATACCTCGATGATTTGCATAACGTCGTGGTTGGCAGCTAAGTCTACAGAACCTATGACTACCTGAAAGAAATTTGAATGACCGTTGAGAAAGTGAAACTGCTTGGAGGTGAGAAAATATAATTTGAGGAAAACATACCTTGACTGGGTTTGGATCCATGAACTCCTGGGCCAATTTGTGAACTTCCATCGGCCAAGTTGCACTGAACATAACCATCTGACGAACTACATGACAGATAAGAAAGAAGATGCATTTTCATGAAAATTTGGCAGGAGAATCAAACAAGATCCATAACTTTGTTCTTCATAGGGTGAGAATGCTAGACGGCAAGAAATACTACCACTTGCCTTTATTCGTCTTGCTCAATATAAACCGGACTGGTTCCTCAAAACCCATATCAAGCATTCGATCTGCTTCATCCAATACCTGGCACATAGGAACTTCTGTTACTGTATAATACATGCAATAACGATGCAACTGATATGATCATAAGGGGCTAAAAAGTCAAATAACATGATTAAAATAATGTTCTGATGCTTACCACAAAGGAAACATCTGAGAGACGAAGCTCATTAGAGTCAATCAGGTCTCTCAAACGACCTGGCGTACCAATGACAATATCCTAAAAGACAAGAAAAACATCAAAAAATCAGTCATTTGACTAATCAACAACAAAGCCCAAGACAGTATCCTCAGAAAAAGAATTCTTACAACTCCAGATCGAATTGCGTTAATTTGAGGTCGTTTAGAGCTTCCACCGTACACACAAATCGATTTCAAACCACACGGTTCTCCAGCTTCACTCAAAACATCAGAAATCTGCCAAAACCATCACCAAACAAATACAAAACTATTAAAATGTTTGTTTCACCTTTACAACTAAAATATGAGAAAAAAAAACTCGTTATATCTCTACCTGAACCGCTAACTCTCTTGTCGGAGAAAGAACAAGACAAGTCGGGTTCCTTGTTCCTTTACCATTCTTATTCTTCTTCAACATGTGCATAATCGCAGGAATCCCAAACGCCAATGTCTTACCTAAATACCCAAATCACAAAGTTCCAATTTTAAAAAAAAACCTAACACGCTTCACAGTACTCTGAAACTAACTCACACAAAACATAACTAACCTGAACCAGTTTTCGCAATCCCGATAAGGTCACGACCATCTAGCAAAAACGGCCACGAATGCGACTGAATTGGAGAAGGTTTCTGGAAAGTCTTACAGCAATCAAGAACATTCGCCGGTAACTTCGATTCAGAAAAAGATGTTAAAGCTACGTACTTTGCTTCCTCCACACCTTTTCCCGTCACAACAACTTTCTGTTCACTTTCTCCGCCGCCTCCATTGCTAACACCAGAATCCTCAGATTCTGGCTTCTTTTCAGGGATTTTATCAGCTTCTTTCTTCTTCTTCTCCTTCTCCATCTCTTTCTCCTCTCTCTTACGCTTCTTCTTCTTCTCTTTACTACTCAACTCCTCACCATTAGTGACTTCTTGAGGCACTTCGACCTCCAGATTTTCCTCTGCATGTTTATTCTTCTTGCTCTTCTTCTTCTTCTTCTTTATCGTATCTGTCATCGGACTCTCGACGGCGGCTAAGGGTTCGCCGGAAACGGGAAGCTCTTGCTTTTTCCCAGCCATTTTTTCTTTGTTTTACGATGAGAGTTGAAACGGCCGAACGATGTACAATTTAGGTTTTTTAGGGTTTTAAAGCATCAGAAATTAATTTTTATTGAAATTACAATTTCGTCTCAATGTTTTAGTTATTACCTAAAAGGGTCTACACTCTTGTTTTATAATCTGTTTCTCAATAAACTCTTATTGTCTCGAAGTAGACCCAAATATGACCCAATTCAATCTGATTTGAAAAATATAATAAGCATTTTTGGGATTAGGTTTGACCAGGTTATAAGTATTTTGGAATCGTTAAGGACAAATAAAAATTGTTTGTTCATAATTTTATCTTAAACCATTTTTTTGTATTTAAAAAGAAGAAAAACAGTATTATAATCCAAAATTTATAAATTCTTAAGAGAAAGTAGAACAAATTAATCTTTTTGATGATAATCTTTACTCCACTCCATTGCTGAAACTCTAATTAAGAAATTATGGTAATCATCAATAGTTTTTGGACAAAATTTTGTAATTATATTAAAATGGATTGGAGTAAAACAAAACGTTTATAGACTTATATTAATTTGGTCGGAACTCGAAATGATATGCGAAAATTCTCTGTTTTATAGACTGTTTTTTTAGTTAAAATGATTATAAATGTATTAAAGTTTGAAAATTTAGAAAGAATGAGGTTTACATTCTTGATTAATATCCACTTTTCACAAACCACACAATAGTGTGTAGACTAGTTGACTAGTAAAGTTGGAATCCATTTTAGAAATATCTTATTTACAGTTAGGTATTGGGTGTCTTGAGTCTTGACATCCATAGATTCCATACACAATATACTTTTTATTTCTCTTATTTTATAATCAAATATTTATGTTTCTTCAATCAGGCTTCAGGCTTGTCTAGGACAATGACATTAATAATAACAATTATCTTTACTCAACTAAATTTTAATTAAATTTCCCCACTAGTTTATTTGAGTTATGATATTAATTGAAAGCCTTAGTTTTTTCTTGTCCATCAATTAGATTACAACAAAATAAATGCATCACTAATGACAATTAGATTTACCAAATCCAAGAAAAGCTGAGAGAAAAGTAAACAAAACAGAGTGAAGGCATCAGAAGTAAGAAGAATTTGCTTAAGCAAATCAAAAGCAAAGCTTAAAAAAACAAAAACAAAGCGTTTCTCATCTATTCACTATGTTCTTCTGGTGATATAAAGCAACCTTCCTTCTTTTTAAGTTGTTGAAGATAAATCAAATCCTCTTGGGAAAGTCCAAAGTCAAGATCAAAGGGAGGTTTTGTCTTAAGAGATCCTAAGAAGATATCAGATTCAATCAAACCATGGTTGGTATTTTTTCAAGATTTTCTGTTGGTAGAAGCAGCCATCGACGAACACAAAGTGCAATCGTAAGCTTTCTTTTTCTTTGAGCTTCTGCGTTCGAGGAAAATTGAACCTTTTGTTTTTGTTCTTGGATCGATTCTTAATAATCTTCTGCTCTTGACATACAATCTACGAAAACATGTTTAGATCTTTGTTTGGTTCAAAATGGTGCCAAAATCTCGCCTTTAGCTCGGATTTGAAATCTCCAGCTTAGATTATCCTAAACTGTTCATGATATGCTTGAGAATTCGTTTCTTTTCGATTCCAGATTCGATCAAAGGATGAGTTTTTGTGTTACTTCCTTACTGATATAATGATTTTTCCTTAAAAGCTTCAGCCTTTTTCAACTGTACGAATTGGGTTTTGTAATTTTTAAGTTGTTATGAAAAGTATAGTTTGTCTCTTTGAATCAGGATGATAAGGAAGTATTGACTCCAAATTCTGATATTACTGCTGCAACTACCATAACTGCTACAACTGCTACTCATGGTATTGAAGTAGCAACAGAATTTAAACCAGTGGAACATCCGGTCGAGCCTTTGGACAATGATCAACCGATTCAATGTCCGTTACCTGAACCATCCATTCTAAATGTAAAAAAAAAAAAAATTGATTCTTTCTTGATCGAAGTTTAGCTATTTAAAGAAAGCTCTCGAGTTTTGAATTTGTAATCTTGTTTAGTGATTGTTTTCTATATTTGGGATTTGATGAAAAACAGGATGGAAGAATCTGGAAGGAGAGAGTCTCGGCGTCTATGAGGAGAAAAGGTGATTTGCAGATTGCTAAAGATGAGACTTCTGTTGAATCTGATGGTTCAGCACCAAAACCACCTCGCCCGAGCCAGCCAAATCGTTCAATCTTGCCATCACTCAGTGCCCCTGAACACAACTTGCTAAATCTATTAGATGAATGCAATGCGATGCAGACGGTAACATCCAAGAACGGATGAACAAAGTTCCGTCTAAAATTCAGTAGTTTATAAGATATCATCACACTGATACAAGATGCAACCTTGTTCCTTCAACCCCCCTCTTGAATCTGTGTTATTTCGTGTTTGCACTTTTACTTCTGTGTGTGCAAGAACAAAACCAAATCATAGTGTAACGTTATATATTATATAGGCAACAAAGTTTCATTGCTCTTTATAAATCTCTCCACCAATCTATAATATTCTATAATAAAAGGTTTAAAAAAACGTTAAGAGCATATATTCTTCATTGAGTTCTACTCAAGTAAATTTCAGCCTTTTAATGGTAAGAGAGAAAAAGTACTTATCCAACTCAAACGAACTTTCTTTATCCACTTTGGTTTTTTACTTCAACGTGAAGAAATTACATAGAATATTTATTCCTTGTTCTATTGCTTGCTGCAACAAACTGATATCGTTCTAATCAAATCTTTCATTCAAACTGAAGATTCTGGAACTGTGTAAACATCTGCCACTGTGGGATTCACTAGATGTTTCCTTGGCCCACGATAGCTCCCATGGTTAATCCTTCCTCTTCGATGCAATCCAACAGCTTGATTACCTCCTGTGGCTTCACGGTCCATCGCATAATTGACTCGAGTCCTTGTAGTATCTGCAGAAACCAGAAGAAAGTGAAGGATCAAGAGAACAAGGAGAAGATATGTAGTATAAGATGAGAGCAGTGACCCATTACTCTTTGTTTTTCTTTTCTTAAATTGGCAATATGAGTTTGAGAGAGTTGAAATGATGAGAATAAATACAATGCCAAAAAAAGAAAGAAAAAAAGACCTTTGCTTTGAATTGAAGTTACTCTCATGACTCACATGATTGTGTTGGTAGAGTTCACCAAACTTCTCCTTCTACTCTTTTGCTAATTTTTAAAATATAAATATCCAACGAAATTATTCTTTTTCCAAAAAGATAATAACAGTTTACTGATTATCTATCTTTCATCTTCAAATAACAGATTTTTTTTTTTAATTCTCTAGACAAGTAACTTTCTCGATCATATGTAATTGTCTTTATTTGATTCAATCTAATGCACCAAAATAGTGATAATACACATTTCAAACCGACCAATTTTTGTCATGGTTAAATATTTTTTTATTATGGATTCATTCCCAATAATAAAAAAAATGAACACCATTTTATGTTGAGAAGTTGTCATCTATAAACATTTTTAAAATATATATATTTGATTTTTTTCAACATAAAAATCAATTTATACTAGGTCAATATTAATTTAAAATGCTTGGATGTTTTCGAGCTCGTGTCCTTAAGTTAAGCCTAACTCCATCTTGTACATGTGTTTTTTTTAGAGCAGTAGTTGTGAGTGCATTTAAGTTCAGCGGTTCAGTTTGATTGCAGGGATTAATGGCTCTTACTTCGATCAGCCTCCCTTGTTAGTAGTTTGTGTTTTGCTTCCATTTTAGTTTTGTCTTTTTGCTTATTTATTTTGAGGCACTTGATTATATTCATAATGTATTAACACAATAAAAAGAGATTCTTAGCCGCATCGTCTCTACCGACCATGTTATTGTTATGGATACTCGTTCTCTACTTTACAGGTGGAGTCCCAACTTCAGTGACTGTTGGAATATGATTTTGCACAACAAATCCCATTTAAATATAAAATTCTCTAAAGATATAACTGAACTGAACTCATAATTCCAGATTTTTTTTTATTAAGTTATTGGAAAAAGATATTTCTAGATTTATATATCTCAAATCATTCTTTGTAAAAAAAAAATTATATGGAATAATGCATTTGTATCTAAAATCCAAAAATCTATGTGACTTCTCATGTCACAGTAAATAAATCTTTCTCAATATCTGAATCTTTCTTTTTTTTTGTTTAATCACATTTGCAGATCTATTTGTGTTTTATTTCCTAACAAGACAATCTCATTTGAAGTGACAATTTTTTGCCATAATCATTGCACATCAAATTCTTTCCAGTTTTAGATTTCAACTTGTTTCTCCCATCGTCTTTATTGGTTGGTTTCCTTCATGACTTCTTAAAATCTTGAGCAATATAATGGATTTCAGTTTGTATTTCAACCTCAGAAAAGTTTAGTTGTGGTTGAAAGTCTTCTTTTTATTCCTCTTTTCTCGATTTTTTCTCTATCTAAGATGTCTTTTTTTTTTAATTTTTTTTTATCTTTACGTTTTCTGTTGTACATTTTCTTTTCATATTTGTTTTGATTTGTTTCCAGAGATAAATCCTTTATCTGTCAGCTTTTATTTCCAGGATTGGCCATTTTTCTGCTGGCTTTTCTCTCCGGGATTGTGTTACTCACCGGTCTTAGTTCAAATTTGTGTAATCTCTTGTTTGAAGTTTGTTCTATCAATATAATCTTTTAATGAAAGAAAAACAAGACTTATCACAAATCTAATGATCGATGATCAAACTATCTACAATTCATATAATTATTAATGAACAACTTTCCGAACAATACTTAGCTCTTCATGCAACACAAATTTACAATGGACAGTCTTATTTAGCACCATTCTTATAATGTATAGTTATCTCGTAATCGTAAGTACGATTCTATCTATATCCTTCTGGAAAGGCCGATAAAATTTGTATCGATTAATCGTGAAAAAACTACACTTGCTCAGACTTGAACCATAAATTTGATGTAAAAACTTATAAACCACGAAAGAGTTTCCATAATCATGTTCTGTTTTGTTTGAGACAGAGAACTTAATAAAAGTCACATTAAAAACTAATGTTTCTTTAACAATGCGGATATGAATTATGGTTTAAATCTTCCACATTTAATATTTACAAAACCTTATTTCATTCAAATAAAATAAAAAATTCTACGAACCAATAACCAAATCTAACAGAAAAATTACAAATAAATTTCTTTTTCCTCCCACATAATCTTACTTAAAAAGGAAAAAAAAACCAACAAATAAAGAGTTTCCTCCGAGAGAATATATTTTTCACTCCTCCGGTCTAACATACGGCGAAGAACTCATATCCGTACTATAATACGAATCTTCTGCACCATTTAAATAATGATCTTCCTTCTCTTCATCCCATTTCAAAACCTCTCTCACATACTTAAACCCTTCATCCACATTCGCACGGTCCCTAGCCCGAGCTTGCCACACAAACAGCTTCTGACCAGTGAGAGACGCGTAAAGAAGCTTGAACTTCATGGCAACATAAAAGTAAGCTTGGTAACCAAGTGACTGCACATTGTTGTTCGTCCTTACGGGACAAAAATCGCTGAACCAATCGCAAGATGTTAACGGCGCACGGTTTAGCTTCTCTTCAAAGAGATCGTACTTGTTTAGTATCAAGATAAAAGGCGTGTCTTTGAAACACGGATGCTTAACCATTGTCTCGAAAAGTTCCTTGCTTTGAATCATCTTGTTCTGGAAATTCACTGTTCCACTTCCTTCAGGTGTGATACTGATCTGATCGTAATCGCTTAAGCTGATGCAGAAGATGACTGCTCGTACATCTTCAAACATTTCTACCCATTTGCAGCTATCGTTCATCCCCTTTGCGTTTACTCGTATCAGTTGGTACCTGCACAAGAATTGATAATAAGTACTAAAGTTTGTGGTTCAAGAGTGTGAATATTGATCGTTAAACGATAGTTACTTTGGCTGTGGAGGTGATAAGACATCAGGGTTTTCAGCGTAAGATTCAGACATTGGACTTTGTTCGTTGAGAGAAAACTCCATGAAAGCTAATCCATTTCCTTGTGTTACGCCTTCTGCGTATACAATATCTCGCTCTGAAGGCTCATACTCGTTGCTCGACACTTCCATAGCCTGCAAATGAAGCCCAAGTTAACATTTGTAATCGATATGAAACGTTGATAGCAGAACCATAAACCCCGAGTTCTGTCTTTACCCGGCTCAAGAAGTATTCTGACACATCAGGAAGGAAATGAAGCTCGTCTTTTCGTCTATAAGTCGCTTGTATCGCTTGATCTTTCCAAACTTCTTCAACCAATGGAGCGTATTCACGTGTTGCAGCTGGGAAAAACGCATCGAGATCACCAGTTGCTATGATGTCTAGAAGCCAATCCGAAAAATGCTTTAACCTCGGGTTCAAGGTATAGACACACTGTGGCTTAGAGATAGTTCCATCGTCGTTTGCTTCCTCGCCTGCACGAACATTTCAAGCAATCAAGAAACTGATAAATGAAAACCAAATTTAATCGTTTTCTAAAAGGATGGTACCTCCTGAATCTCCTTCAACGGCATTCAAATCTCTCATATGCGATAAAGCTTCCTCTTCAAAACGTTCTCTTCCATCGAGTAGGATACTGAGATATCTATACATATTGCTCTGTACCATTAGCTTAATCTCTTGAAGCTCTTCCGCAGAAAACTTGTTTCCATACAAAAACTTGGCCTGTTTCAATCAACAAGAAAAATCCTCATAAGTAATCATCGAATCTACAAAGCTCTCTTTATTTTTTTTCTACATTACGTCCACTGAAACACTACCTGTTTGAAGATAGTGCTAGTTCCAGACCCTTCAATACCAAGAAGTAGAAGCTTCTGAATCTTCTTATGCTCCAGATAATTCGGAACAGTATAATTGCTCGGTGGTTGTACCATTCCACGAGGTTGTCCATGAGGAACAGGTAAAGAAAACAGCGCACAAATGAACCTCGTAGATGCCTGTTAAAGCCGAACCAAAAAGAACTCATGATGTTATATACAAGAATAGCCACACAGCTTATAAGGATCTAATGAAGATTCATAATATTACCTTCTCCCAAATGTTTCCTCGGATATTATTCTGCCCTTCTTCCTCATAACGCCCATCATCGTATACCCAAAAGTGAGTATCCCGTGGACACTGTACGTTTGCTAGCTGAGATATATACACAGCACACACAAGGTTTATATACGATTGTTTTGTTTCCGGTCAAGTGATACTTTAAACAAGACAGTATTTAAAAAGTTACCTTCAAAACCCTTAGTTCAAGCTTTGTGATCTCTCGACCGTTAATATAAACTTCCGTGTTCCCATTGCTCGCGTGCGGACATAGCTTCCCCGTGAAGTTCAAGTTCGAGCTTATGACTCGGTCTGGTTTCTCTCCTTCCTTGCCCCATAGACCAGATTCTTTGTCGTACCAATATCTACCAGGTTTCAACTTCTCAGGCGGTAAAGGACAATTAAGCAACTCAGACATTTCTTCAGGCTTTAAAGGACAACCATTCACAATCAGCTGCTCAGGTCTCAGCTGATTAGCTGCACACTCCTTCTCCGCTTTCATGATCTGTTTCACTTCCAAAGGACTAAGCAACCTCGACAACACCTTGGAATGCTTCCCTAACTTAGACCGTTTTGATTCGTCAATAGCTTGACCGATGCAGCTCACACATTTCCTTCCTTCAGGCATCGAACCCATCGCTCTAAGCACACAGTTCCCACAGTACTTTTCATCACAGACAATACAAGTCTCTTTATTTTCCCATTTCGCTTTTCCACATCTATAACACTCTCTCTTCTTCTTCTTCCTCCGTCCCTTCGTACCTGCAGTGCACTCATGAACCGTCCTCTCCCTCTCCGTATCTGTCTCCACACTGTTCTCTTCCTCTGCATCGTCTTTGCTCTCAATCCTAATATGATCATCAACAGTTTTGAATTTGACAACCGGTCTTCGAACCTGATTCACGTTTAGTCTATGAGAAGAGACTGGTGAAACAGAAGCTGAGCCAGAGGATGATTCAGGGTTGTTATGCAACACAGAGACCACAGACTCAGAGCTAGCTGGTGAACCTCTAGGGCTCTCACCAGAAGAACTTGTGACTCCTCCGGCTATACGAGAGACAGGCAATGGGATCGGATTGTTCACTCGTGGATTAACATCAACAGGTGAAACTCTAGGAATTTCGTTTACCGGAGTAGGACCTGTGTACTCCATGGCTATGGAATAATCCAATTCCGATAGGTTTTCCGGTAAAGGAGCTCCCGGAGGAAGCATCTTTCTCACCATTTCTTTCCAGCTTTCTCCTTCATCTTTCTCCATAGTTTTTTTTTACAAACGAAAAATAAAAAACAGAGCCACCAAAGATGAATACCAAAAACCCAAATCAGATTGCCATGTGATTTTGGTATTCTGATTTCAGACAGGTTTCTGGTTTCAGACACAAATAAAATCAAGGAAAGAGTTAAGATTAGGAATATGTGTTTAACAAATTGGTTTCAACAACATAATATCCATATATGCAAAGTCAAATAGCCGGCAAAAATTAATGGACGTTTCATGAAACATCACCTCCTAAAAAGGAAATTGCATTTTTTTAATGGCATTTTGAACAAATTCATGGTCAAATCAATTGTCCGGAAAAATAATTCAAACATCTAACCAAACCCACTTGATAAAATTCAGCAGCCCCAGAAAAGAAAAAAAGACATTAAAAAAAAAACTAAAGAGGAAATGTATTCCGAATCAACAACAGAACAAATGCAGCCGATTTTAGATAATTTTCGTTGACAAAGATTAAAGCAAATTCAGAGGAAATTGAGATTTTGAGTGAATGAAACAAAAATGAGTTGTCTGAAGGAAGAAAAAGCCACCAACTAAAAGCAATCTTTTGAAAAAGAAGAGGAAAAAACTTACCTTTTTATTAAAGAGAGAAAAAGTTTGGAAATAAGCGTTGACAGAGAGAGAGAGACGAACAAAAAGTCGAAGCTTAAATCTGAGAAAAAGAAGTAGGAATCTGTTGTGGTTGTGTTTTTTTGTTTTTCGGTGGGGAAAATCAAGAAAAACCGAGAAAATCTGGAGAAAGGAAACGCTAGAGAGACGGTGAAATCTAGAGAGAGAGAGAGAGAGATGAATCGAAAAAGGACCCACTTTCTTATTTACATAGTTCGTGACGATGGAGACGGGTTCTGTGAGAGCGCGTGGGTCTACACGCCCCACTTTCTTGCGAGTGATTCATACTTTCACGACCAATCTAATAATTTGGTTCCTATGACTCACTCTACACCCGCGCTTCTGTACGCGCGTGCGTGTCACTTATCCATAAAACACATCATAACCACCATTGTAATAATAATAATTACTAGTATTAATTAATGATATGGTTAAATGTCATTAATTTTTTTTATCTTCTTATGTTGCCAACGTTTATTGTTGTTAAATGTTTTAAATAAACTATACTATCTGTTAAAATTATTTACACGTGACGACTAAATTGTCTGAAAACCGTTGAGAATTAACATTCAAATACAAGACCTGTATAAAACCTGCTAATATGTGCAGAAGAATTGTCCAAAAACGTCTTGACTTTTTCTACTTGAAATCTAAATCAGAGGAGCATGTGAGAAATGACATTATTGTGTCGTGACGTCGTTGGCCGTATTATTTCTTCTCCTCTGTAGAATCTTCTTCGCTCATAAATTAAGTGGATCTTCCGAGCCATAATGAGGATTTTTTGGAGGATGATTGAAACTCCTGATGGGAGTATTTAATAGAAATCAGATTTAAATATTCATATTCTAGTGAAGTTCAAATGTTAGACATAAAACCAAAGATTGTACGCCAAATGGAAGTTATTATCTATCATAGTCAAATTTGTATTCAGTAAAACATGATGGCCGACCTATCCTGTTTCTTTATATAACAAAAGAAAATGGAACTTTATAAAACTATACATCATATCATAATTGTGATATATGGAATTGAATTTTGTAAGATGCTTTCACAAACATTCCTTTTTTGTTTTAGCCAACAGAACCCATATGTAATTTGATTGTGTTTTTATAGTTTATGAAAAAATTTCACTTTTCTTATTTTCTAGTACCATATTTTGAGAGGACACATTTGTCCCCAAAAAAAAAAACTGTTTTGGTTTCCGATTGCAAAAAAAACAAATTTTGTAAGTTTCGGTTAGTTTGGTTAAGAAGAACCAAACCGAATTCCACAGTGAAATCATGTTTGATTGAATATGTATGCGAAGGTGGGTCCCAACAACTGAGACATAACATGGAGAGGAAATCCAAAGTACTCACTCTCTCTCTCTCTAACTCATCACAAGCTTATCATAACTCTCAAGTTTTTACTTGTGGCTCAGATTTTTCAGGAAAATCTCCACGGGATGAGATTCGAAACCCGTCTCTAAAACAATTCTATAATCTTTCTCCGATGAACAGAGAAAGCTTTTAATTTACAGAAATTCCAATAACCAACATTTCCGATCACCTAATCCCAAAATTCACCTGTTCTCTAGTCTCTATTGCCACTTAAATGGTTACGAGGAGAGGATGATTAAGTCACCTGTTCTACAGTCTCTATTGGCTTCAAGAGACGATGTAACTCATAACCCAGAAGTCAACAACGTTAAGGCAAAAGAGCAAGAGTGTTTATACCTCTTGAAGAAATGCAAGAACATAGAAGAGTTCAAGCAAGTTCACGCTAAGTTCATCAAGCTAAGTTTGTTCTGTTCTTCTCCATTCTCAAGGAGCAGCGTTCTCTCAACCTGTGCTCTTTCCGAATGGGAGAACAGTATGCACTACGCAGCATCGATTTTCAGAGGGATCGATGATCCTTGTACCTTTGATTACAATACAATGATCAGAGGGTATGTTAACGAAACGAGTTTCGAGGAAGCATTGTGTGTCTATAGTGAGATGATAGAGGAAGCGATTGAGCCGGATAATTTCACTTACCCGTGTCTACTCAAGGCTTGCACTCGTTTGAAGTCGATTCTAGCAGGGAAGCAGATTCATGGACACGTGTTTAAGCTCGGGTTTGAAGCTGATGTGTTTGTTCAGAATAGTTTGATCAATATGTATGGAAGATGTGGTGAGATGGCACTTTCTTCTGCGGTTTTCGAGAAACTGGAATCTAAAACAGCTGCGTCGTGGAGCTCGATGGTCTCAGTTACTGCAGGTATGGGAATGTGGAGTGATTGTTTGATGCTATTCCGTGAAATGTGTAGAGAAACGAATTTGGAGGCGGAAGAAAGTGGAATGGTTAGTGCTCTCTCGGCTTGTGCTAACACCGGTGCACTCAACCTGGGAATGAGCATTCATGGCTTCCTGTTGAGAAACATAAGCGAACTCAACATAGCAGTCCAAACTTCACTAGTAGATATGTACGCTAAGTGCGGGTGCTTAGACAAGGCCTTGCATGTATTTAAGAAAATGGAAAGTAGGAATAATCGGACTTACAGCGCAATGATCTCAGGACTTGCCTTGCACGGAGAAGGAGAAGCAGCTTTGAGGATGTTCTCAGAGATGAATAAAGAAGGTATAGAATCAGATCATATTGTGTATGTCAGTGTTCTCAATGCTTGTAGCCACTCTGGTCTTGTCGAAGAAGGTCGTCGAGTCTTTGAGGAAATGTTAAAGGAAGGTAAGGTGGAGCCAACGGCTGAGCATTATGCCTGCCTTGTGGATCTTCTAGGAAGAGCCGGACTGCTAGAGGAAGCCTTGGAGGCTATCGAAAGCATGCCCATTGAGCAAAATGATGTTGTCTGGAGAAGCTTCTTGAGCTCATGCAGAGTTCATCAGAACGTTGAGCTAGGCAAGATAGCAGCTCGAGAACTGCTAAAGCTAAGTTCACACAACCCAGGTGACTATTTGGTGGTCTCTAACATGTATGCACAAGCTCAAATGTGGGAAAATGTAGCCAAAGCTCGAACAGAAATGGCTATCAAGGATTTGAAGCAAACACCGGGTTATAGCATCGTCGAGGTGAAAGGTAAAACCCACAGGTTTGTTTCACAAGATAGATTTCACCCGAAATGTAAAGAAATCTACAAGATGCTACACCAGATGGAATGGCAGCTAAAATTCGAAGGATATACACCAGACTTGACGCAGATATTGCTAAATGTAGACGAAGAAGAGAAAAGAAAGAGACTAAAAGGACACAGCCAAAAGGTGGCTATTGCCTTTGCACTATTGTATACACCTCCAGGGTCTATCATTAGAATAGCTAGAAACCTGAGGATGTGTAGTGACTGTCACACATATACAAAGAAAATCTCCATGATCTACGAAAGGGAGATCGTTGTAAGAGATAGGAACAGGTTTCACCTATTTAAAGGTGGAACTTGCTCTTGTAAAGATTATTGGTAGATTTGGATCCTTCAATATCCCAAATGTTTAAATGTTTGTTCTAGCGTAAAGATACCAATAACGGAAGCAATGGACAAAAAAAACACAAATGATAACATTCTAAAATGATCCTTATTTTATATTTTTTTCCCGCGAGTTTTTCCAAGAGTTAAAAGACTTATGGGTGAAAAATGCACGGTGAAGTGCTTACACCAAAGAAATTTAGCACCCAAGTCTATATGCAAAATAGTATACTCAACCAAACTTGGTGATGCGCCTAATTCGCTGGACACTGCCAAACAATGTTGCTTACTCAAGATGAACTGATGCAACGCCTGAAGTAATACCTGTGGTGCGTGGATCACCACTTTCTAGGCAAACACCGTGTGGATCTTCTTTCACCAGCAAGGCCAAAACATTGTGTGTATTCCACGCCTGCGTCAGCTTGCTTCCAGAATCCCCTAAAGTAATTGCAAATATGGCATCAAATCCACCAGCACCAGGAACACCAGCAAGCAGAACCCCTTCAGCATTCATTGTAGAATCCAAAAGTTGGGTTTGGGATTCAGGCTCTATCTGCAATGGTCACACAAGGTCAATGAAGATGCAAAACAAGTCAATTCGTTAAGATGCGTGATTTGGAAAACCCTTATATCAATATTGTATGATGAGTATTTTATGCATCAGAACAAAGTTATCATTCCTTAAATGGTCAATTGAGATATGAAGCAGAATAAAACAATAACTTACCGGAACACCAGCAGCTTGACCCATCTGCCGCATAATAATCCTGATCTTTAACATAGCTTTTCTTGCCCCTAAGAGTTCTCCAATAATCGCTTCGTTGATTGGTTCAGTAGCATGTAGCACCCACTAACATCAGATACAAGAGGCAAATGAACCAAGCTGCTCCTTGATGTAAAATATCTAATGAAATCAATAATCAGCAAATGGACAAAATACCTTTTCAGAAGTAAGCACACTACAAGACTTAATAATTCCTAGGTAAACATCCCAGTGATCTTTGGCTAATTTGCTCAGATTGTTTAGCTTAGTTTCCAGTTCCAAATTCGCATCTGACAACTTTTGCCAATTTTCTCGTGCCTTCTCTGGATCAGACATTTGCCACTTGTTTACAGCACCTACCATGGATGGTGTGGAGGATCCACCACTCCCAGGTTCTCCAAGGAACTATATCAGACAACATCTTTTTCAGTACACCAGGTAAGTCGAGGAAGTAAGAAGTCCGTGAGATTCACAACAGGTTTTTTCAGGTAAGACTTTAGGTCTGATTGTTTGCTTACAAGATTCATCAGTGGCGGTAAAGAGAACTCAGTTCTCTCATGGTCCCATTTTCCCTTCAAAATGCCGCCAATAACTTCATCTAATGGCAGACCCGTAACTGCAACCTGCAGAACTTGGTAGTCAGTATATTCCCATCCTAAGTGGATGAATTATATACAATAAAACTCTCAATACGAACCTGAGCAAAGGACAAGACCTCTGGAGAGAAGCGAACATAACGCTGACTCCCATAGACCGCACAGCTGACATCAAACCCACTTCCAACCTTCCCTTGTGCAAGACAATGAGATGTTTGTGCTATCATATGGATAACATCTAGATCAGAACAACCAAACTTTCCTTCTTTACATGGATCAGATAGGTCAACCACTCCAAGATAATGTAACAGAGCTGCAACCACAGCTGTCGTCATTGCTGCAGAAGAACCTAAGCCAGTTTTTGCTACTTCAGGCTTGCAATTAGCACCATTTGACTCGCCTGCGTTGAATGTGATTGATGCAAAAGGTACAAGCGTACCCAAAGATTCTGGTGTCAATGGAAGCCCAAGCGATTCTATCTATCATAATAAACAAGATTATCAACATTTTGTAAAACCATCTTACGAGGAAAGTTTAGGATAATCAAAGGAAAATCAACAAATCAAAGTGTAATGAAGAGAGTCTTCAGCAAAGGAAAAGATAGAACACCCGATTCCGATATGAGTAAAAGTCATTGGAGCCTAGTATTGTGATATCAAGCCCTGCAAAACCGATGTAGACATAGTTACACATCCAATCTCCACTTCAGAAAGAAAATTGATGAAAAAGCAGAGACTTGAAGATTGCCTTGTAAGAAGAGTTTGTGCAATGCTTCTTTATCCTTGTCGCTTCCCAAATGAGCAGCAGCTATGGCATATTGTATAGCATGCTCTACAAAGGGGTTCCTTGAATCACTAAAATTTTATTTTCAATAAAAAATAGTGTAAGTTCTCTATCATCGACAAATGAAGTCTCCACAGTATAACTTATGATAAGAAAGATGCACAGCGAATCTGAAAACTCTTTCGAATCTTGCCTTGCAGAGACACACTGAAGAGTCAAGTGTTTAAGTGACAGTTTATACATGCTTTCTCTTGAGAGCTGTGGTGATGTTAATTTGACATCTGTCCATTGCTGGAAAAAAAAACAAGCAAACAAACAAACCAACAACTGTTTATCAGCCTTCTCACACCAACACACAAATGAAAAGAAGATGCATGTTTCTGGAGGAATTACATACCCAAGCCCAACTCTCAGGCTTGACTTCTTCATTGATCGGCTTCACAATGGCATAGAATCGTGCATTTGTACTCAACACAAGCCCTGTGTTTGGCCTCTCGAGTATGAGGTACCCTCCAGTCATTAACACCTTCCCAGGAGCAGAAGCAACACTGCATCACACAGTTTCCAAAAACCAAAACCATCAATTCAAAATAAAAATAAAATTCTCGGAAAGATTAAACGTAAATTCGTATAAGCCATTTCGAAAATTCATCAGATAAAACTGGAAACGGGAGATAAATCACTTACACTGCCATTTCCAAAGAGTGACAAAATCTGATCGCTGATCAACCCAGAATTCGCCTGCGGTCAAACAAATTGCAATTCCCTTAATCAAATGCACAGATTCAACAAATATACGTACATATACACAGATATGGAACTCCAATACATGAATCGTATCGACTGAGAATATACCTAGAACTCGAGCGACCTTAAAAACAAAAAAAAAAAAACTCAACTGAATTGCTTTGAATTTGTGGGCGGAGTATTAAAACACTTACCAAAAAAAACACGTTTCTGCAATAGGAGATCGGCGGATATGATCGAGAAATTTGGTATCGGCGGTGGTAAATGACCGGCGGGAGAAGAAATGGTAGATCGAGTTATTGGAAGAAGAAGAAAGAAAGGAAGTGAGGGGTAGTTAAGGGATATTAAATGGGTTTTTACCTAAATAGCGACGAGGGTAAAACACGAACTTACAACAGACACTTTAATTTGTTTGAGATAGAGATTTTATTTTTTTATTTTTTTTCGGACAGCAGTCTCGTGAATTTTTGGATAAATCATTTCAAATGTTTAGTTGTTATTAAGCTAAACTTAATCCAATTATCGTTATATCTTTTCCTTTTTTATATATATAAATTTACAGCCTCGTTGGATGTTTCACTTTTGGTTTCAACCAGAACAATATTTGTTACACATGTTTACAAAAATTTAATCTAAAACCATATAGATAAAGTTAAATGTTCAAAAACAACACTGATTTTAAAATGTTATGTTTCTTATTAAATCAAACATAAAATTTTAAACCGACTCATATTCACATGTCAACCTAAATTAATCAAACATAATCTAAAATCAAATCCGAACCAAAATTATGTTTATTGTATAATATAACTGGATATTTTTTAAAGTCTCCAAATCAAAAAATGAAAAAAATCAAATTTTATTTCTTGATGAAAATTATAGTTGAATTTAAAGTCAAAATTTATAGCGTAATTTTAGTTTTTATTACTTGAAAGTTGTTATTGATTTGTATAATTTGAAAGAGTATTAAAGATTTGGATTTATAATGATTTTTGTGTTATTCAATAAATACTTTTCAAAACTATGTTAAAATATGGTGGTGTTAGTCGTGAATAAATAGTTAAAAATCCTTAAAAATCTAGAGTTATTGGATTCATTATTTTGCAAATCAATAATAGTCTTATGTTATTCAAAAATATAATAACTGATTTTATCATTTTTTGAAGTATGTTGTTATTATTTTTATTTAATTTCATATTTTTCTTCATAAAATTTACTTGAAAACTATTGCAAGTCGATAATGTATTCTCAAATTAAAGTTTGTCTACAATTTGGAAACAAAGAATTGTTATAATAAAAAAAATTACTAAATTCTTCAAAACTATGTCATGCTTGTGGTCGTCAACAAACTTCACACTTGCCCCAATCCTGAAAGAGAAAATAATACTAATAACTTCATCTTCATATCAGCATCACATATACATAGAAAGACGAAATAAACATATTTATAAAGAAAAGTAACCAAAAAGTGACCACTGAATTCAATATCCTTGTTGCTTCAACATAATTAAATCCAGCAAACAAGAATCTGTAATTAAGATATTACATGGTGCACATTGTAATATAGAGTTTCAATTTGTAAATAGTGTGTTTCTAAAGAAGAAGTTGAATTTTGCTCTAATAAAAGTCTCGTTACTAGATCTTCATCTCATCTGAGTCAGGGAAATAAATTAAAAAACAATACCTGGTGTTGTTATTGATTGATATTCTTCCACAGATTTGAGTAACCAAGTGCTTCAGAATGTCTTCAATGAAGAGTGTCTTCTAAAAAAAAGAAGAGAATCAGAGATGATCCGCTTAAGATACTTGATCATGCATCAATATGTGGTTTACAATTAGCTGCGTTGAATCTTTTTTCATATTATGACAATTTTGATGGAGAAAAAGTTTTGAATGCAATAAATCTTGACTAATGCATTGAACATCTCAAAAGTGATCAAAAAAATTATGATGGCACGAAGATATCTAAGGTTAAAGCCTTCGACAAAAAAAAACGCATATAACGTTAGGGATTTCTAGAAGAAAATGGAAGCAAAGATTTAAAAGAAGTGTTATAGTGCATGTTTCTCGAATTATGTTAAAGCCAAAAGAATATTGAACTCAGTGTTAACACAAACAACCATACAAACATATATATATATATACGAAGAGTGAGCATAGATAAATGATATTATAAACACACAAAAAGTTATGGCTGATAAAATCCAAACATTAATACAAATGTCAATGTTAGCTTAACATGAACACAAATTCAGTCAAATGGTAAATGCAAACTCTAACACAAAGACGAGTATCTCTTGATAATAAAACATGGTTTGGAAAAGAAACTAAAAAATCATCATAACGGACCAAATATATGAATACATAAACATAAATCCAAAAGAGTTAAATCTGCAAGGCTGCAAATTTTGGAAAATATAATAAATTATACCCTCTAGATAATAACAAATTCAACAACACAATATTTTCAATACTTGAAGAAAACTTTACAAAAAATTATAATTATATTCAATTAAAGATTAAATAATCTACAAAACTCTTTGAATTTTTTTAAGAAAAACTGAAATTCTTTTTAAATTCAGTAAACTCTTTATTTTTGAAAAACATCAAAACACTTTCTAAATTGAAAATTTTTTTAATCCCCAAATTTTTAGTTTTGGCCATTTAAACCATCAATTGAAAAATTATCATTTTTAAAAATTCTTTTTAAAAAAAATCTCTTTTATTGATTTTGCCGTAAAATAATAAATTTGTGTTGACTTTTTCATTATGGGCATATAGTTAAGTCAACAGATGGAACTCAGTAATGGTGTTAAATATCCATTAACAATTTATGTTTACTCTAAATGATATCTATTAAGAAATTCTTTTTTAATTATGTTTGTCGACTTGTACGTAATGAAAAAGTCAATTCATATTTGCTATTTTACGATAAAGTCAACACAAATAAAATATTTTAAAAAACTTGTTTTAAATTGAGAACTTAAATGACCAAAATTGAAATGTTAGTGATTTATAAAACATTTTTCTCAAGTCACAAACCAATAATAGTTGTTGTGGATTCAGTTTCAGTTTACCTCCTTCAACATATGATGTCAATACAATTTTTTGCAGAGATCTAAAGATGAATTTTTCTCAATCGTCTTAATTATTTTGGATTCAGTCTCAATTGCCTATTGAATTTATATTTTTCAGTATAAATTTATAAAATGACAATTAGTTGTGTCTGTTGCGCATTTCGTTTTTCCTTTATTCTTAAAGGCTTAAAGGAGCTGATAGATATCCAACCCGATTGGAAATGGATTTTGTTAATTATTTGTAAAATTAGGCTTTAAAATGGGCACACTACTCTAATTGTCGGATTTTCATTAGGTTAATGAGATGGACTAATAAATGGGCTTTTAAATAATATATAGGGTCTTTTTAACGATCCAATGTGTCGAGTTACTAGGTCAAAAAGTTAACTTGAAAACTACAAGTTAACACAAACATTTAATACTATTATCTCAAACATACTCTTCACTGGTTTAGTTAACTAGATCCTTATAATATTTATTTATTTTGAATGTTATTAAAAAAAAATACTCATAAATTGCGAAATAGAATTTACAGAGTACGATTCTTATCATTAACATTTTTACAGTGTATTATTATAGACAACTTATGAGTATTTACGATAGATTAATGTTTTGAATCGTACGTCGATATTTTACGGCAACGTGCATGTGACATTATTTTTGTCTTTGATATCATTGGGCGATGAACAAATGAAAATTTTCCGTTTATCCAGGTCAACAACTCCAAGAACACAAAACTCATCTTCAGAACCTTCTTGGCGATCTCTCTCTCGAAGCAACTTTATTGCAATTTGGACGTATAATCTCACCATATGATTTATTTGTAGACCGTAACATACCATAAGTCCATGCACCTGCCAATGCTCCGATAACCGGCGAAACTATATATGTATAACCATAAGTCCTTATAACATCCCCATATAAGTGCAGGCAAGTCTTCAAGCACTTCTTTCCGAAAGGTACTTGGAATTCGAACCTAACTTGTTAGACTTTGGCAAAGACACATGCATGCATAAAAACATACAAGTTGATATGGTTGTATAATTCCTTTGAACCAAACCTAGAAGTTTTTGATTTTAACATCAATACTTGGAGGTATGTAGAATCTGTTGTGTTATTGAATACTGTATTTTGTATCTAAATTTTCTAAATTACAATGCGAGCACACCATCGTAAAAGACAAAGCGAGGGAAAATTTTCGTTCATGACTGTTGTGATGTGAGCCTTATTCGTGGCTGAAATGTCTTCATCACGTTACTTTTATATATCCATAGAGATTGCAGAAGATTCTATAGTAGTTGATCAAAATAGGTTCTGAGGTTGATGAAACATGTATTTGGATATCATTCTGGATTAGGACAGAAGACATGTAATAGGTGACAAGATAGTGGAAGAAGGCCGGTTGTTTAAATTTGGAATAGATACAAAATTAGTAGCTGCCAAGTTTGGATCTGTGGGACTGAAGGAGGCTGAAGATGAGGTAGATATAGTAGTGGGTAGGGATGGGAATTTAGATTATCGGTTCGGGTTCGAATTGGTCCTTATCCGTATCAGATATTTCGGATATAACAGTTTTGTATCCAATAAGGAACAGAAACAATATTGGTTTGGTATCGGCTCAGTATTTTCGGTATCGGATCGGTTCGGATTTTCTAATAAAATATTTGATAATGTCTCGGATATGGTTTGGTATCGGAATATCGGTTTGATATCAGATCGGCTATATCCGATAATTCAAAATTGTATCCGAAAAAAATATTGTACCCGAAATATAAAAAAATTGAATCGGTTCAACTAAACTCAAACAACAAAAATCCGTAAAAGAAACATTGAAATTTGTATGTCACATATATATATATATATATATATATATATATATATATATATTCTTAGTCCTTTTGTGAAACACATAATTTGAAGCTATGTGTATAGCTGTTTGATTGTCACAATGCATGGTAATAGGTTTTGAATCTTCAATCTCTAAGTCTTTAAGCACTGCCTTGATCCAGATTAGTTCATTTGTGAGATTTTTCATCGCCCTATACTTTGCTTCAGTACTAGAGCATGAAAAAATCTTCTGTTTCTTGGTTTTGGTTTTTCAAATTACAAGATTTCCTTCTACAAAGATACAATATATATATATATATATATATGTTTGGATTATCAGATTATCCAATGGATTTCGGATCGGTCGTTATTGGTATTAGATATTTCAGATATAACAGTTTTGTATCCAATAAGAATCTGAAACATAATCAGTTCGGTATTCGGTTTGGTATCGGATCGAATTATCGGATACGGTAAAATTTTCACCCTTTGTAGTGGGGAAGATGATTGTTTCTATTAGAACAAGACGGTGAATTTTGTGAAATCTATATATAAAAAAAACCTATAAAACCTTAAGTAAATAAATAAATTAACAAAAAAAAAGTACATACGAATGTGAGCTTTGAAAAGCCTATAGTAGTTTACATAAGCTTATAAATCTGGCCGGCCCATTGATGCTATATATAAAATTCATCACAAAGCTTACTGAACTAAGGTTTTTTTTTTTTTTTTGAAGCAGATTCGAGGGATTTCACGTAGCTTCTTGAGCACCCGCCGCCTCCGTCTTCAGGTTCGGTAATTGCTCGATAACGTCTTCGTTTTTTTTCTGCAGCGTTTCTTTCGACCTTGAAGCTTTGCGTGATGTTTTTGGGAGTTTTAGCTTTTTTTTTAGATTTTTCTTTGTGGTTTGTTTGTATATTGGTGTTCCCATTAGTAGAATAATTTAATTTGACTTAGTGAAACCACAATAGAGCAAGATCTGAATAGTTAACTATTACATTATATATGTTTTGATTTGATTTGATCTCTGGTTGAAATGCCAACGTTTGTGTGATTGCAGAATGGATTCTCAGATAAAGCACGCCGTGGTCGTGAAGGTCATGGGGAGAACTGGTTCTCGTGGTCAGGTGACTCAGGTTAGAGTCAAGTTCACAGATTCAGACCGTTTTATTATGCGGAATGTGAAAGGACCGGTAAGAGAAGGAGACATCCTCACTCTTCTCGAGTCCGAGAGAGAAGCCAGAAGACTTCGTTGATGCTCTCTTGTTTCTTGGCCTTATGGCTCTGTTTTAATTACTTGAGACAATGTTTGAATCTAGTAATTAATCTAGTCTTTCATTCATGACAGAATGTTCCACTATCATTGTTATGGTTAATCAATTTAATACGTCTTAATTTATGAACACTCAAAATCAGTACAAGAAAAAATATAACCGGTGAAAACAAAATACTAAAAATCTTGTCCTACTTTTATTTCATATATAATCTTCTCTGCTCAGAATCAAATCAGTGTCAAAAAGATGGAACTCGACAGTCGAATTTCTTCTTATTGGTGATGGTCATCCACGCTTCAGAACTAGAACATTTGTGTTGGGTTCTTCGGATTACATCCCTAGGCTTTACCATCGATCTGGCTGAGTCGGGGTTTGCAATTGAGACCTATGATGATGTTTTCTACAAGTTGTGATGGTCTCATATGCATATATGATTTTTGTAGATATATATTTATGGCCAATCCAAGCATTAGATGGTATCGACAAGTTCCTCAATCAAGACGAACAGATCCTAGATGGATATACACCAACCTAATTAGGATTCGGCAAAGACATATGCACAGGAACATACAAGTTGGTTGGTTGTATGATTCCTTTGAACTAAACCTAAAAGTTGCAACTACATGTGAAGTTTTTGGGGGAAAACGATCAGATGAAACTCATTTATACTCCTCATTTATTTATGTACTACTTCAAAGTTTTAGATCTGTTTATTCATGATTTCAAAGTTTTAGATTCAAGTTTTCACAATCCTGGTTAATGATTCGGTTTAAGGATTTTTAATCTAAATTACGAATGTGGTTAACCTAAACCTAGCATTAAATTTAACATAAAATTAAAACTCAATCGGATTAAACCAGATTAAACCGGACCTCTCCTATTCCAACTTCTTCTCCCTATGTAACCTCTCGTTCTCCTCTCTCCATCTGATTTAGAAATTTTAGTTAGTTTTTTTTATAGAAGAAATAATTAAACATTAAATACCAGCTAATGCAGCTCCATAGCGGATTCTACGTCCGATAAATCTGCTCTACTATCGACTAATTCCATATCCCCTTCTTCCCAACCATCTGACTCATCACTGCTGCCACCGTCTGACCCAGAACCGTCACCTCCCCCTCCTGATTCAAAGCTTCCTTTGCTACCTTTGATTCTACCTCCTTTGACGGCCACTCTGTCTCCAGCTTCCAATTCTCCATCGGCAAACTCATGCAATTCTCCGCCGCTGCCAACATCAACTAAATCCCCTTCTCCTCCTCTTCTTCCTCGTATGGCGGATTCAGAAACACCACCAGCTCCGCCATGCGAATCTGATAACCCTCCTCATAACCAACCAATTCACCTTCGGTTCCACCATCAGACTCCACCAATCCTTCCTCAACGCAACCATCAATACCGTCAAATTCTCTCCGGCTAACCCAAACTCCCAGCCAAGCTTATTTTTCGCACCACCAAAACCTAACGGTGTACCCGTTTTGTCTCTATCTCTCACAGTCACTAGCAAAGAAATGCCTCCCACAAACGAAAACCCATGGTTACACGTCTATTCGGAACATTTATGGATCGAGGAGCTGCAGAGAGAGAGCAAGAGGAGAGAAGAGGAGGGGGAGGAGGAAGTGGAAGAGGAGAGGTTCGGTTTAATCCGGTTTTAGTTTTAATTGTAGGTTAAGTTGGTGTAATGGTAGGTTTAGGTTAACCATGTCCGTAATTTGAATTAAAAATCCTTAAACTAAATCATTAACCAGTATTGTAGAAAATTGAATCTAAAACTTTGAAATCATGGACAAACAGATCTGAAACTTTGGAGTGGTATGTAAATATATGAGAAGTATAAATTGACAGCATCTGATACGATCTTCGATAGTTCATGAGGATCTGGATAATTTTATCGAAATTTTTGATTTTAACATCAATTCTTGGAGGCATGTGGATTTTTCTCCCTATTGGATTATTGATCATCAAATTATTCATACATACCTAGATGGATCACTTTATTGCTTCATCTTTGCAAAAAATACTGAGACAAAAAAGTATTATATCTTTTGATTGTCACACAGAGACTTTTCAAGTGATGTCAGAGTTACCACCGTTCAATATTGGAGATGCAATGTATACAAGCATGTGCAATCTGAATAATCGTTTGTGCATATCACAAGAGAATTGGCTAAGAAAATAGATATGGTTATTAAATCATGTGAACAAGACATGGGAGAAAACGTATACAATGATGGCCAAAAACGAGATCACATGCTTGATGTTCCAACGTTGAATCTGTGATGTAGGTTCAGCCTTAATTTCCAAGCTTAATCTCAATTATATAGATATGGTTATTTGAGACTACGTATGATTGTAATTTCAGTGGCCATGTTTGTTTATCAGTTGCTGCGATTTGCGACTGCGACCAGCAACTGCAACCAGCGATTGTTATAATGTTTGTTTGACAGTCGCTAGTTTTGATCGCAGTCGCTGTCGCAGGTTTGTTCGTTTGACAGTCGCTGATTTTTAGTCGCAGATCGCAGTCGAAAAAAAAATAGTGACTTAAAATTTATCAATTGTTGGTCGCTGCGACTAATCGTACAAATAGTCGATGTTCGCAGTCATTGGTCGCAATCGCAGTCACTGATCACAGTCGTCAGTGACTGATAAACGAACAAAGCCACTGTATGGCTCCTTCATTTAAATGTTTCTTTCTTTTCTAGTATAGTTTAAAATTGAATGATGCAAGTTTTAGGCAGACCATGTTTTTTTTTTCTACGATATAAACGTTATATATTTAACATAATATTGAATTATCATGACAAGCTTTATCAAATCATGGTTTCTTTTAAACTCAAACCCATTCGAGCAATTTGAAACTGGTTCAAGAATCGATTTCCTTGAGTTTCGACGTATTATAAAGAACAGCCATTATAAAACGGGAACAAATCTTCTTAGTAACAGAGATCTTCACGGCAATATATTGATTTGATTCTACAAGGGCAGCTGCTGAAACATGATGCTTCCATGAAAACATATTTTTGGTGCTTCATCAAGAAAAGGTTTAGGTTGTCATGAGAAGACTATAGGAACTAAGGGAAGTGTTTAGTTCAAAGTAATTTTATTTAGATTGCACTTGATGATCCGATTCAGACTCATTTTGGTAACTAGAGTTTTTAAAAGCACTGGACTATATATATATATATATATATATATATATATATTCACCGTTTTTCTCTTTTAGGTTTTAATGATTGAGGATGGTTATATATAATTAGCTTCATTATCGATGATGATTCAAAACACTTGATTTCTATGTATAGATGTTAAGCTAAGAAGAAATAGATAAGCAAAATGTGTATAAATGTGTTGTTGTGTAGAGGAGAATTAATTAGTGAAAGATTTTGAAGACTCATATTTTTCTGTTTCTAGAGGTATTGGGTTTGTATTCTCTCTCTGTTCTGCTCCCACCACGTCTTTGCGTGCACTTCCCCAAATCGTTCCCGGCTGTTGATTAAACCAAAAAGAAAGACATAAATTCCGGTTAGTTACGGTATGATGTTGGGTTTCAAAATTTGTGACATCATCTCTTTGGTAACTGATATTCTAACAGACCAATCATAATCATAGGGTTTTAAGTACTAAACAATGATATTGGATTCAAATTGCTCAAAATCTTGTGAATGCTTCATTTTTTAAAGGTAACCGGTATCCTAAACCGGAAACCAGAGTAATCATTCAGAGGGTCTAAGGATTAAGGGTTTAGAGATGTCTGTTATACCTGAATCTGACCCGACGTAGCTCTCTAGTCCCATCTGCTAATTGTCTGATGGTAATGTAAACGCCGGGCTCGTCCTCTTCGATCCACTCAGCCTGCATTTCACTAGCGTTGCTCATTGACGGTGGTTCATCTCTTGAAGAAGTGGTGGTTCGTGCTGCATCCATTGGAGGTCCTCCATGATGACCATAGTTGCTAGAGCCGCCATAAAAGTGATGCGGGACATTAACTCCTGGAGGTCTGAAGTTGTGTCTTGGAGTCCAGTCTTTGCTTTCTCTCGCTGATTCCATCTTCGAGTAAGTTGAATCTCTCTGTGACTGGAAAACAAAAAATTCAAGACAAGTTTCAAAAATGGTTCTTGTCTGAAGAAAGACTAAAGATACATTGCAAATCGATGTTCTTTTGTTTTGGTTTCAGGTAAATTTTTGAAAAAGAGTTGGCTTTTAATTACCTGGTCCTCGGATCTTGCAGGCGTTTGAAGAGCTTGGCGATTAAATCTCTGTACATTGTAAAGCTCGACGATTTTGTCATAGTTCTCACCCCACCACCGTTGAGCCTGCCACTTGTCGAACATCTCCCGGCTTTCAAAACAAAACACAAGTAAAGGTTAGTTTTAGGTTCCAATGTCACGAAGTGTAAACATCTGAACCACTTTGTGTATTTACCAACTAAACGAACGGCTTGTGACATTACATCTAGCAGTGTACTGCAAGTCGGCAACCAAATTAACATACATATCGAAGGACATGCAGGTTCTGTTCTGGTCACCACCTACTTATTAAAGATCACACACACAGAGGTTGTTTTGAGTAGTTCGATTACCTAAAGCGGATACGTTTCAGATCATTTCCTCCACTGGGAAGTGAAGCGAATGTGATATGAACACCAGGTTCAACTTGAGCCATCCACTCTTTAGGCCCTTCATCATCTAGCACCACATCACAAGACTGAGCAGAGACAGATTCCCGATCATTTCCATATATTGAAGTGAATTTTGGCTCTGACCGTCCTGCTGGATGGTGAGAGGAGTTTGTGAAGTCCCAAGCAGGAGTTGAACCCGCGCTTCCACCCATGTAAGGGTAAGGAACACCTTCAGAAGCATTGTCATAATCTGGGAACGGTCTATGTCCTTTCTTCATGGGGCTGGTAGTGGAACCAGTGCATGGCTTGCATTGTTTATAAGCAGCAGAGAATTTCATAGCCATATCTTTAATCTGCATAACAAAATGCAATTTAATACGCAAAAATGTTGAATACAACAGTTTCACTAATATTATTATGTAGTTCAGGCCTTTCGCCATGACTAAATGCGTGAAGAGAAATATACTTTTTAGGCTAACGAAGTAAAAAAGGAGATCTACTATGATCATTCTTAAAAGAACATCAATAAAGCTAAGAGATCTAACATAATTAAAATTATTATTTAAAAAGAAACTACTTCATCTTGTCTTCTCACTCTGCAGAACACAATCATAACGGCCATCTCTTCCTTTTGTTTTGTTTTCTTATGATTGACTAAATAGTTGCCCCTACTCTTTAAACCCTTTTCTTTTTTTTTTTCTCTGATAGGTAAGAATCCACTAAAGCTTATTTGAGAAAAGTATCATTAGATCAGTCTTCAGTAGCAATATTCATCAAGTCATGACCCCCTTAGCTTTATTAAGGCACTACAATCCTAACAAAAGAATTCAACTGGATACATAGATTAAAGATTTTGCAATCTGGGTTTTAATTGTTTCAGTACTTGTTTGACTTTCATGTCTAGTCACATAGATAGGATACAAACACTGACATAACCAATAAAGAGAGATTGGTGAAAGATGCCAAGCAAGTGAAGTTGCATCTCTGTCTTAACAACAGTGAACCACTATACTATATGAATATAAGTCTCATAAGATAAATCTGAAAGATAAAGAAACGAATATCAGTCAAAATATATTGGACCGTACGTTTTCCTTATATACTATTAAAGAGTTGCTTTTATCTTCTGTGAGATGTTTAATTGGGTGCTGTGTCTTTGGTTTGTTTCACTAGCAAGGCAATTAGGGGAAAGCAACAAAATAAAGTGAAAACAAAAGCAGAAGGATCAACAACGAAAGAAGAGATTCATAGAGAGAGAGAGAGAGAGAGGGCAGAGAGAGCAGAGAAGAGAAGACCTGTGTGGTTAGGCTTTTGACGGCTTCTTTAGTATTGGGAGTGGTGCCTCCACGCGCTACATTTTCGACTTCCTCACCTCCGTCTGCTTTCGTACAAGCTATGCAGGTGAACATCTTTGCCTCTTTTTGTGTTCTCTTGCCTTTTCAGCCCTACAAAATCGTATAAAACAGAGTCTACTTAAAATAAACATCACACAACCAATCCTTAATGAATAATACTACAGACCAAATAAAGTAATTACAAAACTAAAAGTAGAGAGCTAGAAAATAAAGGGATCCACAATCCGACATAAAACACGGTAGAAATTGCTTATGTAATCACGGTACAGATTTAGTTTATTAAAAAGGTAAAGTTTTTTTTATCTAACAATGAAATGGTCCTACAATGAAATAGTAACAGACAATTGTAAACATTAGTTAGACGTTAGAACATAGTAAAGGGAATTTTGATGCCAATAGTCGTTCTCTAACGCAAACACAACACAAAAGGACAAAAGTTGATGTATTATCCCTTCTGGTTGCAAAACAACTACTCAAAAGAAAAATAGAGACTTGATAAAGTTGATTTGGTTTAGTTTTAACTCATAAAGAACCAATGCTAAATGTGTCAAGAACTAAACCCATAAATATATAAATAAATGATGGAAAACATTATTAGAATTCTGAAAAAAAAAAACAGAACACTGTTGTGAGGCAGAACAAAAGAAAAACAACTAGAATAAAATAATATAAGCTACGGGAGGTTCATAATTGGTGGAGTGATCTTGAGAGAGACAAAAGTATTGAAAGATACTTAAAACTACAAGTTAACACTTTTGTTTTCTTAAAGAAAAGATATTAGAACCAGAAAAGAAAGAGAACTTGGGGATCAGAGGATAGGACCCCAGTGAAAAAATATTTTTAAAAAATTCTTCAAATCCAAATAACACCTGAAAAAAAATGGTAGAAATATTTTCAAGCTAATATAAAAAATCATAATCGAGACAAATGATTCTGTAGTCTACTTTAAAAATTGGGAATAAAATGGTTTTAAAATTAAATAATGCTTTTATGTGAAGCAAAGAGCCCATGCCCATCCCTCAACTAACACATATCAAAAGTTGGCAGAATAAAATATATTTTTTGCATTAGTAGAAAATTCCTGACATTTTAAAATTATATATCTGTGACAAAAAAAAAGAGAGAACAATACTAAATTGATAACAGAATCAAATAATATGTTCAGATTCTCCCCGTGGCTAACACCATTCAAGAATGAAATAAATATAAAAATAATGAACACTATACGAATCACTAGAAAAGGAAAATATTCAATGTTTAAACAAGAAAATGGAATCTTAACAGTCACGTGTTTGTAAAAAGAAAAAGAGTTTGGTTTCTATTTTTAGGGTTTTGAGTGATGATGGACCAATCTAAAGCGTGTCGAGAGTTGAAAGCTACAGATATGAATGTGTTCGATACAAAAGTTACTTAAAAAAAAAAACCAAACAACAAAAAAATTGCATTGTTTGTATTTTCTTTTTGTTTCTTGAATATCTAAAAAAATGTGCATTGAATATGATTTGAATGGAACAATGGTTGTTTTACTACTAACCTTTGGTTTCGATATCTGCGAAATTTGGGTTTGGAGAGAGTATTTATGTTAATTTCCTCTTTTTAAGGTTGAGTCTATATCGATCGCCGGCACGAGTTGGGTTTGTTCTGTGTCTAAGGCCTATATACAGACCAACAATGGCTGCACAAGATTAGTTAGTGTTACAGTTACAGAGAGTCATAATCGTAATAAATGTGAAAGAAAGAAAACACAGAATGACGAATTGATGATGATCAAGTTTAATGGGAGAGAAATATTCGGCGTCTTGTGTGTAAAAAGTAACAATAAATACCGGCAAACTTTTCAAATGAAGAAACATCAAATTTTCCCGGAAAAAAGCTGCTAGAAAATTTTGATTTGGTTTTAGTAAGGAAACAAAAAGATGCTTAGAAATCGGAAACTATGAGAAATTTTTGGAAACTTATGAAGAAAATTAAAAGGGAGAGAGAGAGAGAGAAGTGAGGAATCGAATCTGTCGAAATCAAATCAATCAAGTGACAGTCGATGAAAATATGCAGCAGGTAAAGCCAAATATACATAAAAAATAACACTCTGAATCTTTTTTTTTTTTCTTCCGAGAGAAAATAGTTTGAAAAGATCGATCGAAAAAATAAAAACCATTGATAAATCTCTGTTTCTTTCTCCATCGCTTC
Organism: Streptanthus diversifolius; assembly: GCA_039880935.1. NCBI lineage: Eukaryota > Viridiplantae > Streptophyta > Magnoliopsida > Brassicales > Brassicaceae > Streptanthus > Streptanthus diversifolius. The sequence continues at coordinate 6,387,807 of JAXGFM010000003.1, read as the reverse complement.
TACAGAAGAGAAAATACTTTTAAAAGAAAGAAAAAAAAAAACAAGCGACGAATCTCTCAGATTATCTCATTTTCCGATTTTAGAAAAATGATTTCTCACAACAAAACTCGTACTGACCTGAAAAATGTCGTCTTCTTCGTGAACAGAAACCTCCAAAACCAAAAAGATCCCCAGAAATCTCTCTAACAGACGATTTTCTTCCCCGGAGAGAAGAAATTTTTGAAATGAGAACGGCCAAAACAAATTTTCAAAAATAAAAAACAAAGAAAAAAAAGGGGGAAGAGGATTCGGGTTATCGGGTCAACCGAGAACTAAAACGGAGCTCCGACCTTTGTTGTTTTTGTCTTGGCTATAAATTATGAAGAAGAGCAAGAGAGGAGACAAGAGCTGCTCTGGGTATTTATACGTGGAGGAAAGACAAAGTTTTTAATACGGTGACGGAGATGGCTTACGTGTGCTGGAAGTAGGTTACGTGGCGTTTTACCATTGGTTTACTACAGATGAAACCGGGTCGGGCTATGGTCACGATATATTTGACAGGCCAAGGGAACGGTCGCATCACGATTCGCTTTGTGTGGGTTTGTTTTCTTTTAGTTTATTACTATAATATATACTATCTTTTATAACAAAAACATATATACATGTCACACATGTATCATCGTTTTGTCTTGTCTTAGATGTGATCATGTGTGTAAGCTATATAGTATTATATAAGTGGATGTGTCTAGTTGAACTCCTTAGATAATGTCTCCATCATGGATTAATGTTGGCATGGTAGATGGAAAATTCATGTATGGGATATATACAGCTATGCTATTTGTTTACACATGTGACATGTTTGTTTGTCATGTACGTTTCTTTTATACATTGTAATGTTCCGACCAAATATATTTTTTAATGTGTATTCGTTTTATTCATGGAGTTAATTAATGATGAAGTATATACACAATGTAAAATAAAATAAACCAGTGATGATGGTAATTAACTAATTATCTGAAGATGCAAACCAGTGACGAGGGTTATTAATATAGAGATATATGTGTTCGAATTTCACTGAACACTAAAATAATTAACATAAGCTAATCATAGAGAGATGAAAATCGAATTTATCTAAATATTTTGAAATACATGAAAAAGCACATTAGTAACATAAAAGTATCATACAATAAATAGTTTTGATATTAATCACAATGTCATGAAGTTTCACAAGTAACGTGAAAGTATGTATAGTTCTTGCGAGATATTCGAACTTATAGGTGAGATTCACTTAGAATTATAAGAAATATGATGAACAAGCTGCTTGACTTTACTTAGTCCTGTTGTTCATCGATTTTATTTTTTCCTTTTGGGAAAAACAATTGTAGAAAAATTCAATCGAGTCCGATAAAGATGGTTAACTAAAACACAAGCTTTTAATTATAAAATTACTAAATATAGGTAGGCATTATAAAATCCGTCTGCAAAGTCACATAGGCTGAGGATATTGCAACGTTGATTCGTGGTTAAGTAATAGGGATTAAACATATGTTCTCTGTATATTAGTTTTATTTATACATATTTAAAAAACTCTTATTTTTCAGTAATTAAAATTAACAATAACTGTATAAGAATGTGAATACTTAAATTTAAAGTTTTCGTATGTCTATATTTTTTCGTTCTAAGCATATAAATTTGTTTTTTGCAATAAAAAAAAAATATAATGCATTAAATAATAATGTACTAAATGAGAAAATGTAATAAAAATTAATTTATCAAAAATAAAAAATAAAGAAGACATTTACTTGTTATTTACGCCAGTACGTACTATATAAACTATTGGAGTTGTTTTCTGTTTAAAAATCCAGTACTTAAGGCATTCGAACTATTTTATTTTATTAGCCGAACTGTAAAACATTGAAAATTGACGGTGCATAAAAGCATTTAGATAATGTGCAACATGTTCGACGATGCTAAACTTTCTTGAAAAGAAATAAAACCAGACATAAAATATAAAATTTATCTCTTTAACGCAAAACGTTGGGGGTGGGAACTTAACTTTATTCCTGGGGCTAACCTGTCTTTAAGCAAAGAATGCTTCGAACTGAGGGACAGCAAAACTCCAATTAATATTTGAGGATATATACGAGAAAAATCATATTTTACAAAACGTGAAAAGAATTTAACCTCAATATATAGTTCCTTTTCTAATAATAATTGTTCGAACTAAAATTATAGTAATTTCGCATGAGCTATGAATTTTTTAAGCGGATTTTAAACAACAGATTTGAAAACTTTAACAAAACAAAAAAAAAAGTATTCTATTTTAAAATATATTTTTTTTAAAAAAATTGAACTAATTATTTTTTTTTTCAAATTAAAAAATGTTTTGTGTTATCTTAAGATATTATAACAACACGATAGTGGTTCAATCGTTTTAAATTGAAAATATACTTTCTAAAAACAATCGCATCAATTTATATGGGCTATACAAATATATTTTCAAAAAGAAATATATTGTTGATACATATATATATATTATGGTTTATGAAATGAATATGGTTGTAACTTTAATTATACCTGAGATTTATTTAATGTGCAAGAAAAGTATAGTCAATGTCCCCAAAACACTTCCCATCTTGTCTTACATTATATTTTGTCTTTTGGATTTGTTTTACTAACAAAAATACAAACATGTTCTTCAGCTTTGTGTCTTTTATTTTTTATTCTTTATGTTCCTTTCTACACAACTTTTCACTGCATTGTTAGATTGTAGACAAAAAAATATATATTTTAGATATTACAATGATCAGGAAAATTAAAAAAAAAAAACATTTATAGAATGCGTTCGTTACCAGAGCATGCATGCATGCTTGGCCAGGTGGTATAATTAGTGACATACTCCGTGCTGATTTGCATGTTTTCCCGACGTATATGGATGAGTTTTGAGAGGATCAATTAAGTTAAACTCATTAAAAACTATCTAATATTATTCAGCTACTAAAAATATTGAATGCTCACTCTAATTGAAGAACTTGTCATGAATTTTACCAGTATTCAGCTGTGAACCAGAAATATGGTTCGAGATCCATGTCTTTTAGTTGGTTTATCTTTTTCGTTTGATTACTGTAGTTCTTGATAATTTTGGTCTCAAACTTGGTGGATGGAAAAAAAAAGAAAAAAACTTGCTGGAAACGGGTGAGAGAAGAGTTGTTGTTTGGTTATTGCTGAGAGGATAAAAGAACAGTGGGACTGACTATCATCTACTAATCAATGTCATTATGGAACGTTTATATTTTTGTACAAATGCAGTTAATAGTCGTGCTACAACCATTTATTATTATGAATTTAAAAATGTAAATTTGAATAATTAATGGATGTGACTACTTATCTTATCAATTGTGTCCGGACAAACGGAACATTTATTTAGATGTGTAATATCGAAAACCTTAAATCAGATAACAATCTGATTGTGCTACATTTACAATATTTTCGTTGGTTAGTTTGGTAATAAGTTCTTTATTAATATCGTTTTTGATACGTCTACACTGATTCTAGCTATAGACTGTAATTGTAACCAGTTTGAAAATTTGATAAAAGAGGAAAAGTTAAGAATCAAATCATGGGCTACAGTTTTTTGTAATGCCATATTTTTATCCTTTACAGTTTAAAAAGCAAACAAGTATTTGGTTATTTTTGAAAAATCGACTAGTTATAGTCGGGTAGTTAATAGATTAAGCTTTCATAAAGTTAAACATAGAGAAGTTTTCAAGATACATTATGTAAGTTTATGAAATCAGTTAAAGTCGGGTAACTAAATATGAATATGAAAAAAAACTAATAAAGTTAAAAAAGAGTTATAAAATGAGTAACGAAGAATATAGTTCTAAGTTACAAAAGGTAAAAACGTTATCAGGTGATTCCTTCTTCCAAAGAAGATTTACGTAAAATTTAAATTCCAGTTTCCCAGGTTTGCTTAATCTTTTCCTTTAATTTGATTTCCCCCCCCCCCCCCCCTCCTCGGATTTGAAGTTTTATATTATGTTCTTCATGGCAAGAAAACACAATTATTATCCAGGGAAAAAAAATAAAATAGATAAAGCAAATTAAAGATAGTTCTAAGTGAACTAGTTTTACGCTATATAACCAAAATCGATATTTAGATAATAGACCCACGTCTTATAATTATAGTATATAATACAGTTTCCGTAATGCGCATGTTCCTTTATAGAAGCTAATATAATAATTGAGAGGTTTTGGACATCCGAAAAAGTAATTTAATCTCAAAATTACAAATTCAGAATTTCTTCTCCAAATTTTGCAAATTAAAATAACAGAAAAGGGTCTGGCCCATACAAATTTTCCGAATCTACCCTTTAGTTTACATGTGCTTTACACAAGTGATAACAATCTGGTTTTTTAGTTTAGCTTTTGGATCTTTTTAATTGATTCGATTCTGTTTCGATTGGTGTTAAATTGAACATTTTTATATAAAGATCTTTCGAAGAGATTCAGATTGCATTCAGTTTACCATTCTTTTATACAATAAATAAAGTAATAAACTCGATAATTAAAATTCGAGTTCGGATTTTGAATTTTGGAACTACTTTCTCAACACTGAGTTCGGTTAAACCGAAGCCATACTGTACAGTTATCTAGCATTTCAAATCAAAACCAGAATTGCTCTAAAAAGACTCGTTTTTTTCTGAACATATAAAACGAGTACGAACCCAAAAATTCTCGGTTTAGAATGGTCATCTCCTGAACCAAACCACATTAACCCAACAAATTCTAATTACATATCAGAAACAGCCCAAAGGTAAGCTTCTCTTTCCGTTGCTTTCTTCTCACTTGTCTTCTTAAACCGATCCTTCTCATATCCTATAAACCACAAAAACAGATTAAACAAATAAGCTTCTATGATTTTTTTGTGTGTGTATGTGGAAGGCAAAAAAGAAGAAACTTACCGGTACTGCGGTCAACTCCATCCCAATGTCTACCGGGTTTAATTCCATACCGATTAGGTGCAGCTTCTAATCCTCTTGTTAACCAGCTGTGCTTGGGGATACTTTGTGGTATGACAAATCCAGATTTTTTCATCTTCTCGTCGTCCCCTAGATCCATAAGAGGTGTATCTTGCTGCTTCTTCTGCGATATAGAGATACGGTGATATGTTAGGATAATGTTTTTATTTAAAAGGCGGTCTTGGTTAGTGATGGATTTGTAGTAAGCATAAGTCGTATCGATACCTTGACCAAATGAGCCATTGGATCTCCCCATCTAACTCTTTCTTTCATCATTTGATCAAGCTCGGCATCATCCCTGAAACGACAAGGATAAAAACCGTTTGAATAACAACCAAGCAGATGATGACTCAAACTCAGGCTCATGAGAAAGAAACAGATACAATACCTGGTCCGAGCAAATGGCTTATTCTTCTCAAGCTCAAGTTCCTGTAGTCTAGCTTCAGCATCACGCTTTTGAGCTAAACCTTGGCCCCATTCCAGTTTGATCTCCTGCAAAAAATTAGTTAATTATATTGGTAACTGTATTTTTTTCTCACTTGCTCAGATTCAGAATCTATATTCTGTGGAGCTTAGAGTTAACCAGCAAACAGTACCTTTGGCTTTTCCACCACTTTTTTCTGCTTCGATTGAAGATATTCTTCTTTGGATATACGCTTCCCTATAATATCAATAAATAACCATCTGGGAGTGAGTCATGTAATTATGCATTCTCACTGCAACTTATAGTGACTAAGAACCTATAATTCTTACCTGTGATCTTGTCACGGAACACTGCTTCTGCATTCTGACCAGTTAGCTCGGAATCCATATCTTTAAACCTGCAGAAGAGTATATCACTTGTCAAAAAGATAGGAGCTTAAGTCGTGCGGTGAAGACTGGTCTCTCTATGAAGTCCCTACTTGAAGACATAGAAAAGACAAAATCCTAATAAAAAGGAATGGAGAACCTAAAAGAAATAGGAAAGGTAATAATGCGATTCTAGAAACTTAGGAAGAAATAGTATATATGAAACTTCAGGTAATAAGACACTACTCTTGCTCAACACTACTGAAATGAACCTGATGCTTATAACTAAAACACAGCAACACAGGTCTTTAAGGCTTAGTCTGCTTTTTAAATATTACCTCCGTTGCTCATCCTCCTTTTTCTTTCGATATTCACTTCCAATGTCTTTGCCACTAATTAATCCCGTCTTTCGTTGCTCCTTGCTTGATTGAGGAGGTGGTGATTCTTTGCGTGATCTCCTTGGCGGGGAGATTTCAAAATTCGAACTCCTGGACACGGTTTTTCTTTGAGGAGAAAGATCTGAGTCTCGTGAACCCTTCACATTGACATTCCTGCGTGGTGGAGAAAAATCAGAATTTGAGCCAAAAGATTTTGAAGGCTTTCGTCTATCGGGCTCAGGTGATGGAGAATGATATCGTCTTCTCCGTGGAGGAGAAATATCATTGCTCGTCTTTTTCACATCCGAGACAGGTGAACCATTTGAATCCTTTGTCCTGCGAGGCGGAGATAAATCACCATCAAATTCAACGGAATCTGAACGCCTTCTGCTTCTTTCACGCGATGTAGGATGAACATGTCTCTTCCGAGGAGGAGATAGATCTTTACTCTGACTTTTGGTGGCTTTATCTTGAGGTTCTGGTGAAGGCGAATCATTCCTGGCTTGTCTTCTTCGAGGTGGTGTCAAATCAGAATCCAAACTAACAAACTTGGCATCTTTTTTGTTCTGTTCAGGTGAAGGTGTATAGTGACGTTTTCTCCGACGTGGTGGTGAAATGTCTGTTTCAACTCTATCAGGAACTGAAACTCTAGGCCCAGGCTCAGGTGATGGAGAGTATTTCCGAGTCCTTTTTCTACGTGGAGGAGAAAGATCAGATCTTGTGTCGCCACGGTCTGGAGATAACGTCACCCACCCACTCCCATCCTCAGCAATGGCATTTTGATCACGCCTTGCCTTGATTTCCTCCAACCTCCTCATTCTCTTAACTTCAATGTCTTCATCAACCAAAGGTTTTTCCTCTTGACAAAACAGAAAAGACAAAAAAAAATTGTCAGTGTCAACATCGATACGTTTTTAGAGAAGTGAAATACAAAGCAAATAAGAAAACCATCAAGCCATTACCCCCTGAGTCATCTTCATGTTCTTCCTCTAGAGGATCAACCTCCTTCTGCCAAACCGGATCTTCGTCCACAACTAAAACACCATTCGCTTCAGGTTTGGACGGCTTCTTCTTCTTCTTCTTCTTCTTTTTCTTTTCTAGAACTTCACTACTTTCGTACTTTCTCAAGTAATCTTTCATAGACTGCACTCCTGTTCTTGGAGCAGCCATCTTCGAAGAGTGCGAAGCTTAACTACCAACAAATAAACGTGGAAATTTAGCTAAACATGGCATCTAGCATACACAAGAACAAAATGAGAAAAACTTAAAAACATTAAAGATATATTCCATTCAGAAAGGAATTGAAAAAGTTGTTGACAGAGGAATGGCAATGCAACAGTTCATCATCTTCAAAGCCAAATCCAAGTACTCCGAGCAGAAGGTAGTTCATTAATCCAAAAGCAGGAATCAACAATTAGTTGCTACACTCGAATAAGCATCAATCATCTATCCGCAAAAAAAGCAGAAGCTAAACCGTAGCATCGTCTACTCAGAAGCGATTCTACAAAAACCGTGCAAGAGACAACGATGACACATACAAACATAGAATATTACCTATCTGATCGGGGAAACTGACGCCTGAAAATGACCGGAAAATAGACTAAGAAGCCCAAAAGCTTGAATATCTTCTTCTTCTTCTAAGGTTTTCGATCCCCAAATATTAACTGGAGACGAAGACGAAGAAAAATCAATGGCGGAATTGAAATTAAAAGCGGTTATAAGGGATCTTTTTGTAATCCGAATATTACGAAGCTTAAGACTGGGGGTATTTTGGTCAATTGAAAAGAACTTGAAGGGTTCGTCTTTAAAAAGCCCTTCACTGTCACTGAGACTAATCATAATAGTTGAGAATAATTAGGGTTTTCTTTTCTTCCGTCACTCTTTACAATTCCGCCGCCGCTTTTTCTCCTCTCTATATAATTGTACACGATTCGCATAGCGTTCATGGCGGTATCGTACAATGCGTTAGCACAGTCTTTACAGGCGAGAAGTAGCTGCTTTATCCCCAAAGCCTTTTGCATCAGAGATACTAAGCAGAGAAGCAGATCCATTGTCGTATTTGCTTCTAATGATAAGAACATTGCTTTTCAAGATAAGGTAACCAATTGATCTCTCTTCTTTATAGTTATAACATATAGATAATCAGTAATGGAAATGTGTTAAGCTTAATTATATATAAGAACGGTTTTGAGCTTTAGATATATTTAGACCAGACATTGTCAGGTGCCTACTCTTTGACTTATGAGTAGTGACTGTTACATGTCGGGTAAAGAAAACAGAGAGAAAGAAAGATTTTTTATGGTTTCCATATTTAGGGTCTGGATTTCTCTTTTAAGGTGCTCATCGTTTGCTTGGTCGACTACATTTTCGTGATGACTTGAGCTACATCTGTTCATCACATTTGATATCAAACATATTGTCTTGTGCTCTAAGGTTAGAGTGATTCTGCACTTCCTGTTATACCTTTTATGGAGAAATTACTGCAATGGATTCTGGTGCTTAACCTGATTTAATCACTTTACTATGCTATTTCTACTGAAGTATTTGGTTATCCAATAAGTAATTGATGTTCAGTTTCGATAAAAGTGAGAACACTTTGTTATTAAAATTTAATTTTGTGTTTTCTTACCTGTGAGTATTTGGTTTTCATGCATCCTGTAAACTTGGGATTAGCCAGAGATGGTCAGGTTCCTACCCTTGACTCTTGGGTTGGGACCGTTACATCTCTGGTAAATGAAAGAGGGAGAACGAAAGGCTTTTTGATGGTTTCCGTCTTTAGGTCTGGATTTCTCTTTTAAGGTGCCCATCGTTTGCTTAGTCATCTACATTATATGATGACTTGAGCTACATCTGTTCATCACATTTGGTATTTTTTTCAAGGAAAGGTTTTGTCCGGGGATCTTGTATTAGATTAATGGTGCCTTACGTGATTAACCTTTCAAATAAAATCAAGTGTCTGCAATTAATTCAAATGCTTACCCTAATTTGACTACCTTCCAAAGCGACTTATGTTAGTTATTTTTGTTACTATAATTGGTCTTGTGATGTTGTTATTCGTTACTGTATGCTCTTTGTTACATTTTGTTAACTTTAGATTTGGCCAGAGATGGTCAGGTTCCTACCCTTTGACCCGTTTGTTGGGACTGTTACATCTCTGGTAAAGAAAAGAGAGAGAAGGAAAGCCTTTTGATGGTTTCCATCTTTTGGTCTGAAATTCTCTCTAAAGGTGTTCATCGTTTGCTTGGTCGTCTGAATCTATGATGGCATGAGCTACATCTGTCCTCCACAACTCTATAAGTCTCCATCGAGACAATTTTCGTTGATTCCTATATCCAGTGAGATAATGCATTTCCTGTTTATATTATTAAAGAGCACTTACGTTGTTAGTGTTGCAATCGTGATCTTTTTAGTTTCTGTCTCCATAATTTTTGTTTATGCTGCTTATGTATTCCCCCTGGTATTTATCTTGCTTTCTATTTGATTTCTTGTGTTAGGTAGATAACTTGTTGGACAGCATAAAATGGGATGACAAAGGATTAGCTGTGGCAATAGCACAAAACGTTGACACTGGAGCGGTATTAATGCAAGGCTTTGCTAACAGAGAGGCTCTCTCCACAACCATCACTTCTAGGAAAGCTACATTCTTCAGTCGATCAAGGTCAACCTTATGGACTAAGGGAGAGACATCCAATAACTTCATCAATGTTCTCGATGTTTATCTTGACTGCGATCGCGATTCTGTATGTTTGTCTGAAACCATTGATATTAGAATCTGAATAGCTCTAAATAAACTGTTATTCATAAACTTTATTGGTTTGTGATTACTCAGATAATTTACCTCGGAACACCGGATGGACCTACTTGTCACACGGGGGCAGAGACTTGTTACTACACTTCGGCTTTAGATCAATTAAACGATGATGAGGTTTGCTTTTGTGGAATTTGTTTTAGCTTTTCGTTTGACAAGAGATGAATCGAAATCTGGAGAAATTCAACAACTTTCAACCGCATCTCAGGCTTCAAGAGACAAGCTAGCATTAACAACATTGTATTCACTAGAATCGATCATTTCAAAGCGGAAAGAAGAATCAACAGTTCCTCAAGAAGGCAAACCGTCATGGACCCGACGGTTATTGACGGATGACGCTCTGCTTTGCTCAAAGATCAGGTATTTTGTTGGTTATCTGCAATGGAAGGTTTACTGCAGACCATCGAGCTATGTATGAAGCTTATTAGGTTGTTTTGTGTTTCAGGGAAGAAGCAGACGAGTTATGCAGAACATTAGAGGACAAGGAGGACGTTTCAAGAACAGCATCTGAGATGGCGGATGTGGTGTACCATGCGATGGTGCTTCTGTCTAAAAGGGATGTGAAGGTGGAAGATGTTCTTGAAGTTCTTAGGAAACGCTTCTCTCAATCTGGGATCGAGGAGAAGCAAAACCGCACAGAGTGACCGTTTTCACAACTTTTGAACATGTTGTATTTGTGAGATTTTTTTATTGAAGTTACTCGAAGTTAATACTGTTCCACTGTTTTGTTCATCATGGAACTTTGTATTGTACATTAGTTATTCTCTGAGATAAATGAGATAAATTGATCATTTGTTTGATGATTTGCGAAGCTTGCTTGGTGTTTCCATCCACTGTATATTCTTATATCGGTAGACCAATAAGATTTATAAATAGATGTAGTTAACCAAGATTATTGATTGTAAACCAGTCGGTTTATCGAGAAAGATGTTTAAAAAAGGATGCGGTTAACCAAGATTATTTTGATTTGTAGACCAGTACTTAACCAAAATTATCAACTGTAAACCCAGTTGGTTTATCGTGAAATATGTACGGTTTAAAATTGTAGTAATTCAATCCGGTCGAGAAAAAGTAAAAAAAAAAGTATATATTTAATTTTGAGAAATGGAAAAAAGGAAATTTTGGTATCGACCTAGAAGGAAAAAAGGAAATTAGTTCAAAAAGTCAACGGAAACCTTTGACTGGGTTAAAAAAAAGGAAATATTGCATCCCAAAAATTTGTAACGTCTACATAATATGACCAAACAACATAAATCAGATTCACTCTCTGTTCACTTTTCTTTCCTAATAACTACCTGAAAAAACAAAACGAAAAATCGCTCTGTTACTTAGGTTTTTTTGTTGTTCCGAAATAATCATCAAAGAAAGAAAGAAAGATCAGATATGACGAACAACATGCGAGAAATCTGGTGTTGGAATAAGAAAGAAGAGATGGATTCAATTAGGGAAATTGTAAAATATTTTAACCTGATTGCTATCGATACCGAGTTTCCAGGTTGCTTAAAAGAAACTCCTATGGGTGCGACAGATGAAATTCGTTACTCGAACTTGAAGTTTAATGTCGAGAGGACAAAACCCATTCAGTTGGGTTTCACTCTCTTTGAACGCGACGGAAGAATCGGAGGGACGTGGCAGGTAAACTTCACGGATTTTGACCTAAAAAACGATGCTTGTAACCAGAAATCCATAGAGTTTCTTAGGCGGAACGGTCTCGATTTTGAGAAAATCAGACAACAAGGAGTTGGAATCCAAGAGTTTTTCACTGAATTCTGTCAGATTCTCAAGGACGAGGACAAGAAACTCAAGTGGGTCACGTTTGATGGTTCCTACGATCTCGCTTATGTAATCCAAGCGATCAACCCAGGAAAACCTCTCCCTGAGACTCTAGATGCTTTTAACAAAACCGTTGAGGAAACTCTAGGGTTACAGTTTGATGCCAAAAACGTTGCCGTTTCGTGTAGAGGGTTTAGTAACCGCTTTGGCTTGCAGAGGCTAGCGGACACCCTTGGTGTCTGCCGTGTTGGTGTGGCTCACCACGCTGGCTCAGACAGCGACCTCACGGCTCGAGTTTTCTCCGACATGGTTCTCAGTATCTCTCGGGACCAAAAGAGAAAGCGGGAACAGGACGAGCACCTGGACCAAGAGCGTCTGAAGCGAGTGAAAGCCGAAGAAGAGTTTATGATGAGGCAAAGATGTGGTGGTTATGTACCCGAAGAGGAGTTTGTGATGATGCCAAGAAGATTTGCTTATGTTGTACCTGTGCAGCGACCTCCGAGACCACCCATGGTGTTTGGTCCTCCGGTGATGATGCCAAGAAGTTGTGCTTATGTTGTACCTGTGCACCGACCACCCATGGTGTTTGGTCCTCCTTTCTCTCGTGGCTACTTTTAGTTTGATCGATCTCAAAAGACTATACTAGTAAGGCAAATGTAAAACAAATATGGTATATATAAGTAAATTTTTGTAATATCTTTTCCATAAATGCAAATATTATCTTCTGATTTCCATTACATTATCTTACATTCTGTTTTCCATAATACCTTCAATGTACTTCTGAAGAGGTCATTTTACAAATTCTAACAACCTCACTATTAACAAATAACATCTATAATTGACTAAAAACTCTAATCAAATCCTCTAAGTGCTCTCTTTGCTTTGGAATTGGTATCAATCATGTTCCTCAACAGAGACGTTCAGTGATCAAGTCTTACATTCTCTATGTAGCTAAAGCAGCATTTCTATCAGCAAAATTGGGTACCTCTTTGGTTGTGCCGCTTTCCATTATTACTCGGAAGTCTATGCTCATATATATACACCTTCCCCTGCAACACCATATTACAATAAAAACAAATGTATCGTCATACCATCAAAGATTTACTGAAGCAATCATATACGCGTGGCTTGGCTTAGATGAAGATGATGATGAGACTATACCAGCCATTAGAGTTGTATTTAATAACCCATAGAGAGAGAGGGAATCAAAATTCTCACAAAACGATATTAACGAAGTATCATGTGTCCATCAGTTCTGTGCTTGTTAACTTTCAATTGTATCTTTGGAAGAAGACTACACATTTAGCAAAGAAAATATTCTGAGCATCACAAGTTTCCAGCATACATCACAAACAAAGAAAATATTGGAACTTGTCATTAAAGAGGAAAGGTTTTAGCTAACAGATTCTATACCTTGTGGAAATACAAAGTGCAAGAGACGTAGGTATTGTACTTCACCCAACTCCAAATATGTCAAACTGGTTTGCATAAACTACCAGTGAGACTTTCAGAAATACTTTTAATGAAACGAATTTTCCTGCTCACATTATCTCACAAGAGTAGAAACTATGGGCCTCACGAAATGTCATCAAGCTTCAGAAAAAAGTACCTCTTCCTTCATGTCAAATATATGAGAAGCAGATTCAATGACTATGAAGCAGATCTTCTCATATCTTGCCTTGTCAACACTGAACAAGAAGGGGGAGAAACAAAAGGTAAGAAATTGGAAAACCTCTCAATGCAATGCCATAACATAGGAAACTATTTGAGACATCAGTGAACTTATGTTGTCACCAGTCTAATCTCGTTGGAAAAAAAATGACTCGTGTATGCGAACAAGTCAGATGAAACATACAAGCAAAGCAGTTGCCTGTTAGATCCACTCAATGAGAGAGACAGCTCAAATTTGTGTCTCAGTTTGTGACTTGTGAATAAGATTGGTTGAAGGTATCTCTCAGTTGTGCAGACATGAAGAGACATAGAAGTGAGTGACAGCTGCAGTCACTGCGAGCCCTATTTGGAATAGCTCATAAAAACCAAGAACAACAGAACACGAAAAACAGTAGATACTACTGAGTTAATAGAGAAAAGGGTAATTTACAAGATGCTGCAAAGAAGCTCTCACCATTCTGATACGCAGTGTGCCTCATCCATCACGACAAGCAACACAAATAAAGCATGCCATACACTGAGAGAAATTCTACAATCAGAAGTCTCTGGGGAGATACAAAAGAGAGCCTGAGATTGTACAACAAACCAATGACTTCCATAAGGTTATCCTTAAACAGTACCAATCAGTCTCATCTAAAGTAAGCAGTTTAAAACCACTTAGTAGAGTAGAACACACCTTTATTCTGCCTTAATTTCGTACTTTCATTTCTAGTTTTGTTTTCTGTTGTTCTTTACTTCTTACAAGTACTTGTGGAGATGGAGATCAGGCTTGAATCTAAAAGCAATAACGACATTTTTAACAGATAAAATTCGACAAGGGTGTTTATGTTCACTAACCAATGCAAAGCTTCCGACAACTCAGTCTGATCAATTCCTCATGAGTTGCGTCGTAATCAACTTGTAAAATCTTATAGCGATCCTTCAAACAAAAACCAAAAAAGTCGCATTACTAAAAATGAAAGAAAACATAAACATTTCTCCATAATCCAAAAAAAAGACCAATAATCCTTAAAAAGCAATACGATTCAACGAAACAGTATCAGATCTAACTAGACATTATTTAAAACAGATATCTCACAAAACAAAATAAGAAAAAAGGAGTGTATAAGAAAAAAAGGAGGGAACAGAAGAGGAAAACCCCAGCGGGTTGGGATTGATTCGCAGATCCACTTAATGGAGAAGAAGATGTGTTGTGCCCTGAGAACCATCAGGGTCTTATATTACTTTCGCCAAAATCATTTTCCCGCCATTCTTCTATTCTAAATCATCAGCGATAAATGAAATTAATATTAGCTTTTAAAATGTTCATGAACCCTAAATTTCCGATGTATCTGTGACTGTGTGTGAATCGGATAGTTTGCACCTACCACTTAATTGGACTGCTTATTATTTTGGGTTTGATTGACCAAATATTTATCTCAAGAGAATGATAAACTTAAAACGTTCAAACGAAATAAAATAGATATATAAATAAAACAAGCCAAAAAAGAGGAGACATTTCACCTGTAATTTGACATTACACTAAATAAAATTCCTAATTCAAAGTTTGTAGATGTGTACATAAGCTAGTGCTTCTTTCTCTTATCTTATATGGTTTTTTTTGGGGTAATTAAAAAAAAAAAAAACTAACGTAAACCACGTTGATCATTTATCTATATATACTATATGATCAACTTCTCTCCAGAAGCTGCCACGTCAGCATACCACAGGTAGACACGTGTTCACGAAAAAAAAAAAAAAAGAGGGAAACAAACTGTATGAATGTCTTTCACTCTTCAATGTCTCTGTCTTTACATCAAATTAAATGAAACAATTAGATATACTTATTGACGAAAGAATGATTGTGCTAATTCATATGAATTGGAGAGACTTAAACCGCCTTATATCTGTTGTTGGGTCCAAAGACGAAAGAAGAAAGACACTGCTTTATTCACATGGAAACTCCACTGATTTGGGCCAGATCCATGACCTCTTCATATAGTTAGCACAATCATTCTATCTTAGGACTAAATCTGATGGTTTGCTCTTGGTTCTACAATAAATGATATTGTTCCAGCTAATAGTAGCAACAATTAGGGATTGGTTTTCTTTTACAGATTGTTACGGATACTCACACGATATTTGGCTGAGATGGTGGTTGAAGCTCTTATACTAGAGGAATGGTATACAATGGCTATACACTTTATAATTATTATCCACTATCTACGTTGCATTATAACAAAGTTGGAAGGGTCAATGTATATTATTTCCATACATCTTAAATGTCTAATAATATATATCTTAGTTAACACCCCCGCGTGTTATTTAATCATGTTGGTTATGGTGAATGTTGTAAAGTGATAGTTAATCTAACGCAATAATTATATAGGTGATTCATTTAAAATCCAGTCTAATTTTAAATGATACTAAAAGACAAATTATATATAAAAGCAGCGTGACAGTTGCCTAGTATATATTAAAATATTATTTTTAAATCATAGAATATAAATTTATACCGGTAACAAGGAAAATGTATATAGCAGCTATATATCTTTGTCATTGGATTCAAAGAATCCAGATCTCTTTCGTTTCTCTAAACACCAACAGAGTACATCATAGGGAGATGATGATGATGATGATGATGAGAACATACTATGATTAATCCAATATCTCCGGTTTATCTTTGGTATAGTGCCGAATCAAGAGGTTTGATTAGACGAAAACCATAGCTTTTTCTGGCAGACCAGAATCTTCTCGCTTTCTATGGCATACTCAGTCTCCTCTCTCCGGCAACTCCACCTCATCCCCTTGGCCAACATCGTGATTGCGTCCATGAAATAACTCGATTCTCGGATTATAACATATCCACCCGGTCTCAAAATCCGGTCCATCTCCAGCAAAACGTACTTCATCTGGCACCTGTTTCACATTACTACATCAATACCAGAAGAACCTGTACAAAACCAAATCTCAAATTCATTTTAAACCTAAACCATACCAAACCATAATCTAAACCGTACCTCTGGCTCTCAAAGGTAAAAAGGCTGTCGAGGTGAAGAAGATCATATGTTCTTGGATACGTAGAGAAAGCTTCGCACCTGCAATTTCAGTTTCAGCTTAACATCATTCATACACACATAACGAAAACAGAGTTTTTTTTGTGTGCAAAGATTCTTTATACCAGTCGTGGTATGTCCCGATGAGACCGCGATCAAAGACAACAGGAAGTGAATTTGCGCTGTACGACGAGACAACGTTCATGACCCAAACAGGATCCTTGACGAGAGCAGCAGCGAAACCTCCATAAACAGTGTTCATATCCATAACGTTCCTTATCTTATCTGTCCCAAGAGCTGGCAACACTTTCTTGTAATGCTTAACTCTGTTCTTCCATTTACCGTCGTCGTGTTTCAAACCGCTCGCGCTCCCTCCGTGAACATCCGAGATTCTCTCCGGCGCGACGTTTAACCTCTCGGGCCATTTCGGTATCGACCCAAGACCGGACTTCTGGACTTTAGGTGTCGGTGCAACCACGCAGGGACGGAGCGGTGTGTACCAAGCGGAGTCGGGTTCTATGCTGTCGTCACATTTCGGAGGGTAAGCTTCCATGTTCTTTGCGATTTTGTCGTAGCAAGATTTGTCTGAGAGTTTCTGCCACACGGCTATGTCCTCTTTTTGTGCGTATTTTCTGAAACACATTGAGGTTAGAAGTGACTGAAGCTTGTCGTAGTCGGATTTCTGATCTTCCATGGTTGTGTTCCATCCGCGCCACCGTCTGTTATAGTTCACCGGTGGACCGGAGAGAACCCAGAAACCTCCAGGTCGGACTATACGGTGAATCTCAAGCAAATAGATTCCACCTGCAAGATCATACAAACACATTTTATCATTCTTCTTAGTGCCAAAAATGTTTCATACGGTTTAAGACTCCGATTATAACAACACAATGTAATCTAAACCATTGGTCAAGCAGATGGTTACCAAATTCTGTCCAGGGAATGAGACATCTTGAGCAATGAGCCATATCAAATGAATTTGAAGGGAAAGGGAGACGTTGGGTAGATATAATCCCGAGAATAGCAGGGATGCCACGTTCAAGAGCAAACTGAACCTGAGCTTCATGGTTATCTCTAGGAGCAAGAGAGATTGTTAGAATCCCACGGTCCAAAAGATCGCCTCCCCAGCTCGCAACCTACAAAAAGAAACCACAGAAAAAATGTTAAAACCGGAACCGGTTAAGAGGATTTTGAGTAGTTGAAAAGAGAGTGTGAGAGACTAACCCCACAGCCCGTATCAATGGCAGTCCTGACTGTTCCGTCTTTCATTTCGGGAATCAGATCTTGCATCTGATCAACATAATGACTAACTCCACGAGGAAACATGGTACCACCACCAGGGAAATGGAACTTGTCACCTTCTTTCTTAAGCCAATGCTGGTTTGATTTTTGCTTGTTGATCCAATCATATGGCACGTTCTTGTACCAACACTGGTCTCTACTCCTGGGCCATCTTATAGGCGGTTTATAACCATCTGGTGGTGGAATCAAACACTCGTTCTTTTCATAAACTGGAGGACAGTGACGCTCCAAGAAACTTAGGCGATGGACACCGTACTTCTTCCATCTCTGAGAACAAGAAACACATACAACAATAGTTCAGTTTTATGCAACTAGAAGCCAAAAAATACAAAGTGAGAGTGGGATTTTTTAAAACCTTTGGATCGGTGCAGGGGGTGTAATCTTGGAACTCTGACCCACACTCCGGGAAAGAAACGGATTTGATTTGAAGAGGTGAAACCGTAGGTTCTTTAGGGGAAGCTACAGCTTTTGTAGTGGTACTTGTGACATCCTTGGCTTCGATCTTGTCTCTCTCAGAGCAAAATATCCCACCGAGATAGAAGGAGAAACCGCACAAAGCGATGAACAGAACTGTTAGTGACAAGATCCTAGAAGAACCCTTTTCGGGTTGCGAAGATTGCTTCCCGTTCTTCATAATTCTATTACACCAATAGATGTAACCAAACCTCGCCTGTAGATTCAGTGAAACCAAAGTAGAGAAGAATTAGGTCAAACAAAGTTGCAAAACATTCAAGAAAATCAACTAAACAAAACGTTGTTATTGTCGTCAAAATTTAACAACGTTGATATGGATATGGAAGATACAAACACCACTTTGATATGGAATCGAAGCCTTAAATGATGAACTAAACGGCTTAATTAGCAATAAATATGAATCTTTAATCCGAGACATATACTAGATCAACTGGAACGAGTGAGATCTGAAATATACACTTTCCAAGACGTGATTTATGGTTATGGGTCCCCAAAACTAAAGGCAACCCCTAAAGCATCCCACTAGGTCAAAAAGTTGAAATTGAAGACATCAGACTCAACTACTCATTTGTTTTAATGCTAAAAATAACCCTTAAAACTTCAACAGTTGAGGGTTCTACAGCTCCTTATTCATCATTTATCTAAAGTTCGAAACTTTGCAGCAAAATATTTTTCTAATTTGAGAAAAAACTTTGGGGGAAAAGGGTTCTGAACAAAGTTCATCAAAAGATCAGATCTTTGAAAAGGGTTTATAGTGCCCATCAATGGAAACAAGTCTCACTTGAACAATGATTTACAGCCCACGAGAGTGGATCTGACGCACAAACAAAAGAAAAACAGAGGAATATGAACACAACTGTAAGAACGTAGTTGAATAAAGAAAGGACTACGAATTCGAATTCACTTACTTAAGAGTGATTTTGGTTATGAGAGTAAGAGTTGAAACTTCTGGAGATAGACGATGTCAAGTAGAGATTGGGATAAGAAGAAGAGAGGAGTCCAGAATTGATCCGCAGATCTCTCTGAATCACTCTCAAGTCTGTATTTTTCAGACAAGAAGTGAAGCTAACAGATTGATGGAGAACGCTTTTTATAAAAATATTTTCTTTATTATTTTTTCCTTCTTCCTCGTTGGTTCATTCGCATTCCTTCGTCCCCATCTCCTCTCTCCTTTCTCACTAGATTTTTCGGTCTCTTTCTTTAGTAATTTTTTTTTTTTGCGGCAGAGGTAAAAGACTTTCCCTTTTTTATAATTTAGACAAATTTTAAAAATCTGTTTCACTTCTGATTTTTCACTTCTACATTCGGCTTTTTTAATGCCTAAGAATAGGCTTTAGAAAAAGAAGCAAAAACGCTTAGAATACTCGGAATGTATATTGATATATTTAGAATTTTCAAAAGTGCCTGCGAATAATAAAATATATTTAATTACTGGCAATGGATCGTAAGTGGTGCGGAGTGTGGATTAGTGAATTTAAAGGTCATGTTATGTTAAAATCATAACAATATCAATACCTTTACTAAAAGGTTCATAATTAGCATTTTTGTTTAGTCAACATGAAAATATAGATATACATCATATGGAAAGTCTAAATACACAAAGATTTATACTCAGTACCAACTTTTTGTGTGTAATGTGTATATTTAGACTTCCCATAAATTGTATATTTATAAAATCCTTGTATCAAACACATCTAGTTTTGGCCATAGAATAAAGTAGTTTTTAAAAGCTAAATCTGGTATCAGAACGTTAGTAAGTTCAGAAAATGGTGATAAACGAGCAAGTTGTACATATAATACGGCGTTTATTCTTCTCTTCTTTTTTTTTTGTCAACTACGGCGTTAAATCTCTTTAGGAAAATATCTGTAGAATTGTGAAAGATTTTTGGGTCATAAATGAATCATGTATGATGTGTATCTATGAACTTGACGCTCATAAAGCTGCGTGCAACCGAAACATTTTTCAATTCAAGAAAATTAAATTGACGTGGGACAATACTGATAAACAAATCTCTCTGTGGATCTTGTTGCAGTGGGCACTTTAATGGTTAAAGATTTGAAACCTGAGTGGAAAAGAAAGCAAAATTATATATAAAAAACTATAATGGGGTTAAATAGCAAGTTAGCAAGGACGAGATCAAATTTATGTGTATGTACTAGTTTTGATAAATTTGTAACAAAATGTCAAAGATGATTACTTTCCCTACCCCGCGTCTAGTATTACTTGAGATTGCTAATTAATGTAGCAATAACAACAATAATTAAGGATTAGAGCACTTAAGTGAGACTTCTCTCAAGTAACCCAATTCTTCATCATTGATAATTGGAGCCTCCACAAGTTGAAGTGTGGGACCAAGTAAATATTGTTTTTTGTTTTTACTTTTTTTTTTCTAGTCCATCTATATATATATTTTTTTTTTACTTTTTCTAGAAACTATAAATCACTGAATTACATTGACTAAAAGACAAGTGATGTTGAGAGGGGTTGCAGTCTAAATCAGATAAAATTATAGAAGAGATCAAGTAAAGTAATTATCTGGAAAATAATGACCAAATACTATTATATGGGTTCCCATTGATGGCACAAAGTATAATAATATAGAAAAGAGGTATGAGAAAGTACAACTTAAGAGATAAGTCAAGAAAATGTTAAACATTGCATCCTAATTGAATTAAAGCAAAACATTACCATATGGTATTACGTTGTATCATGCATCTATCTAAAAGATACCAACCACAACCACATTATTCAAAACTTTAATTTGTTGGGGTCTTTTGCACGTATATGATCTCGATTAATTGAAGACACGGTTATGATATTTATTTAAAAACATGATGGTATTATTATAATCAAACTAGTTTCAGTGATTTTTCCCTTTTACTACCCCGATGCCAGTTTTTAAATTCAATATGATTATGAAACAAATTGTGTTATATTTTTAATACTGGGAAAAGGTTGCTATCTAGCTCTTAAAAGTAGCAAAAAAAAAAAGAGGACGTGCATGGGATGTGTATGATAATTCAAGCAACCAAATATTAATACTAACACGTACCCCAACCTAAAAGTATGTTACTCTTTAGCGACATCGATACGCATTTTCATGAACGATGCAATTTGTAGTCTTCAATTAGTGCTCTGATTTTTTTTATTTTTCGAGGCTTGGAGAAAGAATTGAAGAAAATGACTTGTCCTAAATCAATCTATAAAATACAAAATATAATTAAATGTTTAATAATTTCAGATAAGGAATACAAAGCTCACCGACAGCCTTTATTCTTCGCTTTGGAATTAAAAATTCTCTCTCTCTCTCTCTCTTCAAGAACCTCAGATATCAATTTATTGCTTGGATGCGGACATATATACGAAACATATGCCACAAAGTTTTGATGCAGACATATATACACTAAATGTCGTTTGTTTATGGATGAATATTTATGGTGATTGTTTATTATAACTAAATAGTTGTGTTTTAGATAATGTGTATTTATAATTTTAATTAAATAGATCCTGATTAAATCTTAAATATAAACATTGAAATCAAATGTTTTTTTCTTTATTTAAGCTAATAATTTTAAACATTATGGGATAATTAAAGATGATATTTATTTATATAAATATATATATTTCTTTGAATACAATAAATGTATATACTTTAATAAATACAAATAGAGCTAACTAATACACATAAAATTATTCTATCCTCCAATAGCAAAATACAAAACAACATAACTATTTTTGTCATTTGCAAATAATTTTGGTAGATACGAAAATTATGTTTTTTTTTCTGAGCATGTCATATTTAGCTAACAAATGCAAACACTGTAAATTATTAAATATGGTCCCAAACCGACACGAAGTAATTTCGGTCCGGGTAAACCCGTAACAAGATTTCCGATGACAATAATTAAATAAATTCCATCAATATAGGAGAGGAGTAATTAAATAATTCTTAATCGGTTTGAGTAAAACCTGTCCATCAAATGTTTTACACGTGAGTGTGTTAAGGATTTTCAGTATTTCACCATTTTGACCTTTGTACATAGATTAGTAGTTACTGACCAAACTCTTTTATGTTTGACTAAAAGCGAATCTATAAATTTATCTTTTCTTCTCCTTCGACTTCACATGGACACCATTTGATTCCTCTGCAAACAACCAGATGTGTATTCCAAAGAGCTTACCGGTGACTCACTGATGCATCCCGACAAGCCCATTTCGTGAGGGGGCAATGAACCTTAATGATTGATGGTAAGAAACTGCTGAGAAAACGCAATACAAATGATGTTTAAGACAAGTGATGATATTTCTGAAAAGAGTTTTATGAACCCTTGAATAATGGAACAAGAATCCATATCTTAACAAAACGATGATTTTCGTAACTAGTTCACTTATAGAGTATAGACTGTAACACTGGAATCCGTTTTTAAGTTTTGAAAAGCGAAAAAAATTTTGAAGGGTGAAGAAACAAATCACATTTCAATTGCTATACGGTACCTAATCCTTTCAATTGCTGAAGCTATTGTTCGCTTGAGTTTTTAAAATTCTCGCACAGGTAAACACTTTTAGTTCTCATCTGATTGTGATGACCGACGAAATTCACTCGCTCGGATGATATTTGCTGCAGGTTCTCGAACAGGAATATGGTTGTAAGCTATGCATTGGATCCTGCAACACTAGAGAGGTGGTGAGCAGCAATTGTTTGTGTTTGTTCTGTTGTCGCAGGGTTTTTCACTACGATGCATTCTATGGCGACCTGGGCTTAAACGAACAACACTTTACCAACATTGAAACAGGGGCTGCTCGAGTATTGCTTCTTATTCAGTCTTGTGATATTTTATTTGATAATTCGGAGCCTCCTTACAGTACATGTTATAATAGTCTCGTCGTCTCCATCCCCCACAGAGACAAAAGATCTGAAAATGAGCTCACTTCTACTTATTGGGCTTTTCATTTAAAATGGGCCTATCTAACCCATTGGCCCATTTGTTTAAACGTCTCTTTTACATATGGACTCGCGGGTTAGCGGTATAGCCCCGGTTCCTGACAGAGGAGGAAGTTGGAAAGAGTGAAAAAAGATCAAACTGTAATACAAAGCCTTAGGAAGTGTTCGCTTCGGGTTTGCAATTTCACTGGCTAGTGTGCTAACCGAGTTCTTGTAGTTTAAGTTCTAGAAAAGAATGTTTAGATATAAGTTCACAGTTTGCTTGAGAATGATGAATTTTGCACTCTGTATCGAAGGCAGTGTCAAGTCCAGTGACATGGTCTTTGAGCAACAAGTGCATAAAGGAATAGCTGTTGAATCAGCAAGCGGCCTGACAACCGTTGAGATAGATTCACAGGTGACGCAGAGTTTATCTGCTTTCAGCTACTAAATCTATCCTAACTAATTCGAGCAAAACTTGATTCTGTTTGTAAATTGTGTTCAGTGATCCCTATGATCATGTAACTGTACTGTCCTACATATTCTCAGAGATAACTAAGCATAATTTAAAGGGAAATTCATAAATTTACAAAGGATTGTTATACATTTATAGCTTTAAATGGTAACTTGGTAAGAACTAAGAAGCAAAGAAAATTAATTAAAACATAAATGTTTATACTATGTCATTATTAAATGATGATAAAATTATTATAAATTAAAAGTTATTGTAACATTCCGATTTTTGGTATATGATGGTTGATGTGGAGAAATTTTTTTAAAAAAACTGATATGATTATTTATGTCATTAAAGCTTACAATCATTTCAATTACTTATCCAAAAGTTAAATATGTTTGAGTTAGAGCAATTTAAAAATGTTTGGTTTATTCCAAAATGATTTTTGATATTTTATAAATAAGAACAAAAGAAAAATAATATGTAGTGATTGCATAGGCAATAAACAAGTATTTTGAGACTTTGGATTAATGCACAGACTATTGGAAAAGAGTGGACTTATGGACCTAAGAGTAAATATAGAAATCCAATGATAGAGACCGGTAGGGCATTACAATTATCTTATCCATTTGATAATGATCCAAAATTCTGTTTAGTGTTTACAAACAAGCGTAATTGAGTGCAGTTGTTTAATTGCGGCTATAAACACAAAACCAAAAGAAAAGATTTGAAGTTTTTTCAATTGTTGTGGATAAGAAATTGTCAAGACCATATTACATTGACAAGTTGACATACTACATTTACTGCACATGCATCGTTCAAACTTGGTAGGTACTATCACATTACATTAGTGGGTATTCAAACTTCAAATCAACCAACTAAGAGTGAAATTTAATTGAGTCTCATAATTAAAAAAATGAAAAAAAAGAAAGAAAAATAATAAAATGTGGGATGATACGTTTTAAAAGTTTATAATGCAGATTCTCACCCCTAAATTTCACGAATTACATTATGGTTTGAAGCTGAATTTTACGTCTTTAACTTGATTGTTTTAGTTGTTGACCATAAAGAAACCATATATGTTTCGTTACATTAAAATCTAATGGAAGTTAAAATTAGAAAAACAAAGTAACCAAGAACAAAAAAAAGATTAGTGAAGAGCTCAGTCCCATCAAGTTTGTAGGAATTGAAGAGCTCTCAAGTAACTAATTGCAACTATTAGTTCTTTCACCAATTAAACAGCACATGCGCAAATTTGAGATCCAGATCCACATTTGGTCTTCTCCAATGAAAAACATCTCTTCTTCCACAGAGCATCCACATCTTTAAAACTCTAATGAATCTCATAAGAATAAATTAATATTAAATTTAATAATAATTTATTGTTTGATACTCAATTAGAAACTCTACAAAATTGTCTATGCAATGGTGAAACTCAAGCAGTTTCTAAAAATTAAAAAATAATTTAATTTGGAGGGAAATAACTTGCATAGAGCTAAGGCTTCCTCAGCTTTCAGAAGCTGTTAATTGCACAATCTGAGACGACAATAATTTTCTCATAAAAATTTAAAAGCATCTCCTACGAGTTAAAAGCAGTGTCATTCTACATTGCCATATTAAGGATATATGCCAAGTGAAAAAGAGCAACTTCAAATAGTATCATATTCAACGGATAAATGAGGTAAAAGGTAATGCATTATCAGTTTATCATATTCATATTCATCCATGAGAAACGAGCAGTAACAAGAAACACCAAATATTCTCATAGCTAGAGTGAATACCTGAACACCGATAGAAACAGGGAAGAAAACATGAACAGAGTTATACAAACCAACAATCACAGCATTGTTGCTCTTGACAAGGTGACAAATATTTTGGAGAACAATTGTCTGTATCAAAGGATATGGTCTCCATAGCAAGCGAACCTATTAAAACAAAGTGAAAAAGGCATAAAGTCATAACATGTTTCTAGAAATGTAAAGAAAAGCAAACTGGTTTTTCCAATATGGAAAAATTTATATACCTCAACTCGTCGGGGCAACAAGGCTATTGCATACGGGTTTTGAATAACAATAGTTGTTTGGAGAATGTTGCAGGACTTTCGACAAAAAAATAACTTTATTTTGACTTTGAAATAGGGTTGTGAAAATAAATCTGAAAGGATATGGAACAATCAAGGAGTTGAAAAAGTGACAACAAATTTATATACCTCAACTCGTCGGGGCAACAAGGCTATTTCTCATTAGGGGTAACGTGCAGTTCCATGGGAATCACTGGTGGAAGTTCCAAGCCGGAGTTATCGCAAAGACCAATCATCAAGGGGATAACAAAACCGTCTTTCTGCATTCTCCAGAACATGAACACCTCGCGGTAGCTGCTCAAAGAAGCTTGTTTCTCAAACTTCAAAGTATCCATAACCAAATCAATCACGGGCATAAACATATTCTTATCAGGATTAATCATATGCACCACATACCCACTTAGAGATCTGTAGACTACAACCGTATCACTCAAGCTCTGAAACATCACAGTCGCAGACTCAATTGTCGTCTTGTTGTCTGTAATTAGCCCAGACAGTATACCTTAGGGATACCGTAAGCAACTCTTTTGAAAAGCTAAACTTATAAGAACCATGATTGCTCACAACACAAATCCAGATTCTAATATTATCACCAGATTTCTCAAGCAATATCTATTTTTTTTAAGAAGAATGGTTCGCTTAACCTTTTGCGTTCAGCAGCAACACTGACCTCCACATCAAGCTGCTCAACATCCATTGGCTTTAGGGTTTGATGTGCCTCTGCCGACGGCGACGCTAATCTGATATCTTCAACAGATGCAAGAAAAATCTTACTTGAAACCAGGGCTTATTGCAAGTTTGAATTCACCATCTTTCCCAAAAAAGAAATCTTACCCGAAACCATGGATTATTGCAAGCTTGAATTCACCATTTTTCTCCTAATTTAATCTACTCATAAATTAACACAGAGCAGCTTCAAAGAGAAAAATCCGGAGACATCAAAACTGCAAAAGAGAAATGAAAAGGAAAAGAGAATTTTAACAAACTTGCCGCGAAGGAAAAAGAGTGCAAACCTAGAGAAGAAAAAAAGTTGAGACAAGAGAAGAGACGTCTCTAAAGTCTCGACTGGTTGAGACGTATCGTCAAGTTTTTTATTTTTTAAATCAATTTAATAGTGATAATACGCAACCGATATCAGGGATGCACATGCTCTAAGACCATCCGCAACCGTAAAACTTGAAGCGTTTCATCTCATTAAAATGATTATAAAAAATAGAAAAAATAAAAAGAAATTAGGAAAAGGTTTGAGACGTCTCAATGGGGAGAGATCCATGAGACGTCTCAGAGACAGTCTCCTCTCTTCTCCTCTCCTCTCTTCTTCTTCCTCTCCGTCGAAGTCCTCTTTGTAACTTTGTGTTCCCCAAGCTTTTTAATGGCGGTGTACATCTTCTGCCGCCACCACCATCACCACCTCTTCCACCTCTTCCACTGTTTCTGCGCCTCCGCTTCTGGATTCTCTGCGCCTTCGCTTCGGTGGATTCCTAAGATTTTCCGCTGCTGATGGTGTTTTTTCTAGCTGGATTCTCTGCTCTTGTGCCGCTGGTGCAGGGTCTTTGTTGATTTATCTTGCTTCCTCCTTGCCCGCTTCTAATTTATTTCTGATTATCGAAAACCTGTGGATTTGGCATCAACATTTTAGGGCCGGGTTAGCTTTGTGTAGTTGTGGGCATGGTCTTCTCTAAAAATTATAGTTTTTGATGGATTGCTTGACGATTTATCTCTGGTGCACTCTGTTTATTAGATCATGTATATTGTTCAGCTCATGGAAACCTCATACATTGTCATTATTTGATGGGTTTTGAAGTTTTATAATTTTTCGCTCATTTGTCACTGACTGTAGAGTTGTTTTGCTGGTTTGTGACCACTGTGAGGTACGTTTTAGTGTAGATTTTAGTTCTCAGTGCTATTATCATGTGTCTTTGAAGAAGGTGAAAAATATTTGCCAAATTATCTTTCTTTTGCGGTTTGGGTTTGCTTTGAACAGCTGGAGAAGTATACCCATTCACTGAAGCTGATTGTTAACGCATCAACCACCGCTGGGGTAACTAGTGTTTCCTTTCATAGGTGAGTCTTTGTAGTCCAAACCTAGAGAAACATGATTCGGGTATTGTACAGAGAAATCGTTGATGTAAGAGTAACTGGCTCATCCGATGTCACTCTGCAATTGTCTATAGTAGAAGGTGAGGTTTTTGGTGTTTGATTTTACATTACACTATTCTTTACTTACTGTTCAACTTAATTTCTAAGTTTTACTAACTCATTTTCCATGTTTTGCAGAACCATTATGAATCGCATTGGATTCCTAATCCTTGGTACCTTTTTACTCACTTGGGCTTCTGTACTGAGTACATCATTTGCATTCTACTGCATTTGTTGTTGGTGTTGTCATTGCTTTCCTGCTTATTCTCTATCAGGTAAAATTAATTGTTCTTTTCTCTCTTTGTTTTAAGTGAGCAATCTAATTACATTGGTAATAATATGCTTTGATAATTGATGTGCGTACATAGGTGGTGAACCATTGACCAGATGAATGGAGACACATCACGTTTTGTGTCTTGGTCCATCTCGATTTTGGCTGCGGTTTTGATTCTTCTGGTTCTTTTTTTATTTTTGTGAATACTTGTTTTACTTTTTTATTAAATAATTAAAAAAATTTTAGAAACCCACTTTGAGTTTCATCATTGCACAAATAAAATCTATTAGTTTCTAAGCAAGTCTCAAATAATAAACTATTAATAAATTTAATATTAAAAAATACTTAAGAAACTCTTCAGAGTTTCATCGATGTGGATGCTCAGAATCTTTAATAATGCCAAACTCGATGACACGAGGAACCCATTATTATTTCCAATATATAAATTAATTTTTAATTTCATTCTTTTGAATCTGGGTTTATTCGAAAAAGGGTTTATTTTGTTTTCTTCTTGTTTCATCACATCGCTCCTGAATCGTTCCATTAGCTTCACTTACCTGAATAGACGACGGAGATCTCGAGACGACCGTCGATTCTCTCACGGTTTGTGCTTCTTCACCTCTGCTAAAGGTTTAAACTTTCGTAATCATTCATCGTCTCTGTTTTGAATGATCTTTTATTTCCCCGATTGTTTTAAGCTCCTTCTGGATTTGGTTAAATGCATATTGAAGATACCCATCTGAGAAAGTTTGTTCTTTCCCAAATTATCATGTTTCTCATAAGACGAACTCTAGATTTAATAATATGTAGCAATTTTTGAGTAATTCTATAAAGGGTTGTTGCAGATATCAAGTGTTTTTGCGATTGTGGGGAGTATCTCTAATCGTTTTAAAAAAAATCTGGATGACGTTATGCAGAAGCGGAGAATCATCACCGTGAATCCATCGGCGTCTATTGAGATGAGCCACTACAACAACAATAATGAGGTCCCTTATTCAAACGTTGGAGCTGATGATGAGGCTCCATCACCTAAAGCCACCGACAAGGTGCGGAAAGTCTCCATGTTGCCACTCGTTTTCCTCATTTTCTACGAAGTCTCAGGTGGTCCTTTTGGTGTGGAGGACAGTGTGAGTGCAGCTGGACCATTGTTAGCACTTCTAGGCTTTGTGATCTTCCCTTTCATTTGGAGTATCCCCGAGGCGCTGATCACTGCAGAGATGGGGACAATGTTCCCAGAGAATGGTGGTTACGTCGTGTGGGTCTCCTCTGCGTTGGGACCGTTCTGGGGGTTTCAGCAAGGTTGGATGAAATGGCTGAGTGGTGTTATCGACAACGCGTTGTATCCTGTCCTGTTTCTTGATTATTTGAAATCAGGAATCCCGGCTTTAGGTGAAGGTTTGCCGAGAGTTGCAGCCATTTTGGTGTTGACTCTTATGCTGACGTATCTGAACTACAGGGGACTAACTATAGTTGGTTGGGCTGCTGTGCTTATGGGTGTTTTCTCGATCCTTCCTTTCGCTGTCATGGGTTTGATTTCGCTTCCGCAGCTTGAGCCTTCGAGATGGCTTGTGATGGACTTAGGGAATGTGAACTGGAACTTGTATCTAAACACGCTTTTCTGGAACCTAAACTATTGGGATTCCATCAGTACACTAACTGGTGAAGTGGAAAACCCGAACAAGACGCTTCCAAAGGCTTTGTACTACGGTGTGATCTTAGTCGCACTTTCTTACATCTTCCCTCTTTTGACTGGAACCGGGGCGATTCCGTTAGAGCGTGAGTTATGGACAGATGGGTATTTTTCTGATGTGGCTAAAGCTCTAGGTGGAGCGTGGTTAAGATGGTGGGTTCAAGCTGCTGCAGCCACGTCAAACATGGGAATGTTTTTAGCCGAGATGAGTAGTGACTCTTTCCAGCTTCTAGGAATGGCTGAGCGTGGGATGCTTCCTGAGTTCTTTGCCAAAAGGTCACGTTATGGGACACCTTTGGTGGGGATTCTGTTTTCAGCTTCAGGTGTGGTGCTTTTATCTTGGCTAAGCTTTCAAGAGATTGTAGCTGCAGAGAACTTGCTCTACTGTGTTGGAATGATCTTGGAGTTTATAGCTTTTGTTAGAATGAGGATGAAGTATCCGGCTGCATCGAGACCATACAAGATACCTATCGGAACCGTAGGTTCGATCCTT
Source organism: Streptanthus diversifolius (assembly GCA_039880935.1). Lineage (NCBI taxonomy): Eukaryota > Viridiplantae > Streptophyta > Magnoliopsida > Brassicales > Brassicaceae > Streptanthus > Streptanthus diversifolius. The sequence goes on along the minus strand of JAXGFM010000003.1, from coordinate 6,357,526 downwards.
ATGTGTGTTCCTCCAACCATACTGATCTGTGCGGTCATAGCACTCTCGTCTCTTAAAGTAGCTGCAGTGAGCTTTGTGATGCTGATCATTGGTTTCGTGATGCATCCTTGTCTAAAGCATATGGATCGAAAGAGATGGCTCAAATTCTCCATCAGCTCTGACTTACCAGACCTTCAGCAAGAGACTCGGGAATGCCAAGAAACTCTGATACGTTAGGAGTGTGTTCTTAGTTCTTTCCCCCATCTTTATGTTTGAAGTACAGAGCTTGGAAAACCATAGCCACAAAAACTCCAGTTTCATGGTATGTTCTGTTTATTCACAGCTTGTTCTAGTTTTTCGTAAAGTTAGGTCATCATCATTAGCATGTTCTTTCGAACACGTTTTTAATAAGATGTGCAATGTTTGTATCTTTTTTTTTGTCGTTGCCTTTGTCGATGTTTTAGTAAGATTTTATTAATAGATTTTTTTTTATAAAAAAATTCCAAAGAGGAAAACAACAATCAAGTTTACATGGCTAGAGTTTGGAAAGAGACAAAAACCCAGAAGAAGCAAAAAGTAGAAGATTCAAAACCAGTATCAATGTTTGACCATTTCCTTGCCTGAAAGCAAAATTGGTCGTGTCTCAATCAATTCGGAGATTCTGTCACCACCGTCTCAGTCGCTTGTCTCCTCGTCCTTCTCTAGGATTCGTTCATTATAGGGATAGGATATGGACAATCTCAAAGTAGAGGCCACAATTATTTCAATCCTTTTTGTAAAAGATATGAGATTTACGGGGGTATGGTACTGCTTTGTTTTCTTCTTAAAACATGGCTCAGTCTTTGTAAATCTCGAGACGACAAACCATTGATTCTCTCACGGTTAGTGCTTCCTTCACAATGTTTAAACTTTGGTATCAAGGATTCAAGAGTTTTGTTTTAAGCTCTCTTGTATTTCTTTTGTTGATTCAGAAGGGACGATTTATCACCATGAGAGACTATAAAAGCAATGATCATCCTTATGATGATGTTCTGTCGCCAAAAGCAGCAACCAATTCGATTAAGAAAGTTTCGATGATACCACTCGTTTTTCTCATATTCTACGAAGTCTCAGGAGGTCCCTTTGGTGCTAAAGGCATTGTGAATGCGGCAGGACCATTGTTAGCTCTCTGGGGGTTTATCATCTTTCCATTCATTTGGTGTATTCCAGAGGCACTAATCACTGCAGAGATGAGCACAATGTAAACATTCCCAATGTAAACGACAGACGGTTATTTAGGTGAAGTTGCAAGAATCATCGGTGGAGGATGGTTGAGATTGTGGGTTCAAGTGGCTGCAGCTACGTCAAACATGGGAATGTTTTCAGCTGAAATGAGTAGTAACTCGTTTCAGCTTCTTGGATAGGCTGAGCTCGGTATGCTTCCCGAGGTTTTCGCTAAAAGGTCTCTTTACGGTACACTTTTGTAGGGACTGTGATATTAGTTTCAGGTGTTTTGCTCTTGTCTGGATAGAGTTTTCAAGAGATTGTAGCTGCAGAGAATTTGTTTTACTATGGTTGTATGGTTTTGGAGTTTATAGCATTTGTTAGGATGAGGATGAAGTATCCGGCTGCACCAAGACCGTATAAGATACTTGTTGGAACCGTTGGTTCGGTTTTGATCTGTGTTCCTTTCATTGTATTGATCTGTTTCGTTGTTGCTTTATCGACTATTATAGTGGCTATTGTGAGCTTTGTGATGGTAATGTTTGGTTTCTTGATGAAACCTTGTCTGAGTCATATGGATCGAAAGAGATGGGTTAAATTCTCAGTCAGTTCTGATTTGCCAGAGTTTCAGAGTTAGGCAGTAATTGCTATCCCCAGCAAAAAAAAAATGTTATCTTTCTGTTGAACAGCTTTAGTCTTTAGTGATTAAAAATGTTATATGTATTGAGTGATTGTTTTTTAATGAACATGTAGGAGATTCAGAGAGCAAGGGTTAGTTCCTGGAGACGCTGAGAAGAAGTCAGGCTTAGAGGATCCTTATGCTTCGCCCTCCAAAAGTTTCAGTGACATAAAAGCAGGCTTACTTAACTTGGGAGGAACCGGTTCCTCGACCTTCAATAGTTTCAGTTAAATGAGATCAGGCTTGTTAAACAAAGTAGGAGATGGTTACACGGCTCCCAATGCTCCTCTTACCTTCAAAAATTCGACGAGATCACACTTACCAAACAACTTACCTAATCAATTAGCAAACACGGGAGGAAGCGGATCCGCGGCTCCTAGCTACGAAAGCTTTGCTCAGTCTTCGGTTCTCAAAAATAACTTCCTCAGCGGAGGAATTTCGAAAGACCTGGACTTTGTTAGAGGGGTAATAGAGGAGGATGAAGAACGAAGAACCGCAGGTTTATTCTCTCATTTCCATCGACCAAACCTTGAAACTAACGCTGACATCATTCACATCAAGATGTTGCGGAACAACACTTTTGTCACGGTTAGTGATTCCAAAGGAAATGCCAAATGCAAGGCTACGTCGGGTAGTTTGCCTGATCTGAAAGGTGGACGGAAGATGACCAGTTACACGGCTGATGCAACCGCTGAGAACATTGGGAGGAGAGCTAAAGGCTACGGGTTTGGAATCTGTGGTGGTTAAGGTGAATGGATTTACACATTTTAAGAAAAAGAGAAACGCTATTGTAGCGTTTAGAAGCGGTTACTCCAATTCCAGGAATGATCTGAATCCTACAGTGTACATCGAGGACACGACTAGGAAAGCTTATAATGGTTGCAGACTGCCAAGGAAACGTCGGGTGTGAAAAAAAAAGAAAACGTGTTTGCAGATTTGTTTTGTTATTCTATGGTCACTACAGAACCTTTTGCATTTTGTTTATTTGTTTGGTTATGTTTTCTTACTTTGAATCCTAATGAAAATTATTGGACCAAAGGGATTGTTTAATAAACCGGAAATTTGCAAACAAATTTCGTCCGGTCTAAGTATTTTTGAGTGTGTGACTCCAGAAAATTCAAAAACATAACCGGATTAAACTAGGTTCTTCCATATTATCTAATATCATTGGACCAAAGGTTGGTTTTCAGGCACAGTGATGGGTTTATGAAAGCAAGGCATCGCTACATGAGTGTCTTGGAGTAATCATGTCTGGTTCCCTAAAGGAGTTGGAGAGTAATACAAGCTTTTCCTCTTTGTGGTGAACCCGATGAGGGAGCTTCACGGTATGGTTAGACATTGGCGACGAGTTCATATGAGTTCACGTAAATCCGTATTGGCAAGGCACAATTGCTTTCATCATCAAGAGAGGTCGTGAAAAGAAAATCAAAACATTCTTTTTTGTTGGCCTTTCAATCTACGATTTTATCACATCTTGAGGGAGTGACAAGAAGACTTGGCTGAAATTCTGACTACAACATTATACAACTATGGTTTGCAAGGGCGATCAAACACATAAAGAAGTCATGTTTTTCTACAAATTTGTGATCAACCAAATTGATGAGAAGAAGTAAAAGCTGAAGAAAGCCTTCGACGACCTTCAGGCTCACCGCTTTTTAGGCCGGAATTGAGAACGTTTTGTGAGAATATGGACGGAAAGGGTTTGGGAAAGTACATGGTTGATAAGTCGAAGAAGGGTTTGTCGAACAATCTTGAGCTACCCCAAGCGATTCGATGCTCATTGAATCCAGCAGCTTTGGTTCTAGACGCGATCGAAGGTTCTTACCACTGCTCCCTTTCGTCTTCCACCGGAGGGATCGATGGAAGAAGAGTTTTCGTTTTGTTGTTGGAAGCTTTGACTGAGATCAATCCTAAACTCACGAACGATTTGAGAGAAAGAGTGAGGACGCTTGCTTGTGATTGGAAATCGAATATAAGTAACAAACCATCAGAAGCTATAGGGTTTCTTCACTTGGTCGTAGTTTATGAATTAGGATCTGTGTTCAAGATCGAGGAGGTTCTTGATAACGTTTTCTTGATCTCTAAGCTAACAAACAAGCGACAACGATCTGTAAGAAGCTTGGTTTGGAGAAAAACAGAATCGCTGGTCTGATTCAGAAGTTCTTGCATACTGGAAGATTACGTGTTGTGATTAGTTTCATTTATGAGTTTGAGATGAATGATAGATTCCGACCAGTTACTGTTTTGAAAACTAGTTTGAAGAACTCCAGAGAATCTGCTAAGAGAGTTTGCGCCGAAGGGAATAACTCTCTCAAGGCACAGACCGAAGCTACTGACAAATAGCTGAGTGCGTTGCGAGCACTGATCAAAGTCGTCAAGGAGAAGAACCTCTAACCTGAGTTTTTCGAAGAGAAACTCGAAGAATGCGTTCAAGAGTTGGAGAATCAGAAAGCTCAGAGGAGACGTGCCACACAGCAGCAACAGGTTGATAGTAAACGACCTCGATTACAATTTGACAATCCCAACACATAGTCAACAACAGCCACTTTTGCCTGATCCTAGATACAGTTTTCAAATGAACCCATTTGGTCTGTTGAGCTCAGCAATGACTAGTGTTGCTGTCCCATATGGCAACCCATTGTCTCTGTATGGCTAGGTTCCAGCTTTACCATCTCCATTGGTTGAGATCTAGTATATGAATTTGTAGGAAATGCAAGCGATATCGAATCGATTGTTGATAAGAGGATTTTGGTCTAATGAGGTAGGCTTTATGTGTGTTTGATGTTCTTTTTTCGAACATCAAGTAAATTATCTCTAAGGTCCAAATAGAAAACACTTGATATATATAAAAGCAAATTGATCGTCTTTTGTTTTTCTGCTCTTGGTTAGAGTTTTTATTTTGTCTGGATTTTGTACATCTGTGTAGTCTACTAATTATCTCTTGTTTATTATTTTACTTGTGGAAGAAATAAATTTTTTCCTATGGATTGATCTTACATTTCTAATATTTGATTTGGTAGATAACCTGCCAAGATTTCCTTCCTTTTTTCTTATAGTTGACCAACTTACCAATATATCATTTCTTAATGTGTCTTGATTTATGATAATAAAAAAAAACTGATTTAAAATAAGTAGACAAAAAAATGCCCCAAAGAAACTTTTTTTAACAGACACAGAATCATAAACAGAATTTTTTTTTTTCTGGAGGACATAAGATACTAAAAATATATGCCTTTGGTATTTTCTTTCTAGAGATTTTTTTCAGTGGATTTCGTTTCAGTGGAGAGGAACATGTTCGTTAAGAAAAGAAACACAGAACATGTTCTTTCTTACGTGCCCATATCGATGGGGGATAAGCCAATCAGTGAGGTGTCTGTCTGACGTGTAGTGTAGAGTATCTCTAGATTTATTCTTTTTCTTTTCTAATAACAATATAATGAAAATAATGTGACACAAGATCCGAATGATAATGATAATAATGGCTATTTAGAAAATTTTATCATATATTTGGGTCCAATAATAAGATATTAAAATAAATTAAAAAGAATAATAATATATAATTGGTCTATCAGAAATTAAAAAAAAAAGCTTTGATCCCAGTATATAAACCCACGCGTCGTTCTCGTCTTCTCCGTCATACATTGATTTGTTTTCGCTGCTTATCTTTTAACTTCTAAACGTATCTAATCACCATGGGTTTGAAGGTACGATCATATCCGTAACTATCGATCTCGGTTTGCATTTTATGTTTGGATCTAGCGTTTGTTTAGTATATTAGATGTGATCAATACAAGTTTTGTAATCGATCTCACCGGTTTGAGTTTGTGTTCACGAATCCTTGATTCTTCGATTAAATTCTATATTTTTCTGTGTAGTTGGACGTGTTCGGTCGACTTTTTTGGGTTTTTCTATCGGAGAAATGTATTTTTTTTTTATTATATATACTTTTTGTTATGTGCTTCTGGATTCGTAATCGATATTCGGTTAAACTATAAGAAAGATATTCGGTTAAACTATAAGAAAGATTTAAGATTAAGTATCTCAGTTACGAAATTGAAGGTTGTATGGTCAAGAGTGATCACTTTATGGAATTGATAATCAATTATACTGATGAAGCTATTTCTCTGTGTGATCTTGTCCAAGTTCTATTCTCATTAGTGATCTGTCAAACATTGTTTTGTAAGATGGTAATAAGGATTAACAAATTTGTGTTTGAGTTTTATTTAAACAGTCTTTGCATTTTTATTGTATAATTTGAGTAGTAATGATATGTTTGATATCTTGATTTTATATATCTGCAGGAGGACTTTGAGGAGCACGCTGAGAAAGTTAAGAAGCTCACCGTGAGCCCATCGAACGAGGACTTGCTCATCCTCTACGGACTCTACAAGCAAGCCACCATCGGCCCAGTCACCACCAGTTAATATTTCCCTTCTTTCTTTCTTTCTTTTTTTTCTCTCTGCACACCGTAAGAAGTTTGCTTCTTTGTTCAACTTTGTTTTCTTTCTGCACACCCCTTGGTTTTGGACTTGATTAGGTTTGCTTCTTTGTTCAACTTTTACTGTTTTAATAAAGTTTTTTTTGTTTTTGTTTTTTCGATTGACTCGAAGGTCGTCCTGGAATGTTCAGCATGAAGGAAAGAGCCAAGTGGGATGCTTGGAAGGCCGTTGAAGGTAAATCATTTCATTTGGAGTTGCTGCTAGTGATTTGCTTGTGACCAAATGTAGCTTGTGATTCTTGTCTGAAGTTCCGACACTTTCCCATGATTCGGGATGGGTTTATTCAATCACTTTAACTAATCTAACCTGTTGTTTTTTCTTTGTTTTGTTTTGGATGCCAGCGAAATCGACGGACGAAGCCATGAGTGACTACATCACTAAGGTGAAGCAACTCCTGGAAGCAGAGGCTTCCGCGGCTTCAACTTGATGAATCATCAAATGCTCTTCTGAAGTAATTTAATCTAAGCTTCAAATAACTTCGCATAAGAATTGTTCTTGCTTCTTGTGTTTTCATTGTTATGAATCTATTTACTCTTGTTGTGACCTTCCTCTTGATTTAAAATCCTATGCTTTGGGCTCTCTCTTTTGATATTGGTCCAAACGAAGATTCTTGATGCATAATTTAAACCATTGTCTCATCTATTTGCGATATTATCGTGTTGAATTGAAGTTTGTCTACAGTATATACGTCCGTTACGATCCGTTTTTTTATTTATTATCATGGTCAATCGCATTCAATTGAAAAAATATTAAATTTATTTTCATTCTGAAGTACATAAGTGAAACGCTGGAAAATTAGTGATAATGACCATTTTCTGTCCCAAAATTATTCAACCTAATAAAATCGCAAGTAAAATATCCGATCTTTTTTGGGAAAGTGTCCGAATAAATAGAAATATTTACTGGTCTTGACATACAAAAAACTGAGCTGGCGTGTAATCTTCATCACGCACACCTCGAGAATTAGCTTATCTATCAGCTGACATAAAAACAACGAAAATAGATACAGTACATTTCATTTGTGTGACTATTTTTATTATCCAATATTTTTTATGATTACTTAAATATTTATTTATTAAATATTAAATAATATTAGGGGATGTTATTGTTGGACCAAAATGTTATTAAACATCTTGAAACATGTTGATAATGTTAATATGAAATGGGTTTATAAATTAGATCCATTAGGAAATAAGTGGAACTTAAAAAAGTCTCACATTGCTTAAGAGAAACTTTTTCCACTTGTATATATATATGAAACAAAGTCACTAAGCTACAAAGTGGTTTATGGGGAGAACCAAGGGATCCACACGCACGCACCACCACCACCGCCGCTCGCTCGTGCTTTGTGCTTTGGGAATGTCTCGTCGTCGAGGAGTCTTATTTTTGGCGACTGAAAATGAGATCGACTGATCCTTACTGGACCGATCGATCCATCCTCGCGAACATTTCCAGGATCGATCGGTCCTTTTTTGGATCAATCCATCGCGTGCTACGGACGGTTTCTTGCGTGAGTTTCTGGGATCGACCGATCTAAATCAGATCGATCGATCTAGTTCTACGTGAGATTCTGGGATCGACCGGTACATTCCGGATCGATCGATCCCCTACAGGATCGATCGATCTGGTTTTTGGATCGATCGATCCGGTTCAAAATCTCATTGTTATTCGCAAATATTCCAGTCAAAACGGTTATAACCGCTTGCGGAATTTTTGGGATTTCGCTGAAAGTCGAGGTTTTATCTCGAAAACTCCCTAATCACTTCTTCCCTATAAATAGAGAGATAAAGCAATCATTCTGGGTAATCTGAGCAATTCTATATTCTCGAAAACCCTAAAATTCTTTGCTTTCTCTAAATTCACAGAAAAAGTTCATCTCTCTCTCATATTCGTTTCTGTATTTCAGAAATGATTCTTGTTTTTGAGTATTTCGTAGATGATGTGTTCGCAGATTCCGAATTCGAGTGTTGCGAATCAGTCTATAAAATGTTGTATCCTAGGATTCAAAAGGTGTATTAAAATCGTCACACTACGAGCACTTTATTGAATTAAGGAAAGAGACATCTCGCCTTCTTTCTGGATTTCATAAAAATCGTCTTATAAATCGTGTTTTCTACAAATTGATTTCTCTTTTTATCACAAATATCAAATCGTATTTTCTTATCCGATTTTATAGCTTCTACAATTATTAGTTTATATATTTAAGAAGAATTATAAAAATTAGATTTTGTAAATATTTTAGTGTTATTTATTTTAATAATATTTTAAATTATAATGTTATTAATTTATGAATTTGTAACAAGTAATTTAAAATCTTTTAGAGTCTAGAGTTATTAGATTCATAATTTTTTAAAATCAGTAATAGTCTATTGTTATTCAAATTAAATGAAAATAAATAATTTTGTTATTGTTTTAAAATTTTGTGTAATTATTTTACTGATTTATACAATTTTTTTAACAAAATCTAGGTTTAATCAAATATTTAAAGTTTATTATCTATAATTTAAAAATTAAATTATATTATTCTTCTTTCTCTTTGTCCTATTTATCTATTTATTTTTCTCTTCCTCTTCTTCATTCTTGTCTTATATAGAAATTTTTTTGCCAAACTCTTTTTGGTGAATTAGTTTTTTGTGTTGAATTTACAAAAATGACATATATTCTTTTTTTCTTCTATAATTATGACGAAGGTATCCATTATAAAATTTGAATTATTTTTTTTAGATAAAAAATTATATATTGAATAGTAGAAATACCATAAAATAAACTATTAAAATAAAAGTTATAAATATTTCCAATTAAAAAATAATACTACTTAACAAAATTTAAACAAAAATCTGAACTGTAAATTTTTTAATTATTAAAATCATCAAAATCTTTATATATCACAAACCAATAATAGTCTTTTAATTTATTTTCTTAAACTTGTACTTTCTTTCCCATTTTATCATTCCACATATATAAACAAACTTAGGATACAAGTAGTTATTTACCGAGGTTTTAGTTAGTTAATAAGTACATAATACATATATTACGTAATAACAGTGAATAGTTTAATGTTCCTACTTACTACAAAAAAAAAGTTTTGTATGTTTCAAAAACTTATGATATAAAGAATAATAAAGATAAAATAATAAAAAATAGAATCAAAATTATATGTTATATTTCTGAAATGTATAATTCAACATTAGGCAAGATTAAATAAAAAAATGAGAAATGGAAAAATGCTAATTATTATTTTAAATAAATCCAAAAGGCGATTCATCTGTGTTTTTTCCCCTAAAGATTTTTCAAATTTTGAAAACCAAACGTTCCCGATTTTCATCATTTCTGTCCACCATCGCCGCAAAACGCCGCCTTCGCCGCTGCAGCTGCATCGGGGAATGTAAATAGCCGAGGTCTTACCCTTTCGATTTGTACCGTGTAAGTCATCAACCTCATCACATCCTTCTCCTTCGTCTCCTCATCCTCTTATAAACCCTAATTTCGGAGAGGTTTTATGCAGTCGCAGTGTTTACACATCCACATAATCATCTCTGTTCAATTCTCAGGTTTAGGTTATTTCAAATTCATCCCAATTTCAGGGATTTCCCCTCATTTAATTTGATTTGATTGGCTTTTGACTTTGATGACCACAAGAATCGACTAACGTATTTAAGATTCTTCGCTTTCTATTGTGATTTTGGATTCCTCGTAGCTACGACTTAAGCTGATTCTGATTATATCGGATTCGTTTCAGGTTTACATTTCATCTGCAGACTTTGCGAAAATGTCTCTCTTAAGTAGGTTTTTTTACAAGAGACCACCAGATGGATTGCTTGAATTTGCTGATAGAGTTTATGGTAATATTAATATAACATTTTCATTTCTTAATCATGAATACGCTATTAACGATTACTGTTTACTTTCTTTGTGTATTTCGTGTTCTAAATTGGCAATTTTTTGTTGTTGTAAATTGAACAGTTTTTGATTCATGTTTTTGCACGGAAGTGTTGGCGGATAGCTTATACCAAATCTTTCTTCACGAAGTCATCAATGATTTACATGAAGAGTTTCCCGAATCATCTTTTCTAGCATTCAATTTCCGAGAAGGAGAGAAAAGAAGCGTCTTTGCTGAGACTCTATGTGAATATGATGTCACTGTCCTTGAGTATCCAAGGCAGTATGAAGGGTGCCCAATGCTTCCTTTATCGTTGATCCAACATTTTCTCCGTGTGTGTGAGAGTTGGCTTGCTCGTGGGAACCGTCAGGATGTTATTCTTCTTCACTGCGAAAGAGGAGGCTGGCCACTTTTGGCTTTTATCTTAGCTAGCTTTTTGATTTTCAGGAAAGTTCACAGTGGCGAGCGCAGGACTCTTGAGATTGTGCATCGTGAGGCTCCCAAGGGTCTCTTGCAGCTTCTCTCGCCGTTAAATCCTTTCCCTTCCCAACTTCGTTATCTTCAGTATGTAGCGAGGAGGAATATAAATCCTGAGTGGCCACCTCCTGAAAGAGCACTTTCTTTGGATTGTGTGATTATTCGAACTATTCCAAACTTTGACTCCCAACATGGATGCAGACCAATTATACGTATCTTTGGAAGAAATTTTAGTAGCACATCTGGTTTTTCCACGGAGATGCTGTATTCTATGTCCAATAAGAAGAAACCCCTTCGACATTACCGACAGGTGGGTTTGTTATTCTTTTGATAATTTCTTCGCCATTTTCCATAAAACTGTCTCTCTTTCTGAGTAACGTAACACTGTATTATCTGGCTGCAGGCAGAATGTGACGTGATCAAAATTGACATCCAGTGCTGGGTCCAAGGAGATGTTGTACTGGAGTGTGTGCATATGGATTTAGAACCAGAACGAGAGGTTATGATGTTTCGTGTGATGTTTAATACTGCATTTATCAGGTCCAACATATTAATTTTGAACTCAGACAACTTGGATATTCTTTGGGAGGCCAAGGATCATTATCCAAAAGGATTTCGAGCAGAGGTATGGACCTTTTTTGTTCATGTCTTCAAAATTTTATATGAAGATGAGAAGATATGGGTGCCAGAGGAGAAACGAAGCAAAAAATGATTTAACTTAGATGGGTTGCTAAAGACAGTCGACACTCATGCTAAGCTATACGTGCGCTTTGTTTCTGACTCCTTTGTTTATGCGTTCAGGTTTTGTTTGGAGAAGTGCAGAATGTCTCGCCTCAGAAAGTTCCAACCCCAATAATAAATGGTGATGAGACTGGTGGCTTGCCCATTGAAGCCTTTTCCAAAGTTCAAGAACTTTTTAGTGGTGTAGATTTGGCTGAAAATGGAGATGATGCTGCTTTGTGGTTGCTGAAACAACTTGCTGCCATAAGTGATGCAAAAGAGTTTACAAGATTTCGGCACAAAGGGAGTTTTTATATGAATTCTTTCGACTCTGAAGAGGAGACCAACACATCTAGTGCCGCTGATAGTTCTGATGAAGGCTTTGATACCATTCATAGACCTCGCGTTCCTCTATCCCTTGATAATTATGAGACAGAAGACATTACTATATCTTTTGCCCCTGAATCTTCAGAGGACCCTCGTGAATTTTCTAGTTGTCAACAGCAAGAAGTTCCAGCGAAAGATAGTGTACACCCGTTGACTCTTCCATCAGATCCACCATCTTCCATCCCACTTCGGCCTCCACCACTACCACCTCCTCCCCCTCATTTTTTCGTCAACAAAGACACGAGCACAGCCTCGTTGTCATCCCAACTCCCACTCCCACCGCCACCGCCACCTCCTCCTAGCTTCAGCAATAGAGATCCTCTGACAACATCGCAACAGCCTATCAACAAAACCCCACCACCACCACCTCCTCCTCCACCTTTCTCTAGAAGCATTCCTCCACCTTCAGCCCCTCCTCCACCGCCACCTTCGTTTGGGAGCACAGAAAATAAACTTCAGGCGCAACCACCTCCACCTCCACCTCCACCCCCTCCTCCTCCTCCAATCAAAGCAGCTTCTGCTACTAAATGTGTACAACCACCACCACCCCCACCTCCTCCCACATCTCATTCTGGTCCGCTTCGTGTTGGCCCACCTTCCATCCCCCCATCACCTCCACCTCCGCCTCCTAAGGCTAATATTTCAAATGCCCCCATGCCGCCTCCTCCACTTCCACTTCCTCCTTCATCTGCAAAGTTGGGTGCTCCCCCTCCGCCTCCACCACCACCAGTTCCTCCTTCATCTGCAAAGTTGGGTGCTCCCCCTCCGCCTCCACCACCACCACTTCCTCCTTCATCTGCAAAGTTGGGTGCTCCCCCTCCGCCTCCACCACCACCACTTCCTCCTTCATCTACAAAGTTAGGTGCTCCCCCTCCGCCTCCACCACCACCACGTCCTCCTTCATCTGCAAAGCTGGATGCTCCCCCTCCCCCTCCACCACCACCGCTATCCAAAACCCCGCCTCCACCACCTCTATCCAAGACCCCTGCTGCTCCTCCTCCACCAGCGTTGGGTCGTGGTACAAGTAGTGGCCCACCACCACCAAGTAGTGGCCCGCCACCTCCTGCTGCAGGAAGGGGCAGAACTTCCTCGGCACTTGGAAGAGGCCGAGGTGTGAGTGTGCCTACTGCTGCACCTAAGAAAACCGTGCTAAAGCCTTTGCATTGGTCTAAAGTTACTCGGGCAGCACAAGGTAGTTTGTGGGATGATACTCAGAAACAGGAAAATCAACCGCGGTGGGTTCCTCTTGATTTTTCTTTCTTTTAGATAGTTTAGCTTGACATTTAGTCTCCGAATAATTCATTGATAATAGTAAAAAAAAGTGAGCGGTCATTCCGGTTCTGTCTTGCAATTTTGTTTATCTCCCATTAGCTGCTATTTTTGTTAAACTAATCAAATGAATTCTCTGAATCGTCATGACAGGGCCCCTGAAATAGATATATCAGAGCTCGAGAGTCTTTTTTCTGCAGTTTCAGATACTGCTGCTAAGAGAGGAACAGGTCGCCGGGGTTCGAGTATCAGCAAACCTGAGAAAGTTCAACTGGTGAGGCAGATTAGTTTCACCTCTGTATATATAGGTCTATAAAATCTCTAAATACTACCATGGGTAGGATTTATTAAGCAGGTATTGCCTACAGCTGTGGACTGTGCACTATGTAGATAATTATTTGATGATCCAAAGTTAACTCCATTCATTGGCTACTAAAAAATTTTGGCCCTTGATATACCAAATTCCATTTATTCCATGAAATGGGTAGTCTATAACTATTATTAACGATTATGATTCTTGCCTCTTAGTGTACTTATATTTGAGTGCTACCATTTTTTTTTGTATTTGTATCAGGTTGACCTGCGAAGAGCAAATAACTGTGAAATAATGCTTACGAAAGTAAAGATTCCTCTGCCAGATATGCTTGTAAGTTTTGATGTCAGTACTTTTTCTGCTCATATTTTAGCATTGAAACAATAATGTAAGGTGGATGTTCAGAGTTTACATATCTTTATGTAAACATTTTACCTAGTTGCATCTCTTTTACATCATGTTTACAAATATCTATGTCTACTAACTGATAATTTCATATCTTATTCGTATCTTAGAGCGCAGTTCTAGCCTTAGACTCGTCAGCTCTGGACATCGACCAGGTTGAAAATCTCATCAAATTTTGTCCGACGAAGGATGAAATGGAACTGTTGAGGGTAAGTTAAAGTTTATTGTCATACATCTCTAGTGTACCAGGTTCATGGGTTCTGTTTGGCTTCAAAACCCTAGTTTCTTTCATTCTGAAAGGTTAAGCTAATGTGATTTTCTTAAGCTCGACCAGAATTTTGGACCAAAGAAATATCCTGTTGTTCATATTCCTTCCAGCATTCCTTAATGCCAAGCTAAGTCATGCCTCTTTTGTCTTCAGAATTATACTGGTGACAATGAAATGCTTGGAAAGTGTGAACAGGTATGTTCCAGTTCTCAAAGCGTTGGATGATACTTGTTTATAATCTGTTTTCTGACTCTTAGCTTTGCAAACGTATCAGTTTTTCATGGAACTAATGAAGGTTCCACGTATAGAAGCAAAGTTACGAGTGTTTGGCTTTAAGATTACCTTTGCTTCTCAGGTATAATGTCAAAACTCTCTGCATTGGTCTCTCCTGTCTTACGACGTGTTGTATTGATGTTGTTTTTTGTTCTATTCAGGTGGAAGACCTAAAAGGCTGCCTTAACATAATAAGCGCTGCTACTAAAGAGGTATAGCGGAGGGTGAGATCCTCTAAGTCATGGAAACATATCTACATCTTGGTAATTAAGTATCATTATCATGTAACAGGTGAAGGAGTCTACAAAATTGCGTCAGATTATGCAAACAATTTTAACACTGGGAAATGCTCTAAATCAGGGAACTGCGAGAGGTACCATGTTGCTCTATTGATTTCTAATTTCATGATTTTTCCTTAGCATCTGTTGGTGATGTAGTGCCGTTGTGTTGCAGGGTCTGCTGTGGGTTTCAAACTGGACAGTCTTCTTAAGTTATCTGATACTCGTGCAAAAAATAACAAAATGACTTTGATGCATTACTTATGCAAGGTAGAAGCACATACTCGTGCTATAGGTGCATAATACTGTCTATGTTAGCTGCCTAAGGTGCTATTTTAAGATGAACTTAATACCTTATTTTTCTTTTTACTGTTTAGATTGTTGGTGAAAAAATGCCAGAGTTGCTGGATTTTGCTAATGACCTTGTTCACTTGGAAGCTGCCTCGAAGGTATGCTTTGTTATTAATGCTTTCGTTGCTTCTTTTTTTCTGCTAGTGCTTGCACTATGTTCGACTTCATATTGCAACTATGTTCGACTTCATATTGCATTTGCCGTAATTGTTTCTGAAATTGCAGATTGAATTAAAAACGCTGGCTGAAGAAATGCAAGCGGCGACTAGAGGCCTTGAAAAGGTTGAGCAAGAACTCATGGCTTCGGAAAATGATGGTGCAATTTCTTTGGGCTTCCGGAAGGTGAGCTACATGTGAAAATATGTTCTTACTTTGCTCATACATGTTGGTTAATTCATAGGCTGATGATAAGAATTTCAATATATTCGTAGCTGTTTCAAATGAGTTAACTTCATGTTTTCAGGTCTTGAAGGAGTTTCTTGATACCGCTGAAGCAGAAGTGAAGTCGCTTGCTAAATTATATTCAGAATCGGTGAGTTATATATAATTCATCAGTTACTTGTTACACACTTTGAGAGGACATGCAATTCGAAATTCATGATCCAGTGCTAATATTTAATTTGTTATTTACAGGGTTCAAATGCAGATTCCTTGTGTCAGTACTTTGGTGAGGATCCAGCTCGATGTCCTTTCGAGCAAGGTACATGCACAAAGTCTACTCTTCTAAATTGGTTAAATCCATTATGTGATAAATGCAACTACTCATTTCTATTCTGACCATTGTTCCGATCTGCAGTGACCAAGATTCTGACTCTTTTCATGAAAACGTTCATCAAATCTCGAGAGGAGAACGAAAAACAAGCAGAGGCTGACAAGAAGAAACTGGAGAAAGATGCAATGAAGGAGAAGACAGCAATAAAGAAAGACGGTGCTGAATGACAACGATGTTAACCTCCAGATCCATAGACATAGAACATGAACAAAGATCGGTCTTTAACCAAAGACTTGGAGGGTTTCAGATCGATGGAAGCTTTGTTTTATAGTACCCAATGTTGCACATACCATACAACAGCAGAGATCTTTCCTAGATCTTAGACAAATTAGACAACTTCTCTGATGTTTAGATGGAAGTGTAAAACTCTCTATGATCACTTCATTGATGTAAAATAAGAGGTTCGTGTTTTATGTTCTAGAAGATATTTAAACTTTTCTAGAACTCCAAGTTATATGTTCTTTTACTGTGCAGATAAAAAACAATTTCTTTTCAGAGAATAATAAATCTTTACATTCCAGAGAAATAATCAGAAGCATTGGTCTTGTTCCAACAAGTTCTACATCCGTTGTTCTAATTCTTCTTCTTTAAGCTTGCTTATCTCAATTTTGCAAAGATGAAAACTCAAGACAGAGCAGAGGAAACTTCATCTCGAGGAGCTTCTATTGAAAGAATTGGAACGGATGTTATGTCCAGAGGTTTTGTTCTCTTTGTTACAGTCAATTTCAGTCCTTCTGTAGTGTGTATTGTAGCTCCTGTAGTCATTTTCACCTGTCCATCCACAATGAATGTCGACAAAAGAACTAACCATCAACGATCTTTTAGTTTACATTTCAACTCTTAAACTAGTTCAGTTGAGTTATTTAGAGACTAAAAGAGGAAGAGTTTGCTGATGACTATACCGGAGGAGCTCCTGGTGCAATCTGAAAATTAAATCTTCGAATAAGCATTGCGATTGCTACCACATTCTACAAATAGAGATTTCTGTCACTATAAGATCATCTTACAGGCACTCATGCATAACAAGTATTGATGTCGACTGTTTCTGTACCTCAAACGAAGCAAACATGTCGCCTATGCATTTCCGCGGTCCTCCACCAAATGGTAAGTAACTAAAGAAGAAAAGTTTCCCAATCTAATAAAAATCTAATGAGATGAGAAGTGATAAGCAAAAGAGGGCTTTTATACCTGAAGTTTTGGTTTGTCTCATTTGGGTTTGGTCCATCTAGAGGCCATCTCTCGGGATTGAACTTGTCCGCATCATCCCAATGAAGAGGACTACGATGTAGATTCCAAACGGAGATGAAAATATCCTCTCCCCTGTTAGTTTTCCAAACACAATCTTTTGTCAGAACTCAGAAGTTTCATTCTTGTAACGCATGCTAATTGCCCAAACACAGAAAAATGAAAACCACAAAGTTGAAATTTCTTTGACCTTTTTATGGGATACTGTCCAAGGATATCGTTTTCTAGAGAACGACGGATCAGTACTGGTGGTTGTGGATATAATCTCAATGACTGCAAAACATCAAAGTAATAAGTGTATAATCCAAATAGCATTTTCACCAACAAGTAAATTCGATAGCTTTTTACCTCATTCATGACTCGGGTAGTGTATTTTAGCTTCTTCATATCTTCTATGGTTGGGAATCTATCTCCAATAACAGAATCAACCTACATAGAATCAAAATTTTCCTTTTAACTTGTGCATGTTCTTGTATGATCATATGCAAGAATGATGCATCCATCCATACCTCTTCTTGGAGTTTGGCAACTACGTTGGGATTCTGCAACACCAACCAAATAATTATAAATTTTCATTGCGAGCAAATTAACTGTTTGTTTGGGTTGACATGTCCACTCTTTACCGTTGTTAAAAGGTAAAAGGTCCATGTTAACACCGCAGCTGATGTTTCATGTCCAGCTATAAGCATTGTCATCAAGTCATCACGGAGCTGCTTGCTAGAGACCTGAAACAAATTCGGATCAATTAAGATCCTATGAAGCTGGAAACTATCAAACTATTGGATTAGACCAAAAGACAGATTATTACATCGTCTCCTGAAGCCAAAAGAAAGTGAAGGATGCTTGGATCCCTTTCGTTCATATATTCCTCGTGAAACTGCAGCTCCTCTTCTTCTACCATTCTCTGTAAAGAAAACGAGATGAGGATCCAATGAGCGTGAACAGATTTTGGACTTGAGTCCGAGTTATACCTTGCATGTTGCAATCAAATCATCAAGTGTGTCATTGATCAATTTGAGAGAAGTAGCAACTTTCCTTTGACGTGGGGAAATATCTTTCCAAATCGGTATATCCCAAACAGGAATAGGTGAAACACTTCTATCTTCAGCTTCTCTTAGAACAGTGTAAACTGCCTAACAAAGAGAACACCAAAAGCTTTCAATTTTTTTGCTGATCCAACATAGAAAAAGGCAATAAAACTGAAAGTAGAGAGGATAAATCATGAGAGAACCTCGATCACACCAGTATCATTTGTAAGGGAGTCAAAATCGTAATTAAAAACCGCCTTGCCAATAATATCAAGTGTTAAACGAGAGAAGAGTGATTCCATCTCTACATCTTCCCCTGTAGATGCAGCATTATCAAGTTTCTGGCAAAGCCTATCTGAAGCTTCTCCAAATAAGCTGATCATAGCTGCTACATACTAAAAAAAAAAAACAGAGAAAATGTAAACAAATGGCTACATTCGTCCAACTTATAAAAAGTCATGCTTTTAACTTTTTCATTTTCATAAATTGGTTTACCTTCTGATGCAATGCAGGGACAATCGCACGCCTTCTCCGACGCCATATCTCTCCATCAGCCGGTATGAGTCCTTTTCCCATCACAAAATCTAGAATTTCAGCTAAAATCCCCTAAGATTTACAAGTAGACGTATAAGGAAAAACACACGAAACGAGACCATTTGTAGCCAAATTGTTACTGTGTTTTTATACCTTGGAGTAAGCTTTTGCGTTGTCCTTCAATATATGCTTAGCAATAGAAGGATCCGACACGATCAAGAACGACTATACGATTCAAAAAGCCAAAACAAAAATGATTGGATTCATAACTGTTCTCAAACAATACTTTTCCCCTTAGTTAAAAAAAAAAAAGATAACACACCAAAACAAACCTTAGGCCCAAAGGTCAACCTGAAGATTCCACCATAAGTAAGGAAAAGCTCGTACAAAGGGATGAAGAAAGCTTCGTTGCGGACAGCCTGAATCGACCCTTTAGCCTCGGGAACCTTGGAATACTCTTCGTCAGAACCGGTCCAATCAAACATGAAATCCAGAACATTGCTGGGAACTCCAAGCTTAGATAAACCATTCTTGATTGTAGATGGGAAGCTTTTACAATGACCAAGAAAGACAAGAACCAAAAAGCATATTAGACAATGAAAAAACAAAATCATTACAGAACCAATGCTTATGCCTAAAACTATATGGTGTTTCATCAACGATTCCTGAGCTAAACTCAATATGCTAATCCATGCTTCTTGTTTTAATCTGAGACAGTTCTTGACTGAGATTAAACCCGAAAAAATAAATAATATTTTCTCAAGCACCCATTGAAATTAAAATAAAATACATATTTGAAAATCGAGGCAAAGAGTTGCTTAATTTGGTAAATCGAAAATTAACCTAGATTTTCGAACAGTGAACACTCCAGAAGCAATCCGAGCAGATAACTCAGCACGACGCTTCTCCTCTTGAAGGTTCTCAATGCTTTTTACTCCAATAGGCACTGACTTCTCCTCAAAGGGATCTCTTCCATTAGAAGTCGACGAGTAAACTACCAAGTTTTGTCTCCGTGAGTATGTTACTGGTTTAACAGATATGGGTGTATATGAAAGTGGAAACGCCATAGCCATACGCCGCCGGAGAAAAAAAATTAAATAAAACCGATTTGGCCGGAGAAAAACCTTAGTTATAGAGCTCACACCATTAAAAGAAATTTGAAATCAAAATTTAAATGATGGCGAGATTGAAATTTGGAAGAGATTCTGTTGTGTTTTAATTCTGACTGACAAATAGAGGGAAAATTTTGCAGAGGACAAGAGTGAAGTGGAGAGGAAGAAGAAGAAGAAGAAGAGAGGAGAAGTGACGTGTGCATATTACTAACGTATACGCATTATCTTCTTTTAGTGTCGCTGTTACATTAACTTTGTTAGTACAAACTATGAGGTTGATATTCTTTTTCTTAAACACATCTATTTAACACAAACCACAATTCGTGGCAGTGAATTTCACGCGTCAATGATGCGCGTAAGGTAGTTATACTTCACATCATTTTCGGCGTGAATCAATAGGGTCGTATTATTGGGCCTTAAATGTATTATATTATGGGCTTTTATTGAGCTATGAATGCGCTAATTCATATTGATATACCTCAATCGAGCCGGTTTTACGGTTAGCCACACCGAACCGAACCGACGTGGTTTTTGTAGCTTTGTTTCATCTTCTTCCTGTTGTGAAATTCCTAATTTCTCGTGCTGAATCTTCTTCTTCCATTTGAGAGCTCTGCAAAATGAGAACTTTGGAATTAGCTTTACCTCCATCTCCGGCATCTCTCGTTCCTTCTTTCAACTACTCCAACGCACCAAGTGTCGGAAATGACGTCAAGACCAACTTCGATACTCAACTTGTCCTAAGGAAACCCAAACACCAAAAATCAGAACCCCTCGTCGTTATTCAACCCCAGATTCAGAGAATCGGAGCTCTAAAATCAAGTCCTCGTTGCTCGACTTCTGATATTCTCCGACTAATGGATTCTCTCTCTCTGCCTGGAAACGAAGATCTATACTCTTGTCTTGCCAAAGAATCAACCAGCGAATGCGATCAAAGCGGTGCATACTACCTACAAGTGCATATCATGAACTCTACTGTAAGACCCAGGACGGCTTTTCTCAACCGTCTTCTCTTGATGCATGTGTCTTGCGGGCGTCTTGATATTACACGCCAGGTGTTCGACAGAATGCGTCACAGAGATTTTCATTCTTGGGCAATCGTTATACTCGGCTGTATTCAAATTTGTGATTATGAAGAAGCTGCTTTGCTCTTTGTTTCGATGTTGAAACATCAGAATGGTGCTTCCAAGATCCCGCCTTGGATCATAGGTTGCGTTCTAAAAGCGTCTGCTATGATCAGAGATTTGGGATTAGGGATGCAGGTTCATGGCTTGTGTCAGAAGCTAGGGTTTATAGAGGAAGAAGATTCATATCTCTCGGGTTCCTTGATACGTTTCTACGGAGAGTTCGGGTGTTTGGAAGACGCTAATCCAATGCTACACCAGCTCTCCAATGCTAACACCGTTGTTTAGGCAGCGAAGGTTACTAACGACTACAGAGAAGTGGACTTTCAAGAGGTGATCCGCGATTTCATCCAAATGGGGAAGCACGGGATCAAGAAGAACGTCTCGGTGTTCTCTAATGTTTTAAAAGCATGCACATGGGTCGATGACAACGGGAGAGGAGGGGAAGGAGTACATGCAAATGCCATAAAGCTCGGGTTTGAGTCAGATTGTTCGATCAGATGTGGGTTAATTGAGATGTATGGCAAGTATGGAAAGGTGAAAGATGCAGAGAAGGCGTTCAAGAGTAGAAAGGATGAGACAAGTGTTAGTTGCTGGAACGCTATGGTCGCGGGTTATATGCATAATGGGTTTTATTTTGAAGCCATCAAGCTTTTCTATCAAATGAAAGCAACTGGTATGAAAGGACAGGATATACACTCTTTGAGTGAAGTCAAGCTCAAGCCCGCTTTTAGATATAGATAAAGAAAATGATGAACCAGATACATGTATATATTTTATATATTAGAAAAGATAAATTTAAATGGAAAGTCAAATCGATTGTTTGGTTTACAAGTAACCAAAACAAAACATTGGGGTACAAGGAGAACTTGCATTCATATACCGAGAATGGTTCGGATCTGATCGGGTGGATGTCGAGCGAGGGATTTTGGATCTGGATATCCGTTTTGTTGATCCGTTACGGCTCGGTATATAACTTCGTAATCTTCAGCTAACGTTTTAGCAACCCTGACACAAGCTTCAGACCTGAGTTTAGGAACTTGTATCTGCTCGAACTCGGGAAGAGAGCCTTCGCTTCCCAAGACGAGGCCGAAGAAGGCCTTGAGGCACTCCGATAACATTGCGGGTGATGTTTCTAGTCGTTCAGACAAGGGAAGTTCAGTTGTGGAAGAACGGAAGATTTGCATTTTGTCTGAAAGACCACATTTTTGTAAGAGTGAGTCGACTTCTTTCTGGACGAGGAGGTTTATGTGGTTCTCAATCATTGATCCCATGTTGGTTACGTATTGTGACGTGACGTCGTGTCTTAGCAACGGTTGTTGGATGGCGCATAAACAGTTGATGAGGAATATTTTCGAGGGTGTTTCATTGTTCTGTAAAAAGAGATGAAATCTTAGGAAACTCTTTCCAAGTTAAAATCATCGATGTATAAAGCGTAACTGTTTATTACAGGCGAACGATACCTGTGGTGGGGACGGGCTGCTAGAGAGTAGAGCATCGACTGAGGTTAATTGGCTTGAGTTGGTACTTGTTCGGCTTCGTCTGGGTAATTGGCCGATCATCTTCGATTTGTGCGCCTCTGCTGCTTGCTCACACATCTGCGGAATTTGAGCAAGTTTCAGGAATTTTCTTCAATGCACAATCATGGCTTTTGATGGACAACGATACATCTTATGTTTGGTTCTACTTTCATGTACCTTAATGATTGGGTCGAGCAGTGCAGAGAGGACAGGATCAAAAGCCGGTTTCTCTCCTGAAGCAGAAACCATCATGCTGTTGTAATTCTCGATTATCTCAAGAGTTAGAGAAACTCCTTCTCGGACAGCTGGAGGCGGAGAAAGATCAACAGCTACAGGTGGAGGGTATCGGAGTAGTTTCTCCCCTCGGGTTTTAAGAATGTCGAAGAAGGTTTTCTGTGCAGCATCCTTTACCATCCCAATTGTATTACACAGAGCAGTGTCTCGCCCAAGTAAATCTGAAATCTGTAGGTAAGGAACAAAGCAATGATGAAATCACTAGAGCGATAAACGCTTATAGTAGAGTGAAAAGTCAGAGAAGAGGTTAAATAAAACTCACAGTGTAGCTGTAGAACTCCAATGTGTTGGTTAGTTTATAGGAAATAATAAGACTTGGTTGTGAATGCAAAACTTGTTCGACTCTCACTTTAAATGGCCGGCAAACTCCTTCAAAAATTCTATCTAGAACAAATGTAAAATCAGATTCTGCTGCCTTAAGGGAATCATTCTCAGAGGTATTCTTCGCAGTTGATTGATGATCTGCTGAGTCTATATCAATTAAAGCATGAACCAATTCTCTTTCTGATGCCAAAGCCTGCACCCAAAACAACTTTCACCTTAAGAAAAAGAAGAACAACAACATGATATTTGTTCTGAAGATCAGATCATCCAGTACTCAATTCACACACTTGATATGATAGAAGTTTTCATAGCCGAAATAAAGCCACCATTTTAACATCCGTCGCATGAGGATCAAAATGCAGGATTCTAAGAAGAAGAGAACGTGGTCACAAACCTGATGTAGCCACCCAAGCATGTCTCCCACATATCGTAAGGGGTCATGGGCATGAACTTCAATAGGTCTAGGCATTCCTCCAGGTCCTCCACGGGTAAGAGCGCTAATAAACCTTCTAAATAACGCATTGTGTCTCAGATTCCCTACCTGTATGATTCGACATGGTTCATAAGATAGCTCCGCAAACATGTCCCGTATCACAACAGTTTAACAAAGACTAGACTTAGGTGAAGTTGAAAGACTAACCTCCTCTGCACAATATTTGAAGAGCGCGGGTTTTTCTTTAAGACAGCGAACAGCGGTCCTTAAAAGGTCACTCACCTCTGGGTTATCTGTATCCCCCAGTTTCCTACACTCAGCCTGAACCCACCTAGAAGAATCAAGGTTTCTTTGATTATATTTGATACTTAAAACTTCAACGAAACTCTAGCAAACTAACAGGTGTGGTAAAAAAACATTGTTGATAAGCTCAGTAAACAAGACATTATATTCAGGTTCCAAATTAGCAATGACGAATTCATGCTAAAACAAAAAACACTAATTACGTTTCTACCAACAAGGTTGTCTTCAGAATATTTTGAAAAGAAGCAGATATGTTACCTGCAAAGACGCTCATAAGCTCCTTCTTGGTACATAGCCATCATACCCATCAATTCCAAGCCTGCGCGCTGCATACACAATCCGTACAATTAAATACTAAACACAATGGTCCATTCTGAACGCAAAACAAATAAAAATTTCCATAGAAAATGGAAAATCACCTGATGATGCGTCCGGAGAAGTAATTTGCAATTGGAATGAATTTCCTGAACGTGAGACAACGCTTGGAAGAAATTTTCATCCAATTCATCTTCCCTAAGCGCTTTAATCTGTAAAATATCATCAATCAAGAAAAATTCATCACAAACACTCATTTCAGATCCAATCACTATCAATCTATGACACAAGAGCTCACTCACCTCTTCATTAGACAACTGATAATCACGAAGAAAGCAATTAACAATCTCCTGCCTCTGAGTAGTAACCTCAAGCTCTTTCTTTAGCCTCTCAGTAGTACTGATTATATCGCTGGTTGTAGTCGCAGAGCTGCTTAACGCCGCCGCAATCTTATCGCAGCAATCAGCTAAAGCGTTCACTTCCTCCTCCACGCGATCCAACGCCATCTGCGTCGACTCTGCAGCGCTAAGGAACTCGCTGTTGATCTGAAGCGCGCGTTTCTCGATCGTCGATCGGAGATTCCGACGAGCGTGAGCACTGTTCTCGTCGTAGAAAGAGGACAAGGCGTTTAGCGACGCCACCAGATCCGGACTATCCGTACGACATTCCAATACCTTCTTCAGCTTCCGAGATAGTCCCGGTGCTAATCCCACCGTCGAAGCCATCGTTTGGATTCTCTTCTACAAACGACTTCCGAGCATTTGCCTTCTTCTTCTTCTTCTTCTTCGATCTCTGATGATTTTCTTCCTCTTGCCGGAACGCTCGGATCTGATTTGCGTCTATGATCGGCTGAAAATCTAGTGAGTTAGGCCCATATACTATCGACCGAAAACTCAGTAAGCCAGGCCCATTTAATATTATGATTTAAGAAATGAGGCCGATGGCGCTTATGGCAAAAAAAAAATCGTAATTTTTAATAATTTAATTCGTAGTAGTTTATTGTTTTAGCACCAAACCTTGTTTGAAAGACCGTTTATCAAACAAATTTTGCGGTCTGATCTAATCACAACAATATACACAAATAAGTACATAATTGTTCATTAATTATGTATATGAATTTGGATTGTTTTAATATTGTTAGGCCTAGATTATTCTGTTTACATCTTGACACTGAGCCTTGATGTTGTATTCAAATGCTATTATTTCTAGATTTAAGTTTTGCATGTCAATACTGAATTTGGGTATGCTTCTGTTTCTACGTCTAAGCTTTGTGCTCATTTTGACTAATTTTTTAAAAACGGCATCTGCATGTAGAACACCAAAGATTCTGCATCCATGTTCACACATGACGAATGAATATTCCTTGTACTTTCCCGACAAGTTTAAATCAAAACTTTGCTCGTTAACTATATATAATAAATCAATAAATAAAAAGTTATACATAATTAGGAGTGTTGTAGTAAAGTAAAAATTAGTTTACAGAAAATGGACTCGATTCAACTTTCTACAATTATGTCAGATTCAGATCTAGATATTTAAACCGGACAGCAGTGATTTTTCTACCCATCACACCAATCTTGATATATATAAACAAGATCTACATCGGTTAAAGCCATTACAAGCTACTTAATACCTATCAAGTTATGTATTAGTATTAACAAAATTGGGTCAAATCTAATTGGACCAAAAAGAAATCATGCATCCTGGCTGCTATAACTTGGTTGAACTCGATACGTCAAGATCTAATACGCAATATTAGTGGAGAAAAACCATTCTTACACTAAAAATGAACCTATTAACATTATTGCCTAAATACAATATAATATGGTTTGAGTTCTTAAAGATTAACCCTCTGTTACCTGCAAATAAACGTAACGTTTGATCAAATCATGTTTTTAATCACTTTTGTTAATAAAGGGCGGTGCAAAGTTAATTAAGGATAGTGTAAGAGGGCGACAAAACAATAATAAATCGAAAAAGGATAAAGGGGAAAAAAACAATGGTGGACGAGTTGTGCTAGCTACAACAACACAAGATAATGATTAAGACAAACAATGATTAGGTCTACAAATAGTCCGAGTGGGATTACGGGCCCGACCAGGCTGGTCTATATCCTCGAAAGAACACACGCCTATGTCTTAGTTATATGACTAATTAGGCATTTTAAGTATGAACAAGATTATGGTAATTAAACGACTAATAAAATGAGTTTAAAGGTATGAAATTATGATCTAAAGTTTTATTAGTATCGATAAAGTGTCGACATAATTTGAAGTGCGTATAAAGTTGCAAAGGACAAAATTTATTTCTTACAAATAATTTATCAGTGACATCATTGTCATGAATCAGAAACCCAAAAACTAAAATACACTAAGTGTTATATATAAATATATATATATATATATCAATTTTATTTTAAAGTTTGTATATCGTCAAAAAAAAAAAAGAGTTAACAGAATTTATTTTAAAGATCTTTTATGAGATAACCCAATATCTAGTTCGCTGGTGTAGATATCTACCGAGACAGTGAACGAGTGTCATCTCATGAGTGTTTTTCAACATCATTGAAGCACATTTTAAATTTATAAACATCACAAAAAATAAATAATAAGAGTAGTAGATAACCAATTTAGGTCGCATTCATGATCACGACGAGGATCGATCACTGTGCCTATTAACAACATTCTCTACAAATGGTTTGTTTCTATCCTAAATATGTTTATTGTGTACTTTCTTATAGACGATCTAAACTCTGAAGTTTAAAGTATATATTTTTTTTTTAAAAGTGACACTTCTCTAATGTGTTTTGACGTCAAACACACATCTCTGATAATAATCAAACATATTGGCCGCTTCAACAAAACTAACTAGTGGGGCACCCAAAAAAAGTTTCTCATTACGAGCTCCTCGACCAAAGAAAATTCGTTTTTTTCTATTTCTGTGAACCAACGCAAAATTTCGTTTAATCATTTAAACAATCCAAACAAAAATAAGCCACATATATTATACGGTATAGCATACCCTAACCTGATAATTATACATCCAATAGTTAATTATTTATATGCAAGGATATAAGAAATGTTTTTTAACTGGTAAATCTGTGTTGCCCTTTTCTATTCATCATTGACCAATATCAAGTGTATCACGTATCCCACAAGTATACGATCGTGTCTTGCAAGACTAGAGATCCTTAGTCTATCAATGTTCACATGGACTAACGTTTTGCAGCCTACTGAGTAGTGACTCGTCATTTATAAGGAATGTTTTTTTTTATATGAGTTTAACCTAGTTCCTCTAGAATTTATATAGTTCATTATTACCCGCGATAAAACAACATACATGTATATGCATACATCGAAGTGATAAAGTTTTTACTTATAAATCCTAGTTGAAAATCGAAAATGATATTTCATTTATGTTAAATATTATGTGTGTGTATCGCACTTCCACATTGATATGATATGCTAAGATGGTCAACTTCACAATCATATCGAAAATTATATCAAATATTTCCTCCACTCACAAAATAATAGTTTTGGTAACTAATTAGCTAGTAATCATTGAGCAAGTATGTTATAGTAATAGTTTTTACTATAATAGTAACCCGCCTTTTTCTTATTCGTGGTATTATATTCCAATTATTCAATTCTAATATGCACCATGAATATTGAATATTATGCGACCGAAGGTTGTTGTTGTTGTTGTTTTTTTTAATTAGCTTTGTCTGGAATCGAATTTATTAGTTAAATATACTACTATCTTCTTAAGTTTTAGTTACTTTAGTCAGGTGCTGCTTTTTACTCAGTCTGTCAATTTGGACCGCATCAGATTATTTATAACTTTGATCACTGCCCCTCTAATACCGCCTACTTCAAAGGTGGTACATATATATACGGGTTCAGGAGTGGTAGCCTCACCAATTCAACTACTCAATTGTCTGACCACTTGGTATTTAACCTATGTAAAACTTATTAAGTTATTTGGATCATTGTAGCACAAGCTGATATACACCTATGATTGGTCTATAGAACCATATTAAATAAATAACACTAAAAAATTCGTCTATCTAGTTACATGTGACACTTAAAGATTCACATAAACTAAAAGTCTTCAACAATTTGCTTCGACTACATGGGTCTTGGAAAATATCATTTTCAGAGACAGTTTTCCATCTCTACAAAGATAAAAGTTAATGGAGTTTAATCACTAACATTTTCTCATGCATGCATGTCTTGAGACATCAACCATACTTTAATTGAACCAAACACAAGTGCTTAGGACATAAATGTTAAAAAATACCAGAATATGGATATGTTGAACTTGGGCACAAATACCTGAGGGCGAGGACCATGAAAGGTGGAACTTAAGTATGTGAAATCTAAAACACGTACATCCAGGATGATAGAATCCATGAAGATTGGAACCTTAGTTCATGAGACCTGAAATAATGATGTCCGACGAAATGCAAAGACCTATGAGAATTAGAACCTAAGTTGGTGAAACCTATGACATGGATACTCATAATGCAAGGATCCATGAAAACCGGAGTTTAAGTCTATGAAATTTGGAACACGGTTGGAGAAAATGAATTTGACACATCTAGCCTTAACGGTATGTAATAATTCCTATATTGGTCGCATGTCTTCATTTATATTTAGACTCGAGAACCTAGTCAGTTTAAGACTTAATTATAGTTATATTTGTACTTATATTTTTTTTTCCTTCGCCTTCATTGTACTTTGGACCATCTATTTTGTGCTTTCAATAATAGATTGTATAATTTTTTTTCTTCTATGAATATAGTTAGCATAACATTAGTGAGCCACAGAAATGTGTGTACGTGTGTCATTTTGTTTTCTGTTGGTTTTCTCAAAATCTGTCGTAACAATATATATAACTTTATTTATACATAAATAAGAAATTAAAGTTTCTCAATTAATTTAAATTATTGGTTTAGGGCCTAAGGGGTGGAGGGCCATAAAATCAAATTAGAAGAGACAAACGTTACTTTGAAAGATCTTCTTTTGCATCACTTTCTTCCCATCTCGTCTTTCGTATACATACGTCAAACATCCTGTCCTGATTATAACATCTAATGTATGTAATTACCTATAATTATATCTTTTTCCTCAATCTTTTTTTTCTTCTTCTTTTCTCTTATAGTAAATTCCGAGAATATATCACAGATATTAAATTCATAGATTTTATTCTTGACTATCGTGAAACGATCTCTCGTGATACAATCATACAATTCAATAAATTGCTTAATACCACTACACTAGGAATGACTTATTAAATTTTTAAAAAGAATACCTAACCTTCATGTTTTTTTTTTTTGAAATCTCGTTCTAATTTGTTTTAGCTAATCAATATTTCATTTCCATTATAGTTTTTATATACAGAATTTTGCAGTCAAAGTCTCTCTTTAATTTTTTAACAATATAAAAAGACTGACATAGCGAAAAATAGTACGTTGATACATCATCATATACATTCTCTAATAGAAAAGAAACGTAAGAAAACATTGCCTTTTTTTCTATATAGCATGGTAAATTTGTTTATAGTCAGTAACTACTCTAATATTCATCATGATTCATTCAATTATTTACGGATGGGGGAAACCATTTAAAAGAAATATAAGATGATACGAAATTGAAGAAGATAATATAAATAAAGTGAGTTACAAAAAGAAAGAGGAGAAGATGATTGGTGAGAGTGTCATATAATTTCTGATCTCATTTTGAGTGCTTTCTTAGCAAACATAAAAGATTGCATCCCACCGTTACTCCCACTTTCCACGCGTGTGTTTTTTTTTGTGTGTTCTCTTTCCATCTCATTTCACATCGTATCTCTATGAATCAAGAAATTAATCACAATACTACGATTACAGTGAGTCAACTTGTATTTAGATATACTAAAATTACACTTTGCTAAATAGTATAATTTTAGTTAACGTCCCTTGAGGTCATCTCCTACCTTAGTGAAACTTATACCAAAAGTAGTAATAGTAATATTGATAATATATGAATTCAAAAAGATTTAGTAGATGAAGATGAAATATTGATTGAGTGGGCGAGATAATTTTACGGGTCCAATTGATAATATAAAATGGTAATAGTTTTTTCTTTATATCAAAAACAAAACATTATACGAGATAGTTAGAAGATAAAAATAACTATAAATTAAAAATGATGTTACTGTTTTTTATATTACTAATTTTTCAGTTTATATTATTGAAAACTAGTGAAGTGATATGTTTATTTTGATTTATCTAATTACTAGGTGATTTTTTGGATATGAATATTTATAAAATAAAAATTATGATATTAGTTAATATTTCGTTAATTGTTTTGATATATCATCTTAGATTTATAAATATATTTTGTGAAATTATATATAATTTGGTATATTTTGTTTAGGGAAAAAATAAGAAAAATTAAAATTGGTTCAGAATTGTATAAAAAACAGAACTGATAATATTATAATAGTTTGTCGATTGTTTAGGATTTCATAATGTAGATGTAATGATAATAAAAATATAGAGCAATTTGCTTCTTCCAATTTGATATTGTTTGGCTCCAATAAAGGGACAACTATAATTTCAAGTTATAATCCCATATCATTTGAATTTTGATATTAAGTTAATCGTAATATGAACTTTTTTTTAAAAAAAAATGATATCAAATGGTGGAACTATATTATTTTAAAAAAATATTTTCTTTCTTAATTTGATAAAAAATTAATTCACTTTTAGTATCTAATAAATTATTTTTGAAAATTAATAAATATAAAAATCCCAGTAATTCAAAAGAGATTAAGTACGTTAAAATAAATTTCATATATATATGCATGTATATAAATTTTAATACTAACTTAAACACAACATATAAATAATAGATTTTTCAAATAATATTACAAAAGATTTGAGGTGTTTTTTATTTTCTTATTTTTTTTAGAAAAAATCATTTAGACTAGAAGTTACTAACTGAGAAGACGGAAACTAAAAAGAATAGTCATAATAACAATTAAATATAAGAAGTTATTTCACTAAGGTTATCATTGTAACTGGCATTATGAGACTTAATGTAAGCGAAATACATTAATTAAAACTAAAAAATTCTTAAACAATTGTTAATTAACTAAAACGTAATCAGAACCTGACATGAGAACAAGCACCCACCACTAGCTTGTCAGAGTGCGCGACACGTGTCGACATCAGAACTAAAAATCAAAACTCACTAAATGACATTTTCTCCACTACTACGAACACAGATGAACTATCATTAGTTGAGTTAGTCTTCTTAAAACAATTTTTACTTATGCTTTTCGTTCGTTTTATATTTGATTCTGAAACTAAAATACGGCAAGACCAATGATAGTTGGTGAGCAACTATGCATACTTGTAAAAATACTCTATTTATACGTATAATTAAATCTTTATGCACAAAAGTAAATCAAAATAAATGATGTTAAAAACAGAAAAAGGTATATCAAAATAATCATATTAATATGATATAATTCTTTTATTTATTATTCATAAGCAAGTTGGGGGCAAAAAGAGGTGCTCTCGGAGAGGATGCGCAGCAACGATTTCTACCAAATAAATTATTAATTAGAACGAAAAAAAGGCAAAGACTGTGTGGCTCCATATACACTAAAAAGATTATTTTACATTTTATAATATGTTTTTTTTTATACAAGTATATATGTACTGCGTATTGAATATTATCTGACGATAATTAGATGCCCTTTTCTTAATATTATCTGCAACTTAAAATCAACGTATAAAGCGACCGAGGATTATGCGTTTAATATAAAACTCGAAACATCGTTTTGTACATGAATGAGTTAGGCCGTGTGTGACTGTGTGCGTATCAGTGACTATATAATATAATGAAACAAGGTGAATAATAAAGAAGGTGAATCGTCTGTAATAGAGAGTCTTCTACATATGAATACGAATATGCTACATGATAAGATAATGAATGATTTTTGTAAATGAAATAATAAAATGGTATCTCGTTTTGAGGATTCGGCTTAGGGGAAAATATCATTATATTATTTGGAAATACGAATGAATTAGTTGAAAGTGAAAGGAACGTCTCTTTCACTAAGATTTTCTTAACGGAAAAGGACATCATTCATAATGTATATATAAGATTTTCATTATATGTGCAGACGACTCTCTCTCTCTCTTTCTATATATATATATAAGAATTTAATCCTTGGACGGTCGAAAGAGACGATGTACATATTTAGAGTGAAACAATATAAACATATTTTAATTCGATATATATATATATGTGTGTTTATGATCGAAAATAAATGTAGGCATAGCTCTCTTAATTAAAGCATCACCATGTTCTTATTAAATACTTTGAGATCTCTATATATCTTCTATACTATTAAAACATAAAATATTATATAATTATCCATGTGTTTATATTATGTGTAATATTGTTAAATATTAATAATTTTGTTAGAAATTCATTAAAGATAATAATGAAAATTAACATTATTTCTGATAAACATCTTCTCAAACGGATACTATATTACATCAAAAGTACAATTTCTCATGAAATTTGTATGTACCGTTCCATAACTCACGATTTAGTAGTTTATTCTAACGCGAATTGGACTGGTTTTCCATCTATTCGCCGCTTCAATTCTGGTTATTGTGTAATCTTGGCAAGAATCTGATCTCCTAGTCATCAAATGCCAAGTTACTGTTTTGTCGATCCTGCGCCAAAGTATACTGTTGTCAATATAGTTTCTGAGGCTACATGGCTGTCTTCTTTGCTCTTTGAAATTCAGTTTTCCTTCTCCAAAACTACAATTTTCTACTGTGACAATATCTTTGTCTATCTATTTATTTTTAAATCCAGTCCAAGTCCAACATCAAAAAGACTTAACATGTCCAAATAGACATCTATTTTGTCTTCCTTACGTCAGTTGGCAGACATCTCCACTAAAAACTTATTATTTTTTTTGTCAACATAGTCTAGTGACTACCATTATGTCACATGATTCTTACAACTTACCATTTCTTTTGTTCTTTAATTTTTGGATAAGTTTTAGGGTTTTTAAACATGTTGCTTAGACTGTGGTAAGAGTAATAAAATATGAAAATATTCCGATTATATATATTCTGTATATATAGTTTAGATCTTAAATACACACACATATATATATATAAATATTTATATACCAATATAAATTCACAGATCATTCGCATTATTTTATAATTTATAGTTAAAATGAAATATATTTTATTGAAAATATAACTTATATTTTTAGTTTATTTTTATCTGATGTTATTATAAAATTTTAATATTTATTAACTACTTATTAGTTGTTTCTAATTATAATCATTATATAACTATTCATAACAGCTTAACTTTTTTTCTTGTCTTCCGTCATTCTTGCCAATGCTCTTTAGCCTTCTATTTAAACCATTTGACCATTGAATTGTATAGATTATAACTTATATATATATATACATCTCATTATGTGTGTTATACGCCTTTACATAGTAAACTAG
Organism: Streptanthus diversifolius; assembly: GCA_039880935.1. Lineage (NCBI taxonomy): Eukaryota > Viridiplantae > Streptophyta > Magnoliopsida > Brassicales > Brassicaceae > Streptanthus > Streptanthus diversifolius. The sequence goes on along the minus strand of JAXGFM010000003.1, from coordinate 6,324,003 downwards.
CTTAGTTGCTTTCATATTTGACGACGAAAAATTATAAAAATTCCAGCATCTTCTAATATTCAAATAAAAATGTCTATATTCGGATTCGTGCATTCCTGCAAAGTTATAAGCAAGTGGGTTACTCAAAGAATGATATTACAAATACAGAATCTGAATTTTATATCTGAGAACTTTCCACATGAGAAAATTAAAATGAGGAGAATCGTATTCTAACTATCATTTTATACCATAAGTAAATATCCTTTTTTCAGTTATCTTAATTCTCAATCTTCTTGATATTATGATTTAATATAATGTGGACAATTTTTGCTAATGGAATTATTCTTATGGGATGACAAAAAAAGAAAAAGAAGAAAAAGGAAAATATAACTCTCAGTGCTCGTAAACGCAACGCGATCTCTAGACAAATAATTTTAATGGTCTTCAATTAGTTTATTCTGTATAAGCTTTGACCTTAGTATTACGGAACTGGAGAAAGAAAATGTGCAGTCTCAATTTTTAATTCGTAAGACAATAATTGCATAAATATATGAAAAATAAAAGTGATAGTTATAATTTTAAAAATTATAGAACTTTAGTCTAGTGATTAAAACTAAAAAATACAAGAGAACAAACTAATAAAAGAAACAAGAAGGAATGTGTTTTTATAATATTCTCATTTTCTGCAATTAGTACAAAGGAGAACTTATAATATAGCTCCACATGCCCCTATTGTTCTATGTGTTGGCTCTAGCATTCAATGGCCAAAAAGGTACTATTACAAGAATCAGATCCTTCGTTGATTGTTCTTTTTTTTTCCCTTTGACATCTTCCGGTATCTACAAGAGATGATGGGTGTATGAGTCTATTTAATCCCAAATTTATGTTTTTCCCCCTAGATTGTTTCGTTGAATTGGTTGGTGGGTGCAACGAAAGTACTTGTGCATTAGGTATGTTACGTTGAATGACAAATGAATAAGTATTAGTTTTCAGACCCATATTAGAAATTATATTTTTAAAATAATTTTGTGATAACTTTATTTTCATGAAATAATTGTTAATAAAAATAATGTAATAAGATTTTTATTTTAATTTATATATTTTTCAGAACAATATAATATATGATATAAATTAAGTCTTATTTTATATATTTTATAGAAAATATATATTATGTTATATAGTGAATAATCTATGTTCATTTTTAATGATTTCAACATCAAATTTATAATTGTATATAAATTTATTTATAAATTAATATTCAAAATAAATTAATTTATTTATTTGATCAGACAAATTTATTTTAATATTTTTATAATTACAATAATTATAAATAATCTCTTTAATTCGATTTTTGTAATCAAAATGAGTTAATCCATCCTATAGTGTTGTGTCTATTTTCGGTTTTATATTAGATAGGAAAATAGGATCCATTATTTTTGGATTTTTCGATATATGTTTAATTATTATAATATTGAATTTTTTTTTGAATTATTATATTATATGAAAAATATTTAGTAGAAATAACGTTATATTCCATAATTATTTAATAAAATTCTAATAAATCATTAATATTCAATGATAATATGTAATATAACACATGACTATAAAGTTAATACTATATATTCATTCTGAATTAATTGGATAGATTTCTTGTTGGTTTGGTATTTTCACTAATGCACAGATAAATAATAAGTCATTAAGTAAACTAATAAATTTTGAGATTACAAGTTAAATCAAATTCAATTTTAATATACAATTATAATTTATTAAATTAATGGACATATGAAAACCCTTTAATACAAAAATAAATAATGAATGAACCTAATTACACTCTTTAGTTATCAATAGTTAAAGACAAATCGACAATTTACATGAATTCATATGATGCAAACATTATTGTAATGTATTTTATTTGAGATAATTATAAGTTTAAACAGATTTTTAAAAATTTATAATTTCTAGAAATATTTTTATTTAAAATAATAAACAATGGAATTTTGTTTTGACAATGCAAATGTTCTTTTTCTGAAAAGAAGTTGTATAAAATTTTATGTACTAATTATTAGTTTATGATATTATATGACTTTTACAAAAAAATAAGAGAACTAAATTATATTGAAAATTATGAAAATTTTATTAATTTTAAATATTTAATTATTCTGAGTATTCTATATATTAAATTTTAATTTATCTATTATTTAATGATTTATATTTATTAAATCTTAATTTATAGAGTTATAAGTTATTAGTCATTCATTTATAGAGTTATTAGTCATTCATTTATCTTTAATTTTAATAATTAAAAAATAAATTACCAAATTCTTGAAATATTATATTGTAGAATAAGTGAATGATATTCTACTTGAGATTTTACATAACTAAGGCTGTTTATACATTGATCAACAAAATTATTCCAGTGTCTTTTCCGACACATCATTAGAAAAGAAAAACTCATCTTAGCTAATGCGTAAAGGATTAGTGAAAAAGCGATTCGGTTTTTTGGGCTTGGAGATTAATACATTCGTTTGTATTTTTGTAAAATCTTAGCATGCATATATGTTTTAGCATGCATGACATTTGACATAATGAAATTTGTTTATACATTATTCATTCAGTTACCAAACAAATAAAAACCCTTCCAAAATGTCTCTCTACTTTCGAGTTGTGACACATCAAGAAACAATAATAAAAAAAAATCATTTCTTAACTATTCTTATATTGGCTCATCACTCATGTGTAGTCTTCTTGGATTCGGGTTGGAATCAAGTTGTCTTGGAAAAGACTATTCATCCCCTTTAACTGAGTAACCACATACTAGCTCCGGATCTAGAAATTAAATGCACCAAAGGTGTTCGAATTTTCTGTAAAAAAAAAACAGAGAATTGATATAGTAATGTGACGTTAGAAAAGATGCCTATAGTGTCAACTTTTGTCTGAAAATGTAATCTGTTTTGTTGATATAACAACAAGAACAACGTGCGAAGATACTTTGTCTTTCATTTGGAGGATGGAGAATTCACTAGAGGTTAAGCGTGATCCTTCTTAAATGTCTCTATCCATATATTTTAACCAGACACTAAAGATATCCTCTAGTAAACGAACTTACCATCTACTGGATTAAGTCGGCAAGATAAGACAGATATGTTTTCGAAAATTCGAGTTATCGCATACATAAATCTCTGGTGGTTACACAGTAATAGTGGTATAAGATTCTCAGGCTATCATAAGAATCTGACCTTTTTTGTGAACGGTTGGTTTTTGTGTCGCGGGCATGCTGTAACTTTTTTTTATGTGTGATATGAACTCCTACAAGATATGACCAAACGAAAGACATGAGACACACTAAAAGGGATCATAAAACTGTCGTTGTAATTGCCAAGTTTGAGTTTTTGCTAATGGATAAATGAAAGGAGTAGTGTATCTATGACCAGATCACCAAATTTAATTACTATTTTATATGATGTGAAGAAATGATTTCTTGAGGAAACAAAAGTGTTTCACATGCAGACAACATCAGCACATGAGAGCTTGATAATGCAGAGATATAGCAAATGATATGAGATGGCATGTGAGATATATATCTAAAAAATAACATAGCCAAAATATTAATTCAAAAACTTATAAGATATATTACTCTTTTGAAGATTTAGAGGATCTTCCCACTTGGGTCAGTTGAGATTATAGGTATTTTTGAGTTCTGAAATGGTGGAGAGCATAATTATTGGTTATGTATTATGCAAAAGCCGCAAAGTCTCTAGCTTTTCATTTCCACTTTTTGTTTTAATGTAAATGTAAATCATCTGTGTGAAAGAAAAAAAGAAAGAAAGAAAGAAGTTGAAGAAGTTACAAAGTTGGTTAAATAATTGAAGCATCTAGTACTCTTGTGCTTTGAGCTCCTTTATCAGAACTTGCTAAAGACCGTGTCACTCTCATTATCTGCAATCACATGAAACGGTTAAGAGCTTCCGAGAACCTAACAACAGCGATGAATTGTCAATAATAGAAAGCAAAATAATGTGTAAAGTGACAGTTACAATTTTAGAATACACAGGCTAAATGGAACAAAGGAAGAGATATGTATAAATATTTGGTAGAGGAATTAGCTTTAGAATAAATTAAGAGGAGAGAGAGAGAGAAGGTGGGAACCCACCATAGACGATTGATCGGCCAACATCGTAAAGAAAACCTTTTTTCTGTCTCTCTCTTCCTCTTTCTGTTCTTGCAACACAACAGGAGTAATTCTTAGTGTGTGAGGGTGTTTTCCACACTACTATATATTCATGTGCTCACATGGTTTCCTTTTGAGGGAGATCAAGATAAAAGTTACCAAAGGCACTCATTTTTAAGATTTCTTACCTTTGTTCTTTACTTTGGTTACCACCATTAAGAACTTTCCATAAGAGCATCACAACGGCTACAAGTACAAGGACGAGTAAAGAAACTGGTTCAGGATCCATCATGCCTCAAAATTGCATAGCACCAAGGCCTGAAGAAAATGGCGAAGCCACGGTACAAGGTTTGGCAGATATGTCAGAAACACTGAGCAAGCCTGTACTAACAGCCTTCGCCGTAGTCACTTCACAACCTGGTCTCCAGCTTTCCATGTACCCCATAACTCTCAAGGTGTGTGCTCTCTCTCTCTTGTAAATGAGAAAAGAAAAGGAAAACCAGTCTTGTTCACTTCTTGTTTCATTTTTCTGCTGAGTTTGAGTTATACCTACAAAAAAAATCTCACAAGAAATATAACTCTCTTCTTCCTCTAGCTTGGTAGTTAAATACAAGACGGGATATCATTCTTACAGCTTTTTCCATTGGTTTTTTTTTTTGTGGTTATACAGTTTGAGGAGGTTGTGTACAAGGTTAAGATAGAGCAGACAAGTCAGTGTTTAGGATCATGGAGCTGCAAAGAGAAGACGATTCTGAATGGGATAACGGGGATGGTTTGTCCAGGAGAGATTCTAGCTATGTTAGGTCCATCAGGCAGTGGCAAAACCACTCTTCTCTCAGCTCTCGGGGGCCGCCTCTCCAAAACTTTTTCCGGGAAAGTCATGTACAACGGTCAGCCTTTCTCTGGCTGCATCAAGCGCAGAACAGGGTTTGTTGCCCAGGATGATGTCCTGTACCCTCACCTTACGGTTTGGGAGACTCTCTTCTTTACTGCACTTCTACGACTACCGAGCATTTTGACTAGAGACGAGAAGGCTGAGCATGTGGACCGAGTTATCGCTGAACTCGGACTGACTCGATGTACAAACAGCATGATAGGTGGACCACTGTTCAGAGGAATATCAGGAGGGGAGAAAAAAAGGGTTAGCATTGGTCAAGAAATGCTGATCAATCCTAGCTTGCTCCTTCTTGATGAACCCACTTCAGGTCTTGATTCGACCACTGCTCACCGCATCGTGACCACAATAAAACGGCTGGCAGCTGGAGGAAGAACAATCGTCACCACCATTCATCAGCCATCAAGCCGCATATACCATATGTTTGACAAGGTGGTTTTGCTGTCTGAAGGAAACCCTATCTACTATGGCCCTGCATCTTCTGCTGTGGAATATTTCAGCTCTATTGGATTCTCCACTTCCATGACAGTTAACCCAGCCGACCTTTTACTTGATCTAGCAAACGGTAAACGTCCTTTCTCTTTAAGCTTATAGATGATGAAAAATGAGAAAAAAAAGAAAGCCCTTTTTAAATCATCAAAACTTGGCAAAACCACAGGAATCCCACCTGATTCTCAAAAAGAGACCTCGGAACAAGAGCAGAAGACAATAAAAGAAGCCCTTGTTTCAGCTTATGCGAAGAACATTTCTACTAAACTGAAAGCTGAACTCTGTAATGCGGATTCCCATAGCTATGAGCACACCAAAACTGCTGGTAATTATTGCTTTATGAAGTATTTATTGTTTAACTTTGCTTCTGTTCATCGACATCACTGATAATCTGACGTTATCTGTTCTTTAAATGGAGCAGCAAGAAATCTCAAGTCAGAACAATGGTGCACAACATGGTGGTACCAGTTCACTGTATTGCTCCAAAGAGGGGTCAGAGAGAGGAGATTCGAATCTTTCAACAAGCTCAGGATTTTCCAAGTCATCAGCGTGGCTTTTCTTGGTGGCCTCCTATGGTGGCATACTCCAAAATCTCACCTCCAAGATAGAGTAAGGCTCTTCTTCTTGGCTGAATAAAATAGATAATGATCATCTTGAATTTTCACTACTCTTCTTCCAATCACAGTCAAGCTAACACGCATTCTGTGAATCTACACCTTAGTGATCTAACAATCATTCTACATTTGCAGACTGCCTTGCTCTTCTTCTTCTCAGTCTTTTGGGGTTTCTACCCGCTATACAACGCGGTTTTCACATTTCCTCAAGAAAAAAGAATGCTAATCAAGGAGAGGTCTTCCGGAATGTACCGTCTTTCCTCCTATTTCATGGCAAGAAACGTTGGAGACCTGCCCTTAGAACTCGCACTTCCAACTGCTTTTGTGTTCATAATTTACTGGATGGGTGGGCTCAAACCCGACCCCACTACGTTTATCCTCTCACTACTGGTTGTTCTATATTCCGTCCTTGTTGCTCAAGGTCTTGGCTTAGCATTTGGTGCTCTGCTAATGAACATCAAGCAAGCCACAACGTTAGCATCCGTTACTACACTCGTGTTTCTCATAGCCGGAGGATACTACGTGCAGCAAATCCCTCCCTTCATCGTCTGGCTCAAGTACCTAAGCTACAGCTACTACTGCTACAAGCTGCTTTTGGGTATTCAATACACTGATGATGACTACTACGAGTGCTCAGAAGGGGTCTGGTGCCGAGTTGGAGACTTCCCAGCAATCAAATCAATGGGATTGAATAATTTATGGATCGACGTGTTTCTTATGGGAGTGATGCTGGTGGGTTATCGGCTTATAGCCTACATGGCACTGCATCGAGTGAAGTTGAGGTAAAAGTGCAGCTGAAGGTGACAACTAAGTAACCCCAAGAAGCTCCAACGAATTTTTCCCCCACTGCAACCAAGGATAATATTTAGTACTAGAAAAGATAAAAAGTCGTCGAATGTTTCCGACGACTTTCTTTTGTTTTAGGCTTAGATGATAATACTCCTAAGTTTGAGAATAAAACAGTGAGATAATGTCTGAGATAAGAAAGGGAAGCCAAAGTATATACTAATTCCCATTTGCAAAATAGTAAAACGAAAGTGACTAAACTTTCGAGTCCACTCTCCTGTGGAGATGAGTGTTGTATCTTTGTGGGGTTCCTTATAACTTTCGGTCCACTCTTTATACCTTACTTACTAGTCACCTGCAAGTGCATCAACTGGTGAACTCAATAGATGTAAGTATCAGATAAGAATTAAAACAAGTTGCTGATAATTAGACGAACGACAGGACACAAGCAAACATACCTGACCGTGGCTTTCATTGTCATCTCAAAGTTCTGTTGCGGTAGTTTGTTGTTTCTTTTTCATTAAAGCAAGTACAGAGATAAGAACGCGATCAATTACCATCCATTATAGAAAAATAAAAGGCAGACTTTTTAACTGCACAATTATGTCAACAGTAGCTAAAGGAATGAGCTTTCCCTTTCATACCAATGTGACGAATAATTGAAACTTTAAATGGCTCTGTTATACTTCACATCGTTAGCTACAAAATAATGACACCAAAAGAAGAAGTGGGGATGCTACAGTGTGTGCCAGGACAACATCGAGGAGTAAAGAAATAAAGAAAAATCTAGGAAAGATAAACAAATCATTGGATGACAAGGCCCACAAGATATGCTTACACATTGAAACGTGATTCACTTTAGTCAAGTGGAAGCTGATGCAACAAGAAAAAAAAAGACATCACAAAGAGAAATCCATGTCACTCTCTACTTTGTCAAGTGTCATTGTCATCACCAAGAAGAACCATCTCAAAACCCAAGCAAAAAACAGAAACGTCATTCACCAACTGCTGCTGCTTTCTCAGACCTAAATTCATCATCATCCTTGTAGTGATTTACTTACGGAAGCAAGAGATCATATGATCTAATCATGTTCTTTCCCTTTAAATATGTTATATAACTAGAGAGAGTACACTAGTTGCTATTTTTTTGTATTACTAAATTAAGATACAATTGACCACAAGCTTATCTACCTTAACGAGATAACATTAACTAATTAACCATATAGTATGAGGAAAGGCCATCTCTTAGAGTCAAAGATATTTAATCAACTTCGTGAAACGCATTGTCATTCACCCTTGGAGCAACGTCATTCGCTAAATCCTGCTGCTTTATCAGACCTAAATACATCATCTTTGTAGTGATGTACATACGAAAGCAAGAAAACATATGATGTAATCATGTTATTTCCCTTAATATATGTTAAAAAATTAGAGAGAGATACACTAGTTTCTGTTTTTAGTGTACTAAATCAAGAGAATTGACCACAAGTTTATCCCCCTTAACGAGATAACATAAATTAACCAGTGAGGATGAGGAAACACCATCTCTTGAAGCCATAGACACGAACCAACTTCGTGAAAACGCCATATCATTCACCATTTGTGACTCAGCATGACATTTGTGAAAAGCAATTCTCGCAGTAGTATATGCTCATTAGTCATTAGATAGAGAAGAGAACCAAAAGGTAAGCGTATTATCACCTAAAACTTGTAAACGAAGATTATAATTTACACTTTAGCTTACTATCAACCAATAAAATGTTTAAATTGTATAACCACAAAGACTTAATCGAAGCGCATCACTCACAAGGGCTTGCACAGAGAGCTCACATCTACATTTTCACTAACAAGAACTTCAAAAGACTCATAATTTATCTAAAGTAATGATATCATCCACATTTCCACTAACAAGAACTTAAAAAGACTCAAAATTTATCTAAAGTAATGATAAAATGTCATATACTATTGTAGAATTAGCATATTTACAGTCAGCTTCAGAGGTGCAACAGCCTAGATAAAGAGCACAAAACATCAAGAAAAAAACTATAGTCAAGACTTCAACTTCAAGATGCAAAATTACAGAATCAAATTTCAGAAGATTTTGCCTTGGACAGAGGAACAAAAATCTCTAGGAAACAACAGAGATCAACTAGTAAACTATCGGTTTCTTTTCAAACCTAAACATAAAAAATGTCTGAATACATCAATACACTACAAATTAACACCCACAAATGTTTAATTAGGGCTTTCACTCACCGCATCGCTTCCGTTAAGCAGCGGAAACGAAGATTCTTTGCGGCGATGTTGCGGCGGAGCGTCCACCTTGTTACGACTGCCAAACGATGCCGTTTGGACTAAAAATAATTCAAAATTTGCGCATTAACCCTCATTTTTAAACATCCTCCGAATTCCACATTTTGATTGAAGCCCAATTAGGGCCATATGTAATAAGTTTAATTAAGGCCCATAATGATTTAGCTACCTTTCTTCCTTCTTACATTAAAAGCGTCATTCTTCTCTTCAGTCGTCTGTTTCTTCTAGGGTTTTAGTTTGATTCTCCTCTCTCGAAAAAAGAGCAAAAGAAAACCAGAGCGTGTGAAGAAGAAGAGATGACGGCAGTTTCTAGGGTTTTCGGAGGATGCAGGACACTGATGGCAAAGGCGACGGCTAATGCGGCGGCTACCGGCGATGCAGCTGGCAAAGCAGGAAAAGGGATACTCAAGACTGTTCCGGTCTCGAAGACGCTTGCTAACTTCGCCGGGGAAAGCGAACTCTCTCGTGCCACCGCCGTGAAGAAAGTGTGGGAGCATATCAAGGGTAACAACTTGCAGGTACAAATTTTAGGTCTTTTTTACTTTTCTGTTTAAAATGTTTTTCTTTTCACATGTTTAAGCACTTAGAGAGATTGTTTTCTCAAGAGACTGTCTAGAGAAGGAAAAAATTGTCGCTTGTAAACAAAAATCACTTGAGTGTTTTCTGGAATTTATTGAGTTAAATTATCTGATTGTTGTGTTTGTTCATTATGTTTGGGGAAATTTGCGAACTCAATCTTTGAGTTGTGTTGGATAATAGAACAATCTATTGGGGTTGAAATGTCTGATTTTGATTATGATGTATATTCATTGGGAATCTCCGGTTTTGATTTGTGGAATTTCCGTTGGTTCTGGGTGAACATTTTCAAGACTTAGCTTGTCAATTGTAACGATTTCTAAGGAGGATGTGTTTCTTGTGGTCACTGCAAATTTCTGGTTTTGGTTGTTAATTTGGTGTGTTCTTAGTGAAGATACTTCTTGAATCAAGAATTCAGTACTTAAGAATATAATGTCTTCTTTAGATGGCTTTGGATTGAGCAAATGTGCTGCTTCTCTGTTTTTCATGTTTAGAGACGAAGATTTCTTAAGAATGGTTTTGTTTTAATATGTAGAATCCGACGAATAAGAAGGAGATCATATGCGATGATAAGTTGAAGACCATCTTCGATGGCAAAGACAAAGTTGGATTCACAGAGATCGCAAAGCTCTTGTCCCCACATTTTCCTAAGGCTGTCTGATCTGGTGATGTTTTCTCACTAGTGTCTCATCTAATTCAAGAACTAGTTTTGCTTTCTTTTGGTTCGCTATTGATGTATATGGGAAAAAAAGAAAAGAAAAGAAGAAGCAAAACTCTGCTTGATCCATCTGTTAAGGAATAGTTTTTGTATTCTGAACAATTTTTATCGTAATCTCGTTTGGTTTTGGATCTTTTGATAATGGTTGGTGGTCTTCCTTGCTCGATTAATCTCATTTTGTTAATCAGTTTATGAAAGCTACAAATACAAATCAAAATATGCCATAGATTTTGAGTTGGAACTTGATAATTCTAGCAAATACATGATAACTTTGGTAAAAATAGATTGATGATGGATGTATCGTGTATGAAAACTAAGTAGCTAAAATATCGTGGATATTTCGTTATTATACTAATATTTTATTGCTAATGAATGGTGAACATTATTATTATATTTGATTATAAGCTAACACGTGTCATTTATCAACGCAAGCAGATGAAATAAATGCGTTGTTAAAACGAGCACACATCAACGCGTCCATTTCGCTATAAATTAATAGCCAAGAGCCCTTTTCGCTACATATACACATTTGTATATATATATCTAAATGTAATAGAGTATATAGTTAAATTTTACCAAATCTTGTATTGTTCATAATATCTTCTTTATCTCTATAGCTCTTGATTTCAAATCCAGGTAAATTCAAAAGCTTTCAATGTTTTTGAATCTCTTTCTTTTTTTTGAGTTTATGAATCTAAGTTGCTGTTGAAATGTTTTAATTTTAATGTTGGAGTAATTAAAGAATGGGTAAAGACAAGCATCACGAGCAAGACAAAGGTTTCTTCTCACATCATAATCATCACGGCCATGGATATCCACCGGGAGCTTATCCTCCTCCGCCGCCGGGAGCTTATCCACCGCAGCATGGTTATCCTCCGCAAGGTTACCCTCCACAAGGTTATCCTCCTCCACCTCACGGCTATCCACCCGCCGCTTATCCACCTCCTCCCGGCGCTTATCCTCCCGCCGGTTACCCCGGACCATCCGGTCCTCACCGTCCAGGTTTTTATTTAATTAAATTAATGTCCCATGTCTCTTTATTTAACCTCACTTTGGTATTGAAATGAACGACTTATTATTCATTTAATTTTAAAAGACAAAAATGAAAATATGATTTATGTGTTTTTCTGCTGAATCTTGGTTAATCCAAAGTGAATAGTTTATTATATATTGAGGAACATAAATTCAAAGTTATATATGGTGTACAATTTATGGTCGTCTTTTCTTTTTCGTTGGTGAAGGTGTTTGGTCCTTTCAAGCGATATGAAATTCCAAAATGTGAGTTTAAAGAAACTTAAAAATACGATTTTTATTACTAAATTCAAGAAGCGTTAGTTAATGTTTTGAGTCATATCAAAGTTTTGAATGTGTACTTCAAGGTCACACTATTCAGTTATAAATTGAATTTTGGTTGAGTTGATTAGGACTATGGCGGTGTATTAATTTTTCTGGAAAGAATTTGAATTGACTTAGTAAAAAAAACAATTAGTTAAAGTTTGTAAGGTGAATTTTCAAGTCTTCCTATAGGTTTGCTTATTTTTAGCTTAATCTTTATAAATTTGAGCATTTATCAATTTGATTATATTTTAAACGAATTTTTTTTTTCGAATTGGTGCATTCAAAGTTTCAAACCGAAGAAAACCAATTATATGTTATGTGTGTTTTTGTTTTTAATGAATGATATGATAGGTATATATATACTATTTAAATCTAAACTTATAAGTACATTTTTGTGTCTTCATATTAGAATACAAATGGCTTTGGTTTTGTTCGGTTTTGAGATACATATATGGAACCCACCAGTTTATAAATAATTTTAGCCTAGTTTTGGTTAAATTTGGTTCTGGTCGGTTCACATGCCAATAATTAGCTTCTAATTGGATACTTTTCATGAGACATCTGCCGATCTTGTGATAGGCTTTGGAGGAGGAGTCGGGGGATTGATAGCAGGAGCTGCAACAGCTGCGGCGGCTGCAATGGGAAGTCACCACGCGGGCCATCATGGTGGTTACGGCCATCATGGTGGTAAGTACAAAAAAGGGTTTTTCGGTGGAGGAAAGTATAAACGAGGGAAGCACAGTATGTTCGGAGGGAAGTATAAGCGTGGCAAGCACGGCATGTTTGGAGGGAAACGAGGCAAGCATGGCATGTTCGGACGAAGGAAGTGGAAATGATCATTTCCTAATCTCTCTATTATCGTATGTAACAACTTAATATTAAGCTTAATATATATATGTGTGTTTGTATAATATTTTTGTTTACATTTATCTATCAAAGAGGTTTATTAATTTGGTTTTGAGTTTTGTATGATATACATTAACATTTGAAAATTTAGTTGTTGGAAGGACATGCCTTTTTCCCAATAAATTAATTATATTTATTTTCCTCAATAAGTTAATTATATTTATATTTTCCAATTAATTAATTATATATATATTTTTCCAATAAATTGATTACATTTATATATATGCATCAACGTTTCAATCTAATCTAAGTTTATCGAAAGTTTTTCTTTCTTCCTTCTAACGAATTTTGGTAAAAAATGCATATCTATCTAATCTAATTTTATGTAAAGTTTTTTCCTTTTAACGAATTTGAAGGACTAAAGTTATTATCCAAAACAGATTCCTTGAAAAGTGTCTGGAAGAGAAATACATTCAGACGAGATAATGATATTGATATTTATCTGAACAGATTGACAGATTTTGTTTCCCCAGTTAGATAGATTAATAAAATTATTTTGGACCCCAAAAATTAGAGTTGCTTATCCTAAAAATGCCCAAGGATAAATATTATCCGGTGAAAGTAAAAATAAATTTAAACATACTGTGGATAATTGTAATTTCTTGTACAAAATAATTTAAGCTGGAACAAGTAATCTAAAGTAAATAAATATATTGAATGGTTTTATGGTCGTCGCAAATAAGATAATGCGTAGAAAAGGAAGATTATTTTCTTTAACATGATATAAGAATCTATTTCAAAACAAATTTTACATAAGAATCCATTTCAAATTAAGATCTTTTGTTAGTCAAAGGAAACATAAACTGTTTTGGATATTTATTCTAAAATTTGGGATAAAAAAATTTCTTGTTACTCAAAATGCTGAAGACTTTGAAAATAATTTGATATAGAGCAAACATGAAAATTTAGTTCCAAAAAAAACGCAAAAAAAAAAATTTGAAATTGAAATGTGATAATTACTTTTCTAATTATTTATTTTTTGATTAAATATATCAAATATAATGAGTTGGAAACATAAGTTCAATAGTTATGGATTATGATTTCGGTTATTTGGATAAAATCCATGAATATCCAAATTATAATCTTTTACGAAAAAAAGAAAAGATTATCCAAATGATCTCTACGTTAAGATTTTCTTCCCCCTATAAAAAGCATTGTTTGCTTCCATCTTGGTTCACTGAAAAACAAAAAAAAACAAAAAAAACTTCTGCTTAGCAAAAA